>OX375879.1:53298685-54740766 GCA_947359465.1 Metellina segmentata
AATTTTCCAAGAATATCATAATACTTTCAATCATTTCGCTATTGTGTCAGTGTCTCTGGTTCACAACAGGCTCTGAGTTCGAATCCCTACGAAGATGTTCGTAGGGGGGTTCAGAAAATCTACTTTTAACTGGAGGTCCCGGTCTAATAAGCTATCGTGTGTCAAAAATGTAATGACAAACCAAATCAAATTCGTTAGCAATGGGCCTTAATTTAAGCTTTCATCAACCCAATATACCTTGTGTTGTACCAATTCAGTGACATCACGTACACAAAACTAAAGGACATAAATTTTACCTCATTTTGACCTTTAACCCCGAGCCCAAGCATCTAGTCATTCCTGTTTTGAATCATTTATCGCTTTTTGTGAATCAAACGCGCCAAGTCCTTCCTCGCCAGATTCTCGAGAGAAGGCGGGGGGAGGGGAGCACTCCCATAGGGAAAGCATGGATAGGAATTGAGGACACGTGTTGCCACCGGGAAGGTTGCCCTTCTGAATGGGCGCCTTGGCGATGAAAACCACTCTCCTCTTGGCTACCTTTCGTTCATCTTAAATGTTGGTAACCATGTTTGTTTCTGAATGTCCGAGGGATGGGGACAAGAAACAAATATATTATTTTCAGACTTCCTGGAGCGTGATTCAACAGTGACTTTGAAAAGGGAAGGGGATTGCATCTTGCATTTCAAAAAACGTGATTTTTCAGGAGAGTGATTTTAAAGTATAAAAGTCAGTGGCGGATCAAGTCAAGTGGGGGCCCCAAGCCCAAGCGGTAAAATTTCGGTGCCCTCAAACTAAATTTAGAAAAAACATTTTCAAGAAAAAAAAAAAAAACTCTCACTAAGTTATTTACAAAAACAAAGTAATCAAAAATGTCATACCCATAAGACATTAGATAAATTTATCAAAACAACATTTTTTACATGATTTTCCGTCTTGCTTATTTCTTAAAATTCGTCAATTATTTTGGCAGTGTCAATTCGATTTAAAAATTCTTGCTTTATATACAGAATGGCCATAGTATTTAATCTTTCTTCTCCCATAATGCTCCTTAAATAATTTTTTTCACGTTTTAAAACAGAAAACGATCTTTCTACTGACGTATTAGATAAGTGAATTGTTAAAAAAAATTCTTTGTTTGTTCTTTTCTTCTATTGATAAATCCCAATAACAAAAATATTCGAAAAGGCTCCACTACAACTTCATACGTCTGAGTTCTTTGAAATAATTCTGCCTTGGTGTAATCACATATGACACAAAATGAATTGACTCTGGAATTTTTTCTTATTGTAAATTCACATGTCCGACTTTTTTGTATTCATCCAAAAACATTTTATCTTTTTTTTTTGTCTGCGAGGTTTTCAATCTTCCACGTTAAAAGATAGCCCTGATAAATCAGTTACCTCTTTTTCAAATTTTTCTCTGAAGTTATTTATAAAATTTTCTAATGACCCTTCAGTAGGATAGATTCTTTCTCAATAGTTCGCATTGCACACTGATTGCAGTGATTAGCTAGAAGCATTTATTATTTGTAAAATAGTATTCCAAATAACTGTCATTAGGGCGATTTCATATTTGTCCATTTTCTACAGAAGCGAAGTCGCCTCCACTATAGTAACTTTTTTCTTCTTCCGAATTACATATTTCAGTTAAAGCCTCTTTTATATGGGTGAAACCAAGTTTCATAGTTAATACAGCATCTGCTCTTGCTGACCATCTTGTATTAGAAACTCTTTTTACTGAGACGGAATGTTTACACCATTTAAAATTTTCAAGCGATGGGTTGACGATGAAAAAAGTGTGAATAAATTCTTCACAAACACATTACTGAATTGCAGCGCTACAACTTTCTGCAGAGAAATTTCCAATTAAGTTTAAGGAATGATTTAGCACACAGAATAAAAACCATACTTGGACTATGTTCTTTAATATGTTCTTGCAAATCTGAGTACTGCCATGACATATTAGAAGCATTACCAACTGATTTCCCTAGACAGTTTTCAATATCCACTCCTAATTTTATTAAAGTTTTCAAAACTTTTTGTTCTTTGATGTTCTTGTTATATGATCTATGGGAATGAATTCCACAAACACGTCCTTTATATTATGAAACATCACAGGGATGAAACATCGTACCACAAAAGTTAGTAGATCGGCATGCAAAACATCGGGAGTATAGTCAACAATTATACTATAGGTCGCACACTTGATTCCTTCAATTATTTCAGCTTTTACTTGATTGCAAATAAAACCTACAAATTCGTCTAAAATATTATGAGATAAATAGTTTCTATTTCCTCGTCCATTGTTGGTATATTTTTGTAGGTGTAACTTCCAACCTATCAGGAGTCCAAGTAGGTTAAATAATTTCCTTTCCCATTGAATTATTTGCTTTCATCGTAAATACTAATCCTAAGCGGCTCAAAAATTGTATTGTTGATATAATTCTATTCAACACACCTCTCCAGTAACATACTTCTTTTTCTGTAATAGTTGAGTAGCAATTCTAATGAATTTTGTTGATCTTTTATACATAGTACAGATGACTGACATGTTCTTTCGAAACTTCGTAGTCCGGTAAAAAAACAGTAATTGATCTCCAATTTTGCAAACCAGTTATTGATTTAGACTTGATGTTGAGTAAAGTTTGCAAGGGTAGCTGTAGACACTTTTTCTTGTTTCTGAAAATATCAACCAATTTCTCTTTTCCATTTTATTTCTTTCTGTAAAAATTATCATAAGAAAGTCCTCTTTTTCACTTCATCTATGTCTTTATAAACTGATTTCAAATTCTCTATATTCCCGATATTTTTTGGTTTGTTACTAAGAATATGGTCAATAACAGCATCTGTTAATATTGTTGACCATAAAGCTATATTATTTACTACTTCGATGTCTTCTCTATCGAGGCATCTTTCTGGACTATATCTTCTGCGTTTTCGCAATCACTTTTTACCGGTCACAACTTTCCTCGAACCCTAATGAAAATACATTTTCAGACCTCGGGGCCCTACGCGGCCGCTTAGTCAGCGTACCGCTTAATCCGCCACTGATAAAAGTAGAATAAAATGTACTAAAAATAAATATCAATTCTGCGCTCTCTGACGGCTAAACATTGAGCGGTGAGGCGGTGAGATATGACGATCTTGCAGAGATAGACTTTTATGTATATGTAGAGATTTTTAGCGAATATGTGAGAATTAACGCATATTCGATAAGCACATTACCAGTTTTTAGAATAATAATTATTTTCTTCGTTATGTATTTGTAGTTTTATAAAGGTAATTAAACAGCTGGTAGTGACAGCCGAGGGGTCGGTGCCTTGACCTTTCGTTCAACAAGCTCTGGGTTCGAATCCCGTTTTGACATGAATGTTCGTCGTGGTTTGGAATGCACTTGAGGCCACAGATCCTTGCTTATTAGTTTCGTTTACATGTCCCTTCTGCGATGAAGCTCGTTTCTAAATTGAACATTCACATGAACTTTACAAGAATATCACAATACTTTCAAAGATTTTGTTATTGTATCAGTGTCACTGGTTCAACAGGCTCTAAGTTCGAATCCCGGTCGAAGATGTTGGTATTTGTACGTCCCGGTCTATTGAGCTGTCGTTTGGCAAACCAAACCAAATTCGTTAGCAATGGTCAACTAGTTTTACGCTCTTTCTTCAATTTCTTGTTAGTATACTCACAATTTTCAATGTAATAGTTACGTAAACCGAGAACTGCACAAAAAAATTGATAATATTTATGGTTGAGTTTTTACGAATTCATTTGAGCAAACGAATTCTTGTGCTCAGCTTAATTTAAGCTTTTAGCAACCCAATATGCCTTGTGTTGTACTAATTTAGTGATATCACGAACACAAAAGTAAAGAACTTAATTTTACTTCAATTTGACAAAAAGGAATTTTTATTGCATTGATAATATCATTAAGAAGAACAAAAGTGATGTAATATGGCTTTCAAAAACTCATCGTGAAACAATAGAGAAAACAGTGCTGATCCAGTTATTAGAGTAAATTTGTTGGTTTAGTATATTTTTTCTCTTCAGTAAATCCTAAACTAAAAATTAGTTATGCGAATCAAAAATAACAGTATAATAATATTATCACTGGAAAGTGGGAATATTATTAGTCTCGATCGAGTCTCGAACTCGCGATTCTGGTTGCTAATCCGCGACTCTGCCAGCTGGGTTTCCGCTGAATGGGATTTGCAATAAAGAAATGTTTCGTTCTGAAAGAAATTTATCATGAATATCGTATGAATTTAATGTGTCATTCTCTCATAATGATGGTGAGTAACTAATTCAAACTAATTGTCTTAACAAATTGAGCATTTTCTATTTCCTCGGATGCCGAAGATGCAATCCTCTTCCCATTTCGAAGTCCCTGTTCTGTTGAATCACGTTCCAGGAAGTCTGAAAAGAATATATTTCTTTCTTGTCCCCATCCCTCGTACATTCAGAAACAAACATGGTTACCAACATTTAAGATGAACGAAAGGTAGCCAAGAGGAGAGTGGTTTTCATCGCCAAGGCGCTTATTGAGAAGGGCAACCTTCCCGGTGGCAACACGTGTCCTCAATTCCTATCCATGCTTTCCCTATGGGAGTGCTCCCCTCCCCCCCGCCTTCTCTCGAGAATCTGGCGAGGAAGGACTTGGCGTGTTGGATTCACAAAAAGCGATATATGATTCAAAACAGGGCTAACAAAATGCATGCCTCGGGATGAAAGTTCGCGAAGGTCGTAAATATCGGCTATGTATCGGGCAGATCTCCCGGCCAGATTGTTTTTAAGGGGGTGAACAACGGCTCCAAATTCCCCCCCAAGACCAAAATAAGTGTCATGTTGTACAAAGTGGGTTATTTTGAAGCACACTTGACTATGGAAAGATTGGATACTTGAGAATTGTGAACCGATGACCTTTCTGGGGGAATATTATTTTCTGTTATTTTTGATAAGCATAACTAATTTTTAGTTTAGGATTTACTGAAGAGGAAAAACGTTTTAAACCCTACAAATTTATTCTAATAACTGCATCAGCACTGTTTTCTCTATTGTTCCACGGTGATGTTTTGAAAGCTATATTACATCACTTTTGTTCTCCTAATGATATTACCAATGTTATAAAAATTCCTTTTTGTCAAAATGAGGTAAAATTTATGTCCTTTACTTTTGTGTTCGTGATGTCACTAAATTAGTACAATACAAGGCATATTGGGTTGTTGAAAGCTTAAATTAATCTGAGCACAAGAATTCGTTTGCTCAAACGAATTCTTAAAAACACGACTATAAATAAATACTATCAATTTTTTGTGCAGTTCTCGGTATACTTAACTTACACGCTGAAAATTGTGAGTTTAGTATTTCCAAATCAGAAGCTTACTAAGCAAATTCAGTTTTATAGAACGAGTAAAAAGCGTAAAAATACGAAAAAACCTTTAGATAAGTCAAAAAGGGTAGATCAGTATTTTAGTATTGAGGATACCGATGACATCCCGTATTTGTATGAATCTCCTTCTAAAAAATCTAAAATTAGTGTCGAATCTTTCACTTCAAATTTGTGTAAAACAACAGGAACTCCATCACTATATAATGTAGGTCCATATGTCTTAAACTATTGTGTCTTGAAATCTCTAGATCCTTACATTAATGAAAAAGAAGAACATTTTATCAGGTCTAATTTTCCAGATTTCGTGAAAAGCTGGGTGTATGACGTAATTATAGATGCGTATATATTTTCGTTGTGTGAACAAAACGCTTATTTTTCTTTTCTCGATTCATCTATTTCACAATTAATTTTTTCTGAAATTGATTTTGAACCGATTTTGGCTAGGAATATATGTACACTGTCGAAATTCGTATTTATTCCGATTTGTATTAACAATTGTCATTGGGTCCTAATCTTTATAAGTAAAAGACAAAAAGTAATTTATTTTTTTGACTCATGGGGTAGTTATAATGACCAAACTGCTCTGATTTGTCTAGAAACGTGCAGGACCATTTTAAATAAATTAGATAACGCCACCAATGCATGGAGTATTGTTCATCCAGTACACATTTTACAAAAAGATAATGTTAACTGTGGTGTATTCTTATGCTATTATGTGCATCAATTAATCAGTAATTCAAATGTCAATAAGGCGTTTGACACATGTGAATTTAGACAGCATATTTATAAAACTTTAACCGGGAGAAAATCACACCAAAAATTCAACAATATGAAATTTGATGAATTCTCGAAAACAGATGTATGTAACTTTTTAAAATTCGATTACGTCGATAGAAATAATGTGTCAAATAATGTAGTTAAAGTAAATAGCATTGATATCTCAAATTTTATGTTAAAATCACTAGACGTCAATATAACTCCTGATGAAGAAAACGTTTTATAGGAAACATCACAGTGGTTTAGGAAAGGGTGGTTATATGACACAATTGTAGATTCCTTCTTCTATAAACTAACAGAAAACTCCAAAAATTTCATGTTTATTGAATCACTCTCGTCCACATCACTTTCACGAAATAACAACAAAGAATTTAAGTTCTTCAAAAGTGGTGACTCACTCAAATCAAATATTTTTTTCCCTGTTAACATAGATAGTCATTGGTTGTTACTGATTGTTAATATAGAAAAATATTGTTTTGAATTTTATGATCCTCTGAATGAAATTCCAAGTAAAAAATTTTCTGATTTGATAAAAAAGTGGAGGGAAATGTTTGATTCATTTTTTAAATCTCCGAAACATTGGTCATTTTCTTTACCTTCTCATGTAAATCAAAAATACGATATTAACTGTGGCGTTTTTATTTGTTACTTCGCATATCAAAAATTAAACGATGCACCTTTGATAGATGATTTTGACACTGTAAGTTTTAGAAAGTTCATATACAATTGCATAATGGGATAATACAAGAAAAAATTTATCTCTTCATATTAAAAAAAGTTACTGCAGCAGTTACAGGATTGGAAACTCGCTTTTTCTCTCGATTGTAAGGCGGTTTCCCGAGAAATTACGCAACAGATAATTACGAAATTTACATGGTACCACCATTTTTTTCTCTTTCAGGGTAAGGAATGAAGCTACAACCACATGTAGTGTCGGGTAGTAGTTAGGCTGATTTTTTGAATAATTTCTTTTTTCTCTTTCAGGAAAGGAGTGAGGCGATATTCCAGTGTCATGTTGGGTGGTGGTGGGACCGATTCCTTAATTTCTTTTTTTTTTCTCTTTTAGGAAAGGAATGAGGCGACATGCCCGTGTCAAGACTCGAAATAAGTCGCGGCAACCACGTCAAATGGCGTGAGCTTAGCTTAAATTGTCGCGACGATCAACGGTTCTCACGGCAAGTTTTGCTGCGAGCATTTGAGACAGAAAATGTTTCACTATTTCTTTCCAAATACCAGCCATTGAAAAAAAATTTAAGAAAAAAACTATGGGTTTTAATGAGGATAAGTGCGGATGGTCTTTCGCTTTCAGATTTTAAGGCTGACCGAGCAGTTCAGAAATTGTTTCGTGCATCCTTGCAGACCTTGCTTTTAGCTATGTAGATACGAAACAACTGTAATTTTCTCTAGCCTAATTTATTGACTGATGACTTCGTAAACTTGATATTAAGGAAATAAACGTGTGTATCAACAGTATATTATTTTTCTCTTTATTTCGGATGTATTTTAGGGTTTCATATGAAATTGCAGAAAGTTTACCAGAAAAGTGAACAATTTTTTTCTCCTCATTGCAATTTTCATTCAATGGTTTTAAATTTTACTGAAAAATTGACAACTGCAGTTTACCGTCATTATTAAAATTTTAGGTTTTGCCATGAGCTGAATAGATTTTTCTGCCAGCTTATAAAAGGTCACAGCAATATTTGCCGCCAGCTTCAAAATCTTATTTCGAGTCCTGGCACATATCATGTCGGGTGGTGGTGGGACTGATTCCTTCAATAATTTATTTTTTTCTTCTCTTTTAGGAAAGGAATGAGGCGACATGCCCGTGTCATGTCGGGTGGTGGTGGGACTGATTCCTTCAATAATTTTTTTTTCTCCTTTAGGGTAATGGTAATTTTAGTTAACATCGTACTAGAGCAACACAACGGGCTATTGACGACGGTCCGGGATCAGTCCCTTAAGGGAAAGGTCCGAAGACAACACCTCGTAATTTTGAACCACGGTCAAATGACGATTCTCCTTTAGGGAAAGAATGAGGCGACAGGCCTGTGTCATATCGGGCGTTGGGACTAATTCCTTATAAATAGAACTTGCTCAGCAAGCAAGCCTTTATTTCGCGTGTTGGATAGCGGAGCCAAAACACATTCACACCTGACCCTCACCAAGACGCTTGCGAAAGGAGTGTTGGTTTTCAAAGCAAACCAAATAGGATTGCGTAGCAATAACCGGGGAATTGATAGCGTTACCGAGCAGGAGGCGGAGCCCCCTAGTCGTTAAAAATTATAAGATTTTATTGTTAATTCCTCAGAAACTCAACAGCAAGTACATTTTTGTAATTAGGATAGAAAGTCTAAGAGGGGCCGGACAATCAAAAGGTAAGAAGGTAAGTTTTCTTTTTCTTTTTTTTTGCACAGAGGACAGGGCTCTTGGCGATACCTCTTAAAAAAAGACGCGTCTGGATTCTTACCCCATTGGGTGATGTGGAAAAAGAATCACCTAATTTCCTTTCTTTGCAGCTGCTAAAAACCATTCTTTGAAGTCACCACCTTCACGAACCACTGTTTAAAGACGAGTTTGAGAAGATAAATTAAAATTAATTAGTAGACATATTTCCAAAACGAAATACGACTAATAAACACGACTACATAAAATGTTTTCTTGATAAAGAAAAGTCATAACAATAAAAACCAAGCTTGTTTTTCCAATAGATCCGTACAGTTCGACGTGAGCACCTTTCGCTCAAAATCTAGTCGATATTCGACATATCTATTAAGTTGCTGTAACTAAAACATGAGATATTTTTTCATGTGTCGTTCTTCGCAAACCTCTCGGCCCCAGTGGCGTACTCAGACTTCTTAAATAGGGGGGGGGGGTGAAACGAGTCCGTGTGCAAAAGAAGGCCAGAATGTTGGAATCAATAGGCTTTTTCACTAGTTCTTTGAGGATTCCAAACACTGACTTCAATGCTAACATTCATGGTATACTACAAGGGAGTACCCAGGATCTAAACTAACTAGGGGGCAGCCCCAGGTACGAGCGGTGACCCAACTTATTACTCAAGTAGCCTGATGGACGTTATCCCCCCTTTTAAGTGACCACTGCCATCAATCACCATTTAACGAGCTGTCAGCGTCTGACCTCCTAGAAGGTTCCCTCCTTTCGTTCGACCCTGTCAATCGGTGATATCTATCTTGCGCCAAATGATACTCCATACCGTACTATGAAATGAAAATGTTAGTCGTAAATGCCACTCACAGCTCTATCATCAGGGGTGAAAATCTTCCGCGTTTACGCGGATTTCCGCTTTTTTTTTCTTTCGAGAATTTCCGCTTTTTTTCCCCTTTTTGAGAATTTCCGTTTTTTTCTTCCAAAAATTTCCGCTTTTTTCTTTGAATTAAATTATGTCATGGAATTACAGCCAAAGAATAAATGTAAAAAAAAAACAATAAGGAAAGTGTGTCCTTACTTCAGGTAGTAGATTCTTCCGACTTTTCGTAAATTTTGAAAAAATGACCGATTTTTATCATTTTTTACAAAAAAAAATCCTATTTTTGCCCTTATCAGCTTTTTTTAAGTTTATAGAAGACAAATAAGTCTTGCTAATTCCTTTTTGAAAAGAATCCTTTGTGAGAAGCTTATTAGTTTAATGGTAAACATGGAGAGCTTGGATTTTGAACTAGTTAGCGTACGTTGTTGCATATTTCGTAGGTAAAGCTACGGTTTCCTAAAAAAGCGGAGCTGTTATCTAAAGGCCGTGAAACGTCATGATGCAGCGGAAAAGGTATAAATGAAATATTTTAAGTTGATCAGCTTTTAATGTGATTTTTCTTTCAACTAGAAAATAAGATGCTTTGTTATTTCGTCTTTCATGGCAACCTCGGTAAGCGGAAAGTTTAAATTTTCATTTTGAATATTCTAGAAAAAAATTACTTTGAAAATTCGTTAAAACTTCTTTCTTTGGCGACTTTAGAAGTACGCCAAGGCGGTGGCCATCGTTTTAAACATAGACTGCAACTATTTTTAAAATGATGCTTCTTTTAAGGGCAATATTTATGATTGTTTTAATAAGTTAAATTTGTTTCTTGGATAATTAGAGTTTTTATCAGGGTGGCGACAGAACCGGGAAATCAGGGATTTCTCAGGGAAGAATCATTTTCTGGAAAAATAAGGGAAAACTCAGGGAAGTTTCGTTTAACTCAGGGAAAAAGTTGGAATTTCGTTTTGCAAATGGCACCCATTTGGTACTTTTCCTTTAGCCATGCGGGCGCCACTTTGAACCAAAATCAAAATGTCTCCAATTTTGTTTTCATTCCGAAAATGAGAAGTGTATTTTTTACGTAAACATCCAGAAAAAAGAGTTGTATACATTGTATACTGTAACGGCCGGAAATCCTGTAACCTAAGTCTACATCTGTGCCACGTTCCCTAATGTCAATAATAGGAACGTATTGCCTTGCGGCTTTGAAAAATACTAACGGACGGGAAAACCTGCAAAAGTTAAACATCCGGTTCCAATTGAATCAACATTAAAAAAAAAATTAAAATTTTTTTCTAAGATTGGCGATTTTGATTTTGGTCCAAAATAGCGCCCGGCTAACGGAAAAATAGAAAATCAAACGTATAAGGTATCTATCTGGTGTAAAATTTTCCGCAGCTTTGAAATCCGTTGATATTTTCATTTTATTTTAAACAATCGCTGATTTAGAAAAAAGCACTGAATAACGCCAGTCATAACTAATTATTTCTTTTGCTTCACTTGAATCCGTTACTTTTCAAAATGAATGAATCTCGAATCAAACGAAGGTCATTCTTCTCGGCGGTGAAATTCGTATTGGAAAAAATATAAAAGTTACAATTTAAAAATTATTTATTTAAAGAAAATCATATTTTTAGGTATCGATCTAATGTGAAATTTTCCGCAGATTTCAAATCCGTTGAAATTTTTATTCTATCTTTAACGATCGCAAAGATAGAAAAAAGCAACGAAGAACGCCAGTTCGAACCAGAACGAGCGAACTCGAATTCGTTACTCAGGAAATCAAAATGAATTAATCTGATCTTTTTAACCACGAAGGTAGAATTCTTCACGGCGCCGGCGGCCAAATTCGTATTGGAAAAAATATAAAAGTCACAATTAAAAATTATTTATTTAAAGAAAATCATGTGTTTAGGTATCAATCTGTTGTAAAATTTTCCGCAGATTTGAAATCCGTTGACATTTTTCTTCTGTCTTTAACGATCTAGGAGATAGAAAAAAGAACTACAAAACTCCAGTTAAAACTTTATTTGTTTTGTTCGTCAGCTAAAATCGTTGCTGAGAAAATCCAACGAAAACGGAAAAAATAAATTTAGAATGTCATGTCTTTATACCGTATGCCATCCTAAGAAAAATAATAAAATATAATAATAATAAATTAATTAATTTTTAAATGTTTTAGATTAAATTTTAAAATTCGGGCGCACTTGAAAAATTGCAAAAAATTCGGACCACATGTTTGCTAAATTTCCCTATTGTAAGTGCCATCGATTCGTCAGGACACTGCGTACAGGACAGACAGAAAAACACTTCCGTTTATAATAGTACAGATGTACCGAGCGCTGGCGCCATTGACGGATTCAGGGGCTGATGGCTGCTTTTGCAAACATATCAAAATAGTTAAAAACGTAACATTAAATATTCTATCTATAACTTTATATTATTTGGTCTATTATGGAATACAGTAAAAATATTTTTTTCTTATCTTATTTTTATTCATCTTTTAGTCTATAGTTTTTTAGTTCTTCAAGTGTCAAGTTTATCATAATTACCGAAGAATTGTTCTGCGAACAAAAGGAGAAACTCAGGGAATTTCATGAAAAATACTCTGGAAATCAGGGAAATCTCAGGGAACTTTTTACTTCAATTTTTGTAGCCACCCTGTTTTATTTTCAAGTTTATTCAATTCAAATAGAAAATAAGAATATTTACGGAAAAATATAGAGATTTTGAAAAAAAAGTTATTTTATATTCGAAAATATGTTGTAAATTTAAACTGAACTAAGAAATATTTTTCCTACCACGTGGTTTCAGCTTCAGTCTACGTTTATAGCTGTGCCAACGACCTGCCCTTGGCGCACTTAGGCCCGGTGCACACATCCGGTTTTTCTACGTGCGGCGCCGCTGCCGCAACGCAAGTGCGGTCTGAGATACATTAAATCCAATGCAGCAGTGCGTACATGCCTCCAGCGCCGCTGGGGCGACGCATGTCCAACTTGCGTGCAATTTGTTCCGCAGTTGGCGCCGTTCGGAAGTACCTTGTTTTCATAAACAAATAGATTATAAATAATAATTAATAAATGGTTGTATCCAGTAACGTCTATTTTGTTTCAAAATATACTTTTTTTTACGCCAAGTAAGTGAAATAAACACGTTTTCTTCGATAGAATATTTATCGCAAATGGCGCGAAATGAGTTGGTGTGTCATTTCACGGTTATGTGTGCATAGTTGGGCTTCGGTGCCGCAGTGGCGCCGCACGTTGAAAAACCGGATGTGTACCGGGGCTTAAGTCGCCAAGGAAAGAATTATTTCGAATGAACCAATGAAATCAAACGACAGTTTAACGGAATTTAAAAGATTTTTCTGGAATATTCGAAATGCAATTTTAAAAATTTTCCACTTGACCTGGTTGTATTAAAATCCGCAATAACCGTTGTACATATGGGTTACCTTAACCTGTAATTACTCGCTACTAGAAGTCCGTTGCCATTTCTATAAACCAAGACTGAAGCTGTACCATTTTTATTTTTGGTGTCTAATTATTTTTTTTTTATATAAAATTCATGCTATTTAATAAAAATAGTATATATATGATTTATTCTTTTGTAACAGCATTTTGATTTCCTGTTAATTTCATTTTTGGTATCAAGGTTTTTGAAAAATTGCAACTCTTAAGAAAATTTTAGCATTGGTGAGGTGTTCAAAAATATTCATAAAAATAACATTTTCAACTTCATCCAACTTATTTATACTGTTTATAGTTGCCTAGATATTTTTTCTCTTTTACAAAATTTGAGTTTGCACGTAAAGTGCCCACTCCTACTTTTCAAAGACAAATTTCATTGTTTATAGTGGACTTTATAGAGTTTTTATCAGACTAAAAATTTGCCTACCCCCTCAGAAAAAAATTTCTGGCTGCACCACTGTTCTGTACACACATTAGTACACAAATATAGTACTCTTATTCAGCTATTTCTGTACTTCAAAATAACGCTGCATATATTTTCCTCTTTTTTACATTTTGACTGTTTTCACCCCTGTATCATTTAAGTTAGGTAATTAGGTAAGAGGGGTCGGACATGCAGATGGCCCTGCTTCCCTTAAACTTCGCCGCTTCGTTTTACTGATAGCTTTTTCTCCGTGGGAAAATTTCCACAACTTGCTGCTAATACATCACAGGAACGTGAAGTATCCTTTTACAGATGAAACGGTACGTTTTTGAATCCGTTCTTGCAGAGGAACGCAGCGCGCGTTTCGAAATTGAATTCGTGTGAACCCTGGTTTTTTTTAGAGGAAATGAATTTTTTTTTAATTGCGCACGAAAAATCTTTCTTCTCCAAATACAATTTAAAACTTAAAACCCCTGAAAAGGTGACAAAAAGTCAAAAAAGTGACGTGTTAGGAGCCCTGCTGTAACCATTGAATACTAAAAAATACTACTAAATAACACTAAATAAGAAATAATACTAAGAAAAGGCTACTGAAATTGTCCTACTTTCCTAAAGGTCAAGTGTTTTCGGAAACAAACCAAATAAATTTAAGGGGGAAACAGAGCATCCAATTTACGTCGTACTAGACGTACTAGCTACACAACGGGCTATTGACGACGGTCTGGAATCAATCCCGAAGGAAACACCCGAGAACAGAACCACGGTCAGTTAACGAGGCAACACCTGAGCTAGCACCACACTTCAAACTTACACACCACGCAAACGCGAGGACATTTCAGCCACGACGGATTTGACGTACATCAGCTTCATCTACACGGCGGTGTTTTAGTTGGCAAGTTTCGGAGTATCTCCAAAATTTGAAATTGTTTCTTAAAGATTTTATTGCAATTTTGGTTTTTGTTGTATTGCTTCCACAGTAAAGTCCCGTCCACACCGGAGAAGCCGAGCAAAACATGGATGATTGATTAACCCCGGAGACAGGTTTGATTGACAGTTCGTTCAGTGTAGACGGTGAATTGAGCAGTTTAAGCACGAGCAAAATGATCCGCTTCTTGTCGGTACATCAAAGGAAAGCAAGTGCTCGTGCTCGCTCTATTTGGACGGCGTTTTATCGTTCCCTTGCTCGACGTTCAATCAATCACCGGGGTCATCGTTAAGAAACGGGTCGGGGATCTGAACATAGAAATACTTATTTTTCTTCAGATTTTAAAGTGATAATTGATTCAGACCGTTCTTAAACAGTATGATGGGTGTACATGGATTTTCTAATGTAATTAGTATAAATGATACAGGAAATCTCACATGCTATCTTGAATAGAGGAAGAACATTTTAAGGAGGAAATGTCCCTCAAGCTCATCCAGTGATTAGGGTCGCGCAATACCTGATGAACTTAATTATTTGAATCGGGAAGGTATCGTTTCGTTTTACAGTTCAAAGATTTCAACTGGTTTAATGGCCGCATGACTAAACTACCACACAGGTGCAAATATGTTACTCATTAATAAATAGATTGTAAAGGAGAATTCTATTAAAAAAGTGTACAAATGATTATTACATTTGAAGACCAAGTATAAACCGTTATAGTCATTGAAGTTAATCAACTAATTCGGACTTCATCAGCACCGAAAACATAATAGGAACCTCAAATCATTTATCCTCACAAATATAGTGTAATTATCCCGTTGATTATCCAAACCTGTCCCCCATTACTTTAAGTACGTTAGTCCGTAGTTTGTGAAGTGTTCTCATCTAGTTCAGTTTCACTGACAGTTGTCCCGCAATTGTACCGCTTTTTAACAGCTCGAGTTTGTTGTTTTTAAATTTAACAGTTCTACTTGATTTCTTGCAAGTTAAAAGTTAAGCTCTACTGAATACATTTCATACTATTATTTAAGTAGTACATTTGTAAACATTGTGTTTTGCCATATATCGTAGACGTTTAAAACTTAATTGTGAAAATGTAACATGCCCATATTAATGTCAAAATTGATGTGTCCATCCATGTGTATTTAGACGAAGAGTGGTATTGGGGAACTTTGCAATTTAAACTTCTTCTAAATTTCTTGAACTTCTAAATTTAAGATAAAGAAGATGAGGCTAGTTAAAATGTATTTCACTTTTTTGCAATTGAAGAAAATTTTAAATTGTCGCACTGGCAATATGAATACGTTTTGTCGAAATAGGCCGAATCGAAAGAAACATTCAATATTATGTAACATATTATGAGTGAAATATTCAGTAAGAAATTTTTATCTTGTTAATTGAAATAATCTGCTTAATAATAATAATTTTGTGCCGACCAACCGGTATGGTGGTAAAGGTGTTAGCCTCTAGATAGGAAAGTTCCTGGTTCAAATCCGGATCCGGGCAAGGATGTTTGTAAGCGTATGGTGTAGAAGCGGCTGGTGCACCTTAAATCTGTCGTGACCGAGAGTCCTCACGTTGGGTTGTTATGGACGTTTGGAGAGTGGGGTGTTAGCTCAGTTGTTACTTCGTCATCTGACAGTTGTTCAAAAATTACGACGTGTTGTCCTCGAATCTTTCGCTTAAGGGATTGATATCGGACCGTCGTCAATAGCCCGTTGTGTTGCTCTAGTACAACGTTAATCAAAAACTACCAATTACCTTTAATAATAATTTTGCAAGTACGTATGTATAGAAACTTTGAAGAGGATCATCAAACTCGTGAAGGAATCTCCAGTTGCCAAGAAGCGTAAAGTTATTGCCAACCTTTCTCTTGCAGATATAGCACTTCTATAATTAGTGTCCTACTTCCTATTTCCGGTTCAGTCAAAGCAAGTAGATATTCAAAGTCACCCAATGTCGCCTTTTTTTGTGAACTTTTCTTCCTATTTCTCTTTAATAAATCGTCTATGATAATATACGCTGCACTCGCGATTATACGCCGACTTCGTAAAGAACGGGACCTTTAAACAATTTGCTTCAAACAATAAGTTTGCAGTTTAACTTCAACGCACAACCAACCAGATTGATCGCGAGCACATGGAACGATTTGTGCCCGAGCTGTCGAACCAGGAAAATCAGAGAGATTGATTAACCAAACCTGTCTCCGTGGTGAATCAATCATCCATGTTTTGCTAGGCTTCTCCGGTGTGGACGGGGCTTAAGAAATATGAAATGAAGAATTCAGAAGCACTCTGAATAAAATATAAGTTAGATAATATGCTGCGGAAAATTGCAAGAAGAAGGCAAAATTCAAAGTTTGCTACATTTGCCAAATGTTCTTGAATAACAAAAAGATTAGCATGTTTCACATCTGATATTTTAATATGGCTAAAAAACTAGGCGAAGTTCAGACTTTTTTCGTAAACAAAGATCGCCGTGTAGAGGGTACTGGTGCACGTTAAATCCGTCGTGGCCCAATTGTCCTCACGATGGTGTTGAAGTTTGAAGTCAGGTACGTCATCTGACCGTGGTTAAAAGTTAGGAAGTAGTATCCTCGGATCTCTCCTACGGCATTGATCCTGGACCGTCGTCAATAGCCCATTTTGTAGCTCTAGTACAATGTATACATTGAAACTTCCTTTCCCTTCTTTTTTTTCCTTCGTCAAGCGGTGGACAAGTGAAGGAAGCATGCCGATTTCTTACAAAGTAACACTAAAGACTATTAAAAAACAGCTTTTGCTGACAGCTTTTTTCTTACAAGAATAAAAATCAATGAGCACGTTTCGATTCTGTCACTCATCTAATGAAAAAAATATTTTTGTCCTTTGCTTTATGACAATGGTCGTTAACAAATTTCAATCACAAATTCAATGTAGCCTTGCCATTCGATTCCGCTTGAAATATTATATAAGAATCAATCAAAAAAGTTATTTTTCCAATTTTAGCATTTGTTCCCTTATGTAAAAACTTGTTTCAATTAAATCTATTTATTAGCTGCACAACTTTATAAACTCTTAGAATACCCTCAAGGGGTCTTCCCCGGGGAGCTAGCTGGTCAAAAATCAACCACAACAATCGAGATGACAAAAATATGACGTTAATTTAGTTTCACAAAGTTTATTTCAGAAGACCATTACATATTCATGAATTGTTTTTCCATTTGAAAGTTTGTTGAAGCATTAAACTTAACGGTCTTGAAGACCCCAAAATATATATTACTTACTCATAAAACTAACCTTTGTTTAGAAGACCCTGTAAGACAGATGTCTTCTTTGAATAAATATTTGTTCTAGGTATTAACTACAATCACTACAGTAATAAATATACATATAATACAATGTGATTGTATATATAATTCAATCTTGTTCTTTCTTCTTTAATGTAAGAGAAACAAAGTAAGGAAACCAGTTCATTTTCTGTTTTAGAAAATGTTATTCTTGGCGTGTTACTGAGAGCAAGAAAAATGTACAATTCAAATGATCAATAGATCACCATGGTAATAAACTATGACGTTTGCAGAGAAATTAAATTAAATGCAAGACCAAAACAAATTCTCCATCTTTCAGAAAAATTCCATAACAACCTAGTCAATATTAATAACTCTACCATCCATGTCATGGATGAAAACGTGCAAAAAAAAAAAAAAAAAAAGATCAATGTATTATCTACAGAACCACATAACATTCTGAACCACTGAACTACACCCTGTTTTGTACTTTTCCTAGCAGCTAATATGTGAAGCCAACATCACGCCATCGCCGAAGTAAGAAAAAAAAACCTGACAAGCAAAAATACGCAGAAACAGTTTGGGGTTGGAAACGATTGTCCTCTTCAAACGGGATTACCCCTCTTGATGACCCGGCAAAGAAGGAGTTAAACCCGTGGTTCAACCAACTCCTCTCGCTCAGGACATCAATAAAACACTTTTCTTGTTTTTTCTGTGTGAATTTTATGTGCGTGAACTTTAAATTGTTTTTTCAACTTTGCACTCGGATAACAGATTATTAAAGCACTTTCGAAATTTATTGTTTAAGTGGAAGTGTTTTCGAAAATCGTAAGCCATGTGTCCGGGATTTATGGGAGCATACCCTTGATCAGCCTGGTAAAGTGCATATGTTATAATGGCCTGGTAAAGTGCATATATCTTAAGGCGCAAAACATTAAGTAATAATTTCAATAAAAGTTAATGTTTTGTAATGCTCTTGAATTTTACAGTCAAGTACACTCAATAAAAGCTATTAGAAGCAAAAAACAAACTTTCTCGGATATGATGTTCTGGAGTTCGAGGATGATCTATGAGGGAATATATAAATAACAAAAAGGCTTTAAAATTACTATTTTACATGCATCCCTTAAGAAATTGGCTTTATTTTCATAAATGTGTAGAAAAACAACCAACGGCTACACTCTCGATACTTTAGAAATAATAATAGATACTGCTATGTGTTTTTGGACTTATATCACATGTTACTCATTTCGAGAAAAAATATTTTGCTTTTGTAGAAATAATCTACCTTTGTTCACTGAAAGTGCAAAAGGTAGTATGTCTAAAAGCTACATTTTTCAGGAGAGTAAAAACTAATCCTTTCCCTTGTGATTTTATTCTATTTTGTTACATTAATTTGGTTGTAACTTTTAATGGATCAGCTGATGTCATGAGATTTTGCCACCAGATGGAAACTACAAAATGCCACATATAGCAATAATAAAAGGAGAAATAGAATTTTTGACAAACGACCTTTTGCACTTTAAGTGACTATTTTATTCTATTTCTAATTATTACGAAGGGGGAAACGTTAAAAATCAGGCGACATCTATTTCAAGATAATTCGGGTATCATGCAGAAGGGAAATGACGTAACAAAAATATTGCAAACATTATTTTTAATACGCGAGTATTTTGTCAAAGAAATCTATAAAAACTTGTGTAACTATTCTTTGATTTCTGAAAATATCTAGGAAACCGTCCCATCTGAAACATTTTCCCCCTCATACAGACCTGTTCCACATTTAATTATTCTATTTTGCAAACATTTGAAATCTACACGAACAACGTTTGGATGCAAAAGAAATAATGAAAGCATCTGTCTAAAAATGTATTCAGGTTTTTGAATCATGGTTCACCTTTTGTCGTGGTTAATAACAATGTCCTCACTTTGGCATGGTATGGAAGTTTCGAAAATAAGATGGTGTTAATATCATCATCATCTAACCGTGGTTCAAAATTACGAGGTGTTGTCCTCGGATCTATCCCTTTGGTCGCCAATAGCCCGTTGTGTGGATCCTGTTCGACGTTATTCAACTACCTATCCATAATTAGCATTTCAGACATATTAAGTGTTTAAAAAATTGGCAGAACTCCTATGTCTTTAAAAACAAAATGATTTTTTTCTAAAAAAAAACTTATAAAAACCTAAGTAAAACAAACTGCCGGGGTGCAATGATCCACAACACGAAAGTCAAAACTAACCATGTAAATAAGTGGAGCTGCAGCTAACAAAGGTAAGCAATATAATTTAAAAAACCAAACAGAAATTTGCAATAAAAAATTAAAAATTTTTTTTTTAATGAATAAATAAAAAATAATTATATATATATATATATATATATATATAAATTCACACTGGTAATAGTTTCATTTCTGAAAGTAAAGAACCAACCAATTTGCAGCATCCATTTCACTGGGTATCGGCATAAAAAAATGAAAGGTTTAACAAACAGAAAAGTTTTTTTTTTTTTTTTTACTTCTTTAAAAATAAAAAACAATAAAACCAAAAAAGTCTTGCAAAAGTTTCGATACATTTCTGAAAACATTTTCGAGCGTCCCACATTAAATGCTTATACCCAGAAATAACCCCTTTTTCCAAGGCGTTGGGAAATATACCCAACTTTTCCCAAGACCTTTATCCGGACCACATGCACTTTGTTGATATTGATACGACGACAGAATCGAGTCTTTCAGAAATCGATTCAGACACTCATTTTAACAACTTGTTCAAGAATATTCCAGCGTTAGGTTAACCTTTTTGAATCATAAATCGCCTTTTAGTGGAGAAACCGCGCCAAGCCATTCATCGCCAGAAGGGCAACCAAGAATCTGGTGGCAACGATAGCAGCGTCACCTGTTCCTGAAATGCCACCCGTCCATTGCGTCCACCAGTATCGATACATGCTTGACAGCGTCGGTGGAGCGATTGGCGTACACGTTCAAAGATGCCTGGTATTTCACGCACACCTGCAGCAGCTACAGATAAGCGAGCGACGAGATCCTCATCTGAGTCAACTGGAGTCTCATAAACAAGATGCTTTAGATGTCCCCATAAAAAGTAATCGAGGCTCGATAAATCGGGAGATCGGGGTGGCCAAGGGACTGGTCCACCACGCCCAATCCATCGAGTACCAAACGTGGCATTCAGGTAATTCCGTACATCAATGCTGAAGTGTGCTGGCGCCCCATCGTGCTGAAACCACATGCGGTTACGAATGGCGATCGGAACATCATGCAGCAGTTGTGGTAACACTTCTTTCAGAAAAATAAGATAGCTTCCGCCAGTGAGCCGCGTGGGTAGTAAGTATGGGCCAATCAAAAAGTCGTTCACAATACCAGCCCACACATTAATACTGAAACGTTGTTGAAACGCATGTCGACGCGTTGCATGTGGATTATCGGTTGCCCACACATGGGAATTGTGCGCATTAAAGACACCCTCGCGTGAAAATGTCGCTTCATCTGTAAATAGCACATAATCTACGAAATCCGGCTGCAACGCACATTGCTGCATCACCCACAGGCAGAAGTTCACGCGGCGAGGATAATCTGCCGGATTCAATGCTTGTACTTTCTGAAAATGGAAGGGGTGTAAGCGATTTTCGTTTAACACTCTGCATACAGTCTGATGACTCACACCTACGTCACGCGCAACAGTTCTTGTGCTTGACTCGGGTCTATCAGCCACAATGTTCAAGATGCTTTCTTCCAGCCTTGGAGTGCGTACAGCTCTTACTCGACCAGCGCCATGTCTGTTGACGTCGAACGCACCTGTTTCACAAAGTTGACGATGTAACCGTTGAAAAATTCTATGATCCGGCATTCGTCGATCAGGATACTCCGCGCGATACATTCGTAACGCAGCTCTGCCGTTACCATTTGCACGGCCGTACATGTAATGCATGTCTGCTTTTTCTGCATACGTAAAGTCACCCATCGTCTACAGCAGCACAATTGTGAATGGCGCTTTTCCCTACTGCGATGCATCATGTTCAACAGCGGCTAGACATCTACTGCCCTCTACCGGCAATGATACCAACCGATCACTCCATTTCTCTTTCCTTTTATTTCCCCTGTTTACGCCTCACCGCGTCACTTGCGACTATACATTCCTATACAATAAATCATTGTTACAATGTCCTGTACCTACCATTAAAGTTTGTACCATGAATTCGGGACCACCCTGTATATTGATGATCGACACTCACCTCGCAAACTCTGCAGTCGATTACGCAAGTTTCCTCTGGATTATCAAGAGTGCCAACCAATGTGTTAAAAGTTACTTCTTGCCATTTATTTCACTTTCGTCTGTTGGGACGAACAACTTCTTTCTTGCCAAAAAATGAAATAGTAATTTCATATTAATTAATTTTAAGCTACATTTTAAAAAGTTGCATTTATGCAGAAAGTTGCATTTATGTTGCGGTTATAACTCACTTACAATGCACCCCAAGTAGGAGGGATTTGGGTTTTAGTACTTTACATGCGACATAGAACTTGTGAAAAAAAGTTGCATTTGTTGCAAAAAGTTGCCCTACTTACGATATGCAACTCCTCTATAGTTTAGTAACAATAAATCGATCGCTGACTAGTGGGAAATGATATGGATAGATATTCAGAGTTTTAGGGATTTTGCCATTAATCTGCTTGTGTGTGTGTGTGTGTGTGTGTGTGTGTGTGGAAGCAGCCACGTATAAATTTTTTATGGGGTGGGTTTATGGACCAGTTCATATTTTTATGGACTGAGCAACTGATTTCCCCACACCTCGGTATAGGTAAAAAAATGATAGTATTTTTTTAATATATACATAAAGCATACACCACTATGTAGTGATATGATATTACAAAAATTTAAAATCAAGTTGAGGCTTTTCCGGCAAGAAGCCAGTTTATCAAGTATTTCCGTGGAGGAAATGATAATGTGAGCTGCCTTCAGAGCTAAGCTCGTCAGTCTGCTCGGTTCTGTTCCTTGGGTATATCGTGATTCGTTTCAAAGATAAAAAGTCCGTTTGGGTGTTGTAATTGTTACTGGGATCACCGTAAAAATTCCAAATAATTTCTTAATATCAGGGAAGAAAAACCCATTGCAAAACACCCACAGCAGATTCAGTCTCCCATTTTCCTTTTCCACAAATCATGCTCTGCTTTCAAGGTTTCGGGAACAACATTATTCGAGTACAAATTTTGTTTTAGTTGTAAGAGGCAGGTCGCGTCATCTCTAAAGAGAATTAGAAGTGGAATTTGCAAATTTCCTATACTATTTGCATTAGAGGCTAATCTAGCTTTTAATTCCTCGATAACATGATCCCGAAATGGATAAAAAAAACATTTGTTTTATAGTACTGCTCTGTGGTACTAGCTGCAACGTTGTTCCTACATATTTGTTTTAAAATTAGACGAGGAGCCGTAATTTCTGTTGTGCCAAATAAGTTCTTCTATTCCTTGATAATATTTTAAAATACACCAATATCGTTAGCATCACGCCTGATAGCCTCCAGGGCTTCTATGACTTTTAACGTGCTGGTATGCGTCATTGAGATTTATGCTAACCGTCTGCAGGGCCATATTAAGACTTGATTTGTAACTAAACACCTTCAAAATAAATGAAGACAATTGAAATAAAATAGACAATAAAAATAATTGACAGTTTTCTAGGCTTTGTATGAACTGATAGGCTTGTGAGTCTTATCATCTTTTCCCAGAGAATGCAGTGCTTCAACAATGGCATTAAACATTTCTACGAATCTGCTTACAGCCTTGTGTTTTTCAGTTCAACCCGTCGTTTCACAAAGAGTTATGAATTATTGAGAGTGCTTATTTTTCTCCAGCAATCTCTTCAATAAGGAAGTTTGTCCAAAAAATTGTCTATTTTTAAAAATTTTTTCCTGTATAGTTAAAAAAACAGATCCTAATATCCAATCTAACACATCTTTATCATAGACTAGCCATTGCGTGGCCAGCACGGCGTTGCCCGCTACAGTTCTTTTTGTGGGGTCTGGTGTGATTGCTACGAATTCAAATTTGGTTTGCTAATGGGAATTCGTAGCCTATTGGATACCAGCCATCACGGAGTTGCCATTGAGAATGCGGCCAAATTCGAATTGCGAAGAGATCCAATTGGCGTGACGTCACAATCTCTTGCGAAGATATAAATATTTAAATGAAAAATTATTTATTAAAAGCAAATCAAAAGGTATCTGGTGTAAAATTTTCCACAGATTTCAAATCCGTTGAAATTTTTAATCTCTCTTTAACGATCCCGATTTTCCAGAAAAGAACTAAACAATGCCAGTCAAAATTTTTTGTTATTGTTTTTGCTTTCCTTCGATGGAATTGTTTGAGCGCAGGAAAGGGAATCTGTCAATTTCTCGACAGCGAAGGTCAAATTCGTATGGAAAAAAATATAAAAGTTACAATTTAAAAAATATTTATTTGAAGAAAATCATATTTTTAGGTGTTGATTTAATGTGAAATTTTCTGCAGATTTTAAATCCGTTGAAATTTTTACTCTATCTTTAACGATCTAGGAGATAGAAAAAAAAACCTACATTGCTCCAGTTAAAACTTTATTTCTTTTTTTTCGTCGACTGAAATCCTTCCTCCGCAAAATCAAAACGGAAAAAATAAATTTAGAATCTGTCATCTCTTTATAGTGTTGTTATTCAAGGAAAACAATAATTAAATATCAATAAATTCATTTTAAAATGTTCTAGATTAAATTTAAAAATTCAGGCTTCGTACAAAAATTTGGACTACCTCTGTACCAAATTTCATTATTGTAAGTGCCATAGATTCGTCAGGACACTGCGTACACATAAACAGACACACTTCCTTTTATAATAGTAGAGATGCTTCTGACGAATAGGCAAGAGCTAAATTGAGAGTGAGTTCAGCACAATGTACGAAGTGGGCCTTGGGGTACTGCTTACTTATCAGAGTGCGTATAACTTTAAGGTGGCCGCTCATTACTGTAGCACCATTGTAATCCTGACCATCATAATCTCGATACAAGTTTTAAGAAATCAGGCATTCCATTATGGTGGCTGCTAAAATGCTAACAAGTCTTTTACATGAACGAACTCAATTGAGTCCTCACTTTCAATTGATATTTCCCAAGAGCAGTCTAAAGAACGTACACACAAAGACAATAGTTACTCTCTTGATGTCTTGTGTTTCATTCGTCAAAACTGAGAAATATCCTGGTCCTTTTATTTTTAGTCAGTTATATTTGTTTCAAATTTGTTAACACATTTTTGCTTGTTCAAATGTCTGATGTTCCCGCATTCAAGTCAACGAGAAGTATTACGCGAGAAATTTATATTTATTATTTTTACAGTAATTTTGTTTTCAATTTTTTTTTGACGACTTTCTTAATTTTGGCCATTACATTACCATGTCTAATGGGAAGGTTTGAACCCACCCTTTTCCTACGTGCTTGCTTGGAAGCCTTTTCCAACAATTATAATTGTATATCACGTGTTACAGTTTAAAATGGTCGACCATCGAACGTTTAGTAACATTGTATATACAGAGGCTGTTCGCACATTTCTTAGATAATTTTGGTTAGCGGTAATAAAAAATCGTTTGCTGCAAAAGAAATAATTGCAGTTGTACTATGTTTTTAAAAGTCAAAACTATCGTCTGCGTTGAGAGGTTTGTTTTTATTCAACATGGCGTTTTTAACGAAGCAGTGGTTCGAAGGCTATATTTATTCTCTTTCCGAAGAGAAATATTCATATTCCGTTATCCAAAAACGATGAGAGAGTCATGGTTTTGTGATATCTAAAGCGTTGATAGGTAATATCGTCAACAAGAAAGGAAAAAAACGTCAAATTGGAGCCTCAAGTGGGACAAAAATTCCTAACAAGTATCCAAGGAAGAAACGGATATCTTCGACTATTGCAAAGGTACGTTGTTTAATGTTAAAAGAAAATTCCCCTAGTCATAGGACAGTTGCAAAATCATTAAAATGCTCGGTGTCCACTGTAAACAAAATGATAAACGTTGATTTAAATCTTAAGAAAGCGAAAAAACGCAATGTGCAGCGTTTTCTCCAAAGCATATCGCTGAACGCAGGACACGCTGCCGAATTCTATATGAGAAACACTTATCCAAAGAAAAATTGAAAAAAAAAAAAAATGGTCTCAATAGATGAATTATGGGTGTATTTAAATGATTGCAGCAAAAAAGGGCCATTTATTATCATAAAAGGGGTGAAAAAAATTTAAGTACATGGTTCACAGAATCGAAAGAAAGTTTTTCTAAGGGATTCATGATTGTTGCTGGTTTTTCATATAATGGCAAGTTAAAAATAAAGAGAGTGGAAAAAATGTCAAGATTAACTCCAAATAATATCAGGAACATATTTTATCGCCAATTTTTCGGAATGGAATACCATCGCTTTACTCACAGTGCCATCAATCTGTGGAACTCCATCAAGACAAAGCTAGCAGTCACACATCAAAATCCACTGTAAATTTCGTAAAAGAAATGGAACAAAAAACCGGTATCAGGCCATACCCTTCACTGATATCCCTACTAAATCTCCCGATGTATCACCTATGGATTTTTGTGCTTTTGGACTTTTAAAATCTACATTATCCAAACGTCGTCCCACAACCCTTACAGGACTCTGGAAAGCTGTTCAGGAGGAATGGCATAGAATACCTCTTCTGACACTTCAAAAGACATTATTATCCTGGAAATTACGGTGTCGAAATATAGTTCAGAGTAAGGGCTATCAAATAGAACATTTAAAACACAAGAATTTTATGTAATTTAGTTTTGTGAATGCAATATACATTGTCTAAAAAATGTGTGAACAGCCTCTGTGGTGGTGTTATTGTCATTTTCGAGACTATTTTCTATAAATTTGAGGTTTTCGAAATGAGACATTAATTTTTGTCCCGTGAATATCGAGGAAAGTTGGCCCGAATTCTTAAAATCATCCTCTAATTTTGCAATGAGAAGTTGAATGCTAGACATTTTTTACCATTAGTGTACTACTGGAGTTGCAATTCTATCTACTGAAAAAAATTGCTATTTATAATTTTCCACAAACTACAAAAACAAAACCCCATTTCAACATGTTATAGAAATTGAATGCTACAAGATGGAAATGAATAAAGATCTTAAAAACACAATTAAAACCCGTCAAGTGCGGATATGCCTGCTATGTCCCACATTTTAAAATAAGAACAATTGTAAATATAAGACTCTCACTAATTATGAGGGTAATGGTAATTTTAATTAGCGTCGTACTAGCGCAACACAACGGGTTATTGACGACGGTCCGGGATCAGTCCCTTAATGGACACTAATTATGAAGGATAATTTTTTCTAACCATCCAAATGATATTTAAGAAAAAAATAATTTCCTCTTTATTTGGAACGTTAGTAACAGATTCAAGATAAATAAACAAGTACATGAGACATGTAATTTATTGTTTCTAAAATGCAATACTTTACAACAAGAGAATAGTAAATACACAAATGAAATCTTGCACACATAAATACTACTATAAAAATTATCACAAACTTCACATGGACTTCACCTGTAAAAGTTTTTTTATATATAAAATACACAAATCACCAAAAACTTCTCTAAAGCTCAGAAAAAAATACAAAATACACAACAAATTAAGTAAAAAAAGCAAATGATAAGACCACTAAAAAACTAAATGAATCAATTTTTATACTTTACAATGTGATTAGTTTTGAGCTAGACAGGTTTTTATAAAAAATGGACTCTTATTTATTCCGATGAAAATATTTCTATAGTAAATTTGTATTAAAACTGGTGTTTGATATTCCTTTAAAAAGCTATTGATGCATGCAATTGTTTTCTATCATTTTCTTTAGTTGATAGTTAATTTCTTTCTTAAATAAAATACAAGCCTATAAAATGCTCTAGATTTATTTGGATTATAAAATGTTTAGATTTAATAAGAAACTACATATTCCAACAATGAAATTTGTTAGTATATGTAAACTATATAAGTTGAAAGAGTTCAAAATGATGTAGTTTTTCTTGTAGCTATAAGAATATTCATTCAGTTTTGGTTCACTTCAGGTTGTGGACACGTTTATTTCGAAGCATTTGTCTCTCAAAATTTATTTTTAATCTCAATAAAAGCATATTTAATATTCCCTAAAAATCTACATACGTTTTGGCCTATGCAACACAAAAATGTGATTTAATTTTGTAAATAAATTTTGATTAAAAATTATAGTACTCATTAAATTCTAGGATTTCATTTTGTTTATAGAAATCAAATATAAAATTTTTTGTTTATGGGTTTCACTTTTCGTGGATTTTGAAGTGACAAAATAGTTTTCAAATCAGTAATCACAGAACAGAAAATGTAGATGCATTTAATTCCCTTCTGCTTTTTGAAATTTTTTTAAACATTTGAAAATCTTCGTTTTATTTAATAGCAAGTTGATTTACAAATCGTGAAAGAGCATGGTCATTGATAGTTCAAATGAACATTCGATTTCCATCATTGATACAAATTATCAGTTTAAACTGAGTGAGTCGATCTATTTGTTTCTAGAAAAATCTCTGTCTTAATCCGTACTAAAACTTTAAGACTGGTCGTATTTATAAAGTTTTGTCTCACAAGAAACCCTAGGAGCAATGTCAGTGGCGAATACTAAGGACTTGTTAGTAATGCGACGCCAAATCTCAAAAACGAGTCTTCCCTATTCTCTGTACTTACATTTTCCCGATTTCCAGCAATCATCAATAACTTGCAAATCTTTTAAAGAGCATTTTACATACGATTTGTATTAAATACTGTAGTCGAGTAAATAAATGATCGCGTCCATACCTAAATATTCCTGTTAGGTTCGATTCATCACTGGGTATATTTCTTTTCTGTGTTAGTAAAACTTTCCTTGTGTGTATGTCCATTTACTTGACATTGTCTGTCTTGTATTTGGCGCAGCTTAACCAAATTTGGCCATTATGTCATGAAACCCATAGCCAACCAACCAACAACCTTTCTGAAATACCCACGCCAAGCAAAAACATCCCATTTTATTCAACACAGATCTTTTTTAGTATTGTGCCCTCAGGGGCACATCTGCTTTAGGTATGTACGAACCGGGATAACCAAGCGATCTGTGTACCTAACGAACTGTGTACGAACATGACCCTAACAAACTGTGTACGAACCGGGATTCAACCAAGCGATCTTTTGTTGCTTTCATACTTCTTTTTTCCAATAACTTTTTTTAAGTTGACGTTTTGTGCTTGGCCAAACATGGCCCTAACAAACTGTGTACGAACCGGTCTTTAACCAATTATATACGAACCGGAATTTAACCAAGCCATCTATGTACCTAAGGAACTGGGATTTAACCAAGCGATCTTTTGTTGCTGTCATGTTTCTTTTTTCCAATCACTTTTTTAAGTTGACGTTTTGTGCTTGGCGCAGTTTGGCCAAACATGCCCCCCCCCACCAAAATAAAAGCAACCCTTTATTATTACAACTATTTCCACTGAGTGCTGTCTTTCTCACTTGTTTCAACCTTCATTTGAATATTACTATCTCAGCGCGATAGTTGTCACTTCTCCAATAAGTCCCGATCCTGACAGCAAATCCATACCACAAATACTTCTAGGCTCTATTCGATAACTTTCTCGGCCCAGTAGACATGTACAAAAATACGCTCTTTCTTGTCATGACCATCATTTATTGTTTATGTGTTTAGGCATGATATCCTTTATATCCCTGGAAGTGGATTTAAGCTTTGGCTTTTGCATGAAGAAGTCGAAACAGGACAAGAGGATTGTGTGCGGTTTCATCAAAAATTTTTAAGCCAGAATAACAGGTGGGCGCATGAATCGAGGCTATGGTGTTTCCTCTGCAGCTTGGATTAGAGCGATCAGGTTCGGCGGTTGATGCAACGCATGCTAGTCGATCTTGGTAAACTTTTAAAACGTTCTTCCCGTAGAATTACATTAAGCTCAAATGTTTTTATCCCAATCTAATTAAAGTTTAGTGTTCTGAAAATAAATATACTTACCTAAAATAAAACTTTTCCCAAGATTAATAAGAACACTTTCTCTTCCAAATGAACATTCTTAGAAAAGTACAGTGCATGGTGGATTGAATGGACATGAGTACTAAAAAAAGGAATAAAACAAGCCGGTTGTTTAACGCTTGAACCTTCTGCATTACCAAATGTTTAGACCAGGATTCGCCATTGACATGTGCTTGGAGATGGGTAAACCTCTCGAAACAAGGGTTTAAGTAAAACTAATTATTAAAAAAAAAAAACATGCTCCAGAATATTAACAAAGGAATTTATTCATTCATTTGTACTGGGAATTCAAAACTGCAAATGAACTTCATATTACGTACATATGGAGATATTACTTGAATACAATGATCTATTTATGATTTTCAAAAATTAAATCAGTATCATTAGTTAATTTAAATTATCATAGTATTGAAATCGAATTTTTGTCTAGATACAAGGAATCAGGTTACAAAGGGAAGTTTATGGATTTATTTCATAAATTGTATGAATTAAAAACAACTTTGAAATATTTGCATAGTAATTACGTGGAATCATTTTAGAATTTCATTACAAGAGTTGGCAATAAATTTGATATGCATAATTTTTCCTTAATAAACATATAAAAAAAGGAGTTTTCTAAAACTCATTATGTCTTTTGTCTGTCTAGGCTCTAGTTTAATGCAAAAATTTCTGGATGCTACAAAATTACACTTTGTGGATACAAAATAAACAAGCTATTGCACAAAATCGACATATGCTTGTAAATTTCAAAATACAGCATGTAATTGCTTTCTTTGTGTTACACACATAAGATCCATGTACAAATTTATCAGCAGTTACAATTTTTGCATCCTTCGAGCCCTAGCACAAGGTTGTAAAAACTTCTGCATACAAAAAAGCACACATCATAGACACAAAATAAATAATCTATTGCACAAATCTGACACAAATTCCAAAAAGACTAGATTTTCGTAATCGTTTACCGCATGTTACACATAGAGTTTCCACACAGAAATTGGCTGTCTGTAAATACCAGGCGCTCCCTGCTCTCTTCCACCAAACATATACAAGCACAACTGCCACTCGTGCTGCTCATTTTTCCTTCTTACCGGGCTTAAAGACCAGTGTGCTGTTGGGGATTGTAGTTCTTCCTTCCTCTTCGGAGCTTTAAGTGTCTCAGACCTAGCAACTCTCGACTCAACGCGGGACACAAAGCTATCTTCTACGATACTAGTCGACATTAAAACTGTAGGGGTGATGCTACCACCAGAGGGGTAACTACGAACCAATTTCCTTTGAGAAGTTCTATCTAAGGAGCGAGCTCTCTGCTTGCAGGGTGGAGGCGGAAGAATTATGTCACTATCTCCGTTCATTTGATTCTGAGATTCATTCGGCAAGAAAGTTTTCAGTTCCAGATCTCTCCCCTTGAGTAAGTGTTTACGAGTCGCCGAGGTGTTCAGGCAACCGGCGAACTCCCTGTGACAGTCGAAGCCGTTGTCTTCTTCCGTGAAAGAGTGGTAGCCGGAACTGTGCGAAACCGAATGTGGAAGCCCGCGACTTTCGATGTTTGGAGTGAACATTTGAGTAGCGAAGTCCGAAATGGTGTGACTCGACTTGAACTGGTTGTTGTTGAACGAGGAGTTCTGGTCGCCCAAGTCGATGAGCAGCCCTTCTTTCAGATCCGTGCAGTTGGGGTTCTTGTTCTCATTGTTCTGAATACTGATTATCATGTTTGGCTCGTCGGCGTTTTCGCTGTTCTCTTCGATCACGTCGCGCACTGTGGACAGTGGACCGTCAAAAGTCAACCTGCTGAGCCGCGAAGTGGGTGTCGTGCAAGAGCTGTGGTCGTTGCCGTTCGTCCTGCTGGAGCTGACGGGCATCGAATGGCGGTTGTTGTGGAAAGTGCTCTCGGACCACGATGATCTCAGTAAGGTGTTGGGGTTTTCGACCCACAATGGCGGAGAATCCGTGACGTCGGAATACTTGGATTTCCCCTGCTTATGCTGAGGCGTCGCAGACTCGCTGTCGGATTCCAGCACTGCGTCGGAGCTCTGGGACTTCTGGATCTTCAAGCGAGGTCGGTGTTGGAGGTGAGGCGTGCTCTCTTCCACGAGTTTTTCAAGTTCAGCTTTCCTCGCATCGCTGGCTGCCTGGTTGTGAAGGATGGAGTAACTGCCGCTTGATATACTTCGTACCAATCGACTGCTGTGGAATTTATCACGGAGCGTCCTAGACAAATACATTGTTAGTTTAATAAAACAGAAAAATAAGAGTGATCAACGATTCAGAATTATCGAATTAAACTTTCTCAAGCAGAAAACAAAGATTGAAGAATTTTTAGGATTAGTATAAAAATCTACTTTTCTTTTAAATTCAACTTTAACTCTAGGTATTAAGAATATATGATAGAATAGTTAACTTTGTTTCCTTTACTTCCAAGTATTGCTAAAAGTAAAAGATACCACAGGCGCAGGTTATTATTTTGAAGTGGAGGTGTAACCCGAATGAATAATTAACCGTCCTATGGGATGAGCAGGAAGAACAAACCTTAATGTTACTGAGTAAGTCTTCAGGGACAATTGTCCACCGACTATATTGGATCGACAACGTTCATGTCCTGGCTTAGCCAATCAAGGTGGCAATGGACTTTTCGAGCGGAGCGTCAAAGGGTCTGTTCCGCTCTGTTTTCCAACTCGGAGGCCCTTCCCTGCTCTTGAAGCAAAATCTGATATACTCCAAAACGGGGTGACGCGAAGGGAAGTCCCCAATTAACTGGAGCTGGAATACCATAGGAACACAATTTGATTCTTAAACTTAGATTCAAGTGTTTAGAATTTGAAATAAAGCGATACTTTAAAAAAGTTTAACACTGAGAACATATTATAATTCATTAGATTAGATATAATATAGAATACATAATATACAATTTTGATAGAACAGTTAACTTAGTTTCCTTTACCTAGCTTCAAGTATTGTTAGAAGTAAAATGATAACTCGCGAACACAATTTGAATCTTAAACTTAAATTCAAGTGTTCAAAATAATCTTCATCAAGAATTAAAAAAAGCAAACTGCAATGAGATTATAATTGAATAAATACAAATATTGACGACCAGCTACAGGCTCAAGCCCAACAAGGCTGGTCCTTTGTTTATGAATTCTCCAATTCCCACTGACTATCCAATTGTGTCTTAAATTCGTACACTCCCTTTGAATTAACTATATTTTCTGGCAACGCGTTCCAACTGTCTATTACTCTATTAAAGTAGTAATTTTTCCTTAAATCCCGATTAAAATGTGTCTTATTCAATTTACACCCATGACCCCTTGTTCTGTTATCCCTATTGAAATTTAAGCCCTCTGTGTCCCCTTGTTTTACAAACTTGAAAAGCTGAATCAAATCCCCCCCCCTTCTTCTTCTTTCCAGGGTATACATGTTTAGCTTACTTAAACGTTCATTATAGTCTAAATTTGCTAGCCCCTTTATTATTTTTGTAGCTCTGTGCTGAACCCTTTCAATTGATTTTATGTCCTTTCTCATATATGGAGCCCAGAATTGTACAGCATATTCTAGATGTGGTCTTACTAAACCCTTATATAACGGCAAGATTATATTCTTATCCCTTGAAGTTACAGTCTTTTTAATATACCCCAATAACCTATTAGCCTTTTTACCCGCAGCTGAACATTGGTGACCCATTTTAAAATCCCTGTGAATTATCACCCCAAGATCCTTGACTGTTTCTCCCTCCTTTACCTTTACTCCCTGCAGCCTGTACTCGGCTCCACTGTTCCTGTAACCCATATGCAGAACTTGACATTTCCCTACATTAAATGACATACCCCATTTTACAGCCCATTCGGATATCTTATCAAAATCCCCTTGTAAATTTACGCAACCCATGATGAAATAAATGCATTTAATTTCATTAAAAATGTACGAGAAGTCAAAGTGAAAATGATGAAAAAGAACAATTTAACTTCAAATAAAAAAAATATATATAAATATTCACCTAAGATTAACTTGGGCGGAGCTTTGGTTGTAGCTGACATTGTACTCTTCATCGTCATCTTCGTCAGAGCTTGTATTCTTACTGCAAAATCTCGAAACTGGATGGACTTTAAATTTAAAATACTTTCTGTTCTCTGATTCAGCGTGCGTTTGTCCAAAACACATGGAGATGGATTTGGGCGGATTCGCTCGATTTGGCACTTTTTCACTGGCTGCAGTAGAATCTCCCCAAGCATGCAATTTGGAATCCATGTCCTGAAGAGCTGGATTCGGAACAACTACATGTCGGCAGCGAGGGGGTGGTACGATGCCTTGAGCATTGATCCGTTCCCAGGTTTCAGTCACTGAAAGAGTGATTGGAGATTATGGTAAAGCGAAAATGAAAATTAAACAATAGTATCTTTACTTACAGAGGATGTCGAGTTGAAGTTTGTCAGTCAAAGTAATCCATCCAAAAGAAGTAGGGTTTTATGGCGCAAGGGCCATGCTGCGCCTGACACAAGACATACAGTAATAGACACACACAACACACAACGAAATGTTTACTGACACAGAAGATAGAAATACACCCAGGAAGAAATGCGTCTAACAGGAATTGAACCTGTACCGCCTACAACTCGAAGGTTGCTATCGCAGTAGACATACGCAGTGAGCCAAGCTCAGTCAAAGAGAAAACCCAGTGAAGGTATCAGGTCTGTAAATCGACATTACATTTGGATTTTAAATTCCTGTCGCTTATGCTGAACGCCACACATAAAATAAAATATTAACGATATAGAACAAATTCAGCTATTCATTTGTCAACCTTCCATGTGATTTTGACGAAATATCTCATCCATCAAGATCTGGTCAGTTTTTTTTCTTAGTCATGTTGCCGAATTTTTGACGAGATTTCTAGTCAGTTTTTTAATAACGTGATATCTCGTCCATCAAGATTTGGCCAGTTTTGCTAATGATGAAATACCTCGTCGAGATGATCAACAGCCCAGGTGCAGAATTAAATTCGGTGTTATGCAACACAACTCGAAGCAATTGCAATTATTCTGCAGGCATTTGGTCCTAATTTTGAAAACTGCAGTAAAATAAAAAACAGACTTAAAACACAATTATCTGCTAAATATGTATTACGTATTTCATTAAAACACACATCAAAAAATTAGCTAACTTACTTTATTTAAAACCAAGGCATGCTTTCAGAATTTGCAATTCTGTCGATAACTTTTGAAGTTAAATATTTTTTCATTGACATAGAAGATGTGTTATTTATTGTATAAAGTGTTTGTGGTAATTTTGAGTAGTGTAGGGAGATTGTTTCGTAGCTAGAGAAGAAAAAAAGATGTGGCAAGGAGAGCGCTTTGCACTGCAGAACATCGTAACCTAAGACTTAAAAAAATCGTCCAAAATTTTAATAAAATTAAGATAAAATTGTTCTGCAAAGACTTTGTTCTGCGATGTACGACGCAGTTTTTAGCACTTTCTGCTCCCGGGATCAACAGGTGGGTTAGCCCTCTGAACGTCACGTAACTTCCGAGTAGTGTAGATTTACCTTTCCCTTACAACACACATAATAACCAAATCGGTTGATTAAAAAAAATTATTGGAAGGATTTTTTTCGTCAAGAAGGTGAAAATAGGTCAGAAGTCATGCAAGGAAGACTGCAGGGTGCAGAACCGATATAAGCGCATGAATACCTTAGAGCATTGGTCCCCAAACTTTTCAGTACAAGAACTCCCTTTACAATTGTTCGCGGACCTCTTGAGATTATTGGTAGATAGGTATTTAATTAACGTCGTACTGGAACAATGCAATGGGCTATTGGCGACGGTCCGGGATCAAATCCGAAGGGAAAGATCCTAAGACAAACACCACGTCATTTTCAACCACGGTAAGATGACGAGGTCACACCTGACCCCATTCTCCAAACTTCCACACCACGTCAATGTGAGGACATTTGAGACCATGACAGATTTAACGTGCACCAGCCCTATTTGTGCACGACGGCCTTTGGTTGGATTTGAACTCGCAACCCTCCAGTTGCTAGTCCGTTACTCTACAAACAGGGCTACCACGACCCTCCTTGAGATTATAAAATTAAATGGGCACATAAGACCTGTATGTTCACAGGGATCCTTAAATTTCTCCTTAATATTGGGAGCAAAATATTTAGATCTACATTAAGTAGATTATAAAACGTTAAAGCTTCACATTAAAGATTAGTAATGGCAATTAAACATTACGAAACAGAAAATACTAGAGTACTGAAACAAGAGAAATGGTTAGATATTCTACGAACTCTTATTTATTAATTAAAAAAACCTCACATCAAAAGACTAGTAACTAACAAAATTAATGACACCAAAATATATATATTGATCTTAGTGTAAACAATGAAACTGCTCTTTATGAATTAGCTCAGAAAAGTTTGTTTTAGTTATTTGATAATTTCAATATTAAGTCATTCTCACACATACACAAATTCATGTTTATTTCAAATCAATAAAATACTGAAACCTCCTGTTCTAATTGTTTTGGATTATAAAATTCATATTTTAAAACATAAAAGAATCAGAGAAAATTATAGAATATTTTATTTTTTCTTGGAAGTTTTGGTTTTGGCTAGTGATATATTGCATGTTTTTCGAAGACCCCTGAAACTTTGGCAAGAACACTTGGGGTCCACTGAAAACACATTGGAAACCACTGCATTAGAGTTTTGAGATAATAAATAAATAGCATTATACACTCAATATGAACAAGAAACAAATTTCAAAGGATGGAAGATTTTCATAATATTGCAATAACATTCAGGATTTGACAGATGTTATGGTTAACAGTAGAATTTAACATCGTACTGGAGCAATACAACAGGCTATTAGTCATAATGGAAATATAAAAGTAGAGTAAGCAACAGCAACCTTTTTATCTGCCCAGATCATGTGACTAAAACTGGTAGTAACGTGGCTATATATACTTTCGATTGTCGGGCGGAAACAACATTCATCATCTGATTGTTTCACGGGGCAGGAGAAGACGCCCGCTCAATGATTCAACACATGATTGGTCCGCACAACATAGTAGCAGTATGGCAATTTGACCATTTTTGTTGCCAATCTATAGAAATCCGCATCACACATTTACCACGTTATATCCCCCAACTAGGCGATAATATGCCAGATAGGACAACCAGATCAGTTTTTCATGAAGCCATCACGTGACTACTAGTCGACATGTTGGACACACTTTGTCTAGCTAATCTCAATAGCAATGCTTACTCTACTTATATTTCACATCTATGACTAGAGTTGCTATACCATGCTGCGAAAGTTGAAGATTCCGCCATCATTAGTTTGGTGTTAGAATGTGGAATTCAAATAGTTACCAAAATGGAATCTCCACAACTCATTGATAGCAACACCAGACCTCTCTCCACCAAATATGTACATAAATGCCATGGCCTTAACTGCTGCATGACCATGAATGTCACCTGGACCTCGCTGCGTTTTGATCCGAGACCATCGATGGGCATCTAAAGAAGGAAACAAACAGCAAAACTCAGAAAAACATATTTAAATAAAATAATAGAAATGTACTTCGGTGTTAACTTCAAATGGTTCTTAATGGTTAACTTAAATGGTTCGGTGTTAACTTCAAATCATTTGAGGTAAAGCATTCTAACGAGAAATTGCCGTAAATCAATAATTGATGAATGTATGTAAACTACTGTCAGTAACATAACAAAATTGAAAATATTGTTATAGTTCACATGACTTGCTATTGGTTAAAGGAGTAACACTCACTATTGCATGCTGTTTCAAATAATTTAAACTAATAGCATTGAACAAGCCTTTGTATTAATGGAATGTATAATCAATTAATGCAAATGCTTGCATTAATGAACTATCCATTATTGGAAAAAATGGTGTCTGTCTCGACGAGGTATCTCGTCATTAGCAAATTTGACCTGATTTTGATGGACGAAATAACTTGTCCATCAAGATCTGTCCAGATCTTGATCTCGTCATCATAAAAAAATAGGCAATATCTTGATGACAAGATAACTCATCGCAACCCAAAAGAGCGTTAATAAGTGACTAAAAGAGGCATGTGATAATGGCTGTGTGATAATAAGGTTGTGTGATAATAAGATAATGTGATAATAAGGCAAACATGAAATCCGACTTTGATGAGACATGTGGTCAAAAAATTATGCATATAGTCATGCTAATTAGCAAAAATTGGAACTCCACTGTTAACGTATAGGTTACGAGTTATGCTAATTAGTATGATGATAAGTTAAGTATCTAAATATTGATTTAAATCTAGAAAATTCGCTCTAAAGACACCAATAATTTACTCGTTTAGTTAATAATATACCCAGACTCATTTAAACCACATGACAGGAACCTGCAAGAGCAGGAATATAACACTTGAGGCTGTTGATTTAGCCTGGCCACACACACGAAAAACCATACGACATGCGATTGCACATTCTGTAAGGAAATCATGTTGATACCCGCCTGCTTATTTTAATGAATTAAGCGTCACAGGACACATGTTGGTGTGGCTTGCCTTGGTGTTTCAATAGGTATACGACTTTCTGACAGAAGAAATATCTATGCCTACCCTTTTAGTCATGATCACACCTTCTTGAAATGGTTAAGGTTAGGTATTAAAATATTTGAGGTACATTGATGTTGCTATAATCTATAAAAAAAACACTTATTTGATAGTCTGATGTCTAGAAGTGCTTCAAATGGGCGCTGTAATATATGGGGTTTCCCTAAAAGCTAACAAATTCTTTGTTACATGTAAAATGCATTCATATAAGGTTATAGGTATTCACCCATAAAGATAACAAAAAGCATTATTTTAGCAACCTTTAAAGGCTTTACCAGATTACCAAAGAAATGTTAAAAGATATTTAAGGTAAGTGTACCGGTAATATAGACACTGTACTAGTAATATACACTTTTCAATTCATAAACAAAAAAAGCTTTATATGCTTTCTAGAGAGTGAAAGTACATGTACGTTTGCAGCTAGCACACTCTGGATGGTGATGCCTGAAGTACAGGTGACATGTCATAATGGCCACTTGGCAGTTGATTTCCTGATGGGGATAGGCTTGGTGTTTGTCAAGTGAGATTTCTTTATCACTTTTCTTTAGGAAGAAAGTTCAAAATTTTATCCATAATTTGGAATAATTTTAATTCATTAAACAGCACTTTGTCATTTCTTAGATAAAAACTGTGCAGAATTTGTTTCTTGTGTTGGTGTTTTATAAGGTTTCAAACAACCTGTTGTTCCCAAAACATGGGCATCTATAACGGGAACCATTTTTCAGCTATAAAACTAGTAATAGACACCCATGTCTAACAATGAATCATTTCATTATTTTTATTTCCCTACAATCTATGCCTTTGATGGTTTAGTAATTTATCAAGAATATCTGTGGAAGTTTAATTCTTATCAAAGGTACTACTAATAGACATGCATGTATGTATTTCAGATGCACCAGCCTGTCTTATTCTGGTTCATGGATAAAAATTATTCAATTTTTTAGTGTGGTTTTTCTTTTTACTGTTCTGTTTAGATAATTTACTTTTTTTTTTTTTACAGACCATTAAAGGTATAACTATTTATAGGTTTATGTTGAATGCTATTAGGGACGTCAATCATGGTGTCCCAATAGCAACTGCTGCTAAAAAACATGGTGTGCCACATATAACCTTAAAGTTTAAAGTTAATTGAAAACCGCCACTACACCGAAAAAAGGGTCAACTTCAACACTGAGTGCTAATGAAGAACACATCATTTCTGATTGCATAGTATCTGTAGAAAATATTGGATTCCCAGTATCCAGAGACAACGTATTGGATAGTGTCAAGCAGCTTATTAAAAAATTTAAAAGGGAAAATCTATTTGTAAACGATTGTCTTGACCAAACATGGTTTTGACGTGTGAGGACGAAATATTTCTTCGTCGGAAGATGAAGCTGAGAGGATTCCCTCAAGAAGCAGTATCGATGAAGTTAGATCAAAAATTGATATAAAAGTATGTTTGTTTTTTTAAGTATTGTTTAATAAAGTATATATAAGCACATTGTAAAAGCACTTCAGTCAATTTTATGTAAGTCTGTGACTTTTCTGTTTATTCATGGTTTAAATAATGTACAAAGATTAACGCTTGTTTAATATTGATGGTTGCTGTTCAAGTAAAAATTGTTTAAGAATATATTAGTTTTGTAAAGACTAAAAGTGTACCTATGCTTTATTAATATCCTATTTATTTATTTGCCTTCTATAAAATATATATACACTGACGAGCCAAAACATTATGACCATCCCCACATTTTTCAATGAACTCGTCTGGATGACATGGAGGGCATGTGATTAAGTGAGAATGGTATTTAACTGCTGGAGCAGGTAAGTAATCATTATTGCACTTACTTTTGCGAGTGATAGGAAAGGCTGCTGATCTAAGCGAATTTGATCGAGGGCAGATCGTAATGGCCCGAAGACTCGGAACGAATATCACTGAAACTGGACGACTGGTAGATTATTCACGATCAGCCGTAGTTAGTATTCATGCAAAGTGAATAAATGACGGTGACACCAGCAGTAGACGCTAAGGTGTTGGTCGTCCACGCATCATCAAAGAAAAGTACGTCAGAGACTGTCCCGCTTGGTAAAGCAAAATCGGCGCGAGACAATGTTTCAGCTGACAGCCCAATACAATGTAGGTCCAAGCGCAAGTTGTTTCGGAACACACAGTTCAGCAGACACTGTTGGATATGGGACTGTGCAGCAGACGTCCCACTCGTGTGCCTGTGTTGACCAAGCGTCTACGGCTACAGTGGGCCCGGAAATATTGAGACTGGACCATGGATGTATGGAAGAGGCCTGGTCAGATGAATCCCGATTTCTAATTCATCACATTGATGGTCGTGTCAGGGTACGCCATCTGCCAGGCGAACAGTTGCTTCCACTCTTGTACAGCAGGTCATACACAGGCTGGTGGTGGCAGTATTATGCTTTGGGGACGTTCTCATGGGCGACTCTGGGACCCGTAGTTGTGGTAGAAGAGACCATTGATGCTGCAAACTATCTGAACATCATTGTAGATCAGTTGCACCCTTACATGGCGTCTGTCTTCCCAACTGGAAATGGAATCTTCCAGCATGACAACGCCCCATGTCACAAGGCTCGGATTGTGTTGGAGTGGTTCGAAGACCACACTGATGAATTCCACTTATTGTCCTGGCCACTTAACTCCCTGGATCTTAATACGATAGAACACATTTGGGGTGTCATGAAGCGGTAACTCAGAGCTCAAACACCACCATGTCCGAATATCTCGATTTTGCGTAATCGCTGCTTAGGCATTTGGTACAACCTGTCTCCAGTCATGTACCAAGAACTTGTGGCATCTATGCCTAGGCGATTTGCAGCTGTTTCGCAGGCCAAAGGAGGCGCAACGCGTTATTTAGCAGGTGGTCATAATGTTTTGGCTCTTCAGTGTATATTTCAAATGTATTAGTTTTGCATTGCTTTTGAGTTTTTCCAATAAAATAGACGCAGTCTATTACTGGCACAAAATAGTGCCTGATACCGGATTTTTGAACATTCCAAATGTCTATTACTAATGCAATATCAAAATTAAATGGTAATGTTGCTATAAATCATGCTAATGTTGAAAATGTCTCTTAAAGTGTCTATTACAGGTATACTTATCTTAAAAAGGTAGTCTAGAATGTTCAAAGCCAACAGCTGTAATTACCAATGAGTCTAAAATAGAAGAGTTAAAGGTAATATTTACCAAAGTTCCATTTCCAGAAGTCGCCTCTTGGCTGCAGGTCAGTAAGACCACCATAAATCCACATGGCACCATCATGCACAATGCATGAATGGTTGTGTCTTGGTGGAGGTTGCTCGAAATAACTCGGAGTCATAAGCAAACTCCATCTTTCGGTGGCTAAAAAAATTATATATTTAGTGCATATTTAAAATAGTACTGATGAAAGCGAATTACTTTTAATTCAACTTAAGTTCACCTGTGCTTACACATGTTTATGTAATAGCAATAGTCTAATATAAAAATGGTTTTAAACTTTTTAACATTCTTTAAAAAATCTATATATATATAATTCCTCCTACTTGGCACGCAAAAACGACGTTATTTGTTATCGCGTTTTGGCAACATTGTATGATTGTTTGTTTACCACTAAGCCTCGCGCCTCACTTTAATTTATAACGGTATCGGATGACATTTTATTGAAAAAAAAAAAGAATTTTTGTCGAGCTGTGGGAGTTTATAATAGAAATCAAAGAAAGCGGAGTATCGTTTCAGGGCCAATTAAAATACGGTCCTTTTCAGGGTCATCAATTATAGTTCAACAAGACGCTTGCACTACAACTATCGACAACAAACTCAATGAAAAATTGTGGGTGACTCAAATGCTGTGGAAATGTACACACAAACTTGCTGGGTATTCAATTTCCATAGCAGCTCTTACATTTTGAGTCAAAATTTGCTAAAAGTTTTTATTTAAATTCCACCTCCAGAGGTACTGTATATAACCTTTCTGTTTTTCAGCAAGTTTAGATTTGAAAAATATTTTTTTTTGGAATATCATATTTTGTAAACAATCCCTTCTGCTATGACACTGTCTTCATTGATGCGAGCATAGGTTCGCGCAACGAACCAATGAGGATTGCGAAGCAATCTTCCGGGGGTTGGCGAGCGTTAGCGAGCAGGGGGCGTGCCCCCTAGTAACTAATTAATGTAGTAGTATGAATTTACAATTGCAAATGACACCCAACACGTAAAATCAAACAAATTATTGAAACATTGGTCACCTAATCTAGTTAAAAAGCCTTATCTTTTGAGATTTTAAATAAAAGATCTTATTCTATTTAGTTAAAAGTTACATTAAATGAATCGTCTAGCCTAATCAAATTATGAATGATGAAGCACATATAATTCCACTATCATTTTCTTAGTCAAGGTTTACAAGGTGGTATTTTAGTGAAAATTATTAATATATTTTTGGTGTAAAAAATTAAGAAATTTCAAATTTTGTTTTCTTAGTCAGAATGAGGGAGAGTTCTGGAAAACATCTTGAACAATGCGCTGTTTGATCTGGGACCAGCCTTCTTATAAACATTTATACAAACTTTCTTGTTAAATACTGTGGTTTTATTCAAGAAAGCAAATATCACACAGTTAGGGTGGACGACAGCTACTCGCTGCGCGTATACAAATATCCAATACACAGCAGCACTCTAGATAACAACATGACCACTTAACCAACTGTCAATTCAGTGTAGTCTGTTTTACCATTATGAGACATCAAATACTTCTACATGCAACATTGTAACAAACGTTAACATTAAAGACCAAACGTAATGGCCGTTCCTGAGGTAGGAATTGGCCATGTTCAAACCTCACCACTCATTTGTTGACTGGGTTTTATGGTGCAAGAGCCATATTTTGCCAAGCTGTATCAAACTATCATTGTAATCTACCGATACTGCTGCGCTATTGATTCTCTGAAATATGTTGCTAGTTTAACAATCGAGCCATCAAATTTGGCCGAATGGCTTTTGATGTTTTTAGAGTCCCCTAAAAAAAAGCATTTGGAACTCACTACCATACGACTTTTTTCCCATTGCTATTAACGCTGAGACTTTTTCCAGCTTCCGACTATCTTGCAAGTATTGCTACAAATAGTCCAGATATTCGACGCGTGAAATTGGGCTCGTTAGAAGTTCGCGAAATGTGATGAATAATCATCTGTTCAGCATTACACAGTTTGAGCAAGGAATAAAAAGATGTCAAACAGGGATGACACTAATAGTACACCAATCCACAACTAGGACCGTTCTCTGAGGTAAGAGTTGCCCACTAAGCTAAGCCGCCCTCTTCTCAAAAATATTTCATTTTCTTAAGACCGTGGTAACCCGGTTGGAAGAGCATCGGATAAACAACCGGTGGGTTGCGAGTAAATCCAGCAACCAAAGACCGTCGAGTACAAAGAGGACTGGTGCACGTTAAATCAGTCGTGCCTGAAATGTCCTCACGTTGGCATGGTTTTGAAGTTTATAGTGGGTTGTCAGCTCAGGCGTTGTCTCGTCATTTGACCATGGTTCAAAATTACTTGGTGTGTCCCTTTGGAGATTGATTCCGTACCGTCGTCAATAGCCCGCTGTGTTGCTCCAGGTACGACGCTAATTTAAATACCTTGCATCTAAAAGAGTATCTTTCAAGAAAAATTTTACCGAAAGGTCAAATTTTTTCCAGGTTCCTCAAATGCCTTACTATTAAACGAACATTATATTTTATGATTTTTGGACTGTTGACGGCTTGGCTAAACTTGGTCCCTTGCACCATAAAAATCAATCAATCAAGACTATTTTCACAGAAAAATCTGCAAAGAATAAATATAAAATTGATATCGGTAATGGTAATTTTAGTTAACGTCGTACTAGAGCAACACAACGGGCTATCGACGACGGTCCGGGATCAGTCCCTTAAGAGAAAGATCCGAGGACAACACCTCGTAATTTTGAACCACGGTCAGATGACGAAGCAACACCCAAGCTGGAACCCCTCTCCAAATTGATATCGGAAAAACTATTGACTGGGTATGTTTATTATTTAAAGTAATAAGGATATTGTTTTTGTGTTTTTTGGTCACCCTTATTTTTCCGACGACGTTCAGTACACGCCCAGCACACCACTCAAGAACGACAATGAACGTGTATCTTTCAATTATCACGCTAGTTATATAGCCGTGCTATTTATTCTATCAATTTATTTCTGAAAATTAAATGCAAAACTGTTGAGGGTGCATTGATGTCGGTCATCTCACATTTTCAACGACGCAACAGTTATCACCTGGAGCCAAAGTAAAGAATTTCCTTTCCACTTCATCCAAGGCCACATACATAAATATTTCAACTCGAGAAGCCCACTACGGTGCATACATAAAGGAATCCCTTCTGCAAAGTAGACTGGTACACGGAAACAAATCGATGCGGCATACAGCCATTCGTTCATAAGCGGGGTCCGCACTTAAATCGCAACGTGATGCATTCCCCGTCTAGCGGGATCGCTTTGAGAGATGAGATGACTCACCCGTCGCCACAGTAACGGAGGCAGGGATGCCCGTCCACAAAGGGGTCCGTTTCCAGCCGGGAATACGAACACTGGCAGCCAGACCACCTAGCATTCAGATAGAGATGGAAGTCTCTTGAACGCAAAAAAAGGTTGATTCTTGCAAACGAGGTTTGATTTTTGCTGGATTTTTGAATTGTTTGTATGCACACACATTTTGCTGATACAATTGGAGTTTTGACAAAATGAACATTACAATTTTGTTGCTTTTTGTTCACGAAATGTATGTTATTAGTAGGGCAGCTTTTTGCAACAAATGCAACTTTTTTTCACACGTTCTACGCTACATGTAAAGTACTAATACCAAAATTCCTCCTTCATGGGGTGTATTGTAAGTGAGTTATAACCGCAACATAAATGCAACCACCTGCAACTTTTTAAAATGTAGCTTAAGATTAATTAATATGAAATTACTATTTCATTTTTTGCCCTCTGAACCAACCCTTCAATCGCGTGTGTCTGATCTTGCGAACGCCGAAGTATTGCGGATCAAACAAGTTTATGGAAAGAAGGTGTTCGTCCTAACCGACGAAAGTGAAATAAATGGCAAGAAGTAACTTTTAACACATTGGTTGGCACTCTTGATAATCCAGAGGAAACTTGCGTAATCGATTGCACAGTTTGCGAGGTGAGTTTCGACCAACAATATGTTGTTTCCCTTGTTGATTACGTTTAAAAATCTCTGAATGTTGAGCGAAAGGATTTTGCGCTTTTGCTATCCGATACAGCACATTATATGACTGCGGCTGGAAAGAAATTACTGGCCAAGGATCGACCATTCAACGCTATTCTGTATTTAATAATGTATTATAATACTGTTGTACACGACTAAAATTGTCAATATATTTTGAATTTTTTCATTTTTTACGAATAGTTTATTTTAAAATTTAGTTACCCAAAAATAAATGCAACTTTTTTCCCATAAATGCAACTTTAGGGAATGATAAACGTAACTTTTCCCATTTTTAATGCAACAAAAAAATTGCCCTAGTTATTAGACATTCAAAGAATCCCACAGGTAGCAGCTTTGCACAGGCTATTCAATTAATATTACACTATTCTTCAAATAAATCTGCAATTTTATATGTTCGTAATAAAAAAATAAGTTAGCCACATTCCCAAAGTTTTTCATAGGACGGTCATAATTGGGACTGAATGTTTTATGTGGTCAAACAAAGCAAGGTGGAAAGCAAGAAAAACAAAGCAAGCCCCCTTTTTAGCTCTCGTAACTCTACTCTCACAAAAATGTTCAAACACCCGATTAAAAAAATCCATTATTAACTGAATTTCCACCATTTCCACAATCATACTACAAAACGAAATAGGCAACTGTTGGAAGCGGAAGCGTACGGCAAACCGAAATAGACAACTGTTTTGAGGGAAAGAGAGTCATTTTAAATGGAAGCACCCATCTTTCCCCCCTTTTTAGCTTTTGTAACCCTAATCTCACAAGAATGTTCAAACACCCGATTAAAAAAAAATCATTTTTCAGCTGAATTTCCACCATTTCCACAATCGTACTACAAAAACGAAATAGGCAACTGTTGGAAGGGGAAGGAACAGTCAGTTTAGACGGAAGCACGAATTCCAGTTTAGTACATTCCACAGGGAGTATAGGTAGCAGTCACCTCGTAAACGTGCTCGTTAAACTGAGGACGGGCGTACCACGGATCGTTACTCAAACGCCAAGCACATTTTATTCCACCCTCTCCAGTTTTATCTATAAAAAAAAAAGCCTCCCATCGCCGATGAGGTAACGGTCCTCCCTGCTTTTCTGTGAGGTGAGTCAATTTCGATAGGCGTCATCCTCGAGTCTCGAATAACGATTCGTGACTTATTCATGAAAGACAAGGAGCTGAGTAGTGGGAGGAGACGTCAGAAGGGGTACAGAGATGTGTAAAGGAATTAGGTTTAAATTGAATCGGACATTTCGACGGAGTATCGCTGCCATCTATCAAGCGGGACCAGTTCCCAGTGGGAAGACCTTCCCGTTCGCCAAGTTCAGTCAGGAATGGCTACTTTTTCCTCCGTCCACTTGCAAAGCGATTCTTTTAAATATTTCAAGATTTTCCTAACCATATCACACCCCGGCAAGAAAAGTGACACAGCTCAAAAAATGAAAATTGTGATGTTATGTCATTGAAAAATATGTATGAGATGCCCCAACGTGTTATATTACTATTCTATAGAATATAATAGAAGTTACCACCATAAATGCTTACCTAAAATTTAAAAGAAGCTTATTCTATTTCAATATAAGTTTTATAATATCCTTTAAGTTGATGTTGCTCAAATTCTGCAATTTTGAGTTGCGTCACTTTTTTTGCAGGGGTGTGATATGTGAACGTGTTTATAAATTTTATAATGAGATGGGTGAGATGCTTCATTGTGCAAGTCCATATACAAGTTTACACATAAAGTCAACCACCGGGTAGGTTGTAAATGTACCATTCCCAAGTCAAAGATCACGTGTACTCCGTAAATACGAATCCTCTTATGTTGGTTTCGCACTAGAAATAATGTGAATTGGCTAAAGGCTTAGGTGGGAATCAAAAGTCAAGTATCATCGGCTTAGAGCAAAAACTCATTAACTGATATTTTTTCGAAGACACTGAGAATGCTTAATTTCCATCACGAGAAATATATGGTAATATTGTAATCTATTAAACTATCTATTAATGCATATTCATACACGCACACATACACAAACATATATAGATAAATTTGCCTTATTATTTCCATTTTTTGATCTAAAAACTAATAATTAATCTTTAAACATCTATACAATAAAACAAACAAATAAAAAAATAGTTTCTGCAAATGATGTGTTCATCTGCATTTATTTATTGTGTTTCTTCATTTACTTTCACTTACACTTAACTTTTTCACTTAAATTTCCTTTCACGTACTTCATTTCCGATCGTGTTCTTTTTACCTAAGTTTGCTCACTATGTTGAGCTTTGATTAGACGTCATCTAAATGAACTAACTCGTGGTTTTAGCACATTAGAAATGTATCTTAAATCAATATTCAAATATTTGCAGTACAAAAAATCATAAACTCTGCCGCTCTAGGTTGTAGCCTCTTTGAAAATACGAAATTGAAAACTTTCCTTTTCTTTATCAATGACCATTCTTGAAAATATTCAGTACATATTTTTTGTGCATGTCCACTTCCAATGTTGTCTTGTGTTTGGGGAAGCTTGGCTAAAAATAGCGCTTGCGTCAGAAAACCCAAACCCAACCAACCTTAAAAACACGAGCAATGCAAGACAAAATTATTTTTTAAATTCTGAGGGTTATCTTGACAAGGTGCTGCTATGATTCAACTACATTTTAATTTAAGGATGAAATAAACATTCCGAATAAAGCTGTGGTCAGATAGGAAGCTCAGGGTGTAAAGCGAGATACGCAGACCAATCAGAGCGTTTTCACCGCTCGCGCCGGCACATGATTGCCCTGCGCGCGTCGATTTGTGCTTCAAACTTGACCACAGCTTAACACAACAAGCTCAAGACTTTCCCAACAAAGCGCTCAGGGTTCTTACCTAGATCGAAAATCCAGAGTTCAGAAGACGATCCCCGCAAGTCTTGATAACCGCCGAAGACGTGCATAAACCCGTCGTACATGACAGAAGAATGCCCCCGGCGACCGGACGGCTGGTGCACGGTGGAACCACGGACGTGATGCTTTCGCCATGTCAAGGCATCTGAATCAAAAATACGAAATGAAATAAGTGCATCATTCACCAAGTCGAAATACTTTCAACGTTTCTTCGTTTCTGAACAGATTTTAATACAGAAATAAGCACCGTGACCTTCTTAGGAGGTGGAGGCTCTTCTTTCCAAGGAGGACTGATTCTGAGAAAGTAAGCGCAGCCTTCTATGCATGCAATCATAATTTTTAGAAAAACATAAACTATATTTTTCTTCTAGAAAGTTTATTTAACTTTGTTTATCATCTAAAGCAGAGCTAAATGTATCAGAACATCATGTGTGGATGGACAGTGTTTACCATCAAGAATTACAAGGAAATATGCAAATAATCAAAGCCCAAATTTTATGCTAATGCCGCCAACCTCAAGATGCATTGGCAATCAAGATGCTTAGCGCATATGAGTAGTATTCCCTTGATGGCACCTGTATACACATTTGAAACCCTTGATGGCAGCTGTATAGAAACGAATCGGAATGGGGTCTATTTAGAAAGTTAAAAAACCCTAGATATTGAAAAGAAATCGAAGAAAACTCCGGTCGTGGTTGCCAGCTGTAAACGTTTCTGTCATCGAGTATGTTTGGAGAGTTGGACATTTCGAATTCAATGTGTTATTATTCTGGTGTATACAGGTGCCATCAAGGGAATACTACTCATATGCTATGCACGAGAGCGTGCTAGTAAATTTTAATATTAAAAATACAAAGGCTACGAATGTAGGCGTTGAGATTCCCCACAGAAAAGGAGAATATTGCCGAGACACAATTCAAGATTTCTGTTTATCAAATTGTCGACAGATCTTATTTCTGATAAACATTTCTATTATTTTCGTAGATTGTTCCGAAAGCCCATTCATAAATCAAAACGAAGATAGCACAAAAAAAGCATACTCATATCAAGAATCCACAAAGGTGTTTCTCCTGTAGATGCAAATCCTATTTCGCCTCCAAACACGTAAATGTTGTTCTGAAAAAAGGGATTAGGTAATCAAGCAAGTCCTTTAAATTCACTTCACTTCATGTACTCCCAAAAAACAATTTCAAACGATACTTACTTTCCAACAAACCATGGTGTGTTCTTGAAGGCAGGGTGGACGGTTGCCTCGACATTTTAATTCCTCCCAAACACTCTGAACTGAAAGAGACAAGAAATTTGAAATTATTGAAAATTTAAGCAGGAAAAAATCTTTGTTTATTTAAACAATTTTAGGGTGCAATCTCAACTCTCTTGATGGTTGTCCCGTCGAGATATCTCGTCATTAGCAAAATTGACCAGAATTTGATGGACGAGATATATCTCATCTTTAGAAAGAAAAATTGACCAGATCTTGATCTCGTCATCATAAAAATCGGCAGAATCTTCACGGCGAGATATTTTTCTATTTGCAAAATTGTTCAGATCTTGATTGACAAGATATTACACCGAAACCATTTGGAGGATTCAATACGTATAAAAACAATACGTGTACATTGTTCTTTTCTGACGCAGGTTTATATTTTAAAAGAATTTTCTGTTAAGCTTACAATTATAATTCCTACATCAAATCGCACTAGGCTAATATAATATCTGAATCACTAATATTAAAAAGGAAGAATCTACGCCCCGAGAAAAAATATATAAAGTACGGATATCTGGTTTTTACTGAAAAATCGCAATAATGATACGAATTAAGGTCACATTTTCATTTAAACTGTATAAGTTATTTGGAGAACATTAATAAGATGTCATGAAGAAAAATATTAAGAACATGAAACTTATTAAAAAAGCATATAGTTCACTGGCTTGATCAAAAAGAACATTTTCTCGAAACATCTTTGAGTAGAAAAAAAGTTTTCGTGAATGCATAGAATGTATTTAATTAAAAGCGTGGAAAAGGTTCATTAGAAAAACTTCATGTATTAACTCATAGTGGGTTATATCTTCAACATAAAAGAACGACAATCGTAGAAGAGTGACAAAAAAGTCGTAGAAAAGTTCAAATATGACCGCGACACTTCCCTGTGATAACTCAAATACACAAACCCTGTAGAACGTGTTTCCTCGTTCATGTTTATTTATTGCAGAAAAACAAACTTTAGATTTTAAAATTGGGGCTTCGAGAGGCAATTTTCGGACTACGGGTGTGCCAATTTTCATGGCTAGCTGAAGACAGGAAAGAAATATCCTATGTTCCCAGGGTTCTAAAGTATAAGTGAACCAAATTTGGTGTGAATTGGTCAAACGGTATAGATTTGTATAGAGAATATACGGACACACACATCATTTGCGTATATATATAACGCCAAAAGCATGGCTAATTTTGTCATTCACAATTGCTTTATCATTACATGCAATTTGTATTTAAGGTAGCGCATAGAAAGTATTGACAAAGAATGAGGAAGAAAGAGAATATCATACACAAATCTACCGTTATTTCACTTTGGAATCAGTTAACACGCAATGAGGACAATGCGTGGCACAGGGTATTGTGACTATAAAGTACATTTTTTCGATACAATCGCGATGAAACGCATTATGAAAATTATGTTGGTGGATTACAGGAGTAATGAATACGATTGAAAACGTTCCGCGAGACTTTTTTAAAGCTTTTATTGGTGTAAGTGGCAAAAAAATCTGCGAAAAGTTGAAAACAAGATTCTAAAAACTTCAAATCCTACTCAAATGTCATAAAATGCTTCAAGACAAAAAGATCTCATCTGAAAGGACAATACGCATTTACAAAGTTGTAGCAATGCTTTTTTTTTTGAAAATTAAAAGTTAAAAAACGAACAAAGTGCGACAGTAAAAAAAATTCCTACATTTCAAACAATCTCATTCAGATATAATTTTTGAATACTAAACTCATCAGTCTGTTTGTTTCGTTGCTTAACTGACATTTTGCTACACGAGGGCTGATTAGAGCAGGACCGACGGGTGAAATCGGATTCCGAACCTCTGTAAACAATTATACCAAGACCGGAATTCAAACCCAGAGCCTGTTCTAGCAAGGGTCGGAACGGCTAACCACTCGGAAACCTGTAAATTCATAAACGGAGAATTACCCAGAGCAGGCTATAGATTCTTCAAAAGGTAGGGGGAAATACAACTATGAAAAGACGATTTTTGTGAATTCTGATCATTGGCCTTTGTCAATAGAAATTTATTTGAATTTGTTTAGGAGTTTCTCCTTAATGCCACAATTGGCACCATCCACTTGGTCGCATTTTCCAATGGATACTGTGGGCGCTGGCAAGCGATTCGCGAGTTTAATTTGTATTGCACGAGTGCAACTGCTACTGTCGTATTTGTAAGCGTTATTATTGTTAAACGTATTAATTATATTTATCAAGCAAGTGCAAAAAATGTATATTTTTAATTATGAAAATCATAATACTGTGAACTATAATAATGCAAACTATAATATTGTTAATGCATTTTTAGTTTGTACACGTGTAAATTGTAGCCATAAGGAATTATAAGAAAACAATTTGGAATACAGAATAATTGGAGATGGAGCGAAAAGGAGTTGATTGTTGTTCTTTGTATCGTCTTTAGTTTCCTTAATGCTTAATTTTTTTACAAAGCATTCATCTCTATGCAAGCAACCAACAAGTTCATCGACATTTATATAATGCAATCGAATTGATATTAGGATCCTCCTAAAAGTGAATAGTTAGTTTCCATTTCCAGGGTAAAGTGGACTCGGATCACTACACAACAATCCCCAACCGATCTCTTCTCGTGTTGGTAATACACGAAACAAAACAGCTGACGACTTGGCAAAATATGGGGTAAAGGAGCTACCAGAAACCAGAAAAAGACTTTGAACTACCAGAAACCATAAAAAAACATTGAACTACCAGAGATCAGTTTAAAAACCTACCGTGAGATTTTAGATCTCACTATGTCAGAAGGATTTTTCCACGTTAACAAAAGACTACGCGATAGACATCTAAAGCATTTGATTTCACTCGATAGTCAAACTTTTTATCTCCAAGTCACATCCCACATCGTATCAATGTCAACAGCCAAGAAATTTTCTCCAACCCCTAACTACATTAACTTAAAAATTAATTTTGCACAACCTCTTGGCGTAGAACTTATTTTGCACCATGGGAAAAACACCAGACATTATTACATTATTCAAGCACATGTCAATGTGGAAATGAGTCCTCTACCCGTCTTGATGTCAAACAGAATTAAAATAAAATTAGTTTCTAAATGACAAACCTACTGGAATTCAACCACAACTGTTCGCTCGACAGAAACCTAAGCCCCCCATTTCCCAATAACAAACTTTAAATCACAAGTAAACCATTAATTTATTTTCTGAGCGGCCCATTTTTATCATATTTATCCAGATAAAAAATTATGAACTTTTCTCAGTTCCAGCGAGCGGAGGGCGACCATGATCACAACGTCCCCCCCCCTAGCATGTGCTTTCTCTAAAGAATTTCATTTGGTTAAACCATCCACTGTTAATCCATCACAATAGATGATAAATGTTTTTAAAAATAAACAATTGCTACTAAGTCATTCCAGGCAAAATGGATCGAAGAGCGACCATGATCACATCATGTTTCCACCTGTGCACTCTCTAAAGAATTTCATTTGATTTAAACCCTCCAATGGTAATCAATCTCAACGAATAATTAATGTCAATAAACAATCCCAATGACGAATACGCAATATATGTCCGGGTCTTCCGATACAGCGGACAAGGTGGATTGATTTTATCTAAGCAATTTTAAAGATTTCTGTACTTGAATTGTATTCTTGTTTCTGCTGCTTTACAAGATGCGTGATCTTGTATTAATATTGTTTTCCTTCTTTAATAAATGCATCCCGGCCACAGTTTGACAGGCCTGGGTTATATATAAAAAAGAACGTCATGAATTTGTCGGCAAAGCTTTCAGACATCCATCCACATAAAAGACAAAATCCCATATATTACTTCCTTCATGATCAAAAACAAACTGACCTTTGTTTCAGTTGCTGGACTCTACCATAATTGGATAAGGGAAGAATAATTTCCATTCCGATTCCCAAGAGTACATGATAGTTGGGACGTGTCCATCTACCGAAAGAACAATTCTAACCCCAGCCCTGTTTTCATCGGCTTTAGTCCATAAAATGTTTCGCTCTCCTTTATCCATCCGATGTAACCATGGCAACCAGAGAAGGATGTAATGGGGTCACTGACACTACCTGGCGCTACTTCTTTCGATAAAATTCCAGACTTCGAGGGTTTGATACTTTTTATCGTTTGATTTCAAAAAGTTACTTCGAAAGGAAAGCGATTCAGACAATGCAAAAAGCAGTTTAAAAGGGAAAGCTTCCGCCCGACCAATTTCCGGATGAAATAAATGAGCCTTTGATAACATTCACCACTCTAGCGGTGCGATTCCAACCTGATTCGTAAAAACATAAAGTTGTTGAAAACCTGGGAACTCGTTCAAAATCTTTTTTTATTACTAAGAACCCATCAAAAGAGTCGACCCAATTTATTCTACGAAACGAAAAGTTTTGTTAATAGCCACAAATGTTTGGATTCATCTCCCATCGAGTTTTTGAAATGCTATACTAAATTATTTAACCGTGAATTAAAATCATGAAGAAGGTGAGGTAATTTTAATTAACGTCGTTCTAGAGAAATACAACGGGCTATTGACGACGGTCCTGGATCAATCCCCCAAGGGAAAGATCCGAGGACAACACCTGAACTGGCACCCCAACTCTTGAAACTTCCACACCAACCCAATGAGTGGACTTTCCGCCACGACAGATTTAAGGTGCACCAACCGCCTCTGCACCATACGCTTACAAACATCCATGCACTGACCCGGATTCGAACCAGGAACCTTCCGATCTAGAGGCTAGCACCTTAACCACCAGACCGGTTGGTCGCCGAAAAAAAAAATCACAAAGACCATTGCACTTATTTTAAGGTAGTTAATTAACGTCGCACTGGTACAACACTAAAGGGCTATAGGCGATGGTCCGGGATCAATGACGAAGGGAAATATACAAGGACAACGCCTCGTAGTTTTGAACCACGGTCGGATGTCGAGAACACCTGAGCTGGCAGCCCACTCTCCAAGCTTACACATCACGCCAACGTGAGGATATTTCAGGCCACGTCAGATTTAACCGTGCACTAGCCCCATGTGCACGGAGATCTTTGATTGGACCCAGTTTCGAACTCGCAACTCTCAGGTTGTTAATCCGTTGCCCGTATAACTAGGCTTATGTTTTTAAGTAAGCATTTATTTGAACTGTTAATCCCATCTATACAGATATGCTACTTACATATTTCTATAACTTTTACAATGATGTTTACAAATTTAAACTTAAAAATTCATATTTTACTGCTATTGCATAACGTCATCGTATGGAATTCCTAAACTCCTTTTATGGAATACGAAGGTTATCTGAAGTCTATTTTGAGCAGCAAAAATATGTTTATTTTTCCTATGGATTTCTTTATATCGGTATAATATTAACGTTACGAAAATATTAAAAGTATTTATTCCCAGTTCAATCTGTGCCACCATACCAAATCTAAATAGTCTACAACATAGAGCAGCGAATTTATAGTTGGCCATTTGGATAGTAGCGACGGAAATAAAAATCTCACAGGTATTAAAGTAAAACTATTTTTAAAATTCGCTTAAACAACAATTTGATGCATTGCGACGATGTTCAATCAAAGAAAAAAAAATCGCACATAATTACGTAACTTCTTCTTACTCATCCCACTTGGCCTAGTCTGAGCTGGACCGGGTCCAGAAGACCATTAGCCCCAAATTGACTGAGCCAGCAAATGACTTTTTTAAGAAATCCTATTGAAGGGGTCTCCACGTCAGAAGGTGTTCAAGCGAGGCTGGGGCAGCCATGCACTTAACTTCGACGAAAAGTGTAAAATTCTTTTACTATCCATACAAACTTCATGGGACTTATATGCACAATTCTGAATCTTGAAAAGGCGGTTTGATACTACCTGTCTCCAGAGTAATCGAGGGTTACACCGGAACGATGTTCCTGATACCAGAACGTGCAATAAAGCAAACAAATAGCACAACGGGTAATTTTTTTTGCACATCCCACTTGGTTACATAGCGCCATATAACCCCCAAATCCGCCTCACTTGGTCTAGTCTGAGTTGGGCCAGGTCCAGAAGACCGTTAGACTTGAGTACATTCAGAACCAAAGACGGACTTTTTTTTTTAAAGAAATTCTCCCAAGGGTTTGTAATACACAAAAGAAGGTACTCAGGATAAGCTGGGGCGTCCGTGCACTTGCTGCAAAGTGGAAATTCTTTGATCCATGTATAAACTTCATTGGTCTTAAATGTCCGCTTCTGAATCTTGAAAAGGCGGTCTGACGCACCCTGTCCCTAGATAACTCGAAGTACTGGGACGATGGCCCTGATACCAGAACTGTAATTTAGTAGACAAATACGACCATTAGAGGATCATGTCATTTGATATATTGTGATTCTTTGCTTCGATGTTTTCCGCTTTCTGTTTGTTGTAATCAACCAATGCTAAAAATTTTGTTGATAATTTAATTGTCTTTCTCTTTGTAAGGAGTGTTTCATCACTGATATTATTTGATGCATGACTCCTATTTTCCTAGTCCGGCGTTATTTAGTTAAAATGGTAAGTAAGACAAGTATAAGAAAACCAATCTAGATTGTTTAAGACGCAAATATGGCCTTTCATTTTCTAGGTGACAGCACAACCGCTTTTCCAGGAACTAGATGTAAAACTAGAGGAATTAGGCTGGATCTAGAGGCCTAAAATTCGCCTCAAAGAAAGCAAATGACGAGGCAGACAAAATTACGAAAAAGCATTGTGTGCATGACCTTCATTTTGATTTGCTGTTTTCAGATTTCAGTTTGTTGTTACCAACCAGTGAAGAAAATTCCGCTCTGACCTTTCCTTTTTGCACTTTTCTGCTTCTAATCCCTACGTGTTTAATAGTTTAATATGCGTGCAAAGGATAATCGAAACTGAAATGTTGGCGGCTTCTCCCTCGCTAACGTGACGGAAAGAATTTTTGAAAATGCGTGCCCAAAGTCGATCAAAATAGCCGCAACGGAATAAATACCTCGACCGTTGCGAATGAAACGAGACTTGAGCTGCAGAAGATGGAATTGAAAAACTTGCCCGGTCCGCTGAAACTAGCCCGGAATGCCCGACAGCTGAAGCTTATCGATTTTGGATCCAGAGATGGCTGCTAGCCCACAGTCTTCTCTGGAATGTTTGCGATAGCTCTCTTCCGTTCCCGTTTATGCACTGGCACCGTTCCCCACATCCAGGAACGATCATTCATATTTTTTTTCAGATTCGATACTTCAGAAGAAAGGAGACAGATTTTCGATCGTTAACCGGGATGGTTAGATTTGCTGGTGCCAGCAAAAATAAAATGCACATAACCCTTACCGTGCCTTGTAAGTTCGCAAGGTGCATGTATGGATTTGATGGCTCCAATGCATTCGCCAGTTGAACTTCCATTCAGTACAGTGAAACTTCGATTAACCGTCAGGGTCGTCACCGGGACGGTTAATCGAATAGACGGATAACAGAAAATCTTAAACAACAACAAACCACCAATCATGCATGTGACCGAATGCTAAAAAATGCACGTTTACGAACTGGAAATACAGTGTGTACATACATGTGTTTCATTTTACAGAAACAAACAATAAACAATTTACATCATAGTACCGTAAATCAGAGTTACTTGGACCCCAGGGGCTTACTTGAACCCAAAATGATAAAGTGATGTAAGTCGTTCCTGATACTCGTTTATTGTAATGTTCGACGTAGTTCTTAGTTCATCCGCGAGGTAGTAGCCCTATGGAGGCACGTAGTTCCACGAGTTGCTGCTAGTGGAGGTTATGTTAATGTCGTAACATATGTACTGTTTGTATGTCTTATTTGAACCCAACACATGTTTATAATGCATTTGTATAGAGAAATAGAATATGGGTTCAAATAACCCAACCTAAGGGCTACTAGAACCCAATTTTTGTATTTTTTTAAAAATCATGTAATGTAAAAAGAAATGGCAACAACTGTCCTAAATAGTAAGTAGAGATGTTGCAGATTAAAGTGGTTATCAGTACAAGTCTTTTTAAAATATGGTTTTAAAAGGAAATATATGAGAAATCTGGAAAAAGTGGGTCAAAGTAACCCTGGTTTACGGTACATATTGTTACACGAACTTACGCTCTATACAGTACATACATATTCAAATTTTAAAATAGTCTGTCATTTTCTTTTGTTTCTTCGAGGCTCGTGTTTTTTGAACGGCAGTGTTCCGTATAAAAAGAGGCTGCGTAAGCAATCACCATTTATTGGGTGGCAAATAACGGTATTCTATAGATCGAATGGAAACATGTACGGCATTTGGCCTCAGATCGACATCGACTTTTCGTGTAGCCGACATCGTCATGCGGCTCGAACTCATAGACATGGCTGCAGCAGCAACCGACATGGCGTCAAGGCCGATAATTTCGGCACAGAAGGACGCCGAGACGGAGTATATCAAGTCCACCGAGTAAAAGTCTTACTACCAGCGAACTGTTAAAATATTTCGCTGTATACACTTCTAGATCACACCACAGTGGCTGATGCGACAGGAGACCGACAGTTATAAGATATTCGGGCCAATAATCAACATCCCCTTTGATGTCGATACCACGGTGAAGCAACTGCCTCGCCATCCAGACAATAATTACGTCTTCCACGGGAGTATCAAGATAATGATATCATTATCTGACCCGATTATCATGTAACTATCGGTCTCATGTCGCATCAGACACTGTGATATAGCGGTGTGTACAGCGAAATAATTTAACAGTACGCTGATAGTACGTCTCATTCTCGGTGCACTTGATATAATCCGTCTCGGCAGAGTCTTTCTGTGCTGAACTACTCGGCCTAGACGTTATGTCGGTTGCTGCAGCAATGTTTATGAGTTCGTGCTGCATGAAGATATCGGCTGCACGAAATGTCGATGGTTGAGGTTAAGAGGCCAAAATGAGCGAATTTTGTAGCTACCCGCGGCGACTTCTCCTGTGCACGCTGCTCACGCCTTCGCTCATCCAGTGTGTTGTCTGATGTCTTTCGAAATCTAGGAACTTCGGCCTGCTCTTGACGCAGCGCTTTGACTTTGCGTCGTGTTTCTTGGACATCTCTGAAATTTTCAAGTCGATGATCAGTCTTCTGGCCAACTAGCTCGATTTAAAATGAAGTTTTCTCCGATAGCGCGGTTCTCTAGCTACAAAGTGAAGCGCTGATGTGAACGAAATTGTAGGACAAAATGTGTGCTATTGTAGACGCAAAATGTGGGACATTTACGCGGTGTTGCCAGGTTGCTCAGACTTAATTGGAGACGACCATTTTGTATCTCATTCGATACGTCTTATCTTACTCTATTTAACGGAAAATGCATTAGATCTGTGTCCCTATACACTTACTTTCACGAGGAGTTGAAAGTTTCGTGATGCTCAATTCCAAAAATAATTCCCCAGAGTGAGGAGAAAGACGTAGTTTTACGTCAAAGGTCTTCTTTGGATGACTGTTTTGTAACTGAATATTCAATTATGCAAACGTAATGCCATTTTAACTCTTTTTGTGAATTAACGTATCCTATAAATTCCACAAGGCATATCCACTGTGTTCCCCAACAGATTAACAATAACTGTAAAGCAATCTTAGATATAAAGCACAAAATCTGTAGTAGCAAGAACTCTCGAGCGCTGTTGTCTAAAGTTTCCACATCTTATTCTGACTCGAATTTCTATATCAACGCTGGTTTTTTTTAGCCATAAAAGTAAAATAAAAAAACATTAGGCAAGACCAATCTAAACGAAACGCCAAAAGCTGCCAGAAGCCGAGCAATTGGAACAGCACAAGCATGGCACATCAGAACAAACTTCAAAAATCTGCTCGACGAAGCAACGAAACTTCTAAGAAAACAAGCGTGAATTAGTTTGTGAGAAGAAGCGAAAACTCTCGGGCGAAGGCAGGTAGTGGAGCTTGTAATTCATAAAACGGTTGAAAATCGGTGAATTCCAATCTATGAGAGGTTTTTATTCTCCTGCAAAGCTGATGGCGCCAGTGTTTTTGTAATAGAACGTGCTTCCTGTATGTATTCCGAACTAAACAACCGTAAGTAAAATCGTTCTTTACATTGTTTTTTTCCTTTCCCACTAAAAATCCCAGGATGTATTTCCTTTTCATGAAGGCATGGCCAACTTCTTTTTAAAACTCCTTGACTGTATTCCATTTTATGAAAGAAAGAGGATTTTATTTTGAAAGAAATAAAATATACAGCACGAAACATTTTGAAAAATAAGAAATACGGTTTACGCTCCAGTAAATACCACGAAATTACAGCGCTGAAAAGACCGGGCAGTACGCAAATCAAGACAACCTGTTTGCGAAAGAAAAATGCTCTGTGAGGTGTGTGGCAGAAAGTGTTCAATTCTCAGGGATCGTTAATATCTTGCTTTCGAAAAGTGCAATCGGCATTTTGCGGTCAAGAGGGTGGGATAAGGGAGAAACTTAATAATAGACAAACGAAGTGAAAATTCGTGTATCCAAATCGTCAATTTTCGATATGAGCAAAAACGATAGCGTATCAAGACAATTGTGATGCTATAAAATAGGAAAAAAAATGGGAATGTAAAAATAATGAATGCAGAATACTTTATTCTTGTATCTAAATATTTATTTCGAACCTTTAATTTTGAAGAAAGATCTATTAAGTTTGGTTGGTAAAATAACCAAGCAGGCTCAGAGAAACGGCATTTTAAATAAACATGAAACACAAATTTCTAAGTAAATATTTTTATTTAGCATTGTTTCTTAAGTTTATGGCTTTGCCAAAATATGGCCCTTTCGCCATAAAAACCTAACTTAAATTTAAGGTTGGCGCATTAGATGGCGTATTCGACGTTACATTTAAGTGTCCCGTACTTGCATCATCGTTAGATTTAACTTAAAAAAGAATCGAAACGAATTCAAACAAAACTTTTTACAATGGCGAATCTTGGTCATCTGTATGTTACAGTCATTGTGCAGTTCCATGTCGCATAAGACTTGTTCTTTTGCAACCTGCATGATATCTTAAAATATTCTTCTTCTATTCTCGAAGTAATTACAAATCACATGTGTACATTTTTTAAAAATCATAATTTAAATCAAGGAATTTTTATTTTTTAAAATCTATCATGATTCAAATCCAACTTTAAATTTTCTTAATTGATATTTTATAACGATATTAAAGTGATCTCTTAAGAGAGAGCGAAACACTGAGCCATATTTGGTTACTCATTATTTGTAATATTTGCTCCTTAGGTTTTGGGACCTGAGTCTACCATAAAAATTTCCAAGAGAGTCAATAGGGTACGCTTGTTGTGTTTTTTTTTAAACTTATTTGGTTTCTCATTGGAAATATTTACCTCTCTCATTTGTAAAGACACAAAGAGTTTGGGACTTTAAGAGTTTATGCCTGTGTTGGAATGACAACTAACCAACAAATATTTCTTTTTTCCTCATTGAAAACATGTAGAAGTTGAGCCTGGGGCCAATTCATACATTAGTGTTTTTGGTTAGTTTTGATTCTTTCTCGTGAAAGGTTGTATAGGCTTGAACTGATGCCTTTCAAGAGGAAATTTGTGATTTCTATTAAAGGAATCAGCACTGCTTAACATTTGTTTCAGTATGTTAAAACGAGTATGGGTGTCCATCACTTCCTAGCTTATTTAGTAAACCCTCTGGAAGAAAATAGACTGAGTGGAAAAAAAGGTTGGTTGATTTGGGATATATAGCGCAAGGTCGGACAGCGGACAAGCTGAAAAAGACAACTATTTACACTTCAAACATGAAGATGGCAACTATATACATTTTAAAAATTCAGGACATCGTAAAAAAGGAAGGAGTGCAGAGTGGAGAGGATTACCCTGCAAGGCGGATAAACTACGTGAGGAAGTCTTAAAAAATTGAATATAAAAATGCCATAAACCAGGACATGAAGTTAAGAAATGCGAGATTGTAAGATCTCCGTTGCACAGAAGTTTCTTGACATCCCCCTTTCTTCTAGGGCAGTGTTTCCCAAACTTTTGACATATGTGTACCCCTTCTATAATTTTCGTAACGCTGAGTACCCCTCGTCGAAAAAATGGATCTATTTTAATAACAATCAAAATGTATTTTTTTTTCTTTTTTTTGTGACACTAGGGGGCTCCGCCCCCTGCTCGCTTCCGCTCGCCAACCCCCGGGGATTGCTACGCAATCCCATTTGGTTTGCTTCGCAAACCAACACTCCTTTTACGTATGGCATTTGGTTTGCTTCGCAAACCAACATTCCTTTCGCAGAGTGAAACTATCTGAATAATTTGTATTATCCTGATTTCCCTTTACGGTCCATCACGTCACAGCGAGGGCTTCTCCCCTACGCAATCCCGTTTGGTTTGCTTCGCAAACCAATACCTCTTACGCAAGTGATTTCACTCTTTTTTGCTTTAACACTTAATGCACCCTAAACAAATAGCCGCATCAGTAAAAAATCTTCTTCATCTTGTTCCCTGTACAATTTTAAATAAACCCTGTTAATCTCCAAACTTTACGATGTGTACTTTGTACTTTCTCGGTAAAACGTCTGAGAACAGAAGGAAAAAAGCGAGCCTTTTTCCTCGCCAAATAAAAAGAAATCGTTTTTATGGCAATTGTTGCTACGATAAATTTGATATCTGGCAAACCCGATAGTCAAAAATACAACACTCCGCGAATACAATGCTCCGCGAATTTGCTCCGCGAAATAAAAAATACGAAATTTGTGTCACCAACTTTTGATTGCATCGAATTTATTTATGAACCAATTTTAAAAATAATGGTACCGTAAGAAAGAGTACAGTCTGAGGTATACTGCGCTATTTTCAAAATAAAAAACTAATAGTAATACGATATAGATATGACAGTTTTAGTTAAAGGTAGTAACAAAAAGTAGCGAAAATATCCGAAGATTCCGAATTTTGTATGACCAACTTTTGATCGCATCCAATTTAATTATTAACCGATATCAAAAATAATAGTACCGTAAGAAAGAGTACATTCTGAGGTATACTGCTATATTTAAAAAATTAAAAAATAATAGTAATAAAATATAGATATGGCAGTTTAAAAAAAAAAGTAACAAAAATGTCCTGATTTTTCCCGAATTTCAAAAAAATATTATCAAGAACCAAATTGAAATTTAAAAAAAAACTCGACGAGCTGCAAAAATTTACGTTGAGAGGTACTCTTTAAAAAAAACTCACGGCTGAAGACTGAAAATTTGTATGTGTTTTGCTCACTCGCGGAAGAAATTTCGCTTCTTCAATTTTAACACTTAATAAACCCTAAACTAATAGCCGCATCGGAAAAAAATCTTAATAATTGTCCAGGGAATACGATGAAGAACAAACCACGTCAATTTTGTTTTTTTCCGATCAGTACTTTCTCGGGAAACCGTCTAAGAATCGAGCTAAACAACACAGTTTTCAATTCTGCGGTGGCGGCGGTAACATTTTTTTAATATAGAGAGATACACAAAATAATAAGAAAAGAGAAATAAAATTTTTCATAATAAAATATAAATAAAAATTATATTATAAATAACGTTTATATTTGGATCAATGAGAAGGATGAAATTGTTTGTGCTGAGATAACAGATCGTCCTAATTTGGTTCCTTAGTTGTTAATTTTAATCTGAGATGTGGTTCCACGTCCAATAGTCTGTTCCTTTTTTTCGACTTAATGTCTACAAATGCTGAAAAAGCAACTTCACATAAATATGAAGTTGGAAATGGCAAGATGCATTTTAGAACTTTTCTGTTAAAACCGGATACACAGGTTGCATTTGTAACCAGAATGATGTTAAAGTACTCTCCTTATGTTTATTTTTCAAGAATCTGTGAAGCCAATTCCAATAATTGCTCTTCTTCCGCATGCGATAAATCTTCTGGCCTGGATGTTGTGTTAATGTTAAACGGATATCTTATCCTTTCAATATTTTTGGTTAAATCAAGGAAATAGTTTTTTAAGCCCACTTGCAAACTCTCCAAATGCTGTGTTATGCATTTCAGAGTATCAGCATAAATATTAGTAGTCGAACTTGTTATAAACTTAAGAAGAGAGGGAAACGAGTCTACTTCTCCATTACCAACTCCTTTTTGCCATAACTTTAGTTTTGCGATGGCAGCGTTCACTTTATCTTGAACGTGTGTGTTATATTTCCACCGTGTCACTCCGGACCATCTCACGCCTCACAAGACTGTCTTGACTTGACTCATGAGAACGTAAGGCGCAGCTAAGCACAGTGCAGTGCATATCCCCACCAAACTCCGGTGCAACGCGTACCCCCACCAAACTCTTCCCGTACCCCTGGGGGTACGCGTACCACACTTTGGGAAACACTGCTCTAGGGGATTAATGTTTGATGCCCTTGACCTTAGTTTTCAAATACATATAAAATGAAATATACTGTTGTAGAAGAGGGAGATTTTTTTTAAGTATGTAACGACTTTCAGCAAATATTAAGGCTTTATCAGGGTCCTAAAAACAAAAATAGTAATCAGGCCTTTCGGCATTTTTGAGACCATTGAGGACCATATGACAGAAATGTTGCACTAGCAAGTGACCAGTGAAGTAAGCAATACATTTTTTAATCCATTCATATTTTTACACAGCATTTTAAATTGCAATAAAATGCTGTATTATTTTTTCAGTAGGACCTTCGTTTGATGTTTAGAATGTCATGAAAAGCAATGGGTCATGACTGCTTTCACGGAGTAGACTAGAATGATTTGAGGTGGGAAACTGGTTGAGTTAAGAAAACAATAAGCAAGCACCCGTGAAATGTAACCATAGTAACCGACAGTAAGCGTGATTGGAAGATGTGAAAACAGTTACCCCATCAAGGACGAATGTGATAGTATCGATGTAATTTATAGCTGGAACACTAAAATACGAACAGTACACAGAACGAGAAAATGTTTAAAAAATAATAGTTCACCTGAAACATACAAAATCTATAAAATCAGCTCGTTTGTGTGAATAGTCAGCAATAATGAATCATGTTTGGTTTGAGTATCTTATTCTACACAAAGGCTAATTAAAAAAAGCATAAAACGAAAGGTTGATTGTAAAATAAAAGAACTCATTTCTCAGTTTTAAACCACGATTAATGTTTAAAAAACCCTTGAATAATTTTGTATAATCCGCAATTTTCATATTTTTATAAATTATTTTCATCTTTATTTCAAAGCAATCTATCAGAATGAAGTAGAACAATCTTTCAGGCGGTTACTTTATATTTATTATGCAACCGAATAGATGGAATAATAGTATTTTTACAATTATACACGAAACATTCCAAACCACTTTAAAAAAAAACGCGAGTTTAAGTTGCAAAATTTCTTTTTAATATTTCAAAAATAAAATTCCTAAGTGCTGCTTCCTAATCCTTTTGGGGTGCTTAATATTCTTCAAAGTTTCAGATTAATTTGATCTTCCTATTAAAAGGAAGAAAAAAAAATATTCGAGGATCAATCAACGAAATGGTGCGGTAGATCGGTTCACTTTATTTAGAATGTTAAAAGTAAATGAAGCTATATTAAACAGTGACGCCTTACGAATTAGCTGAATTCGGTCAAAGTAAGAACTTAAAATTAAGTAAAACCCGTCGGGTTGTTTTATTATTAACTAGCAGAATTACCCAGCGTTGCTCGATTGAATCAATTAAATTTTGATTGAAAAGTAATAAGACTAATCACTTCTCTTTCATAAAACAGTGCAAGAATCATTTAAGTGCACGGAAAATAACTTTTCATCCCTTCTACAATTTACTTCGTACGCAAATATGTATGCATGATATTATCCATCCATATACTCAATTTTATATTCATCACACTTCTGCTGTACTATAAAATTTTTACTGCTACAGAAGTCGATTTTGAGTTCTGGAGTGATTACAAATAATCCCATACGTTCGTTTTCAGTAAAAATGGAGAATTTTCAGCGGACAGTCTTGTATGTAGTTTTTCTATGAATATGTTTTACTTGTGACACTCTTACACCTGGTAAGTGATGTTTTCGAATTTCAGGTTTACCGGCAGTTTGACAACGAAATATAACAGTGTAATGGTCAACTTTGATAAAAGATGTGCTTTGTCAAAGTTTCTTTTATCAAAGTTAGCCTCTTCATCCAATATTTGATGATAAAAGATTTATGCTTATGTTCCATCCTGCAGTTTCAACCGCTGAAGACTACATACATACTTTGCGATTTGATCAAATATTAAAAAAAAAAAACACCGGAAGGGATTGTGTCGCGACACAGCCGTTAGGTTATTATTATTTACTTTATTGTTTATAAAGCGCAAAGAGACGAAACAAATGACACCTCAAAAGTCGTGCTCGAACAAAGGAGGACAGAGCTAGACTAAATTATGTGAGTGGCGGTCTCGCCGAGCCCGTTGACGCTCAGCATCGGACGTCCGGATCTTTTTGGATTACTCATCTCTCGATCTTTCTTTCTATTGACATTTCTATAATTTGTCTTGTGTTTATTTTGCATATATTTCGACATTAAAATTTTTTTTTTTAATTTCTACTTTGAAGTCCGATACCTAAACAAGTATTAAAACTTCAGTTTTTTATTATTATTTATAAAGCGCAAAAAGACGAAACAAATGACACCTCAAACGTCCCGCTCACACAAAGGAGGCCGGAGCTAAACAAAATTAATGTGAACGGCAGTGTACATTTTCATGACTCAACTTTGCGCTGCGATTGCATCAGCCGATGACGTCAATGCAAGATCTATGAGTATTTATAACATTCTTTGTATAATGCTCTTTTCAATGCGATATTTACTGTTTATTTTTGTATCATTTATATTTTTCTAATTATTAAAATTATACTTACGCTTTTTTTGTGACACTCGAAAATAAAGTGTGGTACCCTGGTTTCGAAAGGCAAGACGTATTCTACGTCAAAAATGAGTGATAGGTGGTCAGTGGGAGCCACTAAGATGTTAATATGTGAATATCATAGATCTATGACTACAAAACAGAAACAAAATGTTGGATGCTTATAAAGAAATGGATGTTTTGAAAGAAAATGTGGTTCCAGTACACAAATGGATATGTGAAAAAAAAATTAATGGGTTGAAGAACCAGTGCTTTGTGGAAAAGTTGAAAGCAAGTGCCTTTTCCGTGATGTTAAAGGTCCCACCTAAAATGGGTAAGAGCTCAATGGATGTACAAAATGAATTTGACGAGATCACTTTCAATTGACATTATCATTGACGGTACGACAAATGGTAGAAATGGAGGAGTTGTAGGATTTCAGTCTCCAAGAAGAGTTTTGCTAGGTCTTGTTTTAGTTTGGGGGAGCGTTGGATAATAAATTTCAATTTCTTTTACTGCAAGGTTGGTATTTCTTACAGATTCAAAGAAAAATTTTCAAGAGATTTTGTTTATGAAGGTTTTAATTAAAAAAAAATTTCTTGTATGTGTTCTATGTCCGGCTTCCAATTAAGGTGAGTCTAGGATACTCCTAAGAATTTGGTCTGTAAAGATCAAGGGATAGGTTGTCCGTAAAGTTTAAGCTGTGGCAATTCAGTAGGATCTCTGTACAGATACATGATGGCTGCAGTCTTTTCGATATTTAGTTTGATTCTTCATCTGACAAGCCAGGATTCAAGGTAGAATATGGATAAGTAAAGGTCTGTGCAAAGAAAAATTAGGAATTTTTATTTTGCGTAAAAATTTTAGTATTATCTGCGAATATACTAATTTTGGTGTTCTAGGGGGGTGGAATGTCATTCGTGAATAAGTTAAAAGGAAAGGGGCCCTGATTTTGGATCCCTTTCGGAACTCAAACATATATTTTTCTTTTGGTAGATTTGTGATTATTAATTTTGACTACATAATTTATGCTTGAAAGGTAGAGAAGAAAGGTGAATAATATAGACGGGGAAATTGCATTTGATCATTTTATAGATTAGACCTTGAATCCAGATTTTGCCAAATGGTTTGGCAATCTCGAAGAAAACAGCACCTGTTTACTTTTCGTGTGTGATCTTTCTGAATGTAAGTATTTAATGACTCTCAGTAGTTGGTGGTTAGTGTAGAGATGCAGGGTGAAGCCAAACTGTTGGGGCATCATGATGTGGTTCGTGTAAATAAATTGTTTGTAGTGTTCAAGAATGACCGCTGCGAATATTTTGCTTTATCTGGGAAAAAGGGAGATTGGTCTGTAACTAGTTGGAATTTGAGGTCAGGTTTTGAAATAGAGATATTGCTCTTTTCTAGAGGGTAGATAAGGGGATGTTGGAATTTAAAAAGAGCATTAATAATCTAAGTAAATATAAGGATAATTTTGAGGGGTAAATTTTGAATAATTTCGTTAGTGGTACCTTCAATTCAGGTTTAGTGGAGGGGTAATTTCTTGATGGTGGGGATGATAGATTTTATGATAAAAATTGCAGTGCATCCTCTGGCTTTCAAGTTTGAGGGTTCATCAAGGTCATTCTAGTAAAGGTTGTAGTTTGGAGTATGTATGTTATTATTGGGCTTGAGGTGAGTATCTTGCAGACAAATCACATCATGGTTGTGTGCTCGTGAATTCTCCGAGCTCGATTATCTTGTTGAAAATATCGTTGGTGTTCCATAGACATACATAAAGCCCAAGGTTTGTCCGACCCATCAGATGGTAGAGGATAAATATTGAGCGGGAACAAAAAGTTTGGCAAGAGGACTCTGGGCTTCGCGGAATTTGTTCAAGATCTCACTGATCCTTCCAAATGACTGAAATATTGTCGAGAGCTCCTTAAGTAAGGAGAGCAAATAGTAAAAGGAATACTGAAGAAGAAATTCTAAGAGATCTGAAAAAACGATACTTCTCGGTTTTTTCTAACCGTAACTTAAAAAATAAATATTAATTCTGGCGTTGCCTAAACAGAGTAGCAAAATTACGCTTTGATGATCAATGAGTTCTTCGTTTGGGCTTTTCGTGTTCCATTACAAAACATAAGTTATGTGTGTAAAATTAACTATGCATTTTAAATATTCTTTCTTCATCAATCAAATATTTATAAATTATTTACATCATGAAAAGAAATAAAAAGTCAGCTCAAACATATTAACTTAATTTGTTTAGGAAGAAAAAAATGTTTTTCGAGCAATACTAGCAAAACAATATTATTAGAAAAATTGATTTTCGATCAATACTGGTAAAACAATCTGAGTTGTGTATAGCAATCATTTTTACTCAGTGTTATTTCTATAGCGATTTCGAATTGTTTTGGGCCCTTTCTGCACACCTAGGACAAATAGAACGGGTGTTAAGAGTTAGCCTATCGTACCCGCAGGATTCCAAAGTAGTATAAGTGTACCAAATTTGGTGTGTATTGGTCAAAATGTGTAGATCTGTATAGAGAACAGACAGAAAGACAGACGTCAACTCTGCTTTACATTAAGACTATCAGAGCAAAAGTGGCTAAATCCACAAAAATCCGAAAATTTCACTGTCACCTTTTATTTATTTTTAAATGTGCAAGTTCAAGTGTTCTAAAATTGCAAAATAACCTAGTGTTGATAACTGAAAAACATATTTTCAGAATCTCAAATCATCTTGTGGATAAATAATACATAATAAGAGGTAGCAAGAAAATCGCATTTATCTCCATTAATATACTGATGGGTTAGGCCACCCTTGCTTCGATAGCCTCATATATATACAGGGTGTCCGTAAACTGTTTAGAAAAAATTGAAGGGGTGATAATACCCATCAAGACGACTAAAATTTACAATGGAACCTATTGTCGCAATCCACTCAGAATGTCAGAAAAGTAACACTTAGAAACACGTCCAACAACCATAAGTCCTTACTTCTGATGTCAATTCTGCACTCTCAGAGAAGCAGCACTTCCCCAGAATATCACCATGAGGCATTCGCCATATGCAAATGTCTAGTAGGAAGACGCAGAGGAAGTGTTTCCCGGATTGTTGCAGCCTGTTCCGTTCACCAAAGCAGGACACGTGGTTTCTGCATGATGGAGCCCAGCACACTTTAGCACCACAGTCCGAAATGTTCTGAATACCAGATATCGCTTACGGTAGCTTGAGCGTGGTGAACCTGTGGCGTGGCCTCCACGCTCATCGGACCTAAATCCACTGGAATTCTAGTAGGGACAAAGGAAATAATTGGTGTACGAGACACCTGCACACTCTGCGAAAGATCTCGTCACAAGAATCCTTGTTGCAGCAGACAAGATCAATACGACACCAGGAATCTACGAGAGGGTGGGCCAATCTTTTTTTCACTGTTGAAACTTCAACGTGGATAATTTACTTTACGCTATTCTGACACTATGAATGGATTGCGACCATAGGTTCCATTGCAAACATTGGTCGTATTGATGGGGATTATCACAATTTTTTCTAAACAGTTTACGAACACCCTGTAGATTGGTTCCGATTCGCTTTTGCTAATTTATGCCATTTCCCCTCCTTTTTTCTCTTACCATTCTTCATCTTTTTCTTTCTAATTCAAGTCATTTTTCTCTTTATCACGTAATTGAAATCAGATGGCAGGTAGGTATTTTAATTAACGTTGCAACTGAGGCAACACAACGGGTTATTGACGACGGTGCGGGATCAATCCCAACGGGAAAGATCTAAGGACAACACCACGTAATTTTGAAACAGGGTCAGATGACGAGGTAACACATGAGCTGTATTGAAATCAGAAGAGGAAAAGGAATTTTTCTAAATATCTTCACAGAGCTGTTGACGCGCGCGCGCGATCTATCACATTTATTACTTTCTACTTTTCGGAAAACATACTTTGAACACACTGTTTCACTGAGTTGTTTTCTCTTATCCAATACGAATAAGCTTTGCAACAAGCTACTGGTTGCATTTAGATATTGTCTAGTTTATTGCCTTTCTAATTCAAATGTAAAAATTTCTGTTTAAAATAATCTCTTGTAAAAACCCTTAGTATTCTTATATTCTTTTTGGTAAAGCTATCAGCCTCTCGGGAATTTTCTTAATTCCTCGTGGCCGTATCCTGCAATATATCCTTCCACACCAATATAAGAATTTCAAATTGAACACTGAATACTTCTGCAAATTGTTCACAAACAGCGATCTGATTATTTTTATCGAAAGTATAAAACAAATGTCCTAAAAATTTAATTGCTATAATTTTTCTAATCGCAAAATCTGTATCGCAGTGTGCTACTGTAGAAAAAGTGTCTGAAAACATGTACCAGCCAGTCAACCAAAGTTTGAGCAACGCTGCTTCCTTTAAATTGAAATAAAAAATTCTAAAGTCTAAAAGCAAAAGGTACTTTTTTTCGGTTTTTGCTATCAAGATCATAGAAAACACCATCAAGCTTATCCTCTCTCTTATGTCAATGATTCATTCATCAACGGAAATCAATGATTCACCAACACAGGATTTTTTTCAAAAGCGCAAGGTTCTTTTGTTCCGTAATTCCATGTTCCCTCACCTTACAAAAGCAGTGATTAAGAAACATTTAGATTGATGCAAACGTGGCGAAATTTTCCGAATCCAAAACTTAAATACAAGGCACAACAAATTAATCAATTTGTCAAATTTCATTCGGGTGAAGAGAAAGATAGTCCCCAAAACGACTGAATTGGAAAAATATCAACACAACCAAAAAATAATAATAATCTCCGTCGAATAGAACCAAAAAACGATTACAAACCCAGCATTTTCGGAATGGTAAATGTCCCATAACATGGAAAACCGGATTGAAAAATCAACAACGCGACCAAATAAATCATCAGCCAGCATAAAATCATAGAAATATTCCAAATGCGGCATTTTCGAAATGGCAAATGGTTTTAGCATTAAATGGCGGTCGAGAGCGTATTGAAAGAGATGACTGTCACACGAAATGCAAAATAAATTGCACGAATTAGCCATGTTATAAGTAGCTCAAGAGTAGCAATAAATATGACGAATGACGTAACTGTCACGTCATTAATAAACCAGTGACTTGAATGGAAAAACTGCACGAGGACGGGTTATACGCTAATGCCAGTCTCCGGGGAATTACATCAAACTAATACATGGGTAATCGAATTTTCTGCTTATTGATCCCCATTCATTTGACTGAAATGTCACAGTTTGCGCTATTTCTAAGGGCAAGAATCATTGACGTATGTCTCCTCGTGGTGGTGCATTTGGGTAAAAAAAAGCGTAGCAATCACAGGGGGTTGGCGAGTGTAGGCGAGCGGGTGGCGGAGCCCCCTAGTTTTACAAAATTGGCAAGTATCAATTCATAAAACAAGAACAGTAAAATTAAATTAATAATAAAATGGAGAAATATTAATGAATTTATTGCCATTCGTAGATAACAAGTGGCAATCTTACAGGTTCTCTGATAAAATCTGTTGGATTGAGTAGAGGTTAACACACATATATTTTGTCTATAGGTTAGTACGTGTATCACTGGAGGACCAAACCGGAATCTTTCTAATATTACAAGTCAGGGAGCATTATTTTCGGGAACTCTTGTTCCACACAAGGACCATTAAATGTAAACATAATCCAATTAAATGTAAACATGCAATTCTGATGGTTGCGAGATCGGCGCTTGGACCTGGCTAAAGACCGTCGTGTTCGCTAATGGTGGCTGGGGCACGTTAAATAGGTCGTGGTTACAAAGTCTCCTATGTTCCCATACCAAATCAATACCTCTGGATGTACCTGACCAGGGGGGTTATCGGCCTCTGATTGGGATCTAAATTACGACATGTGTGAGTGAATGGATGTGTGAAAGGGAACTTCCTGTAAAACGGATGTGTCATGTATGAAGAAGTCCAACCCTTCGGGGCAATGTCACCCCCAATTGGGCCATATATGGCCCGCACGACAACAATAACAACAACAACATAACCCAGTTCGTCGATAGGATGTAGAATAACAGATCTAAAACTGGAAGTTCCCGACAAACTCAATTAAAATCCCTTATATTTCAGGGAAAGTCCGGGCAAATAAAACTCGACTGATGTGGCAATATTAAAAATATTGTATGGATAGCCTTTTACATTACCAGCTGACAAGCAAATGCAAATTAATCTCATTGAAACTGGTAAATAAGTACGGTTAGAAACAAGAAATATCAGTATCACAAAAAAACCTAATAATTTAAAAATAAATTCTACTTGACAAATCTGCGAACTGCTCTGTTTTCGACTCGAACATAATTTCTACACTAAAGCAATTCAAGCAATGCAACACTCGGCTACAATTGCTAATATCTCTGAAAAACCGGCAGTTTACAATTCCCGGCGGAATCCGGGCAGCGCACCCGAACTCCGAACTTTTCCGGACATCTAGTAAGACAAATTGAGGGGGAGTAGACGAAAATTATTTAAAAAAAAATTATTTCAGGTAGTTGAATTTAGTACTGCATTCTGTATTAAACCTATAACTCCCTTTCCGGCATTTCGCTGTAACGGCCTTTTTTAATTATGGCACTTTTTCGATGTACGGCCCACAATGTTTCGTTATACGGCCAAAAAAAAATGCTGTACATTAGGGTGGAGCGAAAAACACGAATTTCGGAAATTGAAAACGCCTATGGTGGGAATAGTTGGGGACTACCATGCTTATTAACAGTACAAAATATGAGCTAAATCAATTAATATCTTCAGGTGCCCAAATCACTTTGAAATTTCGAAATGTTGCCAATTTTTTCACAAAAATAATAATAACGCATTTAAAAAAATTTAATACATCTTATTTAAAGCCATGGGTGGATGAAATGAACTTCCCTGCGTGTAAAAAAAAAGTTTTACACTTAACATTATCCCGGAAAATAAAAAATTTCCCCTTTTTCTAGAGCGCTATCACGCGCGTCTCCACTCCTCTCAATAGACTCATCATTGCGACCACGCGTTTACACGGGCGCTTCTACTTGCAGCTCTTCGCTTTTTTTAATTATTAAAACAACCCAGAACTTAGCACGAGGAGATGGCTGCATATCGAGCCCCCCCCCCTGCTTATTTTTACTTATTTTAGATATTTTTTATATAGAAATTTTAATCTTTAAGTTCAGTTTTGTTTGGATTTGGTTTGTTTTGTTTGTTAAGGATACACGGTTCTGTGAATTAGTCAAAACGCCTAGGACACGATCAGTAGATGCATGTCCCGTGTTTGGAATGGCTGAAATAATGATGCCTAACACACTTCCAACATATGCAGATTTATGAAGTATTATCTTTATATACAGAAAGATTGTAAAAGAGATGCTAGTATGTGGCTGATGGATGTTCAATTTTAATTAAAGAGCTTAAAGGATTATGGGGGAAAAGTTCGATTCCAACTGTAATAAACCAACAAATAATATATATGCTGAAAAAATACCATAAAGCATATAGAAATATTAAGAAACTATTAAAAAATACTGGCAAACTATATTTCTCGAAAGGTTGTGTCCTTCAGGGAATCAGCAGAAAAAAAATCTATTTGATATTAGCATATGTAAATGTAAGAACTTTCTCAGTTGTACTTTCAAAATTAAAGTACCTATTGCTGAAAGACCTTTTTTAACAGATCAAAGGACATTTCGAAAAATGGTCATTGGAAATGTTGGCATTAAAACCAGCAGAATACTTGAAAAAAAGGTTGCAGCGCAAAGAAAGGGAAGCAGAGAGCCAAAGCGTTTAGCTCAAAGATTGTAAAGGAAAACAATCCAAAATCTCTCGCCCTATACTACGGGAGCTACTTTAAGTTTTAATTTGCTACAGAATTCTAATGCCACTATAAACACAGTCATTGATAATAATTATTCTTCAACTTCACAAACGAGAACTAAACTTCCAAATGTAGCTCAGGCTTGTGATAGAACTGGCGTTTCAGATAGATCAGCAGCAATTCTAATAAATGCTGCTTTGAAGGATATGGGAAAAATTTCCAAGGATGATTCTTCAAACATAGTTGATCGTAGTAAACTTAGAAGAGAAAGGACAAAGACTCGCAGCTAGCTACCTGAAAAGGAAAAATGAGGAAACTACCTCTTTATCAGAATATGGAATATACTTCGATGAGCGAAAGGATTAAATTTTAGTAATGATTAAAGAAAGAGAAAGGATTTCTAGAAAGACGGTAACAGAAGAACATATCGTTCTAATACAAGAACCAGGATCAAAATATATGGGACGTGTCACTCCTACAACTGACTCTTATCAAAATATTAAAACAAGTATTTTAACTTGTTTGGAGAAAAATATAGATATTTCTAAGATGCAAGTGGTTGGTTGTGATGGTACAGTGGTAAATACATGTTTGAAAAATGGAGTCATTCGACATATCGAGCTCTTTTTAGGATGTCCTGTGCATTGGTTTATTTGTTTATTACATACAAATGAGCTACCCAGCTACCTTTACGTCATTTGTTGCAACATTTAGAAGGGAAAACCACAGGACCAAAAGGATACAACGGAAAAATTGGAAAAATGTTTGAATCTTGTGAAAAATTGCCTTTGACAAACTTTGAAAAGATATAAGTAACTTTGCCAGATATTGTCCTAGAGGATCTTATCACTGATCAACGATACATTTACGAAATGTGCACAGGTATATCAAATAAATAAATTCCATTAAGCTTGTCACAAAAAAATCCAGGAAAATTGAATCATTCCAGATGGTTGACCACGAGAAATATAATTTTAAGGTTATATGTTTCAACAGAAGATCCAACCCATAACTTGAAAATATTAACAGAGTATGTTGTGAAGGTACACTCATATGTGTGGTTTAAAATTAAAAGTCAGTCATCATGTCGGTAAGGGAATTCCTAATTTTTACCATATTTTAAATAAATCGAGATTTTAGCCTGATTATATAAAAATTGTTGTAGATAAGAAATGCTTATTATGCCCATCCAGAAAATATTAATTTGGCAATGTTAGCTGATGATAGAAAACACGTCAGAGAATTGAGCCTCAGAAAATTTTAAAATGAAGACAAAAAAAATAAAGCTGAAAAGAATATTCGAGAGTTCAAAATTCCCAAGTTAAACTTCGAAGCAGACGATTACATAAATTTAATTGAATGGCAATCAGATTCCATTACAGATCCACCACTTACAGTATCTCTTTCTGATGATCAACTCAAGTCTATGGTTCCAGACGTTCCAACCAATAGTAACATGTTTAACTTTCCATGCCATTCACAAGTAGTAGAACGTTGCGTTAAATTAGTAACTGAAGCATATAGTACAGTATGTGGTACCGAGGCACGAGATGGATTTATTCGGTCAAGAATTGCTTCTAGACTTGCTTTAACCAGATTTGAAACCAAAAGTCAATATCAACCATTTTTAAGCTAAACCACTTGCCAGTAACTTAAACTTAATTTTTTAGTGTAAGCTAGCAACTCAAATTGAAAATTTTAGGGGGGGGGGTGGAACTCGATATGCAGCCATCTCTTCGTGCTAAGTTCTGGGTTGTTTTAATAATTAAAAAAAGCGAAGAGCTGCAAGGGGAAGCGCCCGTGTAAACGCGTGGTCGCAAAGATGAGTCTATTGAGAGGAGTGGAGACGCGCGTGATGGCGCTCTAGAAAAAGGGGAATTTTTTTATTTTCCGGGATAATGTTAAGTGTAAAACTTTTTTTTTACACGCAGGGAAGTTCATTTCATCCACCCATGGCTTTAAATAAGATGTATTAAATTTTTTTAAATGCGTTATTATTATTTTTGTGAAAAAATTGGCAAAATTTCAAAGTGATTTGGGCACCTGAAGATATTAATTGATTTAGCTCATATTTTGTACTGTTAATAAGCATGGTAGTCCCCAACTATTCCCACCATAGGCGTTTTCAATTTCCGAAATTCGTGTTTTTCGCTCCACCCTACTGTACATACTGTTAGCGACCTTCTGTTTAGTTTCAGCTTCTCCCTTTAGGCGGCACTGCTACATTTTGCCTCATGAAAATAAGAGGAAAGTTTGGCACAACAATTGGCACATCATTTTACTGCTTTGTCACTTTAGTGTAGTTAGACGTGTTTATTGTTTGTTTTCTGGTTGTGTTTTGTTTCTGTTTGTATTAATTGGTGAATTTTAAGTATATTTGGTAAATATGCATTATAAATACTGCATTTTCGTTACATATTTAATTAATTCGTTAATTTTTTAAAATATAATCGTCCCTTTTTTAGGAAAAAATACCACCGAAACGTTCATTGAATTTGGAGATTGATGCTGATAAAAATAAAAAGAGAAGCCGAAAATATGTAACGCTAGAGTTTTTTATTACATCTATACATATGTGCATGATTTCTTTTGTTTTTTAATTTATGTTTATTTTTAGAATGTCTGTTTATTATTACATTGTTTTGTACTTTTATTTTTATGGAAGTATTTTTATCTATATAAATAAGAATGGAGTGTTTGTTTGTACATTCAATATTTTCGACCCATTTCAAGTTTTCTATCCGTTTTGGACCCTTCTGATGCCGAATCCGCCTTTTTCTCGTTTGGTGTCTGTCTGTCTGTATGTTGTGCCCTATACACGTCCACGCGTTTTAAGATATTTTCATGAAAATTTGCATACAGTGAGTACTTATCTTCATTTAGTGAGTGGCATTGGTCGCGAAAGTCTGTCTGTCCGTCTTTCTGTTCTATGCTCGATTTTTGTGTTTGTGTGTTTGTGTAGACATCACATGAATTGTATTCCAGATATTTGATCGCATTGTATTTTATTTTATACATTATCTATTAGTTTAGTGAATGCAATATTAAACATTTCTTTATTGTTATATTTAGTTGAGTTTCATGCTAAAACACCTGAGTAAGTATACTTAAATCAACCATAATTTGATAGTTTTGGAAAAATTGGAACGTCTATTAAATATTACGATCACTTCGATTGCTTTACCAGTACTGCTAAAAAAGTAATTATTCTAAATTTTTTTTTTAATGGTATTTCATCTCTGATACTTCATTTATTTCGAGTCTTATTTTTATTCTTTGCGCAATGAAAACGATTTCCGAATATTTGGGACAGACGATATTTTTCAATGAAACAAGAATGAACAAGATCGCGCGAGCAGTGATATTTTTTCTGGTTCTCTCGCTCTGAATTAATTTCACATTTCTAAATTTTGTACACTTTTAGTTGTAAGTTGTGGCAACTGTGCGAGATCAAGAGATAAAATTGAATCACAAATTAATATCTTTAGAACAATTTTTTGCGACATCTTTTATTTTGTTTTACTTCTCTGTTTCCTGTTTTAAATATTTATTATTTTAATAAATGTGTTTTCCTTCTCATCACACGCAACAGCACCACAAAGTATTCGACTTAAAAATGTTAGGTAAGTCAGTATAAATTTTCAGTAAATTTTAAGTGTAGTTATGCCATTATTGAAAGAATAATGCCGTTATTTAAAGAATAATGCCGTTATTTAAAGAATAATGCCGTTATTGAAAGAATAATGCCGTTATTTAAAGAATAATGCCGTTATTTAAAGAATAATAATGTTTGTTAATCCAAACTGGAACTTTTTCCAACATTAAAAAATTCGTTGTAATAATGACAGGAGAAGATTGCAAAATTTCACAATGTCGCATACCGGAGGCAAGAGTGCCACAAGTAAAAAAATATTGTTTTGTTGACTATGAGTGCGAGAGCACTCGCCGTAAATCGTAATTTTAATTAATTGAGTTGAACATGAAAAGAACTTAAGAAAGGGAATTCCAAATCTTCCTATAAATCGTCTTTTATAGTAGTAACCTTAGTATCACCTTTCGTCATTTTGTAGCTTTGTCATACAGCAATTGTGCGATGTATGGGAAATGTATTACATGAATGGATATGCATGTGTAGGATTTGTGTGCAAAGTAAGTTGTAGAAAATATAAAGATGTCGAAAGATGTTAAAATAAATTTGTATTCTACAAAAAACGTAAGTCATTGTATATTTTGATTACCTCTTCAATATAGAGTAAACCAATTCAAACCGAGTAAGGTCGGGTATTCTGCTAGTAGGAAATAAAAAGAATAAAATGCTTTATGAACTAAAAACTTTTTCTCTAATATTATAAAAGGAAGCGTTTGTTTGTTTCTTACACGACAAGTCCTGACTAATCTATGGCACTTACAGCAATGGGATTTGGCACACAGGTAGTCCGAATTTTTTGCAATTTTAGGGTCGAGGCGAATTTTAAAATTGAATCTAGAACATTTTTAAATGAATTTAATGAAATTTAATCATTATTGAATGCAACAGCATATAAGCAACACCTGCTATAGGAGGTGTTGATAAAAGAGATCAGATTTTAAATTTATTTTTTTCGTTTACGTTTTGATTTTTCGCGGATGAATGATTTTTCATCTCCTAGACCGTTAAAGATAGAGTAAAAATTTCAATGATTTGAAATCTGCGGAAAATTTTCACTTTAGATCGATACCTAAAAATATGATTTTCTTTAAATAAATAATTTTTAAATTGAAAAATCTTATATCTTCGCAAGAGAGATTGTGACGTCACCGTGAACCTTCTCTTTCCAAAAATAAACAGATTGCATCTTCTGCCCTTCACGTTAAAAAAAAAAGAAACAGATTACATTTCCTGCCTTATTACATTTGAGCGGATCAACAGCGAATGAGAGCAAAAAAAATAAAAAATAAACATTTCGACTGGGATTGTTAAGTTCGTTTTCGTAAAATAGGAATCGTTCATGATAGATTGAAAAGTTCAACGGATTTGAAATCTGCGGAGAATTTTACACCAGATTATTACCTTACATCTCGTTGTTGCAAACCAACACCACGGGCAACGCCTGGCTAGCCACGCTAGTGGCTAGTTATTTTATAACAAATTGGAACAGATGCACAATTGAATTTGTAAAGGTTTGTATCCAAATAATCGATTTGTTATAAGGCTTTTCGCCTTACGGCCAACTTTTCGGGTAAGTATCAAGGCCGTAAAGCGAGGTATGGGTGTATTTCAAAGATCCGCAATGTTTCCCACAAACTTTAACATAAACTCTTTTAAGGTTTTAAAAATTACTGTTAATAGCGAAGAACAGAAGACGATTCCGTACTCGTGTATTTCCCCCCGCTGAACGTCTAAGGGGGAATTTAAATCAACTACAGGGGAATAAGGAATAGGTTGGTTAGGGTTTTGTGGCACAAGGTCTGATTGCGCCAAACGCAACATTAAATAATATTTTATACCAACCGAATTAACAATAAAATGAGTTTAAAAATCTGCACAAACAAAACACGAAACACAAAATAAAATTTAATACAGAATAGAAAAAAAAAGCAACTACATTGAAATATATCACCATGAAAAAATGCTGAGTTAGTGACTTAAAATAAGTTAAAAAGCAACATGAAGTAAGGTATAAAAAAATATGAGAATGACATAGATGTAAACATACAAGTAATGAAAGAACAATTTTAAAGTTTTAAAAAGCTTAGTTATAAAATGGAATTAAAATATGATGCAGAAATTATGACAAAAAGACTGATGTAAAAAGGTAAATAGCGATGAATGTGGAGGGTGTTTAACAAATCAGATAAAACCGATGCTGTGTTGAAAAAGATGGTAAAACTGTCCAAGAACAGTACAAAATGTTAAAATATGATTAATGGAAAAAGGTGTTGACAATGCTGGCACGGTTTCACGGACCAATACAAATCTATGCGTGACTCTAGAATGGCCGAAACAAAGACGAGTTAGAAGAGCGGGTGAATTGAATAGGAATTACACCACAATTCCTCTCTTGAAAGAGTAGCCCGCCCGAAAAAGAGAGAGACCCACACTCAATTTCCACTTTCAATCAACATAGATGTTTTCAACTGCGTGTAGATGGACGGTAAATTATGTTAAGCAAACCAAATAAGTAGATACGTTTTCTCCAGCGAACTTTAAGGCCATACACTTATGTAACGAGAAATTCCGTCGATTGTTTCGGTGAATTGTGTCTATTTAGGAATCATCTACTTGTACCGTGTTCAATTCATTTCCTTCACTGATAGTGTAATCAGTAAGTTTGCTATTGATTGCGTACTATTTAAATAGAATTGCGCTCTATCCGGTCTTAGCTATGCATCGAAACTTCATATCGCTCACTCCTTTCAACAACGTCATCTCAAAAAACATAACTTTTCAGTAGAGTAATTTTAAAGTTTAAAAGTAGTATAAAATGTTTTTCAAAATAAATAGTACTTCTGCTCTCTGGGGGCTAAATATTGAGCGGTGAGATATAACAATCTCTTGCAGGGATATACTTTTCTTTCAAAGCAGTCTGAAAACAGGCATAACTAAAAATCGCCGATTTTTGTAATATGACGTTGTTGAAAGGAGTGAGCGATATGCTCTATAGTCCTGCTACTGCGAAAAGGTGGCAGAGTTTCGTGGTTTTGGACGAATCTGTTACTTTAATAGGTGATGCGTTGGATAGTAAACACAGCGTAGCTTACACAACAGGCGTCTTTAGCGCGGATTCGGGTTTTGTTTATCGTTGTGACAAAAGCGATTATTGTGATCTGGCGTGGGGAAAACAAATCATGACGATTGCCATTCATGCTTACGCATACAATAGCCCTTCTAACAACCTTTAACGCTTATTCACAAATAGACGGACTCAAGGTCAATTGCCTCCACGTCAGAGCTGCACTGTATCAGAAAATCACATGAAAAATTGAAAAACTAAGTAATGGGAAGCGGTTTTATTTTCAGAAATTAAAGGTGTGGAAGAGACATGGTGCATGAAATAACTACACATGAGCACAGAGAGACATTTTCTTTTAAATTTATCATTTATTGAAGAGGGACTTTATTACACTAGCTAATACTATGCATGCAATTACAATCTCGACGTCCTGAATTGTTTGGGTTAGTAAAAAATTATTTAAAACATACATTTTTCCAAGAAAACGGGGACTGCCCTTTCCTTATAATTCCACAGGAGTTATTTTATGATTATAGTGAGCACAACTTTTGTTCTTGGAAGAAAAACTAAGCATGACATTTCTTATCTTGCGTTAACCAATTGAAATTTTTCTTTAAATTAGAATTTGGTAATTGCTTTTCAAAAAAGCATTGCTTTGTGTACCGCTAACAAATAGAAATACCTTTCATTACAAAACATATGAAGGATCCGTGAAATTCTAGAACTGCCTAGATACTGAGGTCACACATAATTTAAAACTAAATTTGAAGTTTATACGTTTTCTCGATAACTTCAAAAGCGTGTGTCAAAATGCAAAGTAGTAGTAACTAATTTTTCTATTAACATGTAACACAGCAAAACGATTTATACTTCGTATGAATGGGAAAAATTCGGATGCTCAACGACAATTTACAAAATTATAAAAACTAAAACAGGTTTCGTTTACAGCCTTAATAAAAAAACCTTTTTACTGCGATTAATTTATTCTATTTTACAGTTGGGTGCAATTATAGCAAACCTTGATGGTAGGATTAAATTTTAAGCAGTATCTTTTTTAAAAAAATGATAGAAACCACAATGCAAATCGAAAAGGGAAGTAAAATATGACGATAATCCATTCAAAAAAGCAGAATATTATATCATGAGGTTGATTGGGTTTTAGGGCGCATGCGCCATATTTGGCCACACTACGTCAAACTTCAAATAAATGGACATGCGCACACACGAGGAAAGTTTCAGCGACACAGAAGAGAGAAATACGCTCAGGGTGAAATAGAACCTGGCAGGAATCGAACCTGCGCAACATACGAATCGCAGGTTTACACGGCGACTTCTACACTATGAGGAAGTAGACTGTATAAGAGAGTGTACATGTACCTGGATCAAACCTCCACAAGTCCTTCAATGGAAGATTGGCACTTCGTCCTCCGAGTAGATATATAGATCCCGGCTGCGATACGCACATGGCGTGTTTGGACCGCGAACTGGGCGCAGGGCATCCATCCGCAACTTGGACATTGGACCACATTCCTCTGAGGAAACAATCAAGAGCATGGTGTTGAAGATGTCATTTTCAGAAAATTTCAGAATAATCATAAATATCAGTCATATTTCAGAAAAATCTTATAAATATCAAAACAAATGTTTAAGAGTCAAGGCATCAGAGCATACACCACAAGGACTTTACACAAGTGTAAGGACAACACGCATGCATTAATAATGTCACTCTTTTATTTTTAAGAAAATAAGAGAAGGTATCTGGATTGTGTACCGCTTTACACTACGTTCACAGCGGTGGCAACGGCCTTGACGTTTTTTTTTTTTTTTTTTTTTTTTTTGCGCACTTCTGAAGTTGCTAAGGAAAGAATTATTTCAAATGAATCAATGAAATCAAACGACAGTTTAGCAGATTTTGAAAGAACTTTCTAGAATATTCAAAATGAAAATGTAAACTTTCCGCTTTCCGATGTTACCATAAAAATTGCAATAACCGTTAAAAATGGGTTGCCATAACCTGCCTTTACTTACTTCTAAAAGTGGGGGGGGGGGGGAAACCAAGGCGGTTGCCACAGCCATAAACGTAGACTGAAGCTGTACCCTGGATTATCATTAAGACGAAAATAATCGTAAATGAATAAAAATAAGTCATATAATAAAAAAAATTTCTGAGTGGAAATGAGGAAAACGAGTGCTATCCTTCAAAGCAGTGATTTTTAATCCTTTTTTATCTCATGGCACACACATAAACAATTACTAAAATACTGCGGCACATGAAAATATATTGTCACTCTGACAGAATATAGGCACAATTTTCCTTGTTTCACACACACACAAAAAAAAGTAGTGGCTAAACCCTTTTAGTCCGATTGCCTTAAAGAAATCTGTCTGAAACAATTCATTGACGATACTTTGTAATAAAAAAATAATATTATCAATTATTTAAACGGAAAATACTTGAAATTATTGGTGAACCCACTTGCCTCACAAGTTCAAAACTAAAATATTGAAACGAAATAAATCTTACACCATTCAAACCGTTTCACAACATCCGCGAAACACGTGCCATTCTCGTGGCACACTGGTTGAAAATTAATGCCCTTTAGAATCATGAAATTGATTACACATTTTTCTTCTGGTAAATGGAAAATCCAATGGATTTGTGTCCGATTATAAATACTGCAAAACCTTTTCCCAGCACTAACTGTTAAAATGTAAGAAAACTCGTTTTACAGATGTCGTTCTTTACCAACTCCAACTCCGTTATGCGCATATATTGCCGCCGACCAGTATCACACCTATTTTCATGGATTGTTATGGTTTTAGTCTGGTGCAAACACTTGATTTGGCACAAGTCTGTAGGGGGTACCGTTCACGGTACAATTCCACAGCCGCTCACCCGTTTCCGTTATCCGCTTCATATACCAGTCATCTCAGCATTCATAAAAATATACGTTACCCCGTACGCAATCAGCGACAAAAATGACGTTGACCAATTGCCGAACATACCCTTTAGCAAATTCAGGTTGTGCTTGCGGACTTAACATCCTTATGTACATTCTGTGTTCCAAAAAGGTTGTTCAATAAGCAGAGTAAAAAAAAATCATGTTTTTTTTTTCTTCAAATAATAAAAATCGTATTCGTTTAATTTAAACCAGATTTTTATAATTTTAATTAATCCATGCTTACATTTTTTGGTCATAAGAATAAAATTATAATCATTACAATAGCTTTATGCTTCAATCCATAATCTATTTTGATAATACACTCACTCAATTATGAGATGGGAGAATTAAATTTTACACTTCAAATCCATAAATACCGAATAATTATGCTAAAAATGTAATTCCTAGGGATCAATGCATAAAATTTCCCAATTAAATTAAATTTAAATCAACCATCACGTGTTTCACAGAACAAAATGAAAATATTAAATTAAAATGGGTCACCAATGTTCAGCTGCGGATAAAGACGCTAATAGGTTATTGGGGTATATTAAAAAGACTGTAACTTCAAGGGATAAGAATATAATCTTGCCGTTATATAAGGGTTTAGTAAGACCACATCTAGAATATGCTGTACAATTCTGGGCTCCATATATGAGAAAGGATATAGAATTAATTGAAAGGGTTCAGCACAGAGCTACAAAAATAATAAAGGGGATAGCAAATCTCGACTATAATGAACGTTTAAGTAAGCTAAACATGTATACACTGGAAAGAAGAAGGAGCTTTTCAAGTTGGTAAAACAAGGGGACACAGAGGGCTTGAATTTCAATAGGGGTAACAGAACAAGGGGGTCATAGGTATAAATTGAATAAGACACATTTTAATCGGGATTTAAGGAAAAACTACTACTTTAATAGGGTAATAGACAATTGGATAGTCAGTGGGAATTGGGGAATTCATAAACAAAGGACCAGCCTTGTTGGGCTTGAGCCTGTAGCTGGTCGTCAATATTTGTATTTGTATTAAAATTGGAAATTACATGGATTATTGTGGCACAGTTGGAATGTTTTTGATACTGCAGAAAACTTTTTCATTGAGACTAAGTGTGTTAATTTTTTCATAAACAGACTTTTTATTTAACATATTTCTTAACTTATTAAACTTATTATTACTGCTTAAAATTTTCATTGTGAATATTCTAGAAAGTTCTTTCAAAATCCATTAAACTGTAGTTTGATTTCATTGGTTCATTTGAAATAATTATTTCTTTGGCAACTTAAGAAGTGCGCAAAGGCCGTTGCCGCCACCGCTATAAACGTAGACTGAAGCTGTACCCCTGTGGTAAATAAAATATAACTTAGTTCAGTTTAAATCTACCACCTATTTTTGAATTTAAAATACCTTTTTTTCAAAATCTCTAATCAATTTCCGTCGGCTTATATTTTTACGTAAATATTCTTATTTTCTAATTAAATCAACTTTAAATCAAATAAAACTTAAATTATTTCTCGGATAATATAAGTTATTAATTTTAGCGTATTAAAAAATCATAAATATTGTCTTTAAAAGAAGCATCATTTTGAAAATTTCCGTTGCAAAAAATAGCTGCAGTCTATGTTTAAAGCGGTGGCCACTGCCTTGGCGCACTTCTAAAGTCACCAAAGAAAAAAGTTTTAACGGATTTTGAAAACTTTCTAGAATATTCAAAATACAAATTTAAACTTAAACTTTACGCTTGCCGAGGTTGCCATAAAAGACGAAACAAACGAGCATCTTATTTTCTAGTTGAAAGAAAAATCATATTAAAAGTTGATCAACTTAAAATACTTTGTTTATACCTTTTCCGCCGCATCATGACGTTCAATGCCGCTAGATAACAGCTCCGCTTTCTTAGGAAACCGTAGCTTTAACTACGAAATTAACAACGTTCGCTAACTAGTCCAAAATTAAAGTTCTCCAGGTTTGCCATAAACTTATTAGTTTCTCACAAGGGGGGATTCTTTTCAAAGAAAAATTTGCAAGAGTTATCAGCTTAGCAAAATTTAGGAGTGGCGATACATGTTTCATTTGGCGCATTTTACGTTTATAGAAAACAAAAAAGGGCAAAAATCGGAATCTTTTCTTAAAAAATGATAAAAATCGGCCATTTCTCAAAAATTTAAGAAAAGTCGGAAGAATCTCATCCCTAAAAGTACCTTTTACATTACACGTTGGTTGGTTCCGTAGGTTTTTCAAGGTATCGAAAAACACGGAGAAAAGCGGGAAAAATCATAAAAAGCGGGAGAATTTGGAGGAAAATCCGGAAAGCGGGAGATGGATGGAAAATCGGGAGTGTTGGCAACTCTGCTTTAAATATTGAAATTATAGTATCAAAACGAGCTCAAAGAAAACAATTTTTAAAAATAAAGAAATTCAAAACCGAATGTCTTAAATTAACTTTGATCAATGATTTCATAATTTCACAAGATTTTTGTACACTTAATTTTCTACATCAAATGTTCGACAAATCGTGTGTTGTAAAATCAGAACCATACGCTTTCAAAACTAGACTAAGCCTTTATAATAAACGCATATGGATATTCATGAATAAATTGACGCATCACCAAAAGGAAGATATCTTCACCTTTTGAAGATGAATGTTTTTTGTTAAGAAGAATTGCACTCAAATAACCGATCGACTGAAGATGTTACAATAATTGCAAGTGGTTGCTAACAAGTGGGAAGTTATATAAATAGAAGGGGAACGCAGTCCTTACACGAACATAATGTTACGAGTCTTGAATCAAGTCACGCCAGCTTACGTGCAGGGAAGTTTATTGCCTGCATTACAAAAATAATTTAATTGCCTAACATACGTGGGTTTCAATCGTTACTCATCCGCAGTCTCTTGAATAGAGTTAAAAAAATTTTTAAAAAGAAAAACGATAGAACGACTGAGATTATGAAATACATAACAAGCTTCATTTCATTAAATCAAGTATTTCCCTCTGAACCTAATGCCATTAATATCACAAGACGTGCTAATTACACGCCTTCGAATAGGACACACTCAAACGACCCAAACACTTCCTTCTTGAAGATAATTCAATATGCATTTATAGTACATTCCTTAACACTTTAACCGTTAATATTTTAAACCATCTGCTTTCTTGGATTTAGAAGACATGGTTAGAGATAGTCTCCATCCAAATGTTAAAATTTTTACTTATTGGTTTCATTTATCATATTTGAATTCATACGTACCTTTGTTTGACTTATCATCTGACTTTATTTTACCATTCGATTTTATTGCATTCATTTTTAAAGAATTGTATCTATTGAGCTTTTACATACTTTTCAATAAATTAAAAGGTTTTCTCACTTTGGTAATTGGTAATTATTCAAATAATTAATTAATTTTTAATTAACGTCGTACTAGAGCAACACAACGATTTCTCACTTTGGTGGCACTTTTCTAAGAATTGCTACATTTATACACTGAAAAATAATTTAATTTAATTATATTTTGGAAATTTTTTTGATATAATACCTTACGTTTGGCACAATATACCCTAAGCAGTTTTATAAAATGATACTTAATCCTGATCAGTAAATCCAGCATGCCATTTGTGGTAGACAATAAAGATGAATGAAATATTTTGGAGAAACATGGTGACGCACTACATTTATAGTAAGATCCAATAAGATAGTATATCTCAATCTGTGTCGACTGAAATCAAGATACTGTCTATTTATACTTTTCATAAAAATCCAAAAAATGTTTTATTAATAAGTGCAACTGTGGTCTTTACATTGAAAAAATGCTTTCCTTGTTACGTTTAATTTCAGTCAATTGTGTCTCTTTTAGTCTCAGTGGGTTAAGCAATGAATATCAATTGCAGTCGAGGTTACTCAACCTGCAATCTTTATCTTTCCATAACAGTATTTTCCACATTTGAGCCGAAATAGATTCAATTTAAAATCTAGTAAAGCTGACCCTAAAGTAGCTTTTCCCTAACAAGTCGCGGTTGCTGTGATAAAAACATCTACCATCTGAGAATATTGGAAAATTGTACAAATGTCGCGATCAAAAACATACAACTATGAACAAGATTGAATATAGAGGTACTACTCTTGAGTGTCATTACAATTTATCTATTTCGATGGTCACTTTTGATCAGTAAGTGGATATAGTACTACACCGTGGAATTTAGTACATAGTATAGTACACAGTGGAATTAGTACTACACTGGGCCCGTTGGAGGGGAGGGGATGTGAATTAATTTAAGACGAGGTGGGAATGGCAAACGTGTTAAATGACTTTTTTCTGGGGGTTTTAAATGGTAACTATAAATTAAAAAAGGATCCCAAGGATGGAGCATTTGCAGGGGGTAAGATTAAAGAATGCAAATTTAACAGGGAAGAAATAGTACATTAGTTGAAAAGAATTAAGCCATCTAAAGCATCAGGGCCAGACGATATTTATCCGAGAGTACTGGTGGAATGCGCGGAAGAATTGGGGGACGTAATTCACATGATATTTAATTCAACATATAGCACGGGTTGGGCGCCAATGGATTGGAAGTTGGCCAACATAACTCCAATTTTCAAAAAGGGAATACAAAGTGATCCGGGCAACTATAGACCAGTAAGTCTAACATCAGTAATTTGCAAAATATTTGAATCTCTGTTAAAAAGGCGTATAATGTTATACTTGGAGGAGGGGTACTGTTATCAGATAATCAATATGGGTTTAGGAAGGGCAGATCCTGCTCTACAAACCTTTTGAAGTTCTACGAAAAAATTACTGAGGAGCTGGATAATAAGAGCAGTGTAGATATGAGGTACATTGATTTTCAAAAGGCTTTTGATAAAGTACCTCATGAGGCATTACTGTTTAAATTGGAAAGGCTGGGGATTCAGGGGAAAACATTGATATGGATAAAGAATTGGTTATTGGGTAGAAAGCAAAGAATGCAGGTAAAGGGAAATTATTCACAGTGGACACAAGTTATAAATGGGGTGCCTCAGGGATCAGTTTTGGGACCAATTTTATTTATAATTTTCACAGATGATATAGGTCAGGGGATTAAGAATAGAATCAGTATATTTGCAGATGACTTAAAAATATGGGGGACAGTGGGTACCAAGTTACAGATAGAGAATTTACAAGGGGATTTTGATAAGTTATCCTAATGGGCTGTAAAATGGGGTATGTCATTTAATATGGGGAAATGTCAAGTTCTGCATATGGGTTACAGGAACAGTGGAGCCGAGTACTGTCTGCAGGGAGTAACAGTCAAGGATCTTGGGGTGATAATTCACAGGGATTTTAAAATGGGTCACCAATATTCAGCTGCTGGTAAAAAGGCTAATAGGTTATTGGGGTATATTAAAAAGACTGTAACTTCAAGGGATAAGAATATAATCTTGTCGTTATATAAGGGCTTAGTAAGACCACATCTAGAATATGCTGTACAATTATGGGCTTCATATATGAGAAAGGATATAGAATTAATTGAAAGGGTTCAGCACAAAGCTACAGAAATAATAAAGGGGATAGCAAATCTTGACTAAAATGAACGTTTAAGTAAGCTAAACATGTATACACTGGAAAGAAGAAGGAGTGGGGGGTAGGGGGGATTTGATTCAGCTTTTCAAGTTTGTAAAACAAGGGGACACAGAGGGCTTAAATTTCAATAGGGATAACAGAACAAGGGGCCATAGGTATAAATTGAATAAAACACATTTTAATCGGGATTTAAGGAAAAACTACTACTTTAATAGGGTAATAGACAAATGGAACGCGTTGCCAGAAAATATAGTTAATTCAAAGGGAGTGTACGAATTTAAGATACAATTGGATAGCCAGTGGGAATTGGGGAATTCATAAACAAAGGACCAGCCTTGTTGGGGTTGAGCCTGTAGCTGGTCTTCAATATTTGTATTTGTAATATTATAGATGGTAAAGCATTATATAGCAAGTTTTTAACTGCGATTCCCGTATACCACAATAAGTTACTGATATCCCAGAACTCTCTACTTTTAATTAAATACTTAATTACTAATAATTAACAACTTAACTACTAATAATTAACTATTGAAGTATTTATAATTAACTACTGAGCTACTTATAAATAACTACGATGTACTTAAATTAACTACTATCTCTTCTCTTCTGTTATAAAAGGAAGTGTTTTTCTGTGTACTGTGCGTAATGTCCTGACGAATCTATGGCACTTGCAATAATGAAATTTGGCACACAAGTAGTCCTAACTTTTTTGCGATTTTTGTGTCCAGCCCGAATATTAAAATTTAATCTAGAACATTTAAAAATTAATGTATTATTTTTCACCTTTCTTTCTTCTTTTCGGAATGTGACGTCACCCCAAACTCGAATGAAAAGGCAAGCGGATTTTTCGATTTTCGACTGCTGACGTCACAAGCATTTTCAGTCCGAATTCCTTTGGAGCCATCCAAGTTTTCCGATTGAAGCATGTTTTGATTAACGTTGTTGGTAATAGCCACTTCGAGAACATCACTGCGTTGCCCGTGGAGTTCGTTTGAGAAGCAAACCAAATGGGAATACGTAGCAATCACCGAGGGTTGGCGAGCGTTAGTTAGCAATGTTGACTGATATAGTACATCAGAGCGAAAACATTTTATTCACAGAAAATTTGTAATGGAAAATGTTTTGGTACTTCAAAGTGTATAAATTAAGTATTTAGACAAAATTTCATATTAGTGGTGATTGTTTAGATCAACGAAATACCGGCTCTGTATAAGCTATAACGAAACTGTTTTAGAGGATCATTCGCGCATCAAATCAAGTGTTTCACGCGGGGTCACAGAAACACCCGACCGTTTCTTATCATAATAAACCGTATCTCACGAGATCAGGAAAAACAATGAAATTCGTTCAAAACATTTAGTTAAGATAGATTGTGTGGAAAAATGAAATGCGAATTTGGGACTCCGTAGTAACGCAGTGTCGCTTCAGCCACTTTTATTTATTAAAAAAAAATTTCATTTTGACAAAACCTCCTGTCCTGAAATATTCACCAGTACGCATACATACATTGATGCATACTTGCAAAATGTTAAAATATGCATGCATTGTTTGTGGGAGTATATAGCAACAATTTATTTCAGCGCTGTACGTGTGATGCTTTTGCGATGCATAATTTATTAAAACGGTGTTGTAGAAAAACATTCTGCAGACGCGAGCACACGTAATTGCATTGGATTATATTCAGGTGGTATATATGGTAACATAAATGTGTACCCCCACACATTCCACTAAAAATATTTAATTTTTCATGCCATTCAGGGCGGTGCATTTGGGAATGTTGCCAGTGTGGAAGAGTGATAACTCTAGGCACTTACTGGGAGGGCCTATTTACTAATAGTTGACACACAAAAAACTCTGTCAAGAGTAATATCTCTCTTCAAATTGTTAAACACAGTAAAAAAATGAAAGGATGGTGCTTATCTCAATAAATAATAAAGGTGTTCCCCGACAATCAATATGAGAAATGCCCTCATGCAGGAAGCTTCTTTAGATAACAGTTCTAACATCCAAATTTAGAACAAGATAATAAAGAAAACTCCACAGCAGCCATCTTTCAGTTTGCATCTCATGTTTAAAGATTGTCCAGAAAGTTTTCAAATAATTCCTGGATATTTTCATACATAAATAGTTCTTTGGCACTTTAAAGTCTATCAGTCCACTGTTTTTTAGTGTAGAAATATTTTGTAAAATTGAGATTAGTCACGTAAAACATTTTAAGGTAACGATAACAATTAATTACCCAACAAAAAGTTTAGTATAAATCAGGGGATGACAAAAATAAAAAAATTCTAGGAGCCATCCCAATTTTTTAGGAGCCAGGACCCGTGTAATACTTATGTTACAAAAACTAAATTTTTTCGAATGCTGAGAGTATATCGCAGAACTCATCCTCATATCATTCGCAGAATAAAAAATAACTTTTTTACTATCTACATTATACATTTTACTCCATTTTTGACCTTTTATGGCCATGAACATGTCTTGTTTCTTTAATACCACTTGTCCACAGCCTTTGTGGGAATAAAATCTTTTCACTGATGGTCCATTCATATTGCACATCATCAGATACATAACATTTTCTCTCGCATTGAAGACCTAAATTTATTTTTAATCAAATTAATCAAATTGAAGCCCCGCTCACAGCATACTGTAGAAACTGGAAGGACACACACTATGGATAACAACTGTTCTAAAATTGGGAAGCTATCATTATTAGATACTGCTACTTCTAGAAGATCTTTCAATTTTTCTTTTTCCGAGTTCTTACTACTCATTGTAAAAAGATTGCAGACAATTCTCATTAATCTTTAAGGATGATGAAAGTTGTTTTTCATAATATTTTGCCAGTTCTACTATCTCACTCACACCATAACTTATAAAAGAATCTCCTGTTGGCCAACCGAATGTATCAAAAACATTTATGGCTTTGTTAGAATCCTGATTCAAAAATCGTTCTCCCAGGTATTTGACTCCAATTGTTATCATATTTCGTTTTACAGATTCAATGGAAGACTGAGCAGTGTTGCTGAATCCATGCAACTTTACACCTTGATAAATTCCATCAAGAGATATATTTTTGACAAATCCATCTTCATTATTTCAGGCTTACTTTTTAGCAAATCAAGTGATGCAATTGTGTTTCTAACATGCAATTCAACACTGCTTAAACAAAATTCTTCTTTTTGAAAGAGCAGAGAGAGGCTCTTTATAGTTCCAAAGAAGTCCAACAGAAAATGAAGCATATATTATAAACAAATTTCAGTCACAAAATGTCTCACAAAGGTTGCACTCACTGTGCAAACCTTTAGCAATAGCATCGTCTTTTCTGCAGCTAACATCGATATTTTACATTCCGACAGATTTTCGACTAAGCTTGCGATTTTCCGTTAGATTAAGACAAAAAAATCAAAAAAAATTCTATGAAAAATAAACGTTTTCACAGAAACAGAGAATCTAGTCGCCAGACCAAATTTTTTGGGCACCATGGCAACCTGGATTTGTTGTGCCCAGATATAAATATTTTCGTACGACATTTTATCGTATTACACCTCCGTCCCATGACAAAGTATTTTTATTTCAAATATTTTTAACTTATCCTTGCGGGAGAACATTAGGGAACACTGACCACACACAATATACACTCAATAACCAAAAAAAAAAAAAATCGATGCAGCAAGAAAGGGACTGTCCAGGAGTTGTGCCGGGCTCGATCCACTTTGAAACGGTTGATTGGGGACATATAATCTTTAGTGACGAGTCCGGTTTCCAACTGTGTCCTGACGACAAGCGCAGACGTTTCTGGAGACGTCCAGGGCAGCGTGGGGATCCTGTCCATACTATCGCTCGCTACCCATGCCCACAAAAGGGCGTTATGGTTTGAGGTGCCATCTCCTTTGATAGCCGGACCCCTTTGGTAGTCATTTCTGGCACACTTACACCACAACTGTACGTAGACGACATTCTACGACCATTTGTGCTACCGTTTCTTTTGAGACACCCCGGACTTAATTTTCAACAAGATAATGCCTGGCCGCACACGGCACATGTTGCTATGAATTGTCTTCAAGTTTTCCCAACACTTCCTTGGCCAGCTAGGTCTCCTGATATATCTCCCATAGAGCACATTTGAGATGTTATGGGAAGGCGATTGCAACCATTTCGGAATGTTGACAATTTTAACCCGACAGGTGGAGACAATTTGGCAAGACATTCCGCAGGATACCATCCGGGAACTTTTCCAGTCTATGCCACGCCGGGTGACAGCTTGCGTCCAGGCCAGAGGTGGACCAACGTCTTATTGACTTCCTTCCTTTGAAGCAGTCAAACTCTGAAATAAATCATTCAATTGTTCTGAAATTTTAATTGTTTGTTTTTCTGAGTATGTTCTTCACTATCGACCAATTTTTATCGCAATCGGGCAACTCCTTCTTGGTGCGTCGATTTTTTTTGTTTTGTTATAGTGTTTATTTGCATACTGATAATAAATACATTAGGACTTCAAATTAAATGGATACAACGATTTTGGAACTGATCAAGCAGAAAAACAGTGACCGTGTCAAAGTACTTTTTTAAGAGCTGATGCAGATCTATACATATAAAAAAAAGAATGTGTATATTCTCTATACAAATCTACACCGTTTAACCAAGCCACACCAAATTTGGTACACTTATACTTTAGAACACTGCGGAAAACATAGACTACTTCTTTCCTGACTTCAGACCACTCCATAGCCACGAAAATTGGCACACAGGTTGTCCTAAAAGGGCCTCCTCGAGGTCCCAATTTTAAAATCTAAAGTTTTTTTTCCTGTAATAAATAGACATGGACAAGGAACCACGTTCTACAGGATTCGTATATATGAGTTAACAAAGGGAAATGTCTCGGTAGGAAACACATTCTACAGGGTTTGTGTATTCGTGTTAACACAGGGAAATGTCACGGTCATATTTCAAACCCGAGTAACGCCAGGTTATTCAGATAGTTGTTTTAAAAAATAATGGAATGGATAGACATCTTTTTTCATTCCGCGTATATGTATATGTAATTTTTAATTCAGTAAAAAGAAGCACGTGTCTTGAAATAACGGGTATTTTAAATATATTACTTTTAAGTAAAGCGAATATTTTAAGACAGTTCACAGGCTTGGAAAATAGCCAGAGATTTTATTTTAAGGAGTTCATTTACAGTTGATAGAGAATTTGTGGGATATATATTTAACTACACAAAAAGCGGCAGCTCTTACTCAACTGCAAAAATTACTCAAACTGTTAATGATGAAGTCCCTTTTCAAAATGTAAAGGCAATCATTAAATCTTTAAGAAGAACTTGGAAAAAGATCTTTTAGAAAAGAATTCCCAGAAATCCTGGTGGGAAAAAAAATCCCAAATCTTTCTGATTAAGGATGAAAGCCGTAGCAGAATTCCGCCTTGGCCGCAGAACTTCGCCACGACTGCCTTGCAAGACATTTACATCGCATAGGCAACGTTGAGGATACACGCTGCAAGCTCTGCAACCTTCAGGAACTCATGGACTATACACATCTGCGACACTGTCCTGCGCTCTCCGCTACAACTTTGTGGGAACGATACTGGGAAACGAGGGACCGAATAGGTCCATAGACTTTCTTCAGTCGCCTTTTTTTTTTTACATTGCTTTTGTTCTGTTTTTCGTTTTTAGTTTTGTCTTTTGTACCCGCCATTGGAAAAAAAAATATATATATTTTTTACAACTACACAAATTTTATTAATAGATTAGTTAAAAGTGGGATAATGCAGATAAAGAGACTGTCTTCTAAATAAAAACTAAGTTCACATAAACATACAGTGATTACCAGAATAAAATCTGGAATCAGATCTGGTTTGTCGCTTGCGATCATTGTTTGATAACGGAGGGTGAAACTCAAGATCGGGGAGTTCCCTGTTTAACTTCACGGGATGTGAAGGACTATTTTTTTCGAGAATTGAAGTGAAATCGCTGGTCTGTCATTCTCAAGAGCCGGGATTTTAATCCAGTGAAACACACCATCTTTGCTATGAAGTGGAGAGTCACTATGAGTGGAAATCACACAAGCACTTCTTTAACAGCGAAAGCATTACATAAGGTCACATTTGGCCAAACACAAGGCAACAACGAGGGAGGAAAACAAAGCATGAAGCAGATGAGTGGCGAGAGTAAAACAGAAGGGAGGACAGATCACTCGGGTATCCCTGGGATATGATACCCGTACACACCTAAAGATGTACCCCAGAGGGCGGTTTCACCGGGTAAAACATGGAATGACAAAAACCGCTGATGCCAAAATAAGGACATTTTTACGGACAATGTGCTGTCCAAATACTTTTGATAATATCTATGCATTTAAACCTCAGTTTATCTGCGTGAACGGTAGGTACAGAAATGAAAGGGTAACTATCCAGAAGTAAAAAGGTATGTTTAGGGGAACGAAGGGGATGTTTTGAAGAAGAGGGGAATGAGAAACTGATATCATTGTTTAAAATTACGTGGTGGTCAAAATTCAAAAAATCCCTTAAATCTTTATAGAAATAACAATGAGAATTGTAATCGCAGTTGGCAAGCTTATTACGCATACTTAAGTTAAATAATAATCGCCAGATTGTTTTAGCACTATTCCTTTTTCAAGTGGGTCATTTTCGTTTATGAAATGAGACCGGTGAAGATATGTTTGCCAAAAATTATTTAAAAATAGTAATATTTTTAAGTATGTAATTTACTCCCTTTTATTTCCTTCCCGCACAAATTCCCATATTCATACTTCCTAGAATAAACACAATCAAGAAGGTTAACGAGTTCAAGTTTGCAAAACTTGTTTACGTCTACGCGCACATTGGTGGTGGGGGTGGAAATGAATTTTCAATACCTTCTTTTTTGGTCGTCGCACGAAATCGCAACTTTTCTGAAGGTTATTCCTATTGATTTCAGACGATAAGCACAGGAAAATTCGAACTCTGATAGTTGAAAAATAATTTATTAAACAAGTGATGTGGGCAATACGGTGGGCCGAGAAAGTGTTTTTTGTTGCTGTCACATTCTAATAGTGCGGAAAAGTTGGTTCATGCAGTAAAACTAATGTGTAAAAAATTTCATCCCGATTTGTTGCCTTCTCAATGGGTTCATCAAACCCTGCAAAACGATCCAATTTCGGGTATGTTTTATAAAAAATAAAAATGTTTACATTTACGTTCTAATACGGCGCAAAAGTAAGCTAATACATTCAATATTAACGGTAAAAAAATTGTTTAGATCAGTACATATCTTCTGCAGAAAAAAAATGACATTTTTTGCAATATATCGACTTTTGCAACTACGGTAAGAACTGGTGATCAGTATTTTCTGCTATTTGGACCACGTTGTAAAGGCAGAAGATATGTACCGATCTAAACAATTTTTTTTACCGTTAATTTTGAATGTATTAGCTTACTTTTGCGCACTATTAGAACGTAATTGTAAACATTTTTATTCTTTATAAAAAATGTCCGAATTTCTATCTTTTTAGAGGGTTTGAACCCCTCGGGGAGGCAAAAGATGTCAATAAATTGGGATGAAATTTTTACACATTAGTTTTGCAGCATGCACCAACTTTTCCCGCATTTTTCGAATGTGACAGCAAAAAAAAAAAAAAACTTTCTTGGGCCCACTCTAGTGGGTAAATAACAATCTCCTCGAACTGACGCCGCTTTGCATTATATTTTGTGGACGAAACTGAATTTCAATGGACCAGACAAAAAATCAAACTACATTTAAAACAAAATTGTGAAATGCCACATTGACTGTGTGTTTGCTTTCTTCGGGGTTTTACAACAAAATCAAACCATAATACGACCTTCTGAGAATACTCTTAAAATTACTTTTTAAATTAAGAGCCCTTTTAAAACTTAAACTTACATTTATACGTTGTGTTAATTCAATTACAAGTAATGCCTCCAACCAAAGCACACACAATATATCGCATTCGTAAGTAGAATAGAGAAATTATCGAATTTTCTAGTGTTTGAAAAATCAACGGTGCTGTAATAATTTTATTCAGAAATAAAAAAACCGATGCATGGGTGACGATTTATGCAGATTTATTTAATTTCTTACTTTTAAGAAGCGTAAATACAGAACCAGTACGTTTCGTCAATGACCTTCATGTATTAACTGTATTATTCAACATGCACTTGACTTTCATTATTTAAATTTCGCCCATCACAGTTCTGGCACACATGCGGCGACTTGCAATCCACTACACTAATGAAATTGTCCGGGAGTGGAGGAGCGTCTTAGAATTAGCAGAAGAATGAACATCCTGCAGAAACGAGCAGATAAAAAGATTACGTCATCAGCCGGAAAAGTCCTTGACTGAATTTTCATGTCTGAAAAGCTGAAAACATACTTGAGCAACACAACAGGTCAGCTAGTGTTCCTCTCAAGTACACGCATCAACTCACAACAAATATTGGCCATTTAGTCAAAACTGGATGTCACCTTTAGCAAAAAGACACAAAAACTTTCCAGTCCCAATATTGGCGATTGAAAGAAATGTCTCTAAATTATGATGAAATCGCTACTAAATTTGACATGACTCTAGGGAACGATAAACGATTTCGCTTTAGAAACAAATCGCATTACAAATTTCTAAGATTGTAAGGTAAGTCTTGACTATGAGTGAGAGAGAAGTTAAGTTTCAATAATAAAAAAACACCACAAAAATCGGAGAATTATAAAACCTTTTCAAAAAGATTTAATGATAATCATTTAAGAAAGTGATTTTCAAATCAGTGAATTTCAAGATTTTAGTGTCACAGTACAGTGTTGTGAAATATAAACTCTAAAAATTTTTTTAAAATATTTAATTTGTACAGCAATATTTTTTAGCACCTACCTTGGGATTTAAACAAACTTACTCAGGGACATCTGACATTTCACCTCATTGATGTAAAAAATGTTAGGTATGAATTTATTCTAATCAATTAAAGGCTGTTAAGAAAGGTAAATATTGGTATTCTGGTGCCTAGAATTGCTCTAGATAGGTAGTGAGAGACATAAGTGATACCACGTCCTTAAAAAGCTAAAAACGCCAAATTTTTGTAATGAGCAAAATACATTCATACAAGGTGATTGGGTTCAATCATCAAGATGTGTTTAAAAAAAACTTTTTTAACATAATGCTTGTTAAAGGATTAAACTGGTATAAAGCATGGGATCACCAGTGGTCAAACTGAAAGGCTTACTTCACTTGTATGTTTCAAGAAAACATGTGATAACATTCATTTTACCCTGAAATTTAGATATTTCTCAGAAACTTAAGCTTACGAACCTAAAACAATTGCAAAGACAAATATTAATCGGTACAAGGAAACATAAAAATTAAGTTAATTTAAAAAATGGTAAACCATTCCTTTTATATAAAAATTTACAGCTCATAAAAGGCTAAATACCCAATATCCTATACATTTCAGTCAAAATTATCATTTTTATAAAAATGGTGGACATTTCCCCTATTTCTTAACTGTCATCAAACAGGCTAACTCAAGCCTGCTACAAAAATAAGGGGTTCCAAAAATTGAACCTAAGTTGAGTTCATTCAAATAAAATTATTTAGTTACAACATTAAAGTAGAAAAAGAAAGAAAAAATTATAGAAAAATTTAGAATTATGTTTCATTGCACTTGGTAATATGAAAATATAAATTTTGAAATGCTTAAGAAATAGAAAACACTATTAGAAAAGATTGATGTTCTAAGTCTTGCAAACAGAATCAATACATTTTGAAATGAATGATTTTCAGTATGCTTTGTAGACTTAAGGGGTTAAAAACTGAAAGGTGACATGCTTCATCTGTAAAATCCAGAATCATAAGCAAACATCCTTTCTTCATAGAAATTTTTTGGATACCTTAAATTGTAGTGTCATAAAGTGGTCGAAAATTTTTCACAAAAACAGAAAATGTGTTCTCCTACTTGTCAAAAAGAAATAATATTGTTTCTCAGAGATGAAAACAAAAACTAAGGGGTGTAAAAATGCAACATCTAATGGCCTCTTTAGCAATATCTTTTCATATTGATAATTTTCTTGACGGTTATAAGAGGGATGATTTAAAAAATTTGATGCAATGAATAAAGCATTTTCTCAAGTTAGCTTTTGTTTCCATAGATAATTAAATTTGGAACAAATTCAAATTTAACAGTTGTAATAAAAATTAACCTCTTAATGCACTATTCTGGGAATACCAAATTTGTGTTTGACTGAACTTATTAGTTTTAAGTAGTCGCATCATTTAGCAATGCTTTTTGAATATCCATATCCATCGCATACAAATGACCTATTTAAAATCAAATTCCTTAATTTTTATTTCATTAATGTAGCAACATTCCTTATTAATCTAAGAAAGTAGTTACACAATTATTTGATTAAATTTTAATTGCTAGCTAACTTTCTCATTCAGCCTGCCTCTACACCAGTCAAATAATTGGCAGTACAACTAATTTTAAGGCTATCTATTAATTATAATAATTAACTAAAAAATTACATGCATCCATGTTGTTTGTCCATTGTTTTAACTTATCATTAAAATGATTAGCAATATCATAAAAAGGTATTCGACGAAACGTTTGACATAAAAACGTGTTTAGATTCATTTATAAGGATAAAAGTTAACATGAATGCGAAAACATTATAAACCAAAGGCGATTAAATGCAAAACTTACTTGACAGCACTTTCCCCAACAGTAACCTTTCGCTTTCTTTTACTTCTCAGTATCCTCCAATCATCCAGTCTCCGGCGAAAACTTGATCTATTAGCTTTAGATCCCGCCAACGTTGTCAGCTGATCTCACAACACAAGTGTAAACATTTTATGTTTTAAAACCACTGGTACGGAATTCGAAGAGAAAATAAAGTCTTTGCAATTATGTGATACCCAAAAATTGGTACAAAATTAGGCGGATGGATTTCATATTTTGTGTATATTCTTTTGTGAATTTAGCAATCAACATCTGTCAAACAGGAGTCAAGTTATCAAAAATGCAAATGCAAGGGAATCATAGAGTTGTAAAGATACAAAGACAAACAGGCCACATCGAAACGCACATCGCGGAATCTCATCAACAGCCCTTCGATAAAATAGCGGGGTTTTTTTAAGTCTGATTCATCACACCCCTAATCCAAGGCCTTATCCAGCTGTACTTTTAAATTCTGATCGATCCACATTTCAAAACAAATTAGCTGTACTGTTGCCATATTGCCACTATTAATAATGAAAATATATGTTCATTTATTTGTTTCGTTTTAGGCTAAGGCCTATTTATAGAACAATTTTAAAACACAAACAATTGATTGAAATTTGAAGTCTTTGTTTTGCAAGAAGCTAATAGAATACATTTCCTTCGTTTTCGGTCCAATTATTGATTTTGTAGCAAAAACTAATCATAGAGTAATCACACCTTCCTATGTACATATTTTAAGGTCAATTTATGTTGAGATTTGTTTTTTGAACTGTTTGAAAGTACTCACAAACAAATAAATTTATTTTTATTCATGAAGAAACTTTTGAAGTTTTTATAAGAAAATACTCTTAATAGTGAAATAATATTTAACATGTTGTTATCATTGTTTGTTAACGGAAACCGAGGCTGTTCAATATTTGTTTCGGTTCCATTTGCCATGTGAAGGTGTTTATTTATCTTATGTAAATGAAATGTTTTGTGATGTACATATAATTTAAAATGCAAATTCTTTCCGAATCTCGTTTTCATTTTTTCGTCAAGTTTTGTTTCAAAAGTTAGATACTTTGATGTTCACGTGACTCATGAAAATTTTCATTATTAATCTAATTGTTTTATTAAAATGTCTGATGAACGTTCAAAGGCTGAAGCAGATGCTGTTGAATTTGCAACCCGAGCCATAGAATTCGATCAGCAAAGGAATTTCGATGCCGCAATTTACTACTATAGGGTGAGTTTTGAAAAATGAACAGCAACAATCGTATTGCATCACTCATTTAACGAAACATACAAGTTTCTTTTACTAAGGCAGTACAAACGTGCATTGTTTGAAATTCGGTTTTTTAGCTGTACCTGTATCTTTTTAAGCGTGCAACACGAATCACATTTTGCCAAATTAGAATTTAACATAGTTCACAATACAAACTTATGTTATGAAAATATGTACAGTAAGTCTGAAATTAACTGGGGTGAGTATGTGCATTTTCTTGCCATATGGGGTCAACTTTGAGAAACCTTTAGCTTAAATCAGTGTGATGTGCAAAGATTCATTCTTGTACACATCACTCACTACTACCCCTCTACTCACTCTTGTACACAACAAATCTCAGTACATACACTTTACATCTTTAGGGTGGCAAGTCATGATTGATGAGTACTTTTAAGTCATAGCTTCGGTACAGCTACAGTCTACGCTTACAGCAGTGGTAACGGCCATGTTGAATTTTTTTGGGCACTTCTAAAGTCACCAAGGCAATAATTATTTTTAAAATATTTTTCTTTTTACTATGGAAAATGTAAACTTGAAAACACATTTAAAAACGTTTCAAAAAGTATATTTAAAATTTTTTTTCACAAAAAGTAGTAAGTTTAAACACATTTCAAAGCACATTTGTGAACCAGCAGAAAACTAAACTTGGAATGTTGGGTAAGAATATCCTGAAACTTATCAATTACACTAGAGGTGCACAACCTGGGGGCCGCGAATCATCAATTTGCAGGTCGTAAACTAATTTTGACTAAAAACTTCAATAGGACTAGGCCACACTACCCCCATTTTTCTTTCATACTATGTTGCTCCTTTAAAAACATCATTCCTCTTTACTGTTCAGAGCATGCGCATTTCCTGATAAAACAATATAACTGTGTTTGCCGATTTGAGAATGCAAACTTTGCAACAGCCACACCTATCCAGATTGACTATGTCTCCGTATTTAACATGTGCCACCAACTAATTTGTTTTTCTCGGGAGTGTTGGTGTTTCTTCATTCCCCACATTGTTTTCGGGAATTTGCCGTGATGAGCAAAAGAAAAATTGAGGATGAAAATCAAAAGTTTTTGGATTTGTAGATGATGAAATACTTTTTTGTAGAGTGCACAACAATAAGTATACATGCCTTATTTGTAATTTCATAATTTGTGTGTTTAAAGAATATAGCTTAAAGTGACACTATGTATCTAAACATGCTGCCTTTTCCAAGTTGGAAGTAGAAAATCTTCTTCGCAACATTGATGCACTTTGCTGTTCTTTTGCTCAAAAAAAAAAATAATAATTTGCGTAGGCTGCAAGTAGTTTTGACAGCTGTGTAGAAATTAGTTTTCAGATTGCATTTCTAATTGCTAAGAGTAGCCGACCATTTACTGATGGTGATTTTGCGAAAATATGCATTATGATAGCTGCAGTGAAAGTATGCCCAGAAGCTGCCACTAAACTAAAAAATATAAGTTTGAATTGTATGACAACTCAAGGAATAGAAAATCTATCCAATGATTTTTCAGACCAACTTCAAAATGCAGCTATTAATTTTAAGGACTTCCACTGGCAGTTGATGAATCTACGGACATTTCATCTCCTGCACAATTACTTCTTTTTGTGAGAGGCATCTTGGAAGATTTTAAGATCACTGAAGAGTTAGTTGGGATGAGTCCCTTAAAAAATACCACTACTGGAGCTCATCTTTTGCAAAACATCTTTGAAATGTGTAACTTCAAAAAGATGGTAAGCATCACCACCAATGGCGTTTCATCTATGATAGGCGTTAGAAATGGAATGGTAAGTTTGCTGCAACAACATTTTGGAGACGGATATAGAGCCAATCAATTACCATTGCATCACACACCAAGAACAACTCTGTGCAAAGGAATTGCGATTTGAGCGACTCATGAAACTGGTGACTGATGGTATAAATTTTATACAGTCTAAAGGTTATAGCACCAGCAATTCAAAGACATCTTAGAATGTTGATTCTCTGGACAGTGATTTAGTATACTATTATGAAGTGAGATGGTTGAGCCGAGGAGAAGCGCTAAGAAAGTTTGCCGATTTGTTTGAGGATGTTATAGTTTTCATCGCAGAAAAAGGAAAACCAACAAGGTTTTTACAGGAAGTGTCCTTTAGATCAGATTTAGCATTCCTTGTAGATATAATTGGACATCTGAATAATTTAAACAAAAAACACATGGGAAAAAGATCAATTGATAATCCATCTTGCAAATGCTGTGTCTGGATTTAAAATGAAACTCCAGTTATTTTCAGAGCAATTAAATCAACAGTACTTTTTTAACTTTCCGTATCTAAAGAAAATGTCCCAATAAGCTACTGGATTATTCAGAACAAATAAAAATTCTTCAAAATGAATGTAATAAAAGGTTTTAAGATTTTGAAATAAATTATGTTAAATTGAAACTTTTTGGGGATACATTTGCCAATCCAGTTGACCAAGCTCCAGAAAATTCTCAATTGGAACTGATTGATTTGCACATGACACATATAAATCAAAATTTCGAGATTTGGATGTTCTTAAATTTTTTAAAACTTTGCCAACAGAATATTCCAATTTAAAAGGAAATGCATGTATGTGTGCTACAATGTTTGGAAGCACATAGATTTGTGAACAACCTTTTCTGTCATGAACATTAATAAATCAAAGTTAAGAAGCAAATTGAAAGACAAACATTTAGAATCAGTCTTAAGTATTTCTACTAGCAGTATTGAACCTAACATATGTAAATTAGTTTGTAAAACTCAGTATCAGCCATCCCATTGGCAAGCTGTAACACATTTAACATAATTATTGTTTATATGCTTCAGAAATTTGAATAAAAATATATTTGATGCTGTAATTTTTATTTCAAATTTTACTGATATCATTAAAATTTCTGATACTCATCTTTACTGCTCATTGTACTATTCGTGTTATTAAATTTATAACCTAAAATCATTTGCTGAAGTACATATAATGTTCTTGAGACACATTTTAAAAAGTAATTTTAAATGTTTGATCATTGCAAAGGTTTTTTTAACTTCTTTTATTAAACTACTCACAATATCATTCATTTAGCTCTGCAACAAGCTCCTAGATTTTTTGAGAAAACATTTGTAAGTTTAATCTTTTAAAAAAAAAGTGATTATTTTTTTACTAAACATAGTGTAATAACAGCTGTACAGATGTACTTAATTGGGTAGTAGAACTTTCATAGTGTCTGTGCTGTCACTTCATTTGCGGCCCCCCCATGTCTCAATCTACGGTGCAAGTGGCCCTTCTCCCAAAAAGGTTGTGCACCCCTAAATTAGAATAAATACAGAAAAAGAGTTTTAAAAGAGAAAAGGCAAGAAATAACACAACCTGATACTTCAAAACTGTTCCTGGAAAAAAATTATAAAAAACGAAAATTTCCACAAATGGTTATAAAACAAAACTCAATCACATTTTGTGAAAAACATAACAGTAAAATAAAATTCCACAACTATGGAAATACAAATAATTGAACCAATGATATCACAGAAAAAACATTTTTAAACTACCAATGCAATCAAAGGAAATTTTAAAATTAAAATAATCAATGGAAGCAAAGAAACGATTTCAAACAAATCAATGAAATCAAACAACTTTAGCAGATTTTGGAAGAACTTTCTAGAATATGAAAATTAAAAGTTACTGTAAGCCGAGGTTGCCATGAAAACCACAGTAACTGTAAAGACAGATGGGTACCTTAATCTATGTAACTCTCTACTAGAAGTGTGCCAAAAAAATAGCCATTGCCACCGCCATAAACGTAAGAGTGTAGCTGTACCATAGCTTCTAATCTAATTAGCTTTAGATTATCAAACAATTAATGTACAGCCACAAAATAGAACCTTATTGGTGAGCAGGTTAAGAGTTCTCAACAGCACCCCAGTGAATCTCACTCCAAATTGTGATTGATCACTGGAAGTATCTTAAATTTGGGTAGTGATTCCCCAAATTACAAGAATGGACGAAGTTGCTGCATCATAAGTAGCATGTTCTAGTATCCTGCTATTGTATGTGGAAATTATGCTCAACTCGTGATGTTTTATGATGGTGAGCAACACAGATACTTTTTTTTACTAATATTGTGGTATTAAATGACTTATAAAATAACCGACTAAAATAAAAATCTCAATATATCAGTTTATGCATCACTACTGGATATGCTTTTGATAAGATTGGAGCTTCTAATGTTAAATCAGTTTCTTGGACTTTTATGGTTTTATATCTTCTTAAATAATATTTCTATTGCTCTGATATTTTGTTCCATGTTACTGTTAACAAAATCCACCTAGTATTTTCTTTTAAAAATAATTTTTAGTATGCAATAATAATTATTAAATTAATGTTAGAAAAAATTATGAATAAGAACCTTATTATATTTTTATGGGAATCGATTCAGAGGGACTTCTAGTATAGGCATGCGAAATTTCAGCTCTTTCCAATAATTAGTTTTTTTAGCTACATTAAATTTTCACAATTATTGCAATTTTAGGTACAAACCAACACTTTATAAAACACGACAATCCTTGAATAATAGTTCTCAGATCGCTTGCACTTGCATAGTAAATATAATAATGTAAATTCTCAAATTGTTTGCACTTGCATAGTAAATATAATATTTCTTGGATTGCTGAAAAATAAATTTAAAATTTGGGTTGCGATAAAAAAACCTTCAATTAATCTCGATCTACGAATAGCGTCTTTCTATGTGGAGATGATCCCTGAAATTGAAACTAACTTTAACATTGAATATCTCGGGATATATATATATATATATATATATTGATAGTAAAGTCATGAAATTTTATATTTAGACTTATTTAACTATGCAGAATCTGATTATGGAATCAAAATACTGTTAGAAATTTTGTTTGTGCAAAATTTGATATAAAGACGTTCCCTTATGCAACGTATTTGAATTTGTAGAGGACGTTATTCCCTTTTGAATGAAGCCTTTGAATTTTCTCTAGATGAGTAGTGCTCAAAATAAAGGAGGTGGTTCGTTTTTTTCCACTACTGTACTTGTTTAAAAGCTTGCTATTTTTGGTTCAGTAAGAAGGTGCTCCATGATGTTGAAAAATGTCATAATAGGCACCACCAAACATCTCTGATAGAACACTGCAAAGGGTAATCTTTGTGCATTTTTCACCATTCAATACACCATCCATAAAGTAAAACTTTTTGACAGCTTTATGGTAAATGCATCTCCAAAGCAATTAGTTTGGTGGAATCTTCATCATTCCACAAATGTTATCAAGGGGTATTTTTCAGAAATTTGATGGCACACATTAATAGCTGGTAAATTTGTGTAAAAGTACTTTTTGTAACTTTCAGGTAGCTGCTCAGACTCTTCATTCTGCTTATCTACTTGGTTCAGAAATTGCTGGAATTATAGAGAAGGCAGATGAATACATTAAAAGAGCTGAGGATGTACATAAAATGAGTATGCACTTGTCATTTTAGCTACTCAATCTTTGAACATTGTGGATAATTTTTAATTGCTTATTAATTTAAATATTTCTGTAATTTTTAACCTTTTCTGTTTTAAACAATTGTTGAGCAAACTGTTTTTATCAATCCTATATATTTTTCTTTTTTGGAATAATATAATTATAAATTGTTATTTAATTATTCTAATTAAAAATTCCAAAGTAAGTCTAGGTTAATTATTTATGTCATATCTTGGCTGGGAACTGTTTCAGAAATGGAATTTCGTAATATAATATGTGGTCAAAGACCATCTAAGAATGCATGATTTTGATTGAAAAATCTTGCTTCTCCCTTCTCAAAATTCCATTAAATATGATTATTTAAGACATAGGAAGTAGTGTTAGTAGGAAGGAAATAGGTCGAAGAAGTGAAGTTGAGGAAGATAGCAAAGAAGGAAGTATGGAAATGTAGTTAATTGAGGTGAAAATCAATATTAGCTGGATTAAAAAAGAAAATTTTTACTGAAAAGAAAATTTTGTTAAAAGTTTCACTCATGACAACGTATCTACAGATGTTTAGATTAGTATATGTTATGGATAACAAGATAACATAAATTGAGTACCTAATTCATTTAAAAATTGAAAACTAAATTTTAATATTAATTTCTTTTACATTTAAGTGTATTGAAGATGATTTACTGTATTCAAACATTAAAGGCATACATTTATACATAGAAATTGAGTATCACAAGAAAAAACATGTGAAAAACGAAGACAAGCTCCAACTGGATCGAGCTGAGTTTCTTCTCAGACAAGGCTTAGAAGAAGATGAGGCTGGAAATGCTGAAGAAGCAACTGAATTGTATTTGCAAGCTGCTGAAGTTTGCATTAAAGCTGTAAGCCTTTTCATTTTAGACTAGAGCTATTATTTTAAATTGAAGTGGATATATATACCTGAATAATTGAGCAGTTTATTCATCAATATTTTACAGTTATTTTCCTCTTTTCTATAGAGAAAGCTCACTCAAGATAAGAGTTTAAGGACTAAGCTGTCTGGCTTAGCTGAGAGTGCTTTAGATAGGTAAGAATAATAATCCATTATCATCTCTCTCATAATGAATATAAATACCATAGTGTTTTAGTGTAAGTGTTCAGAAAAAGCACTGTTCTCTCAACAGAACTGTTTTTTAAGATGTTTTAAAGTGATATTTTTACCATATCAATCCATGATTATAAGTTTCATCTGTTATTGTTGCTCCATATCTAACCATATTTCCAAAAATACATCTAAAATTGTTATTAGATTTTCTTCACAGCTATCGCATGAGTAAAACAATAATTAATAACTTGAAATGAAATAAATATATTTTGCTACTAGTCTTTTTTTATCAACTATTTCATGTTTTCTACTTCTGTTGTATTTTTGTTAATAAACAATGTTTAAATATCTGTTCTTTTCTTCTGCTTAAAATTTGGTTTTTAAGTATATTAAATCAAAAGTGAAATATTACGTATAGCACAAATGACATTTGTTCTTTAAAAATATTTTTAATTTATTGCATTTAGAAATAAGTAATGCTGTCTTGTAATTTTTTACAGAGCTGAAACACTGAAAAAGAAAACATCTCCATCCACCCCTGAGAAAAATTTAGAAGAATCCCTTCCTTCTGCACCAACTGAACCGTTTCCAGAAATCTCAAATTTGAGTATAAATTCTACTTCAAGCCAAAGGCAACTATTAGTGCATAAAAGAGATGAATCTCCAGTACCAGCATCCAAACCACATGTTTCTGGAAGTGGGTCTTACTCTAAAGAAGAAATAGCTGTATTACGGTATTCTGTTGATTTGTATTCTAGACTTGACGAACCTGTTAATAGAATGCTCACTTTTGAATTTTTAAGGAACTTATTACTTAAAGTTTTTATGTTATAAGTCCGGTTAAAAAAATGATGACAATTTTTGATAATTAAGGAAAACAATTTTCTTTGATTTTGCTATCATCTTAAAATAATTAGACAAATTCTGCATTAGTGTTATGATTATTGATAAGAGTTTTGTTTTAGGTTGGATCAAAATCAAATTTTTAACATTCAAGTAACATGGTTTTCCTTAAATAATATTTTTATTTTTGTCAGTTTTAAGTTTATCTCTGTTACCTTTCTCTGTTTTAGATTTACCTCTGTTGTCAATGGCAGGGAATATGTGCCTTTTATGTCTGTCGATTTGAAAGAAAGGTTTGCATACACAATGCCCTTCAATGATAAAGATGGGAAACTTTCCATTAGCCCCAAGCAAAAAGCTGTATTTAGTCAATGGGCACGTTTGGAAGATCTTTCATCTAGACCTGTACTTATTGAATTGATAGATTGTTTCAGCATAAGACAGGTATGCTCATTTCCAACTTTCCCAACTATATAATTTGATTAGTCTTTTTAAATATATATATAACCTGAATCATATTTTCCAGACAATTGTCTCTGATTGTTCCTTTATCTCATCGTTAGCTGTAAGTGCCCTGTATGAGAAAAGGTTTAGGAAAAAAGTGATCACCAGGTAATTTTTATCCTTTCAAAGCCTTTTAATCACACTACCTTAAAAACATAAATAATTAGAAGTCTAGTCTCTATTATTATAAAAGGAAGTGTTTGTTTTTCGTAATCACAGTCCTATCTATGACACTTTCAATAATGGGATTTGTCACTAAGATAGTTCCAATTTTTGGGTTGCAGTGAATTTTAAAATTCAATCAACAACATTTTAAAATTCAATCAAGAACATTTTAAAATTCAATCTAGAACATTTTAAAATTCAATCTAAAATATTTTTTTAATGAATTTAAAAGAAATTTAATTGTTACTGTTTTTGTTTTTTTGAAATTGCAACAACATAAAAGGTCACAGATTCTAAATTTATTTTTTCCATTTTCATTTTGCTGTTTCACAGAGTAATGATTTTCCAGCAGAGGATAAAAAACAAACAAACTTTTAACTGGAGTTATGTAGTTTTTTTAAAATAAAAATTTTCAATTTAATATCTTATATTTTCGCAAGAGAATGCAATGTCATGCCAACATTCGCGTTCCAAAAAAAGACAGATTACATTTTCTGCTCTCTTATGATTTCAGCAAAGGAAAGCAAACAACTAATAAACATTTTGGCTGGCATTGTTTAGTTCTTTTTTGTTAAATCGGGATTATTAAAGATAGATTGAAAATTTCATTATTTGAAATCTGTCATCAGATTGATACCTTATACATTTGATTTTCTTTTAACAAATAATTTTTCAATTAAATATCTATATTTTCGCTAGAGATTGTGATGTCACACAGAATTCCCATTTGGTTTGCAAATCAAACCAACACCACGGGCAACTCCGTTATTGCTGTTATCCAATAAGCTACAAATTCCAATTTATTTTGCGAAGCAAACCACTAAACCCCGAAAAGCAATTGACACTGGCAACGCTTGACTAGCCACGAAGTGGCGTGTTCTATAAAATAATGGTAACTATATGTACATTTTCAAAACATCATAAAATCATCATTTCATCATAAAAATAACCGTTTTCTTTTATAGCATAATATACCCTCAAAATAAAGCAGGAGATCCTGTATATAATCCATGTGGAAAATACATGATTAAAATGCATTTCAATGGTGTGCAGAGAAAGGTAAACAATTTTTATCTTCAAGCAAAACATTTATTCCTTTTTTTTACATAATGGCTGAATTGACCATGAATAGAATAGAATAATAAACTTCCAATTTTGGAATTGACTTATATTGTAAACCTAACTTATATTTTTGTTAACACACGCAATTAGCATATTTTAAATTTAATTTGTCTCGTTTACTTGTATCTTATAAATGGTAATATTTGGTGAAAAGAAACAGCATGTTTTTTAAAGCAACAGTCTATTTTAAAATGTTTCATTAATTTTGCAGTGATTAACTCAATCATCAACATCTTGAAACATAATTATGTTTCAAGTCTAATTTTTTAAATTGAAGAAATATTAACATAATTGATTATATATAAAGAGTTCAATTAAAAGCTTAATTCATCAGAAAAATTGTTTGACTTTGAGGTTAAACAGAGCTCAAACATATTCCACTCTATTCAGTAAATAGTAAAAAACATTTATCTATCAGTTGATTGATAGTATCCAGGGATTATGAAAATATGGTAGTGCTCATTTATATAAACTGTTATCATTCTTTATACCTATGGTGAATAAATAATTCATTCTTCAGTTAGTCTATAATTGAGCCCCCAAGTGTTTTTGCATACACTAAGTTATTGTGATAAAACTGGGGATTTGTAAAGTGTTAAATCTCATTAAGAGTATGCTTGTCTAGGTTGGTAAATTCTATCTTTAATTAGGAAAAAGTGTGAAATTATTCCATTCCTGATTGAAAGTTGGTGGTTATACCAGCCAGTTTAGACAAGCTAAATGTTATTCTTGCAAAATAAATTAATATTTGAACTCCATTTTACTTCCTTAGAAAAAATATCATTGAAGTAATGATGATTATTATTGATATATCTTAGCACTAATGTATTATTTTATCTGGGTTATTGATATACTTTTATTAAAGGAAGTTTGTATGTTCCAGGAAAATTATTTTCTATGTTTAGTGTAAATTGTCTTTTGTTTTCCAAAGTGTGATGAATAAAAAAATTTTCACAGGTCATCATTGATGATTTTCTTCCCTTGGGAACCCATGGAGAACTTCTATGTTCCTTTTCAAGTAATAAAAATGAATTTTGGATATCCCTCTTGGAAAAAGCATATATGAAAGTTATGGGAGGCTATGATTTCCCAGGTTCAAATTCTGTAAGCAAATGGTTACCTACATTTCAATTGTTATTTTGGTGAATTCAGTTTAATTTTCAATGCATGACATAAAAATCTGCAAATGTATTGAATTTTCTTTGTTTAAAATTATTGAGTGAGAAGTAAAAACTGAGTTAGAATTAATTTTTAAGTCAATAAATGTTTGTATTTTTTTATCTTATACAGTGAAACCCCGATTTAATTTATTTTAAGGGACTGGAAGGGAATAACGTTATATGTTGGGAAAACATTAAATGGGGGTCAGAGAAAAATAAAACATTGAGCATGAAATTAAGACTAATTTAAATAACATACCTTTTATTGTTTAAAGAAAGATCTTATTTTGGTTTGCATTCTGCTTTTACTAGCTAAATCTTTAACATCTTTCTCTACAGATATGAAATTTTGTAAGTTTTTTTTCTTGTCCTTCTCTACTTGACAGAAATTAATTTACTATATTCACAACCAGATTGGCTTTTGTTGCACAAACGGAATTTTATCTTTTTAATCATCTTTATCGTTTGAACTATCCGATTTTGAGTCTATCAGATTACTTGGATTGGGAATATCTAATATCACAACGTTCGTATAACAAGCTAGATAATTTTCGAACTCTATATCTGATGCAGTGAAGAACCCTTTCTTTGGAATCTTCATTTTCTCTCTTCTCGCCTTCAAATTCATTGTGTCTGACCTCCAGAAAACTGCTTTTTATAAAGGAACTTGAGATACATTTCTTCCATACTCTCTCATATGAAGAGCTAGGACATTTATCGACTTTCTCCTGTCTCCAGATTCTATATTCAGCAGACATTTTTTCTCCAGCTGGTTTAATAGTTATCTTTAAATGATCTTATGATCCCCAAATCACATAAGGTTGGACTGTGCTTGTACTATTGGGAGGGAAAAATTCCTCTTGCACGTTTTTAAACTTTAAATGCACAACATGGACATTTATCAACCAACAAAGGAATCTCGCATTTCGGTAAGTGCATTTGTCTATCCAATTTTCAAGGAAAATTTAAAACAATTTTGTCATCCAAGATTTTTTGTTTGAGTTGTGTTCTGTAGGAAAGCTCTTCACATTCTTGAAATACCTTTTTATTTTTTTCAATTTTCCAATAATTAATGGTGTTAACCTTTCATTCCCGTCTGAGTTACTACAAAGCAAAGCAGTCATTCTCTGTTTTGGTGGTTCACCACCATGACAGTTCGTATCCTGTACTGTAAAAGTCTTGTCAGAAAGAAGATTGTAAAATAAACCAGTCTCATCAGCATTGAATATGTTTTTAGGAGCATATTCTTTTATCAAAGATACCGATGGTTTCTTCCATCCATTCTTGAACAGTCCCATCATCAACTCCAGCAGATTAGTCACAAATAGACTTGTCCGATAAATTGTGCCTCTTAAAGTTGTCTATCCGACCATTTGAAGCATTGAATCCTTGAATTCCTAGTTTAGAAGCAATATCTATTGCTTTTTCTTTCAAACTGGGGCCATTCACTGGAATGCTTGTTGCACAAACTTTTTTGAACCTTTGGAAAAGGGCATTTTCCAATTCCTCAAATGGTGTTGATTTCACAATTTTTCGCTCTTCAGCTAGTTTTTCTATCCTTTCAGAATTTTGTTCCCAACATCTGATTGCTGCAAAATTGTTTGTAAAGTGGAATATGGAATTCCAATAGTTTTGGTAAACACAGTTTCAGTTCCCAATAATATTTGGCTATGCTGATTATCTCCGTTTTTTTCCAGCAAGCTTTTTTTAAAAATCATATTTGCCTCTTGCAGAGCGACAAAAAAAATATCTACGAATGCCAACTTGTTTGCACCTGTTTGCTGGACAGAGAGAGAGGGAGGGGGAATTTCGATAGTGTCCATACAAGTTTTTTTTTAATCACAATATTTACTATTAAAAAGGAAGTGTCCAGATGAATCTATAGGTCTTAAAGTAATAAAATGTGGCACACAGGTAATCCAAATTTTGTACATAGCGATAATTTTAAAATTTAATCTGGAATATTTTTGATTAATTTATTGGTCCTCGGATCTTTCCCTTAAGGGACTGATCCCGGACCGTCGTCAATAGCCCGTTGTGTTGCTCTAGTACGACGTAAACAAGAAAGTACCAAGATTAATTTATTGGCATTTATTTATTATTTGTTTTGAATAGAATGGCAACAGTCTGTGCTAATCACAGATTCGAAATTTTTCTTTTTCCTTTCATTTCCTGAACACAAACTATTCCAGCTAAGTGAAACTGAACAAATAATAATTTTTGACAGGTGTTTATTTCTTTTTTATTCTTTAATCCAAGTTTCTATCTTCATTAAAAAGAGTAAAAATGGATTTGAAATCTGCAGAAACTCTTACACCAGATCGATACCTCAGGTAGTCCAAATTTTATGTGAATTTGCAACATGCCCGTGTCTTGTCAATTGGAGGTAGGACTCATTCTTAAATTTTTTTTTTTTTTTTAAATATATATATATATTTTTTATGTTTTCAGTATCATAAAGGGCACCGAAAGAGAAAACACTGCTGGCCTGCCAGTATCTGATCATTTTCATTTTAAGAAAATCACCGTTAGTTCTCCCTGCTGAAGAAACAATAAATGCAGGAAATATTTTAAAGTGATAACATTAAATGCAGGATTTTTTAACATTGAAAGTAAAAGAAATTATTTGGAACCAATGAAAATTTGGTTCCAAATAACCAATGAGTTTGGTTCAAATTACAGGAAATCATTAAATGCTGTGCACAAGCACAAAAGTTTGATAATGGGAGCACACATCTGAATAGGGAGTGCCATTCATTGTACTACTGTCTGTTACTATTCCCTGCACTGCCCCATATTCCAAGTGCATATGTGCAATCTCAGAATTTTTGTAGCAAAATCATCCTACTCCTTCAAACTCAACTCGAATTTCGAGTTCCGTGTTTGTTTATAAATGTGGTTTGTTTTTTAATTCCTTACCTACCTGTAGAGTGTGTCTAAGATCTTTAAATCACCCTGTATGTTTTAGCAAACAAATATTTTTCCTCTCAAATTCCTAACTGAGATGGAAAATTTTTTTCTTTGAAAATAATGACTTCTTGATTGGTATAAAATATGCCATTGTTTTATCAAATTTCTAGTTGCTTACAAGAATTAAATTTCTTTATTAAAAATACTGGGCCTTTATGGGATACAATAAATAAAATTATTACTTAAATGTACCCTAAAATATTCTTTTCAGACAAACTAAATTAATAGTATTAAAAAAATGTCATATTTCTAGAGTATTGATCTTCATGCTTTGACTGGATGGATACCTGATAGAATTCCACTAGATGAATCAGATCCAACTTTTGCAAAAGATAAAGTGTTCAACATGCTTATCGATAAAAGTCAGAAAGGACATATTTTGATAACTGTAGCAACAGGTGAATTGAGTACTGGTGATGCAGATCGTGCTGGCTTAGTGCCTACTCATGCTTATGCTGTTCTTGATGTTAAAGAAGTTTTGGTGAGGAAATATATTCTGTTTTATATTTTATTAAAAGCAATAGTTTAAAATGTTAGACTCATGATTAATGTAATTATTTGTAACAGTAATTCCTTGGTAGTACATTTGTGTTTTAAAATATTTGTATTTTCTAATTTTGAAATCCAGCAAAATTATACTGTTTTCAAGAACTATAATGGAAGGACAAATAATATACATAGTTGTATTCTAAGTTTAAATTTTCACTAGTTTTTTCAATGGTTAAAAGATTAGTTGTTTATACTTAGTGTAAAAATCCATTTTAAAGAAACACATTACCTCATGAAAAATTACAAGAAATGTTGAAAACATAATCATCGATATCATCTAAATTTTCTATTTTTGTCTATTTTGTAATTTTACTATTATTTCTGTGTAGAATTGTACAAATTGTTTCACTACTGCATGAGAAGGTTTGTGAATTCTATTGCAAGAAGTATTTTTTCAAAGCATCTGCTTTTGTTTTTCTGGGTGTTTGGAGGATTAATTACTTGCTAGTATATACACAAGTTATTTGGAGAGAAATAAGAGATGGTATAGTACTGTTGAATGCATATAAAATTTGTCTTTTACATAAACTTAATTTTTTTTTTTTTTTTTTCAAAAAAAATTTTTTTTCATGTTATTTACCAAATTTTTTTTTAAATCTAAATTTGTATATATTTTTAAATGATGAGATGTTTGACTTTTTAATCCATATTGAAAAAATGTTTGTGTTAGGGCAAGCGTTTATTTCTTTTGAAAAATCCTTGGAGTCATCTCAGATGGAAAGGGCGTTATTCTGAACATGACACGAAAAACTGGACTCCTCAGTTAATGGAGGCTTTAAAATATGATCCCCGAAATGCACAGATGTTTGACAATGGTAAATTAATTTTCCATATTTTTCTCTTTCAAGCTTGCTGCAATCTATAGTTTTATTTTCAAGTTTGATACTTTCATGTCCATTATGAAAGATAGATGGTTGATTTTTAACAGAAAAATTATCATTTGACTTCATTAACTTCTTTTGCTTTGTTTCCTTTCCTTTGAATAATAATGTAGATTTGTTGCCACAGGTGAAAACATTGATTTTTTTAATCGTAAAATTTATCATCTTTATTCAGAAGTAAACTGCCTAAAATAATTATATATATTATTTATATTATTTATATTTAGGTGTCTTTTGGATTGATTATGACTCCCTTCTCCATTTTTTCAATGTTATGTATGTAAATTGGAATCCTGAAATTTTCAAATACACATATTGTCTTCATCAGTAAGTGAGCTTTGTCTTTTATAGATATATTACTTGTTTTATATCACAACAAGGTTTCATTTTATAGTATTCACTTTTTTGTTCATATCATGGGCATGCACACATCCTTTAGTAATGTATTTAAACCAAATTAATTTAGAGAATTAAAACTGATACACTATGCCTTTCTGGAAGTAGACATAGAATGTTTTAAAGGGCATAAAATATTACAAGTTAAGTTCTTATACATCTAAATTAAAAGCATTTTCTGCTGAAAAAATTAAATTTTATGTTTTTAAAATTAATGTCTTCACTAGTCCTGTAAATATAGCAAAAGTAGCATTTATCTGTAATCTGATCCTCACATTTAGAATGGATCATTATCCTTCCTCTGCTGTTCATCAATTTATTAAATCAATCATCATGCATGTTATCAATTTATGCAGTATTAGTATTTTAATGCAATAAAATCTTAGTTTTAATAACAGCTCTTTTTAAAATGAGTGTTGCAAGACTACGATAAAAAAAAGGATGCACTCTCATCAAAAACTGTTGCAAATTCACTGCATGGTTATGTACAGATTTTTACAATGTTGAGAATGTTTCTCATGCATTAATTTAAGTATTTAAACAAGTGGTGATCAGAGGAGTGAGCATCCCAGGGTTATTAAGAACTTATTTACAGCTTTTACATATTAAGAAAAAACTATAGTAATAATAAGACAACCGCAATGAAGTCATGTGCCAGGGAGAAACTGTGACCGAACCTTTTCTCCTCTTTTTTACAACAAGGAAAAAGGGTTGCCTGGAGTCCGATGGTCGTAGTTGGCAACACGCGAATGGTTCAATAATAGTTTTATATTTAATTTTTATATTTTACCAGGGTTCCCACGGTCCTTGAAAAGTCCTTAAAAGTCCTTGAATTTTTTTTCACTAACTAGGGGCCCTTGAAAGTCCTTGAAAATTACAGAAATTGGTGAAAAGTCCTTGAAAGTACTTGATTTTTTTTAAAACTTGTACATAGTTGTGTAATTTTGTCTTGCATTGGAACTTGTCCAGACTAGTTTTCCTCCACAGTAGGTGCGTCATTCTGAATGAAACCGGTGTTTTGCACTTTGACACTATGTGATATACTAATAATGCTATGTCTAGATCGTCCATTTTCCACAGAATTATGTCCGTCTAAGTTGACACCTCTGGTCTCCGTTAAGATGGCCGCCTTGTTTTGCCTTCCGCATCATGACGTATCTATGGCCGCTAGATAACGTCACCGCTTTCTTAGGAAACCTTAGCTTTTGCAGTCATGACGTCATTGGAAACCTGGCACACATCCAAAGAAATAAAACCAAATTCAAATTGCAAAAATATAAAAGTTGCAATTGAAAAATAAAATTTTAAAGAAAATCACATTTAAGATATCCTTTTGTTGTAAAATTTTCTGCAGATTTCATATCCTTTGAAATTTTCACTTTATCTTTAACGATCGCAAAGATAGAAACTTAGACTAGGGAATAAAAAAGCCTTTACACCAGTCAAAACTTTTGATTTCTTTTGTTTGTCAAACAAAATAAACTATGACAGCCATCTGTTGTAGGCAGTGGACGACAGCAAAATGGAGATTGTGTCGTGTAGATCGAACCGTGTGCAAGCTCCCATACTCTTCTTCGTGCCACCAAAAGAATTTATCGTACGTAATTTTATCGCATGACCAAAATTTATATGTGTGCAAGTAACCTGATAGTTAGCATTGAGACAAGAAGCCCACTTTGCAACAAAAAAATCACAGGTTCTGTGAGGAAAGAAAATCCAAATTATAACCAAAATTGACGATAACCTTCCTTTTTTTTGAGTATAAGTAGTCTAAAAAATATTGTCCTTTTTTTTTTTTAAAATTTTCACATATTTTAACTGACAACTTTTGTGTATGCCTTGTTTTAGGTCGTTATAAAAAAAATTTTAGGTCCTTGAAAAATATTTTTTTGGTTTTGAAAAGTCCTTAAAAGTCCTTGAATTCTTTTTGGATAAAGGTGTGGGAACCATGTTTACAATTATTTTCTACTGTCAAATTATTTTTCCTGTTTACCATTGCAGAAAATAATCAAATTAGTATTATGTGTTTGCATAACAGTTCAGCTTTAATGCAGTACAAGTGTGCAATTTCAAAATAAATTAACATCTTATGAATGAAAGTGAATTTTAGTATTGTTTCTGGATATACAAAAACTGTTTAAATATCTGAGAGTGCGTGTTCTGACTTTAATATGTGTTTTAGGTGTTGGAAAGCTGGCACTGGCCCTGTTAAAGCTCTGTATAACATTGGTGACAGTCCACAGTTTTGTTTAGATATAAAATCCACTGGGTCTAACTGTGCTGTGTGGATCCTTCTCTCTCGTCACATTATGGATAAGGTAAATAGCTATTTATATCTTGAAGCTACCATCATACGCATTTGATGCAATTTCTATTTTTCATGTTTCGTTATGTTAGTTTGATTCATCTGCATTTTTGATTCATCATATTATGTCAAGTATAAAGAGATTTATTTAGTATTCATTAGCATGAAATAAATTCAACTTTCACTGGGTGTAACTAGACTGTATTTATAGAGTTACTATTAGTAAAATAGCAGGAAATGGTGTCATTAAATATTATTTTGAATTTCAAATCCCTTTCTTATTACAATAAGTTTGTGTGTCTCCAGTATCAAGATATATATTGGGTCATTTGGAAAGTTCTGGGCGTTTTCAAATCGAAGCTAGTTTTGTTATTATTTTGCCAGCGCTGTGATAGGGAGTGACCTTGATTGAAGCAGATGTCTAAATTCGAACTTTCTTGCTTACACTGCATAATTATAGCATGTGTTGTGGCATAATTTTTGTTTCACTGCAGTGCTAAGAATGGAGAACCAGAAAGTTCATTTTCGTCATATTATGCTCTTTTATTTAAGAAAGGAAAAAATGCTAGTCAGGCTGTTCGTGAAATGTGTGCTGTATATGGACATAATGCTGTTTCTGAGGCCACAGTTCGAAGGTGGTTTGTTAAATTTCAGCGTGGAAATTTCAGCCTCGAAAATGATTGCCTCTCTGGACTGCATTCCAAAAAAGTAATGCTTTCTTTATCGTGGGACTACAAAGGAATTGTTTGTTATGAATTGTTGCCACAAAATCAAACAATAAATTCGGTAAAATACTGTTCTCAAATGGCAGTATTAAAAGCAGAAATCAAAGCAAAGAGGCCAAAACTAACCAATTGTCGAAATGTTGTTTTTCAGCATGACAATGCTCTATCCCACATTTCGCTGAATGTCAGACAATAGACTTATTGAGTAAGGCTGTGATGTTTTGTGTCACCCCCCCCATGTTCACCAGACCTTGCCCCCTCAGATTTTCACCTCTTCAGGTCACTTCAAATTTCTTTGAACAGCCTGGAGTTCAATACTTTGGAGACTATCAAACAGCACCTCAATAACTTCTTTTCAAATAAGCCTAATGATTTTTTTAAAGTAATTTTCCAGCTACCAGAAAGATGGAAAAAAGTCATAGAACAAAATGGGGGCTTATGTGATTCAATAAAAAATTTTTATGTTTTTATACTGCTTCGTTGGTAATCAATTTGTAATAAATTGTAAAAATGGACTTATTCGGATTTAAATAATCTTTTATTTTGTTGCTTAATAAGTAATTAAATTGGACACCAGTTAATTAAAAAGCTGTTTCAGGATAAATAGTGTTGATCAAACTAGTATATATACAGAATTTTTAATTGCTTTATTGAGGGAACTATTCAGTCATGTAGATGATGAGAAAATGTATTAAGAACTAATGTTAATTTTTGTAAAATTGAACATTTTACTATAATTTTAAAAGAAATTTTTCTTATATTACCTTTATCTTTATTATTTTCGTTTTGCTTTTATAATAGGATGATTTTGCAGAAAATAAAGAATTCATCGCTGTTGTTGTTTATAAGAATGAAGGCCGTAAAGTATACATGCCAAGTAATTATACCATTTTTTATCAAGATTACTTAGCATAACATCATGTAATTTATTACGGTATAATCTTTTGTTTTAATATCACACACATAATGTTTTATTTGTCCCTCTAATAACAAAAATCCAGAAATTTGAAAATATGCCATAATTATTTTTTATTTGCTTTTGGTGGAAGCTACATTTATTTGTTTGGAAACATACAAATATAATGTGTGTTTGTTTAGAAACATTGCACTCACATTACTTTTGTATTAGGATCCCAAACCCACCTTTTCTTCTCATTGTTAATAGTTAGTAGTCAAATATATATAAATCAATGCAGTTTTCAAATTGTTTTAAATATATTTATTCTTTAAACATTTTTATACAGCTTAAGAATAATATTGACAGCTATTTCATAAATATTATTCACTTTGTTTCAAGGTAAATGTTACAGAAAATAAAGCTTCATTTATAGATTAAATTGCATTCTTTTTATTTAAAGTTATATCCAACTTCAAATTAAACACAAAATGGATGATAAAACTTTTCACTGTTATATAAAATTTGATATGGAATATTTCTAAAACAGAAATTTCTTATGAAAACAAAGTCAAAGAATTCTTTCTTTTTTCCCCCCAATTTAATTTTTGTTTTTACTATGCTATGTTTTCTGATAATTCACCAAATTTCGTTTAAGGTAAAACTGAGAAAGGCAATGGCTAAATGTAATTTTTATTTCAGTTACCATTTGAAAATCAGTTGAACCCTTTGTTACTGACTTTGTAGACTGTTCTCTTCTATAGGTATAACCGTGTCTCCTGCTATCAGCATTTTACTTGGATATAATAGTAGTGATGATCTTAATCCAGCATTGGTGATGATCTTTACATTTTGTGTTTGTCGTTCTCGGTTTCCTGTCCATTGATTTCATTCCACTTGGTTTATCACACTATGTTCTGGTCTACAAAGAAGCTTGATAAATCACAGGGTTACTGTATTTTAGAAATTCGTTAATTTATTGTATATTTTTACTTTGTTTTTTTATTTTAAAAGTAAAAGTTTGTTGTGGAATATACAATTAATCATCAGATTAAGAAAATATGTCAATCTTTAATAGCTCTCTGTAACAGTAAAATGAGGATATGAAAAACAAATTATTTTCTATGCTTAGTGTAATTTGCTGTGTAAATTGCATTAACTGTGTGTTTCCACTTTTGTATCTGATTTTTAAATACTCACTTAGAATTTCAAATGTTATAGTTTTTACTGTAATTTCAATTCTAAAATTATATTGCAGTATTTCATTTAAGTTGGAATTTTTTTAATAGATAAAAACATTCATTATCTGATTTTTCTCAAGCTATTTACTTGAATATCAGTTTCATGTATTTGGAATGACACTTTTGTTTTATAATTTATTGTAAAAACTGGGGGGCTCCGCTCCCTGATCGCTTACGCTCGCCAACCCCGGGTACATTCTAAGGTAAACTGCGATATTTTCAAAATTAAAAACTAATAGTAATACGATATAGATATGACAGTTTTAGTTTTGTATCAGAAATTACAATCTGAAAGTTCCGAAAATTGTATGACCAACTTTTAATTGCATCGATTTTATTTATTAACCAATTTGAAAAATAATTGTACCATAAAAAAGAGTGTAATGTAATGTATTCAGTGATGTTCTCAAATTTAAAAAATAATAGTTTTGGCTGTAGATATATAACGGTTTTAACAAAAAGTAGTGAAAATATCCAAAGATTCTGCATTTTGTCGGACCAACTTTTGATCGCATCCAATTTAACTATTAACCGATTTCAAAAATAATAGTACCGTAAGAAAGAGTACATTCTGAGGTATACTGCAGGGCTCCTAACATGTCACCTTTTGTCACCTTTTTATTTTTTGTCACTTTTTGTCACCTTTTTGACATTTTGTCACCTTTTCAGGGGTTTTAAGTTCTTAAATTCCATTTAGAGAAGAAAAATTTTTGGTGTGCAATTAAAAAAATTCATATTTCCTCTAAAAAAGACAGGGTTCGCACGAATTAAATTTCAAAATGCACGCTACATTCCACAGCAAGAATGGATTCAAAAATGTACCGTTTGAGCTGTAAAAGTATACTTCATGTTGCCTGCTGTGTATTAGCAGCAAGTTCTGGAAATTTTCCCACGAGAAAAGGCTATCAGTAAGGCGAAGCGTCAAAGTTTAAGGGAAGCAGGGACATCTGCATATTCGACCCCTCTTACGTAATTACCTAAGTTGAGCAATAGAACCTTGAGTGGCATTTATGACTGACACTTTTCTTTCATAGTATTGTGTGGCATATCATTTGGCGCGAGAGAGATATCACTGGTCGACAGGATCGAACAAAAGGAGGAACCCTCTAGAAGATAAGACGCTGACAGCTCATAAATGGTGATCGATGCCAGCGGTCACTTTAAAAGGGGATAACATCCTCCATGCACAGATCTGAGGGCGGTCTCAACAGACCCGTTTTATTTTCGGATTCTGGAATAAGACAAGAATGGAGAGGTCAAGAGACAGGACAGATCAAGTTGATATTAATTCAACATTATCCCTCAGCATACGGAGCGGCTACTACCTTCATGTTACGGAAACAGCCAAAAGAAGCAGCAAACTGAAACACGGCTGAACTGGCTTCTCCTCCTGGGGGCGGCTTTCCCCCAGGAGGAGAGGTAATGCGTTTAGTACCTTTGTCATCACATGTTGCCGTTTCTACTGTGGGTCTGATTATGTCTAGAAGGTATAGATACGTCGCAGGTAAACTCTGAAAGGACGGCAGAATCTTCAATATGTATGATAATTTACACTCAAAGATTTCTTCGGCAAAGTTTTTAAGGGGGTAGATCATAAACCTCTCACACATTCTAAGCGCTCGAAGCTCCCCATCGAGAACCCTGACATTCCTGTCTACGGAACGGAGGTTATTCACGCACTGCTCTCCTTGTGGCACAGAAATGAGGGTATGGAAGTCTTAATGGACTTCAGCCGTTTCTTCAAGAGTTTGAAATCTGAAAGATTCCAACCCCCTCCGTAACCAGACAATGCAAAAATTTCGACCGTCTCCAGAGGGTTAAATATTGAAAGAGCGTTGCGAACGTATTGAAAATCGCAATCTGTTATCATCAAAGTTGATTGTTATAAATTCTTGAGTTTTTTTTAGTGAAAGTCAGTTTTTAAAAAGATTAATGACTCATTACTTTCTACCCGAAAAAAGGAACTAATTAACATTGGGACATGTAATATTCACACAGTACATAATGCTTTTCTTAAACGTCTAAAAGAGTTTGGGAAAGATGTGTCTGAACTAGTTTTTACTTTTCACAGATTTTTTTAATCAGTGGCCTAAGCGTTGGTCAACATACAAACAAATTCAAGAACACTCGAAACTTCCCACTCACCATTTCATCAAGCTTTGTTCAAGCAGGTGGCTAAGCCTAAAACCGGCTGCTGAAAGGTTGCTTGAACAGTGAGTTGCAGTTAGAAAGTATTTCCTTGACTACATTCCAATAAAGAAGCCAAAAATGATACAAAAACTAGGCTACAAAAAATTGTTCATTTACTTAGAAGAAAAACTATGAATGCTGAGGTGATATTTGTCGTATCAAGTGCAAGTATATTTAATTGTGTGACCGAATTTCTTCAGAAAAAGGAACCTCTAATACAAAACCTTCATTCTCAACTTGAATTGTTGACAAGAACAATTTTGTTTAGGATCTTCTACAAAGAGGAATTTATTTGAGATTTGAAAATGGATAAATTGGAAGATATATGTTCTCGCAAACTGTTGTCTCTGGCTGATATTGTGATTGGAGATCAAATTTCTAGAGCGCTACAGAATATCAAAGAGAAGGAAAGGAATTTATTTTTTCTAAGGTCTCGGAAGCATGACATTGCCAGTGTTAAATATCTTTTGAAGAAGTCCTTCAGTTCATCTCGCCTTAAAAGTTTATCCTGTCTTGGTCCTGTTGAGAGTGTTCGACAAGCATTAGAAGTTGCAAAAGCAATGCCATGGGATGTCCCGACAGACATACTACTGTATGAGTGGAAATTACTTCAAAGATAATTTGAGGAAGAAGGATCTAGAATGAAGCCTATTGATGTTTACTGGAACCAGTTCTTCAGTCTGCGAGACATTAGTGGTGTTGATCCTAAGTACCCAGTTGTGTCAAAGCTAGTGAAGGCTGCTCTGTCACTTTCTCATGGTAGTGCTGATATTGAACATGGCTTCTCAGTCTCAGTAAGAGCTTTGACAGTAGACAGAGCATCAATGTCAGAACGCACTCTCAATTGATTGACGACGGTTAAAAGTAGCTTGGCAAATATTGACAATCAACTTTATTTGGTGCCTATCACATCAAAGCTAATGCATATGGGAAGGGTTGCACATAAAGCCTACAATGCCTATTTGGAAGATATAAAACATAAGGCACAAGAAAAATTAGAGGACAGGAAAGAAAAAGATAGTCTGGAATCAGAGTAAAAAAATTAAAGCAGCTGGCAAAGAAATAAAAGTTGATAGAAGAACGAAAACTTAAAATTATGCTTAAGGAAGAACATGAGGCGTTGGACAGTGCTTCAAAATTATTAAAGGAAGCCAATGATAGGCTAAAGAAGAGGCAATAAAAAAAATAAAGATTTTAAGGAAGCAGCACTTGTACAGGCAATGATTGAAGGAGCGGCAATAGTCTCGGATGATGCTGGTCAGCAAAGACAGACTTTAAAAAATGCACATTATTCTATTAAGAAGAAAAATACAAAATTAATTTCAGACTTTTTCAACGTAAAAAAATGAAGCATAATCTTTCAAAGAAAAGGAAGAAATTCTTCAAGCTGTGTCAAAAATAAACAAAAAAAAAGTCCTAGTTACGATTTTAAAAAAATTTTTGTTTTTAATATTTTAAAATGATATATTTTTTAAATGAAGGAAATAAAAATATCCTTCCAAGGAAAGAAAAGATAGGGGTGGCTGGAGAGGATCTTTTTATTTTCTATCTTTATACTTGAATATATTTAACATTATTGTTATTTGTCATTTTTTTTTTGTTCGATTAGTCACTTTTTGTCACTCTTTTGGTTAAATTAGTCACTTTTGTCACCTTTTTAGACCTTAAAACCTGTTAGGAGCCCTGATACTGCAATATTTTAAAAAGTAATAGTAATAAGATATAGATACGGCAGTTTAAAAAAAAGTAACAAAAATGTCCTGATTTTCCCCGAATTAAAAAAAAATATTATCAAGAACCAAATTGAAATTTAAAAAAAACTCGACTAGCTGCAAAAATTTACGTTGAGAGGTACTCTTTAAAAAGAACTCACGGCTGAAGACTGAAAATTTGTATGTGTTTTGCTCACTCGCGGAAGAAATTTCTTCAATTTTGACACTTAATAAACCCTAAACTAATAGCTGCATTAGAAAAAAATCTTAATAATTGTCCATTGAATGCGATGAAGAATAGACCATGTTAATTTCGTTTTTTTTCCGATCAGTACTTTCTCGGGAAACCGTCTTAAGAATCGAGCTAAACAACACAGATTTCAATCCTGTGGCGGCGGCAACTTTTTTTTAATATAGAGAGATTATTGTTTTGTCCTTCATATTTTAAAATTTTCAAGCTTATCTTTTCGGTTAATACAAATTATTACTTTCTTTAGATGACCCAGAACCATACATTGATGGAGTTAGAATCAATAGTCCACATTATTTGTGTAAATTAGTTGTGCCACAAGGAGGCACCACTAAGTATACTTTAGTGATTTCACAGTATGAGAAGAACCACACCATTTACTACACGCTTAGAGCTTATTCTACCTGTCCATTTACTCTCTCTAAGATCCAAACTGTGTTCAAGTACAAACATGACGTAAGTGATTGCTGTGATATATGTTTTTAATTATTTTATTTCACTGAAACAATGAATCTTTGCTTACATAAATAATAATATTTTAAATTTGCTGTACCATTTCATTTGATCAACGTCCACTTTGGTGACTGATATTGTATCTCAAATCATGAATAGATATTAACTGTATTATATTGTGTATTATGATGACTACTTACTGGTATAGTGGTAATTGACTTACTTATCTGCCATTCAGTAGGTTGCAGGTTCGAATCCAGGTTTGTAAGCACAGGGTTGTTAGTAATTGCCCTTGTAAGGAGTAGCAGCAGCTAATTCATTCAGGTGACATAAAAGCAGCTAACCTTCCTACATAAAGAGCTGCTAGTTCACCCCTTGTAGAACTGAAACCTGAGAGAATAGTGGTTGGGCTTCAAACTATGTAATTCTTAATTCCACCTGTCTATTATAATATATATTTCGATGTTATTTTTTTTACATGCATAGTATCAATTCTGTACTTGTTAGATATATTCCATGCATTAATAATTAAACAAAATTAAATTGTAATCTAGACTGTTCCCCTTTTATTCAATTGTTGTCATTGTTAAAGTGACTTTTCTGGAATCCTACAGTATTAAAAATTGTAAGTTTGTATTGTAAATTACCAAAAGGCTTTTATAATTTTCTGATATATGAATGTATTAAGTAATGCAAAACTTAAAAATTGTTGTTGAACCTCATTACTAAAACTAAGAATACTATATCGACGAAGAATACATGATATTGAGTTGATCGTGTTGTTTCATAGCATTCCAATTTGAAACAACTATGGTCTCAAGCTGCAACTATGTCCAGTGTGCACAAAAATACAGATGTTTGAAATATGAGTAACATCTGGTGAACCATTTATCCACTAAATGACATCATGTAATGATATTTGTTTTGATATTCAAATGCACCTTGTTCACCATGTTTTTCCATGTATCAACTGTGAGATCTATTACAAAACATTTTCTGAATCATTGTCCTTGATTGATTTATTGAAGAAAATATTTGTAGATCATAGTTGTTTACTGATAACACAACTAGTTCTAAGTTTGTCAAAACAATTAAATGTATAGGCTTTATATAGAATAACAAAAGCTTTTATCAATTTCTGATCTTTCTACCTGATATCAGCAACAAATCTTTTGAAAAGTTTTAGTTTTGAAGCAAAGGAAATAGGATGTTTTGGGATCATACTGTGATATTCAGGTATCAAATGTTTCTGATTTATGTCGTTTTATATTGCATCCTTATGTTGTTAGAGATTGTGAATCTTAATTTCTTTCTATTTACAAAATTGTATGAACTGCTTCATTCTAATCCTGTCGACATTGTTATCACTATGTCATGTAATTATTTTTATCTGTAGATAAAGAATGGTGAATGGACCAGTGAATTATGTGGGGGCTGTGCAAACAATCCACAAACCTATCAAAATAATCCTGTTTACCAAGTAGCATTACAGTCCTCTTCTGATGATAATCATATGGTGATTGATCTCAAAGGACCCAAGTAGGTTTCACTTGTAGTAATCTGAATTTGAGTTTGTTGGAGTGTGTAAATTTCATTACTAAACTTAATTTTATTTTCTTGGTTTTCAGGGAGTACTATGTGGGGTTTGAAGTTGTCACGGTTACTGTAAATAATTCAAGCAGTCCTGGGTACTTCTCAAAGAAATCTTCAGGATCTTATCGGTAAGACTTATTTTGTCTGTAAAAATGCTGAATTCCTAATTTTTGAGAAATTTAACTTGTGTTATATGGAAATATCAAAAGGAAGATCACCAAACTGTCTATTATTTGTATTTTATGGGCTGAGCCTTGCTTTCTGAATGCTTTCTATCACTTATCATAAGAGAATTCCTCGATAAAAGGGCAATAAGAATAATTTTTTTAAATTGAATCATAAAATGCATTTTTTTAGAGCAAATATATCAAATATATACATATTTAAACCAGAATGAAAATTGTTTTGTTTGTAGAAGAAAAAATACAGGATTTAAAAAATTGATTATTTCCTAATTAATTTAATTTTAGTTTCTTTATTTTTTTTAAATAACTGCTTGTCTTAAATTATGTTGTTTTTTCTCAATTTTAGGCAAAAAATTTTAACAAATAATGTATTTACTCTTTCTATTTTATTGACTTAATAGTTATAGGCTAAACAAATCGTCTAAAATTTTACTACTTATTTTTTTTAAGTAGCATTGAGTTTTTGATTATTTTCCAGGTCAGGGTTTTCCATTTTAGAAATATTAAACGTCCCTGCAGGAATCTACAACATTATACCTAGCACATTTTCACCAGGACAAAAAGGTCCTTTCTTTCTCACAGTACAAGCAACCTGTCCCATCAAAGTGTCTCGCCTTAAATAGTTTATATTATAACATGTGTTCATTGTTTGTAAATAAAATATAACTTTTATTTCTTAATGACTAGCTTTCTTTTTTCCTTGTATACATAAGTAAAAAGTATCGTGAGTTGAAATACAAAACAGAGAAGTCAAGCTTAGCAAATTAACATATTGTCATATTCAGAAATTTAATTTATATGTATGTAAATTTTTAAATTTGAAAAAGTAGATTTGTGAGTCATGCTGGATTTTCACAAGTTATATTAGATATAGAATGGGGTATGAAAACTGCAGAATGATTTTAATGGGGATTTTCCCCCGTCAAATTTTGTATTTTAAAAATTATACTCTTGAAAAAATCCATGATTATGATCAAAATGATGTGGGATTAAAATGTGATGCACATGAATTGATAGGGGTGCTTTTTTAAGAGATGGCTGATTTAAGCGAGTAAGTTCAATGTGCAAACTCGGCAATTTCATGCCGTCAATGTCAGCGTCTACAGACAGAAAATGTTTCTATCTCCGTTTAATATAAAAATGTAAGTATTACCAGTAAAAATGTTTAATCTTCCTTATACATTGAAGAATTCTTCATAAATTCTGGATTCGTGGTGTGTATCAACCTCGTCACAATACATTACTCCACGATCAATTGAATCCATATCTCCTTTAGTATAGAGTTCAGAAGAAAGGCCTATCTAATTGCATAATTTGTAACTCCCAGTTTCTAGAACATTTGTAGGATTATTTGGAGTTAGAATCCTCTTTAACTAGCTCGCTGCATTAATCTCATCCATTTCAAAAATAAATAAAAACTTGGTGACACAATCGGTCTTGTACCTTCGATTTTGACACCTTGTTAATAAAAAACTCAAAACCGTATTCTTCCTTCATTTATCGGAATGAGACTCGCTTAAATGTAAATTAACCTACTTAACATAATGACTGTGTATAAGCATTCACATTTTATACAGAGTTCTGCCTGCCTTGTATAATGTATTTCCCTCTTGATATTTCGGTTTTAAAACAATAAATTCAATTAAAAAGCATGAACGAAACATTAAAAAATTTTTAATGTTAATATCTGCTGATTGCCGAACCAGGAATCTGTTTAAAAAAAAAACACATGTGTATACCGTTTTTCTTTCGTCATTTATCTTAACGTAGAACTAAGTATGGGTGGTGCGAGAAATTAAATCAGGTTATGTATGCTCTACAGATTGCATGAAATCATACACACATCAATCGTACAATGTTATCAGAAATACCAAGTGGTTCTTTACACTTTCGTTGAAGGCGCAATCATAGCTGGCGAGGCAGCTTCCTCAACAGGGTGTCGATATCGACTGGCATCTTGATTACTTTCCCGGTTGTCTTGTAAGTGCCAGTCTCCTTTTGCAACCTAGCAGGTGCCCAGGATACGTGTAGCCATTGCTCTGGCTCAGAAAGGTACAGTTCGGGAACTGAGCACCTGGTGGCAAGTAGAGCTCAGTCTGAAGCATTCGGTCACAGCGCTCTGCTGCCCCGTCTCAGCCTAAATGTTAAGTTGGTTGTTGCTGCATCCTCCAGGTCTATGGGCGTGTTTTGCACAATGGTGTCGGATGAGCGAGAAGTCGAAGTTCGCGCCTCCAAAGTCGAGCAGATTTTGAAAACGACCGCGCCGACTTCTCCCTTTCGCTCAGTCAGTGGACTCAGTCTGGTGCCTTTTGATACACAGGTCTCGAGCTCTATCTAAAAGGTAAGCGTACACTAGTTCGCATCGTATGGACAGCACACATCAGATTTTAAAATTTCTTACATTATTTTGAATCAGACTTCGCATATCTATCTTCATCGGACGTCGAGAATTCGTACGATTACGTAGAGAGAATAAAATCCGTCCCGTCCGTACAATGGGGATGACTAAGGAAGGGGGAAGAACAATATGTTATTTTTCACTTGTCCTTCAAAAAGAATGGTTACAGCCTGTTTCCACGTTTCACTCCCCCCCCCCAAAAAAAAAAAAATCCTTAGATCTTACTTTAAAAAGAAATATTGCAGTATTTCCTGCTTCGATTTAATATCATTCATCGGATTAAAATGGAAATTTAGCAAAAAAAGTGTTCATTTTCTTAAATTTAAGTTCGTTAAAAAAATATTCATATTTTCTAAATTATGTTAAGTTCGAAATACAGTTCATCCAAAAGTTCTTAACTCACTGTTTTCTGTTGAATTTATTCACCCGTTCTCCGTCCATAAACTGCTCAAAGTACTCCCTCTTCGGTAATTGATTCCTGCTCTAACTGTTCCGACTCGGTTTCTCCGTCCTAAGAGAATGATTTCCTAGTAGTTAGGACATTAAATGTCCGCGTTCACGTGGAAGTTTAGAGAGTGGGGTGCCATCTCAGGTGTTGTTCTTGTCATCTGATCGTAGTTCACAATTACGTGGCGTCCTTGCATCTTTCCCTTCGGAATTGATCCCGGACCATCGCCAGTAGCCCATTGTGCTGTTCTATAGTGTGACGTTACTTACCTATCTACTTAACATATCTGAAATTTAAAATAACTGCTATGCACTTCATGATTTTAACTAACGGTTAAATAGTATTGTGTTTAAAAAACTCGATGGGAGATGAATCCAAACCAGTGTGACTACTAACAAAACTTTTCGACAACACTTTACAATGCAATTTTCCTCGTCATCTGACCGTGGTTCAAAGTTACGTGGTGTCCTCGGTTCCTTCCCTTCAGGATTGATCCCGGGCAGTTGTCAATAGCGCGTTGTGTTGCTTCGGTGCGACGCTAATTAACCATCTACCTCGCTCTCTAAGCACAACTCGTCAATTGCGATAGCACCTTACGTCGTGTTTCGTGAACATCTGAAATTTTGTGTGTTGATAGTCTTCATTCGTCTCTCCCTTACCTCGATCGCCGACCAACCGGTATAGTGGTTAAGGTGTTAGCCTCTAGATCGGAAGGTTCCTGGTTCGAATCCGGGTTCGGGCATGGATGTTTGTAAACGCATGGTGTAGAGGCGGCTGGTGCACCTTAAATCTGTCGTGGCCGAAAGTCCTCACGTTGGGTTGGCGTGGACGTTTGGAGAGTGGGGTGCCAGCTCAGGTGTTGCTTCGTCATCTGACCGTGGTTCAAAATTACGAAGTGTTGTCCTCGGATCTTTCTCTTAAGGGACTGATCCCGGACCGTCGTCAATAGCCCGTTGTGTTGCTCTAGTACGACGTTAACTAAAATTACCAATTACCCTTACCTCGATCTACATTAAAATGTTCCCGCAGGCGTGATTTGCGTGTGATAGCGCGGCTCTAGCTTTGAATCGAGGTGCTGACGTCAACGCTATGATGTGGTTCAAATGTGGTGAGTGCAACCTGCTCAAAATGATCCAAATGTGGTATATTTTGACGTGAATAAGACTTTGAAATCGGAACAGACGGGCATTTATGAAAAGACGAGCATTACAAAAAAGCGTTAGAACTGAATTAGGTGCAAGGACCACATTTGGCCATACTGCACAAGACATACAATACCAAGTAACGGACAAACACACACGGAAGTTTTCAATCACAGGAGAGAAATGCACCTGACAGGAATCGAACAGGCGCCGCCTACAAGTCGAAGGTTGCTAGCGCCGTGGACATACCCACTGAGACACGTCTATCGCTTAACTGTTTTGTATTATGATATTAAAAAACAAGAAATATCCAGAAGGTTGATATAGGATGTCAGTCCGAGTGGGCGGACGCAATGAGCAATCCAACGGCAGAACTAAGGTGTGTCAATTTTTTGTAATCTATTGTTTTTATTACCACATCATGGAATGAAAGAAAAACAAATGACGTTTATTCTAAAAATATGTATATTTTCAAAGGATAAATGAGGCCGTCGTGCCTCAATGGCTAGCAACCTGCGAATTGCTGGCGGCGCAGGTTCAATTCCTCTATGCTTTATTTCTTTCTTCTGTGGAACTAAATATTTGGTTTTGTGTTTTTATCCATTTCTTGATTATGTTTGGCACAGCATGACTGAATGTGGTCCTTACGCCGCAAAAACCCAACTACCAAAAGATAGATATTTCCTGTCAACTTATCGAGTTGCTATGGAAACGAAGGACTGGTTGCCATTGTAAGGTTGAAAGACTCCACTAACTAGGAATTCCAACGCCTAAGGGAAACATTAGCGTGTTATTTATTCGAATCATAGTTTACAATGGGGGTTGGGGTACTTTAAATTGCTCATGTCCTCAAATGTCCACGTTAGCGTTAGCACGAAGTTTGGAGAGTGGTGTGCTAGCTCATGTGTCGCTTTGTCATCTGATCATGGTTCAAAATTAAGAGGTGTTGTCCTTGGATCTTTCCCGTTAGGTTTGATCTTGAACCTTCACCAAAAGCCCGTTGTTTTACTCCAGTGCGATGTTAATTAAAAATACCAACCAATTATATTCACAACTCTGCAAAATAGGGCCTCGGTAGCTCGGTTGGAAGAGCAACGGATTAGCTACCTGATTGTTGTGAGTTCGATTCCTACTAAACACCGTCGTGTGCAAAGGGGCTTGAGAACGTTGTCTTCAAATGTCAGTGTCTTCACGCCTCAAATGTCTTCACGTTGGCGTGAAAGTTTGGAGAGTGGAGTGCCAGCTCAGGTTTTTTCTTGTTATATGACTGTGGTTCAAAATTACGTGGTGTTGTCCTCAGATCTTTTCCTTCGTGGTTGGATCCCGGACAGTTACCAAAAGCCCACTGTGTTTCTCCAGTCGGACGTTAATGCACACAGTAAAACCCACGTAGTACTCCTTTGTTAATGTCTATTTTACTTCAAAGTAATTCTTTCCCTTTGCTATCAAAACATCTCAACACCTCTCGTATTTGTCATGGTGAACTAAAGAGTGAAAGGATTTTACGTTTGTTAAAGATTTCGTGTTTAAACTTTTGTTTTCAAAATTGAACTACTTGGGAACACAACTCATGATTATAAAACAAATAATATCTGTGAGGTATGTTTCCCATTAATCAAATTAGACTTTCAAAAAATATTGTTTTCATTGTGGTTTCGTATTTGTAAACAAAGTGATGAATATGGCAAGACATGAAATAGAAATGTTAATATTTTTAGTATTTACCATATGTTAAGTGTATATATTTCATTCATAGCAAATGTGAATTTTATTGACTGCCGGGAGGAGTATACGACGTGATGCGACAAACAAAAACTGTTGATTGTCAGACAATTTCAGAAAGTATTTATAATCAGTTGAATTGATTTAAAATTTTGCAAATGTTCGGCACGTTTGTTTTTAGGACGAATTCTTTTTTTCAAGATTTTTATTTGCTGATATGTTGATAAAATTGTTGAAATTTTCAAATTATTGTGGGTTTTGTTTTGTCATTTTCTTGAAATTAATAGAAATGAAGGTTTGAAATATGGTTGGTTTGAGCTTGCATAGCAAATTTTTTTATTAAATATATCAGAATAAAACTTGTGTTAATACATGTAACAAAGACTTAAAGAATGTCATGGGTCGATGTAAATGAAAAATTAAGAATTCTTACTTTTTTCTTGTGATAATCCCAATTTAAAGGTTTCTATCAGCTGCAATAGCCAGGTTAAAAAAATACTGATAGAATGAAGAATAATTTTGTAAAGCTGTTTAATTGGTACCTTTGGAAACTGCATGCCCTAATGTACCCATCACAACAAAAGACTTGAGAGGAACCTAATGTATTTTGGGGTTCTTGTTGTCTTTAAGTGCATTTAATCATCAGAGAAGTAGTGACTATTGAATTTTGTGTATGACACCCACTCTATCATGAAACAAATAGTTGAAAATAAGAAAAAACAGATCACTGTAGTAAGGCCTAAAAAAGGTTTGTTTCCTGTAACATGAGCAAAAATATTAGGGTCGGTCAGTTGGTAGGAAAAAGTTTTTTTGATAAATATTTTTAGCAAATATGCAAAAGGAAATATTGGAGTATTAATGTTCAATTTAAAATTGATGAGAGGTGTGATCAGTGATGTAAAATGCCTGGGTATTTATATTTTTCAGGGTCCATATTCTGGGTGTATAGTACTCTGGTATTTACCCAAATTAGTTATTTATAATTTTTCTTCAGCTTTAACTTCTTATTCACCCCCCAAAAGAGTTTATTTATTTTAAAGAGTTTTGTTTGGCTAAGTTGGAAACCAATATGTATATACCCAAATACATTTCCTCTTAAAATTTCACAAATGCAACCCTTATTAAAGTTGGCAATGTTAGAAACTTTTAAAGGGTGCTTAAAAGCAGGGTTGGCAAAACCCCGTTTTTTTTAGAAAACCCCAGCTTGGGTGGGGTTTTCTGGGCATTTATAAATAATTGTAGAATATCATTCTAACTTGATCTTATTATGCTTGATGTAGGAACCAGTGATGTAGTCAAGGGGGGGGGCAAGCATGTACCCAGGATTTTGTTAAGTGGGAGGTCCGTAATGTGAAATTTTAATTAAGTAAAATGTTTTAACTTTTGTCTTTTAATGAAATTTAGCTGAAGGGGGAGTCCGGAACTCACCCTTGGCCACATCTTTGAGAGGGAATGCAAACCCATTTCTTTATTCAATCTGAAGCATACCCTATTTATAATTTCAAAGTGGACGTCCATTTCTTTTAATCATGTCCTATAAAATTCTCTAAATACCTCTGTGTAAGTCACAGGAAAAATAGTGTGAAACAACTATGTTGTCTCTTGCTGTTGAAATTGGGGAAGACTTAATTGAATCAGACAAGCTTAAGTCACATAAAAAGGTTATTGAATGTAGATACAGTGAAATCATACAGCCAGAGCGTTTTCTTGCTAATATGATGGATGCACGATTTAATGGAAGAAGGCTTAGTGTGGACGAAGAAGCAAAAGCAGAACAGTGGATTATGGAAAATCATGCTGAGTTGTTACCTGCCATTATGGCTTTTAAAAATAAAGACAAGGACTTTTTCCCAAATCCCTTTTCTCATGGAACATTGTATCACAGTTTTCAGCAGCAAAATGGTGGAATATTCTAAAAGAAAAAGTAAAGAAAGAGCACAAGTTGGATGCTGATTTGTGTACCTTTTTCCAATCCTCGTATTCCGTTACTTCAAGTTCTGCACCTATAGAACGCATCTTTTCAACTTTCGGGTTTGTTTGGTCCAAATTATGTAATAAGCTTGGTCATGACCAATGTGAGAAATTGGTAAAAATTTACAAATATTACCATTGGAGTCTGAAAGAACAAGCTGAATGTGACTGGTAAATTGAACTACTAAATGAACTAATGAAATGCTAAATCTGCATCTGTAACAACTTTTTTTTTTTATCATCAAATATTACATTTTGTTAGAATAAAAAGCTCAATCTAAAATGTTGTTTCTGAAGGAATGTTATATTTCATGTTAATTATAGTCTTTTGTAATAGTATATAATATTTTCATGTAAATTTTGTTGGTTTTATCAACTGGTTTTGTTACATGTTTAATGATATTATGATGTAATTTTTTTTTTGTATACAGTACACGCTCTCTAATATGAACGTATAAATATCAGGCAGGTTTGGATATATTTATATGTCAGATATTTACAAAAACCCACTTCTTAACAAACACCAGTGGGTTTATGTTGGTGGGCCCACCCAGAAAACTTGCCAACCCTGCTTAAAAGTGTTTAAAATGGATTTAAAAAAAAAAAAAAAAACGAACATTGCAAAATTTTATCTATTGTGATGAAAACTCTTAAAGAAAATACAATGTTGTGTTGTTTTGAAAAATAATAAGGTTTGAAGCTGATGTGCTTGGTGTCATATTCCTAAATCAAATTTAATTTTCTATTTTGGTCCTGAATAACCTCTTAATTGATCTATTAAATGATAAATTTAAAAAATATTACTATTGATTTCATATTTATCTAGAGGCAAAAAATTAAAACTATTAATTATTCTTTAAGAAGTGAATCTTCAAAAAATTTCATTCTAAATCACTTCCCAAGATCTTGCATGCTTAGTGCAGACAGATAGATCAAATGACTCAATGGATTTGCCCATTGCTCTAACAACCTGCAAGTTAAACTGACCCAAGTGAAAACTTTCCATTGTAGAATATTCACGGAACCAATTCTATTCTCTAATACTGTTTACTGTTATTCAGTGTTAAGGAAAAATAATTTATATTTCTTCACCTTTGGATGGTAGAATCCCCATGGAAAGTAATTTTCCATTGTTGTATATTGATCCATGATTATAGAGTAGAGTAAGGAAAAGGAGTATGTGAACCTGATGTACCTTTCTGAAACTAATACTCCAGACAGTTAGACGAAAAGGTAAACATAAAAGAATTAAAATAACTAAGATATTCTTAGATCCATTGGAATTTACACCAACAGGGGAAAAAAAAATTCAGAAGCTATGCATCAAAATAATGACTGCTAATTTTGAACATTGATACAAAGAAATGTATGTCATGGTTTTTCATAAATGGACAGACTTTCATACATCAAGTCTGGATATTTCAACCATTTGGAACAATAAAAATGATTAACTAAAAAAAAATATTTTTTAAATTTTATATGAATAGTTATGTTTGCCAAGCAATATGAAATGCAGTGATATCAATAAATGATACAATATAACTTATTAAGAAAATCCTCAAAACTGAAATTAATTTATTTTAATAATCATCTTCATTTCTCTCCATGTGGCCATATTGGCTCAGTGGGTATGCCCACTGCACTAGCAACCTATGAGTTATAGGCACTGCTGGTTCTATTCCTCCCTGGAGTGTATTTCTCTTGTGTCAGTAAAACTTTCACTATGTTTGTGTCTGTTGCTTGGTATTGTATATCCTGTGTCTTATTTGAAATATGGCCCCTTTGGCCATAAAACCCCGAAACCAACCAATTATTTTTCTCTACATGTAATATTTATCGTTTGTCATGTCCCCCCCAATATTTTTTTTCTACACCAATTGCATTTCAACAAATTTGAGCATTTCTTTGGATGTTCTGACTACAAATTTCTTCTGTTTAGATTTGCTCCGATGATTATTGAAAAAGTCCTTCATGCATTTATTGCACTAGGGTGCAGGAATTAAGAAATTTATAGTCTAGCCATCTAGAGGTAGTTTTAACAAATATTGCAACATGTTTTATTGGACTCAACTCTGAATTCTAAAAAGCTGCAGTCTTGAATAGCAGTTATAGGGGATAATCTTGCTGAATATGGTAAACAGAATGGCAGGACCAGAAAGACATCTATTGCAGTTCTAAGTAGTCAATGACCTTGGTAGTCCATCTTGAATACAGCTTATCAATATTTTTCAAGGGAAGTCACAAAATTGCTTCAACTTTGAAAGAAAGATAAAATACGAAATAAATTATTAGACTCAGTTTTTTCTGCATTAGCTCTAGCACTTTATGCATATTAAAACTTGAGCAATAATCAAATAACATTTTCTTGTATCTTGCCTGGAAATTTGTCTCTGAATTCAGTGTTTTATTCATTTTTTTTTTGTTACCAAGAGTAAAAATTGGGCCTTGGATGGTTAACTCACCAGACATTCATACTTATTGAAGCTTGTGAGTCAGATTTTTATGCACTCTCCTTTCTAGTATGTAACATCTTTAATGTTTGTTGCATCATTTCATCGCTTAACTCTATTAATTATGTGATTTCGTTCACTAAGGATGCGTACCATCCTTTGAACTTTATAGTTTGCTAAATTAAAATTTTTTGAAAATGTTGGGATTTACAAATGCAATTTATTAATTTTATAGCTTGCTCAGATCTCATCTGTTGGTTTCTAATTGAAATGTTGAGCTATGTTTTATTTCCAGCCATCTTTGCATCTTAACTAAGGATCCTGCTATCTGTTTGATAACTCAGTGCGACAAATTTGGTTATATTCAAGATGAGACCACGGGGTAAAACCCAAGAGCGTTATAATGAAGCTTTACAGATACTTTCGGGAAATCAAGACAAATATCAAAATTTCAGTGAGTAGATATAGGTATATTATCCAAAGTATCTTTGCACAGGTCTTTCTGGTTTGCAACATTCAAATTTTGCATTCAGTTTTCAAGACTGGTTTTATGACAGAAATTGAAAGCTGATTTTATTAAAAGACTTCATCTTCAAGAAAAAATAGTTTGAAATTAAAAAATGATTGATTTTTTAATTTGCAGCTTATTTTTTTTTGTAGAAATTGCTCTCCTCTTCTAATGAAATGCTTTATTTTTGCTGTAAATCAAGATTTTTTTTACTGTGTTAGTTTGAAAACATTATAAAAATCAAGTAGAAGTAATTTACATTTTATCTGCAAAGCAAGAGTTGATTTTGTGTTAATTTCATTGTGTACTGAATGATTGCATTCATAATGAGCATTTCTTTTTGTTTTATGCATCATTTATGTAGTTCAAAGTGACATCAGTTGTTTCTATGTCTGATCTTTTATTATGAATTTTTATTATCCAAAACATCTGTAGCTATTGATCAATATAATTTCAAAGGGGCGATAGAATGTGCAAATTTTGAGGAAAGTGGAAATATCTTTGTTCTGATATGTAATGCTTCAGCATCATTGTGTTATCTGACATTAGAAAACAGCTTGATTACCAAGGAGTGGAATAATTCATTATAGAACGAAAAGGATCTAGTTTAAAAATATATATATATTTATCTTATCTTTCTATTAAAAAAAAATTGCTTTGAAATAATTCCTATATTGTTTGGAAAAAAACAGTAAATTCCCCTTGAATTAAAATGTGACTTCTATAAGCTACATAACTAAATTTCAATATGATCTATTTATGTGTTTCAAAACTGTTGTTTTTAATGTGCATTTGATTATTTTAATCTCTTTGTATCTTCTGCATGCATCTCATTTTTATAACTAGGGATTATCACTGAAATATTGTCAGAATATTTCTGTGGTTTTTGATTGTGTTTTTCGGGGTACAGCTACAGTCTACGTTTATGAGCGGTGGCAATGTCTTTGGCGCATTTCTAAAGTTGCCTAGGAAAGAATTATTTCAAACTCTTTTTCTTTCAACTGTAAAGACATATGGGTTGCCTTAATCTACCGTAACTCCTTACTAGAAGTGCGCCATAAAAGTCGATAAGGTCGTTGCCACCACTCATAAACGTAGAGTGTAGCTGTACCTTTTCGGTAGTCTGCACTCCTATTGTTTACATGTAATATTTTCTGCTCTATTTTTTAAAGGAAAACATATTTTAAAATATTGACAAGGATTTTTGTAAATTCTATTTTCATTTTTAAACCCTAATAATTAGCTCAAAGTTAAAAAATGTCTAAAAAAAATTTCAAGTTTAATTAATATACTTTCCACTAGCAATATTTTATATTAGATACCTATCTAGTTAAAGAAAGAAAAATTAAGTTAAATATCAGATTATTATAACTTCAACTATTGCTGATAAACTAAGCAAATATTTGAGAGCCTTAAAGTTTGTTTCAGAACACTTGCAAAAGAATTAAATTAGGGAATCCAATATCTGAAAAGAAGTGACCATGGAACTAGGTGAATCTTCCGTAGCATTTTGCTGTGATATTGTATGTCATAGCATAGCTGACCTTGTGAATCTCGCTGTGACGCTCGCAAAGCAAACCAAATGGGATTGTGTTGCAATCACCAGGAGTTGGCGAGCAGGGGACGGAGCCCCTAGTTCTACAAAATATGTAAACACTCGTAAGTGGCCATTGAATGAAACAAGTTCAGTGGCCAATGGCCACTTACAAAATTTCTTAATTTGACTAAGATCCAGAAGTAAATTGTCTCTTACTTTCTTCCTTCAGGACTTCAGAAATCCCTTTAGCCTCTTAGCTGTAGTTTTTTCATTCACCATAAATGTAAAGATATTTGGTTTTCTTTCCAAAAGTAGACCACTGAAAGTTTTTTAGTGTTAAAAGCTGGTAGATGAATCTGTTGTTTTTTTTGTGTTTGTATGCTTGATACTACTGATTATGATTAGAAAGAATATCTCAACAAAATTAGGTTTTAATTCCTCTAGGATTAAACTAAAACAAATTTCATAAAATGACTACAAAAGTCTAGAATTGTGAGATTGAATGAAACATGTCTGTCATCAAAATCTAGGTTCTGCTCATAAGCATTCTATCTAGTATGAATTACTTTTCTGAGATACTGAATACATTCAGTGGATTTTATATTTCAGGTAGCAAGTTAAGTATCCCCAAGAACAGGATGGCTGTCAAAAGAAGGCAAGGCTGTCCTCAAACCATACTGCACCTGTGGGATGCTATTGCTTATATTCGACAGCAGAAGCAAATTCCCAATTTTGAGCGATTGTCAGGATATATGAAGCGAGTTTATAACCTGAACCCTCCAGATCTTGAACGTCAGTTGAAGTTTGCAGTTTTTGATAATCTTATTCTTGTTCAAACAAGACTTGGATGTAAGGGTTCTAAAATAGGAGTTGAGCAAGATGGTTATCGTATTCCTGAACAAATTACGGTGAGCAAATTTCTTTTGTTTGCATCTTCTCATTTGAATTTAGTTCACTTTCAAAAATATAAAATCAAAAGCAATAGCCAATTTTTGTTTTACTGTAAACTGGTCTTCAAATTTTATTCCAGAATATCCTTTATTACAAGAATGTATTGCATTTGTGAATTCGCGAAATGCAACCATATTCCAACACAAATCTGTTCTAAATCTTGGATTTCTAGGTTTTAAAACTGAAATTAGATTTTTCCTAATTATATGTAAGGTTTTTCTAGATTTTTATATGGCTATTTTAGAGAGAGAGAGAGAGAGAGAGAGAGAGAGAGAGATTTCATAGGTTCTAACATAAATATCACTTTTGATCGTATTATCATAAGATTAACGAACCTTTTTCGTTGATATGATAAAATCTGAAACACACTCTTGTTTCTTAAATAACATTGTAAAATTTGCAGTTTGTAGTGGAATGATAACCAATTGTGCAATTTTAATTCTAAAATGAATTAATTCAGAATAATTAAACATGCTTTTAAAAACAGATCCAGAATTTACAGTTACAATTTTATTTTCTAAATGGAGCAAGACTAGCCAAATACTTATCATTGTTAACCGAATAAAAATTTGGATTCAACATTTGAAACAACATTGAACCTTTTTCAATTCTCTATTAGAATAAGCTAATTAATCTCTGTCTAGCCTTGTTCTTTTGATTGGCAAAAAGTTATCCCTTTCAACCATTGTTTAGGTAAAACTACACAAAGGTAATTTAATCCTTATATGACCAAAAATATTCCGAGTGACAAACCTAACTAAAATTTATATGACTAAAAATAATTTATGTATTTGCATGAAGTACAATCAAATAAATAAAAAAATTTCGTTTGGTCTTACAATCTTCAGATCGAATTTGTTTCAGTCTTGAAAAATATGTTCAATATAACATAATGTCAGGTGGTGAGGCAAGTTTCGTTTTAGAAATTTTGATGGCATTCCATTGGAGAGGATTTCCATTTAGGACTTGAGACACATTATGAATTATTATTTGATTCTTGCTCAGAACAAAAAGGGATTATCTTTGCTCCTGCATCAAATCTATCACTTCGATCAAAGGCAATGATGCTCCCTCCGATCTTGTTATGTAGAGGTTTAGTTGCTATAGAGCACATTTATGAAACATGGAACATTAATAGTTAAATTGACATCTAATTCCTCTTTTACAGCAGTCATGGTTACTGTCTTCTCTTCTGAAAGCGACTTCAAAGCGCTTTCAATATCCACATGATGATCAGCATATTACAATGCTGCAGATAACCCTTAGTAACAAAAAGTTCTGGCGAAAGAGGGACATTTGTAAGAGCCTACAAAAAATAGTAACACTGTTGGGCACTTTTGAAAATATCCTTTTACTGAAGAAATCAAAGCATTTACTGTTGGATGTAGGTCCCTTATCTCTTCAACTATGTGATGGATACCATTGGATATGCAAGTGATATGCAGCATTTCATAAAATGCTTTAGAATGTTCTTCAGTTTTTAGCACATTGGCTTCACTAACATTCACTAGCAGCCTAATCATGGGTATCATTTCTCTATTCTACCTGTTCTGGGAATATGCAACAAAAATTCCCTCTTCTTAAAAACCTAATTGTCAGAGGCAGTTAAGAAAGACCAATATACTTTTGATCATGATACTTTTTTTCTCAGTTGCATTATTACCTTTCTATAGATGTTCTCACTGATTTTTAAAAAAACAACTGCATAGGTTTTAATGATGGCAATTTTTTACAATGATACTGCACTTATATAAATTGTTCACTGAAATTTGATTACATTAACTATGAACATCGTGTATACGAAAATTAGTTGATGTATATGTTCTGATTTTCTAGTTTTGGTTTTATAACTCTTCTTTCAATGACTAGATTGAAATTACGGGACATATTTTTATATTAATGATTATTACTTACAGTCTAATTACATAACAAAACTGAACCACCATAGCAATATGCTTTTGCATATGAAACTTTATAATTGGCAATTTTATTTTAACATTTCTTTTACTCAATTTGAGGTCATTCCAATAGATTAGGATCTTAGTAATATAAACGACTCGTAAACAACAATAGAACATTGCTTTGTGTTGTGTGGAACATGTAATCTGATGAGGTGGGTCAATTTCCACATGTTCTTTATTTTCTCTTTCAACATTTGATTCTCCATCATATTTCTTAAAATATCTGGGTTTCAGACATTACTTTTGGCTAATTTAATTGTTAAATTTTATTTTTAATATACCACATAAGAAACTTCACCAACTTCAAGAAACCAAGAATTAGCCTTTCGTGTCTCAGACTGCATTTACATTAGAATAAAAGGATTACCACTGTTTCCAAAAATCCTATTATTTTTCTCAATGCCCAATGATGCTTATTAGGTTTTCAGTTCTCTAATTTAAAATTTTTATTAAAGTAAATATGATTATATATGCATAATATTAAATTTTTATTATGCAGGAGAAAGATGGACATGATTGGTATTGTTTCGAATGCCATAGAGGTGGAGAGGTTATTTTATGCACGTCTTGTCACAGAGTGTACCATCAATTGTGTATTTCTAATGACACAAAATCCGGAAAGTTTATTTGTTCTGTCTGCAAAGTAAGTACAACAATTTAGTATATTGTATCTGGTATAGTTAAAAGATTTTTGCTTGAAATTATTAAGGCATGGGAAAAATAATCAATTTCTAAAGGTTTTGAAATCTTTCAGTTTTTGTTCAATTGAAAGTTTAGCATTGTAAAAGGAAGTCTGGATATTAAACAACTTAGCATGAAGAATTCTGTTTTCTGATTTACTTAGCCTTGATTACTAAATATATCATTATTGCAATGTTAATGTACATATTATAAAGATAATAACATTTTATTTAACTTTAAATTTTAGTAATTGAAAATGTAAGTCTCAAATTATATTGTTACTGTCAAAATGTTTAGTGTATTTATTTTCTAATTAATAAATTATTTTTTTTTCAGAACAATTCTGAAAAATTTTCAGTGTCTCTTAAGAGGTCTGAGATTAACACTTTACTTGCCTTTACTTGTATTAGGCTGAAGGAAAAGGTAGTTGCTTTATCTTTTTATTTTTATTTTATGTAAATCAAGTTAAAATATAAATAAATGACTTGATAAGATTATATTCTAGGAGTTTATTCTTACACAAAAGAGGTTATCTAAACATGAGCTCCAGGTATAGATTATATTGCTGTAGGAAATTTTTTTTTAAAAAATCAAGAAATGTTCAAGTTATTTAAAAGATTTTTTTTAAAGTTTTTAAATATTGGAAAATTTGAAAAAAATGTAGAGGCCTCTCTTTAAATCATGTTCATTCAATTGATTCATTCAAGATAAATTCAAATAAGTGAACACTGATTTCAAACAATGAACATACACATGTTGATAAAATTCACTAATTGATGTAGGAATGCTGCATCACAAATATATTTACAGGTTCAGAATTAATTACTAATTCAGAATTATAAAGGTATTGCCTTGAGAAAGTATCCACACTACAACGTTGTTTTTGGAACAACTCAAGAAGCGACGCGTCGCAAACATCAATTATCTTTTAAAATTGCTTGACAGGAACCAAATGATATAAGGAACTTGTACAATAATACCTCTTATTGTTAAACGATAATCTCTGAGCACCAATTCTTTGACTTGATTGACATGTTGATCATTAGTCAAAATGGATGGTATACCAGATTGTGAATAATCTACGACAGATTCTGTCCCGTCTTGAAACTTTTTTTTACCGATCAAATACTGTTATTTTTGATAAACAGTTCATGTAAAAGCTTTTTGAAACATTTCAAATGTGTTTGTAACAGAAATTCCATTATGGAAACAACATTTAATGCATGTTATTTGCTCAATTGCATTCAACATTGAAATTATTGATTGAAAACAAATCTCTTATTGAAAACAAATTTATTTTCAGACGATAAAATCAAATGAATCCCTGATTGTTGCCACTTGTAAATATAAGTCATAAAAATATTTGATAAAATTTTGCAGACGGTATCTATATTTGATCATGGTAGTAAAACATATTTTGATCAGAAGCAATGAAATTTGTATGGAACAACACATACATTTTATTAAATAGTTTTGAACAGGTCCTATGCCAGTAAATTCTGCATGGTTATGAAAATGCATTAAAGTAAATTTGCATTTGAAATGAAAAAAATATGAACAAAAAATCTGTTTTACGCATTGCAAGATTTTATTCATTTTCACTTTCTGACATTAAATAGTGCATACGTTTGCGTACAACTGGCATATCATTGCTATCACTTAAAAGTGTTGTGCACACCATCTTCCTCTATTAATGAATTTCTTTCTATGACCTCTTGGGCAAAATTAGCACGAGTCTGGTGTTTTACCATTTTTATGAATGACTTCATTTATTAATTGCTGTGTTTGTATTTTAGTTAGGCTGTTATATAATTCTCTGTAAGAAGCTGTTAACAACTTCAGTTCATGTTGAAACTTCCCAGTGCATTCCTCATTAGTGTGTAATATAGAAATAATAATACTATGCCACAAACAAAAACATTTTTTCTTAGAATTTAAGCAAAAAAGTCATGGCTAAATCAAAAGGACTTGTTAAAAGAGAATGAAATATTTAATTTGAATTCGGTTTAAATCAAATTGGTGTTTAAAAGGTTCTTGCAAATACAGAATTGGGTGTACTACCTTGTTTAAGGTGTTTATGTTTTTCATCATTGGGATCAAATTTAATATTTTGGCTTTTTCGTATGATAGTCTAAAAATTAAATTGTTTGAAATGAAATAGAATTTACTCATGTTCTAATTATGAAAAAATTCTTGATATAAATCTCAAAAATCTGCTCATAAATTCATTACAAATGGCTGCTTTGAAATAGTCTTTGTTATGCTATCAATAGTGTTTTGTAATCTCACTAATCAGTGTAATTAGTCAACTTATTGTTTTGATTTCAGACAAAAGAACTTCATAGAATACCTCATCCTGACGATGAAAAATGGCGATTCAATTTTCTCATACATGAACCAATGGACTTAGTTGCAATGGAAGATAAAATGAAAAACAATGAATATATGAGACTTGGAGATTTTTATACCGATGCCCTGCAGATAGTTCATAATGTTATTGTATATTTTGGAAGTAAGATAATTTTAACTGTATATACTATAAAATGTTGCACCCAATGCATTATTGTCAAGCAAGGATTGTGATAAAATATAGACAAATAATTCAATATGAACTAATAATTTAATCATATTTTTGAAAGTAATTTTTTGGTTATAAGTTATAATCTATTATGTTACATTTTAAAATACATAATTTCTAACTTTCTAATAAAGCATGTTACTAATTTATGAACATGTGTATTTTTATCACATAGTGCAAAGTCGAATTGCTGATATGGCTCGCCAAATGTTAGGCGATTGTGAATATGATTTACAGGAAATTGTCCAGTGCTCCAGTTGCTACAAAATGTCAAACATGAAGAGTGATTCAAAATGGTTTTGCCAGCCATGTGTGAGTAATTATAATTATGAGCAGTTTTAAATAAGCAAAAATTGATATTAGTGCATTGTAGTTTTGAATTTATTTCAATTTGAGTGATAACTTATTTTGATGCTAAAACCAGAAATTAAATATGTATTATTTGTGTTAATATTGCTTATCTTGCATGTTAGGATATCCCTGCATGTATTTAATGACAATGTCCGTTTAAATAATAGTTGATTTATTGATTGTACTGTTTATTTTCTTTCCAATTAAGCTAATAACATTTATAACAACTTCTGAGCCACGGTAGCTCAGTCTGTAGAGCGCCAGGCTCGCATCAGAAATGTTGTGGGTTCTGTCCTCGGCAGAGCCTGCAATTCTAATGATTGCGAGATCGGCGCTTCGACCTGGCTAAAGACAGCAGTGTTCACTAATGGTGACTGGGGCACGTTCAATAGGTCGTGGTCACAAAGTCCCCCATGTTCTCATACCGAATCAATACCTCTGGGGGTACCTGATCAGGGGGTTATCGGCCTCTAATTGGGATCTAAATTACGATATGAGTGAATGGATGTATGAAAGGGGCCTTCCTGTAAAACGGATGTGTCATGTATGTCGAGCAAAGTCGGACTTCCTCCCAATGGGGCTCAATTACATGGAAATCGCACCCCCTCGCCTCTTGCCGTCTTCGATGGGCCTGGCACTCCCCTGGTCTGCCAGTGTAGGCATGATAAACAACAACATAACAACCTCCATTCCTTCAGAAAATGATTGATGTCCTTGAAAATTTATCTTACTAGAATTTAGTTTAGGTAAAATAGAGGGGAATCGTGGTTAATCCTCCAAACATTTCCGGGCCATGGTAGCCAGGATGGAAGAGTAACTGATTAGTAGAGACTGTATTCCTATGCAATTGCATATTTGGTTTAACACTAAAAACAAGTCAGATTTTTGATCCAAATCATGCTTCAAGGATACAATAGGTAGAATTTTTTATTGCATATTTTTGCATATGTGAGAGATTACTGCATAAAATTGCATAAATGATGGGTCATTGCATATTTCACCCAAACTATCAATATTTCAAGTGTTGTAACACTTTTTTTTGCATGAAATATAGAGCATCCAGACAAGACACTGCATTTATTTTTAGCAGAATTGAATTTGAAAATGGTAACACACACAAATGAATTATAGGAATAAACCAAATGATCACATTGCTGGCTAAGCAATTATAATTATGTAACACAGGAAATATGAAAATGAAAAGAAAAGCACATTGCAGAACAACCCGATCAATCATTGGATTTTCATAAAGATGTATAATAAGCGGCATATAGACTAAACAAGTAATAAACTATATAAAGAATCTGCTCTAAGGGCGACAATACAACTAAAGTTACTATGGGAGGAAGAATTAAAAAAAAAAATAAAGAAAATTAACACATGGGGATAAACATTCAGGCTCCAAAACTGAATAGACTCCAAAGACAGGAAGTTATTCTATAAATATAAAAAGGAAAGGATTTAAAATCACAAAACAGCAATTCATTCATTTTTAATTTAGTTCAGTTGTGCTTTGCCTGCTGTTCAGAAACATACCTAAAATTTCACAATCTTTTTCGTTCAAAGTCAAAGGGTGGTTGAAGGATTTAAATAACAAATGTTTACGTAAGACGCTCGGATCGTATATTGCCAATCTTGTGGCAAAACTATAACATGTGAGAGGAAATATCAACTAGAACAACATATTAAAACTGGTAAGTTATTTCTTTTCATTGTTTTTGTAGAAGCGAATTGATAGTTTCAGTCGGGTACATACAAGTATGCAGGTGCTAATAAACTTGACCCACGAGTAATACGGCTTCAACTTTTATGTGTTCATCTAAAAATTAAATGAAAGCAAGACAAAAGCTGCCTCATATTATAGAAATTATATAACACGGTTTTTCTTTACATGGTGTTTCTCAGGGGTGTAACTCCAGTGTTACGGGAGGTCCAAGTGTACATACCTTTAAAATTTACATTCAAATTTAGGCTTGATTGAGTTTGTGCATTGATTTCAATTTTTCTTTGTAGGCGAACATTCTTCCATCGAACAAACATTTTCTAAGTGGCAAGTTTTGCTTAGTCAATCACAATCAACCTCAAAGCAGGAAGATTTGTCTGGCATTAATTTTGGCTGACATACCTTTCTTTAAACTGAAGAATTCCGTCCTTAATGAATTTCTTTGGAAATACACGAACCAAAATATCCTCGATGAGAGCACTCTTCAATAGAAGTACTCGGATCTTTACTATCAAAAAACAACAAAAACTTGGGGAACACATAGGCGAGAATTACGTGTACCTTGTCATTGATGAAACCACTGATGTTAGGGGTAATTATGTGGCTAATCTTTTAATAGGAAAATTGAGTTCACTCAAAGCTAGCCACCAGTTTCTTTTGGCTTCTAAAATCCTAATTTAAAATCGAGTTTTACTTTTGACAGATGCGGCTTCATATATGATTAAGGCTAGAAAATTGTTACACACGTTTTATAAAAACCTAGTCCACGTCACATGTATTGCCAATGCACTTAATCTTGCTGAAAAAGTTAGATTCCTTTCCGGAATTAAATTTTTTTTATTGTACAAGGAAATTTGTTTTTTAAAAGCAAGCTCCCGTGTTGTAGTTTACAAGGAATTTATGAATGTTTCGTGACCTCCAACACCTGTGCTCACAAGATGGGGCGTCTGTGGATGTGGAACACTCTTTTTCATCGTATAAAAGAATTTTCAGTGACCATAGACATAATAATTTTTTACAGAAGATAATTTAAGAAATACTTGTTTTTGTTTATTAACTTAAATTATTCGCAAGTACAATAAAGTTATAACTACTCCCATAATAACCATAGTATTTAAAAAAAAAAATTTACATAATTTTTTTAATATGTCGCTATAATTTGTGTGTATATATTATTTCTTAGATTTTGAAGACTTTTTTAATCTATTAGTAGTTTATTAATAAAACTGTAATGTAAAAGAAATGAATGAGCATCTGTATTTGAAACTTGATGTCTATAGTTGACTTTATCATTTTGTTTCTTTCCTATAGTGCTCCTTCAAATATAGTCTTTTTTTATTTTCAATTTTAATTTGTAGTGCATAAAAATGTTTATTTTGACATGTTTTACTGAATATTTTACATATTTCGTCATTTTTTACTGCATATTTTGGCAGTTTTTACTGCATAAAAATCCAGTCTGTGGATTAGTAACCTTAGAATCCATCCAATAGATTGTCTTGTGTAAAGGTGGCTGTTGCACATTAAATCTGTTGTTTCCTCGTATGTTCTCACATTGACATGGTGTAGAAGTTTAGAGAGTGGGGTGCCAGCTTAGGTGTTATCTTATCATTTGACCGATTCAAAATTATTGAATTCGGATTGATCTTGGACCATCACCACTAGCCAGTAGTGTTGTTCCAAAGTGACGTTAATTAAAAAAAAAATACCTATAAAACTTTTCAGGGTTGCCTTAATGGGTTCACCCACTGCTGTAGAAACCTGTGTTATATGTGACGCAGGTTCATTTCCTCCTGAGGTACATTTCTCTGTTATTAAAACTGTCCTTGTGTGTGTATGTCTATTTACTTGAGGTTTGGTGCAGCTTGGCAAAAATGGCTTGTGCCATAAAACCGTACTGAAAACTTTCTCATGAGAAAAATACTACTGAAACAGTAATTTAATTTTTGATGGTTTTAGATAAAGTAATATAATGCACTGATCAAGTGAATTGTTATTAGTTACTTGTTCTGAGATTTTCAAACAAAGTTCAGTTTTCAATTTAAACTTGGAAAATTGTTGGAAAAGCTGGAAATATTTAGTTGTTTTGTAGAAAGTCCTTCAATACATTTGATGCTTTGTGAGTGTAAAAGCCGCTTTGTGAGCCGCTGTTGGCGATCAATTTAGGAGAGTTCTTGTCGGCTACCCTCCCTGCATGGAAGGGTTGCCATAAAGAATTCGGCAGTCGGATACTTGCCTCGGTTTAGAGAGATTGTCTTTTGTTTTTGAGGTGCGATGTACTGCACTGGATGAAATTGTGTTCGTTTGTATCTGTCTTTTAATAGTTTAATTAAATTATTAGTTTTATAATCTCATGTTGATTATTGAAAGAGAAGAACATCACAAAATGATTGATTGTATTTCTGATAAATTCTAATTTTATTTCTGTTCTGTAATTTTCATGTAATTTCTGAGGTTCAAATCTCCATTGGTTAAGTCTTAAGATTTTTCTAAAAAATCTGCTATATTGTTTTGTGAAATGAAATTAGAGAAAAATTTGTTTAGTATCTTTAATTGAATTGATTAGTTAGAAAGGGAATATTTCGCTGAGTTTTTGAGGTATTTTGAGCCATGTGTGTGTGTGTGTCACAATTTTCAATAAAAAGTTATCAAATTGATGTATAATTATGAGAGAAATAAGCCCTATGACAGATTGACAGATCAGGAAATGCGAGTCTTGTACTTCAGAATATAAATAGATGAAAAGCGTATGCAAAATGGAGTTATTTTCTTTGCTAATTAGATAATTCAACAAAACTACACTTTTTCAATTTAGTTCAATAAAAAAAGTAAGCACAAAACTATATCAATTTTATGTTGCGAGGTACGATTATATATAATCCATAAAGTTGAAGCTTGCACTATTTAGGTTCGACTATTTTAATGAGAAAATTGACATTTATTATAATTATCCTCCTTTTTGACTTTGTTGACTTGTCGAAATCTCTTGTAACTTGCTTATAATTGTGACAATAAAAACAATATGAACTCTTGAATCTTGCAACTATTATTTTGTTGTGGCATTGTGAGATTATTTAAGTTTTTAAATGATTTCTTTCAATTGTTTTAAAGTAGATTTGCATGATGCTATAGTTTTAGTTAATGTTTTAATTTTGATTCTCAATCAAGTGTTTTCTTATCTGTGTAGGACCCTCCTCATGAGTTGGTGTATGCTAAAGTAAAATGTTACCCTTATTGGCCTGCTAAAGTTATCAGAAAGGATGAAGACAATAACTATGATGTGCGTTTCTTTGGAGGATTTCACCAAAGGTATTTTTCGCAGTTCGTGAACTAATTACTTAGTTGATAATGTTTGAGTTTTCCGTATTTTAAGAAATTGGTACATTTAAGCAGTACAATTTAGCCAGTTCATTTTGTATCTGAGTATCTAAACTTGATAATAAATAAGGTTTAGAGGAGATACTTTTTGCTGCAATTTAAAAACATTTATGCTACTATTTCATAAATTCTTTGAATGGTAGCCTTGCAAATCCCTAACCCTTGAAAAAGTTTGTAACTTCTAAAATTTTCTCGTTCTGTTAAAACATTTTAGAGCAATGGTGGAAGGAGCATTTGTGAAACCAGTCACCACGAGCCTAAAGCAGCTTGGTGTGAAGAAGACTGCTTCATTCGACCGAGCTAACAAAGAGCTCCAACACCATCAACGTCTGGTTCAGGAGGCTTCAAAAAGGCACATAGTTACCAAAGTGGAAAATAAGCAGAATGAAGAGAGCAATACTGACAGTGATAAAACTCAAGATTCTTTTAGTTCCTCCAAGTCAAAATCTTTGCCATTGCCCCGAAAGCGGAAACGTGTTTCGACCCCTGCTGCCAAACCAACTAGTGTAAAGAAGCCGGCTACGGTGCCTGTGAAGAAAAATAAAAAATTTTACCAAGAATCTCCTACATCATCATCGCCAAAAAATTCATCTGAGGTATCGTTTATAATTTTAACTGTCTTATACAGTCTAGTGTTTTAAGTTCCCAAGAACAGTGAACATTTTCAGCTTAAATTTGAAAGTATGCTGCAGTGGGAGGTAAAGTTAACTATCTTTCTCTTTCACAAAAGTATTGAATCAGACGATTCTTTAGATTCTAATTCTTTGGTGATAGTCTGTTAAAAAACTGAAAAGAGGAAAGAAAAGGTTTTAAATTTGTTTAATTTGTGTCAAATATTTGGATTTTGAAAGAAATTTGCAAAAAAATTTAGCTCATAGCTTGAGTTTGAACCATAGCATCACACAATTTTTTGCACAGAAATGCCATTTATAAGGGATTTTCATCTTTACAGCATGATATTGAAAATGAAATATTGCTTAATAGAAAAATGGCAAGTGTCAAAAATCACAAAACTGGCAATCTACAGTTTTTCTCCATAAATCCATTGGCAAGTTGGTCCCAAAAAACAAATTCCTTTCCTAATCCATATTTGGTCACTTAACAGTCCACTATCATCATTTAGTGATTTGCGACAAAACTAAACTGTCGTAGCCATAACTTCAATTAGTCTTTTATTAAAATTCTAGTTTAATAAAGGAAAAATAAACAAACCCCTTCTACTAGTGGGAACTAAGTAAGAAAATTAAATAATGCACAAAAGATGATGTGGTTAGCTAGTTTTAACTGCGGTTTTCAGATAGAAAATATGTTGTAACTTACTATTTAGAATGCGAATTTTTCGATTGCTATCTTAATTCAAATTAGTATATTTCCAGTTATTGTATTACCTGACAAAAATGACTGTATTTCTAGTTATTATATTTCCTTACAAAAATTAATATTTTCCCAGTTACTGTATTTCCTTAAAAATGATCAGAATTTCACTTTATTTTTTATTACTTCTAAATTAAAAAGTTAAGATTATTTTTTTTGTATTCTGACGCGCCAGTCTACTATATTGTTGTTTCTATATTGTTAAACATATTTGTATACAATATTGCACATAAAAAGGATATATCTAAGAGTGTTGCAGTACCAGAACACCAATGTATTGTTAAAAATGTTTTTAAATGGAAATTACATTGCTGTTGGTATCTATTTAAGAGACTTGAGCTCGTTAAACCTGCTTTGAAAAAAAAGCTTACTGGCCAGGTCCTTGAAAAGTCCATATAAGTCCTTGAATTTTTTTCCCAAACTAGGGTCCCTTGAAAATTATGGAACTTGGTGAAAAGTCCTTGAAAGTACTCGATTTTTTTTTTTTACTAGTACATAACTGTGTAATTTTGTCTAGCGTTTGAATTTGTCCAGACTAGTTTCCTCCTTGGTCCAGACTAGTACTAGCTCAAATGGCACAGGTGTGCCATTTTAATGTCATTCTGAATGAAACCGGTTAATTTGCGCTTTGACACCATGTGATATACTAATAATGCTACGTCTAGATCGTCCAATTTCCAGCACATTCTGTCCATCTAAGTTGACACCTCTGGTCTATGTTAAGACGTCCGCCTTGTTAAAGCAAGCTGCATCATGACGTATCATGGCTGCTAGATAACAGCACTGCTTTCTTAGGAAATCATAGCTTTAGCAGTCAGGACGTCATTGGAAACCTGGTATGCGTCCAAAGAAATAAAGCCAAATTCTTATTGCAAAAATATAAAAGTTACAATTTAAAAAATAATAATAATTTTGAAAATCACATTTAAGATAGCCTTTAGGGGAAAAATTTTCTGCTGATTTCAAATCTGTTGAAATTGTCACTATTTTTAATGATTGCAAAGATAGAAACTTAGATTTGAGAATAAAAAAGCCCTATCACCAGTCAAAACTTTTGAATTGTTTTGTTTCTCTAATAAAATAAACCCCGACAGCCGTCTTTTGTAGTTGCAGTGAACGACAGCAAAATTGAGATTGTGCAAGGACAGGATGCAAGCTTCCATACTGTTCTTCATGCCGCCAAAATAATTTATAGTACAATATTTTGTCACATGACCAAAATTGATAGGTGTTCAAGTAGCCCGATAGTTAGGTTATCATCAATTTTGACAGTGCTTTCTTTTTTTGACTAACAATAATTCAAAAGTTTAAAAAGAAGTATATGTATTTTTTTTTTCACATTTATCTTTTAATTTTTAACTTTTGCGTATCCTTTGTTATCGGTCGTTATAAAAAATTTTAGGTCCTTGAAAAATATTTTTTTAGTTGTGAAAAGTACTTGAATTTTTTTTTAATAAAGGTGTGGGAACCATGCTGGTAGAATATTGAAATTTTAATCTCTATTATTATAAAAGGAAGTGTTTGTCTCGGTACACAGTGTCCTGATGAATCTATGGCACTTACAGTAATGAAATTCGGCACACAGGTAGTCCAATTTTTTTGCAAATTTAGTGCCGTGCCCGAATTAAAAAATTTTAATCAAGAACATTTTAAAATGAATTTATTAGTTTTTTTCACCATTCTTTCTCCCCTTCCGGGGTGACGACAGAAAGAAGAAGCAAGCCGATTTTCGACCTCTGATGTCACAAGCGTTTTTCGCAAACCAAATTGAAATACATAGCAATCACTGGGGGTTGATGAGCATCAGCTAGCAGTGATCTCACCTGACCACACAAAAAGAAATTTCACTGGCAACACCCAGCTGGCCACGTAGTGGCTAGTGTTTAATAAATGTTGAATCATGTTATGAGAACTGTTCTCTGAAGCAGAAGTAATGCAGCCAAGAAAGCAATAAAACATCTACAATATAAATATGTATATTGTTTACTTGGTTGCAATGTACACTACTGAATTCTCTTTTTATTAATTACTTTTTTGGAAGCTCTGTTTTGTTCCAAATTTAGATTTTTCTTTTGAGGACTTAATTGTAATGTGTGTGTTTTGAATACTGTAGTGATAACTATCCCTTCCACTATTAATGAGGCTTGAAAGTAATAATAAATAAAATTGAATCAAAATTATTTTAACTATTTTATGGCATCTTTTTCATTTTTGACCCTGTACATTGAATCGATTGTGAAAAAATTTACTCATTCTTTTTGTACCTACATGAAATGAAAGCATATAAAACAAGTTGGCTAATGTTATAAATTGATCCCCCTTTAAACCTTCAATTGAGAGTTCTAGTTGAATTTTTGAAATTAAGTTATTTGAATAACCAATAGATGATTTATTAGATGTATAAAAAATTTTACCTTTTGAATTTCAAATGAATTAAATTTAGTTCTGTATGGTAAAATTACATTTATTAACATTATTATGTATTAGTAAGTAAGTAATTTTATACAATTTAAAATGTTGCATTTATTGACATATTGATGATTGATTTTTGCATATTTTTTAAGGATGTCCTAATACCAGAAGATCATAACTTTGTGTCATCTTCATGTCAAGAAACACAAGTTTCTCATTCTTCTGTTGGAGTTCAGACAGAAAAAGAGGTAACTTATTTCATGCTATCTATCTTAACTAATTTATTAGCTACTAAATTCTTTCAGAGAATTGAAATGAATGCACATGGGTAAATTAAATGTACTAAACATCTAATCAGAAAGTATGCAGGGTCCCCACAGTCCTTGATTTTTTTTCCGAACTAGGAGCCCTTGAAAGTACTTGATTTTTTGTATGACTAGTACATAAGTGACTATTTAAAAATGATTTATTTAAAGAAAAGCACATTTAAGGTATCCTTCTGGTGTAAAATCTTCTACAGGTTTGAAATCCATTGGAAGTTTTCACTCTCTATAATGATCGCGAATATAGAAACTTGGACTAAAGAATAAAAAGCTTGTAATGCCAGTCGAAACTTTGGATTTGCTTTGTTTTTGAAACTTTGGAATTGACAAAATAAACCATGACGGCCGTCTGTTGTAGTGGCAGTGGACAAGAGCGAAATGGAGATGGTGTCGTGTGTAGATCGAAATGTGTGATCCAAACTCTTTGTGTCATTCGCACAAATTTGACAAATATGACACTTAATAAACCCTAAACTAATACCCCATCGGAAAAAAAATCTTCATTGTGTCTTCCCAGTACAATTGTGAACTAACCAGGTCAGTTTCGTAATTTTCTGATTTGTACTTTCACTGGCAACCATCTAAGAATCGAGCGAAAAACACAAGTTTTCAATCCTGTGGCGACGGTAACAAAAAAAATATTTTCATAAAAGAATGTCAGCATCATTTAAGTGTATGGAGAAAAAAAAATTGAATATCCAATTTTAATTTTAATAGTAATTTTTCTCCTTTGCTTCTCCAATTTACTTTGGTTAAAAATATGCACACATGTCGTATCCATCCATATAGTCCATTTCATATTCGACACTCTTCTGCTGACAGTTTTTTCTAAGGTGACTACTCCAATGGTCAGTTTTCAAACATGTGTTTCAAAAACATTCCATATTTTTACAATATTAATTTTTCACAGCACAATATTTCATTGGCGTTGTAACATTTTCCAGAATATGTAGAGAAAATTAATTAGGCAATTGAAAATAATTCAGTTTATTAATTTTTCTCTTCAGATCTCAGAGCCAGAAGTTGGTCCCTCAGAAGAGAAGACAAGTGAAAATAAGGATTCTAAGGCAGATGTGGAAAGTAAAACTGAGAAGACATGTGATTGCAGTGTCAAATATGAAAAGCTCTTAAAAGACCTTCAAACACGTTTAGAAGAAGAACATAAACAAGACAAAAGTAAAGCTCTTGAAGAATTATCTGAAAAGGTTTGCATTGAGTAGTATAATTTTTTTTTATCTGTAAAGGTTATTTAAACAGAATGTCAAATTTGGGAGGATCTGTCCTTCAAATCTTTTAATGAGGAAACTAATAAATACCCGAATGACAAACTTGTTCAAAAAATGCCTCAGATACCTATGAGAAATCTTATAAGTAAGATTCTTGAATCTTGATATCTGCTTCTTCATTCTGATTTTCAGGTTTTGTGTGCTTTAGGCATTGCACATACAATAGATGTGATCAATAAGAGATAGTCAGTAGCTAAATTATTACAGAAAATGGGGCTTTTCAGTTGCAAAATGAATGTTTTTTAACAGCTAGATATTTTTGAAATAAATATTTTAATTGGGAATAAACCCTTCTAGAGTCATGGGCATTATTCAACCATGTAACCTGCATTTTTTCCTGCATAGCTTTTAACCTGTTTTGGACTAAACCAATAGGATCCTTCTTGGTTTCTTTGAATCAATATATCATCGGTTAATATAGGTCTCACTTTACCAATGTGGCCAATTTTTGAAAAATTCATGGTTCGCAATAAATTGGCTCATCGAGAAATTGCCGCTTACATAGAAATGCCAACTACAACGGATTCTCCGTAGTTTCCGTGGAAGTGAATTGGGTACTATGGATTACGGAATCCAAGATTTTTTCTACAGAAAAATTCAATTGTATTTATTTTTTACAACACATCAGTTTACTCATTTCTGTATTTTTTTCCTTCATTTTTTTTATATCTTTTTTTGGTCAATGGGAGAGAGTGCTTGAATTTAGTTAAATATTTTTTATAATATGTAATTCTTTCATACACAATTATTGATTCTATATATGTTTTCATGTATACCTTACTAATTATAAATAATATGATGTGTTGCATGTTTCAAGTTTGCAATTAAATATTTGAATTAATGATATATGGGTGTTATTAAAGCCGATTTCTTAAATATTTACTTGACTTCTGAAAAATTCTTAAAACTACGGATTTTTTCCTATGGTACTACTGAAAACTTCCATCACAGATCGGCATCTCTGCTTATAAGGTATCACATATTAGCTGACGATAAGTAGCATATGTGCCCTTTTACGGATTATCCTCAATTTTTACGGATTTCCACTTAATTTTACTGATTTGCGGATCTGAATGTTTTTTACGGATTTTTAATGGTTTCTGATATTTATATTCGATTGAGCAATCAAAATATTTCATTCTCTGCAACCATCCACTAAATCCATAAAAATCCAAAACCTTGTTTTGAGCAGAAATTCAGTGCAGAATTATTAAATACCAAGTTTTGTCCCTTTTCATATCTAAAACCCAAATTCAATAATTGATGCCTGAACTGCACATCCTCAACATACAAGCTATCTGCAAAATTTCAGGTTTCTACATTGCTTAGATTTTTTGTGTGAAGATGGGTCACCATGTAACTTTTTTTTTAATATCGATTACTGGTGTATATGATATTCTTAGTATCCTTTAATAAATTTCAGAAAACATTTGTACTTCAACATCCCTGCATCTCAAATTGTTGAATATTGAAATTCATGAATGATGTTATCATTCCAGAAGTGAAAAGAAAATGTTTATGTTTTCTGAATACATTTTTACCAATATCTTTTACTAATAAAAGATTCCTGTTTTCTCATATAATTTAGCTTCACCTTGAAATGGAGAATGAAAAACAAAGGAGTTTATCAGCACTGGATAAAGTTCAGCTCAAGCGCAAAGAAGCTCAGCGTAAGGTTGATGATCAGAGGAAAGCAGACTATGAATTAGAACTTAGTAAAGTGCTAGAGCAACAAAAGATTGAGCTTTCCGAAACAAAAAGGAAACAATGGGTGAGTGTATATTTCTCTTGCTTGTAACGTTTACTAAAACTTCTTTTCATTATGCATTATTTTATTCTTGCAAATTTTATCTATTTTTAGCCATCTTTAACTTTTCCAAATTCTTTTACTTCGTTTGACTAACAGTAATCTCGTCAAATTTCATCACATCTTCCCTGGTCCCAATATATGTCATTGCAAACTCAAATTCCAATTATTTTATACCAAAGCAATCACAGAGTAGGGTTACCCTGATCATTTTGAAAAGTAATTAAGTTTTATTTTTTCTCTTGATATTCCAAATGTTATATTTAGTCCTCAAACAGCCTTTGAATTTTTAGATACCACTTCAAAATTTTACTTGCAAATTAACATGTTTCGTCTTTTATCTACCCCCATATGTTATTGCATACTGGTTGATTTACAATGCACATCCATCAAGTACCGTTTGCTTTTGTTAAGTACTTAGTCGGAAAAGCAATTATTTTTTTACTATTAAATTCTACATCTGTCTACTTTTCGACTTACACATTGAAGCAATAATCATATTTTTGCACTAATTTTAAGATACTCTGTTAAACTCAACCACCTGTGACTTGAGCCATTTCCTATAATTCTTCTTTGTCTCATCATCACTGCCACAAACTTCCTTGAGGAGCATGTGCATAAACAGATGGAAATTGAATGGTGCTAAGGCCTGATTGTAGGGAATGGCTGAATTTTCTCAGTGAAATCAAGAAGGCTAGAAGTTTGACTGTGATGTTAAGAGACACAGGAGGATGTCTGGAAATAGTTCGTCACAGGTGGTGGAATTCTCTGAACAGGGTTCCTTCAAATTAATCAAAAAGATAAGGCCAGTGTATCATTTTGCATGGTGACTTGAAAGTGAGATAAGAGTTTGTGAAATTTAATGGTAATAAAATACTTTCCCCAACTCTGTTTACTTTTTTAGTAGCCAAGTGATACTTTCTGGATATCACTCATAATTTTTTTCATTAACTTTATCTGGGCATAATGATAAAAATTAATTTATGCTTTTTTATATATTTTTTTAGTGCTAAATTGTATGCATATACTAGCCACTGCATGGCTATCCTGGCGTTGCCCGACTGTTTATATATATTGCTGTAAAACTATTAAATCTTATATTTATTTGCTTTCAAAGAAGCATATTGTGGTTAAATTTTTTTTTTAGTGTTTCTCTCGTTCATAAACATGTATTTTTAGTTATGTGACTTTTGTAACTATTAATTAAAATACCATTTGTTAAATATTTAATTAAAAGAAATTTTTTCGTTTCGAAAAATAAAGGAGCCATGGAAATTTATGTTGTGAAAGAAGTATAAAATTTTGTTTTTGAAAAAAGCTGTTCTAAAGGATTTTTTTAATGCTAAATCAAAATTCGGGAGAATTTTGTACAGATCAAAAATACTTCCAATCATTTGAAATTTTAAAATGAAAAGTTAGAATTTCATCGATGATTAGAATGGTCCAGATATCAAACAAGAATTCTTTGTATCTATCAGGGAAGAGAGTGTTGCTGCAGTAAAAAAAAAATATATATATATATATATATATATATTTTCCCCCTCAATGGCGGGCACATATGAACTTAATCATTGGCTATTACAAAACTGGGTTGGACCCAATGGGTTTTTTCTAAAAAATCCACAATTTTGTATACATTTTGGGTTTTTAAAAAAAATATCTCAATTTTGCCCATATTTTTAAAATATAAGCAAAAGTTTCAGTGATTAAAAAAAATACATACACAATTGTAATTTTTAACAGAATTGATAACTTTTAAAGATTTATTTTAATACACAAGTTTTGTACACATATTATCTATAACAAGCTACCATTCTTGACTGTCATTGTCTCTTCAGGAAACGCTGAACTTTGACCATTTTCCCTGCTTTCTTTGCTCCTAGTCTATTTATCAACTTTGTCCATATGTTGCCATTTGTAGAAAACACACGTTCAATGGATGACAAACTTGGTGGGCAGCTGAGAAGTTGAGCGAAAAACCTGCAGAATCCTTCAGGCAACTTCCCAAATTTCCGTATGTTATGCTCCATTAGCAACCACCACTTCGAAGGATTACTTTAGTACAAGTTCAAAACATATAGACATTAAAAGTCTTTTGGGAAAAATACTCAATGTCTTTGATTTTGAAGGCTTTGACACCGGGCATATATTTTGGTTTCAGATTGGAACTAAGTTTCCCCCTGCTTCGCTTGCTCTGCTAATAATCTGTTGCTTATAACATGATGGGTCCATTATATTAGTCAGGTAAAAAAAATGGTTGCATTCTTTTATTTATCATTTGTTGTATCTGTTGCTTACATGGCAACAATTCTATACTCATGGTGAGGTCAATACAGACCTCCACAGCTGTTCTTAATTACTTCTGTAACACTGAACTTTCACGCTACAGCTCAACATTACTTACAATTCTTCCAATATTCAGTTGACTCGCTGTTCATTTTAGTTAATAATTTCAACATATTTGTGAAAGTGTTAACCCATTCAACTTGCGAATTCCAACGTGTACCATTTGGAATTTGAGGTATGAATTCACCCTTTTCCTTTAAGAATCCATGAGAGACGTTGTGGTTGCCAAAAAAAAGTATTTATTTACCTCCACAATATGTTTAAGGACACTTTCATAAAAAAAATGTTCTAAAACAAATGACAAAAAATTTATTTTTAAATTTCTATTAGTGTTTTTTTTTTTAAACCCAGATTTTTTTCTGGGGAAAAAAAAAATGGGATTAAAAAAAAAAAACAGACATTTTCTGAAAAGACCCAGTTTTACATAGGTTTTTTCTGGTTTAAAAAAAAAAAGAAAAAAAACCCCGAGGCTGGAACGGGTTTTTGCCAACCCTGCTACAAAGCCAGGAATGATGGCCACTTGTGAAGAAGCACCCAGTGAGACGACCATCATTGCCCCTAACAAAGGACAGTACAATTTACATCCATGCCCTGACCCCGAATTCAAAATTCAAACCAGGAACTTTCCGATCCAGAGGCCAACACCTTAACCACTAGACTAGTTGGTCGGGACTGCAGTAAATATTGACGGACTTATTGTACAGTGTGTTTTAAATTTAGTACGAGTATACAATAGGCAAGTCTCACTGTTTACGTTCGATGCAATGTGGCAACATTTCCCTTGGTGTCTCAGGGTAATACAGAGACTGCTATGTTCTCGTCAATTAATGCTTTGAAGAATCATGATCCATTTACTGGCATTGGTAAACAAGATTGTAAAATAGAATTCAGTGATGCTTGGTATGAAGCTAATATTATAAGTGCAATTTCATGAATGCAATTTAATATTTTGCTGTACTTGATCAATTTAGATAATTAAAAATCTAAATCCTTTTGTTTACCTATCATTTTAATGGTTTTATACATAAACAATATGATTTTCCAGTTTTTATTCATTAGTTAATTTATTATCCGTTCTGCTCATTTGAATGCATTGGTAACCATGGAACACATTTCTTTATAGTATTTCCTTTTAATTTTTACTGCTCTAATTATTAATTAACTTTTATAGTCTCAAATTCAGCGTACATAGAAAATGGGTTTTCATGTCTAAAAAATGTATTTTTCAGTGCTACAATTGTGAACACGAGGCTATCTATCATTGTTGCTGGAATACATCTTACTGTAGTGTGGAATGCCAACAAGTTCACTGGCACAAGGAACACAAACGCACTTGTAGAAGAAAGCGATAATTATGAAGGAAGAAAGCGTAAAACAAGGAAAAATAAATTAATATCTGTTGCATATTCACTTACACCCCTTCATTTCATTGCTATTTTGTCATTTGGCACTTAATGCCATTTCATCTGGGTGATAAAGAATCATTGTAGTTACACACATCTGGTTGATGGGTTATACTGTTTCACGCCCCCAATAAAAGAATCTAAACACGTTTTTCAGCATAATATGCCTTAATGATCATGTTCTTGTTACTGTACAAAGGCAATAAATAAATCTATGGACATTTAAGACATTGCCCGCAGGCAAAGGATTAAGAAAGCAATGTTGGTGTTATCTTTTTCAACTTATTATGCTGTAATGCGTTTGTTAAATTTCTATGTAGCGTTGCTAAATTTTAAAAGTTTTACGCATGTTCTGCCCTAATGAAAGGAAGTAGTTTTGGGACTCACTACGATGTGTCTTAATTTATTTGTTAACAATGTTACAAATTATACATTTGTATGGTTGGAAGTGATTAGCGTGATCCATATTATTTTCAAGTATTTTTAAAAGTATTAGTATTTTGTTAACTCTGATATCTTGTAACTATACTTAATTTGCTTTCTTGCTTATTGTAAAGTTAACTTGACACAGATTTTACAAACTACACTATATTTTCATAATAATATGGAAGCTTCTGATGTTTTAAGTTTTCATTTGTGTATATATATTTTGTAGAAAAGATGTTATCATTTCTGCACATTTCTAAAGCTATGAGGAAAAGATGAATTAAATCTTAAGATATATTAATACAAATTTGATGTTCCTATTTATTTTAATCCATCCCTTCTGGATACTCACAATGTATTCAAAACTTTTGTATCTGTGCTATATTTGTTTGTGTTTGTGCCGTTTTTACTATCCTTAGTTTAAAATACAATTGCTTTTGTATTCGCATGTATGTGAATTTATGTCACAATTGCAGCTTTGTATGCTTGCGTTCTGGGTGTATTTTGGATAAAAAATTATTATCCACATTTGTATTAAGGAAACACTGGTCCCCCAATGAAATGTAATACGTTTTAAATCTCATAAAACAAACTTGTGTGCCATATTTTTAATAAATAATCTGAACATTTAGGGCAGCTAGACCAAATTTTAAGAGTTGAATTCAATGTACCAAATCCCTACAAGACATTCATAATTTTTAAATGTGGAAACGAAAATTTCAAAATCTGTAAGTTTATTATGTTTTATCATTAGTTAATTTGTAAAATGAATAATAAATCTAAAAGCTATTTTAAAACCCATTATCTAAAAGAATATTCGTATTGACCTAGTGAACTAAAAATATTCTGTAAAACTATTCAGAGCTTAAATATTTAATAAATTTGTGTGTTTGAAGGTTTTGAATTGAAAATGAAATATTTCCCCCTGACTTTGGAGGATGAATAACTCAACATGGAAAATGCTTAGTGAATGATGTAATCAGACATCTCATACATAGATAATCCTCATAAAATCAAAATTTATGGAATTCGTGTGTGATTTAGAAATAGAACATTTTTACAGAGTATTCTTTGCAAAATCATACTCATATTTCCCCCCTTTCATAATTTGACACAATAAGTGTTTGATACCTAAGTGAAATTCAGTTAATGTTTTTATAAGTCACTGTTTTCTTATTGAATTTTTTATTTAAAGTTAACATGTCTCATTGTTTTGGCATGATTTGTCTTATGCATCATTTTTGATTGAATCAAAACGTGAATCTCAAAATCGTGACAAAATTAAATTACCTGAATTTTACGTTTTAGTTTTAAAAAACCCTTATTTTTTCTATTTTTCCTTACTTTTTCTATTTAAATTGTTATATATTATTGATATAAAATGTATGCTTTGGCTATTTATAGTTTGCAACTGAATCGGATTTTGTGCCTTAAAAGTTAAGTTAGGTAAGGAGCAAGTGTTTGGTGATGTGTACACTGTGGAACCGTTTTAATTAGTATTATTTGGATAGATAAATGTATTTACAGCTATTAAAAGCAGATTGCAGCAATTTATTTATGTTAGCAATGTCTGTGGAATTTTTTTACTGAAAATATGATTTGATATGTGTAAAAGTGTTTTTTTTTTCTTTTTCATTTTATTCACTGTTGAAGCTGCAAATTTTAATAAGTTTTGGGCAGTTTTATGATTATATTCAATAATTCCACTAATTTAATTGAATGTTGTTTTTAGTAAGTAGTAATACTGATAAAAAAAAGTTTTAATATTTTCATAAATTGTGAGGTGTTGTGGATATATATGGAGATGTTTCATATGCACATCAAACTAGGTGCTGCATTCAAGTTATATTATATTTATTCCATTATATGTTAATTGATGAAGACCGACTCACCATGTCAAGTGTTTTATTCCCATTACATGGATTTTAATGCATTTGAAAGTTTTGAATTTATCTGGATGTATTGTGAATAATATCTGAAATTATTAAGCCATGCTGCAAGGTCTTGATAAGCTATTGCATGATGTAAGTGGCACTGTAATCAATCAAAAAGATAATCATACATTTTTAGTTAATTTAGCATTTTTCAATTAAAGTGTTAGTGTTTGTTATTTATGAGCTTTACATTTATTTTTGCTTCAAATCAAATTTAATCTATACTGTCATTCCTATTGAAATTGTATCCTAAATCAGAATGGCTTGAATTGTAGTTTTAGTACAATTTTTATTCTGCTGTAGGTCTAAGAAGCCTTCTGTAGAATGCAACGTTATTACAGTTATTGTGAAAACAGGTTATGTTTGTTATATTTATGTTATTCGGACACATTGTTTTGTAAATAATTCTCAATCATCGTGGAGATTTGCAATAAAAGTGTAAACAGACATTTGTGTTTATGAATTTCTTGATGAAAATTTTAAGAGTTGGTCAAAGCAATTTTATGTATATCAATCATTCGTCACACCCAAATTGCGAAACCTTTTTCAATATTATTTCAAAAAAGTTTATACAATTTTTAGTTATTTCGGATGAAATGAGGGAAATCGCAAATCATTCCAATTTCCCCACCAGTTACCTATTTGGATTTTGTAATTTCCCTCATTTTCAATGATTTAAAGCTTATCAGAAATGAAATAAGAGTGGTTATTAAATAAAATCTGGAATTGTAATAACGTTCTGGCTGTTGTCTGGACTTGTATTTTGGTTTCGATAGTTTTTGATAATCTTAAAAATAAAATCTGGATCTTGGCAATATGAGCATACAGTCACATTTTTTGTACACAAAAGTGGCTGCATGTACTTTTGAAACCTGGTAGATTTTTGCGCTTAAAGTTTGGATTTTAATCTTTTTTCTTAGTCTGAATTGAGTGATTGACCTGTTTTTTAAAATGAATGAAGGTAAGTTCCACTTGAATACTTTTAATGTAATGTGATTGGAGGTAGACAACCTAAAAAATTAATACTCTACAAGGTGTATCTGAAAAGTATGTAATATGAAACAAAATGCATTGTACCATTACTTTTGGGTTATAGTCTCCAAGTAAAGCACACTTTGGGACGTTACACTGCTCAGCATCTCTAATATCATAAAAAGAAGTGTTTGTCTGTTTTTTTTCTTCCGCGGCCGCAAAATCCTGACGATTCTATGGCACTTACAGCAATGAGATTTGGCACGCATGTAGTCCGAATTTTTTGCAATTTTTGGGACACGGCGAATTAAAAATTCAATCTAGAAGAATTTTAATAGTTTTATTCTCCATCGGGTTTTTCAACGCTTTTCTACCGGAGAGAGAAGAAACACAGGAAACTAGACTTTTCTAACCCACGTGACCTTTTCCGTCAGCCGTTGGATACATGCCAAGGTTTTTTTCATCCGACAGAACGCGGAGAATTTTTTTTTTCCGCTTTGATTTTGCGCGGAGGAAAGATTTTCCAGCCAGACAAATCTTTTAACTGGAGTCTCAGTCCCCCCCCCATCTCCTAGACCGTTAAAGATGGAGTAAAAGTTTCAACGGATTTGAAATCTGCGGAAAATTTAGCACCAGATTAATACCTTACACCTCGGGCAACGCCGGGATAGCCACGCAGTGGCTAGTATCTTCTATTTTTCAAAGCACTCTAAAGACTCCATTGTTGGTATCGCCATCGGCTGTCTCATTGTGTTCTAAATTGCATCCACAATCTTGCCTTTCAGAGGTGATTCTAACTTTAGGAAATGTGAAAAGTTGCAGGATGCAAGGTCTGGGCTTATGGGGATCGAGCCACTATTATCAAAAGAGCCTGCACAAGGTGGGATGAATAGGCATTGTCTTGCTTCATATAAAGATCCTCTGTCAAAATTGAATTCTTTTTGAAATTCAAGGACGAGGATTAAATTTTCGTAAAATTCTGGGCCGACCAACCGGTATATTGTTTGTGTTAGCCTGTAGATAGGAAGGTTCCTGAGAGAATCCCTGAGTTCCTGAAGAGATCGGCTGGTGTACCTTAAATCTGTCGTGGCCGAAAGTCCTCACGTTGGGTTGGTGTGGAAGTTTGGAGAGTGGGGTGCCAGCTCAGGTGTTGTTTCGTTATCTGACCGTGGTTCAAAATTACGAAGTGTTGTCCTCAGATCTTTCCCTTAAGGGACTGATCCCGGACCGTCGTCAATAACCCGCTGTGTTGCTCTAGTACGACGTTAACTGAAATTACCTACCTGAGATTCAGGAATCGAAAATTGCAAGGGATTATCCTCTTGACTTAGCTCTAAAAATGCAGCTCCAAGTCAAAATACTTTAATAATAATCAAAGAAATCAGCTTTTGATAAAGTGGAGTTTTATGTATTGCCCACATATAAAAATTTTCGTATCTAAACCCTAACCCTCCAAGTATTTTAGACAAGATATACCGTCCATCAAGATCTAATCCATTTTGCTCTTGAGATACATCGACATCAATATATTACCGATTTTTTATGATGACGAGATCCAAGTTCTGGTTAGTTTTCTTCTAACGAGATATACATCACGATCTGCGAATGGTTGTGCTAGTGACGAGTTATCTCGTCAAGACAAGAAGGGTTGATGTATAAATCCCGCTCTCACGTTGGCTTGTTTTTCAATTCAAGAGTAACAGCAATAACTGTAAATTACGATCTTGTTTATGGAAATCAATAATCAACTTCAGAATAGGAAAATTTCTAAGACGTTATATTTTGAACCATTTCTTTGGAGTATTCTAATATTGTGAATGATTAAATTTTAAAACTGGTAATTTCCATCAATTAAATTTTTTTAATGTACTTCGGCAAATTATAAATATCTAGAAATTTGTCGATTGTTTTTGTGTAATACATTATACGCTAACATGAAGCTAAAGGAGATATTCAAATTGAGTTTGAAATTAATTAGTCTAATATTTCGACTTGGTTGAATAGATTGATTCCCCATCGGGAAGTTTTACATTGTTAGGTTAACATGCTGAAGAATTTGGCGTTTGCGAAAAGTAAAATAGCAATTGAAAAACAGCAAAAATATGCATTTCTTGTTCTATTTTTGAGAATTGTAGACACTGTTTATAGTTACAATCTAATGAAAAACTTTCTGTCACGGTAAATGTAGGCGGCAGTACAGTGTTTCTGCGGTGGAACGGAGTAATTTCCCTTAATGTATTCTGAACGTAAGGTAACTTGGCTGGTTTTCGAATACTATTTCAGCACTCCGCCAATAAACATTCCAAAGAATAAATTCCAAATTTTATTAAACACCAAACTGGCGTGACAGGGAATAGCAGCCAATATCATGACAGACAGTGCATCAAGCATCGCTGCTCTTGGTAATCTCTTCTCCCACAACCAGATCGTCAATGAGGTCAAGGAAAAACTCCAAATTAACATCATGGGTAAAAGCACACGCTGGCATCGAGGGAAATGAACGAGCAGACCTACTTGCGAAATCTGCAGCAAATGGGATCTCTCGCCAAACAACCAGTCTAAAGTGGCCTAGGTGCAAATTATCAAGTTCTATTGATGCACTGATCTTGAACCAATGGCAAGCACAATTGGATACTTCTACCAAAGGAAGATACACACTCATCAATTCTTCCCTAAGATTTCAACATACCTAAAATACCAGAACTCAAAACTGGTACAATTTTTCGCAGGCCATTGACAATTTCCGGCATATTTAGAGCGTTTTCACCTTCGAACTAGTGCGCTGTGTTATGCGGCCGAGAAGGTGATCCCATCCACTTCCTTTTTGACTGTGATCTCACAAGTCAGTGGCATTTGTTGAAACCTTCTCTGCAACAATACTCACATTGGTGCCAAAATACTGCCAAGAACAGACACTGTCGCCACAAAATCCTTAAAGTGATGGAATTTCTCAGCTCCAACATTGATTACATCTGTGAGAGCTGAGAAGTCTTAAGTCGAAAGTTCTCAAAATAACTTTACTTTTCTTTCGAAACTTTTATATGTCAATTTGGTTGTCTGACTTCTGTATTTAACATTATAATTATTTTTTTAAATGATTTTTTTTTGTTCTGATTTTGTTTATGTTTATGTTCTTTTTTTGTTTTGTCATTTTGTATTTTTGTGCTTACACGTTTTGCCCTTCACTTGCCTTTTCCCTTCTGTGTACTTAAATGTTTTATGTTTGTATTGTGGATTGCTCATCTCTCCCTTATCCCTGAATCTCCTCCGTGAGGCGAACTATACAGGTGAAACAGTGTACGCCTACGGCGTCCAATCCAATCCAGCCATATTTGGCGATCAAAATGGTGACAAGCTACATTTTAAGTTAACCCCGAAATGTCAGAGCATTTGGATAGTGGAATTAAAATCATTACACCTTCTGGTTTGTTCACACTGAAATCCCTCATACTGCCATGTTAGTCAAAAATGCCAGTATCTTCAAGTTGTCTTTTCGAATGGATGACTGTAGTTTGCAGTATGATCACTTAAACAACTGTTGCTGGAGTTATAACCACAGTTGAGTTGTAACTGTTTGAAAGCCGTTAGAGGAAGCAGATACTTTTATTAGCAGCATTTTACCTACCCCGTTAACACTAAAAATCAAACTGATACTTCTTGATTAGTACAGCTGTGAATAGACTACCAGTAAATTCCAAAGCATATGAGAAGAAGCCAATGTTCTTATCGGATTCTTTAAATAAAAAATTAACTCTAAGGAAATAAGTTTTGATATATACAATCTACAGGGCACCGACTTAGGAGAGGGGTTCGTTGGTACCATGGAACCGGGACCCAAGGGTGCAAAGGGGCCCGGCAAATGTGAAAACTTTCTCATTGTAATATGCTGTGCGTTTTCTAGTTTAATTATTTTATTGTATTTAAATAATGTATAAGCTGAAAAAAAGTGTATTATTTAGTTTAAGTTAAACACAAAGTACATTGACATATATTTCAAGAGCTGTCTTTCGCCATATATATTACGGCTTCCGCAAGAAGGCGGCCGACCAAGGTCAGTTATTTGTGAATAGGTGTGACAAGGGGTTGTCACACGCAGAGGTCAAAGAAACATGTTCGTCGATAATCAGATTAATTATCTCTCGCCAACACTTGGCCTCGGCAGCCCAATTGGAAAAACAATGGATTAGTTACTTGACATAGTTGGAGTTCGAAACTAGGTCCAGACAAAAAACATCGTGTACATCGGGGCGGGTGCGCGTTAAATCTGTCGTCACCTCAAATGTCCTCACGTTGGCCTGGAAGTTTGAAGAGAGGGATGACAGCTCAGGTGTTCTTCCCTGCCTTCTTACTCTCGCCAACATTGGACGATAATCTGTGCCAGAATCAACAAAATTGTCAAATCCAATGGCAATTGAGCACGGAGTTGCTTACGTTTGCACCAGTCCCCTAATTCAACTAATAAGACTCCTTCAATACCATGTGATCCAACTGACTTCACAGCAGTCGGTGTATACTGAGTAATAGAGGGCCAATCATTGAGCTTGGTATGGGGCTCCGATGGCAGATGTTGAGGTTTATGAAAGTACCTGATTTATATAGTGCTAGTTGCACCATTTTACTGCACGAATTATCACGCGGTTTGGTAAATAGTTTTAACATAACTTTTAAAGTTAACACATGCAAGTACGAGTCAATTTATTGCTAAGCAAAGCAAAATGAAAGAAGTAATTAAAATAATTTCAAACTGCTAAACCGAGTCTGTCTGATTCCGTGTAGCAATATCGTAATTAGAATTCATTTTTTTTATTCATCAAATTGAAAAGTTTAAAGGCCTCTTTCAGAAGTGAAGTTGCATTTTTAAACAAGCTTTTACTTAAGTCGAAGAAGGTTGGGAAAATAACAAATCCGAAAAAAGGAATAGAATCTGAGCTAAAGAGAAAAAGAAGGAATAAAAGAATTAATTTCCTCTGCTTCGACATGCTTTTTTTCCCCCAGAAAAAAGAAAACAATTATGCTGCCTAATTTTTCTATTCTCCTTTATTGCTTCCTTCATTTTGAAATTAATTAAAAAAGAATGCTAAGTCATTTTCCCATAGTAAAAGGACAGAAATCCCTCTTAATGCACTTTTTTAACTGAGCACGGCGATTAAAACGCAAAAATTCGTGGGAAAAAAATCTGGGAGAAACAAAGTGGTTTGGTTCTGTCTGTTAGGAGAGACCTTGAACAAATAACCCGAGGGCAAGTTACCTTTAAAATAATCATTCGTAATTGCGGGTTAGCGCTCGGATCTTCATTATTACGTTCGTTTTTCTAATTGCATTCCATCGTCTGATTTCTTCGCCGTGATTATTAAAATTCATTTTATGTTCCACTAATGCTCTCTTTTTTACATCCAATCAAAGAATTTTTATAGTATTATAGTCACGGTAGTTACCAATGGCCGACTTGTAACAGTGTATTGTTGTATTACCAATAATTTGTTTTACATAAATTACTGATTTTTCTTGCGACTATTCAGGGTTCCCGTCTACGCACTAAACCCTTTTACAAATTCAGTAACAGGTCCCAGTATCAGTTAACCCTACCGGTGATTGTGTCTCGATGTGGTATCTTGTCATTAACAAAAATGGCCAGATCTTGATGGATGAGATATATCGCCATTGGAAGAAAATCGATCAGATCTTGATAACGTCATTATACAAAAAACGTCGATATCATATATTTTTATAGCATTAAAGTCACGAAAATAACCAATGGTCGACATGTAATAGTGTATTGTTATAATGCCAATATTTGTTTCGAATTACTGCTAATATGCGACTAGTCCAGGGTTCCCACATGCACTCCAGGACCCTATAACGAATTAAATAACAGGTCCTAGCACCAGTTAACCCTACTGGTGGTTATTTCGACTTGGTATCTTGTAATTAACAAAACTGACCAGATCTTGATAAATGAGATATCTGTTGTTGTTGTTTCTTATGCCTACACTGGCAGACCGAAGGAGTGCCAGGCCCGTCGAAGACGGCAAGGGGGGGGGGGGTGCGCCTTCCATGTAATTGAGCCCTATTGGGAGGAGGTCCGACTTTGCTCAACATACATGACACATCAGTTTTACAGGATGGTCCCTTTCATACATCCATTCACTCACACGTATCGTAATTTTAGATGCCAATCAGAGGCCGATAACCCCCTGATCAGGTAACCCCAGAGGTATTGATTTTGTATGGGAACATGGGGGACTTTGTGACCACGACCTATTTAACGAGCCCCAGTCACCATTAGAGAACACGACGGTCTTTAGCCAGGTCGAAGCGCCGATCTCGCAATGATCAGAATTGCAGGCTCCGCCGAGGACAGAACCCACAATCTTTCTGATGCGAGTCCGACGCTCTGCTGACTGAGCTACCGCGGCTCATGAGATATCTTTTCATTAGAAGGAATAACCAGATCTTGATCTAGTCATAAAAAATACCTTGACGAAGAGATATTTCTGCATTTTCAAAGTTGATCAGATCTCGATGGTATCTCATCCAAACCACATGGAGGATCAAGAGGATGTGCCTCTCAAGAAATATTTTTTTTAATCCTACGCCCAGATAAAAGTCTTTCGGCCATACGCTGTTTTGCCGTCCAATAGAGCGAAGAAAGTCCTTGGGGAGAGGTATCCCTGATGTCAATGTCCTGTAAATTAGAGCACTCCGCAAGGTGTTACCTATTCATAAGACCATCGCAACAAAGCGGACAAATCGGGGAGATAGCCACACCAATCCTATGTAGGTGCTGTTGAAGGTAGTCGTGTCCAGTTAACAAGCGGAAACAGGTCACTCCCACCCTTCTTGGTAGATCAGTAGGGATTCTTCCCTCATTACTCAGCAGGCAGTCCCAACTCCTTCCCTGCATATCCCTCTGATACTGCAGTTTTCTTTGTTTCTTGAACTGAGATGTTATGTAAGTCCTGTAGTTCCGCAAAGGGAGAGGTGGAGAAGGCTGGGGCAGGGAGAGGGCTGATTTAAGAAATAAAAATATGCATTCGTACTCAATGTATAACTTGTCCCAATTTGTAATTTCTTCTGTTATCCTTTATACAATAGTACCCCCTTTTTAAATATAATTGTGCAATTACTTAGAAAGCTACACATATCAGTGTAAGACCTTTCACATCTTTCAGGTTTTCCTGAGACAAATAGGTTTGAAGTTTCACTTTATTATATTTCACCCCTTGGGTACAGAAATTTCCTAGTTCGGATTATCATTTGCACATTAATTACTGTAATATTTTCGCATTATCGTTTGCACACTAGTTACTGTTATATTTTCGTATAATTTCGTTTGATATGAATAGCAACAGTATGAGAGAGATCGCGCTGTTTCTGATCTCTGCGTTCCTTCCAAAAAAGAATGTCTGATAACGCAGCCGTGTAAATACACTGCTGGCCACCCAAATTGCAACACCAAGAAAGACAAGAGATATCACAACAAAATTTATTTTGTAGATAACATGTTGACCAAGTATCAAATGATTAAATTTATAGACTTCTGTGAAGTGTGCTTCCTGCCAAAATCAGTAGCCAGAGTAGCCGCCATTGTTGGAGATCACCGCTGCCACACGCCTCGGCATTGATTCAAAGAGACTTTGGATGTGTTCTTGGGGGACAGCAGACCAAGCAGCTTCCACACGTTGCCAAAGTTGATCTGGTGTGGCAGCTGGGGATGTAATCTGGGTTAATCGTTGATCAACCATGGACTGCATGTTTTCTATCGGCGAAAGATTCGGAGAGCGAGCTGGCCAGGGAAGCAATTCAATCTGGCGATTGAAGAAGAACCCTTGGACAATGCGTGCCACGTGTGGTCGCGCATTATCCTGTTGAAATATGGCTGTAGACAAGCCCTGAAGGCAAGGAAGGACAACTGGCTCCAACACCTCGGAGATGTAGCACTGGCTGTTTAAAGTACCGGCAATGCGTACTAGAGGAGTGCGAGAGTGATATCCAATACCGCCCCATACCATAATACCCGGTGCAGGACCAGTGTGTCGGTGCATAACGCAGCTGTTCAGCATCCTCTCTCCACGGTGTCTCCAGACTCGAATCCGACCATCGTGGTGTTGCAGACAGAAGCGTGACTCGTCAGTAAAGACAATTTCATTCCATTCTGCCGTCCACATCCTTCTTTCATCGCACCATTGGCGTCGGAGACGTCTGTGATTCTGCGTCAAGGGTAGACGAAGCAATGGACGTCTTGCGGACAGACCACTCTGCTGTAAACGGCGTCGAATGGTACGCGCAGGATGATGCGTTACAGACTGAATGTGTTGTGATATGGTTCGTGATGTGGCTGAGCGATCCGTCACTGCCATACGCACAATATGCCTGTCATCACGTGAAGAGGTGCACTGAGGTGGAAGCGATGGAACACGTCGGTCCGTCGTACCCTCCTGCATCCAACGATCACATATCCGCATTACAGTTGTTTGGTTTCGTCCAACACGACTACCGATTTCCCTGAAAGATAATCCACAATCTCGGTAGGCCACTATCCTTCCTCTGTCGAACTCGGATACTTGATCAAAAGATGATCGCTGTTTACTACGAGGCATAATTGATCGTTTTTTTGAAAAAAACACAAGAAAAACACAGTTGCCGTACTTGAAATCGTCGAAATCTCCAAGCCTTAAATAGCGCTTTGAAGTGGCGCCAAAGGCGCGCGTGATGTGCGTCTGCGCTGAAATTCTAATCATTTGCATATCTCACCTCCGCTAATGCATGTTGTAAATTTTATATTTTTTGCATGCTTCCTTCAAGGTGTTGCATTTACGGCGGCCAGCAGTGTATTTCTATGTATGGAGTCAGATTAAATAAAGTGTATTTTTGTAGAGAATATGATTGAATAATTTGATTCTAAGGAGAGTCTCGTAACACCAATCACTCTTGCCATGTACAATAATGTACATGTTTAATTTTCTCCTAGTTTGAATGACGAATTAAACTCGTCATCCGTAACTTAGGCAAAACAAGTGCCTGACGAGTATCAGTAGTCAAATGTACCCAAGGGGTTAATGTAATTTGTTTTATAAATCTACGGAACGCCACCATTATAACGCTACATGTGATACACAATTTTTTGTGTGCCCTTACAATAATCCTCTTAAAGTTTTAGCTCATAGTTTGGCAACTAGAAACAATAAATTTATGAAAAATGAGGGTCATGGTAGCCCGGTTGGTAGAGTTGTGAATTATTAAACGGAGGGTTGCAAGTTCGAAACTCAATACAACCAAAGACCATCATGTACGTAGGGGCTGGTGAACGTTAAATCAGTGTGGAAATTTGAAGAGTGGGATGACAGCTCAGGTGCTGACGTCGTCATCTGACCGGGTTTGAAAATTACGAAGTGCTGTCGTCGGATCTTTTACTTCTGGATTAATCCAGGACTGTCACCAATAGCCCGTTGTGTGTTGCTCCAATACGACGTACGTTCAACTACCTACCTACCCATATACAAGGTACATGTCAGCCATCCTTGAAATGAAGAAGATAAAAGCTCGTCCTGCGAGTTCGAAACTGGGTACAATCAAAGACGTATACCTGGAGACTCGTGCACGTTACATCTGCAGTGTCTTCAATCCTCACGTTGGCTTGGTGTGCAAGTTTGGAAAGTGGAATTGATCCCGGATCGTTAACGATAGCTCTTTGTGTTGCTCCAGTGCGACGTAAATTCGACTACCAAATTTGAAGGTCAGATAATAGTGCTTCAAATCCGTCCCACACCATATATCTCATCCACCTGAGTTTCCGAACAATACCATTATCATGCATATTAGGCACTCTTATCCGACTTCTTCGAATTTACTTATTCCATAAGCATGTATCTCGCAGAGATAATTGTTTTGGCACTTTCTACCAACTTTCCCAGTCGTTAGCCTATCTGGGCCCGCTGCCCGCAGGACGTCGTTAGGACGAGGAGATCTAGGACCGATGGCCGATGAAGAGGGCCTTAATCAGGTACTAGAACTTTTCCTGCCCGTCCTCTCCCTTCCCTGTAGTTATATCTAGATATCGGCCTTCATTTCCCCGGCTTTTTTTGGGCATAACATCTTCCTCGTTTTTTTCCCCTCTCCAGAGTGCCCTCCGGGTCTTCGGGCACTTTCCTACCCGAACTCGGGGGACGTCGTTGTTACGTTCATTTATGGATGATGGTCAAGCTCTTATTGGATATTTTCCCCTTCCAAATCACCTGGTGATGCGAACTCGGTTCGTAAAAGCGTTGAATAGGCCGAGTCCCGTGAGGTCGTGGTAGAGGCTAAGGTTCAGAAAACCAGCTTCAATCTTACAAGAAGAGACATGAACTTGGGGTGGTGGAATTGAAATTTTTTTTTATGTAGGATAGTATTTTACTAGAGGAATAGAAGTGCGAAGATAGTAGATGCCACGCTCGGCCATTTTCGAGAAATACTGATTAAAAAAGAAAAATGTACGTCCTCTTACATTGGATTGTTTACCGAGTTGGCAGCGTTGTTCTGGGTTCGCGTTCCCAGTTTAATTCATTAAAAAAGTCTTTTTATACTTATGCAAGTGTTCACTGCAAATATTTTTTTGAGGAAGTAATGATTCATTTGCGCACCATTTCGCTTCCAGTCGAATCACAAAAACTTCTTGAAATTTCGTGAGTAAATAATGAAAAAAATAATCGTTCGGACGTGGCCTCGACATCCGAGTTTGATTTACCTTTTAGATGACGACTCGCTCAATTCAGATTTTTAATGACCAGAATATCAACTCAATCACATGAAATAATTTTAAATAAGATTGTCGGTTGCATAAATAGAAACGAACGCTTGGTAAAAAAATTAAATATTTGTTAAGAATACTAAAGACACTACACACAATATTACAAAGAATAATTATCAATTCTTTCTAACTGTCTCGAATTTTCTTCTGAATTCAAATTAATTTTTTTAAATCTCATTCCATATCATGATTACAATTTGCATGTGCAAAACTAAAACCTACATTCACAACATTATCGTTTACGAGTGCATAATAAAAATATACTATCACTGTTATCGTTTGCACGTGCTTCATATAAATGGTTAAATGAACCATTTCTTCCTCGAATAAACATTTGCAGCGATGCTGCTTACCAAAAATGATAAAAAAAATTGAAAGAAACTAGGAGTCGAACCCAGGACGGCAGTGTGGCAGTCAGACGATGGGATTAATTGTACGTGTATCTGCCAAACTAATCTACCTACACGAAATTTGTATAAATATAGTCAATATATATATAAGCAAATGTAATTCTAAAACCGCGATTTTTCAAAGCGGCTGAGTGGGCGCAGATTGGCAGTAATGCTAAATTACACATGCAATTCTCCATTGAAGTAATCTTGGTATTGATCCCGGACCATCACCAATAACCCGCTGTGTTGCCCCCAGTTTGACGTTAAGTAAATACCTACCTACCAGTGGAGTAATCAACATAATATATTTTTATTTCAGCGACCCCAAGTAATTAGAAAATACCGCTCTATATTTCGGAAAGTTAGTGAAACGCTGGCCTTTGCTATAGGAATAAAGAAAAGAAAAAACTGGTTCAAATCAGTCAAAGGGTTAAGAATTGTGTTGAGAAGAGACACCTATTTTTATCTATTATATTTTTATAATCATCACATTAGTTTGATCAACTTGCATACTATTGTCAGCAGAAAACGCACACACATTATCACTTTCTTGTAACACTACAGGAAAAAGAAACCTCGAAGAGGCTTCCAGCTTCTAACTTACAAAAATAGATATCGATTTCAAAACAACGCAATAATTGCGATTGACTCCACAGAGTGCTCGAACCCTGCCAAATAATGGACCCCATCCAACTTTATTTATACGAAAGTATTCTCCTATACTCGCGCTGTCAACAATCCCCCTTTTTGTTCCATGAATGCTGTATTAGAAAAACTTTCTCATTGTTGAAATTATTGCGAAAAAAGTTCGAGCACGCCTCGGGCAAGGATCTACGTGAATAACTCAGCGGGTGGGAAGTGGGAGGGGGGAAGGGAAAGAGAGGACACATCCAACACATAGTAACTAAATATTGGCATCACCTCTGTTCGGATCCCTGCTCCATTCAGAACCGCCCAAGTGTACTGCCGGAACACTAATACGCAAACAATTCGATTTCTCCTGGTACACGGAGAATTTCATAAGAGGGGAGGTAATTTTTGAATCCCACCTTGAACAAGGAAACAGAAGTGTTTACGCGTGTTTGGGTGACAACCGGTAACGATGGCACATTGTAAAAACTTCTTTTCCTCACTACATCTGGAGGAAATTGTATTTGATCATTCACACTGACGGTTGACTGCAAATAAGAGTTTTTGCGTTCAATGTCAGAGTTTAACATCGTCTTACGAAACAAATCAATTGTCTTGCGCAATAACAATCGACAAAAAATCTTTATCGAGGATGTGAATCATTGTTATTTTGTTTTCTAAATGTTGAATTTATGAATAGCTGAATAATTAGTGATAAGTAGAAAGTTCTCATGAACCTTGTATACGTATTTGGATGTATAGGTAACAAATATATATATATATCTTGGTCTAAGGAGAAAATTAATTTCGGAAATGTGTATGTTGTGTTATTCTTTTAAGATTAAATGGAGTTGAATATTTTACCCTACAGAAAGAAACATAAGTGTTTACGAATGTTAGGTGACAACCGTTAACAACGACATAATGTAAAAACCCTTTTTTCCTCTCATTACATGTGATGAAAATTGTATTTGATCATTCAAACTGACGGTTGACTGCAAATAAGTGTTTTTGTTCACCTCTCTATCCCCTCAGAAGAAATTTAATGGTTAAAATAAGCCTTTAACTCACTCCAAATCAAATTTATGTCCTTAAAATTATATCAAAAATTGGTAAACATAGGGGGATGCGTCCCCAGAAAACGTATTGGGGGTACGTAATTGGGGAAAACGGGGGTCATATTCGGATTCAGGAGGTCATTTTACATAAGAATCAGTATAAATGGTGTTGGGGCTTTTTTTCATGCAGAGCAGTGTAATTGGTGAAAATCCAGTTCTCCCTGTATAGGTACTTCGATGTATAGGTAACAAATAGGTCTCTTGGTCTGAGAAGATGGTTAGTTTCGGAAATTTGCATGTTGTGTTATATATTAGTAAAATGAAGCCGAAAATTTTGTAATACACAAGGAAACAGTAGTGTTTGCGTATGTTTGTTGACAACCGGTTACGAATGACATAATTTAAAAACTCTTTTGCAAATAAGTATTTTGCGGTTGTGTTCAATAACATTTTAACTTTTCGTTTTACGAAGCTAATAATTTATCTTACCAAATAAAAATTTTAAATATCTGTATCGTGGATGCGAGTTATTTTGTTTACTAAATCATAAATTAATGAATAGTTTAATAATTAGTGAAACGTCAGAAGTTCTTTTAAACCTTGAATAGGTATTTTGATGTATACACAAATAGTATATGAATACACAGGTAACAAATAATGAATCTCTTGGGCTGAGGAGAAAAATAACTTTGGAAATTTGTATGGTGCTGTTTTTTTAAATGAAATGAATCGGAAATTTTTTTCCTATGACTGATCTGTCCAGAATAACTAATATTTTCTCAGCATCTGAGAAATGTGCCAAGGTTTTATCCTTGAAAATACTGAATCTATGTAAAATAATTAGTATTTATAAATATTATGCTTGTAGTATACTAATAATCGATAAATAAAATAAATTAAATTTCGAAAGAACCTGATGGTGGTAAAAGCTTTAAAATTCGGGTTTACAAGTCTTGTTTACTTTTATTTTCTATCGAAAATTTAAATCAACTATTGCAAAAACGATGTCAATTTTTGTCAGCTATGTAATGTATCTCTCTCATTACAACATAGTAACTTATTTATATTGCTCTTTACTGTATGGGTTTCTTAAAATACTGATAAACTTATGACTTATCTAAGTTAATCTTCTTTAATTTACTCCGACATGACAGCATTTTGAACTAAAAAAACTATCTGGGTTCTAATAGGAAAAGTTTTCTAATGTCATTTATTAAACAATTCTTATCAAGCACTGCCAGTTCATATGCATTGGGTGACAACATTTGCGACTTTAGTCGACAGATGGCGACAGCGGTTATTATTCTTTATCGTTGCCCTCGGTGGTACTAAGTTGTACTTGACTGAGTTTTATATGTTTATTCATATTTTTGGAAATTATACCCCAATGATACTAAAATACCGATTAATACTTTGTCCAAGCAAAATTTAATCGATTCCCTAGATAAAATTTATATGAGAATCGAAAGAATACCGATAGAAAAATTAATATCTACATAAATTGGGGATAATTTAAATTCTGTTGTGAGACTTTCTGTAATTACAGGGCAATAGAACTGTAATAAATGCACCATTATTACACTTTTTAACGATTTTAATATTTTTATCCATTGCATTTTTTAATAGTATTAAAAGTATCTAAGCTCTGAAAATCTTAGAGAGGACTTTGACTAATCACTTGTTTTCCTCGTAATTTTCCTGATGCTGTTGGAGAGTGATCTAAATGATATTACTAGTGTCTTTGCACACTTAACCAAGCCTCCACCCCCTTCTTGCTCCCCCCCCGCTTACATTTCAATTTAAAAAAAAATTATTAATCCTATTTGTCCATGGAAGAAAAGTTGCTTTCTCTGTACATACAATGATACTGTAGTGAAAGCAGTTTTACGGATTGAAGTACCTACAAACCTTAATTAACTTATTCGTAATCGATCAGAATAACTAACTGTTTTCTAGCACTATATAGCTGTAAATACTGTACACAAATCCTTTAGAATGCTTACTATGCATTGAAAACTTTATTTATAATAAAGATTAATTAAAAATAACCACTCATCTCTCGTAACGGTACAAAAATCTTATTTGATTTCACAACTTCTAACTATTTATTTTCTTACGTTTAATTTTCTAAGAGGTTGCATTTCTTGCTGTACTAATTAGGTTTTATGGATGGAATAGTGTTAACACACATTTCCGTATTAAGATGATTGCTTCATCTCCACCAGCCCTAGTAATTAAAGTTTTTATTTTTAAACATTTGCAACCTCGTCATCAGCTTTTCCTTGTTACTTTAATGGTTTCCTATGACTGATTGTACTCCTCAAAAGTTGTGTATGACTATGAAAATATTTATTTAATTGATTATTTGATTTTAATTCAATACTTGGCTGATTTCGGTTCGTCATGCTCGATACTGAAAAATGCCAATTTTCGAAAGTTTCATATTTAAGGTTGGAAATAGAAGATATTTATTGAATGAAACTCTCTTTTTATTTTTGAAGATGTACTTTATACTACGGTAACATTTTGCTACATGAAACTTATTAGACAGGGATCTACGTCTTAGAGTAAATCTCAAACTCTTATAAAAGCACAAATCCGGGGGTGGGGGGATTTTAAAACCGAAACATATTGATATTCAGAACTTAGATTGCTAAGAACTTCTCCGTTACAAAGCAGGCAAAGCATTTTTTTGGATATCAGTCTTTTGACTGTCGAGGTAACTTAGCGACTGGAAAAATCTCAACTATAACTGTTTTTTTATTTCTTTATCTCAAAAATGTCTCTAAAGTTACAACTATAGTTTTGAATAAAAAGATGTGATTTTAGTGCACTGTTATTCGACGACTTAACGAAACAGATTTTTCTCTTGACTAAAGTAAGAAAAAAGTTTTAAACTTCAATCAAATAAGTTTTTAGATTCTCACTATATTTGATTTTTGAAAATTTCTGGTATTTAGTTTTAAAAAACTAATCCCAAAAATTATAATATTTTAATTAGTTATTAAAAAATGCATATACTCTAGCTTGATATTGCATAATCTGGCTTCTTTCTAGATAAAGATTATCTTTCTCACACGCACAGAATGGCAGAAACGAAACATTTTAAATACCCAACTAATTGTATACTAGAAGCTGGTTTTACAGAGAACTATGAATGTTTTCGTTTGTTTTCCCTTATGACTCATAAGTTAAGGATGATAATTCTTTATTGGCATATTACTTAACTCTAATTGGTGTATGAGAATATAAGCCATATTTAAATTCACATTAACTTTTTGCTTAGCCTGTAAATGTATTTCAAAACTGAAATGAAGTATTTTATAGGTTATGTTTGATTTTTTTTTGCTACACCACATTTAATTAAACCCAGAACTAAGACCAGAGTGCTATTACCATCGGTTTATCATGATACTTTTCAGGAACTGGAGAGGTTATTTGAGAAAATATTCGTAGTCCCTTGAAAAGAAATAAACTTTGTGCAAATTCTTAATTAACATGTGTACTAAATCATACTTTAATTAAATAGTTTAATTAATATTAATCAGTAAATTTAAATAAATTAAAATTAACATGGTTGTAGTATACATTAAGAATTCTAAAATGAGACTACCATTATATTGAATGGGACGATCACCGATAAAAGCTCCCTCGGTAATTAATATCCATCATAATAAAATCTTTAAAAAAATTCTGCCGTTATTGGAGAAAATTAAATATTTATGTGACCAACTGTTACTGGAGATAGTTAAATATTTGTTTAACTGAAATTGTTACCGGAAAAAATGAAATATATATACAAATTTAACTGTTATTGGAGAGGAAATTAAATATTTATGCTCGCACACACAGTCATCTGAAACGCATACTCTTTTGGTCTTGCTATCTTTTCAGGCCACGTCTTCGTACTCTTAAGCACACAGTGACGCTGCAGGAGTCATTCAATATACGCACCAAAAAAGAGGTCTAACATGCAACAGTAATAAACCTCTGTGTGAGCAATATACTATGTAAATAGTACATTACATAGTACGTAACTCCTGATTAAATGTGGGTTAAACATCCTGGTGGTTGTCTTGACAAGGAATCTCGTCATTAGCAAAACTATTAGCCTATCTTGATGAACGAGATATCTCGCTATTAAGAGAAAACTAACGAGACATTGGTCTCGTTATCACAGAAAAATAGTCGAAACCATTTCAGGTTAAAATAATGTATTCAGATATGTATGGGAGGGTTTCTTCAAAAGAGAGATCTACCTTTTATGAGCTTCCTTATATTATACCCTTTCTTTACACCTAACAATGGTAAATTGAGTATGTGTCAAAACAATCCATTCCCATTCCTACGTTCATCCAGAGGTCTAAAATGCATAGGAATATTAGGTACGTCTTAAAAACCGTACACAAACTCCCTGACCGAGTGCATGTTAAACGAAACGTACGAAGTAAACTATACGTTTCACATCGACAGCACATCTATCGCTGCTCCCACCGATCAGATTTTACGAATTAGCATCTCATTTCCATAAGTCACTTCGGTTCTCTCAATTTTTTTCAAATCGAGAGATCCGAAGTGATTTAAATTTGTGATTGCTAAATTAACATGGTTTGTTAAAAATTGTACAGGGAACAAAATGGAGAAGATTTTTTTCCTGATGCGGCTATTCGTTTAGGGAGTATTAAGTGTCAATGTCGAAAAAAGTGAAATTTCTAACGCGTTTGAGCACGTACAACTGTTCAGCCATGAGATGTATATATATGTATATATAGTATGTATATATGTATATATAGTATGTATATATGTATATATATGTATATATATATGTATATATGTATATATATGTATATATAGTATGTATATATGTATATATATATGTATATATGTATGTATGTATATATGTATGTATGTATATATATGTATATATGTATGTATATATGTATGTATGTATATATGTATGTATGTATATATATGTATATATGTATGTATGTATGTATATATGTATGTATGTATATATGTATGTATGTATATATATGTATATATGTATGTATGTATGTATATATATATATATGTATATATGTATGTATGTATATATATATATATATATATGTATGTATGTATATATATATATGTATGTATGTATGTATGTATGTATGTATATATATATATATATATATATATATATATATATATATGGGAATAACCTTTTGGTACGCCTGACAAATGAAACACGAACTCTTGACTGTGCGTGTGTCAAACTTATTCATTCATGTATGTATATTCATACAAAGAGAGGTCTAAAATTGCATGGGATTTTCTTTGTGTACACCTAAATATGGTACGAGAACTCTTGGCTGATTGTGTGTCAAACTAATTCATTCATATATGCATGTTCATACAAAGAGGAGTCCAAATGCATGGGAATTTCCTTTGTGTACGCCTAAAAAAAGGTACACGGATACCTGACCGAGTGAATGTTGCACTAAACTGTACGTTTCACATCGAGAGCAAATTAATCGCTGCTCCCACATATTAGGTCGTATGAATTAGCATCTCATTCCCAAAAGTCAATTCGGAAGCCTCGTCTCTCACCGAGCCACAGTCTGTCATTAACGGTTTCGTTTTAAAAGCACGGTTATGCATCTCATGGGCCCGGTTTCTGCGAGTGGGTCGCAGAAAAACGTGACTTGTGCAGCCCGGGTCGCTCTGTAGGGAAACCCCCCTGAGGAGTCCCTTTTTGGAGTCATTAGACGGAGTCTTTCCTTTTTGCGCGAGAGTGTCTTGCTGGCGGGCATGGAATCGCTGCCCAGGGGTCTTCCTATGATTAAGCATTATGGGGGCGCGTTCGCAGGGGCGGTGAATCATTGTTAATCAAACGAGCGTGCCGGGGCTGGCAAGACAAACAGCGGGATGGGGCGACTCCTCCAGCCCGCGGGCGAAGCGCGGTCCCGCTCGCGTTTGAAAGAGCAGCGTGGGAAGAGCGAAAAATAACCACCCTAGTCCACTGATCTTTGGAGAGAGAGCGCATCGGGGCTTTCGAAAAAATCCCGATGTGTGTTTCGGATGGGTAAGGGATTGGGTTCGGATGTTAATTACGCACGGCCGACTACTTTGCTGGTGTGGTCGTGTGATTGCGAATGATAGAGTCGTCCCTCGTGGCGTCGGTCTCGGATCTGGGTTCGAGACGCGATGTGTGTTCTGGCTGGGGAGGTATTGGAGAGAAAGACCCTTTTGTCGGCTCAAGATAGCTTGAATGGCTCAAACTACAATGGGCGCATGGAGTGATTCCGGAAACCAACTGTAGGGATGGTACAAAGCGTAGTATGATTGGGTGGTAACGGATCGTAAATACAACAATGCATATAAGTTTTGATGCAGAAGCTGCGAAAATTGAACGAAAGCTAACCCTATTGGTAGTTGTTTCGTCGAGGTATTTCGTCTCACTAGTAAAAGGGATCAGATCCTGATGGAATGAGATCTCACATCACTAGAAGAAAGCTGACCATATCTTGATCAGTTTTAATCATATACCATACCTAGTCAACTAACGCAGGCCTCGAAATATTTTTTTTAATACAGGTGCACAAGGTGCACCCAAGTTTTTAAATTAGGTACACAGGTGCGCCTAGCGGGAAAAAATTAGGTGCACAATTTTATTTTCATGTGCACAGTGCACCTGTGCACCCGGGTATTTCGAGCCCTGAACTAACGTATACTAACCATATCAAGTCACCATAAAAAAATAGTCAATGTATATGACAAGATATCTTGTGATTCGCAAAATTAGCAGATCTTGAAGAAAGAGATATCTCGTAGTAATCATATGCTAAGTTAATAAAATGTTTTAAATTGTCATTTTTTAAAATATTTATAAGTAGGTAAGTAGTTGAATTGATATCGCACTGGGAACAACACAACGGGCGAAAGTCCGGGATCAATCTCGAAAGGTAAGATACGAGGGCACCTCGTTATTTTGAACAACCGTCAGATGACGACCTGATTTGAATCGACGACCTATTCTCCAAACGTAAACACTACGCCATCGTGAGTAATATTGACGAGGATTGATGATGGACTACACATACATCGTTATGCATAGTCTTACCATTTTTAGTATTACATCTATTTCCACTTTGAATTTCGTCTTTATCACACTTCGTTTAAATTCTCTCGTTCGAATATTACTGTCTCAGCGATAATGGCGACACTTTTTTTTTGTCAAAAAGTCCCAATCTCGTACAGCAAATACTTTTGTAGGCTCTCGTCAATATCATCTTCCGTCCCATAGACACCTCGCAAAAATAATATTTACTTGTCATGACCTCCATTATGCGAGGAGCTTAGAGATGAGCTGCTTCTAACGGGGTTGATTGGGTTAAATGTTGGAATGACCCTATTTTGCCAATCTGCACTAAACAACGGATACTAAGGAAGATATACTGACACTGAAGAGAGAAATACACCCAGGTAGAAATCGAACTTAAACGTCTACAATAACAAGTATCTTGAGCAGTGCGTAAACTCACTGAGCAGCTGCAACACCTGCTTGCAACGAGGGACGGGCCCCATTCCAATGTTTAATCCACTCTTCTGCAAGACTAATTTATTTAATAAACGGATTTATTCAAAACTTATTCATGACTTATGTCCCTAACTCTGAGCGTCAAGAGATTTCTGAGTTGTGTAAAACTGATTTTACTCCAATGGACACATAATGACTAAATAACCACATACAGGGGTTTCGAAAATACCTGTTCAAATTGTAAAGGATGGTGCCCAAAATAGCATCGCTTCAAGAATTGTGAGCTTGCCGTTGAAAATCCGAGAGTGGAATGACGGCTTAAACCAAAGAAACGACGTTATCCACTGACCTAACCCTCACCACCTAAACGTGGCATTTCCAAACTAGTAATCTTTGACAAAATGCTTATTTTGGGCCCCTCTACCTCCTTTTACAATTGGATTAGATCTTTTAGAAACACCATGTATTGGTCGAAAGAATCCCACAATTCCACTGGTAAAGATGTTCCTAATGGTCAGAAGTCAGGCAGTCCAGGGGAGTCAGATGTCCGGTTGCAAATCAGATATATGCCGTCCGAATCCCTCAGAGTGGCATGGTGTGTATTCATGCCAATATTATAGCGAGTTCTTTTAATTCAAAGACAGGTGGGAAAACAAAACAACCGACGAATGCTCCGAGACAACAGATGGGTGTTTTGAAGTCACTGAAAATCATGACTCAAATATTTAAAATCTCAAATTATGGATATAGATATTAAAAAAAATCGAGCTGGAGAGCGTTTTGCGGGCTCATTTCGAGCCCAACTGTTCGACACCGTGTCCGGATCATCCCCTGTACCTCGAAATTAGGTCCCGCAGCGATCATCAGAGGCGTATACATCCCGTCGGTAACTAACTTACATATCGTTGTGTAATGTATGCTAATGGAGTCGCCGTGGGTCCACTGGCATAAGGCACGGCGCGGCGAAATCCCATACAAATGTAAATGAAGTGGTTAGATTCTAGTATGAATCACTTGAGACCGCCCAGAACAGCGTCTGTCATAATAGAGTTTTAAAGCCGCATTAGGCACGGAGGGTCTAGGTGTCGTCGCCACAAAGGAGGGTGCGAATGAGACGCTCAATTGGCCACTCGTTCTGGGGGACGGATTGTTTGGTTTGGCACGTGCTGGATGATCTTTTCGGGACGCTGTCTTCTCTGGAGGCAGGTGCTTTGGAGTTGGTCCCTTTTTGGGACGGGTGGCAGAGTTTTCTAAGATTTGGATGCAGGGAGTTTTGACCGCGAATGTAGTCTTTCATATGGCCTGAAGTACGGGCTGCACACTTCAGCAGGCCACCAAGGGCATTTGACTTTTATAAAAGATCGCCTCGATTAAGTACGTATTAAAAAATTAATGGCACAAACCTTTTTTTCCTCCTTTTTCCATAAACGTCGAGGCCGCGATAACCCGGATGGCAATGGTAATGACAATTATCGTCACACTGGAGCAATAACAACTTGCTATTGGAGACGTTCCGAGATCAGTCCCGAAGGAAGAGATCTTACCTAGGGCAACACCACGTAAACTTGAACCACAGTCCGATGACGAGGTCGACACCTGAGGTGGCACCCCACTCTCCAAACTTCCGCTTAATGCCAACGGGTGTTTGAGACCACGACCGATTTAGCATGCACCAGTCCCCACGCACACTATGTCTTTGGTTGGATTGAGTTTTCATCTTCCATCCCTAGTGCGGTTGGAAGAGCGAGGCCCTAGATCGGAATTTAAGTTCCGGTGCACACATCCGGTTTTTCAACGTGCGGCGCCGCTGCCGCAACGTAAGTGCGGTCTGAAATTCTTTAGATCCAATGGAGGAGTGCACACATGACTCCAGCGCCGCTGGGGCGACACACGTCCAATTTGTACCGCAGTTCCCCACAGCGCCGCAGCTCGCCGCACATGTGTCTCCGTTCTGAAGTACCTTGTTTTTATAAACAAATAGAATATAAATAATAATTAATAAATGGTTGTATCCAGTAACGTTTATTTTGCTGCAAAATATACTTTTTTTATACCAAGTAAGCGAAATAAACACGTTTTCTTCGATGGAATATTTATCGCAAATGGCGCGAAACGAGTTCGTGCGTCATTTCACGGTTATGTGTGCATAGTTGGGCTTCGGTGCCGCAGTGGAGCCGCACGTTGAAAAACTGGATGTGTGCAACGGGCCTGAAGGAACAATGATAAAAAAAGATTAAAAATTAAGAAAATGTCTACATCACAGACATTTTTTATTAAGCTAATTGTAGGTGATGGTAACGTTTCTGTGGTGGATCGTGTTTCATGTACATATGCCTAACGTGACGTTGGAACCGCTGTAGCCCGGATGAAGGAGTAGTGGAGTAGCAACCAAAGGGTTGCGAGTTGTAAATTAGATCCAGCCAAAAACCGTTGTGTACGAGGGGGATGATGCACGTACGGCGTATATGTTCTCACGTTGGCGTGGTGCGGAAGTTTGGAGGTAGGCATTTTAACTAACGTGGGCTGGGTCGGGGATCAGACCCGAATGCTCGGGAGCAGGAAGTGCCTAAAACTGCCACGTACGTCGTAGAACAAAGTCTTCGCAGAACAATTGTTTTTAAAATTTTATCAAAATATCATTTTATTTTTTAATAGTAGGTTACGATGTTCTGCAGTTCAAAGCGCGCTCTTTGCCACATTTTTTTTTCTTTTCTAGCTACGGAATAACCTCTATACACCGTCCAAATTACTACAAACACTTTATAAATAACAAATCTTCTATGTCAATGATAAAATATTTAACTTCAAAAGTTATCGACATAATTTCAAATTCTGAAAGTATGCCTTGGTTTTAAATGAAGTAAGTAAATTAATTTTGATGTTTTATTATAAATATGTAATACATATTTAGCCGATAATTGTGTTTTACGTCTGTTTTTGATTTGACTGCAGTTTTCAAAATTCGGACAAAATGGATGCAGAACAATTGCAATTGCTTGGAGTTGTGTTGCAGAACACTGAATATAATTCTGCACCTGGGCACGAGTGCATAGTTAAATTATCATTTTGATATTTAGGGTAGTTTAGTAGCACAGTCGATTTAATAGCGGATTAATAACCGGAGGGTTACGAGTTCGAAACTCGATCCAGCCCGAGACCGTCGTGTACGTAGGGGCCTGTTCCAATCTGTCTTAGTCTCAAATTTACTCTCGCTGGAGTTGAAGATTGCAGAGTAGGGTACCATCTCAGGCGTTGACCTCATAATCTGACCGTAATTCAAAATTACGAGGTGCTGCTCTTTGAATTTTCCCTTCGGAATGAATCCTGAACCTTCGACAAAAGCCCATTGTGTTGCTCCAGTATGACGTTAATTCATCTACAGGGTGATGAACGAGAAATGTACGTTTTTGTAATGGGTAGTACTTTTAGGGGAGGGATCGCACAAGATCGCCGACCCATGTCCACTTGTAGTCCACATGAGTAAGTTTAGTTGCAATGGATAATTGAAGTGTTGAGCATCGTGTGTTTGCCGTGGAGGAATTTATTCGAAATGGCAAGTCTATCGTGGCCACTCGGCGTGCCTTCCGTCGTCAACTTCAGTGTGCGTGATGTGCTTCCTTCTCTTGACACATTTTTAAGGTGGGTGAATGATTTTCGCACTCATGGTAATGTGAAAGTGGAAACAAAAAAAACGGGTCCTCATCGAACGGTAGTCACCACAGAAAATGTTGATCGCGTAAGAGCGTCTGTTATTCAGAGTCTAAGCTGGTCAACCAGTTGCCTCTCTCAAGTCAAAAGTTTACGTAGACAAATCACGTACCCTCGCAGATTTGAAGAGTGCCATCAGAAATGAAATTGCGGCAATACCGGATGATATGGTGCAGCGAGTGAAGACGAACTTCAAGGACCGCCTTGACGAATGCATTGCCAGTGAAGGTCGTCATTTGTCTGACATTATTTTCCACACTTGATTTATTTTCCTTGTGTTAATAAAATTTATCGAGTTGCTCTACACATTGTGCTTATTTTCAACCCTGTACAATCAAAATTGAAAATTTTACAAGATTTTAAAATTCGTCCACCACCCTGTACCTAACATTTTTGCATCAAAATCCATAGCATTTGTTTTACATTGCTTATTAGGTTAAATTTTGTAAGTACTACTAACCAAATGATAAAAACACATACTAAAATATGAATTTCACATCAAACTTAGGCCGCTATTACACTATAAAAGTTATTTGACGAAGACCTTTTATAAAACTTGTTTTCAAATTTAGTGCATAAAATATCTTTTAAGACAGTAAATGGAAAATGTTACACTGTATAAAAGATTTACAAAATATTTTATAAAAGTTTTGATAACTTTGAGTTTATTTATTTTGTTACCTGTGGTAGCTATGGATCAAGTATTTTTACCAATTGCTGTAGCAAATTTATCATTGGCATTCATTTTTATGGCTTCGATTTTAAAGAATAAGAAGAAAAATAAGTGCGGTGGTGTGTGGGTAAGACCATGGATTGCTAGGCGACAGTTGAAATGTATTCATAATAACTTGCTTCTGGAGTTGGTCACGGAAGAACATAGAAGTTATGTGAACTATTTAAGGATGGATGAAAGTATTTGCAATTATGACTCTGAAGGTGAGACCTTTAATATCACGGCAAATGACACATTTTCGAAATCCAATCTCTGTTGAGGAACAGCTTATAGTTACTCTGCGATTTCTCGCCACAGGAGATATCTACTGAAGCCTCCAGTATAGCACACGTAGCCCTCAAAGTACTGTGATAGTTTTAAATTGTATTAAAATGAAATGGGGATGGATGTAATTAAAAAAAATAATAGTGGTTAGTATTTTGAGAAATGCCAAATTGGAAGTGGGTTCCCATTTCTTATAAAAATAAGAAGGGGACATCCAGCAACAACACCGGCAACTACCATTAATAAAATTTTTTTTTTGAATATACTGAAGACGGTACTATATGTCATTAAAAAGAAATTCGGGAGATATTTCTGATCCGATAAAAATTATAAAATGATTTAAAAATGGCCAATTATACAATATACAGAAGGCTTGTAAATATATCGTATACGTCAACTCCACTTTTTATACTGTTTGTTATCTGAAATAAAAAACCCCAAACTGTAACGAATCTTCAAAAATTAAACGAACTTAATTTAAATAGGTAATTGAATTTCCTTAAAAAATAAGCGAATCATTATATTAATTTGTTTAGGTTATTGCTTAACAATCATATTAACCTGTATATATATATATATTAATAATAATAGCGTAACAATTACTAATTTGTACTTGCACTTACTTTTAACTATTTCGCAAGATACTGACTCTTTAACATATTAAGTTTCTTTTTCCCACCTCCAGTGCTGTAGTGGAATCCATTTTCTTTCAAAACATTAACTATTTCTTTATGTATATTCAACCGTTTGGTTCTGTTTTTGTTGTCAGTATGTCTGTTATCATGGAGAATTTCAAACCCCTGACATTCATATATTAAGAACTTTGTAGCTCCCACTGACCACCTATCACTCATTTTTCAATTATTTGATCAAATCACAAAGTATGTTGTGGCGTCGTCGCCACAAACGGTAGCGTGAAAACAGAACAACGGTCTCATTCGTGATCCCCTACAGGGAACAATCCCCTTTATTTTCCAGAGCGGAACATTCCTTACATTCGAAACGTTCCCAATAGGAACATTCAAATTCAAGTCTTCAGCAGTTAAAACTGCAGGATTAAAAGTACATCAACATTAAATCTTATATCAAAGATTGGATGAGGAGGCTAACTTTGACAAAAGAAACTTTGACTAAGTGTATTTTATCAAAGTTGACCATTACACTATCATATTTCGTCGTCAAACTTATTTTATAAAATATCTTTGTCAAATTACTTTTATAGTGTAATAGCAGCATTGCGCTTATACCGATATAATTCTTCCACACCTAAAGACGAGACGACACCCACACTTCACGCTGTAATTTATGCCTCTCGCCTCCAGGTCTATTTACCAATCAAATGACCCCAAGTTAGCCTTTACAGTAAATTACGTCTTTTATACGCTCCCTGGTCACAGCAAGTGCCCCGGGCAACCTCCTGTCTTATCTTATTTAGTTTATTCTGCCGTACCTTTCGATCTTTTTACTTGCATTCCTCCTTCTCCGGTTTCTTTTCTCTCTCATCTCACTGGAAGCTCTGTGTGTTCCCCAGAGAGAAAAAGAGAATATCAGAGATGTACAAGAAAGAAATGTTACCAACTCCCCGTGTCGTAAGTCACCGCTAGAGGTCGCGCGGTACGTAGTTCCTTTCGTCTTCTACTGCTTCTCGACCTTTAATGTTGCGATTATGGATAATTAATTTTATCCGAGGATTTCTCTGAGATGACGAATGATGGACGGTAATGGACTCGTTGGATGAGTGAGATCTCAGAGAATACTGTGGGTGAATATTTGAGGAGCTTTTATCCACAAGTGCGTTTTGGGTGTTTTAGTTGTGGGATAATTTATTCACTCACACACACACACACACATATTCATAGGCTAGTTGGTTGTTTCCGAGCATTTTGTTCTGAAATACACCGTAGCCTACATGGTTAGAGTTCTGGTTCTTGGTTCAATTGAGTTGCTTGGTTGTGTTGAGAGATTTTTGGCCCCAGGTTCATGTTTGGCCAAGCTGCACCAAACACAAGACAGACACCTTCAAGTAGAAAATGTCTTGAAAAGGGATAAAAGAGAGATTAGGGAATGGAATACGGGAATGAAAGCAGATGAAGATCGTTTGTTATCGCGGGAGTACACCCCCGTGTTTACTGAAGACAGCAAACCGCGTGTGAAAAATCACTAGGTAATAGTAAATTTTAATTAACGTCGTACTGGAGCAATACAACATTGTCAACGGTCCGGGATCAATCCCCTAAGGGAAAAATCCGAGGATAACACCATGTAATTTGAAAAATCACTAGAGTACCTCGGGTCCATGAAGCCAGTACACACCTCAATCTACTGGATCGGAATCTCTGTCCAAGTATGGGAGTTCCTAGTGGTTTGGAATCCATTTTAAACCATTACTCCTGGTATAATTAGCCATCGTCCACCAAAAGCCTACAGTAGGGATACAAAACAAACCATTCTAATTTTTTTCTAAGCATTAAATATTTAAAAATAAATCAGGATTAGCAAAATAGCCTCAGTGGTTAGCCATTTAACTTGTTTTGAAGCAAAATCCTCTACGAAAATCATGGATATTTGTACCACGGGTCTCGGGTTAGCCACAAAATATACCTTAACCATCCAGGTGGTTTCAACAAGATATGTCGTTCATCAAGATGTGTCTAATTGTGATAATGACTAGACACCTTGTCATCAAGATATTGGTGTTTTTTATGATGTCGAGCTCAAGATCTAGTCAGTTCTTCTAATGACGAGATATCTTGTCCAATAAGATTGCTTTCTAATGACGAGGTATCTTGTCCAATAAGATTGCTTTCTAATGACGAGATATCTTGTCCAATAAGATTGCTTTCTAATGACGAGGTATCTTGTCCAATAAGATTGCTTTCTAATGACGAGATATCTTGTCCAATAAGATTGCTTTCTAATGACGAGGTATCTTGTCCAAGAAGTTCCAAGTTTACCCTTACCAAAAAATCCAGCTGCAAAAGCGATGCCAATATATACAATAATCTCATATTCAATCACTGTGGCTGCTTCACCTTCTGTCAATTCCTTGTGATCACAGTGATGTAAGTCCTTTTATTTGGAATTGGTACACGTGCTTTTTTGAAGTGTCCATCTATTTCTGTTCAACGTGACAAAAACGCTGTAGAAATTGTATGGTTCAGATTGCATAATTTTGAATTCTTTGTAGAGTACGCATTTTACAAAAATTGCTTTTCAAGATTAAAATTTCTAAAGTATAAAAGTAAAATAACAAGCTTTTGAAAGAATTTATTAATTTTAGATCTCATGGCAACATTGTGATAAGACACTTTTTTTTCCAGGCTAGAAATTTTCAAGTTTTAAGAAATAAAATACTTATCCACTCTTCAAGAGTTTACAATATCTTAAACTTTTCAAGTAGTACGCACTCCTTCAAACTATCAGAATTGTTTTAAAAATTCTCTCACGAATACTTTGTTTTAAGTATTTTTGTTACGAAATTTTCATTAAAAGCACATGTGATGAGCACAGGTGTACACAACTGATTATTCTGTCACGAAAGATTTTTTTACACGTCATTTTAAAGATCACAAATACCAGAAATTGCGCCTGAGTAAAATCCTCAGATTTCCAGTCTCAAGGAATTCGCATGGGGAAGGTCCTCTATAAATTTCAATATGCTTGATAACATGTTATATCAATCCGTTATATCGTATTATATATCGAGATACTCGGCGAGGCAAAACCATCCATATCGGAGTAACATGATTTGTTAATACTTATCTCCATCCGGAGATTGCCTACTTTGTCATATGCTTTATACGTTGTACCCACTAGATGTCAACGATCGATTTTTTGTTGAAGCAGAATAAACAATACATATCTAGTTGTATTTTCCTTTGGAAATAGAATTTTTGATTCACTGGAGCAGTTGATAAACAAAAGTATATTTACATCGAAAAATGAAATTCTCAACTCCTTCGCTTTGGAGGAGGACGCATATTGTTTAAAAATGACAAGCAGCGCACACTGAATACTGTCATTTTGAAATACGATTGAATTTTATTCTTTTGTCTTCTATTGACCGTCTGGTATTCGAGTTGGCAGACATGAAATATGTATGCGATGAATCCGTCCCAGTTTTAGAATATAGGCCTCGGCAATTCGGGGTGAAATGGTTCAATGGGATTGTATACTTCGAAACGACATCTATTTCTATTCCGTTAGTTCTTGAATGCTTAACATTATATGCAGGATGATAGAATATATCTTTGTGTTAGAGATACTTAGAGTGATATGTTTTACATTTCACCATCGAGGATATTTCATTTTGAGGAGCAGTCAGGGCAGTTGATAGAGACGAGGATTATCAACCGAAGGGTTGCGAGTTTGAAATTCGAACCGGCCAATCACCGTCGTGTACATGGTAGGGATGCGACATCGATAGCAAAACTTCGATGTTCAAAATTAAAACATCGATGTTCATAATACATCGCCACCAAACCATCGATGTTTTTAAAATTCAGTGTATTTAAACTTGTTTCCCCATTTCTTAAAACTGGTTTACCAACTATTGATGCGACATCGACAGCAAAACATCGATGTTCAAAATTAAAACAACGATGTTGATAATACATCGCCCCCAAACCATCGATGTTTTTAAAATTCAGCGTATTTACACTTGTTTCCCCATTTCTTAAAACTGGTTTTCCAACTATTGATGCGACATCGACAGCAAAACATCAATGTTCAAAATTAAAACAACGATGTTGATAATACATCGCCCCCAAACCATCGATGTTTTTAAAATTCTGTGTATTTAAACTTGTTTCCCCATTTCTTAAAACTGGTTTAGCAACTATTGATGCGACATCGACAGCAAAACATCGATGTTCAAAATTAAAACAACGATGTTGATAATACATCGCCCCCACACCATCGACGTTTTTAAAATTCAGTGTATTTAAACTTGTTTCCCCATTTCTTAAAACTGGTTTACCAACTATTGATGCGACATCGACAGCAAAACATCGATGTTCAAAATTAAAACAACGATGTTGATAATACATCGCCCCCACACCATCGACGTTTTTAAAATTCAGTGTATTTAAACTTGTTTCCCCTTTTCTTAAAACTGGTTTAGCAACTAATGATGCGACATCGGCTCCAATACATCGATGTTTTTTTCTAAAACATCAATGTTTATAAAACATCGACATCGATGTCGCATCCCTAGTTTTCAGATCATTCATCCTTGGTCACTTTTATCTAAAAGTATGTTCAATTTGCTGATTATAAAAATTACTTTTTTCATTTAAAAATAAAACATCGACAAGTATAAACATCGATGTTACCAAAACATCGACCCCAATACATCGATGTTAAATACATCGATGATTTTTAAAAAACATCGATATTTTGAAAACATTGACATCGATGTCGCATCCCTAGTACGTGGGAGCTTATGCACTTTTTATCTGACGGTGCCTCAAATGGTCTCACGTTGTAGTGACGTGGAAGTTTGGAGAGCTGTCGTCATCCGACCGTTGTTCTAAATTGCGAGATGTCTTTGGATCTTTCCCTTCAGGATTGATCCCAAACCATGTCAATAGCCCATTGTGTTACTCCAGAGTGACGCTTATTAAAATATCTGCCACTGCAATACCAGCTTGCGAGATATAGGCGACGTGAATTTGATTTCTGTAACTACCCTAAAGTATTTCTCTCTTCTGTATCAATAAAGGTTTACTAGTGCCTGTATGTCTATTTTACTTGAAGGAAACGCATTGATTGGTCAGATCTTGTCTTGTGATATAAAAAAATCTATCAACTATTCCAAAATAAAAAATTACCCGACAAAAAAAAACTTACAATCCAGTTTGCGATTGAATTTATCGTTATCAGAGATTTTATTTTAAGTTTTAATAGCAATTAGAAAACTTTTTTTTTGTCTTCAGAGGCTTCTTTATGAAATAACATACTATCTGAAGGCTTTCAAGTCACTAGTATAGTTATCATTAAAACATTGTACATTAATAATAATGATATTACTTAACAATGAATTCGAGCGTAAATTTAGTCGAATGTTATGTCCCCTTTATCAAGCAATATTCACTTAAATAATTTTTTGCGATAACAATTTATATTCGCATCCACACATTGTATTAATATTACATATTTTACACTTATCCAGGTGTTGTAATGTAGTATAAAACAAATATACAATACATTTCAGTAAATACAGGATACAGGGAGATATGTAGTAAATTGATAACAAAATTGTTCAGAAGATGAAATACAACTAAGCAAAGGTCTGGATATAAACTTCAGTTTCTAAGTTTTAGCGAGTAAATAAAATAAAAATATATCATTGAAGGAGTGACTGATATTACTCCTTAAATGCTATTTTTATTTATTGATTGAAGAGTAAGGATTGCCAATTTTTGATTAAGGATTAGCTAATATTGCTTCTTAATCAATAATTCGATTCAAATATATTTTTTTACCTTACAGAAGCACAAACCTTAAAAAAAATTATAGCCCTTTTCATCTTGCAAATGGAATATTTTCACAGTGGAAAAATAAGAATCAATTAGTTATCCAAGAATTTTAGCACTGATGTTTCTTATGAAATAACTTGATATTTATATTAAAAACTTCAAATAACTACTTTCATATTTAGTTAGCAGTTTATTGATTCCTATACTATTGAATATTTATTTGTATACATTTAGTGCTAAAACGAAGTTTATGAATAACAATTTACTAACAAGTATTTAATATAAATAACGAACGCTAAAACGAAGTTTATGAATAACAATTTACTAACAAGTATTAGGAAATGTATTTGTTTTTGCTTTAAGTATAGATGACTTTATAAGTATGAATAACTTTTTATGTATGTAAAATCACACTGAGCTCTTTTTTTTAATGAAAAATAATTAGTGGTTGGAAATTAGATTTCTTTCTCAAGAACTATCTTGGGCATTACAGCTTAGTATAGATAGCCAAATAATTTATTTTGTACTATAAAGGTACACATTTATTCAATAGTATAATTCACTATAGCTACAAGAAAAATTAACGCAATAATAAAGCATAGCGAAAAACATCTTATGATTTTTACACGTTGTGAGAAATATATTCCAGTTTCAAATTATCAGATATACTGTGTAGTATAGTGTTCGATTGAAGATAAATGCATAATTTTCGAGGATTATAAAGTTAATGAGGAATCAAACAGGATTTACACTGTGCTCATTATTTCACGCAACTCCTATGAATTCTACTTGAGGATTAAATCTGTTAAGCTGCTTGTACTGACATTGTGTCAGTTACCTAGGAATTGGAAAAAAAAAAGCAGCATGAAAGCAAATTCTTATCAAAATAAATTTATGAAGTGTACTATGCTTGTGCAAAGGCCTTACATGAAATCGCAAATTCACATTCAGTCAAGAATACAGAAAGTTAGAACATGCATGAGTAAAATGCACGTACGGATTTATCCTTTCTTTTGTTAAGTGCAAGTTAAGTAGAAATTTTTAACTTTTACTTGTTTGAAATAACTTTTGTTAGTTGAAAAACGTCAAGTTTTAGGGTACAGCTACACTCTACGTTTATGAGTGATGGCAACGGCTTGGCGATTTTTTTTGGCGCACTTCTAGTAGCGAGTTACGATAAATTAAGGCAACCCATGCTCACTGATTTAGTGTAATTGATAAGTTTCAGGGTATTCTTACCATTCGTAGCTTAGTTTCTCTGCTGGTTCACAAATGTGTTTTGATATATGATTAAGCTTACTACTTTTTATGAAATTTTTTTTTAATATACTTTTTAAAACGTTCTGAAATGTGCTTAAAAAGTGTGTTGTAAAAAGAAAAAAAATTGTGACAGGAAAAGAGTTAAGAAATAATTTTTTCCTTGGCGAGTTTAGAAGTGCGCCAAAAAAAATCGCCAAGCCGTTGCCATTAGTCATAAACGTAGAGTGTAGCTGTACCAGTTTTAGTTGAAGGACCCTATATGCTGTGTATATAAAATTAAAAGCTTGAAAAGTACCAAGGTTACACAAAGAAACGTTAGCATCTCTTACCTTTTGTCATAAAACCCCAAGCAACAAGCCACTCTTGCATCTTAGTCTAAAGAAGGTTTCACAAGACTATTTAGCATGTGGTTTTGCTTTGAATACAATGGAGAGTTTCTAAAATAGAAACGATCGATTAATTTTCTAATTGGTTTATCACAGGTTCTAACACAATTCCAACAATGCGAAAGTGTTTAAAAATAAATAGTTCTTAAGAAACAGTCTTGAGAAAGAAACTTATTGTTGGAAATTGCATTATTGTAAACAAAACACACATGTCAATTGCACAGTGCAAAATAAGCGTATTATCACTGACTTAGTGCAATTTATGATATCACTACAGAATTTAGCTTACAAATACTAATAAAGGTATTTGAAAGGAGGGGATCATATTTTATTTTCGATATGAAAGCAACTATAAGTGCGATGTATATACGAAACGGATTCTTGTGAAATGAAACGAAAATGACCCACTAGACAATCTCAAATCGCTCACTTCAGTTACGGAATGATTGTCATATTCTCTTGAGAAATCTGGGTATAATAGCGATAAATTTTCCATTTTGAAACATTGTGAAGAAGGTGAGAAGCACTGTTTATCAAAATATATCGACATAATTTGAAACAATTTATTGTATTATATGTGTATGTTAGTAGTATCCTTTCCATTCGTCATTCAATCTGGAAAATTTTAATGCTATTCTTTTAGTATTTTAACGATCGACAAGTTGGCCTACAAGATTTTAATCCTAAAACATTTCATTTTAAGATATCATTACATATTATGCGTTGGCTTTTGCGAAGACAATTGATAAATAGCTGGATTACCTGTGGTGGGGTTAATCCATTGTTAGTTGCGATTTATTCAAGACTAATAAATTGCACTTGTACAGTAAGTGCCACTGCTCAAAAATAGCACAAATTTAAACTAAGCCAATAAGGTCACAGGAATCATGCCTGAAGCAATATCTACTTATAAATAGCACTTTAACTCTTATTATAAAGAACCAATTCTATGAGAGTGTGTGAAAAAATTATCCCATAATTCTACCCAATAAACCTTATTCAAATAAAAAAGAGGGAAAGCACAATGACATCCATTTTCAACAGTAATTACCCTTGCTTTTCAAAGCACTTGTTTCATAATTGCAAAAGATTTTTAATGCTCTAAAAAAGAGTTTACGTCTTAGCAAAACCACATCAGTTCTTGGTTCATGGTGGATGATTAATTTGTCACTTTATCAACAATAATAACTCGTCTGTGTAACAACAGAACCCTGTTATGTTCACATTAAAACATTGTCATCAAACGTTTTGAGGTTGCTCACAGAAACACTCAAATTCATTTAGCATCGTATATAAATCTGGTGCAGATGTGGTTCCTGTACACTATCCTCGTAAAACCCAATCAAACAACAATCAAATCTGGTCAGGAGTAATATGCATACTCGCCTGGCGACTGTTTTGTGGATGATGACAAAACTCCTCGTAATTGTAACTATACCTCACTATTTAACTGTACTGTGGTTTTTATGTCTTACAATTTTGTATTTTTTGAGACAGTTCTCTTATGTTCTTCTAAGAGTGCTATATGTAACCCATATCCACTTACTGACTGCAAAATATATTTACGAGTCGGTCTATCGAGCAACCGAATGTTATTCGATACATTTCTCAAAGCAAAGTAGAAATATAGTTTTGTGGTTGCTCATAAAAACCTTTATATTCGATTATCAATGCAAATGTGGCATTTGTTACATTATCGACATAAACTCCAACCAACCAACAATCGAACCAGACTAGAAGTTAACAAAGATAGAAAACTCGTATGGTGACTGTATTGCGGATAATTATAGACATCTTCTTAATCGTAACTATACCTTACAATGTAAATATACTGTTGTTTTTGATCTCTTAAAATGTTCTTTTAGAGACATTTTTTGTCCTTCTAGCTATGCCACACATCATCTATACCCACACACTGGCTACAAATACGTTTTTGAATTGATCTGAATCGAACGAGTATTATTCGCTACTTATCTCGAAGCATATATAGTACGATGGTGCTCACAGAATCAGATTCTGATAACATAGTACATGACCACGGTACAGATATGGTTCCTGTTACACTATCCGACCATTGTTCCCCGTAGTGGTTAGCTTGACAGGTAGGAGGCGCTCACAGCCGAGAAGAATTCCGCATTTTTGATCTTTTTAAGTCCTCCGTTTGCTGCGATCCCCCGCGGCAGGGCTCCGGAGCCTCCTCGTAATGTAATCACGACGACGAACAAATAGTCATCCATTATGGATGGCGACTGATTAAAAATTTAAAGAAAAAATTCAGAAGAGAGGGGGTCTTTGCGAAATCGTACTGGAACAAACGATAATAAAGAAGCCCCCCCCCCTTCCTAAAGGGAAGGGGGGATTCCGACACTCCAACGTTCGATTTAGCCCGGACCAGAAAACAGGGTTCGAAACTGGAGATCTCCTTGGGGCAAACATTCCGAGTTCTTCTCAACGAGATCTTCTTAAGGAGCAAGGTAAAACGACATCTTAGGTTAAGAAGAAGGAGGGAAAAAATGTTTTAAAAAAAAAGTGCATAAGGAGGAAGAAAAGAAGCGGAGAGAAGTATACGAAGCAAATGACATAAAAGAACGATGATAGAATGAATGGGACGAGCGAGAGATGGAGGAAAAAATAACTCGCATAATCCGCATCTAACATCGTCCTGGTGCTTTACATTTTGTTCTTGGAAGATGATGCAGGCGACCCTTTTCTTAAGATGTTCCGCGCGTCTTAAGCAAATGAAGTAAATCGGAGTAAAAAGGGGATGGTGTATGATGAAAGAGTGATAAAAATAAAGAACTAAAGAACAAGCGGGGAAAGGGTGTTTCAAGTCTGGAAAAGATTTGTTCCCCATTATAAAACGCCATTGCAGCCTTGGGCGAGATTCGTTGCGAGCAGCGACGATTTAAATGCGTTACTAGAAAGCAGACATTTTCTTTTCCTTCCTTTTCAAAACTTCTCCTTTTTACCAATCTTTTTTTCCTACCCTCATGTGCGTTCTTTTTATTAGTCGCATATGGTTTGTTTGCCCTGGCAAAACGTTTCTTTAAATTTGATCCACGCAGTTAAAAGAAGGAAAAAGTTTGATCGAAGGTTATTAATTATTCGCAAAGAAAATGTCGAAAGTCAACAAAAATTCGAAGCCCGAGTTTTTAAAATGTTTACGGTAGTGAGTGAGTGGCAACGTTCGGCTTCGCAGACGAGATTAAATATGTATTCGGAAAATCTTCCTCCTTTTTTTGTGTTCGTTTTCTTCATTGGTGAACTTTTTCGGTTTCTTGAATCGTTTTTCATAAATTTAAATACAGTAATCAAAGCTTTTAACGTTTTATGTAATTAACAAGAACTTTGAGTTCATTTAATTATGCTGAGAGCAAAAAATGCTCTTTATTTCCATACTATACTAAAGTTTTCCCTTGTTTTTTCACTATGAATATGCTTATTAACTGGTTTAAAAAAAAGTGAAATAATTTAGAGAATAATTAAACGGGTTGAATAAATAATGCAAGATAAAAGATTTTAATTTTTCATGAAGTTAAATTGCCTTGATGATTTAAATTATTCAAAATAATTTTTATCTGTTTTTTCAAACTTAAGATACAAATTACCAGATTTTTAAAAGTACAATAAAAGAGTAATTTCTGAAAGAATTAAGAATATGGAATGAAAATGTTTCCAAATAGAATATCTATTTAATTAAAATCAATTTTCTCGAAATTAAAAGATTAAAAAAACTTTAATCATATTTTTCTCTGACTTTAAAAATTTTTGATAGATTATTTATGTGTTTATAGAACAATTTCAAATATTTATGCTCACACGTTTAATATTTTTTTGCGTTTATTTATTTCTTTCATCATTCTAAGCATAAATAATTTCGTAACAGCAATGTGTTTTCAATTTTCACTATTAAATATCTACAACAAAAAGATTTCACTTAAGCAGAGGTGGTTTTGTTGATTTGAAGTTAATTTTTGATGAACTCCTTCGCCATTGTGTACTTTTCTTCATTCATTTCTAAGAATTATAACAAAAACTAGTTGATTTTGAAAGAAGTAAACTTTATTGAAAACAATATATTTGCTTTTGTTGATAGAAATGATTTCTTTGTTAGAAATTTTGTATTCTTTAAAATATTTTTAATAGTTATTACACAAACTAGTTCTTATGTAAAAACTAATAATTCGTTTTAAACAAGTTTTGAAGGAAATCGTATTCGAATTTTGAGTACTTATGTGTTAAATTATTTGTAAAGAAACATTTCTAATATAGTTCGTCTGTTCTATAATAAAAATTTAGCTTTCAATTTTAGTATCAGTCGGTTTTATTTTGAGGTATATTAATTCCACTTAGAGTATTTATTAAGGCATTTGTATAAAAATTGATAGGGATTGTGCTAGACAGAAAACTTGTAATTGAATAGAAAGATATGTGGAATCTGTTTACACCGAACTATGCATTTTAAACTAGAAATCGAATTTAAAGAAAACCATTGCAAATATTTGTTTATTATTAATGCTTGACCACTGACCTGTTGTTCTCAGAAACCCATGGAAGTGTCAGATAGGAATGCTCCCTCCTACTTAGGATAAATTGCTTTACATCCAAAAATTAAGCATTTGTTTAAATTGATAAAATATGCGAATTTCTAGGTATTACAATAATTCAGAATTGGGAGAATCTATGTAAATAAGAATGAAGTGTTTGTCTGTACATTCAATATTTTCGACCCATTTCAAGTTTTCTATCCGTTTTGAACCCTTCTGATACCAAATCCGTCTCTTGCGGGTTTGGTGTCTGTCTGTATGTATGTACCCTATACAAGTCCACACCGTTTAATATATTTTCATGAAAATTTGCATACAGATTGCATTTGAGTACTTATCTTCATTTAGTGAGTGAACTTGGTCTGTCTGACCGTTTTTCGGTTTTGTGTTCGATTTGTGCAAGCATCACATGACTTTTATTCCAGATATTTGATTACAATGTGTTTTATTTTATACATTATCTATTAGTTTAGTGAATGCAATATTAAACATTCATTTATTGTTATATTTAGATGAGTTTCCTGCCAAAACACCTAAGTAAAAATACTTAAATCAACCATAATTTGTTAGTTTTGGGAAACTTGGAATGTACATTGAGTATTACCATTACTTTGATTTGTTTTACCAGTACTGCTGAAAAACAAATTAATTAAAAAAAATTTTTAATTAAATTTTTACTTATATATTTTATTTATTTCGAGTCTTATTTTTGTTCTTAGCGCAATGTAAACGATTTCCGAATATTTGAGACAGACGATATTTTTCAACGAACGAGAGTAAAACGGAAACTTGCGTTTCTTTCGCTCTGAATTAATTTCGCGTTTCTAAATTTTGTGCACTTTTTAGTTGTAATTTGTGGCAACTGCAAGATCAATAGTTAAAAAGGAATCACAAATTACTATCTTTAGAACAACTTTTTCTCAAAATCTTTTATTTTGATTTATTTTGCTCTTTTCTGGTTTAATTTATTTAAAATTTTTTAATAAATTGTGTTTATTTTTCTTCACACACAACACAATCACAAAGGGTTCTACTTAAAGTGGCAGGTAAGTCAGAATAAAGCAAATTGTAAGCGTAATTATGCCATTATTGAACGAATAATACCGTTATTGAAAGAATAATAATGTTTAAAAAAATCCGAACTAGAACTTTTCAAACATTAAAAAAATTATTTGTCATAATAACAGCAGAAGTTTGCGAAATTCCATAATGTCGCACGCCGGATGCAAGAGTGCCACAAGTAAAAAATATTGTTTTGTTGACTATGAGTGAGAGAGCCATCGCCGTAAATCATAGTTTTCATTAATTGAGTTGAACACGAAAAGAACTTGAGAAAGGGAATTCCAAATTTCTCTCAAAATCGTCTTTTGTAGTAGTAACCTTAGTGTCACCTTTCGTCATTTGTAGCTTTGGCATACAGCAAGGGTGCGATGTATGTGAAATGTATTACATAAATGGATATGCATGTGTAGGATTTGAATCCTACGTAAGTGGTAGAAATTATAAAGATGGCGAAAGGTGTCAAAATATTACTTTATTCTTCGAAAAACGTAAGTCATTATATATTTTCATCACCTTTTCAATCTAGAGTAAACCAATTCAAACCGAATAAGGTTGGGTATTTTGCTAGTGGATAATTAAAAGCTCATATGATTTACACATTTAAATATTCAGATGGTTGAGATAATTTTGACGTTGGTGAAGATGATTCTCTTCATCCCGTTATCTTGATTGTAGAACATAATTACTGGGAGTAATGAAGTGAATTTCCTATAAATATATTTTACTAGTAGATTCATTTTATGTAGGGCCCCCTAAGAGTGGGTTTTTATAGAAAAAAAAAACATTATATCATAGAAATATGCATATTTGTAAGTTTTAAAAATTTCGAATCTGGTAAAAATGGAATATTTAAATATTCTACTCAAAATGGAACTATTTATTCACAAGGACTCTTTGAAATAAACAAATAAAAATTCTGTTCTCTCGGATCTTGGCGCGATTGAAATATTTTAAGTCTTGTAGAATTTGCTCATCCACAAGATTATGATAAAGTCTAATAATTAAAGCCGGCAGAAAAGAAAGCCTCGTTATTACTCAATACGTTTTGTTTTTTAGTAGTTACCAATTATGCTAAGTAGTTTACCTAAACAAGCCACGTGTATCACCGTATTTACTCGTAGTATAGTCCTTCGTCTTAATCTTTGTAATGTAACGCTCTTATATCAACAAACCAATGCTGTGAGTTGATACTTTTAGCTCACTTTGAAGTGATCTAAGCTAAAGATTTAGATTGGCAATGTTTTCTCACTGGCTTTAACGTAAATATATTTTTCAAGTAGGTCAATATTTGCTTTTTTATTTCTGAAAGACTGGAATTATTCAAACGTTTTTCAATTTAGAATTATTATCTATACTAAAGATTCTTCCAAAACTTTCCACTTTTAGAACCATATCTTGTTTATTTTAATCTTATTCTATGTAATGTAGCGCTCTAATATCAATAAACCAACATTGTGAGTTGATACTTTAAACTCTGGAGTGTTTTATGCTAAACACAGAAGATTTATATTGGTAATACGCGCACCTATTTCTACAGGGTCTTTCATTTAATACCTTTTCCAAGCAATTAACCATCCAATATTTGTCTCTTTTTTCTGATAGAACCCGGAGATTTATTTTTATCCAAAGGGCCACAGCATTTCTCCTCCCCTTATTAGTATTTTCTTGATTTGAAACACAGCACAGCCAAGGGAGCCGTTACGAAAGAATCTCCCAAACGAAAAAAATCCCATCCCAGAAACATCTTTCACATTGTAACATTTAATCTCCGGTATCTTCCCGAAACAAATCAAAACATTCAACAACCTTTTTCTCAATCCACTATAAACAAAAGATGCCCTCCCTTCCCCCCTGAGTCCACACAGGCTCCACATATTCCCCCCTTGAAAACAAACTCTCCAAAATAAAAGTTCATTTTTGCGCTACGGGAGGGCCTTCGGAAGCAGGAGAGCAAATATTTCGCCAACATATCGGTAATCGGAGTTTGTTTGGCGAAGAATGCTTGTTTCCTGATGATAGACGTGAGGGATATGGTCATTAGATAAACAAGTAGCCCGTGATTGGCATCCCGGCTCCCGCTCGATAAAGTCAATAGACTGGCAGTAAAAAGGGAAACTGCCTTCGACCGCCCTCCCGAACGAAATGAGCTGTTGTTGTCTGTGACGTGACTGTCCTTCACTGGATGGGAATGTTTTCGTTTGTTGCATTTGGAAACAGTGGATATATATACTGTGCCACATATAAAGGGATACAGGGGAAATATCTTTTTTGAATCTGTAGAAAGTAGCTTTGCTATTTTTTACATACAGCACCCCGGATATCAATCTGGAGGTGCTACATCGTTTTTGAAAGCTTTCTATTTTGGGGCTTGTAAAATAAGATTATTAAACCATAGAGCCAAGAGAAGGATATGAGAGGCATTTTCTGTCACGATTAGTATAGGCTGAGGTAGTGTTTATGCGGCTATAGGTGTTTCCTAAACGTATTTTTAACGTGAAGGCATGTTTTACGAATACTATTTCAACACTTCACCACTAAACATAAAATAACTATACATTTACTATTATTATGATGGGAGGATCTTAACAATCCAAGTGATTTCGACGGGATAGTTCGTCCATCAGAACCATCAAGGCCAATGTTTTGATGATGCAAGATCAATATCTGGCTAGTTTTCATCTAATGACGAGATATCTCGTCTTTCGAGATCTGTTAATGGTTTTGTTAATGACGAGATACCTTGTCTTTTGAGATCTGTTAATGGTTTTGTTAATGACGAGATACCTTGTCTTTTGAGATCTGTTAATGGTTTTGTTAATGACGAGATACCTCGTCGAAATAACCACCAGGAGGGTTAATCCCCAGTTAGTAATCAGTTGCACTCCCACAGCATTTATAAACTTTAAGAAATAGAATTCTGCGTAACGTTTATTCTTAGCGGAACTAGTTTGTATGACTTCTAATTTAAAAAAAATACTTATATTCCTTCTTTAGAATTTATTTATCTTGTAGAAAAATTAAAAGCACCTTCTTAAAATGAATTAAAATAAAAGGAATTCGAATGTTTAAAATCAAATAAAAGGCTAGGTACGTATCGACCATATAATTAAATTAATCTCAAAGCAGATACAGCATGTTTTTGAAACAAAAGGACACAGTTATAATTGCTTTTTAATGTCAGACGTATTTCATTACTTAAAGTGGAAATAACGATCTCAAACACATCTTTTATGATGATAATTCAAGACTTAATAAATTCCATTGAAGCTTATTACCACATCTGTTATAAATTAGTCGCATTATCTACCTTTGTCGGAAGAATATTTGCGCGGAAAAAGAGCGATGAAAATAAGCATTCTGCAAATTAATAACCAGAACATTCATCGCAAGAACAACTAACCTGATAGAATATATCTCTGAAACGGAAAATATTTGTTTAAGACTTTCTAAGAGTGGGTATATGCAGTCGAATGCGAATCATTGTCGAAAGAAATAAAAGTTTTATTCGGAGAAGAGTGAAAGCGAAACATTTGTGCTTTTTGCAATCTCTCCTTTGCCTAATTAATTTTAAATACTTTATTCTTCCTTGCTCTCTCGGTTGGAAATAAAGTTGCAGTAAATACATTTGGAGCGGATTCCTCGACATAACTGTGTCGTTTTAGAGGGGGGTTTTCTTTTGCTGGATATATGAAAACTTAAAAAAAAATGATTAATTTATTTTTAATGTATTTTATAACTTTCTGTGCAATTGAAACTGAATTGAATTTTCACGCGAATTTCATTATCATCTCTCAAAGTGTGGGATTCTGTCCCATGTAAACAACATGTGTTTCTTCGATCTAAAATAAGTTTAGTGCATTCTATGTAATAGTTTAAGTTACCTAACTATTAAAAATATTTACAAGGAATAAATAAAAGAAGGAAATAATACTGAGGTAAAGACATTGTAGATATTAGTTATTGCAAACAAAATCTGTGTAGGTATGCTTTGCACAAGGTTTCCGGAGGCAATGTGTCTCATTTGTGCCCTAGAGCACATTTTTGCTGTTGTGCAGTTTTTGGTGATGTTGTGTAGGCTTCAGTGCGAAGTCCAAGAGCATCCTAATCCTGTTCAGATTGGATTAAGATCAGGTGACTTTGATACAAATTCAGTATAATCCTTGATTTATGGACATGTGCGCTATTCTTCTGAAAGGAAGGAGTGTTGTTAAATAATTTTTGAAAAAGTGCAGTAAATTTATGAAACCAACACTTTAAAAAACATGGAAATTTTGAAAAATTTACTAATCTTATATCGTTGGCTTAAAGCAGAAACTCATTAACTGACATTTTTTTGAGACACAAAATGTTTATTTTAAGGATGATGAGAAATGCCTAATCATATTGAAATTTGTTTAAAATGTATGTAACGCTATCAAAATGTGTGCTCATAATTTGTATTTTTTTTATCTAAGAACTAAAAGTTTATCTTTGGTGTACAATTGAGAAATTTTTTTATCAGTTAATGAGTTTCTGCTCTAAAAACCAGCGATACATCAATATAATTTAACAACTTAATATGATGCGATTTTTATTGTCTGATTCATTTGTTTTTAAAATACGAATTGCTTACAAATTAACATGTCTTTTTCAGTTTATCTACCCATCAATTTAATCTCATCATAAAATATCTGATTTCCACCACAATATTCTAAAAAAAAAAAAAAAAAAAAAAAAAAAAAAAAAACTTTTTGAATCACTGAACAATACTGAGTCTCTGTAATTCCTTATAAAAACAACGCAAAAGTTCCCGGACTGATATGTTAGTATCAACAGCAGCATCGATATAGACTCCCTTTCCCTTTAGTAAAGACTTTTTCCCAAACAATAGTGACTGACTACAGCATTTTCCGCCAGAGACGGCATCTATACAATAAAGTGAGGGCAGATTCCGATGCCTGATTTAATAAGTAATCGTAATCGGCAGCCTAGAGGGACAGCTGGCTCCACCCTTTACTGCCCAGATCTAATCCACTTTGGACAAATTAATTCGATGTCCGATGACCTGCATGCACCCTTTATGTACTAAGCTCTTGCAGGGCCACAGCGGTTTGCAGATTCCTGATATGATTACGGCCCGTGTGGTCACTTGTTATTTCCCTTTTTCCAGGATAGCCAGGGGAGCATCTGGCAGCGGAGTTTATCTGTTGTATTTGCCTGTTGGTGTTTCTGCGATAGCTGAGCCAATTGAATTGATTATTTTGGAAATGCTTATTAACTGATGAATTAGCAGGATATAATACCTCTTATTAGTTTTACTATTCCAAATAGTAAGATCAATCAATGCTCGATTGACTTTTGCATCAGCATTAACTGATAATGTCGATGCAAAGCATGTAGTATTCAAACAAAGCAGTCATGGGTCTTGTGGTTGAGAGTTAAAAAAAGATGATTCACCGACTTTTACCAGGTGGCTTATTTTTGCATCAAAAATGACCTGTAGTGGTCAGTTTGGTGCAAAATCCTCTTCCAAACTATCACCAGTTCTAGGCAAGGGAGAGTTTGTTTTTTATTCAGGGATTTTCTTTCTACTTTGGAGTAATAAGATAGTTTTGTCTAAACGAAACGTCTCATCCTTAGCAAATTTGCCAGATGTTGGACTAGATATCTCGTTGAAACACTTGAAGGGTTAAAAAATATCATAATGGTTTCGTCAGATTTGTATTTGATTTAAATACGTACCAATCTAATTAAATAAAACGGATTCATAAGCTTAAGTTTTTTAAATTTAATTTTTTATCATCAAAAGTAAATAATTATTGGATGCAATGAAAACGTATCCATACCAAGTGTGAATCGTAATTTTGAAAATAATTCCAAAATAATCATTTTGAAAATAATTCAAAAATAATAATTTTGAAAATAATTTCAAAATGAATATTACAATACATGCAACTGGAATATTATGGGATAGAATCAATTTTCGCATTTGCTAGTAAATGATCAAACTCGACAAAATCTATTTAATTTTCAAACGCTGTAAAAGAATTAAAGGTCATTTGAAAGAAAAGAGGTTTGGAAGGATTTATTTTGGATCTATAAGTAACTTGTTTGTGGATATTGCTATCAACTTTCTATGGTAAGACATAAACAGCTTATATTATTTCTATCGAAGTAAAATTAACTTTTTTGGGGGTCCTTTTGATCCATTTAATTGAAAATACAACAGCATTACTTTGAAGCAAGCTAGAAATTTTGCTTATTTTATTCTTAAAAAAAAAAGTTAACACACTCTTCAAAATACTTAAAATTAGATTGTCTAAACGTGATATGGAAAGGACAAAAGCTTGTGACGCCATTTGTTAATCCTGCATCGTTACTAAAAGTCTCAATCGAAAAGGTGAAACTATTTTTTAAAAATTAGAAGGCATGGAAAAGATTACAATTGTATTTGCACTAATTAGTGGTTGATTCAAAGGAAATTACGATTAAAGTATTTATCACTAAAGATGAAATATTCAAGCCTTTACTTTTTCATTAGAAATTTACAACTAAGCCAATTTATTCATTCGACTTCTTAGAGAGATTATGCAAAGGATTAAATTCTTCTTAATTTTCAAATTCTAAAATAAATCCTATTAACTTTCCTTTCAAATGTAAAGTAAATAGTCTTGAACAATTATCTTTTTTCCCTTAAAAAACGCGCACGATTCCAAACCCTATTAGATAATTCGATTTTCTTCAGGTTTTAGGGTTTGGATATTAGACTTCCAATCTCTTAAATTAAAATTACAGAAATAACAGAAATTTTCATAGCGGATTTTAAATATTCTAAGAAATAGATTTTTTTTAATAATTTCAATTATTAATACATTAAAAACAATGCAACGCATTGGTGATTTGAAAAGATTATGTCACATATTTTAATGTTAGAAAACAATCCAAATTGGATAAATTATGCTGATACTTCATACCGTCGAGCTACTGCAAAAATGAGATAACTCTCAAAGCGTAGTTTTGTGTAATCAGTATTTTAAGTTTTGACTTGTAAAAAAATTTATTTTTCTCGAAAAAAAAAAATCGAATTACGCTGTTTTGGCAATAACCCTACAATATATTAACTAAATAGTGCTCCACATTCTACACTCTCCAATTCCCCGAAGATTACTCAGCAATCATCGTTAGGTAGGTATGTCATTAGCGTCGGCACTGGAGCAACACAACGGGCTATTGACGACGGTCCGGGATCAGTCCCTTAAGGGAAAGATCCGAGGACAACACCTCGTAATTTTGAACCACGGTCAGATGACGAAGCAACACCTGAGCTAGCACCCCATTCTCCAAACTTCCACGCCAACCCAACGTGAGGACTTTCGGCCACGACAGATTTAAGGTGCACCAGCCGCCTTTATACCGTACGTTTACAAACATCCATGCCAGGACCCGGATTCGAACCAGGAACCTTCCGATCTAGAGGCTAACACCATAACCACTATACCGGTAGGTCGGCCCCAAAGGAAAGGATTCCAGGCAACCGCGTAATTCTGATCCGCAGTCGGATGACGAGGTCCCACATGAGTTGACACCCAATTTTCCAAACTTCCATACCATGGCAACGTGAGGACATTTGAGGCCACGACATATTTAACGTGCGCCAGCTCTCTTTGTACACGATGGTCTTTAGTTCGCAACGCTACTGTTGCTACCGGGCTACTCCAGCCTCACTCAGAAATCATCATTAGTTTGCTTCGCTTTATTGCAATGTGAACCAGCATTAAGACATTTAACAAATATAGAGTTAAATTAAAGTATCAATTTGAGTAATATGCACTGTATAACAACAAAATCGACGCAAAAAGAAGGTGCAGAATTACTGTGGTGCCGGGCTCGATCAACTTGGAATGGCTTGACTGGGGACGTATTGCCTTTAATGACGAGTCCCGTTTCCAACTGTGTCCTAACGACAACCACAGACGACGTCCAGGTCAGCGTATGGATCCTGCCCTTACTATGGCACGCCACAGATGCCCACAACAGGGCGTTATGGCCTGGGGTGCGATTTCCTTTGATAGCCGGATCCTTTTCGTAGACATTTCTGGCACACTTACAGCACAGCAGTACGTAGACCACAGTCTACGACCGGTTGTATTACCGTTCCTTTTGCGACACCCCGGACTTATTTTTCAGTAAGATAATGCCGGCCGCACACGGCACGTGATGCGATGAATTGTCTTCCTGCTTTCCCAACACTTCCTTGGCCAGTTAGGTCTCATGATCTCTCTCCCATAGCATATTTGGGACGTTATGCGAATGCAATTGCAATCATCTGGAATGTTGACCATTTAGCCCGAAAGCTGGAGACAGCTTTGCAAGAAATTCTGCAGGAAGCAATCCGGGAAATTTTTCAGTCTATGCCGCGCCGGGTGACAGCTTGCATCCAGGCCCTAGGTGCACCAACGACTTATTGACTTCCTCCCTCTGTAATAACTCTGAAATAAATCATTCAATTGCTCTGAAAATTTAATTGTTTGTTTTGTTGTCAATGCCATAAAAATTTGCGCATCAAGAAAAAGTCGTCGAAATGAAACGAAATTTTACGCATGCAAGTACTACTTTGAAATAAGTAAGTAATTAGAAAATCAAAGAAAAAGTATCATTTATTGCAGAAAAAAGTACAAATGAACGGAAGTTTTAGTACTCTGTTGGACCCCCTCTAGCGCGAATGCACGAAACGATACGATCGGGCTTTGAGGAATACAAGTTCCGCATGATTTCCTGAGACATCTCGTTCCACAGTTGCTGTAAACGCACCTCTAGTTCGACCAAAGTCGTAGGGTGTCAAACTTGTCGCCCCAAATGATCCCAGATTTGCTCGATTGGTGACAAATCCGGGAATCGAGCAGGACAGGGAAGGGTGGTAATGTGGCGGAGGCAGTCTTGTCACATCCTTGCTGTGTGTGGCCGAGCATTGTCTTGTTGAAAAATGGCTCCTCGGAGCCCTGCCATGAGTGGTATCACATGTGGCTGAAGGATGTCATGGACGTACCGCTGGGCTGTCATTATGCCATGGATCAATATTAGGGGTGACCGTGTATCGTAAGCAATGGCACCCCATACCATCACACTAGCTGTGGGAGCGGTGTGTCTCTGTAAAGCGAAGGCAGGATTGAGGCGTTCACCACAAGGGCCTTCACACACGAACACGACTGTCATCACTGCTCAAATTGAATCTAGATTCGTCGCTGAAGACGACCTGCTTCCATTCCGTTGCAGTCCAATCCCGTCGTCCGCGACACCACTCCAAACGGAGGCGTCGGTGGTTGGGTGTCATTGGAATCACACGTAATGGGCGCCGCAATACCAGATTCCCTTCAGCAAGGCGCCTTGCTGGTTAGGGAAGATACATGGGCCCGCAGTGAAGGTGCTGCCTGTGTCTGGATAGCGGCCAATGAGGCAATTGGTTCTACGCGTGAGTTTCGTATGATGTGACGGTCTTCTCGACGACTGGTCTGTCAAGGGCGTCCTGAGCCTGGTCGCCGTGTGAATGACGTCTCTTCTGACCATTGGTCCCAACACCTCCTCACAGTAAAATCAGAACGGCCTACGTGACGAGCTACTCGCCGAGCTGACTACCCAGCTTCCATCATCCCGATGATTCTTCCCCTCTCGAACTCTGACAGGTGCTCATATTGTCTTCGATGGCGGCTTAACGGCATGTGTACCTCAGCGTTTCCTTTACAAAAGATTAAGTACACTCAAACAAGCTCTGCTTACCTGTTTTATACTCCAAGGAGAACGAAGTTCAAGGCCCTCTAGTGACCTTACGCAATGCGCAATCACGCTGCATTTCTAATCATTTGCATATCTGGCCGAAATGTACCTTGATGTCAAGTTTCGTTACGATCCCACAGTTATTTCTTGCTGCGCAAATTTTTATGGCAATGAGTGTATGTTCTTTACATCAGTGCTCCCCAACCTTTTTATCGCTGCGGACCGGATCAACGTTTGATCATTTTAACGCGGCCCGCTGAGGGGGGGAGGACGTTGATTGTTTATATGTTAGATTGTTTTGACTTAATAATTTTAATTTAATCGTATTTAAGCATGCCTTCAAAATAAAATACAGTTACACCAAAAAATGAATATAAAGTGATTTAACATTTTAACTCTATAGAACGCTAAATCAATGAGAACCCTGAGCTTGTTTCTTTGCAACGAGACGGTATCATCTGGGGGTAATAGGAGACAATGACACCCGAAGTGTGTTGCTTATGTCCAGTTTATTCCGTTGTTTTGTTTTGGTTGCTGTCACTGCAGAAAACCCCACTTCACACAGATAGGTTGTCGGAAATGGTAATAGGGATTTAAGTGCTGTGGTGGCAATCTCAGGGTTATTATGTCACGACTTTAATCCAGAACTCCGGCACAGTTGTTGTCTCGAATGTAGTTTTAAGGCCGCCTTCATTTGCAATTTCCAGCTGTTGATCTTCTTGCACAGACATGCTAGATTCGCCCGATTTGTTGACAAATGGGTCGCGGATCTATTCCTTACCACTTCATGGGTCTTTTGTGGTTGAGAAGTAGCGCTCGAACTCTTTTAAAAGCAAAGGCAGCTGATCGTGCACCAACTGGGAGAATGAATGTTTAGGCTCAGGCTTACCTAAATTCCCTGCTAATGTCTGAAACATGTACAAAATGCTTCTGTTCACGCGGCGTCCCCACAGCTTCAGTTTGGCTTTAAATGCAGCTACTTTGTCAGCCAACTTGAAAACAGTTGTCACATTTGTCAAAATGGAAAATAGAGACATACAGAATTCAGAAATCATAATTGAAGCTCTAGTAACAGAACACATTTCAAGTTCTGATTTACCGCCTCCTAATTTGAGTGGACATTTCATAGATAAGAACCGCACAAACCCGAGAGAAATACACCCCAGTAAATAAAATGGAAATAATTTAATGTTCCTTGGGCTGCCCAGTGCCATTTGATCCAGAGACCGGTACCGGTCCGCGGCCCGGGGGTTGGGGACCACTGCTTTACATCAACCAATTTTTATCGCAATCGGACAAATCCTTCTTGGTGCGTCAATTTATTTGTTATAGAATATATTTGGTTAGACTCAAGTATGTTTTACCATCGTCAATAAGCGATGATGCTTTGAACGTGAGCAATCGGTAAGAAAGAAGCGGAAAGCAAGTGAGCAAAAAATAATGCAATTAAACCATCGATGAATAAAAATAAGAAGCATAGAAAAAACATAGTAAAATTATCGTTGAAGGTTGACATGACGAAAAGCTTCACGACCTTAAGTTTTTGTTGCACACGAAAAAGGCTTAATCCTAATGTAGAATTAACTAGTATTTATACTCTGGCTATCCTCTAGTACTAATCGTTCACACATTCAAAGCCTTATTGACTGGTTCATGTGATTACCGAGCGTGATTTAAAACAATAGTTAGCGTATCGATAACCAGTCGGCTCAAGTCGATTGACTATCGAATCGTTGTCTTATAATCGATACCTACTTTGCATATTTCTCCTATAAGGACTGATCTGTAAGCTGATTATGTCTTCATTCATCTATATATATAATTCTCTTACGTGGCTCACGAAAAAGACGTTATTTGTAATCGCGTTTTGGCAACACTGTGCGATTGTTTGTTTATCGCGAAGTCTCGCGCATCGATTGAATTTATAGCGTTATCGGATAAAATTTTATTTAAAAAAAAAAGGAAAATTTAATGAGCTGTTGCAGTTAGTTTATAATAGAAATCAAAGGAAGCGGAGGATCTTTTCAGGGCCATTTAAAAAACGGTCCTTTTCAGGGCCAACAATTATAGTTCAACAAGACGCTTGCACTACAACTTTCGGCAACAAACTCAATGAAAAAGTGTGGGTCGTTTGAGTGCTGGGAAAATGTACACACAAACAACATGCTGGGTATTCAATTTCCAAAGCAACGCTTACATTTCGAGTCAAAATTTGCACAAAGTTTTCATTTGAATTCTGATTTTAGAGATACTGTATATATTTTTTTCTATAATACAGCAAATTTAGATTTGAAAAACATTTTTTTGGTAACATATTTTGTAAACAATCCCTTCTGCTAGGACACATGTCTTCATTGAGGCGAGCGAAGCGAGCATAGGTTCGCGCAGCAATCCTCCGGGGGTTGGCGAGCGTTAGCGAGCAGGGGGTAGGCCCCCTAGTTATAATAAATATCCTTATACTTAGCCCCACAATTTAAAAAATTTTAAACACGAATTTGGAATTAGTCACAGTCTTTTTGGAGAGCCAGTGAAAGTTGTATTTTTTCCATCAGTAGATTGGATATATGAGCAGAATCATCATCGTATTGTGCTTGATCTACTCATTGCCCCACAACAAATACAAACCCTTTTTGCATTGCTACTTAAAAAAAACATGCTAAAGTATTTGGTACAGCAGCTTCATTTAACGTTTATAGCGGTGGCAACGGCCTCGGCGCTTTTTTTTTATAGCGCACTTCTAGTATGGCAGGTTAAAGCAACCCATCTGTATTCCTGTTTTAATAGCAACCTCCATCATGCAAAAAAGTTTAAATTTGCATTTTAAATATTCTGGAGAGTTCTTTCAGATCCGTTAAACTGTCGTTTGATTTTCAGTGGTTCACTTGAAATAATTATTTCCTTGGCAATTTTAGAAGTGCGCCAAAAAAAAGCGCCAAGGCCTTTGCCACCGCTATAAATTTAGTCTGAAGCTGTATCAAGTATTTGAATAATTGGATGCGTTGTCAAATCAGTAGTTCAACTGACTTGTGCGATGTTTTTCAGACTAGTACATGGAGGATTTTTTTATTGTTTCTTGCATAACTGTTATCATGATTCCAGTCTTTGAATGAATTTCTCAAAAATAGGTATATCTATTTCTGAGGTTTTTTTTTAAACAAAAATTATAGAATTACATATAAATTACGAAAAAATTATTTTGAAATCCAACGTGTCTGACAAGAGCAGATAAAGGTGTTGCTAGGATACGAACACTTCTATAAAATCATGTAACCAACAGTTGCAGGTTAGAAACCATTAAAAACATACATGCTTCCTTATTATTTGAAAATTTCAAAAACCATGTCAAAGAACGAACACGGAAAAGCAACATTCATACCGGTGACTCCTAATTATTTCGGGAAAACAAGCGAAGCGACCGACAAAATGCCAGAGGCATTGATGGAGAGTATATACTGGCAGTCTTTAGGATGGGTGCACACTCCCCATTTTCAAACGGATATGAGTCAAGGGCGTCTCACAGTGCCTAAATCAAGAGATGTATCGTCCCAGTCGCAACTATATTTCAAGAAAGCATACGATCCGAAACTTCAGATCGAAAACAAAGTGCCGTATGGACATTTACCAAAAGCGGTTGCGACTGACCTCGAAAAGCGAAGGTTTGCTCGACAGAGTCTGCGGAAGATTTTGGAAGACATGGGACTCGAAGTGGACATCCTCCGACCACCTATGTTACGCTACCGGGAAGGCTTTTCTGTATGCAAGACCGATATTCCTGAAGGAATACCGACAGAACCATTTCTGAATCTGGAACTTTTCGACGACGATTGGTTTTATGAAACCCGTTCCGCAAGGGAATGGCTGTCTCTTGGGACTTCGGATGACGAACGTAAACCTGTTCCAGGAACAGCTCTGATTCCGATCGATACCCATGTCGATTCAAGACAGATTGTGCTGCAGTGGCAAAAAGTTGCTGTTTTAGATTACGACAATGAGAAGCAGCTGTATCTTGTCCGAAACGAAACGCACTGTTTGGAAAGTGGCGCTGAGGAAACTTCGGATTTGTGGGTGCCACGAATTTATTTAAAGTTTGAAGCTGAGGATTCGTTGAAATTTGCCGAGCGACTGAGAACTGCTGTGACTGCTAGACACATGGCCGAAGAGAGTCTCAGGATGTGTTACTACGTAGAAAATATGCCTATTGAGCAAAACTTTCCCTCTTGGTCTCAAGAGGACTTGGATGCAATCATATCAGTCGCCAGAAGAAGTCGACAGCTACAACCTAAGCTACAATGGATAAAAGATAAATTAGAATCGACAGTTGCGGAATTGCAAACTGAATATAAAAGAACAGTTAACTATATGACTTATATGCATATAACAGGACAAAATCCAAATTTGATGGCTGGGTTTCAGAGCCAAAAATTGAATGAAATACAATCACCCTACAATCATTCTACAATAAAATTTGATTACCCATTTAAGGAAAGATTCGAAAGTTTCAGTTGTGCCAGTCTTTGGAGTCAAGTAGAAGTGGTAAACGCACTCCAAATGGTACAGTCTGAAATTTTATATTTAGGAGACATGTCTCTCTATAACATGCCCCCTAATGACATCTTTTCTTTGGAAAAATTTGATTCAATGCAGCGCGAAAAGATGAAAAAGGTAACCGATTATATCCACGAACCTTGGTTGCTTGCAATTTCGATCGCAGTAACGTCTAACATTGCATCCTGTAAGAGTGGTAATTACGATTTGAATCAAACTGTACAGCACACTTTCCAGTTGACGAAGCTTGGGAAGCTCTTAAGAATGATTGGTTTCAAAATGCAAGATGTCATGCGTTCTTTGGTTATAAATTCCTTATATACGTATGTTAAACTCTTCAATGAAGCTTGTATAAATTTAGATAAGGTAAAAGAAGGTTATACATGGAAGGATTCATTTACCAGTAATCGATGGTTACCTCTACGTAGTCCAGTTTTTGAAGTTCCCTTAGAGATCAAAGGAGTGCACCTTGAATTTTCAATAGCTTTACAGAAATACCGTGACATTGCTTTAGATATATTCGATGAGGGACTTCGAGTAACTAAAGATTTATCAAGAGTAGAAAAATTGGTGATGAAGAAACTAATTTCTAATCCAGATGATAAGCTGGAATGTGTTGGGAGTTGGGAGAAGCAAATTTCGATGTGGAAGAAAAGTATAGTTTTAGGTAAGGTATGTTTTTACTTCGGTATATAATATAAAAACCTTTTATATAAATTACATCAAAATCCTTTAAATAAAATATAAAATTATTTACATAAATTATATAAAATACTTTATAAAAAATTTTGTGCAAGTTTTACATAAAAAATACATAAAAGATACATACATACTACTTTAACATAAAAGATACGCTTTTACTTATTTCATGAAAAAAAATTAATGAGGACAAATCTTAACGTGTAACTCAAAGCTACTTTTATGCCATGCAAATGCATATAAAAGCACGTTAAGATAGCAAGTTAGAAAAGTAAATATTATGCTACATTCTATTGATGGGAATTATCTAATAAAATAACTATATTTTCTTAATAATAGTAATAGTATTGTTGTTTGATTTTCTAAACTATAAATATCTTACATATTATAGTTTTATTTAAGAGTCATCTAGAAACATAATTTTATCCATAAACCATTACTTTGTTAATGATATTCTAAATATTTCATGAACATACTTTGCTAAGTTCCGTAAAGATGATAGTTGATGTCAAATAGGTAAAATGTTTTTGGTTGCTGTTATCTATTTCGGATTGTGAGTGGTCAAAATTAGATGGGTTTGAGTTTGTAAACTAGCATGTAAGTGGGTCCCTAGACGAACAATATTATTGTCAATGATGCTCATTGAAGCAACCAATTGATCGTATAGGAGGCGATTGACGCGATTGTCAATCGATTGAAGAACATTGATAGAAATTTTGATTGACGGACATTGACGGGCGCCATTAGCGGCTCCTGTTGATTGTTTAAAATAAAATATGCAATTGTCAATCGTTCGGGCAGTAGGGCTTTTTGTATTCTATAGACCAAGTTTCTATTTTATCGATAGTTAAAGATAGAGTAAAAATTGCAACGGATTTGAAATCTGCGGAAAATTTTACACCAGATAAATATCTTAAATGTAAGTTTCTAGAAATAAATAATTTTTCAATTGAAACTTTTATATTTTTGCAATACGAATTTAAGGTATACGAATTTAAGTCGGGGTACAATTTTGCATATAAATAGATATAAATTTAATTTAATTTAAACCAAGCACTGACAAAAACTAGTTTAGAAGAAAAATATTTAATAAAATTGCAGTTCTCGTTACATACGTATATTAATACAAAATATGAAGACAATTAACGAGTTACTAAAAACGTTATTTCGATGTCGATGGCTTCATAAAAATCATAACAAATTCGTCTGACGACACAATGCCTTTTTTTCACGCAGAATTTCTTCGAAGCATGTTAACAATTTTTTATTCCTTGCTTTGTATCTTTAACGCGTTCTTCGTTGGAGTCTATGTTTTCTAAATTGTTTAAGTCCCTTTCAATTAAGCTAAGACCTTCTGTCATCTGCCCTAGCAGCGCAGATGGTGTTCGACAGCCGTCACCTTTGGTTTTTAGTGCAAGTGATTTTTAACTGATTCCCTGAAAAATCTGTCGACACACAGGGATCTGGAGTTCAAATCTCTATTGTAGTAAAACGTATATATAGTCTTTTCATAAAATAAAAGCAAATTAAATGTAAATTAGGCTGGTTCGTTGTGTTGACAGGCACATCACTCGGCTCACTACATAAAATACACATTGTCAATCATTCGGCAGTTTCGCTCAAGACAGCAGACATGACGATGCATCGAGCCTTACGAGAAGTGATTCTATATGGGAAATGGAGTTTGTGACGTTTTTAATTACTTTGTATCGTGATTATCATGAGTTGTGGAAAATTAAATTAAGTGAATATTTAAACAAAAGCAAAATAACTATTGCTTTGCAAAAAAATAATGTGTTAAAACAAAACAAATCAGATTATACTGAGGAAAAATTAAAACAGAAAATTAATATTGTGTGTACGATTCAGTATCTCACAGAAAGTTTGGCAAATGCTTGTGAGTAAAGCAGCTTCTCAGTTTATACCACTATTTGGATCAGCGGCTTTTCCTCTTCTTTTCTTTCTTCCGAATGCACAGTCAAATTCAAGGCAAGAAAGCCCAAATCAGAATTTGAAACTATTTTGAAACTCAAAGATGAAACACGTCACGCTCCTTCAGAAAACATTGACCGAATGGGATTGACGGGTTAATTGAAGATATATTGAAACACCTATCAATCGAAACCGTCAATCACATTGACAATAATATTCATCGTCTAGGGAGCCCTTAAAAGACCGTGCAGAACACACTTAAAGTTTCAGCTTCTACATAGTAGGGATGCGACATCGATAGCAAAACATCGATATTTTGAAACATCGATGTTAAAAATTAAAGCATCGATGTTGATAATACATCAACCCAAAAACATCGATGTTTTTAAACATGGTTGTTTTTAAAATTCAGTGTATTTAAACTTTTCCCCCCATTTCTTAAAACTGGTTTAGCAACTTGTGATGCTACATCGACAGCAAAACATCGATGTTGATAATACATCGCCCCCAAACCATCGATGTTTTTAAAATTCAGTGTATTTAAACTTGTTTCCCCATTTCTTAAAACTGGTTTACCAACTATTGATGCAACATCGACAACAAAATATTGATGTTGAAAATTAAAACATCGATGTTGATAATTCCTCGCCCCCCAAACCATCGATGTTTTTAAAATTCAGTGTATTTAAACTTGTTTCCCCCATTTCTTAAAACTGGTTTAGCAACTAGTGATGCGACATCGGCTCCAATACATCTATGTTTTTTTCTAAAACATCAATGTTTAGAAAACATCGACATCGATGTCGCATCCCTACTTTTCAGACCCTTCATCCTTGATCACTTTGGTCTAAAAGTATGTTCAATCTGCTGATTATGAAAATTATGCTACTTGGTTATTTTTAAAATTTTTATAACGGTACTTTTTTCATTAAAAAATAAAACATCGACAGCGTAAAAACATCGACAAGTATAAACATCGATGTTACCAAAACATCGACCCCAATACATCGATGTTAAATACATCGATGTTTTCTTAAAAAACATAGACAAGTATAAACATCGATGTTACCAAAACATCGACCCCAATACATCGATGTTAAATACATCGATGTTTTCTTAAAAAACATCGATGTTTTGAAAACATTGACATTGATGTCGCATCCCTACTCCGTAGGCCATTTGATTTCATTTCAACCTTTTGCAACTTGGTCATTTGTAATCAAACTTGATTTGGAAATTTTCAGGTATGAACAAGGCTATTATAGTTTCCTCAGCTTACACTCGCTGCTACGACGAAACCTTGAAAGCATTCCAAGAAGATCAGATAAATTACGTGAAACGACTCATGCGCTCCAAAGTAACTTGTGAAGAACTGAAACGGATCATAGAACTACACCATAGAGAGAAGAACAAGCTAGAGGAAGCCATACCAGACTTCGTGGACATTGGACCCTTCCGCCTGATGACCGCGACCGTGCGGTTTACCGCCATCAAGAAGCACGAGCAACTAGCCGAAGCCGTGTTGAGCTACTTTTACGACAAATTTCGTGAGAATATGGAGATTCTCAATGACCAGTTTTTGGTTTTGTTGGACAGAATTGATCTGGGCACGGGAAACATAGAAGATCTGCTGGAAAGAAAAATGTGGTGCAGAACGGTGCCCAAAATTATTGAGAAATTGAGCATAGACGTAAATGCTTTGCGTGTGGATTCTCGATTACTGTCTGAATTCAATCGTAACATGGAAGATGATGATTTTACAACATTTTGGAGGGTTCAGGTATGTTATTGTGGTGAAACTCATGAAAAAGGTACCGGTTTCTCGCCAAACTGGCGACTAAAATTCTTGTCGCCGCTCTTTGGATAGGCCGCCATATTGGATGTCTTCCACTTTCTCGCAAGTAGAAGTGCGGGTAGCAAGCTTAAAAGGGATTACATATTCCAAAATCATCGCCAATCGGCGATTTATTGCCAATGGGAGATGTTAATGTGTGTTCTTGGAGTCTAACCGTTATTGAAAAATTTATTTTACGATAGTCAAGCATTCAAAAGAATAGCCGTGATATTTGTCTTATTTATTAATTTAAATAATGCATTTTTTACAGTTATTTTGTTTTTGCATGCTCTAGTGTATTTATTCTACGTATATTTAATTGAATATTTGATGTGAAACTAAAAAAAAGGAAATCTCATTTGTTAAAAGTTCCGTGAGTAATGGAGTGTGAATATATTGGATTCCAGATTTATATGATCTAATCATGATGTTTATTATTCAGGGATTTTGGATGCGGTGGTCTTTTAAGTTGGAAGTTTTCTTGTTTCTCCCCAATATATCTTAGGTTTATCGCATCTTACAATAAATTAAGTCGAGTAATGGGAAAACTTTCTCAATTTCGCAGATTACCTTTTGTATCAAGCGAATGAGGTAAGATACCGTACCACTTTAATGAGGAAAGTGACACAAACTCAAAACTAATAATTTACTTTTTCAATTAAAACAATGCTGCGAGACACATAAAACATAAAATAGAAATCTCTCATCTACACTTGGACACTAAAAAACACAACAGAAGATCTATTGTGGATTCATGCACACTCTTCAATCTATGATAACGAACAAGCGCATTACTTGGAAAATATGGCTGCTACGTTTCTTCTAATTCCAAGTAGACTCATCTGGCATAAAATTCCATAAAAATGACCACCAAGATAAAATCAGCCTTTTCTCTACCAATATCTAATAACTTGGAACAATTAAGCCTTGATTTATTAATCGTCCATCTCAGATATCCCAAGGGCAGATACTTTTGCAATAACATGACTTCTGATTGATCGTAATTGTTAAGCTAAACATCTCTATCGCTCGCCTAAAACTTCTACAGAGCCCATGATGTCCCTTTTGTATTAAATCTCAAGAAATAGACATCCTCCAACTGCAAATTTGTACTGATCTCTCTAGTCGGAACCTCTCCGGTCTCTACTGGGAGGTTAGAAGACGGATGCAGCTATCCATTCTTTTCCGTGTTTTAGCTTTTTTTATCAAGTTTATAGAATGTTTGTGTGTACCTTCTTTTCTATCCTTTGTATACTGCTTCAGTCTACGTTTATAGCGATGGTAACGTCCTTACCGCTTTTTTTGGCGCACTTCTTAAGTCGCCAAGGAAAGAATTATTTCAAATGAACCAATGAAATCCAACGACAGTTTAACTGATTCTGAAAGAACTTTAAAGAATATTCAAAATGAAAATTTAAACTTTTCGCTTGCTGAGGTTGCCATAAAATCCGCAATAACCGTAATACAGATGGGTTGCATTAACCCCTCATTTCTCGCTACTGCAAGGACGCCAAAAAAATGCCAAGACCGTTGTCTCCGCTATAAACGTAGATTGAAGCTGTACCATCCTTTGTATTGTGCATTATGTTTTATGCTTGCCACTTGAAATATATTACTGAAAATTGGTAGGTTGTATAGAGGAAATAAACTGTACGCGATTTCTTAGGCTTGAGATTTGATTAAGGAAGGAATGAAGCAGACACAGGAAGTTCGAACAATTGCTTATGTGAATATTCAACAATTGATTTACAGTTTGAACGATTGAAGTGCAGTTTGATATTGATTTTTGTTGTCCAATATTGATTGTAGCGTTCGATAGCTCTCAAATAGGCATCATTTAAGAATTCCTCACTCCATGCAATCCAGTTGCCATGGGTCAAATTTTGCCCAGTACCATAGAATTTTGATTTAATGCGGGTCCCCCCCCCGCTAAGTACGGCTATGCACGATGTGGGGCCGCCACCGCGATGAACGCCAATGAGTCTGATGGCTCCTCTCTTGAGGCAAGCATGATGAGTCCAGAGTGTGAGCAAGATGACCTCGTGTTGAGTGAAAACTATGAGCTGGGACGGACACCTTTTGCTTTGGGCGGGGGCTGTGCAGGCTCTTGGGGGACTCTGACCACGTCTCGGATAACCTGGCGCACCTAGCACTCCTCCCACATGCCCGGGTCTTCTTTCGTTTTATCATTAGAGACCTTCCCTGCTAATCCGCTGTGGGTTTTCAGTAACTCGGTACGGAGGGGATTGTTTCCATTCAGAAGAAGAAGGTTCTGCCAGATACGGACATTCTTTGTCTACAGGACGCTTTATTTATCTTCCAGATGTTTCTTTTAGTTCTGAAATCATAAGAAAACAGTTGTAACGCTTTTCGTAACGCTCAAATTTTTCTGCATGCCCCCAGTACTGTTCCGATTTCAAAGACCTATTTACGTAAAAAAAAAAAAACGATTTCAATGACCAAACTATTCCATATCAAACTAGAAATTACAAAAAGGTGAACAAGCTCTATAAATTTCAAATTCAGAAGAAAATTTTTTTTTTTTAAAGTTTCAAACTCTTTTATGGAATTGTCCTTGATGTGGAAATTTGGACGTGGTGTGGAAATTTGGAGAGTGGGGTGCCACCTCGTCATCTGACCGTGGTTCAAAATTACGTGGTGTTGTGCTCGGATATTTCCCTTCGGGTTTGTTCCGCGAATAGCTCATTGCTCCAGTACCTTAATTAAAATATCCACCCTCTCCATAACCGCATCGACACCATTTATATGGTTAACATATCATAACCTTTCTGATAATTTCCTTTATTGACTAATGTCAAAGTTTTAGAGCTTTCTATTCTTTAATGATACCATGGTTATTAGCCATACTATTTGAGGGGAAGTAGACACGCCTGGTCAATCATAGCATTGCTTTATTTTAAGATATCGATTACTATGCATAACGTTAACAGTACAAATATGGACACCAAAGTAGTATATGGCAAAGGCAGCTTACACATAGTAGGACCTTTCCGTAGTAGTCGTTTTAGATATGTCAACTTTCTTCCGTTTCTTCTCGTTTTGCTCCTAGCACCTTGTGTTTTTATAAGGCCAGAAGGAATGTTTCTAGGGTTCTTGAAAGTACGAACTCGTGATCCCTAATCTGATTTTGAGGTCTTGGGAGGCTGAATTAACAGCCATGCTCAGATAGAACCTTTCGAAGATTACAGGGTAGCACATAATGACCACATGTACAAGCAAGCTGGAATAAACAATTAAAAGGTTAATCTAATTTAGGGACGATATGCTTGCCTTTTCTCAGGGAAGTCACGTACTCTAAGGGTGAATGTACTTGGTAAAGATTTAGGATTTGGGTTTAAAATTTGTCGATTCTAACTGTGACGAAGCGTCAGACTAAATTGAACTGTTTTGATTAGGAGTTGCCACAACTGACCATGAAGCGACTGGACGCTCGAGTGCAGAGCTTCGACGAAGAGCGGCAGACCCACAAGCGAAACCTAGCAGTCGACCTGGAGCAGCTGAAGACCTCTCTTCACCAACTGGACGAGGACATGTCCCGCCTGCGCGACTGCTCGGAAATCGACAAAGCCCACTCGATTGCCGCCGAAGTCCGGCGCATCCGGAAGGAGCTGACTATGTCCGGAGACAAGACCGAGCTCTTCAACAACCGGGAACGGCTCTTCGGTCAGCCGGTGACCGAGCACCCTCAGACGGCAGACCTGTCCGAGACCCTTGCACCCTACGAACTCCTGTGGCTCAACGCGTCCGAGTTCCTGAAGTACAGGGACCGAGTGCTGAGCGAGGAACTCGTCATGGAGACGTCGGAGTTGAGGGAGAAGATCGTCGAGTTTCGGGATGGTGTGGAAAAGAGCCTGGAGTTCTTCAAGGCTGATTCGAGTCCTCGGATTCACGATGCTGCTCTTTCCGTTTTGAAGGAAATGGACAAGTTCCTCGAAAGCAAGTGGTTGTTGGGATGGAACTCATGATGTCTATAAGCCGCTTCAGACCAACAGAGCCCAGTAGAAACTGTCTGAATTCGGATAATGGAAAGCCGCTTCCATAACAAATATATTTTTCGTCGCAACCCTCCAGGAAAATTGTCTTCACGTTGAAAACTGCCTTGTAGTGGCCAGTCTCTTGTGCAAAAGCCTTAAAGCAAAGGAAAGTTTTGTTTATTCTTATTAGAATTTTCACTCCCCTTGGACTATTAGAGCAACTCCTGTGGCTTAACGCGTCCGAGTTCCTGAAGTACAGGGACCGAGTGCTAAGCGAAGAACTCGTTATGGAGACGTCGGAGTTGAGGGAGAAGATCGTCGAGTTTCTGGATGGTGTGGAAAAGAGCCTGGAGTTCTTCAAGGCTGATTCGAGTCCTCGGATTCACGATGCTGCTCTTTCCGTTTTGAAGGAAATTGACAAGTTCCTCGAAAGCAAGTGGTTGTTAGGATGGAACTCATGATGTCTATAAGCCGCTTCAGACCAACAGAGCCCAGTAGAAACTGTCTGAATTCGGATAATGGAAAGCCGCTTCCATAACAAATATATTTTTCGTCGCAACCCTCGAAGAAAATTGTCTTCGCGTTGAAAACTGTCTTGTAGTGGCCAGTCTCTTGTGCAAAAGCCTTAAAGCAAAGGAAAGTTTTGTTTATTCTTACTAGAATTTTCACTCCCTTTGGACTATTAGAGCAATTTTTTCTTGAAGAGATACCTAGTCCGTTGCAAAATTGATCAAGTCTTGAACGACATATCTCGTGGAAATACTTTGAGGGTTAAAACCTTTCATACTGTCTGAATCCCAAGCACCAGAATCTTCTTTAATATGCACCCGAATTAAGATTAGTCAGTTTTTACTGGATTCAGAACCATCGCAATAGATACCACGCGATAAGACCACGTCTGATTATGTTTGTATGAAGAGGTCCTAAGGCGATCTGTATATGTGCATAACCACTCGTTACTTCTTCGTTTCAGAGGATACACTTTGTTTCTTGAAACCGAGCTAAGGGCAAAATTCTTTATTTTAACTACTGATTCACATATATAAATAATCAATGAACATTTACGTATGTGAATAGATGGTTACTCTAAAGAATTTTTCTTTCCTTGGGCTCCTAGAGGCTAAAACAAGTGTTCTAATAGTAAATTTAAGGAAAAGAAAGGTTAGTTTTTGAATTGAAATTACCAAGAACCTGCCTGTTATTAAAATGCAGTTGGATAAGTTTATAATAACTACGAATGCGTTTCAATAAAAGTAAAATAATACCAAAAATGCTGCTTAATGATAAGTTAAATGCTGTTTGTGTGTTACGAACACTCAATGTTTGAATTCAGGGGGTTTGTTAAAACAGGCCTAAAAAGGGAATTTTGTGTTTTTAAGCATTCATTATTACGTTCTATCTGTAAGTAATATACGTAATCTCTATGATATTTGCATCTGGATTCATTTGGAAAATATAAATTAGGATGAATAAATAAGTAAAACTGAACAAGATTGTTGAAGAATCACGTACAAAATGAACAGATTTGTACAACTCTTTTAAAATTTAAAGTATTTAATTTTGTAAGTAAGTTTATTGCTACAGGGGGGGGGGGGGCTCTGCGTTTAAAAGTATCGTTTCAGCCAAACATTTGATTTCAGGATGAATGGGGGAAAATATTTTTTTGATTTACTTTAGAAAGAACAGTGGGGGTTCCCATTTTAAGCTAGATCATAAATTAAAACTGTGCAATGTAAGCGGCGCAGACTAGATTCCTGTAGCTTACCTTGAGTATATTTCTCACTTCTATAACAGTTCAATGTTTCGTATGTGTGTATGCGCATTTCTTGACATTGTCTATCACCATTGTGACAACTTACTTGAATATGGCATTTGTTCCATAAAACCAAAAAAGAAACAAAAAACAAGCAAAATTCGAGTAAATACTCGGTTTTCTTTTGTCTGCCTTTAGGGCATCGCTGCCACATTGTTACGAATTTTATGCAATTAGCTCGCTTAAAGTGAAAAAACAGGCAGCGAAGAAATTTTATTCTGGTAGTGATTCTGGTTGAAATTTTAGTCTGATAATCAGTGTAGTTTGCTCTCCAATAGCGTTTCAAGTGGATTTGATTTTCGATACTCCTTACTCGGCAGCATAATATGAAATTATGACGCAAAACCCATTCCACTCCAGTTAGTTTTCCGGATTCCTACCTCCCGCGAAACTTGATTGAGTCACAAATTCTGACACCACTTTGCAGCTCCATCGATATCCAATAACCGAAACTTGGCAAGACCGGGGAGGATTTTTCTTCGAGTCATCACAAAACTATCACGGACACCTAAGTCGATTTCGACACATTGCCACACACAATCGTCTACGGCGATCTACGCCTGGCCGACCCTTTCCACATGCCACTTTCCGGCTTCCACCCCTAATTATTCGAGCTGATGCCGCAAAAGATTTCCCTTTCCGCATACTCGGCCATTCAGGTGATGCAAAGGGGGTGGGGAGGGCGATAAATTCCACGAAATCCGGGGTTCCCCGGAGGAAAACGCTCGTCCCGACACCTGTTGTGGTGTCTGCAAAAGATGGAACGAGGAAAATCACGTTAGCGTGACCGTAGGGGTGGCGGAGGGAGCACCGAAGATCTCCCACGCCACCTTCTTCGGTCTGTCTCTCGCAGTAACAGGAGAGCGTCGCAGAAATCAATTTACTTGTCAAACTAAGTGGGAAATTGCAGGCTGCGTAAATACGGGGGATGAAAATGAAGGGGAGGATCGGCGTGCGGCACCCCCCTTTCCCCGTTGCAAATTACTGGGGACGGTGTGCCGCGGCACCCCTTTCGCCCACCGGGCATGGGGGACGTTTGGACCAAGCGGAGTATGAAGTGCGAAGGTGGTAGGTGCGAAGGGATGCCCCCGGGGCGCGTTGGCCGGCCCCGCCGTCATTACGGTCCCCCGACTTGCTGATGCTGCGTTGCCAGGACGACGCGGGAAGCGCGGGATGAGTGATGTTCGGACGAGGCGGAGTGGAAGAGAGAGAGAGAGAGAGAGAGAGAGAAAAAGGATGGCGGAGAGATAAAAAAAAATCAGCATCCCTATCTATCCGGAGACGTAAGGGAAAAGAGCAAGGACGACGAGTTTTGGGGAGGATGGAGTGAATCAGATGGAAGTGAAGGATAAAAAGCGGAGGAATAGTTATCTGTTTGGTACCTGGATCTCTTGTGGTTTTCTTTCATTTGCTAGATTTTGGAGATAGTTTGAGGTAGTTGGCCAGTGTGATATATAGACTGCTTGTGTAATAGTTTTAGTTACTGAAATGGAATTTCACTCGGAACATCGTTTTTTAGAACACTTGGAATTGAATCAGTAGATCGTGGGATGGATGGATAAAAAGGAGGAACAGTTACCTGCTTTTACCCCTGGTTCTTGGAGTTTATTCTCATTTGCAAGTTTTTCGCGATAGAATGAGTTTTTCATAGCAAGGATTTTGCGTAAGCCTTAATGGAATATAATTTAAATCTCGGAAAAACTCTTACTTTAGGAACATTTGGAATTGAATGATTAGATTGTGGGTATGTAGGTGTTTAACTGATATTTCACTGGAGCAACACAACGGGCTATTGGCGATCAGTCGAATCGTGGGATGGATAGATAAAAATTGGAAAAATTGTTATATATGTGTACTTGGTTCTTGGAGTTTTCTTTCATTTGATAACTTTTGCGATAGTATAGGGTAGTTGGTCTGTATATATGATATGTAAACTGCTTGCTTAATAGTTTTAGTCACTGAAATAGAATTTCACTCGGAACATTGTTTTACTTTGGGAACATTTGGAATTGAATCAGTAGATTGTTAAAAATTAAATATTTTATTTTGTTTAACCGAATTTCGTCACCTGAATAAAGGAACTAGGTAACTCAATTTTTCGTTTTTTCAGATAAAACATAAAACGCTTGCTGTTAATGACAGTTTCATATACACTTACATTTTTGATTAGCATATAGATAGAGCCATTAGTGATAAAAAAGTTAACCAGTGCTTGCATTGAATTTTGTATGTTTCCTGCATAAATAATTAAAAAAATTAGTTCATGTTGAATAGAATAAACTATTATATATAGAATTAGATTTAATTTGTAATTAAATTAGTTATACAATAATTATTTTTCTAAAAATATACCATTTTCGAGTTACCCAGTTCAAGTGTGTCCACCGTAATTCAGTGGGTTTGTTCACTGTGCTAGAAATAAGCCGCGAGTTGTAAGTGGCGCAAGTTCGATTCCTGTACTTCACAGTGGGTGCCTGTGTCTCTTCCTCAGTTAAACTTTCATTGTGTATGTTCTGTATTTGACATTGTATCCCTTGTGCTCGCGCAGTTGGACTAAATATGATTCTTGATCCATAAAAGTCCTACTCAACCAATCGACCTAGTTCTTGCCTACAGGTGACTATTTTACACTCTAAGACAAGAACAAAGTGACTCGCCCTCGTAGTGAGTCATACATTTTCTTTTTGAAGCCTTGCGACAGTACATTTCATTCTGCTTCAACCCTGTCACGTAGTTCCAGAACGGGCGGAGTGGTGACATCTCGTCCAATGGCATCCCATTCATTTTCGATTGGGGACTGGTCCGGTGAGTATGCTGGTCTGGTCATGGTAAGATATCGTGTAGTAGACAAGCTCTAGAGACGGCAGCAATATGGGGTCGAGCATTGTCTTGTTGAAAAAGCTGGTGAACCTGGAGTTCAGGAATGGGAGCGTAACTGTCTGTGAAATTTCTTGTACGTAACGCTGGCCTGTCAAAGAGCCCATAACGAATATCAAAGATGATTTGGCATCATACACAATTGCACCCCACATCATGACGTCAGGTCTTCTGGACGTGTGGCGCTGCAAAACAAACCGTGAATTTTATCGCTGACCACGTTGCCTTCACACACGGATTCGATGGTCGTCTCCACACTGACAGAAGCAAGATTCGTCAGTGTCGACCACTCGATGCCCCATGTCTGCCTGGAACGACACCATTACAGTCTTGGACGGCGATGTAATGCTCTTAAAGGCAGTCGTCGTAACGGTCTACGTGAGTTTAGTCTCATGTCGTGAAGCCGTCGATACATTGTGCGATCGCTTATTGGATGATCTTGAGAGGTTACCATTGCACGCTGGATGGTATGCAACAGTGGCTGTTGAATCAGTACGCGCCTGTCTTACAACACATCGATCCTCTCTCGGTCCGGTTTCTTTAAACCATATATGGGCAACCCCCGGCCCGCCCCGGCTTTGGATCCGGCTCGCAGAAGATTTTAAAATCGCACTCGGAGAAAAGTAAATATTCTCGCTTCTCGCCAATAAGAGAGTGAGAAGGGGAGGGGGGGGGGGACAAAAGTCTGAACTACGTGGGTCAGTGTTTCTGAACCTTTTTTAGTTGACGGTACACTAAAAATAACTTGAATTATTTGCGTCACACCTGAATATAAAACTGTAAAAGTAGCATTTGGAAGCACTTATAAATGTGAACAGTTATTTTCCATGATGAAAACTAATAAGTCGAAGTGTCGAACCAGGCTTACAGATGAAAATTTGGTAAACACTCTGCGCCTGTGTAGTAGATTGATCCCAACATTGATTATCTTTTTCCTCAAGTTGAAACTCAAACTTCTCATTAATTTCTGGTGATTGTAAGTAAGTACTTAATGAATACGATATTATTCTGTTCATGTAACTTTACCATTCTACTTTATAAATATATAAAATAAAATAAACCTTATCATTATTACTTTTTCACAACTACTTATTATCTACGGCCCGTGACCTTATTAATGTCCTAAAATTTACCCCGCAACTTTGCAAAGGTTGCCCATGCCTGCTCTAAACCCTCCTGGGCCTGGTTGACGCTGGCACGTGCCTTGTTGTATCCACCGCTGCCAACAGCGTGCAACAGTTCCATCATTGCAACCAATATGTTGTCCAATCAGTCGATTAGACCATACTCCTTTTTTCCGAGGCAGGACTCAATGAGAAACAATATAACCAACTCAACTGCATGAGTCGAAATGAATTAGCTGCGCAATTGGATGTCCTTTAATTATCCGGTATGCAGCGTGTTTGAGAGCTGCCTTGCTTGTGGCGCTTGCTCAAACGATTCCGAAAATTTGATCATTTGCATCTCCAACGCATATGTGCCACAACTCATAATTTCATTTATACCAGTCTACTCCTTCCAGGTGAAAAATATTTATTTCACTTTTCTAAAAGATATGAAATATTCTTGTCCCGAAGGTTTTTACAGAAAGGGTGGAGGAATAAAGTATGTAGTTAGTCATTTAGAAAACGAATATACTTATTTAAGGTAAGAAGATTAAAATTGCTATAATGAATTGAAAAGTTGATTTGTTTCAGTAGAGAGATAACAGTTAAAATCAGCGTATGCACTTGTATCGTTAGCCATAATTTGAATAAAGGTAAAACACACAAAATCCTAAACTGGCACTTTTTATTTTAAATATAAAATAATAATTTCGTTGAAGATGGATCCGTTGATCCTCTAGAAAAATTGCATTTGTGATTACATTTAAAATAGTAGAAAGCATAGAGGATCCTTTTAATATAACGGAGATTTTATAGGAATTTTCGAATAACCCGGAGAGTATCTTTTATAGATACCATCCTCCACTACATAATTTCCTACTTTGTACTAGTGATGTGACATCGACAGCAAAACATCGATGTTCAAAATTAAAACATCGATGTAGATAATACATCGCCCCAAAACATCGATGTTTTTAATCATCGATTAATTAAAATTCAGTGTATTTAAACTCCCCCCCCCCATTTCTTAAAACTGGTTTAGCAACTAGTGATGCGACATCGGCTCCAATACATCGATGTTTTGAAAACATCTACATCGATGTCGCATCTCTACTTTTCAGAAACTTCACACATAGACACTTTGGTCTAAAAGTATGTTCAATTTGTTGATTATGAAAATTATGCTACTTGGTTATTTTTATAACGGTACTTTTTTCATTTAAAAATAAAACATCAACAACGTAAAAACATCGACACGTAAAGCATCGACTCCAATACATCGATGTCGCATCTCTACTTTGTACATACACGACATCCAAAAAGCCTATATTTATACTTGCATGGTAGGTACTCTTACAAATTTTATCAAAATCACTCTATCGCCTCGCATTTATTTTCTTATTATTCCCTGCAAATTATTAATTATAACGTAATTAATTGTGTATTTTGTAAACAATGATGGAATTGGTCTTAACGAGGTATCTCGTATCCTGCAAACGAAGCTTAATGACGAGATATCTTATTAAGATGATGAGATATTTCGTCTTTAGAATAAAATTGATCATATCTTGATTCATAATCAAAAAGCGGCTGTATATTAATGACGAGAACTCTCGTCATTACCAAAATTGGTCATCTTGATGGACGAGATATTTCGTCGAAACCATTTGGAGGGTTCAAGACTTCGATTTAGACGCTTTTCGGATCACCGGGATTCGGACAATTGTTGCCCTATGTTCGTGAATATTTTAAAAGTTATTTTAATGAAAATGAAAAGAGATTAATATCAACTCAGCTGAAAATCAGAGCTTTTGCCACCCTTTAATGATCTCTACAAGCCACGACCCCTTCAAAAATTTTCAACGATGGCAACTTCTCGATCTCAACTCAGATAACAACCCTATACTGTCTGGGAACGGCAGCCACGAAAAGACGGTGAATCACGCCTATATAGGATACGACTTCCCATTCCCCCGTATTCACCTCACACCGAGAGTGTGGCTACAGTACTCGAGGAACCGTGAGAAAGAGACGGCGATTCAGTTTCCTGCCACGCCGGAGTCAAAAAAGCGTGTCTCTGTTGTTGCACCAGCGTCGTCCGTTGGCGAAGGGGAGCAGTTGGAGTATTTGTCCTAGGTCGCCTGGAGTGGATGATGGGGTTTCTAGAGTGGCCCTTCTTCAGGTTTCGGATTAAGCCCTACACGAGGAGTAAAGTGGTTGAGTATCGATACTGATTTCTGGAGCTGATATGGGGATTTGCTTTGAATGGTTTCGGGGGGAAAATGGCATCGTTGTGAGGATTTTTTTAAAGAAAAACAATGGAAAGGGCATGAGGGTTGTGAAGTTTCAGGGTCTGTATTTTAAAGATGAAATCCAAAGATCCATGAAGAGGAGTTTATGAAGCAGGGAATGCTACACAACCGTCATTGATGTTTTCTATATTCTAAGTATTTTCTGCCTATGAACTCCTAAGATACGGGAATTCAAAAGATTGATATTATTGAACAAGGCTCGGATTCACAACTTAAATCAATAGTGTTTTTATGCCAGGGTTGGTTGGTTGGTTTTGGTGTTTTGGGGCGCAAGGTCTACATTTGGTCAAGCTGTGCCACATACAAGACAGCGTCAAGTACAAGACGTCGTAAAAGGAAGAAAAAAAAGCATTGTAGAATAGAGAAGTGGGATGAAGGCAGAAAAATAAAAGATTGTTTGGGTAACTCGTGAGCGTGACCACCGTGTTTACTAAAGACAGTAAACTACACGTGAAAAGAAAAAAAAATCACTAAGGACTTTGCTGATCCGAGGATCAGTGAAGTCCGTAAACATAAAGACGTGCCCTGTGGGTTTTTGTGCTAGGGGAGCAATTAATAGCATTGAAGGCAGCTGATTAAGTTATTTGAATATTAACAAAAATAATATAGACTTTGATTCTGTTTTAAACAAAAGTTGACCTTTAAAACATTTAAAACATATTTTTTTTATTTCCAATGGCAAGGCTGGGTACAGATTGCAAAGACAAATACAATACATGATACAATACACAATTGACCGAAGTCTTTGTAGCCTTATACAAGGCCAGAAGTGATGGTCACTTGTGAAGGGGCACCCAGTGGGTCGACCATCATTGTCCCTAACAAAGGACAGCACAATTTACATCCATGCCCTGAACCGGATTCGAACCAGGAACCTTCCTATCCAGAGGCCAACACCTTGACCACTAGATCGGTTGGTCGGCACATTTAAAATATAAAGGCATTGAGAATTTAGATATCTAAATTTCATTGTCTTTATGGGCTGAATTATTTATCAATACTATAGGTAAGCTGAATTATTTATTTGATGTAATGTTTGGTGAAGAGTCATATAACTCCACGGTACCATAAAGTACTTCCTGGTATGGCATTTGGTGCTGGATTTACGTATTGAATATTTTATTGTGTTGAATTTTTACTGTGGAAGTTAAGTACCCACATAGAAATTCCCTTTAAAATTTAACAGGTGATGAAGATATTACCATTAGTTAGACTGCGGCCACTACAGCAGTTGTGCCTTGAAAGTTATAAGAATAACGTCAAGAAAGAAATTAGACTACGGCCAGTACAGCCATTTTACCTCGAAAGTTATAAAAATCGCGCCAGTTACATGGTAGTCAAAAGGTTAAGGTGAATGGCTGGGTTTCCTGGCACAAAAACAATATTTGGCCAAGCTGCGCCGAAAAACGTTAAGTAAACGACACACACAAAAGTTTTACTGACACAACAAAGAGTGTTATACCTTCTGGGAGTGATTGAACCTGCGCCGATGTAGGTCACAGAAAAAGATCTCGTTTGCGTTTTATAAGGCTAAAAGTGTCGTTTTACATAGCTAAAGGACCAATTTTGAAAGATAGCAAATAGTAAAAGCAAAATAACAAAATAACTTCACATGATGGCTAGTCAAATCTGAAATCAGCACACAGAAATTAGTTATAAACTGTTGAATTAGTCCATTTTATAAAAATCTTGTAGATCAGTGTGATATATAAACATTTTTAGCGTTTATTGTTTTAGACTTCTTTTTCATATTTTTCAAATTAAATGAAACTCTCATTAAGACTAATGGGAAGCTATAATTGTTATTTATATTTACAAGAATAGAAGGTGAGTTTATAGAGTTTTTATTAGATCGATACATTCTTTCTTAAAACAAATCCAAGAGGTCTTTTCGAATTGAGCACGATCGCCAAATTTCATAGCTGATTGAAAATAAATATAGAAAATAAATCTGAATTTGATACAGGTTACAAAAATCAATGTACTGTTATTTGCTGGAGAATTCAATTGGGAATTACCACGCCTGCTCCCTTTCTTTATTTTTGTACAAGAAAAAAACAACTAAGATTTATTGACGCATTCCCTTTACTTTTAGCAAGTTTCTGCTCTGACAATTTTATAAAATCACGAAAATCATCATTTTGTCGGTAAGGAAATGACTCAAAATTTTTAGGTAGATAGTTCAAATAATGTCGCACCGGAGCAACACAACAGACTACTGATGACAGTCCAGGATCATCAATTCCGAAGTAAGATAAGACAGCACCTCGTAATTTGGAACCGTGGTCAGATTACGAGTTAATCACCTGAGGTTGACCTTTACTCTCCAAACTTCTGCACAATGACCAAATGACCAATGCGAGTATATATATATATATAAGCTGCAGACATAGCATCATTTTTTCTTTGAATGATGGTACGTGTCTTAAGTTTAAGAATTTACTCACAAACATTGACTCATCTCAATCCTCTCAAAACTTACTTTTACTCCATGATCTATTTAAGGCTAGACTTTCTAAAATTAATAAGAAGAAACTATTAGTAAAGATAATCCAATTTATATGAAGATAAGTTTTAAACATCCTATTTTCGATAAATTCCACTTTAACAGAATTGTGAATAACCTACAGAATATTTTTCTTTTAAAATTTCTTAATATAAAAAAAATGCTTTAAATATGATTTATCATTGAGGAGGAAAATTTTTAATTGCAATCATTTTTTTAGTAAGATTGATTTATGTAGAGATAAAGTTGTTTGCTAGAAATAGAAAACTTAAAAGCTTTCTGGAAGACATTGATAACTTCTGTTTTATGACCTCTTCTAAATTTAAAGTCCCTTTATGTTTGCTTACAGAATGGAAATGGGAACTATATGATAAATTTTAAACTTTTATTAATAATAATATTCAACCTATTTTTGACAATACCGGTAAATATAAAACAATAAACATATCCATTAAGGATATTCAAAATAAATTTATTATTACACCAGTCGATAAAGCCTCAGGTAATTATGCTTTCATTTGTAAAAACTGTATTTAAATTTACTTGATGCCGAACTTAAGAATTCTGATACATATAACTTCTGTAAATATACTTATAATACCATTATGAAAAAAAAATAATTTCTTCAAATAAAAGAGTTAAAATTTCCAATCAACACATTATTTTACCTTATATTACCGTTATTCCTAAATTTCATAAAAAATCCTAGTAAATTCCGTTATATCACCTGGGGTAATAATTCTTATATGATTAAACCCGGCTTTCTACTCTTTAAATATTTAAAAAATTATCCTTTCTGCCATCACTGATAAAGTCTTTACCTGGATTATCTGTGATAATAATAAGGTTTTGAATTTTTTGGATACAAATATTATTAATGATATTGAGACCTCTGAGTTTAAAGACCTAGTTACCAGCATACCACTGGACAAATTGAGAGATGTTTTGAACTATTATTATCATGATTTTAAAAACTTAATTGATATGGATTTTGAGGAATGAGAGTTTTTGGTTAATTATTGTATTTTTAATAATTTTATGTTTTATGGTGAGCATATTTATACTCAAGTTAAGGGTTATACCCCAAGGTTCTAATTTTTCTTCCATTCTTGCTAATTATTTCTTCATTATTTTGAAAAAAAAAACCTTTTTTTTTCAGATAAATACTGTTTTTAGATTTATTGATGATTCAATTGTTTTTAATAATAGCAACTTTTATAATACTTGGAAATCTATCTATCCAGACGAACTTTCTTTAATCAAAACCAATCTAGATAACAATACTACTGATTTTCTAGACTTAAAAATTTCTGTTTCTGACGGCAAAGTTGACATTAATGTATACGATAAACGCAGCGATTTTAAATTTACAGTCTCTAAATTATTATTTTGGGACTCCAATATCTCTAAAAGAATATACTACAATACAATTGCTGGTCAATTGGTACGTTTCAAAAAAAAATTTATAACTCTGATTCAAACTTTTTATATTGTAATAAAAAGTTTGAATCAGAGTTATAAATTTTTTTAATAATAGCTAAAAAAACACTTCTCAATAACAAGTACCCTTATTCATTCTTTAATAATATTCTTGAAACATTTATTAATATCAACAGCTACACAACCCATGAAGAATTATTTTTCGAAATTTCCTCAGAGCCATGCGAGTTCAATTTTATTTTGCTGTTTATGAATATCTTTTTGAACAGGGTCTGGGGATTGTATTTTTATTTTTCTGCTTTTTATGGACTCGTTGCAACGGAAGTATGGTGTTAGTATTTAGTTGGATTGTGTAATTGGTGACATTTGTTGGTAATTTTTTGGCTTGTTGTTGTTGATCTCCCGGCTGCGGGTTGGATTTCGTTTTGTTCCTGCTCTGTTTTGGTGTTTTATGTTTTTTTCTTGCTTATTGGTGGTGTTTGGGGGAGTTTTTTCAGCTTAATGATGCTCATATGTAGAAAATACCATTTTATGTGGTTCTGGGTCAGGCTCCTCCCTGATGACACCCTGATCCCCCAACATTTGTTCATTTTTTATCCTTTTTTAGACTTTTGTTGTACGCGGACTCAAAATGATTTTTTTTGCTGTGATACGCATTGGACGCGTTTTGGGCGGAATCTATGAAGCTGTACCTCTACTTACGCGATTTCGACTTTGGCATGTTTCTTCGGTGCCTCCTATCGCGTAATTTCGGAGTATTACTGTACATATAAAAGATCCAAAGTAGTAAAAAAGCTAAATAAAAGAAGAATAAACATTAATAAAACAGAACTATCCATGTATGTGTGCTTAAGTCGCAATATACGTTATATATAATATGTTACGATTTTCCTAAACACGGAATAAATATCCATTCGATTCTGAATAAAATTTTAATAGCTATAGATTATAATATCCTATTTGTAAGCATGAATCCCGAAATTTTTATTTTAATTACATTAACTGCAATTTTAATGTAAGAAAGGATTTTAAAAATGTATGTTCAGAGTTTTTCATTGAAAATTTTCTTTCTAAAATAATGTAATAAGTCACGTAATTAAATTACGATGCTATAACACAAGTCAAATTTTGAAATATAGTAAAAAACAAAATGGAGACAAAAAATAACAAAATCGAGTTTTGCTCTTGTGCAAATATCTAACAATATCTAATAGAAAAAGCAGAAACTACACTTTTCTTCGAAAAACATAGAATTACATTTTCCAATTACTTTTAAAGATTATCTATGCAATTATATATATATATATATATATAACCTCTCTTATAATTATTGTCAATGCAAATTCATAGAAATATGACAAACAAATATTTTGTCTCTATATTAAAAAAAGTTACCGCCTCAGGATTGAAAACTCGCTTTTTTTCGCTCGATTGTTAGACTGTTTCCCGAGAAAGTACGAATCAGAAAATTACGAAATTAACACGGTTTCTTCAAAATTGCACAGGGAACAAGACAGAGGATTTCGGGTGCATTAAGTGTCTAAGTCGGAAAAAGCGAAATTTCTCAAACTAATGAGCAAAACGCGTACAAAGTCTTCAGCCGTGAGCGTTTTCTTAGAGTACCTGTAAACGTGAATTTTTTGCTGCTCGCCGAGTTTTTTTAGAAATTTCAATTTGGTTCCTGATAATGCTTTTTGAAATTCGGGAAAAATCAGGACACTTTCGTTACTTTGTTGTTAAAACTGTCAAATCTATTGCTTAATACTGTTATTTTTAAATTTGAATACATCACTGGAAACCTTAGAATGCAATCTTTCTTAAGGTTTAACTATTTTAATTTCGCGATAGCGTAGATTAAACACTACATCCTTTTAACTGGCCTTGAGGTGAAATTCGCTGTGACTTAATGAAAAGGAAGATGCTTGCGAAGCAATCACCGGGAGTTGTGGAGCGTTAGCAAGCAAGGGACGCACCCTCTAGTTTTAAAAATATTTCTATAATTCTCTTGAAAAATTAAAATTTTATAAATTATTTGTGAATAGTTGTTTCACATTTGTATTAAAGTACAATTGGCCGATAGTTTAATTTCATGTCGTACTCCAGTACGTACGGACTCCAGTACAACGGACGGTGAGTGTCTGGCATCCCGTAGGAAGCAACCGAGGACAATACCTCGTCATTTTGAACCACTTTTAGGTGGCAAGCTCAACACCTACGCTAACAGCACACACTCCAAACTTCCACATCACACCAACGGAACAATATTTGAGGTGACGGCAGATTTAATACATATCAGCTCGCACGTACACGACGGTATTTGGTGAGATCGAGTGTCTAACTCACCCCTCTACCAATAGGATTACCGAAGCCCCTTAAATTCTAATGATACTCTGTTTTTTGTACCTAAAATTTTGTACCATGTTTTCACTTTTTTTTTCAAATTCCTTGTTACGAAAATCAACATTTTCCAGATAATTTATGTGTGACGAAGTTTATCCAAACAATAGACCGCTATGTGTCTTTTCTACACTTTTTTATAGTTATCGCATGCCCTTTCTTCAGTGAGTATTTAAACAGTGAGTATTTTTTTTGCTTGCAGCATTTTTTCATGTTCAAATCAATAAATTGCTTGTTGATTCAATGATTCGTTTTGTCAACTAAGTTACATATTACCAGTCTTCTAGGTCATTAAAGTACACTATTCAGGTTAAGGTACACTATTTTATCGAAAATGGTATACCTTAAGATTCACGGATATAATTTAAATTCTAAGTTTATCGACGATCCAGGGTTCTCAGTTCAACCGTTCTAGTTGAATACAGTGAACTAGAACTAGTTAAGTATATTTTGTTTTTGCAAATAAAATTTTTTCTAGGAGTTGCAAAAGATAAAGGGTTGAATATATAAGTAAGCATCGCACATCCACTGCAAAAGTACCGTAACACATTTTTAAAAGTACCGTAGTACATTTTTTAATTTTTTAATGACTATGTCGGTCTTCTTGTAAGGTTAAGCAACTCAGATTATGAAAGTGTCAATAGTTTAGTACCCACAGCATTTTCTATGACTTTAATACTTTTAATCCTCCAAGTGATCTCCTGTAGATATCTCGTAAATCAAGATCGGACAAATTTCGGTAATGACGAGATACCTCGTCATCAAGGTATTACCGATAAACATCTGGTCAAATTTATTCTAATGACGAGATATCTCGTCCATCAAGATACGGGCAATTTTGCTAATGATGAGATACTTCATCGAGACAACCATCAGGACAGTTGAATACTTCTCTAGGATAAGCTCACTTTTTGAGTTCCGTAGGTAGCTAATTAACGTCATACTGGAGCAGCACGCAGGCTATTGGTAACGGTCCGGTATCAATCCCGATTTCAAGTTGAGGAACTTTTGCAACAAGAGTTCGATCTATCAGGGTTGCTTAGAAAACTAAATTCAACGATCAACTTCAATGTCAGTCACTTTTCAAACGCACACAGAAAATATATTCATAAATCCCTCAGTCGTCAGCTCCAAACGACGAAACGTGCCTGAGTGAATATTTACCAGTAGGCATCAATGTCAAGTCCGCGCCGTCGAAACACGATGCTTTTATATCGAGACCATCTGTGTTGAAAAGATTACTGCTCGGGATTCGGAACCAGTAGGACATCGAGGACTCTGCATTGTTTTGATCCATCCCTCAAAAACTTCCCAGGCAACAATTACACCGATCTGTCACCGCAATAAAAATACCTCAAAAAAGAAGGCTAAAGAGTCTATTACATCCTCCAACAAAGAGGACTCTGTATGCTCTTTTGGTGCTGTCACGGAAACACTGCTTCCTTCAACGCACACTCGTTTTTTGCCCGGCTAAACACAACCCACGACCCACCGCCTCCGAACACTGGAAACCCCCTGCAAAAGACCATCCTCCGCACAACCCCCGAGATTAACACCCTTCTCACGGTTACAGTTAGGGGCGTTCAAGCATACCCCAACTTAACCGCTATATTTCCGAGGATCAGTTTTGGCTCGTTTCCATAAAACTTTTTTTTTTCGTCACCGTCTCGTTACACGGTTTTAATTCCCCTCCGTGTCAGCTGTAGATCGACCCCTGTACGATCACCCCTTAAACGTCCTTCTGGAAAAAAAATGTTTTTTAGTGAAAAGGGGGCATTGTGGTGGCTTTAAAAACGCTCGGAAAGAAGAGAGGGAAGAAATTGAATTCGGTTTTGTGTTCAAAAATAGATCTCCCTCAGGCAAGTTTGCGTAAGCTCTAAGCCCCTCTTTTGGAACATCCTCTGGTCGAGAACGTGCCGGGGGGTGCATTCGAATATCCTCTCGTCCCCTCCTCGCTCTGGAAACCAGGACCGTCGCCTAACTATTCAGGCAAGCACTGGGGGAAAGGCACGGTGAAGAGCTTTCCGACCTAAGCCCTCTTGACTACTGTGTCCGACCTGCACAAAGCAAACGCTTGCCTTCTGCAAACGGAGCTTGGAATTAAATGCTACGGAAGGCAGCGATATTCCGAGTTTGCCGTAGAGATATAGGGCCCGTGTGCAAACTAGCTGCGGTTCCATTACATTTTACTCTACGGATGCTGATGCCAGCGCGAAAATATTTCGTAGGTTTTCCGATGCATCTGATCTGGAAATCGTATGCCGTCCTTTTTCGACACAGTGGTTAAGAAAAGATTTTCTCGAGCGATGGAATATTTATTACTTTAAATGTGTATAAAATTACGATTTAGATGAACAAAGAATGGAACATTACCAATTTAAATCAACATTGATTAAAAATGAATAAATTTTCTATAAGACAGGCATTTTTTATTAAACTAAGTAGGTAAGGTATTGATTAATTTCTCACTGGAGAAACAACGGGTTATTGGAGACGGTCCGGGATCAATCCGGAGAGTGGGGTGCCAGCTCAGGTGTTACTTCGTCATCTGACCGTGGTTCAAAATTACGAGGTGTTGTCCTCGATCTTTCCCTTAAGGGACTGATCCCGGACCGTCGTCAATAGCCCGTTGTGTTGCTCTAGTACGGCGTTAACTAAAAATTATCAATTACCGGGATCAATCCCGATGGAAAGATCTAAAGACCACGCCTCTTAATTTTGAGCCATGGTCAGATGACGAGGTTACACCTGAGCTGGCACTCCATTTTCCAAATTTCCACACCACGCCAACGTGAAGACATTAGAGGTCATGGCGGATTTAACGTGCTGCAGCACCCTTTGTACACGACGGTCTTCCGTGGGACTCGAACTTGCAATCCTCCGGTTGCTAATTCGCTACTCTTTCAACCGGGTGCTGTTTAGGTGATGATTGCTCTGCCACGGAACGTGTTTCCTATAGGTAGATAGTTGATTTAACGTTACACTGGGGTAACACAAGTTATCCACAAAGGTCCAGGTATAATCCCGAAGGGAAAAATCCAAGGACAATACCTTGTCATTTTGAAACACGGTCAGATGACGAGATCATACCTGATACTCTGCAAACACCCACACCACACCGTGAGGACACTTGAGATCACCACATATATGACGTGGACTCACGTGACAGGAGGAGTACTCATAACCCTCCGGTTGTTCTTCCAATTAGGCTACTTTAAATTACGAAAACTTCTGTACTACATGCATTTTCTTTCAAGCTGAATGTAGGTGTAGTGTTTCTGCGGAGGTACAATGTTTCCTGTACGTTATCCATCAATCGAATACGATATTAGCACGTCTCTAGTAAAGAATCGTATTGATTGAATATCGAATTGGTATAGGATAATTGATTGGTCAACTTCAATTAGATTTAAAATCAGTCGTCACCAGCTTCCACGTACACCCTTCCAAGTTCCAAACTCTCAACTCTTCGGTTGTTAATATTCTATTTTTTCAACCCGGGCAACCGCGGTTCCATTTATGTAAATATGATAGTTTCAATGTTCCTTTGAAAGTTAAATTGAATGTTTTGAAACATTTTAAGAACGATAGTTTTAATTTTCTTATTTAGAGCATGACAAAAGGACTATGATCTGAAATAATTTGATCATAATTCGGAGTGTGATTTTCTGAAAAACAAATAAAACAGAATCTGCATTTTGAAAAGCAATTTTCGAAACTAATAAATTAATTTAGAGTTTGGAAGCATTCACGATTTAGATCGAATTTGATTTGAGTTGAGATTTCAATAAATGTACTGCAAACAGACTTTTATACATAAATGACAGCTGGCGCTTTCGTGAAGCAACCAAAACAAGAAAAGTGTTACCGTAAAAAAGGAAAATTCCGTTTACGAATTAGCTGTTACAAGTGAAATACAAACGACTATTAAAATATCTACGAATGAATCAAAAACATGCAACGAGACATGAATGTAAGGAACAAATGACCGTGAATATATTTTTTGTTTTCTTTCACAAATTACTTTAAGGGTTTATGCGATTTATTATTTCTTAAAGTTTTTTTAGATCCCTGACAAGAAAAATGTGTGTGATGTTACAAGAGGTTCTTTCATTTACCCAAGTATAACCCATTTAAAATTTCGCTCCTTAAATATGTATTAATCTAAACATTTTAATAAACGATAGTTTTATACTTTAATGTTCAATACTAATCTCATGAGCATTAATTAAAAGTACTTGGAATTTATTAATGAATTATGGTAATGCACATGTCATAATATGTTGCATGAAATTTTAATGATTAATTATGTATTTAATTCTATAATTAATAGGTATAGAACTATTGAATGATATAAATGTTTAATTAGGGTTGTATAATAAATTTATTTATACAGACTGTTGAACAGATTAATCCAATTACATAGCAGTGAGAAAATATCAAAAGTACAGATCCTGCAACACTGTACAATTATGTAGAACCTTAAAGCTCAATATATAAGTACAATGTTATGTTACATACGACAACGAAAAACACAATTAAAGCGTATAACCATCGACAAAATATCTAAAATTTCTATTTTGAAAAATGTTAAAGTTCTAAAACTTCTAAACCTACTTAATAGTCAAAGAAAAACAGAGGACTAATGAGGCAATAAAACCTATCACAATTTTAATGCCATACCAAAAAATACAACAATTACGTTTTTCCTTTTTTTTTAGTTTAGAAAAATTTGTAATAAAAATATTAAGGATCTGTTGAAGTGCTTCTTTACTTTTGTTTAAATTATTTTCAAAAATACGGACTGTAGAGCAACTATAAAAATTTAGCATCTTTATTATACAGTGAAGTCTTCGTTTAAAATGCATCTTTTAATGAGTTTCAGAGTGTGACAACCAAAAATAAAAGCACTTTTTATGTTCATTTCAGAAATCTACCTTAACTTGCACTTCTTTTCTCTATATGCTTAAAATATTTTAGAAGCGATTCGCAAAAGACTGATAATTCACTTGTAAAACGAATTGAAATCCAGAGAGATATACAACGTAGATTGAAGAATCAATACTTACATATATATAATACTGTAATTAATTTAATTCAATTAATTAACTTTTAAAAACAACTTTAACTTCCAATATGCGAGGTAAAATATAACTTCGGTTTGTTTATTATCGCTTCTTTTTAACAGGCGGTTTCTTTTATCGTTTTAAAGTTTCTTCGACAGTTCTTTTTGTCCTTAAGAAGATAGTTGCCTTTTAATCAAATTTAATCAAAGTTTTTGCAATTAATTTAGAAACTAAAAACTAACGCTCAGAGAAATACATTTAGCTAATTAAATTAAGTCCATTAGAAAAAGCTTTGTTTTTAGTACTGCCTAAATTATTCACGATTTCGTTGCTTACAGTTTTGCTTTATTTATAATTTAAATCTTTCAGAAATCTCGCCAATGACGTTCCTTTTAAGTAATGGAATTGGATTTTTTGCTAAAATCGTGATATCTTGTCGAGACAACCATTTGAAGGGTTAAGAGGGTAAAATATTGTTTTTTACGAAAATATCTCCGCTGACATGAGATTAGTAAGAGCAGCATATAAGTGCATTAATGAAACATATATTTATATTTATGAATCTTTAGGGGGGTGACACTGTACATTATACAAAAATACTACATTAATATACTAATTAATATAATGCATGGATATACACAATCATACGATTATGGACTTGACAGCTAGATGTGATTGTATAAGGGAAATAATACATGCTTTAATAGAGAGATAGTCCCCCACGGGCTGCAATTACACTATCAACCCTTCTGGGCATACTCCTAACAACTTGATACACAGCTATGTATATTTGTGTCCATTCCTGCTGCAAGAATATCGCCAGTTCACCTGTAGATTTCGGACGTGATTCCCTGGTCCGTAAGCGTCGCTCTAACTCGTCCCACAAATATTCTATGGGGTTTAGGTCGGGACTCTGAGCAGGCCAGGGAAGACGTCTTACGTCCATATCTTGATACCACTGCTTGACAGAGGCTGAAACATGACACAGAGCTTTGTCGTCCCAGCAGTAACATTCGTCCATTCCATAAAATTGTCAGAGTATAGGAAGAACCTGATTGTCCAAAATGTTCTTGTAGGCGTCGGTGTTCAATTGACCAGGAACAACATGCAAACAACCCCCAAATAAGTAGTCGGATTTAATGCAAATCCGATGGCGTCCGGTTCATTATTGTAGGGTAGTATATATTACGGTTAAGACTGAAAAAAAGCTGAGTTATTAAGACAAAATATCAATTTATAAATATGAATTACGTATAATGAATCCAAGGGTGAGAGATCCTTTAGTTAAATCTGAGGAGTGAGAAAAGTATGTGCCAAACGGCAAGTAAAGCGTGAAAGTTGAAAAATCAGCAAATTTTGATGCTTTTAAGTTTTTTGCAAATTTGTATTTAGACATTAGGAATGCAATGACGATATTTTTACAGCCGGGGCTCAAAGTTGGGACAACAAACATTGATACAAGTCTAGAAGAGTCAAAGTATGGATTGCTGTACATGTTAAAAAATCCTGACGCTTCGAAGACAGTAGCAGCACTCGATAAATATATTATTAAGACACAATAACGTTTACAAGTATGCTAGTAACAGTTGCACGCTCACAATAAAAATTGAACTCACGGAGCGCTTGCCAGCGGCCACAGAATTTTTCAAGAGGTAGGTAGGTCGTTTTAGTTAACGTCGTACTGGAGAAAAACAACGGGCTATTGACGTCCGTCTGTGGAAAGGGAAGGATCGAAGACAACACCACGGAATTTTGAACAGTGGTCAGATAACGAGGCAATACCTGAGCTGGCACCCCCTCTCCAAACTTCCACACTACACCAACGAATTTTTCAAGAGTTTAAAAAGTACATAACTCGCCTCCAAATTATACATCACATATTATATTTTGGAGGTTAAATATGTCACATTAAATGACGAACTGTGACACAGATTATTCTTAGTCCTTGTTTAATAAGTAAATATTTCAGTAGCAGTAGATATACCATGACATACGAGTTCAGTAAATTTTTTCTGTATTTTTTATAGGTTATTTTGTATTACTAGATTCATATTATATCCGAGGTGGCCTTGGCTCAAATTACCTCGACAATTCAATATACTAATGTAATGTTAAATTTAAATGAGTTAAAAATCTTGGCTACGATTTTTTAACCGAGCGAAATTACCGAATACACTTCAAATGTTGAGTAAATACTCAACACACAATTGGAACAACTGAATTATTTTTATGTTTGTCTTACCCTCTGGTTAATTTATTCCAGGGTTGGCTAAAATGGACTGTTACCACCTACTGGGATGTTCAGTTTTATTAGTTAGGTAGGTATTTTAATTAACGGTGTACTGGAGGAACACAACAGGCTATTAACGACGGTCCGGGATCAATCCCCCCAAGAGTAAGATCCGAGGATAACACCACGCAATTTTGAACCACGGTTAGATGACGAGGCAACACCTGAACTGGAATCACCCTCTCCAAACTTACACACCACACCAACATGAGGGCATTTGAAGCCATGACAAATTTAATGTGTACCAACCCCCCTTTGTACACAAAGGTATTTGTTGGATTCAAACTCGCAACCCTCCGATTGTTCATCCGATTCTTTTTCAACCGGGCCTCAGTTGTATCAGGGAAGAGCAATTTTGGTCATTTAAAAACGTGGTACTAGAGCAACCCAACGGGCTATTGACGACGGTCCTGAATCAACGCACTAAGGCAAAGGTCAGACGACAACACCTGTGCTGGCACCTACTCTTAAACTTTTACACCAACCCAACGTGAGGACTTTCGGCCGCGACAGATTTACTGTGCATCAGCCGCCTCTACACCATACGTTTACAAACATCCATGCACTGACCCGGATTCGAACCAGAAACATTCCAATCTAGAGGCTAACACATTAACCATCAGAGAGGTTGGTCGGCTGAGAGAACTGAAGCAACTGGAATCTTGTTAATCTTACCATCTTTACTCTTTTCTGTGCTCTAACCTGATGTGGTGAACCTTGGAGTTAATAGATGCACTTGTCTAAGTCATGGATCAGTTTTCGAGTGGTATCAAAATCTCTCGTATGTCGCTTAGGATGAAAAGAGCGTGCTAAGTATCTAGTTCTTTGAATTTATCGGTGGAAGACCAAGAGGAGGCAGCTTTTATCCTTGTCAGGCGACATGGTATTTAGATCCAGTCTAGAATTTTTTAGACCAGAGGGATTGGTATGGTTTGGTTACCACCCCACCTATAGTCATAGACCAGAGGGATAAGCAACATCCCTAGTTGTCTAAGTGCCTTTGCAATAAAGTTTTCTTTAATAATGCCTGGTTAAATTTAACTTGCTAGGAAAAGTGCATTAGTCATCATGGCGCTAGGAGGATTGAGATGTGAACTACTTGGCGTTGCCCTGGTGCCCCACGACGTGTGAACTGAAGTTGCACCCCACGTGCATGCCGTACATTTAAGGCACAATCCGTTTGTAGAGGCCATGCAAGAAGGAAAAGCATTCATACCTCACCTTGGATTCGAACCAGGAATCTTTCGATCTAGAAGGGAGCTCTCTGAAAGCCACCGGATTCGTCGGTATAGAAAAATGTATTGATGAAGAACCATTGGAATTTACTAAAACACGGAACCGGGTCAAGATAGCCTGGTTGGAAGAGTAGCGAATTAGCAACCGGAGGGTTCGAAACTCTAACCAACCAATGACCGTCGTGTACGCGAGGACTGGTGTACGTCAAATCGTTCGTGGCCCAACATTCGCCCGGGAGAGTAAGGTGCCAGTTCTGGTCTTGACCTAATCATCTGACCCTGAATTAGGAATTGTTGTCCTGGGATCTTTCCTTTCGGGATTGATCACGGGGATCCCAATAGCCCGCTGTGTCGCTCCAGTTAGTCTTTAACTGAACTAACCCAACTAAGCGAATACAACATCTACCCACTAACCCACGCTGGTGAATTTAGGGACACTCATTCGGTTTCCATAACGACCCAACCCAATGCACTCTTTCCAAAGCACACTCTATTACCGACTTTATGCGACGAACGGAACCCCGCTCAAAAGAAAACCGATGAGCTTAGATCTCCATCGGAAAACTTTCCTCCCAGCTCCGCTCCCAAGAACGGGATTATTACCTCCTCAGACTATCGGTATAGTTATCGGCTTACCGATCCGGAGCACACGAATTAGAATACGAAACAACCCCACCCCCCTTTCCTGATCGCTCTCGGAAAAGCATCGAAAAGTCTTAAAAGATGCTTTAAATCCGACCAACTAAAAGCGTGTTCCCACCTATTTATTTGGTGGATGGGGAACGGCGTTCCACGGCGCGTCGATTGATCTCAGGAGCGTTGCTCTCTTTTGCCGAAAAGAAAGAAGGGATGGAGAGACATATAGAACGAAAGAGAAAGCAGCCATGGATAATTCCGAAATATTCGGTATCCGAGTTGTTATCTAGTGCCCCCAGGCCCTGCACCACACACACACACACGGTAGCGAGCACAAAAATTTTTCCCTTCGATACCGGAGCTGAAAACTCTTCCATCCTCTCTGCCGCTCCCCCCTGCTGCTTTGGGCCGTGGGCTTTGTAAGAAATAATTACCGTTTATTCAGGTGAACTATTGTGATGTCTATACTGCTGATAAAGACGTCTTCGCGTGCAATTAGCGGAACGCTCTCTTCTGACTTCACTTTCCATCACTGCAAGGCATGTCCTGCCAGAACCAGGCGACTTTTTTTTCGTCGTATTTCCCGTTGCGTGTCCCAGGACAACTTGTTTGACAAAAGTGCTCGGGGCGCTCGCATCCAATCCTGGCACTTGTCACCGGCAACTTCGCTCCCCACCCCCCTTTGCTTTTCTGCTTCGCCAGGTCCCCCGCGTGGGCCACCAACTCCCCCCACCCCCGTTACTTTTGCGAGGGAGTGGTGTGTGCGAGACTTTTCGCCGTCGCTCGTTTCTTTGGTGGTGGTGGAAGTCTGTCCTCTTCTGCCGCGCCACCCTGCTGCCTTCAGTCGGGTGGAAAATAGAAAAATGTTCGCCGGGATGGAAAGAAATGCTCTGGCGGATAAGAAGGAGATAATGATGATAAGAAAAGAAAGAGGTGTATCCGAAGTTTGGTACTTTTAGGTAGGGCTATTGGTCAAATGCTTCGGAAGATCTTAGAGTTATGAGAGGGACACGACTGTCACTTTAACATGTCTCTGGTTCAGGGATTCGAAATTAAAAGAAATTGGCTTTGGTATGGCTGCGGCCAGTGTCTAATGTGCGAGCAAGTGACTCGGGAGTCAGCTACAAGAAAATGAGAAATTAAATAAAAAACATTATTATTTATGTATTGTGGATTGAAAGAGAAAAATCTTAACTGAGATGCGTGTAAATTCTTTTGAAATACTTTTCAAAATTGATTTAGGTAAATAGTTAATTATCATTTTAAATTTTACGAATATTTCTTGAAGTTGCCATGAAGCTATTTGCAACTATTTTTATTCAGGCTTTTATTTATAAGAATATTTTAACCCTCCTGGTGGCTTATCTTTGCCTAGATTCCGTTGTAGTCGCCATCCTCTGATGCAAAAACTGTTCCGAACTGTTGCCAGTTCTGGACAAGAGACAATTTATTTTTCTATTTGGATCTTTGTGTCCCCATGACAGTTTTGCCAGGCAGTTGACAGGACAGTTTTGTCTCGATCAGATATCTCGTCATTAGCAAAATTGACCTGGTCTTGGATGAGATATTTCGTCGAAACCATTTGGTGGGTTAATCCCATGGGTTATAAATAAAAAGTATTAGAGTGCTGCTTTTGTGTATTCTGTATCGAAATAAACTTCATGATATAATTAAATTCTCACTATACACAGACTAAGCCATCGCTCGTTTCTTTAGACGTGATATTATGCCTGTACTCTTGCACCACTTCTTCCTGCCCCTTCAGCAGTAGCGGATCAATCCACACTAGGGGGTGATCTTACTGATGACTATACCCAGAAAAACATTGGACATTGGTGTTATAAAAAACCCGTTTTGCTGAGAATTAGCTTTTTTATCCTGACTGTCCTCTAATTTTAGAATGATCAGGACAATCGGCCTTAAAGTTACCTGCTCAAAGTGTCTTGATCAGTCCCTGGCCTTCAGTCAGATTTAAAGCTCATCGTCATGAAACCACAGTAAATTATAGTAAAACTGAATTTATTTTAGTTAGATCTGTGCAGATTAGTATGATAACTTTGTGTCTGTTGCTCTGGAAAAACTGTAGATAGCGTTGCATTGTATAATGTTCCTCTCTAGGGTAGATAGGTAATTAGTTAAGGTCGCACAGAGGCAAAATATCAGGATATATCCTGATGTGACAGTTCCGAGGACAATACGGTCGGATGATGAGGTAAATACCTGAGCTGGCACCTTACTCTACAAACTTCCAACCATGACAAAGTGAGGATATTGGAGGCCATGGCAGATTTAACGTACACTAGCCACCGCATATACGACGGTCTTTGGTTGGACCGAGTTTTGAACTTGTAAACCTCTGATTGCCAATCCGTTTTCCTTCCAACTGGGCAACCGTGGCCCTCCTCTCTTGGAAAGGAGTCTTTACGATCATCGTCGATACGATACGACTGGTCCATCTGGCTAAGCGAGATTGGCCTGAAAACACCAATAAGCCTCCAATGGATTTCATCGCATATCGGGGTGTATGGAAACGAGACAGCCGATGTACTCGCCAAGAATGGCTGTGATCTCCCTATGGACTGTTTGAATCGCCTCACTCCCACTGAGGTCCACTCCCTGGGAAAACAACGTTTGCTTTCCTTGTGGCGCCGTACGCCATCCCACCATTGGTATGCTGGCAATCACCCTGGACTCTCAATCACATGCTGTGGCCCTCGGCCTTTTCAATCGGCCATGGCCAGATTTCGAAGTGGCCATCTTAAAAGTATCAAATTTCAGAACGGGGAGAGAATTTTCCCTCCTTGTTCCTGTTCCCTACCTGCCAGTCCTGATCACCTTCTTCTCTGTCTTGGCGCTTCATATAAGCAGCTGTTGGTTGATCAGGACTTTTTGCAGGTATATGGGGATCTGGCACGACGGGGCCTTCTGGACCTGGTGTAGGCTTTCCTACACCAGGGGGATGTGCAACAACACGATCATCGTTTCATACGTAAGTAAATTTAGAAGTAAATTCATGTAATGGGCAGATTATTTTTTTTTCATTGAATCCTTGAATTACATTTGAAATTTAATTTTACATTGAAGACTTTTCGTTGGGAAAATTTTAAGTTCAAGATTTACAATCTATAATTTCAGGACCGGTACTGACAGTGTGCAATATATTTCATAAGTTTTTTAAATACGGTTATCAATGAGAATATTCTTCAAAAGTGTCTTAAATTAAGTTGCATTAGTTACTATGTTGCTCTTAGTATTTACACTCCTGAAAATATCAAATATGACAATGCCATAAAGGATAATTTTTTTAACATTTTAAACAACACTAACGAGCCGAAACATTATGACCATCCCCGCATTTTTCAATGAACTCGTCTGGATGACCTGGAGGGCACGTAATTAAGTGAGAATGGTATTTAACTGCTGCTGGAGAAGGTACGTAATCATTATTGCACTTACTTTTGTGAGTGATGGGAAAGGCTGCTGATCAAAGCGAATTTGATAGAGGGCAGATCGTAATGACCCGAAGACTCGGAACGAGTATCACTGAAACTGCACGACTGGTAGGTTGTTCACGATCTGCCGTAGTTAGTATTCATGCAAAGTGGATAAATGACGGTGACATCAGAAGTAGACGCCAAGGTGTTGGTCGTCCACGCGTCATCAAAGAAAAAGGACGTCGGAGACTGTCCCGCTTGGTAAAGCAAAATCGGCACGAGACAGTGGCTCAGCTGACAGCCCAATGCAATGCAGGTCCAAGCGCAAGTGTTTAGGAACGCACAGTTCAGCGGACACTGTTGGATATGGGACTGTGCAACAGATGTCCCACTCGTGTGCCTCTGTTGACCAAGCGTCATCGGCAACTTCACCTACGGTGGGCCCGGGAACATCGATACTGGATCATAAATGAGTGGAAGAGAGTTGCCTGGTCAGATGAATCCCGATTTCTCATTCATCATGTTGATGGTCGTCTCATAATACGCCGTCTGCTAGGCAAACAGTTGCTCCCCTCTTGTACATCAGGTCATACCCAGGCTGGTGGTGGCGGTATTACGCTTTGAGAGACGTTCTCATGGGTGACTCTAGGACCCGTAGTTGTGGTAGAACAGACCATGAAAGCTAGAATGAGTTGCAGCTGTTTTTCAGGCCAAATTAGGCGCAACGCGTTATTGAGTAGGTGGTCAAAATGTTTTGGCTCTTCAGTGTATTTTAGTATAAGAGATATGCTTGAATTTATACAAATAATAACTACTACTACGTAATGTACAATTTTGTTAAAAAATTGCCAATTCCTGCATAGTTCACACTGAAAGATAAAAAGTAGATGCAATACATTAAAAAAAATTCTATATTTTAATAGATACTTGCGATTTATAGTATACACATTCCATTGTAAAATAGAGAAAACATAAATTAGCTTATAATTTAATTTCTTCATCTATTTAGATTTCCCAATTATTAAATCATTTACGCTGTTTGATGGATATATGAATTTTACTCTTTATATAATCCATATCACAAAGTTGTTATTTACTAAACAAATGCTCATTTCCATTTAACACACGTAAATTTTGATTTACAAATGAAGATCCTGTCCTGAAAACCCAAGTTAAATCAAAGTAATAAAATTTTTTATCTTAACCCCAAAGTGGTTTCGATTAGATATTCCGTCAATAAGGATTTAATAAATTTTCAAATGACGAGATAAATCGTCATCAGGATATTGCGGATTTCCTTATGACGATTAGATCAAGATCTGGTCAGGATTTTTTTCTACGGACTAAATATCTCGTCCATCAAGATCTGGTCATTTTTGCAAATGACGAGATTAGGTCGTCGAGACAACAATCGGAAGGTGTTAGAACATGTCTAGACATTACTAATGACGAGATATATCGTCATCAGGATATTGCCGATTTTCCGATGGTGTTGAGATCAGGATCTGGTCAAGGTTTTCCCTAAGGACAAGATATCTCGTCCGTCAAAATCTGATTAGTTTTGCTAATGCCGAGGTGCTTCGCCAAGAGGGTTAAAGCATGTCTGTCTCCTTGAAATTCCCTGGCCTTCAAACATAAACGAAGCAAATTGAGGTCTATATATCACCCGAAGTATATACCTTCTCGACATCTACAAATATGAAGCCATCAAATGCTTTAACGCTTCGGCGCCTATTCAACAACAATGGAAACAAGCTCACAAAGGGGATCGGCTCTCTCCCTCCAATTCAGAGCGGGGCACCACTGGTGTGAAGAGTAGCCATTATGAACCTGGTCCTTCCATGATTTGGGGAGCGGGGACTTTTAAATACGAACTCCATTAAATACATATCCGGGCCTTCTCACTTCCCCACAAAAGCCTCGACAGCTACTCGAGGACACTAATTAAAGATCAGAATTGGCCACGAACAAACACATTGTCCACCGATCCCACTCGACACAAAAAAGGACCGAGGTGGAGGAGGTTATTTTTGGTGGCGTTGTAGAGAGTACAAAAGAGACAGTGTTTGTTCGACGAGGATCTGTAGATTGAAAAGACGCGAGGCTTGTTTGTCCTGGATGGAAGGGAGAGGGAACTGTGTCGAAAAAATAGATTTTTTTTTGTCTGTGCAGGATTTGTACTATGATTCCAACAGCTGGTTGATGGGACGCGTCGCTAAGGAGAGTGTTAAATGCGGTATAAGTATGAGTATCCCACCTGTCGTTATATACTTGAAAATTGTAATCACCCTGAACGTACTTAAGTATTATTTCCGTGTTGATTTGGATTATGGATAGAGAACATTAAAGCTGAAAGAAACATCATGGTTGGAGTTGCAAAATGCACTCAGCTTCTAAATAGTTCGTTATGGTCTTCATTTCAGATAGTTTATTTATTAACCATTTGAGTGCTAATTTTGTCTTTTAGGATTGGGATAATAGCTTCAATTAATTTTATGGGTTGCTAGGGTAGTCAGAAAGTTGAATTTATGTCGCGCTCATGCAGCGGACTACTAGCGACTCATTGATCAATCCCGACGGAAAGATCCGGTTACACCTCTTTATTTTGAACCACAGTCGACGAGGTCAACACCTGAGCTGGAACCCCCACTCCAAACTTCCATACAGCGTCAACGTGAGGACATTTGAGACCATGACAGATTTAACGCGCACCAGCTCCCGGGTATACGACGGTCTTTAGGTGGATAGAGTTTAGAACTCTTCGGTTGCTTAAAGTCTACTCTTGCAAGTGGGCTAGTACGACACGAAGTTGGTTGAAGATATTACATTGTTGAATAGATTGAACGCAGCGTTTTAAGTCCTTTTAAAATATATATGGTCATGTTTTTATAATAATAATTGCACTTTCAACAAATATATGAATGCAGAAGACGGCGAATTCCATAACGGCAAAATAAAACGAAACATCAGGGGACTACAAATTTTTTTTTGAAAATTCTCAGTTCGTGGATGTATTTCGATTTTAAAAATTAAAACTGTTCTTTTAAAAAACTAAGGTAGCAAGTTTTTTATTATTAATGCGATTAGAAAAATTATTGGTATCCAGATAAAAATGCCCACATAAGAAGTCCCCTAAATAGAAATCCATCCAACAAGGCAACTTGGTGAAGTGGTACCACTTCACATAAATGACTTTTTTCGAAGTGATTCAACAGAAATGTCGAATTATTATGTAAATGCTACAATATTCAGGAACAATAATTTCCAAATATTCACAGAAAATTGAATAATTATATGCTAAATCTAATTTAGCTATAACAGATTGACATGGTGATATTGATCCCTTATAACTCATACTATTTAATCAGGTTATTTATTCTACTTAATGGTGTTGGAAATGTTTTGCATGTGTATACTGACAGAAATGAGCACAGAATTGATCTAAAAATTAAATTCTTTCCGATAAAGTAATGCAGTAAAATAACTCAAGGCAATTTTAAATTTAGTTTATTTCAAACAAACTTGTAGTTTTGCTTAATACCATGCAAGTTGTGTATCATACTAGTTGTGTGTTCGAAAGAGAGAGAGAGAGAAAAAGAGAGAGAGACATAGATAGATATATAGAGAGAGAGAGAAAGAAAGGGAGAGAGAAGAGGATTCCTTTCTTTCCTTCTTGAAATTTTACTTTTAAAAATAAAAACTGGACTACTTAATGTTTCTTTTTATAAACGTACTCCAAATGCCAAAATGTATAATAGACTTTCTCCGTCTTTTATCTAAAAAATGCATGAAAAAACAAGAAAGAAAATCGAGCCCATATCTTTCAATAATTACACTTTCAAATGCTTAGCAAAAAGAGTAAAATAAAAAAAGGCGTAATCCGATAAAAACAGGATTCGACGAAGTTTTCTTCGTTTTCAATTCTCTTTATCTTAATGCTATTTGTTTCTTTTGGAGGAAAATTAAATTATCCGTTACAAACAAGGGAGAAAGGAAAATAAAAACTGTAAACACATTTTAATCTTAACGGTGAATACTGGATAGATACCTATGCACACAGAACTTTTTCAATTCCACGTTCAATTGGTTTGATTTGTTGCATACGCAGAGTTCCATGTGATTTTTTTAATGCGCTCATGTAAACAAACGATAGATATTTTTTCTTATATTCATAACTACTCATGTCACCATTTGTTATATTTTTTGCTCTTTTTTGTGAAAGACGTCGAATAGCTTTATGTACTTTTCTCATTTGTACTCACCCAACGTTTTCGATGGAGTATTTTTTTTGTTGCTCTTTTTATGGAATTAACAAAGGATTGAAGTAGGATAATTTTTTTTAATTTTCTTTTTTAGGGGAACAATCCTTCCATTGTTTCGCATTTGTTTCCGTTTCTTGGTATTGAATAATCGTTTCATTAATTCTGCGGAATAATTCTATTATGATGCGTAAAAAATAAATGTTTTTTATTTGTGATCCTTCGTGAAGGTCTTAATCATCATTGAACACTCCTGCACTGCATAAAAAAAGCAAAATGATATAGATCATGTTTCCGTGATAAAAAATTATTTTCTAAAAAAGAATATGTAAAAAGCTTATCGATTGAATTTATCAACTGGCTTTAGTACATGGATTCAATTACGTTGACATGGTGTGAAAGTTTAGTGCCAGCTCAAGTGTTGACCTTACCATTGACTGTGGTACAAAATGATGAGATGGATATGACAAAATGATGATACAAAATGTGTTGTCTTCGAATCTTTCACTTCGGGATTGATCCCGGACCATCGTTAATGGCACGTCGTATTGTTCTAATGCGTCGTTAATTCAACTATGTACCTATGTGGATTGAAACATTAATCATTATTCTAAGATCTGTTCGAATCAGAAATAATCGGTTTTGTTATCTGGTAGTACTTATTAGAAAAACATTTTTGAAAACTGACGAGTTTGTTACTAATTTTATTTATCATCTACTTGTGTGTTAAAAATGAAATTTATATCCCAATAAAAAAAAACACATTTTACATAATATGATAGAAATATACAATTTAGGTTAAACATTTTAGTATGCGAAAAAATAAAAATTATGGTTTTTATTTCATCGGAACTACACTGGCGTTCATCAATCAGTTTGAAGACCAAAAACCATACCAGAAATTAGCCATATTTTTTATACTATAAGTAGTGAATTCCTTATGTTTCAAACTAATAATGTATGAAGCATTTGAATTGGCATTTATTCACTGTGTTTTATAGTTCGTACTTAAGTTTTATCAAGAAAGTATTATTAAAATACTTATCACAGAATATAAACTAACACTAGTGCATTGACGAAAATAGTTTCTAAGCAGAAGTTATTACGGTGTTTTATAAATAATCTCTAAATAGTGTAAATAATTGTTTTCCGATTAAGTCATGCTTTATATGTGATTTATAGTGTGAGAATTTTAGAGCAGGTTTAAAATAGATTTTATCGTATGGTAAAAAAAGTCGAAAGAATTATTTTGGATGCAAGTATTTCGCTAAAATTCCAAACCTATTTCAAATATTAATCATACGTTTCTTTGGAGTATGATTTATACACATGTAAAAAAAGTCGGCATATAATAGAATGTTTGAAGGTATTTTTCATCTCAGATCTAAATTTTATTTCCAATTTTTCACAGATAAGCCTTTTTTAACAATTTTTTGGAATATGAATTGAATTATATAGTTTATTTATTTTTAAAACGGCTTTGAAGCTTAAATAGTTTGTAAATCTTTGTTAACCTTTACACTACGGCCGGTACAGCAGTTTACCATGTTAGCACCAAGAAAGAATTTAGACTATGACCGTTACAGCTGTTGTACCTTGAAAGTTATAAGAATCTTGTCAAGAAAGAATCGCGCTTGTTATATCTATAGCTGTATTCAAAAGATTAAAGGCTAAGCCTTTAAATTATTTTCTTGGCGTGGTTCATAAATATGTAAATGTTTACAAGAAATTGACACGAAACAGTTTATACATAACTTATCCCCATGTATTCAATGATGAAAGGACCGATGAACATACATAAATATCTTTGGAAAAAAAAACTCGTATTCTTACATTCAATTCCAAACATAACTAATTGGATAACAAAAACCGTAAATTTCAAATCCATCAACATACGTTTCGACTGAAATTAAAAAACTATCTATATATATAATTCTCTTACGTGGCACGCAAAAAAGACGTTATTTGTAATCGCGTTTTGGCAACACTGTACGATTGTTTGTTTATCGCGAAGTATCGCGCATCGATTGAATTTATAGCGTTATCGGATGAAATTTTATTGAAAAAAAAAAAAGGAAATTTTAATGCGCTGTTGCAGTTAGTTTATAATAGAAATCAAAGAAAGCTGAGGATCTTTTCAAGGCCATTTAAAAAGCGGTCCTTTTCAGGGCCAACAATTATAGTTCAACAAGACGCTTGCACTACAATTTACGGCAACAAACTCAATGAAAAAGTGTGGGTCGTTTGAGTGCTGGGAAAATGCACACACAAACAACATGCTGGGTATTCAATTTCCAATGCAACGCTCACATTTTGAGTCAAAATTTGCACAAAGTTTTCATTTGAATTCTGATTTTAGAGATACTGTATAAATTTTTTCTGTTATACAGCAAATTTAGATTTGAAAAACATTTTTTTGGTAACAAATTTTTAAACAATCAGTTCTGCTAGGACACATGTCTTCATTGAGGCAAGCGAAGCGAGCATAGGTTCGCGCGGAGGATTGCGAAGCAATCCTCCGGGGGTTGGCGAGCGTTAGCGAGCAGGGGGCAGGCCCCCTAGTACATATTTATTCTATGCCATTAATGTAATGAAATTTAATTCGCTGTAATGCTTGTACTGCAGGAATTCATATTTATGTATTGTGAACGCTATCCCACATGAACATGCATTAATGTTGTATATTTGTGATATTTTATAGATAAATGCTTGTTCGTGATTACTGTTTGATTTTTATTTTTGAATAAGCTACCTAAAATAAATATTTTACTCTTTATTATAGTTTCGGGCAAGTAGTTTAGACACTATCCGGTCTTTAGTTTTTCTTACTTTTGAAAAGCCCTTTTATATTTATTGTTAAACTAAATTCTTGGTAGATGTATATTATTTTATATAAAAGAATCCGAAAGAACAGTAAAATGACATATTCTGATTTTTATAACAGGAAAATGCCGACTTAACATTATTTCCACAAAACAAATACACCTTTTTCTTAAAAATGTCTTGACAAAAGTCAACAACAGTGATTTTTATTTCCTAATATCATAAATTACTCGAATGTCTGATGAGTAAATTTAAAGGTAAATTTCCCTCATTTTTGGTACAGTTGTTTGATGTATTATTGATCGTTTCTGGAAATTAGTTTTTGTACTATCTAAACACGAAACTGTTTAATCTTTTTATAGCAAGTGCCGGTTAAAGTGGGCAAGGAATCCTGTGTTGCTTTTCAAAGTAACATTTCTACGTGACTATTTACACACTATTTCGAGATCGAAGTAATTTCTGCGTATTAGTGAAAAGAGTTATTTCGCAGGAAAAATAGAATAGTAAAGTTCTGAAAATCCGTTCGCATAGCTTTTTCTGAAGAACGGGAGGATGTGAGATGTAAGCGCATATTTATATCAACATAGAAAACAAAGCAAATATATCATTTTCAAGTTCTGATTAATGAAACAATAGTAGATTAAAACAAAAAATATATACTTGCTCAAATTTCAAGTTAGATATTATCGAAATAACACTAGGCTCTGTTTCGCTACTTTTATCAATATTTATTTCCATGAATGTATATCTGGTATCGGTTCTGCTAGCCGGGTAAATTTACTCGGAAGGCTATAACTGGTCATCGGGCTTGGAAAACATTTTAGGAAAACCGTATCTCATCTGCTAGCCCTATAAAGCATTTCAAGGGCCATATCTGGTCCTCAAGATGGGTTAATCGGTTCGAAACCGTTTAGATATTACAAATATCTAAACTTTGAGCCTGTTAAATTTACCCCGAGAGCCTTTTCTGGTCTGTGGGTCTTATAAAAATATTTGGAGAGCCATATCTGGTCAACGAGTCGAATAATAATATTTGGAAGATACTAACAGTTCTTCTCCCTTTTACTGTCCATCCTATTTTAGTCGATTGTCCTGTTTTTAATCCTCACAGTCAATACTTCTTTCACAAATCAATTTTAAAACTGCAGGATTTGATTAGGGAAAATCCCCACCCAAATCTTTTTAAATTTTTAAAAGCCATGGAATTTTTAATTCTATATAATATTTTACCTTTCATATTTCATTGTGTCAAAACTTTTAACTATTATTCACTATTTTTATATTCATGAAGACGATAATATGCTCGATTTGTTTTACGTAATGTATTTTAAACTTACTGAAACTTAGCTGAAAAATAAATCTTTATTTTATTTCCAAACCAATTGGTTATGCTCTATCTTGTGTATGGTGCAGTTTATCTGCTTTTGGATCTTGCGCCATAAAACGCAAATCAATCAACCTAACAGTTCTTCAAGTCTGAGTTGATGCGAGAAGATAACGGTGTATTTGAAGGATAAAAACAGAGTATAAAAAAGCGGTTTTTAATCGGAAATCACTTTAAAATTATCGTATTATGCTACAAGATTATTTTGAAAAAATTATATACCTTTAAAAGCAATAGTAAACATTTAATGGTACGAGAATGGTGAATCTGTCAGATAACAGCATTAAAGTTAAAAATTGTCTCAGTCAACTAGTTTTTTTGTGCACTGCCAACTTGCTTCTAATGTTGGGCAAGTAAATGGAGTTTCGACAGTATGAGAGGCTTTTTGTGCCAAGTTAAATGTAGGTGGTGTTTCCTGAATGTATTACGGCGTTACATCATGACCTTTTTTCAATGAGACAACAGAAAGTTTTGAATAAAAATTTTGAAAAGAGCAAATTTCGAATTAATATATGATAGTTGATTGGTCAGCGTCAATTAAATTAAAAGTAAACTTTACCAAAACGGCTATAAGTTAACTTTTAAGATTTCCCCGATAAGGTATCAAGCTATAGAATTTGGGTAACAGGAAGTAAAACCTCATTTTTTCGTCCGGTTGTTTGTTTACACCAAAAATCCCTCCCATATCACCAACGTTTAATTTCCAATTAAACGTTGAAGACGTGTCTGATTGCATAAAAGCTTTAAATTAGCATATCAGTGCAGTACATTTCTCAATTCTATTTACGGAATGAATAAAGAAACATATATGAAATAAATACAGATCCTGCAATTTAAGAATAAGTATAGTTTGGCTTAAACACTTTTTACCACAGTTTAATATTTGTAGCTTGAAGTATGATAGTTGAATTGTTACACAAATGTGTAGCACGAGAGGAAAGTTCAGAGTAAAGAAACAAAAACTAAGTACCGGAAATGAAAAAGTACTTCTGGTTCAGAGCTAATTTGATGCATTGCCGTTTTGATTATGTTTGGCGTTAATTTTCAATGTTATCGACACGGTGAAGTTACATTAGATTACCAAGCCAAGTAATGCAAAGTGTTAAGAAAAAATTGTCGAACCAGTAGCTCCCTCGGCATTTAATTTTATAAAAAAGTAATACTCAGTCAAATAAAAAGACAGGTGATGTAGACAGCTTACGTAAATAACATAGGTGGAAACAATAAATACAATTTTAAAAAATGTAACATTTGTTTAATATTTAGTGACACTATTTAACTGAATTGTAGAAGTGACCTTTCTCTTGACATTTTACAGAAAAATACAAACAATAACACATAAACATTCTACACGAATAAAAAGCCTTTTAGTGTCTATGACAAACATTTTTCGTCAAGTTAAGTATAGGTGGCTGTAACGTTCGTTCTTCAAGGGATACGGTTTTACTGTTAGTATTGAGAGCAAAACGCGAAATATGGCTTGTTTTCGAATGAAAAATTCAGCACTTTGTAGATAAAATTCCAAAGAATTAATTCCAAATCGAGAAATGATAGTTGATTGGTTAAAATCAATCAGATTGATTAACTATATTTTAGTGTAATATAATGTGTATCTTGTGCTAAAACATTTCGACAACAGAAGTAAAATCTTCTCAGTCCGTCTGTTTTGTTCATTTACACTAAAAAAAGCCTCTATAAGTTTTTTTAGAAATTTTATTTACTAAAAAAAAGAGAGAGAGATAAAGAGTTAGTTGTTTCAATCCTGCAAAAGACGTAAATCAAAATACAAAATATCCAAATAAACTTGGAGCACTTTGTTCGTGGAACAAACATTTTAATGAAGCTATTAAAGTAAGATTGAGCGCAAATACAACTTTTATTCAAAAGCTACATTTCAAAACAATTGACGATTCAGCAAGAAAAGAAAATTAGCTTATCAATTGAATACGAAATAAATAAATATTTTTTTCTCTATTCCTGAGAAATCACTATTGATGAACGCGTTAGAGCGCATCAAAGAATTATAATGAGTATAGATTTATGTAAAATATTTCGGTTTTTCACTTACCAATCATAATCTTTAATCGAAAACGACATTTGATTTCAGTTATTTAAAACATCTTAGATGAGATATTTTTAATTGGTAAAGTGTAACCATAGACGAGATATAAAAGTAGTATGATATATAGCAACTTTTTTGTGTCCAGTATCATGTGACCAAAACTAGTTAGCAACGTGATCTTTACTCTCCTATCTTACTCGTATAATTTTGAGCATACCTTCTTCTATAGAGTTATATAGTTCTACATTGAGCTCAAAATGATTCGGTTCTGCTGTTTACATCGATGTAATTCCAAATATTTGAATTGTGGAAATACTTTACAAGTGAGTGATTTACAATTATTTAAAAAAGCATTATTTAAAGCAATTAATATTATAAGCAATTATTTAAAAAAGCAAATACCATACTCTAAAAATGTACACAGTTGTTCAATACACCATTTCATAAATGTAAATAAATACCATATTTAACATTTAAAATTTTCTTAGAATTTAAAATTTTAGCACAAATGTAAATTTTCTAGAGTGTACCAATGTTATTCCGAATGCATAGAACAGTTCAGAGTATGCAAAAAATTCCTCGTATGTCATTTTTAAAACAAAAGGGTTTCTCAAAATTATCATACAATTATTAAAAATGTGTTTTTAAACTAATTAAACTTCCTGTGTTTTTAAATTAAAAAACTATATTAAAAAACAGTGTTTTTAAATTAATTCAAATTTAGAATTTAACTTCCGTAAAATAATTTTTGAAAAATAACTGACTTAACAGCAGTACTGGTAAAATAATCCAAGTAATTGTAATGCTCAATTTACCTTCCAGCTACTACAAAACTTCCAAATTGGCTTTTTAAGTATAAGGTAATTCTCAAAAGGTGGGAACAACACCCATTTCAAAATTTTAAGCTCTGACAGCAAGTAAATTTAATTCTTAAAATTAATTTTTTTCTCAATGGGTTTTTAGTTCTGTTGAGAGACAAGAATTAGTATGATTTATTACAACAGTTTGGTGTAAATATCCTTAAAATGAAATTCTTTATTTAAAAATGTTGGATATTTGACATCTAAAATGTAAACTGATCAGTACATCACACTGAAAATAAATTCTAATGTGTTCTCCAGAATTAAAAAAATATATATAAATAAATGAATAGAGTATAACGATAGTTTGTTTTCTATTTTAATCAGCAGATGGCATCATTACTTTAAAATTTTGAAGAATTAACAATCAAACAAAACTACAGCCATTCTAGCATTTCGCGATGTCAAAGAGTAACGAGCGATATAGATCCATATCTGAAGCAAAATATGTATTGTAAGTACTTTAAACTGCATTTATTTGTCATTCAAATAACTTTTTAAACGTTTTTAAGCATTTTTATATGTTTTTGTGCATTTTCTTTGCCGTAAACATACTTTTCTTACTTTTAAAAATGCGATGACAAAATTACGTAACGATCGATATGCCGTTTTTTTTTTGCCGATTTAATTTATGTTACGAAGGTGCTGATGTCCTAAAACATAAAAAAAAACATTAATTATAGTCTCTTTTCATCAGATTAATAGTTTGTTATAAAAAAATAAGTGAATTTAGCATATACAATATTAGTACCATTACTAGGCACAAGTTCCGGAACGTGCAACGATCGATATCAAATAGCGACGGCGTCCATCATTGCTTAATTTTGGACGTGCTGTAGCAACAATCTCAATAAAATTGTAAAAAATTTCGTTTTTTTTTTTAAATATATATATTTTTTCATTTTTATTTTCTGCTTTATGGCTGTAATGATCCTTTGAATAAATTTTTTAAGATGAAACTTAGATTTTTAGAACGTTTTTTTCCTGATTAATTAATTCGATAGGAATTATAACTTTTCTGGAAGTTTTCAAGGATAAAGTTATTTTTATTTATGATCATATTTTCCTTTTCGTATGATGTGTAAATATATAGTATTTAAAAAATCACAAAAATCTACCGAACCCAAAAATTTTGGAATTAGTAAAAAAATTTTACAGAATTTAACAAATATATGGTTTGAAAATCTGTAAAAACTAAATTTTAATTTTAAAATATTCAAATTTACTCTAATTTTAAAGCATTGACAATTTATAACTAATGACTGACGTCATATTTTTATACCTATTAGTAAACATTAATATAATTCCAATTTCGTCGCATTTCACAATGACGAGGGCATCACGGCGTTGTCCGTCGTGTTGGTTTGCGAAGCAAACCAAATGGGTATGCGTTGCAAACACCGGTGGTTGGCAAACGTTCACAATTAACACACCTAACCCCACAAAGTACAGCACGGGCAACGCTGTGCTAGCCAAGCAGTGGCTAGTATAAATAATAATTGTATCCAGTAACGTCTATTTTGTTTTAAAATATACATTTTTGTACACCAAGTAAGCGAAATAAACACTTTTCTTCGATAGAATATTTATCGGAAAGGCGCGAAATGAGTACTTGGGTCATTTCACGGTTATGTGTGCATAGTTGGGCTTGGGTGCCACAGCGGCGCCGCACGTTGAAAAACAGGATGTTGCACCGAGACTAAGGATCTTTGTGTAGATAACAAATTTGCATGGCCCGACTATGATTCACTGTAAAAAATGTTTTTAAAACCACGTTGTTCATATAATAGTTCTTTTCAATTAATACTATTATTTCATTTTTAAGAATAATTTTGAAAAATATCAATCAACGAACAGTGTAAACAATATGTGGTATTATCAGTTTTTAATTACTACATATGGTAACTCTAACACATAGAAAATCATACTGTCACCAAGTAAATAGGCAAAAAGGAAACATTTATTCACTTACTTTTAATATCGGTGAAGAAGACGCACGGTCGCCGCACATGAGTTTCCGTTCTGAAGTACCTTGTTTTCATAAACAAATGGAATGTAAATAATAATTAATAAATGGTTGTATCCAGTAACGTCTATTTTGTTTGAAAATATACTTTTTTTACACCAAATAAGCGAAATAAACACGTTTTCTTCGATAGAATATTTATCGCAAATGGCGCGAAATGCGTTTGTGCGTCTTTTCACAGTTATGTGTGCATAGTTGGTCTTCTGTGCCGCAGTGGCGCCGCACGTTGAAATACCGGATGTGTGTACCGAGCCTTAATGAGATGGTTTTTAGCATGAAACTTACCTAAACATGTAAGCAAAGAAATTTGTAATAATGCATTTACTAAACTAAAATATGGTACATCAATATAAATATAGAACATTGCATTAAAATATGTTTAACAAATTTTATGTGATACTACAAACACACAGTTGCAAAATCGAACATAGAACTGCAAGACGGACAGACAAACTTACAGAACCTAACTTTCAAGAGACGGTTTTTGCATGAGAAGGGCCCTAAAACTATATAGAAAACTTGAAATGGGTCGAAAATATTCAACGTACAAACACTCCATTCTTATTTATGTCCATAGATTTATGTTTTTTCCTGATACAACCTAAATATTTGCAAACGACTTTGTTTTGGTGCTAAATATGGGCGTTGTAAATATTTCTCAAATCATAATTAAAGAAAAATCACATTAAATGACATGAGAACAAAAAAGTATTTTAGGAGCTTCCATTATTTTTCAATTAAAATGATGAAACCAAGTTAAATCTCCATGTTTTCAATCTGCAAAATTTACATTCAGACTACAAGACAAAAAATTAATCAGTCTAACAAACAAGAAAAAGAGTTTTGAAACAGTCGATGTTAGAAACTGTGCAACGAATTCAGTTTACGAACGCACCCATACTCTGAAAAATAAAGTTGAATTTTAAAGAATGATGATAATTTGATTCTCGTTTGCTCATGCATAATTCAGACTGGATTCTTGGATGAAATTATTCTTTGGAGCATTCATTCATTGTGCTTATCGTAAGTAAATAATCCTCCCTATTACAATTAGATATAAAAGTGATTGTTTTCCAATTAGTATATCAAACTTTTAAAAACTTGTGTTTCCGTTCTCTCACTTAAGTAGCATTTATGCAAATGAGTAAAGTGCTTTGTTGTACTGTGCGATTTAAGAAGTCTTAAAATTATTCAGATTAATTTATTCGCTTGGATATTTTCGAATTATGTCAGATAAAAATTTATTTATAATGATGTTTTTCTGGATGCTGAAATGCATTTTTATTAACAGTAAATTTAAAGATAAAAATTATCAGATCCGTTCTATGCAAAAAAAAAAAAAAAAAAAAAAAAAAAACCCAACTAGACCGGCTGAATTGAGGCAAGGCCGCTCGATTTAGGCCCTCAGCACACATCCGGTTTTTCAACGCTTGGCGCCGCTGCGGCACCGAAGCGGAACTATGCACACATAACCGTGAAATGACGCACTAACTCATTTCGCGCCTTTTGCGATAAATATTCCATCGAAGAAAACGTGTTTATTTCGCTTACTTGGTGTAAAAAAAAAGTTTATTTTGAAACAAAATAGACCTTACTGGATACAACCATTTATCAATTGTTATTTATACTTCATTTATTTATGAAAACAAGGTACTTCAAACCGGAGACTCATGTGCGGCGACCTTGCGGCGCCGAGGGGAACTGCGGTACAATTTGCACGCAAGTTAGACGTGCGTAGGAGACTTGTGTGCATTACTCCATTGGATCTAGTGTATCTCAGACAGTACTTACGTTGCAGCAGCGGCGCCGCACGTTGAAAAACCGGATGTGTGCACCGGGTTTCATTCAATTAAATTCTATAGCAAAAACTATTTATTTTGAATTTTTGTATGGAATATTTTCAATGGATATAAGCACAGTATAATGTATGGTATGAACTTTACAGGGTATAAATTTCATGTGTATGGCGGAAATAACGAATTGGTTACAATCGTACCATTGAGAAACCTTTAGACAAATATATTTAATAATTATGACTATTATAGTCTATTCTTAAAATGAACACCAAATACAAAATAATCCTTTCAGAAATTTTTGTTTTAAATGAAACTGTTATGGCGAGAGGACATCTTCAGATTGAATGCGATAATGCAAGTTCTGAGTACAACTATTGAGTACTTGAGTATTTTTTTTTCAAATTTTAATCTTTTTGTTGTCTAAGTATGTAGAATTATTCGTGTTTTAGGGGATTGTAAGAAACTTCGAATTCTAAATGTTTCAAAATGTCTTTCTTTGACCGTTACTCTTGAAAGAAATTATGTATTAAATGTATATTACATTAACAATGAGCCATTATTAAGGAAAAGTAATTTTGTTGACTTACGTATACATTATAATTCGGGTCTTTCTTTCAACTACCACATAAGATCTATCACAAAAGTATACAAAAAAAAACGTGGCTGAATGAAGAGAAAAACAAGAGATTTTTTTGAAATACTAGTACGATAATTGTATTATATTTACTGTGTATTTTACATCGGGAGATTGGAATATGAATCTGTTATTTGGAATCATTATTACGACTGCCATATTATAGGTATTAAAAGAATACAGAATAAAATTTTGAGATAGATTTATTTTAAGAATTATGAATCTTTAGGTTTACATTTTTCTGGAATTATTAATTTATTTGTTTTGAAATTATTTAATTTAATTCATCCAAAGTTTCATTGCTTTGAAGTTTCATAGAGACATTTTGCTTTAACAAAACTTTTTACAATCTCTATGTAACAAAAATAGTTTCTCCCTTTGTAGTTTCTTGTATTTATTTTAGCTTTCCCAGGCATATCACCAGAAAATGTAAATTATTTTTTGTTAAACCTTTAAAAAACAACATTTTTGGCTAAAAATAGATTTTTTTTGAGCAGTGTAATTTTTTTTTGTAGATTGATAGATTTTTAATAATTTTAATTCAATAACTTATATGCTTCAACAAAGTGTTTTGTTTCATCTCTTATCTAACTAAATTTGTGCATGCCTTTTTTTTTCATTTTTTGTCCTCTGTAATTGGCTGCTTTTATTTAGTTAAACAACAATTGAATAAAAATATATTAATCTAATTGGTGTTACCAATCGACTATCACATACAATTCGGAATTCATTGCTTAGAGATTTTGCTAACGAAGTGCTGAAGTCATTCGATAAAAAGCTCACTGATGTCACGTTCAGAATATGCACGGGAAAGATGGAAGCAGGAACAGTACCGCCACCTGCACTACTCTACAATAATGGACCGGACAGCAAGATGGGATGGTAAAAAGGAAATAATACATGCTTTATTAGGGGAATGGTCCCCCACGTGCTGCAATTACACTAGCAACCCTTCTGGGCATACTTTCAACAAGAGTTTGATACACAGCTATGGGTATTTGTGTCTATTCCTGCTGCAAGAATGACTCCAGCTCAGCTGTAGATTTCGGAAGTGGTTCCCCGGTCCGTAAGCGTCGCTCTAACTCGTTCCACAAATGTTATATGGAGTTTAGGTCGGGACTCTGAACAGGCCAGGGATACATATCTTGATACCACTTCTTGACAGAGACTGCAACATGACATGGGGCGTTGTAGTCCTGGAAATAACATTCGTCTATTCCATAAAATTGCCAAAGTGTAAGAAGAATCTGACTATCCAAAATGTTCATGTAGTCTTCGGCGTTCAATTTACCAGGAACAACATGCAAAGGTCCCAAGCCATACCGCGAAAAACACCTCCAAACAAGTAGTCTGATTTTATGCAAATCCGCCGGCGTCCTGTCCATTATTGTAGGGTAGTGTATATTTAGCTTGACAGAAAATGACTCTGAAAGATGTGATTTCAAATTTGAAAATTACTATGTTTCAATTCGTATCAAATATCATAAGATTGTAAATAAATGGAACTTATTATTGCCTGTATTGCTTTTATTGTTATATTACTTTTATTAATTACTTATATTGCTTTTTAGCATACTTTCATTTGAATGTGAAAAACTATTATTTCGATTTCAAGAAGGGAAACAGATTGTACTAGGGGGCCTGCCCCCTGCTCGCTAACGCTCGCCAACCCACGGAGGATTGCTTCGCAATCCTCATTGGTTCGCTGCACGAACCAATGCTCGCTTCGCTCGCCTCAATGAAGACATGTGTCCTAGCAGAAGGGATTGTTTACAAAATATGTTACCAAAAAAATATTTTTCAAATCTAAATTTGCTGTATTACAGAAAAAATATATACAGTATCTCTAAAATCAGAATTCAAATGAAAACTTTGTGCAAATTTTGACTCGAGATGTGATCGTTGCTTTGGAAATTGAATACCCAGCATGTTGTTTGTGTGTACATTTTCCCAGCACTCAAACGACCCACACTTTTTCATTGAGTTTGTTGCCGTGCAAGCGTCTTGTTGATCTATAATTGTTGGCCCTGAAAAGGACCGTTTTTTAAATGGCCCTGAAAGGATCCTCCACTTTCTTTGATTTCTATTATGAACTAACTGCAACAGCTCATTAAAATTTCCTTTTTTTTCTAATAAAATTTCATCCGATAACGCTATAAATTCAATCGATGCGCGAGACTTCGCGATAAACAAACAATCGTACAGTGTTGCCAAAACGCGATTACAAATAACGTCTTTTTTGCGTGCCACGTAAGAGAATTATATATATAGATGGTAGCTCTTGGTCTTTTACTTTGCAATTAGACCAGAGTGACAGCAAAGTAAAATTAAATTTGATGTTTTTGCTGCGAAAATAAGAATGGTGATTGCTTGAGACTGATGAATTTTGTTATTCTAACACTTCGTTTAACTTGTAAACAGCGTAAAAAATTACAATATGTTGTATTTCTTATGCATTCTATATGTATTCTTTACGTGACGACAGTTGATTGGTTTTTCGAACACAGTTTCAGCACGTCGTCAATAGAAATAGCAAAGAAGGAATTCTGAATTGTTGTATGATAGTTAATTTGTCAACACCAATGAAATTAAACGCCAAACGACAAAATGGCAATAATCAATTGGGTCATCCGGTAAGTTCTGCGCGCGCGTTTTTTAAGATAAATAAGAACGAAGCAGTACAAAAACACACGAAAATTTTATTGAACCACAAAAGCCCCATTTTGTTCTATGACTTTCTGTCAGCTTGAAAATTTCCTTTAAAAAAAATATTTAGGCTCATTTGTATTTAAGTTATCGAGGTGCTGTTTGACAGTCTCCAAAGAATTGAATTCAGTCCGTTCAAAGAATTTCGAAATGATCTGAAGAGTTGAAAATCTGAGGGGGGTAAGGTCTGGTGAATACGTGTGTGACACAAAACATCTCAGCCGTACTCAATAAGTCTTTGTCAGGCATTCAGCGAAATGTGGGGCCGAGCATTGTCCTGCTGGAAGACAACACCTCGACGATTGGTCAGTTCTGGCCCCTTTTCTTCGATTTCTGCTTTTAATACTGCCATTTGAGAACAGTATTTTTTCGAATTTACTGTCTGATTTTGTGGCAACTATACATAATAAACAATTTGTTTGTAGTTCCACCATACAGAAATCATTACTTTTTTGGGATACAATGCTTAGAGAGGATGGTTGTAAAGAGGGAGCATCATCTTTGAGGCTGAAATTTCCATGCTGAAATTTAACAAACCACCTTCGAACTGTGGCCTCAGAAACATCACTACGTTCATATACAGTACACATTTTACGAGCAGTCTGATTAGCGTTTTTTCCTTTCTTAAAAGAAAAGAGCATAATATGACGAAAAGGAGCTTTCTGGTTCTCCATTCTTAGCACTGCAGTGAAACAAAAATTATGACGCAACACATACTAAAATTATGCAGTGTAAGCAGAAAAGACCGAATTTAAACATCTGCTTCAATCAAGGTCACTCCTTATCAGCGGTAGCAAAATAATAATAACAAAAAAAGCTTCGATTTGAAAACGCGCAGAACTTTCCGTATGACCCAATACATTTTGAGCGAACTCCGATGTTCATCATGCAAGAGCAATTTTTTTGTGACCAGATGTAAAATCTCCGTCTACAGTCTGATTTGCTAATACTGCAAATCCCTCACATATTAATACAAAAAACATTATCTAAGAGTTTATGGTTGGTCTTATGTCATGGATAGAAAATAAAATTAAATAGGACCAAAGGTCCCATATACAGCATTTGCGATTTGTAGGCAATTTTCTTCATATAAATCCTCCCGCGGATTGTCATTTATTTGGTGCAATTGCGCCAAAATAGAGGGACAAGAGTCTAAGAGTTTATCTAGAGACATTATCTACAAAATGGTTTGTACCTTAATTGTAATTTTCGTATAAAATATAAAGTGATTTAACATCTCTCTCAATAGTGACTTATTTGTAAACTGGAATAGAAGGACAATTCAGCTAATTCGATGCCAGTTGTTGGATATTTTTCAGTTCCATCCCGATGTCCATTGTACTTCTTTAATATTCATTACATTCTGGAACACGAAAGTGAATTTCTGAATTATTAAAACGACGCTCACTCCCCATCTCAAGAGCCGCATCTCATTAACATTAAAAACATGCCTTGGCACTCCATAATAGATTTCCCGTGCACCGTAATTCAAGCTTCCGTTTTTTCCCCCGTTGCAGTTGGAATTCTGATTCACTCGCACATGATGATGAAAGTTGTGCAATGACAAATCCATTTAGCTCTACCTACAACGGTTTCATTGTTTGTAACACCCTCCCGTTTTCTTCTCCTTCCACCGTTTGTGTACACACTCGCTCACCAATGTGTCGGTGGGTTTTTATTAATAAAAAAGCGTTCCTTTTCCCTCGCTTTTTTTCCCCAGATTTGCATAACGCATTTTTTAACGCCCTGTCTCCACATTCCTATTCATGAACACTGGTTTTTCATTCAAAAAAGAATCCCATCGAGCTTCGTAAAAAGAAACGCCGGAATAATTTTTCGGCGGGTTTCGGATCTCTCTCAGTACACCTCCGCTTTCTCTCTCCTTAAAAAATATGAAAATGTGTAACGGAGTGTTAAAAAAAATGAAAATGAGCACGTATCGGGGGTGTTCTTTGTAGCGTGCTAGGTGGAGCGTCATTGCTTTCGATTTACAGGCCCGAAAGAATGAGGGGAAGAAAGGGGTGGAGGTGGTGGGTGTGGTTCCGGGAATAGTGTAAATGTAAATTCTGTTTTTCTTTTCGAATCTCTTTTCGATCGAAAAACGACGGCTCAAAGAATCCAGCTCTCTTGGAGGGAGCGATGGGCGTTATTAGTTTTCTTTTCATTTCGCTAATGTTTAAAAAAAAAATCGCTGCCTAATTTTTAATCGGGGAGAACCTCTTCGGGCGAGTAATGATGGGGTTTTGAAAGGCATATTGATCCCTAAAGTGTCGGCGAGGATGTAACTTTTGAGTCTGGTAATAACCATATTTGTGAGTGTGGTCCAAGATGGTCCGTAAAATGGACTTTAGTGTGAGGAACTCGCATTTAAAATTCTGGCCGCTCGTTCGTTAATTTTCTGCCGCTTTGAGTTATCACATTTAGATGAAATGCTTGGAGTTTAAATTGATTTTGCTGTCGATATTTTAAAACGAAATTATTTTTCGTTGTAAAATATCAGTGGAGATTTATTTCTTTAAAATGTCTAGTAGATTTCATTTTATTCTCGTGTTTACTTTATTTATTCATTTTGTCATGAGAAGAATCTAATCACGTGACAATGAATAGAAGCACAGAACTTGTAAGAAATAAACTGGACTTTAGTGTGAGGAACTCGCATTTAAAATTCTGGCCGCTCGTTCGTTAATTTTCTGCCGCTTTGAGTTATCACATTTAAATGAAATGCTTGGAGTTTAAATTGATTTTGCTGTCGATATTTTAAAACGAAATTATTTTTCGTTGTAAAATATCAGTGGAGATTTATTTCTTTAAAATGTCTAGTAGATTTCATTTTATTCTCGTGTTTACTTTATTTATTCATTTTGTCATGAGAAGAATCTAATCACGTGACAATGAATAGAAGCACAGAACTTGTAAGAAATAAACTGGACTTTAGTGTGAGGAACTCGCATTTAAAATTCTGGCCGCTCGTTCGTTAATTTTCTGCCGCTTTGAGTTATCACATTTAGATGAAATGCTTGGAGTTTAAATTGATTTTGCTGTCGATATTTTAAAACGAAATTATTTTTCGTTGTAAAATATCAGTGGAGATTTATTTTTTTTAAATGTCTAGAGTAGATTTCATTTTATTCTCGTGTTTACTTTATTTATTCATTTTGTCATGAGAAGAATCTAATCACGTGACAATGAATAGAAGCACAGAACTTGTAAGAAATAAACTACAAAAAAAGTGCAGTTAAAAGCAAATATAATTATACAGAAGAAACAAGAGAAGTTTTTAGGATACAGAAAAAAAACCGTGAAAGTTTATTGGTCTGAGTAATTGATTTCCTAGTGCTTCTTAGGTGTTTTAAAACATTGCGTTGAAAAATGTATAAGAAGTACTTTACTTTTAGCAAGAAAGCATTATTTGATAATATTTGCTTGTGTTATGGTTCTAATGAGTTAAAGCGTGTTCTCGATTAGCAATTTTTAAACTATGGAAATTATCATTTGTATTTTATGATAGTGTAAACGGCTGCTACTTTTTTAAGCTATGCTTTGATTGCTTTGTGGATACATAGTGCTCGTTTTGTTAAAATAAGAAGATTAATTTTAAAATCAGTTCGTCTTTAAAATTATACTTACGCTAACGGACAAATTACAACACATCGTTTGAGTAGACGCATTATCTTAAACTTTTACCGTTGTAGCAATAAAATTTTAGCGAGCGTCATAAAATGACATGATTCTATAATGCAAATAAAACATTTCATATAACGGTGAAACCAAACATTGTTTTTGTTTCTTTCTAAATATATCTAAGAATATCAAGTCTTGCATAAATATACTAAGACACGAATTAATCAGAAATTTAGATGACAAATATATCGATATGCAACTCCTAAAACTATTTTGTTCACATCGTTATCAATTCGATATCATTAGATATATTAGCACGTACACTGTCTAAAGATCCTCACATTTTGCTAGCAGCGTCTTAAAAATGACACATTTAAACATACACTACAATGATAATTAGCTGTTGGGAAATACGATGTCAGTAAGTTTTAAATATTTTGTTGCTCTCTATTACCCTTCTCAAGTATAGATTTACCCTAAGAAATTATCACCCACGCTATCGAAAAGTGCTTCAAGTTTTCCAAGCAATCCATTAAAATGAAATTAAACACTGTTCCGGTAATATGAGAGGCAATTTTTCACTCATCTCTCTCTCCCCAAAACTCCCTTTTTATCTTCATGGCATGTTAAATAATACACTCTCAACCACAGCATCCTCTACTCCCGGTTGAACAAAAGCAATCTACCTAGATAGGATTTCCCACCAATTAAATCATTCGATCGGGATAATAATCGTAGAAACACAATATAATAAGAGCAGCGTTCTCCCCAGCCCCTTCATGCAGACCGCAGGAGGGTAGGAAAAAGAAATTAGAGGAACGTTAAACGGCCGCCGTATCTCACATTGGGGGAAAAGTGTCATTTGGGCCTCCTGAACCCTTTTTAGATTTAAGCCTTCTTCTATTTCAGGGTTTGATGACGGAAGACATTTGCGTCAGGTCATTTTTCAGAGCGTATTAAAAAATATAATAATGCTTTCAGCGCCTTATCGAGAAGGCCATGAACAGAAGTTCCATTAAGGCGTCCCTATCTCCCTTTGAAGACCCGGGGGCATCCATAATATCTCTCCAACCAGGGTGCACGCTTGATAGTGTTTATGGATTGCGACGCTCCATTGGAATAATTATAATGATCTCCCCTTTTTACAACCAGGCCTCTATGTTAGAGGGTATCGCCGGGTAATCAAATAATAAAAAAAAACCTCCACGTCGTGGGTTATTTTTTCGTTGAAAAGAAAGGATACCCGTGTCATCAATTCCGTCTCACCATGAAGGTGTTACGATAAAAACGTCAGGTTTTTTATTTTATTTTCACTTTCTTCTCCTGTTTGATAAGTTTACCTGATTCGGCCGGGAAGACAAACGATTTTTCACCAGCCGAATATTACCCTCGCGCGGGTGCGGCTATCGCGGCAGATGGGGTGGGGTGGAAGGGGGTAAAGAGCTAGACCCGGGCTAAGACATTTCCAGGGCGGGAAATCTCTACCCGGGTCTATCTCTGCCAGGTCATCAGCGCCGTTCCGCGGCCGACCAATAAAGCACAAAAGACGCGCACCGAATCGCACCCTACGGGCCTAAATAAGACCCTATCTGTGAGAGTTTACCCTCCTGCGTTTACCCCGGGAGCCATCGTTATGGATGATGCGCCTGCCCGATAAGGTCCGGGGTAAAAATTGAAAATAATAATAATAATAATAAAAATATTTCGGAAATAGCGGTGGCAACGGCAGGGAGAGGAGAAGGGAAAAAAAGAGGAGCGAGAACTAAACACCCGAGAGAGGACGATATTCTTCTAGAGAGGAATTTATAGCTCGACACACAATTTGGAGTTCTTTTGTGGTCGGGAGAGGGCTTCTCATTTCAGTCGCGGAGAGTCTAACTGCCTCCTCACACCGGTCACATAAAATAACACTCGTCCGGACGGCTATTTAGTCTGCCTCTTTATTTCCCTCGCTTGCCGCACTTCTTTTTTTTATGTAGGCCTAGATAGCGAAAGGTAATATCGCTCCGAGCCACCTGAAAGGCAAGGAGAAACGCGGGTATATTTATATACAGATTTATACACCTCTCTTGCTGAAGAAGGCCACTGACAGACGAGCCTTCCACCTTGAAAGGAAGCAGCGTCTCCAGCCTGATCAGGTAGTTTGGTTAAGCCAAATACAGAGTCGCTCTTGACGCGTGAAAAGGTGATTGTCGGAGCAAGGGATCGAATAGACGCGGTGACAATAATCGCAATAATAACGTCTCCGCCTCGTTCAGTGTGTTTGAGGTTTCTTTGATCCCGCACTCATTTCGCTGGGCTAGCCCAACGCAAAGGGAGACCGGCCTGCTTCAAAAGAGAGTACGTGACATAGCGGCTCGTCGGCGCCGTGTGAAGTGGACAATGGCGGTGGCGAACGGGGAGATGTGTGAAAAGCAATGAGGCGTCAAAGATCTAATGTGACGCCCGACTGAAAAGGAGAGAGAGGTGACAGGAATCACGCCCCCCATCGGAAGGATCAGCGGGGGGATCAGCTACACCCCACGATGGCGTAATGATAACGTAATTGAGCCCGCACTCTTTATAGAGCGGCGGGTGGTTAGTGGCAAAAAATACACTCGGGCATGAATGCGAGGGGGATTTGCACAAATACCGGCAATCTTCGGCCCACCTGCTGATTTGTCACCTCCGATACAAGGCGTTTCGGTTTCTAAGCCCTGCTAAGTCAACAGCCACCACAGCCTGATCTTATGAAGTGCGATGGTTCTTTTATGATGTGCGATCGCCTTCCGGTTTGGGACCGTTCAATTGTTATCGAGGGAGAAATGGTAACTGGAGAAGGCATACTTGCCAGTCAATGGAGTGAAGTCTCGCAACAATAACTGTTAACAAATGTCTGACAATCGTTTTTCTCGATCTTTCTACTTGTGTGGATGAATAGGAGATAAATGATCTGTCAAGGGTTGTATTTTTTATTCCCTTTTATTGATAAATTTTCCCCGAAACTGTTTTGAACGATTACACCTATACCGTATTTGCATCTCTGTTTTGAAAAATTGAGAAACAGGACAGGGCAAATGTTGCACTTTTCGAAAAGAGACACATTGAGTTTTTAGATAACTATTCTATACGTTCAACTTGTTTATTGCAAAACGGATATAATTCTATTTTTCATGTAAGAATAATGAAAAAGATGTAAGCTACGAATGATGATGCATATCAACGCATTTTTAGTTTAGAACTTGAACTGTAGAATTAAGGTTTAGCAAACTTATAATCCTAAATATGATTACATATTTAAAGATCTTAAGGATCTCAGATAACAACCAATTAATGAAAATACTCCAATATCTCTATTTTTTGCAATAATTCCAGTGTTTGCAACATCAGGTTGATGAATTGTTTTTAGGATAACCATAGGAATGAAATCAAATTGTCAAAATAATACGCATTGGTGAAAATTAACATTATACAGATGTGGAAAAATCTTTTGCACTACACTTTAAATTTATCAAAATTTTGAAAAATATGCGAATTAATGTATCAGACACCTAGTATAATGAGTAATAATATGTAGCAGCTACTGCGTCATACATTCTTTATGGGTATGTAAACAACTGAACAGAGTGATTGATTTAAAAGATTACAGGGCAGACGTTACAGTTTTGAAGGTTTGTGCCATCTTAAGTGATTTCACAATGTAACAATGACAGAAGAAACGTATGCTATTAGGTTGATCGCTCTAAGGTAATTCTTTGCTCGAGGGAGGATATTACACTCAAAATATTTTTCAGCGAGTTGAATAAATCACTTTCCCTACCATAACGAAATGAGCAAATGGAAAGAAGCTGATAGTGATAAGAATTATGTGGAATATGTGAGATCAATATTAACTTTTTATCATTTTTGAAGATACTTGTTATAAAGACTGAACATTGATAAAAATGTTTATAAAATGCAGGTATAGTTTCACTATTAAAAAGTCTGATCATTAGCTTATTTTATTTAACTTTTCAAAGTCTTGCTGTGTTTTTGGAGTAACAAATCATTTAATTAATAACTGTAATTAACTAATGGATATCTAGTAATGATGCATAGAGTGAAATATTAACATTACTCGGTCAATTTATGTCATTGAGTACAATAATACTATTTCAAAATGCTACTTGAATTGCTTGCCGAAGGTAGGAGGCCGAATGGTTTACTATTACATACTACAGCCAAAATAAATTAAATTGGCTTTAAATTATTTGTGTCCCTTTGTTGTGGAGCTGTAAGAAAGGAAATAGGGATTGACTTAAAATGACCGACAACCACGTGCCAAAAAACTACGCCCATACAGATTGAGTGTTAGAACTCTCTTCTTCCGTCATTCTAATTGATATACAGGTAGTAAATAAAGCCTCTGAACGAGTATTTTGTGCTGATTTTACCACACAATTAATTTTTATTGACTGATATTACGCCTATTGGTTGAAAGAATCCATGGATTCCTTAAACCCTTGGAATATTATATTGGTCTTTTCCTTAGAATGCAATTCTTTGGACAGAGATTCTATAGATCCTTTTTAATTAAAAAATGAATCATTTGGGAAAAATATTGCTGGTCTGTTCGTTTAAATAGAACTTTTGGAAAGATTTTATTATCCATTCCCTTAAAATATAATCCTTTGGAATGGTTATGTTGCTATTTTCCATAGAAAATAATACTTTGAATATATTCTATTGATCAAGATGATTACAAACTGTTAAAAGTCATAAGTTGTAACGTGGAATGGATGTAAACTCCTCAAAGGTTTAAATATTAATCTGTTTTGCATTTCTTAAAATTATCTAGATGGAAAGGGGATATTTCCGGTAGATGCGTCTAGATTTAGGACCGATGATCAGTGGAAAACTTGCAGGTTTTGACCTTTGACTGAAAGCCGTTAGAATGGGTGTCACACCATTATCAAACATTATTGATTGGGAAAAAAATATCATACGATGACTGGAAAGCAAGTATTTAACTTATGAATGTGTGATACCACGATTTTTTTTCACTACTGTAGTTTGAACCAGAAATGTTTATGGAATTTGAAACTTTCCTTAAATATAAAGGTTGATAAATAGAGCTCTTACATAAACATTTTAATTTTACTTAAGTAAATAAAAGCAAGTAAGGAATGTTTTAAGCAATGCTTTACATAATACAAAAGCATCGAACTTATTCTTAAAGAATGTAAAAGCTATATTTTAACAAAATATATGTATTTATTTATTTATAATAAAATTTCTTTTTCATGTTTGCACAAGATTATGTATTTCTTTATAGAGCACTTAAATTTAAAGTAATTGAGACGAAAATGAGTGGTATAATATTCATGTTAGAAGAGATATTTATCGATGGAAAGAGTAACTGTAATGATGATATTGAAAACATATTCCGGACTGTTTTAATGCTGTTTCACAATTGTCTTAATGCCATGAAGACTATATAACACACAAAAGGATTTATTTGAGAGATGTTAATGAAATCTATCCCCTTTTCTGATAAAAGAAAATACTCTTTCCTCTTAACGAGCTAATTTTAAATATTAATGAGTTTTTATATAAGAAACTATTTGTTGCTTGTTGTGAGCCTTTTATTACTAATTTTAATCAATTTATTACTTGTCTGGGATATAAATATTACTTTAACAAATCATAATCAATTATACGAATTTAGCTTCAATTATGTTTCTTTAGAATATTAGCTTTGTTTACTTCCTTCGTTTTTTGTTTATTTAGTAAATTTTGTTTTCGTTAAGGTATCAACTATTTAAAGCCCGACTCCTGAATACCTGAGAAATAAGATACTATTACCCAAGAGGTTGCATTGAATTCATCTCTGCTCTTTTCTGGCTTTGGTTTGTTACATATATTTTGGATCTATATTTATAGCATTATTTATCTGATGGTTTTAGAAAAAGAAAATTTTGTGATCGTCATTTAAATTTTATCATTCAAGCAAAATATTATTTGTCGCTAAAATATTTTTTCATTTAATATCATTTTAAGAATTAAGAATGTATTTGAACCTTTTGATCAGAACCAACTATATGCCTTCTGTTACAGGATTTGCTTTAAAAAAGCTTTAATTAAAGTGAGATGTTGATGTATTGATCAAGCCAATATACAAATAATAACATTAAGCGGATTTTTAAATACTGCAAGATTAAACTAAAACTAACACGGAAAGTAACGCGTGTGTGTGTGACCTTGTAATTCTTGCATATTACAAATTTGATTCTCACAGTCAATACTTTATTTGCTGACACTTGAGAGAAAATCATCAGTTAAGTGCAGTAATTGTGTGTGGTAGTGATATGCTCAGTTCCATTGAAATTTACAGTGAAAAAACATTCATGTCAGTGATTCACATTTTCTAAGAGACAGAAAGGTTTTAAGCATGTGATTTGTAAGTAAATGATTTTCTAGAAAAACCCGAGTCTGATATCAGAGGGGACTGACAAGAGGGAAAGCAACAAAGAAAAATCGTAATAATTCAGTATTGACTTTTTCTGATTGCGCAAAATCGCGACGGGGAGGGAAGAAATATTGGACGGAAAATTTAAATAATTTCAATTCTTTTTCCACTCCAACGAAATTGTTTCCCTTACTTCACAATCTGCAGATACGAGGGGCTGATAATCAAGGCAGGTTGATCGATAAATAAATAATAGAGGGACGGGAATGAAGTAAAAAACGAAAGGAAAAAGCATCGTCATTTTGCGACTCTTCATTTTATGAACCGCAGCAGCGAATAATGATCATCCCTGCCCTTCCCCTCGACTTCTGTGGTTCCCCTTCTCCAACTCGAAGAACAAATCTTCATCAAAAATTGCTTCATTTGCCGGGGACCGCTTTGCGAAAGATTCCCCCTTCCCCCTCGGTTCCCGTGCCCTCAATTTTCTCCCTCTTTTTCTTCCCTCCATTAAAAAAAGTCATCTCCGAAGACGCTGATAAAAATGCATTTTCCGACGCGGGAGCACCGAAGACAGAAATAATAGCAATAAACAAAAACCAGAGTCGCTAGTCAGGAGCAGGGAAAGTCGACGCGAGAGGAGACGAGACTTTTCCCAGATACTCCTGAAAAGTGCAAAGTTGATTAGGTATAACAGCCATTTCTCTTCTGCTCTTCCACCCCCCCCCCCTCTTTCAACCTTTTAAGAACTGCGTAATAAAAAAAACAATGCCGGGCGTCCCGTAATGATCTTACAACTTCCTCCCCTCGCCACTCTCAGTCTTCCCCAACATCCTCTCCGTCCTCCCAATTCATTTTTAGGGAGGTGAGGGAGGTAAAAAGGAACAAGGGAGCGAGCGATGGAGGAACGAACGCGCGCGAGAAAATGTCATATTCGAAGAACACACATTACGGAAGATACACGTTCTGGACGCCTCGGGCGACTCGGGCGGGTGGCCCAAATTACTGCCCGTCTTTCTTCGTCGGATCGAACACTGCACTCCCCCGCCCTCCCGACAACTCAACTCCGCCAGCGCGCATTAGAAGGTCCCCCTCTCGCGTCCCAAATCCCTTCTTTGCTGAAGAGGGAACGGCTAAAAAGGTGGCGGGGAAGAGGACCTTTAAAACCGGCCTTTTCCCAATCGGACATCACCTTTTCTTCGGCACCTACCTCTGGTATTTGCTCAAGAAATTGTATCCCGAGCTAATAGCTGCAGGTTGGAGAAATCTTCTGGTACTTCCACGCGATTGCGTCTTAATTACTGGGAGGAAATTCTTGGGCGCTCGCCTCTTAAATACATACGTCGGCAGGGGGGGTCGGCGCTAACCGAGAGTGGGGATGGGGAGAAAGCGCTGGAGAGCGAAAGATAGAGAGCCGGGATCCTGCCCCGGGCCATAATCCGGAACACCAGCTTCCTAGATTGATGCAAATATCAAGGATGTCCTCTTTCGCATCGCGCCGTGCATTAAGGGACGGTCCCGGTGGTCATTACTGTTGATGCCTGGCTGTCGTGCACCTGGGACGTGTCCCGGGCCCAATCAGCGGAGGTCGGGACTGGAAGTGGGGGTGGAATTAAAACAGGTCGATTGATTTCGGATAACGATTCGCTAATGGAACGCGCTCTCCTGCTAATGCTCGATGCGAAGGAGATGAGGAATGCCTCTGCTCCGAGGGGAGGCATTTAAAGATGGTCCGCACTTGAGATTTGATTTATTCTTTCGAGAGCACTTCCTTAATTGAGTTGCCGATGCGACGTTCGGGGGGAGCCTTTTTGGAAATGCGCCGTTTCCGAATTCCTCGGCTGACGAGCTTTTAATACACTTGTTTGACTTGTGTGCCCTGACTTCGTTTTGGGGCCGCCCGTTTCTTCTTTTCTTTTTTATCATTATTTTTGGAAATGGTTGGGTTTTTATTCGAGTGATGTTCTGAAAGGAAATTCTAGTTTGGAAGTGTGTGATAGCCAAAGTTTAATTTTTGATTACATAAATTTCTGTAATGATAGATTCATGGCTTTCAAACACTGTTTATTTTTAGTCCATGAATGGAGAATTCTTTCTTTCTGAAAGGTTAAAAAGTTTCACATAATCTCAATCTTATTAAAACCCTCTTTATTCGACCAAAAATTTTCCGTGTAGTTTGCATTACTGATCTTACTTGCAACGCACATATTGATTAAATAGTCACATCTATTTGTTAAAAAAAACAGGATTTAATTCGTTGAGATTTCTATAAGTGGTATATAATTGGTTATAGCGTCGTTTGGATACATTAATGTAAGAATGAGTGCTTGATTCTTATAGGGTAAAAGATAAAGATGACGGTTCACTTTAAGCTAACATTTTTTTCAAGTAATCCAGCTTCCACTAATTTTCATATCTGTGTTCGATATTTTTATGTGCTTTGAATTTAAGAAGCTTAGTACACATTAGTCATTTTTTATCAAGGCATGCCTAATATAATTCTGATTCTATCAGTTTCACGGATGAATTGGTGTCTAGCAAGTCGTTAATTCTAGGTAGTTTTTTCAATTTTCAATATTGTGTAACCTGCAAACTGAATATTATCAAGTCGTTGTTTTACAAATAAATGTTTATGAACAAGCATAATGCTTTCAATGCTTGGACATATGTCTGAACAGTGATTTTTCCTATTTTACGTATTTTGGATAATGAAAGGAAGTGAAAATTTTGGAAATAATACCTTTTTTATAACCCAACTTTTTTTGGATAAAAGTACAGGATTAATTAGAACCAATTTCTTCCAGTCATGAATAACTGAAATATACAGGGGAGGCATTAAACTTAAATTTGATAACGTAAAAAAATAATAAGACTTACTTTTTATATTCGTTATGTTAGGTTTTTAGGTAGATTTATTTGAGGTAGGTATGATAGGTATTTTAATTAAAGTCGTATTGGAGCAACACAGTTGGGCATTTGTCGAGAGATTTATTTGTGGGTCGATGCGTCATTGTCTTCTACTACATAGCGTTGGTTAATTTAAAATGTAGTTAATTGCTGGTTTGACGATGTTTGGTTTTTAATCTAATTAATATTGACAAATTAGCTACCGCTATCAATTCATAAATCATTCTTTGGAATTTGTTTACGGCGACGTACTGAAATAGTATTAAAAGAAAGTAAAGTACCTTCACATCCGGAAACGTACAAGACCCACGTTTGCCAGCAAATCGTTACTATTACCTTCTTTCTCTTATATAGAGAGAGAGAGAGCTTGACAGAAAAAAGCCTCTCAAACTTTATTTTAATTTATTGTAGAACAAATTTATTTAAGACATGGAAGAAATAAATATTCGTAAATAAAATAAATATTTTTCTTGTTTGGGCATTTATATAGCAAGTCATATTCTCATAATTTCAAATAATCGCTAAAATATTAACTGTTAACTAAAACGTCAAATATTAGCTTTGTTCTGTGTTAAAAATATATAGTTTCTTGATAAAGGATTTCATGTCACACGAAAAAGTGCAAATGGATTATTTTAAAACTATAAAATACACTTAAAATAAAGCAGTCTGAGAACGAAGCTAGAGTATAATTAGTTATTCAAACGTGGTTTTTTCCAAAAGGAAAAAATTCCGTGTTTAACTTTACATAATAATACTAAAATTAAAATTTTTAAAGTTTATATTCATTCAAGGAAAAACAAAAAGGAAAAGCAAACCTAGCTTATATTTTAATACTTTTTCTGGGTTCATGTAATTTATTTCTAGACTAAACTTCAAAATGTAAGAACCTTAAATATAACGTATCTGGAAATTATCGTCTGTAGTTTAAAAATATTTTTAAGATATAGAGACCCCAAAAGAAGTTAAAATAGATTGAATTTAGTTCAGAACTTTAATTATTACGATTGAGATTTGGTTTAAGTTTGTTATTTATGCTTGAGTTTAAAACAGCACCTAAAACATGAAACTATGTTTCACTTTTTGCTGTTGAAATAAAGCCCAAGTATTTATAATTAATTAAATTAATTAAATTAATCAACTAATTAATTAAAATTAATTAAATTCCTCCATGGTCCTTTTGATTTAATTAAACTACCTTTCATTTTGCTGAAATGAACCCAAGTAGGTAAGTTTTCATACTCAAAAATAAAAAAGCTTTTCTTATGGTTTGCTCATAATTTTTTATGTAGTTTTTTGATAATTTTCTGATTATTATTGATTGTGTATGTTATGTGTTAGACATAAATTTGTTTCTAAAAATTTAAATAATATAATAATTAAAAAAATTAGTGGATTCAATACAGTTAAAGAGCTTATATCTGGAATGTGTATGTGTGTGCGAGGTGTGTTTGTGTGTGGCTTGTATGTGTGTGTGTGTGGTTTAGGACCAGACAAATAAGGAATTGAATTCGGTATGTTATAAAATGTAGTACAATTACTCATGTAACTTTAGATCAATATACTAAGTTCAAAAATAACCGAGTTATTAAAGATTATTCAGAATATTATACTATTCTAAAGTTTTCTGATACATTTAGAGGAGAGTATGTAACATAGATAGCATAAATGAAGCGAGCGTTTTAGAGCTTTATAAAAATATCAGTTTCAGTGTTTGTAATGGTTTCACCCATATTGTAATGTTCAAACACAAACTTGCTTGTAAGTAGAGAGAGAGAGAGAGAGAGAGAGAGAGAGAGAGAGAGAAAGAGAGAGAGAGAAAGAGAGAGAGAGAAAGAGAGAGAGAGAAAGAGAGAGAGAGAAAGAGAGAGAGAACTTCAAATACAAATGCTTTAAAAATGCAACACTCTCCTATTACACTTCTATAAATCTCTTTTTAACCCTCAGTGGTTCAGGTTATGGAATCTGTGTCTTCCCTGCACGACTTTAACCAGTGTTGACCTTCTTGACCAATCGAAGAATCTTTCCAAAGATTCCTTCAACCTATCGATGCGTTTATTTTGTTATCACATGTGTTGTGTCATAAAAAAGCAATACTACAGTACTCGAAAATATCATAACGTTAAATGTTTAAAATAAACATTGAAATACTATTATTACGAATCCATTGAGATTTTTTGACAGCCATTGTGAAATAGGAAATAATTAGAGGTATCCACTGAAAGTTAAGAGACATTGTTTCAAAAGCAAAACGCACATATCATCCACACACACAAAACAAAATAAAGAGAGCGCTTTTCTGCTTACACGAGCAAAGAAAGTACAGTACAATACTCGCACAAGCACATCTTTCTGACCTCCTGGTTTGTTAGTTTACTTTTGACATCAGCAGTGTATTCTGGACTTTGCGTATGCCAAGAGTTTAGAAAAGGGAAGGGGGGAGTGCCTTCTGCAAACCGACCCCCCGCCAGAGGGGGAGGTCATTCCTCGCACCATCACCCTCCCCTACGCTTTTAGTACCTCTAAGGGCAAGAAGCGCAGCGGGGGTGGATGCCATCTGAAGTGGAGGAGAGGGATTATTGATTCACGTAAAAGAAAATGAAAGAAACAGACTGCCTTGGTAGAGAGAGAAAGAAAGAGAGAGACCCTAAAAAGACAGAAAGGCAGAATAAAAAAAAAGCAAAAGGTTCTGGAGGACAGTCACATGTGAAACAAGACAGACATTGTGACATGTCTCTTGCTACTGTAGAATCGAAATAGAAGGAACGCAAGAACATGAAGAGAGAGAGAGGAGGGTGTTCTCTCTCTCTTTCTATATATATATATAATAAAAGCCTGCTAGCCGAGCAAACAGGAAATGTGGACGTATATTTCTCGGCCATTTCTGCTTTTTTCTTCGCTTATTTTGTCCGATGTCCACAGTGCCTAGGCTTTTATCGAATTCAATTTATTTCCAAGATTTTTTTCAATATCTCGGTATGAGAAATCCAGATAGATGGAATTCCGAGAAATGCCCGCGCTTTTATGTGTCCGAATGTCCAGTCGAGCGTGACGTTAAACGTACATATCTAGATTGGAATGAAAAATGGCTTCCAGAGATCGCCGCAATTCGTCTTGAGGAATGTCCGGTGTAAATGACCGCTTTTCGACCTGCTGGACGTTCTGTGCTGCTTTTTATATTGATGATTCCGGTGTCAGAGAAAGTATTATCTGCAGCAAAGTACTACGTCATATGAAGGCATTGAAATTCAAGTAATTCAGATTGTACCGGTAAAGCTCACACAATTTTTACTTCGTGGAGTGGATAACGGTAATATTTGTCTTTACATACATTCTGAATACCTATCATTGAAGCACTTTAGTGTCATTATTTGAAAGCATATATATTTGTATTCTAAATACGTATGGTGATAAAAACATTAATGAACTGTCAAAATTGATTTATGTGGTTTAAAAATGGAATAACTTGGTAATTTGAATCTTTGTTTTTTAGTAGCTTAGCGTTTTGCTTTAAATGTCAAACATAATGAATAGTCTCACTTGTGAGGACATTTTGAAAATATACAATGCGAATATTTTTAATCTCTACTGAATCCATTTAAATAGAAAAGAGACAAAAATATCATTTTAGAAAATTTTAACCGAGTTGATAGATAGCTAAGTACATAGAATAAGAAATTCTTATGTTATAATTTATGGTCATTCTGAATTTCTTGCACTGTCTTTCCTATCTTAAAGTTTTTCTTATACAATTTCTATTTTTTGAATTTTATTTCTATAAACTCATTTCTACTTTGAAATTTTAAGATTTAATTATGCAAGACAGCAACTGATTACATTTTAATATACAAGCAAAATTTCTTACTTTGTAGATACGATACTTGAATATAAAGTTACAAATTCTACTTTTTTTCTATACAATATTCTAATGAAATTTGGCACATACTTTGTACCACCTCTGGTACTAAATATAATTTTCTGTTTCAAAATGCTTTTTGTCGAATTTTATAACTTATTGCAATCGAATACATTGTACTTTACAGTTGAATTAATTGTTTGTCATGAATTAATTTCAAAATAATAAATCCCTTTTTATGCATCAAGACATACATAGTTTATTGAAATATCAGTAAATACTTTGCTTAGTTAATGGAGCTAATAACAATATGTTATACCTTTTAATGTCGTGATGATATGAAATATTTACATATTTAACAAAATATTAAAATGTATTGCAAACAATATTGGAATTCTGTAAATCTTCATTCTTCATTGTTTGCAATTGGACGAGTTATACAGAGGCTGTTCACACATTTTTTAGACAATGTATATTGCATTCACAAAACTAAATTACATAAAATTCTTGTGTTTTAAAAGTTCTATTTGATAGCCCTTATTTTGAAATATCTTTCGACACCGTAATTTAAAGGATAATAATGAATTTTGAAGCGTCAGAAGAGGTATTCTATCCCATTCCTCCTGAACAGCTTTCTAGTGTCCTGTAAGGGTTGTGGGACGACGTTTGGACAATGCAGATTTTAAAAGTCCGATAGCACAAAAATCCATAGGTGATACATCGGGAGATTTAGTAGGGATATCAGGGAAGGGTATGGCCTTGATACCGGTTTTTTGTTCCATTTCTTTTAGGAAATTTAAAGTGGATTTTGATGTGTGACTGCTAGTTTTGTCTTGATGGAGTTCCACAGATTGATGGCACTGTGGGTAAAGCGATGGTATTTCATTCAGAAAAATTGGCGATAAAATATGTTCCTGATAGTATTTGGAGTTAATCTTGACATTTTTTCCACTCTCTTTATTTTTAACTTGCCATTATATGAAAACCAGCAACAATCATGAATCCCTTAGAAAAACTTTCTTTCGATTCTGTGAACCATGTACTTAAATTTTTTGATCCCCGTTTATGATAATAAATGGCTCTTTTTTTGCTGCAATCACTTAAATACACCCATGATTCATCTAGTGAGACAATTTTTTTTCCATTTTTCTTTGAATAAGTGTTTCTCATATAGAATTCGGGTGCGTGTCCTGCGTTCAGCGATTTGCTTGGGTGAAAGACGATGCACATTGCGTTTTTTCGCTTTCTTAAGATTTAAATCAACTTTTATAATTTTGTTTACAGTGGACACCGAGCATTTTAATGATTTTGCAACTGTCCTTTGACTAGGGAGATTTTCTTTTAACATTAAACAACGTACCTTTGCAATAGTCGAAGATGTCCGTTTCTTCCTTGGATACTTGTTTGGAATTTTTGTCCCACTTGAGGCTCCAATTTGACGTTTTTTTCCTTTCTTGTTGACGATATTACCTATCGACGCTTTAGATATCACAAAACCATGACTCTCAGATCGCTTTTGGATAACGGAATATGAATATTTCTCTTCGAAACGAGCATAAATATAGCCTTCGAACCACTGCTTCGTTAAAAACGCCATTTTGAATAAAAACAAACCTCTCAAGCCGCAGACGATAATTTTGACTTTTAAAAATATAGTACAACTGCAATTATTTCTTTTGCAGCAAACGATTTTTTATTACCGCTTACCAAAATCGTCTTTAAAATGTGCGAACAGCCTCTGTAGAACAATCTGTCTTTATGAAGAGTTTTATCAAAATGCGTGTCAAGAAATAGAATGGTTCTGTGAATTATGAATTACTAGGATATCAGATTATGTTACATTTTACCTTCCGTTTTTCCCCGTTAAATGTGAAACGATTGCAGTTATATCATAAAAGATCCAATCCCATCCTTTCTTGCAACCTAAAAAACGATTCCATCACGGGAAGTATTAGCGAATCATTAATCCCAATCAAATAAACGGACTGTTACTTTTTACTGTTTATCGATACACTTAGTGCAGTAGCAGTTTCTTTCGCTCTTTCCCTTCACCAGCCAACACATCATTTCACTTTCGGAAGAGTGGCCGAAAAATGTCGTCCCCAGCAGAGCAGAAAAATCATTCCCTTCCCGCTGCACCCCGTGGGGAGGGCGGGGCGGAAGTTTCGAGAGGTCGGCAGAGCGCAAATAGCCCCGGGGCTGAGCCAAGGAGACAAAACTCCCGGCCCAGTCACAAACACGCTCGTAGTTAACATATTAGAATTTGAGTAATTGGCGATCTTGGAATAATTGAATATTGCTTTTGCCCTTATAAATCTCTCTTCCCCGCGAGTCGCTTTTGCTTTTCCCGAATGGCTTCGGGACAAGGGGCGGGGGAAGTCCCGGAAATCATAATTACGGAGAATCGTTGCAAAAGTCATTATTCGGCGGGACGGAGCGTTTCCAACTTTTATTTGTCGTACTAATCATTTTTACTCCCCGGACTCGGAACGTGATTATCCTTTTCCTCCGAGTTCAAAAAGATTTCTGCGCGTAAACAGCTTTCCGCTCCCTCGCCCCTCGATTTTTACATTCATTTGTTTTATTGTTAGTATTAAAACTTTTGCACGGAATGATAATAATAATAACAAAAAAAATGACATCCAGATTCGTTATTGTTATTGGGGGCAGAATAAAAAACGTATATAAATAAGAGAAAGAGAGAGTGATGTAGATTGGAGAGTTTTCGTTTTGGTTTTGCTTCTTTTCATTATTATTCCCCCTCTCTTCAACTAAAAATGTAATTTTATAGCTTATTGTCTTTCTGGCGCAGAAAAGAACAACTCAATTATTAAGAAAGCTGTGCAGAGAGTGGAAGGATAAAAAAAAATAACCGTGTAACTAAGGGCGGGAACAACTCCGCCCAACTCTAATGAAATTTTTTTTCTCTCGTTCGTTTTGCTGTTTTCTTTTAGTTTTCACTCTGCTAAAGTAAATGAAGGACGAGAAGACAAAAAGGTTATTTAGAATTTTTTAAACTTGTTTCGGGAGAGAAAAAGAGCGGCGTTTTCTAAATACTTAGGAATTCAGATTCGCCAGAGATAAAAGAGGAAAAGAGCATTTTTGATTCGTTTTTAATTTCAAAGAGATGTGGAATACGAGCGAAGGGGAACGGAGCCTCGATTGAATTGTTCTTTTCCTCAGATAGGAGTAAATGAAAGCTTCCGGAACCTTTTGTTTCTGCCTCTCGTCTTTTTTTGGAAGTCATAATCTTGTTATTACTCGCATTTATGCATTTATTTCAGCTGCGATGACGGTAGCACCTTTGATGCTCTCAATGCAGTGATATCGGTTTAATTTTATTAGTGGTATCCAAATCTAATATATTCTGGAAGCGCTTAATCATGTCGGCGATTGTTTGGTACAAATGTCATTGAAAATCGGTCCTGAATATGTAATAGGAGAATCTATCTACTACTTGGCTTAGAAATGGACAGACAATCAGCAACCTTTAAAATTTGTAGATTTATGTATATATTTTAAATAATGTATTTTTTTATGAGGACTCGTCCACTTAGAGCAGTAATTCAGAAAAGCTGGTTGACTAATAACATTTTTTTTCTTCTGTGCAACAGTTTAAAGACTCGATATTTGACTTAAAATAAAAAATATAAATTTTAAGAATACTATAAGCAAAAATAACTGTTAATGAGATTTTGCTGTACTACAACGATTGTGTGTCTTTGAAATATTACAGTAACAAAATTGTGCTTTAATTTTAAATTTATGTGCCAGTGAACGATTTTGAGTGAAAACACAATTGATTATTTTGAGTGTAAACACAAGATATATTGATCGTCAAGGAATTTAATACATATCTAAATAGTGAATGGGATAATTTTTTGAGTAAAAAATATTCCAGATAGTTTGCTTACTGATTTATGATATTATATTTGTTCAGTAAGACCTATATTCTCACGTTTCACGAAATTGAGTTTGTCGAAAAAATCATTTTAGTCTATCAGTTAAAGAAACTGATGTGGAATTTAAAATGTTAGTGTGTTTTTAATGTATAATATCTACTTATGGGGGAGAACATACTTAAAGTATTAATCCTATGGGAGAAGAGATAATTGAAGTTCTACAACGGTTCTAAAAATGTTAATTAACTCTAAATGCATCATTTAAAAACAAGCAACATGCAAACTTTTACAAAAATACTTCAAATGATAGTTTCTACAGTTATTATAATAATCGATTAAATATACGAATAGAGATATTAATGAAATTTTCAATTTAAAAAATGTTGCTTGAGTTAATATTTGTTAGTTTTCATAAATTTTATCAGATTTTTAGAGGTATTTTCAGAAATATATTTTGTTTTGGATTTATGCAGCATTTTATGCTTTGTAGTATCCGGAAAAAAAATTCAAAAATCCAAACTTGCCTAGACGTTAATTCAGTTATCTTGTTATATTTGAATTGTTCTCATCTCTCATTGGAATATACAGTACAAAGTCCCAAATCCGGACTTCCGAAATCCGGAATTGTCCGAAATGCGGACGTTTTGCTAACCGGCGTTTTTTTTCTTTTTCTCATTATTTTCCATTTTTCCGACAATTTTTGAAAGAACAAGGAGGGAAACCTGTACCTTATTGATGAAACAACGCAAAATTACGGACGTGTTCAGATTAAATACCACACAGAAAAATTTGAAGATTTGAAAGAAAAATTTCTTGTATTGTATTCAAAAGGTTTTTTCCCTTCAAAAAAATATTCATATTTATGTATCTGTTATTTTACTATTGCAAACGCAAAATTTGCGCAGGAGTGGTTAGATTAAGGTTTTTTGACAAAAAATGCAAATAATCCGAAATCCGGAAAAGTCCAAATTCCGGAATGGCCGAGGTCCGCATGATTTCGGATTTGGAACTTTGGACAGTATTCTCTTACTTTTTCTAGTCATATAAATGTTTCGATTTAAATTGGCATATATATTTCCAATCATAAATTGGAGAGCAGTAGTATATGTATATTGAAGAAATATCTGTAAAACTGTTTTACTTACATTATCTCTATCTTAGCAGAAAAAGCGCGTTCATTTTCCGCGCGTTGTTTCCTTTTCTGAAAGAGGGTTTTCACTGTACACTAAACATATTGTTTATTGGGAAGAAAAAGCTACAATTGCAGTATCGTACTATAACTATTCAACGCATCACTGAAACTGGTGTTCAGAAATTGCAATGATGTGTTTGATTGCATGAAGAAAAAAAAATAAAAATACAACCTTTTCCATCCAAGCGCACACAAAAAAATTTGGAAGTTCTCAATTTTATTTTTAGAAGTTTTAAGAAGTTCTAACTTTGTTCTTAAAGAAATTGTAAAAACATGCAGTACTTTACAATAACAATTTAACAAATAAGGGGAAACATTGACAATTTCTGCTGTTTTATGTTTAGAAGTTTTAAGTTATAATCGTTTTAAAACATATTGTAAAAATATGCATTATCTTTCAATAATAATTTATCGGGTATGGAGAAATTCAACTAGTTACTTAATTTAATTACAACTTAGATTGCATGAAGAAAAAAAAATAAAAATACAACCTTTTCCATCCAAGCGCACACAAAAAAATTTGGAAGTTCTCAATTTTATTTTTAGAAGTTTTAAGAAGTTCTAACTTTGTTCTTAAAGAAATTGTAAAAACATGCAGTACCTTACAATAACAATTTAACAAATAAGGGGAAACATTGACAATTTCTGCTGTTTTATGTTTAGAAGTTTTAAGTTATAATCGTTTTAAAACATATTGTAAAAATATGCATTATCTTTCAATAATAATTTATCGGGTATGGAGAAATTCAACTAGTTACCGCCGTCCCAGCCTAAGTCATTCGGTGTATCACCACGTAATTTTGAAGCATGGTTTGATGACGAGACAACATCTGAGCAAGTACTCCATTTTCGGCCACGACTGATTTAAGGTGCACCAGCCACCACCATACGCCACCATCGAACCAGGAACCTTCCGACCTAGAGGCTAACACCTTAACCACCAGACCGGTTGGTCGGTCAGGTTCTTAAAAATATTGGCTTAAACTGTGGTGATTTTTTTTTCATGAACTAAACTTCAATCTAAGATAAAATTTAATTACGAAAATTTGTAATTTTAGTTTCATTTTCAAATGGCAATTTTTAGAATGTACCTTGTTTAACGAAGAATAGAAATACTATATGTTATGTGGAACTTGTTGTACATTTATATACAACTAGTTAATGAAACAGTTTTTGACATGTCACACGAAACGTGAATTATGTTTCTGTGACATTGACAGTATTTATTACATCAATCTTCAGACTATGCTTCAATGCACAAACAAAACCCAAAGGCTACACAATTTGCAAGCATGTCTTCATTGCAATTATATTCGTTTATTTTTTTAATCTATTATTTCTATTCTATACTTGTTAATTTTATTTTATTACACAATTACAATTTAATTTTTTTAAATATTCCTATTAAAAAATTAATATATGTATTGAAGGGTAAGTATACTCTACTGTGAATTAAAGGGTAGGTATACTTTATAAGGTGATCCTATTTATGTCTATATTCCCGTTTCTGATACAGTGGATAGAAGCTGTGTTGCATATTTCTTGAAGACTTGGCACCATTTCAGTGATTCCAGTCCAGATTTCTGGTTCTTGTTGCATTACCATTGTTTTCTCACATCCCGCCGAGAAAGTGAAGTGATCACGCGGCTTGGGCGTGCACCCCTTCAAAAGAATCCTCACTCATCTTTCCTTTGTCCTCTCGAATGAGCCCTCGGGCTACGCCCCTCACGTACCACTCATCCAATCAGCAAAGAGCACGGCTTCCCGTTCTCGCTTCTTCGCGGATCAGAGCGCCGACTCTCGTATGCGCCCAGCAAAAAACAAACAAAAAAAGAAGCTCACAAAGGGAACTCGGACCCCAGTTCCCGCGTCCGGACCGGGTGTCGGACCCCGATGCCGGAAAACTGTCGCGCTCCGGCTGTTCGGCGGAGGGGCGCGCCCGAAGCCCCGCCCCTGGTAGGCGGTGCGCATGTGCCCCTGCGGCGGCGTCCCTCCCCCTTCAGCACCTACCCTGCGGCCGCGGGGACTGAGCCGGTCTCCACCCCGTCACTTCCTGGCCACTCGACGGCAAATTGCCCATCACCGACTTTTGTCTCCCGGCACCCGACGGCTACGATTTTCCCGCCCCCCCTTCGCCGGTCGGCTCCGGCAAAGAACGGTCAACACGCCGCGGGACAATGTCCTTCCTGACTCTGGACTCTTGCTCCTGGCAGGTAAGCACAGTCGGCCTCTTCTCTCTTTAAACCATCCTGCGCTCGCTCTCCACTTGATCGGCCGCTCTTTTCCTTCACGCGAATCCCGCTATTCAAATTGGAGTATTTATCTAATCCGGCCGCTCCACCCCCCTACCCGCCGCCTTAACTCCGCACCCCCCGACACCGGAGTATTAAGTTTCCTTTCGCCACAACAACACGAGGGGGGCCCTAAGGCGCCCTCTCCTCTAAGTAGCCGCCGTAAGCCCCCCGGGGGGCCTTTCCGCATTTGTAAATTCCGCGTGTTTGTACACACGGTGACCGGACAGAAGACGTCGTTTGACCCCGCAGGTGTAAGACGGTTTCTATTTACCTTGGCGAAAAGAGGTAAGAGGGGAAATCCAACAAACAAAAAATACACAGAGGGGGAGGAAGGAAAAAATCTCGCTGGGAAGAAGAGAGTAAAAATGAGACCCGGCTTGAGGCCAAATGCGGCTTTCGCTTGTGTCTCACTCTCCATCCTCTTTTCCGTCTCGCTCTTTCCTTTCCTCTCCGCGCTCTCGCCGCTCGCTCGCTCTCTAAAACAACAGCCCGCGGGCGAGGAAATAAATGTTGTATTTACTGCTGCCTCCGCTGCCTGCTGCTCTAACTTAATCATATTTTAGGAGTCTGCTTCGAGTCCGCTTCCGAAGACCCGACTCCCTCCAATCCTCCGAAACGTGTTGATTTCGGACGCAGCGGTCAGTGCGGTCACTCGCACACACGTCACGTTCCTTCGGACGCGGTCTCTCTCTCTCCTGCAGTGTGTCGAACGTCCGTATTGCCCAAGCAGCGCACGGTGGTGATGGTTGTATGATATGTTTGTTGTTGTTCGTTTAACCATCATGTGACCTATTTTAATACAAAAAACGTGGATAACTCTTTTAACAATCACTCTGTAAACCTGTCTGATTTCTGTTAGTTTGGGCCCGGCACAGCTGTACTTCAAGTAGGGGTAAGTTTGTTTGATTTGTTTGTAGCTTCTAAGACTTAAAAGTGTTTAGAGTTTTGATATCGTTGGTATTGCCCAACTTATGAACTGAAACCTAGTATTTTCAACGAAAAAAGAAATTCAAACAGACCGTCTGACGTTTCTACGTGTTAATCGGAAATATCAATAAATATTATCGATATACGTAAATCTCGAAAATCTATAAATTTTAAAACTACGTAGGGAATTCTTGTTATTCAAACCTACATTAGTATTTTCATGAATACGTGGCAGCAAAATGCATATAATTTTGAAAAAGTATAAGTCCCAATCATTAAAATACAAAATTCACACATTTAAGAAAAAAAACCCAAGCAAATGAGTTCTTTACTTTGAAGACAGTTACAATTGTGTTGTTTACAAAAGTGCTTTGTAAACAATGCTATATCAATAAGTGTTTCATATATTCTCTCACAAAACTGTTCTCAAAAACTTATCTTGTTCTGAATTAATAGTTTTTGAAGTATAAAATCTCATAACACATCTTTTAAAGGTTTTTGATTTCATAGTTTAATTACATCAAAGATTACAAATAATGAAGTAGCGATGCGTATGATTTATTTTTTGAAAAATCCATTTCATTATTTTAGTTTAAAGATTATTTTAATTTATTTCATTAAATTAAAATTCCACGCGAAAGTGATTTAATCATCAACTAAGGTAACTGGTTTCAAAGATTTTAATTTTTTATTTGAAAATTGCCTCTGGGGTATATTAAGTGTCATTAAAATTAATGCGCTAACTCTAGAAAATATGTATTACATTTTAGATTTATTTTGATACTAAGACTTAATTTATATTTAATGCTTTCAACATGATTAAAACGGAAATATGACTCTTTATTCTTAAGTTTTATGGAATAGGAAATGAAAATTTAACCAAATGGAATTTATTCATGAAATCGCGAAATTATTCATGAAAACTAATACCTTGAAACATATAAAATTCGTTATAATGTTTTGCTCTGATACTTTTAAAATTTAAAGTTACAGCCTTGAAAAAAAAAGATGTGTCAAAAATATCTGCGACTAAAATGTCAATTTAAAAAATGTTGCGTATCAAAGTTGAAAGTCGGTACATATTTATGTCACGGATATTTTATCCAAACAGTTTTAAAAATATAAATGTGATCTGAAGAAAAGGTGTAATACTATGATTTACAAAGTACAGATAATGAAACTAGCAGTTTTTTTTTGTTGTCAAGTTTTAAATATTCTTAAGCGAAATGTAATTTATGAAGCTTACAGTTAATTTTTTTTTAATTATCATAAATGAACTATTACTATCAAAAGTATTTCAAATTTATCCACTGTATAGTTCAAAAGTTATTTCAAATCGTAACATAATGTAAAGCACGAAAGGTCTAGTTATAAACAAAAAATAATCAAATTGGAATTGAAAGGCTTATATAGAATTTAAGTGTAAAGAACTTACGTATGATAGCAATTCATCTATTTTTAATTTCTGCAAAAATTTCATACAATGTTCGAGAAGTATGCTATATATATATATATATATATATATATATATATATATATATATATATATATATATATATATATATATATATATATATATATATAACACCCATTTAAAAGTACGTTTTGTCATGTGTGCTTAAAAACCAAAGTACTCGTGATTGAAATAGTAGTTAGGTCATAAACTATAAATTCATAAGCTTATAGACATTCCTATAAATGCATACTATCAGTTGTACTGTAAATATTTCTTTTGAGTGCAGATAAAATTAATAATTCATTACTTTTGAAGCTGTGAAGAAATAATAGATACTGTCTACAAAATAGAAATGAACAATATTTAAATTTAAAGAATAAGGAAAAATAAATGTAACCTAAATTAGAAAACATTAAAAAAAAGTCACATTTAAAAAAAATATTCAATTGACCTGTAGTTTTATTGTAAATTAATATTATAAATACCTGGGAGTAAACAATCTCTTTTGTCGCTGTTGATGTTAATGTTTTGAGGCATCAATCATTATTAAGTATCTATAGAAATGTTGATTTATAAAGTTAGCCCGATAACAAAATCATCATTTCTCAATGCAAACACGTAATAAATATTGTGATCTCTCTTATAAAGCGTATCAAATGCTTAAAGTAAATAGATTCAGAAATTCAAAATCGTCTTGTCCGTTTACGGAAGCTATATGGTGTTTTAATTTAACAGCAATGTGAATATATCATGTAATAATGGTTACTATTAAAAGAAATCAGTTACAAAATTTAGCGTTAGTATCTAAATAAGTTTATAGATTATATTTCGATCTTCAATTCTATATAGCATTCAAAGATTTAACTCATATACATCGGTATGCCAAATAAATGCATTATAGTTGTTTATCAAATTGATAGAATTTCTTGAATTAAAATATAGGAGAGGAAAATAATTTATTCGTAATTATTGTTTTGCGTCAGATGAAAGTATTTTTGCTCTAAAAGTAAATACTCAAACAGAAGTAATGTGCGTAATAATTTCAAAATTTATTTTTAGAAATATTTGTTGCCGTTCTCATGTGTTTAATGAACTATTTCCAGAAAGTGTGCAACATAGATCGAGATAGATTTCCAAGAAAAAGAGAAAATTAAACATTGTAAACTTGGCAAAATTTGTAACTGATGTTAGGATCAAAATAATGACATTAATGCCGGCCAATTGTTATTTAATTTATTACATTATGGCATTACTTATCAAATTTTATATTCATTTTAATACGCATACAAGTATTATGTAATTTTGTTAAAGATATAAAGAAGACATAAAATGTAAATAAAACACTTGAGAGCATCTTGAAGAGATTCGAAGATGAGTAGTTTAAAAGTACAATTATATTTGCTAAAGGATATTTAAAATTCTGCTAAGACCTAGAAATGTACTCAGGTCATATAAATTTTAAATATAGCATTAGGTTTGTGTACCGAACAGTATTTACTGAAAGGGACGTACGTTTATAAGGCAACGTTGTTTAAAAACAAAGATTCATCTTCAAAGCTTTTTATTAAGATCAAATTAAGTTCAGTTTAGCCTTTTATAAATTATATTCACAAAACTGAATAATACTTTAGATTGAAAAATATCTATCATACATTTTATTTTGTGATGTATACAAAATTATTTTGAAAAACCTAATGTGATCTAACGTAACAGACAACATAATTTTAATGTAGTAACAGTAAAAGTTACTATATAAAGTAAAATTGACTCATTTTGCCTGCAAACATTTTTCATGCTGTTATAGTTCTATCACTTTCAATGTTAACGTAATACTTAATGATGAAACTAATCTATTATATTTTTAGTAACATAAAATATTTTTATAAAATAGCATGAAATACTTTTAAAAATTGACTATTGAAAGCTAATTTTAAAATAAAAGAATACTGGGTAAATCAACGTTTTGTAACATTTTGTGTTGAAATTGTAACAGTTAAAAAATGCATCAAAACCAAATAAGCACTATACTATGAATCAAACCCTGATGAGAATTATACTATGAATCAAAACAAAATAAGCACTGTCGTGAATTTGCAACATGCTATAAATTCGCTCTAGCTGTGAAAACGATACATTTTACTATGTGTATGTGAGTAGAACTACACTAAAGACGAGTAAAACTACTCTTATTCATTCAAATAAATGCATCCTTTCGACCTGTCTGCGAAAAGCGCAACGTCGATCACTATTCCAAGTAACATCCCCCACTGACAACAAGAGAAATGGAGCAGTAAAAAATAATTTCTATTCCCACAAGAATAACAAAACCGGTCTTCACGCCCACCACAACCACCATCCCCCTTTCAATAACCGACACGGCGGGTGTCACTTGCCAAAACAAACAGCCCACCGACCGCGTCCGACGACTCGGCCGTCGCTCAGCGGCGAAAGTCCGGCGGCCCACGGCAGCTGCGCCGCGACTCGCAAGGGGTGAACGTCGAACATTTAGTGGCCTTCCTCATTGTTGCCGGCCGCTCGAAACAATGAGCGCCGTCCGTATTAGCGTTGTGCGGTTTTTTCGTGCGTATTTTTTCAGGAGAGGCTGCGTTTTTGTTTGTGTCTCATGCAAAATAGTTGGGTTGGAATCCGGATTTGGGTTGGATTATTATTGATTGGCAGCGTTTGGTCGTAAATGGTTGGATTTGAGATTATAAGGATGTGATGTGCGATTACATGTTTTACTTCAACTGTATCTTAAAAGTAATATAATTTAGGAATTTAATTCAATTTTTATAAAAAAATATTCACTCATGGGGGAGGAATTTTTTTTTACTAACACGTTAATACGTGATTAAAAATAACTTTATGTCCAATATTATACGATATAATTATTAATGCTTTATGTAAATATGTTTTCGATTTTAACTGTTAGGTTAATTAAGGATAAAATTAAAATTATAGTTGCCATTTGTGCGTAGAATAATTGTTCTTCACATTCTTCTACGCGTGATGGAAATAGCTGATTATACTCTGAACATGATGGTTCATTGAATATTAGAATGAAATTTAATGGAGTAATTTCAGATTACCATATGCTTTTTAAGATAAGAGTGAATATATCACACTTCGAGAAAAACGACACAGTTCTCTAAAAGCAAATTCGTCAGAAAAGTCAAAAGAAAGAGAATCTACAATTTGAAGTTTGTATAATTCGCTCATATCTTTATAGGAAGAATTTTAATATTTCCGGATTGGATTTGCATGGTTTATTTGAGCTTAGTAAAATCATTCGTCAAGTGTAAAAAGTAAATAAGCATTGTGAGTTTTGTTCCTCTTCTCGAGAAAATGCAATGTGATGCAAATATTTTTTAAACGCTTAAATATAACAACAAAAAAAATACTTAATGCATAATATACATTTAAGGCATTATTAACTACTAAATTCGTAGAAAATAACTTCGACTTACAAATGTATTGTGTCTAATAATTGTACTTTTATTTGAGTTCAGCATTCATTAAAATACTTAACATAATTTAATTTTGATACCATGAGATTTGTTTAGTATATCCCTCCCTGTCGTATCTTGTAAATTAATTAGTTTTAAATTAAACTTATATCGGTTGAATTTTAAAATTATTGCATTGATTTAAAAAGTAATCGGAGAAAGTAAATGTTATGTATGGTATAATTATTAAACAGTAATATGTTCTCTTTGGGGATACTTATAACTCTTTCGCAAAATGTTTCTTTATGTATCATACTTGCGTAAGATATGAAATTGTCCAAGTTTCTTACACTAAACTTCTTATTCAAGAATATGTTTTTTGGTAGAACTTAAAATACATTTCCAGTTCTTTTCAAATATTTTTTAATTTATCACTTATGAGTTAAACCCGTTTGTGTTCGATTCACATTTTTACCAGAATAAATCAGTGTAAAAAATAGTCAACAGTGTAATATATAATTATATAGTATTTTCACATCATGTTCACATATTTTCACACATTTTCACATCATGTAAAAAATTTATACACAGGCAAACTGTCACTGTGACTGCTAACAATAAATCAAATAATGTTTTAATTTAGAGTGAATTTTATGTATACTTTAGTCTTACCATATATATTTTCCTAAAGTTATCTCATCAAATATTCATAAGAGTTTGCGTACTGACGAACTGAGTTATTGTGTTTATTTTCTTATTTAATCACACAACATTTTGGCTTATATTTTGACGTTAGACTTTTTTTACACTGCATATTGTTATGATATATTGGTTTCTATTAGACGAGTCGAAGTTGTATTCTTAAAATACCTTAAAAAATTATTTTCACTCCATAAGAAAATTATGGTAAACTTTTTTGTGACAAATGAGTTTATCATACAGTTTTAGCAATAAAGCTAACTACAAATTTTAAAAAAAATAAAGTTACTTTGATCTGGAATCCAAATATTTGAATTCATATTTTTTATTGATAGTCTGGCATGTTATTATAAGTATGAGAGTAACTTGAAGCTTTCACTACATGATTTGCATTATTACCACAAATAAATTGGTATAATAAATTCACATTTTAAGTTTCTATAATTTAATTCTATTCCAAAAGCATCTCATATCTGCTCCCAAATCTTTCTATTCATTATTAAAAAATAACTTCAGAGTAGTTAAAACTATCTAGTAAGGTTATACTGCAGTGTAAACTTAACTATATGAATTTTGAAAAGTTTAATAGCACGCTGTTGTATTTTTCACATTTAATACCACATGATATCTTCGCACTTGCTCTTATGTTATTCATGAAATATCTTTGTTCTAAATTTAACAGTTTGATTAATGCGTTTTATATTAGAAATGTCATTAAAGTAATATTTAAGATATATGCTCGTGCGATGTTTGAAAAGCATGTTAGGAAATTTGGACGATGTGATGACTGAAAATTCTCTGAAGCTGTTGATCCAAAATTATATTTTGTTGCAACCCGTTTCACGTGATGGGATGGTATCAATTAATTAAATAAACACTAAAATAATTAAAACGCAAACATACGTAATATATTTTGATAATTACTATGAGTATTTTGTGTTCATAAATATCGATGTACTTTGAATGATTCTTTTTGAATTAGAGGTTTAATGGTCGTTTACTAATAAGGAGAAGAAATATAAAGTTATATGATTTGAAGAATTTAATTTCAGAGAAATGGATTATTTATAAATGTAGTTACTTGGAAATGGACTCAAGTCACTTTTTCTCTATTATTTGGTCTTCCCTTTGGTTGGATGTAGTTACTTCTTTTTAAGTTTCACACATGGAGACGAATGCTTATTAGAAAAATGTAAACAGTTTTTGCTGAACTAAGAACAATACATAATTACAAAGAATAGATTAACTTTAGTTCTTTTTAAATTTAGTCTTTTAAAATCCTATACTATGGGTACAGCATGCAAGTGCATAATTAAATACATTCATTAATATTACAGTTTGCGCGTGCGTAATAAGTATAACATCAACATAACAAAGTTTACAAGTAAGTACACTGGTAGTTGCATACGCTTAGTAAAATATTAAATTCACGGATCGCTTACAACTTCTCACACACGACAAGAATATTATTGCCTCAGTTTGTAGAAAGAACTATGTTGGAGAATGTTTCAAACAAAATGGTTCATTCAAACTTGATGAACTTGCTGTTTTTTTAGTTTACACTTTCAGTCAAATTTCGATTTTATGTAAAAGATGCCTGAAATATAATTTCATGTAGAGGTTCTAATTTTGTTAAATGAGTTTGAGTGATTTAATTTATAATTTTTAATATTAAAATTTACTTTCCATTTGTGCAGAGCGTGAATTTAAACATTCTCGTTGAGCGACGACCGTAAATCTTTGACATCGATACATTGAGTTTTTCTGTTTTAGTCATTTGTATTTAACAAATATTGAATGCGTCTACAGTTTCAGAATATCGAGTGTCGATTCAGTCATGGCATAAGAGTCAAAGAATCATACGAGTCCACCCCTCTTTGTAAAAGGCAAATAAAAATTGTTTGCTGTACTTTAGCAACAACTGAAGCCTCAAATCGGATACAAACTTTAAATGTTTTGATTTAACAGAATGGTTGTCATTTTCCTCTTTCATTTTAGTTCATGTTCTTTAAAAACGCCCTACAAATAAGTTTACTAATATAGATATATATTTATAATACACATATAAGTTTACTAATATAGATATATATTTATAATACATATATAAGTTTACTAATATAGATATATATTTATAATACACATATAAGTTTACTAATATAGATATATATTTAAAATACACATATAAGTTTACTAATATAGATATATATTTATAATACACATATAAGTTTACTAATATAGATATATTCAAAACGTTATGAAAAACGCTTGAAATTTGAACAAGTAGTGATAGTGGAACGAATGATTTGACACCACGACTTAAAACGAACTACTTTTGTAATAGATGATGCGTATCAAATAGAAACACTTAATAGCTTAGATTTACTAGGACGGTTGTTTCGCTTTCAATTCAATTCGTGTTTTAAAACACATTCTATATTTCTGCATTATTAGATCTCGAAAGTGAGGAACCCTACTTGAAAACAAACCAAGAAGATTTGGGTAGATTGAAAAAAGTTATTCGTGACAACTCCCACAAATGTGTGCCTCTCCTCAGCATTTGGAGCAAGTACTTCCCAAACACGTATTTCAACGGAAATCTCGTTCGCTTCCCCACTCCCTATTCGCTCGTATTCTCGAGACGAATGCTATAAATCCATCCGGTGGAGTGAAGAAGAGCATCGAATGGAACAATCATCGCAGTAATGGACATCCTTTTATTTCCTTTCCACAGATGGAATAGACAGAGACCCGGTTTTGTTGTCTTCCCCTCCGATCCGATGGCTTAAAGCCGGCACACAATAACGGGCACGTGCCACCAACAGCGCAACAGAGCGTGCGGTTTTTTCTCCTAAAAAGGAAGCGTGTTTTAGCGGTTGTGGATGGATTTGTTTCGCATTCGAGTGGGATGATTATCTGGCTTTTTATCTGTCTCTTTTGATCATCTGAAGCCTCTCTATCCTTTCTCATTTCGTTTCTCACAGAGATTACGGCTGTCTGTTTCTCTCTTTCTGTTGAAACATTTTAGATATAAATAGATGTAAATGCTTTCAGATCAACGGATGAGGATTATGATCGAAAATGGAAAGGGATGCATTAAATTTGTTTTATGTGTGAATACTCTTCTGGATATTGTAGCGAGTATGATGGCTTTTTATCGAAATGTGTTATGTGCACATTAGAGTACTGTATTAATATATTACACAGCACTTTTGAAAAATACTAGCATGAAATTATTTTTGTAAGAAGCACGTCACATTATATAAATGTGTTTCCTTTGATCTGAAAGGATTTTGAAAATGCTTAAAAATACGCTTACGAATATTTGATATTTTACAAATAAACCATGGGATACATTGTTTCCTTCAACAAACATACTTTGTTGTATTTTTTTGCTTAGTTCTTTCCTGAAATAGCGCACAATAAGTAATTAAAACAAGTAACTTGATAACTAACTAAAAAAATCTGGGATTAAATGTAAATAATCTTAAATCCTAAGACCTTTTGGTTAATTAATTTAATTTTTATTTTTTTTGATATACTAGTTCTTCAGTGAATGCCCAAATCATGCTTTCCGGTATAATTTTCTTTACACACACACACACGTTTCCTCGACTTTTGACCCACAATTTGAATGCGAGGGAATTGAAAAAGCTTATACTTAACATTATAAATTATATAAAGCATACAAAAAGAGAAAGAAAATTTAAAATTAAAACGTTGTTAAATTTCTCAGAGAAAGAGTGAAAATAAATATATACGATTATTTAGTTTATTATAGCAGATAAAAACTTTATGGAGTAACATGTAAAAAAATCTGATGTTACCAAAATCAATCATAACGATATATGAAATTACGTAATTGAAAATTTATAAAATATACATTTACATGTCATACGAAATTGAAATACAAATAAAAAGAGTTTGTTTCACTTAACAATTAATTTTTTTCAACTTGCGATAAAAATAAATCATAAAATTGAATAATTTAATGCGATTAATTAAAAAATAATGTATAATTCAATAAAAAATATTAACTTAATAAAAATAACCAACAATCGACAGTGTGTTACAATTACTTAAATGTGCTGTAAGTCTTTTGATTCCTTTAAGTTTAGTTTAAGACAGTCCAGTATTTAAATTTTTATTAAAAAAACATCAAGTAAAAAATGTATGTATATTAGATTATTATAATTGGGTATGAATCTAACAAAAGAAAATCAAATATATCTTTTATAATACTATAAAATATTACATAGAACATAATTTATCAAAGTGTGCTTTGTAGGCTGAGAAAAATCTGAATTTACCTATCTCTCATATTTGTCTCTTCTATATTTAATCACTTTGAACCTTTTGAAAAATGTAGTCCATAACAGGTAGTTCATAATTTTTTAAACCATAAGAATGTTTAAGTACAGAACAAAACACTTCAATAGAAATAATGATTTGACACAGTACATTTTATTATTTTTCAGTAAGGTAAAAAAATTTCATTAAAAATATTAAATGAACTTGTTAAAGTGGTTTGTAGATATTTGCATTAAAGTAAGGAAAATTATTATTGAGATTTTAAAATTTAATTGGGGATGTAATAAAATTACTTAATCTTTCTCCGGTTATGTTAACAAATTATTGATTTATTGATAATAATTGAACATTTTGAATGTTATTTATGAAAATTATTTTAACATGACATTTATTTATATATTTATTTATTTATTTATATATATAACATGACAGTAACAAAACAGGTCGTTGTTTTTTCTGACAATACTAAATGTCTTATGTAAGCAAAAACAAGGAAACATTTACACAATTTATATACCTTTGATGTACTATAAATTACTGAGTATTTCGTACATAGATTGATCAACATATTATAAAGACAAATACTTAAACCCATAAAACCAGTAATCTTTCAAGAATTTGAAAATAACTCGAAAAATTCTGTGTTATTACGGTCTAACATGACAGCGAAAGGAGAATTTTTTTGTCATATGAGTTCAATATCAATAAATATAGCTATATGTGTTGGAGCTATAAAATTAATGATGTAATTAAATTAGATATTAAATCATAATATAACTGCCTCGTTCTTTTGTTTCTGAACGACTTATATAATCATTGAGTTTAATATATGTTGTCTTTATGATACTAAAACGGAACTTCCAATTTGTACTATAACTGATCTTATTCTGCAATTCAATTGCGGCATTTTATAAGAAAACTTAGAATATCACACAGAAATAGGTTATATTCAAATAATCCAAAGCAGCTTGAACTCTTTATTGAAGTAAAACTACAGTGGGGGTTCATTAAAGTCACTAAGCATAACCTATTTGGTGTTTTGAAATCTGCATTAATCAAAACTATTGTACACAGACATTTTTTGATAAACGTATTGATAGAAAAAGAGCAAGTTACACATAAAATCAGTATGATTTAAAACTATTTCTTTCCATACACTGTTGCACAGAAAAATGTTTTTAATATTTTTTCATGTCATTTCTTAGTTGACTTTGGAATAGTTTCTAGAAAAGGCAGCATTTTTTAAACTTGTAATAGATATTTTGGAAATAGTTCTTTTGTCCTAAAAATCAACAAATTATTAATATTTTAAAGCTTACTATGTATCTTTATCAGATTATTTGAGATGTCTATATTACATATATTTTAAAACTAGTTGTTTAATTCATCATTATTCTACTATAATCCGATATTAATTTGTGTTTGAAACCTTTTAAAACCTATTACATTAAATATCGAGATATTTTAAGCGCCCTTTTTAATTTTAAGTATTATGTATCTGTACAAGGGCGAATGATTGTTTATAACAACTATATATAGTTTGTGTAATTTATCAAAAAGCATACATTTTTTATACTACTTTACCAAGTTTGTCTGCAAATTCCAGTTATGGATAAGAATTTTCAATCATCTACTTTGATTTTGGTTCATATTTTCGACTACAAATATAGCAAAAAATGGTAAAGTAAAAACACACATTCATAAATAAATCTTTGACCTACAAACTATTTTCTTTGAAACGTCTTTCATATGTTTACATTTAAAACTAATTTCCCACATTAAAGATGCAATAGTCTATTTGTTACTCAAAAAAGTTTTGTTAAAGGTTAGGCTGCACATGTAACATTAACTTATATGCAATTTGTGCATGCACAAAGTAAGTGATTCATCTTTTTACCATATAAAATGTAATAAACTCATATTTTGTGCGATATTGTTATAAGATTTATAGATTTTTAGCTGTTTATTTGTATTAAATAATGTTAATATTACTTTTTAACTTAATTTCAAAAAGAGCAGCGGCATGTAGGGAAAATATTAGTGGAGAATAATGAAAAAAAAAAAAACAGCATGTACAAATATTTTTCCTCTCTATTTTCAAAATATTTTTATGCTACTTTTAAATTTCAGTTACTTGCTATAAAATGTTTTAAATTACAAGCTAACTTTTGTTACTATCTCGAGAGGATTTTAGGCATCTTAGAAAGCTACTATTTTAGATATTTTTTACCTCGGAAAAGTTCACTTGTATATTTTTGTCAAGTTGACAAATAATTTTAACATGTTTTAGTTTAATATAGCTCATATGCATATCTTCACTATGGAATTCAAGAGAAACTATACTATAGAAAACTTTAGAGTTAAACTTATATGTTGACATTCTTGAAAATTTCATTTCAAATGTTGATGATGCGATGAAAGCGTTCCACGTCCATAGTATGTCCTTATATGCAATAATTATTTCTGAGTAGTAGTATTTTCTGAAGGAATATTGTTAGTCATGTACTATATTTAGTGAGAAAGACTAACTGCATGTGTAGGTAATTCACATTTCACATAAACGTTACAAGAAGTTTCAGTACTTTTAAAATATTTCATTCATTACAAAATTTATTTGAAGAACCGTTAATAGGAAACATTAAATTTGTTCAGTATCCAGGTGAAAAAAAACATCGTTACAAGTATATTTTTAGGGTTTTAGTTATATAATTCAACTGTTTTTGACGTAAGAGTGTATTTCAAACATCCTCGTAGTTTTTGCACCTTTTCTCCAAAGGAATTCAGTGAGAGATGGATACTTAATTATATCTTAGGTGATAACAACTTTGAAACTGAAACTTTTAGAAAATCGCTTTTATTATATATATAACCACGAATGAATTAAAAACAAAACCGACATCTCTTACTTAACCCTCCATTTGTCGAAATAGGTCCAGACACACATACGGTGGTTCTTTCCAATGTTACGCATCAAAAAGAATACCTGTAAAATATGTGTAATTTTTAAATTTTAATAATTCCAGGTTTTCAGTTATTTGTTTCATGTTTTGTCCTAAAATATACAACGTATTTTCTTTAAATAAATAATTATTACATGATACACCGTGATCTCATTTATTTAAAAAGACCGGCTAATAGAGGGTATATCTACCTTAGGGGTAATAATAAAAACTTCCGTACAAAGATACATATTACACTAATTACATAAAATTGCATAATTGCACTCGGTTGTTTTTATTCTTAGAAACGCAATTGCATCCCCAGCCTTCGAAATGGAGTAAACCCCAAATTCGATCTCTTTCCATATCTTAACCTTGATTTCTCTCGAGCCAAGGCGACCACGCTTAAGCCAATCAATAAAATAAGGTTTCGCTTTAAAATACGGAATCGGAGGTAAATATCGACGCTTTAATTTTGGCCGAAGGGAAATCGCTCTGCCCCGAATAAGCTTTCAATTCCTTTGAAGTACTTCGCCCTCCCCCCATAAGTCATATACGGAACATTTGATTTTTATTTTCAATGATGTTTCGTTTATTGCAACCGAACCGTTCTTCTCATCGGGAAAGCAGTTTCTCGAGCACGGCAACGGTGAGCGGAATCCTAATTTTGCAAAGTGGTTTGGAAGCACATTTCATTTATTCCGAGCCGATCTCATTTATATATTCATTTATACGCATGTATGAGAGCACCTGTTCTTGCATTTGGATAAATGGAATTATGGTTTCAATGTTTTGGTGGGCTTTTTCTTGTTATTCCATAAATATTAAATTGGAGTTATTCAGTGCTTTTGAACGAATGATATTTTGGGTTTATGCACCGTTTAAAAAGCAATTAAGACAAATATCGTGTAGAATTCGTATCGAATGCAGAATTAAAATAAGTACTTTAGTAGGGATGGTCATATTTAAAAATCATTGTATTGAAATTTCATTTATTAAACCATTTTTATACCTGTTTTTAGCTTATATTATTTATTATTATATCATAGTTATTCATGACATAATTTGGAATATAATAATTTGGCGAATAATGCAATTCATTAAAACAATTAAATGTGATGGTTTATTTACTGTTTCTTTAATACGCTATATACGATTATGATGCTTGTAATACTGCTTTGAATATAAGTATTATGGATAATAGGATATGTTTATTGAAGTTAAAGGCATCATGACCTTACAACACATGTCAATTTTGATCGTGGAGATAAAAGACTATTCTTAGTTTGTTGTTGATAAGGTGGTCCATTTATTCTTTTTTTAAAATTGTTTATTTGTGGAGTATTAATATTTTTATGCGGATATATGCAAGTAAAAATTAGTTATTATATGTATATGCTATCTCCTCATCTATACAGAGCTATGGATTTAGAGCTTAGTCTGAAGTATCGAATCACGAAAGTTTTTGTCCGTTAATAAGCTAAATTTAGTAACATGTTAAAACAAAGTGTCATTTTCAAACAAATTTTGCTTCTAAACCAACGTAGAAGTAGCTTCAACAGTATCTGAGTGACTAAAGGCATCGCTTTTAAGAAACTAGAACAGTAAAGCGCTTGGTTACGAGTTCGTATCTCGTATGTGCTGAAGTCAGTTTGGCTGCTTTAAGTTTCCTGGTTCTTTGAAGACCACACATATATGCTGGTCAGTTTTTCCGAAGTCTTCAAGGAAGTTCTATTCCACAGTTTATGGCAGGTGTGATGTGGCACTTTGAACAGATATTAATTATGCACAAATATTCTAAAAAGTGTTAGTTACAAAACACATTAATTATATTAACTGCTAAAATTAAATGATATTTTAATCCATTACCTAAAATCGATGTGAAAAGAAATATGGAATGTTGATGTCTAACAATTTATAACCGCAATAAAATATATTATTATTTACATCGTAATTTGGAAAAACAATTTTATTCAAAGTATAAAAGTAGATTAAAGATTAAAATAAGACATAAAATACTTCATAGTACAGCTAAATTTATTTTAAATTAAAATACAGTACATTAGAAACGTATATGCGTTAGTAAATATAAGAAAGGTATATGCTATAAGTAAATGAAACTGAAATATAGTACATTAGAAAGGTATATGCTATGTTTTCAAATTTCTTCCACTATAACTATTTTTGCTTTGATTTAATAACTAGTCAAATGAAAAGAGTTTACAATTTTAGTAAATTGTTATTTTTAATTCGGCATTTGTAAGATGATTATATGTTTTTGAGGTTTCAGAAGATTTCTATGTAAACGAAAAACTCCAATAAAACTTAGATGGCTTAAAAATGACATATTTATATTTCATTTAAAAGTAGATTTTATAAAAGAACACAAACGAATATTCACCAAAATATGAGTAATTTTTAAATTATTTCTACCGCATTAAAACTTAAGATACATTAATTATTGAGTAATTAATTTACATAATTATCTGTATACATTAATGAAGAATTTGCTTACATAAAATAGCTGAAAATGTATGAGTAAAATTTCAACCAAATTTACTTTCCGGGACAGCTTTTACCTCAATTATTAATGAGCTTTATTTTACATATAATTAAAATATATTTTACGTATCTAGTACAATTCTTCTGCTTGTACACGAAACCAATAAAATATTTACAAAATAAAATCGAAATTAAAGCATAGTTATATCAACTCCTTTAATGTGTCAGTAGTTTGAAGACATGTTTATAAATAATCCTCCTTTTTCAGTAAGTATTCTATTTCTATAAAAATAATGTCGAAGGGGAATAACATTTATAAACAATACAAAATCAACAACTATGGGAGCTTAGCGACAATTTTATGCCACTTAGTTTAAGTATGCTAAATTTGAACAGTGGAATTGAACTGCATAATATAAGTATAACTATCTTGAAAAATTAGTAGCTCTAATAAAATTTTCAACATTCTGAGTACAGAACGCAGAGAAATCTAAGATAAGCACAGTAAAGGAAAGAATATTCGAGTGTACTAGAAAATAGGTTTATGCGTCAAAAAGTACCGAATCAATTTTGAAAAGTGAATTGAATGAAATTGAGTTGGACGTTCAGAAGTTATTTGAGGTAGCATAATTGAGGTGTCTACGTTTTCTCCGTGCATTTAATTGGAAATAAGAATCAACAGCAGTAAGAAGTACACGAAATGCTGCTATATTTTTGGATAATTTTATTTCATAGAGGGAAAAGATAACGGATGCTGCATTTATTATAAACGGATTTAAATAAGATACTAAATGAAATAAGAGTAATGACACTTTGCTATCAGTAGATATACACAGCTGAGAAAGCTTAACATAGGTGGTATGCGCAGGTCTACTAGCACAATTTAAAGCCACAATGGAATATTGAAAATATAATTTTATTCATATGACACAATCACACGAGCTTTCCTTGTCGTACCTTGATGTTTATAAGTATTATCTATCTATATTTTTTCAGTGCGATATTTTCTTTTTCCCGATCTGCATCATGTCACTACCTACAAAGTATGATTTCCCCATAAAATATATTTAAAGTCTCTCATATTATTCAAACCTACATTGTGAATATTCAAAATATGAAGCCATTCTCACGACGACAGAATCACACGAGCTTTCCCCGACGCACTTAGGAATCTTAAATCCCTTTCACAAAGTTTCAAACTTAATTTCAAGCCGAAATGCCGTGCTTCGGAGCTCAAGGAAAGTTCCTATAATCTTATAACTTAGTCTCCTAATTTCCGTCCCAAATCAAAGATGACAGACGAAGGACCGAGAACCCTAACTTTCCCAAAGTGCTCTTTGTCATTGCCGTCCCTGGGGATCATCCGTCAGACCTCCGGTCCGAAATAAAATTTGTCAAGAATCCAAAAAGATCCGGGCGCAATCCAATTCCTCATGCCCCCTCTTGCCGGATGTAAGTGAGCCTGTCAATCACCCGGATTCTCATGGATCTCGAGAGATCCGGCACGATTCTGTGCGATGCCATTTAGCCACTTGGTTATGAATCGAGTAAATGACGACCTTTCACATTTTCGACAATGGATATATCAGCTCGAGCGGTGGCTTCCCGTTCATCCACTTTTCTAGCCCCCTAGGACGGATGGAGGGGGTCTCGCCGTGAATTATATCGTTGGAAGGGGGTGTCTTCTTCAATTTTTGTGCCTAATGTTAGGAGGGTGGGTGACGAATATGTCCCCGAGGCTGCATCTGATGTGAGTGACATTTGCCTCTTCATTTAACGCACCAGTTATAATGGAATGGAGTCAAACCCATTATCATTACGGGATTATATTTTCTTAGGTAGATTTTGTGTACGGAAAATCTGGTCAAATTATTCGAAATATTTTTTATAATTTGAATACACGAAATATCGTAAAGGGTTGACATTGGAGGCTAGGCTAAACTTCTTAGGATCTGAGAAAAATGCTGCTGATGTCGTACTATGAACCCAGCGAAATCTATCTAATCGTATTTAAAATGCAGATGAAGTACAATTATTTAAATAATTAAGATAAATATTCTTAGTCAAACACTAATTACATTTTTAAATAATTACTTCAAGAAGGTAATTTGTTGTTACAATGCATAAGAAATGCCTGGCACAGCTTTGCGACATATGGCTCCCTATAAAACCCCAACAACCGACCAAAAAATCAGGATCTTGTTAATGGCTCCTGTTAGTGTCACTGTACAGTAAAGACAGAAACTCCTGTCTTTTTTCATGCTTTTTAGAGATTTGTGAGAAAATAACTGTATTACCTTTTGTCTTCTCTGAATAATAAGTATTACAGGGGGTTAAGCTGTAGGGAAGAATCGTCTTTTAGGCTTTGTTTGCTAATGGAATGCATTAAAACATTCACACAACAGGGCAAAGCCAAGGGTAAAATTATGAACCTTTATCCCAAAGGAAAAAACCCCATCTCGAAAAGAACCATTTTCGATATCCCACTCTAGAAGTCATTGGCTCAGAACCACTAACCCTGTCGTTTCAATGTAGCTACGCTACTGGTGAACATAATAGCAAAGTCATTATGACGAAAGTTTTCAAAATGCAATTATCAATTTCATTCATAGTGACCTACTCACATTTCAGTCTCATATGTGGCAGTGTTTCTTGGTATGTTAACATTCTTGAACCTAAATTCTATAGTGTGGATAGAGTAACTCGATAACATGAATATAAATTGCTTATTGAAAAGTGTTTGAGTAGCAGCAAAATGTTGATTTATACAATTTAGCAAAAGCTGCAACGACTCTTTGTAACATATACCACCCAGAACTTGGAGTATAAAAATGAAATTCAAATAAAGGATAAATTTTATCAATATTTTGATGTTAACATAATATTGAGTGTTACGACACGAATATTGCTACCATATTGTGTGCAGCATAACTAAAGATGAAATGAACCTAAAACCTTCATTTAACATTTTTTTTGTAATCAAAACAATTGTAGGTTCTTAATATTTTGAAAAAAAATCTTGAAACTTATTTGTTTTACAATTTAAAAAAAATATTTGCCGAGAAAAATGATAATTTTTTAAAAATCTTATCGAACTCTCTTAATTTTTTTATCAATTTAAAAAACTTATAGTATATTAAAAACCTACAATTGTTTATAGTAAATTAAGCACCAGCTTCATAATTGCCTGTGGGAACTCCTATTTCGACACAGAATTTTGAATCTATATAGAAATTCCAGATACCAAATTTCATGACATTAGGTCTAACCGTTTCGAACTTATGAGTACAGAAGGATTGGCGCTCATAATGGGGGAGGGGGTGAAATCAGTTTCTGAGACTTTTATGGATATCTTCCTAAATAATATTTCTATAGCGGTAATATTTTGTACCATGTTACTGTTAAAAAACACTAAAAAACCCTTAATATGTTATTTTAAAAAATAGTTTTTAGTATGTAATAATAACTATTAAAATAATGTTTGAAAAAATAATATATTGGAACCCCTTGTTATATTTTGTTGAGAATCGATTCAGAAGGACTTCTAATAGAGCCATACATATTTTCATCTCATTAGGATGCTTATTTTTTGCTCTACTTTAAATATTCCTCATCATTGCGTTTTCATGGGTCTACCTAACGTTTTAAAAACGTCTGACAAACCTCGAATAAGTATCGGATCATTTGTACTAGCATAGTAAATATAATAACCTCTTTCTCAAATCGTTTTCACTTGCATAATAAATATAATAATTATTGGATAAATACGTTTGAAATAGTGTTAAAATTTGAAATTCGGGTAGTGATAACTACAATTAACATCGTTATAAGAATAGAGATTTTCTATGTAATCCCTGAAATTGACTTCAACTTTAGGATTGAAAATCATCGGATATAAAGACTGTAAAGTCATTATATTTAGATTAATTTAACGATGTAAAATCTGATTATGACATCAAAAACATGGTATTTCTATTAAAAATTTTGTTGTTTGTGGAAAATTTGACAGGAATACGTCCCTTTATGCAATTGTTTTGAATTTAGAATTTGTAGGCGACGTTATTCCCTACTGAATGATACCTTTGAATATGCTCCAGTATGAATATTTCTCGAAATAAAGGAGGTGGTTAGTTTTTTTGTACCTCATTTATATATTTTCAAATGGCTGTGTGTTGTTGAATTTATTGCTGTTTGATAAATTGCATTTTTTCTACTACAAGTTATAAACTGTAAAAGATAGAGTTATTGTGTTGGAAGAAAAACAACCTAATAATCAAAGTAAACATACCTTAATCACAGTACATTCCTGTAATCGCAATAAAAATTAAATTTTGAAAATTTTCAAAAAAAGTTTAAATTTATTTAATATAAGGCTGTATTTTTGAAAGACGTAAACACACTTCAAGTAATTACGCATTGCAATAAAAACTACTTATTAATTTTAGTGATAAATAATTTGTTTTTGACTTGACGAACTTAAAACAGATAGCTTATGCTTCGGACGAAAGCTAAAAAAAAAAGATGAAATATTATCGCTGAAAAATTCTGTTTAACTATGCAATTTATTCACGCACATCTGAAAGTGAAATTTATAATGAGTATAAAATTAAAATTAATTTAACTCTAATAAATTCTCATGGGTTTTATAAAAACGTTGAAAAAACCCTTCTTTAAAGTAAACGATGTTCTTTAATTTGTAAACAAGCCGTGAAATTAATTTATAGAAACTAATTAATGCTTCTCTTTCGTCTTTATCCAATTATTTTCTCGTCTTACCTTAATACTGGTTCATATGTAACGAGTTTCAAGTTCTTTGATCCATTTTTAAAGAATCGCGCGGAATATTTTTTAATTGATAATTAATATATATATTAAATTTTATTTTTTTAATTTATGATACGTAATTTTATCTAGACTTTCATGCGTGTTTTTGTCAAACACAGCTTGTTCTGCTGGTAAAGTTTTTTTTTCTACTTTAGTATTTTCTTACAAAATATCTTTAATTGCTAACAATTGCTTTTATTACCATTTATAACAATTAAACTACTTAATTTTCCAAATACATTTATTGTGAAACCTTAAAGAAAATATAAATATCCCCTATAAATATATACTTTCTGATTTTTGAAATGAATGGAATATTTATTAAAACATATCAATTGGGAAATTTTGACGAATTAAACTTGGTTTAATAACTGGATTTCTTGTTAATTATCAAATAAAGTTTATTTTTTTAAAAAACAAATCCACTTTCAAAAATATATGTACAGCCTCCACTTCAATGTTTTCCTGAATTTGTGAATCTCACTATTGCAAAACTTTTTTATTGGTTTTATAAAAGACTAAACACGTATTTAAGAAATTTTTGTTTGAAATTCGTCTTTAAATTTTATGAGGAACACAGCAAATGAAATCTAGAAGGAGAGCGTATGCTACAAAATTTTCATAACCTATTTTTTGTAACTGAATAACATAAAACATAAAATGGTTAAGTAAAATTCAGTCTCATTAGTATTTGAAAAGAGCGTATGTTACAACAGAGGCTAAGTGTTAAAAAAATTTAATATTATAGGTGTCTACTGATAAGTTTTTAAAATGTAACATGCGCCCTTCTAGACACCCATTCAAACAATTCATCTGATGGTTTAGGGTAAATTCATTGCGGTTCCATTAGTGTTCTCAGATATTTAATTGTATAACAATGGCCGTCAAAAATACACTGCTGACCACCCAAATTGCAACACCAATAAATACAAGAGATATCACAACAAAATTTATTTTGTAGATAACATGTTGACCAAGTATCAAATGATTAAATTTATAGACTTCTGTGAAGTGTGGTTCCTAACAAAAACAGTTGCCAGAGTAGCCGCCATTGTTGGAGATCACCGCTGCCACACGCCTCGGCATTGATTCAAAGAGACTTTGGATATGTTCTTGGGGTACAGCAGACCAAGCAGCTTCCACACGTTGCCAAAGTTGATTTGGTGTGGCATCTGGGGATGTAATCTGGGTCAATAGTTGAGCAACCATGGACCACATGTTTTCTATCGGCGAAAGATCCGGACAGCAAGCTGGTCAGGGAAGCAATTCAATCTGGCGATTGACGAAGAACCCTTGGGCAATGCGTGCCACGTGTGGTCGCGCATTATCCTGTTGAAATATGGCTGTAGACAAGCCCTGAAGGCAAGGAAGGACAACTGGCTCCAACACCTCGGAGATGTAGCGCTGGCTGTTTAAAGTACCGGCAATGCGTACTAGAGGAGTGCGAGAGTGATATCCAATACCGCCCCATACCATAATACCCGGTGCAGGACCAGTGTGGCGGTGCATAACGCAGCTGTTCAGCATCCTCTCTCCACGGTGTCTCCAGACTCGAATCCGACCATCGTGGTGTTGCAGACAGAAGCGTGACTCGTCAGTAAAGACAATTTCATTCCATTCTGCCGTCCACATCCTTCTTTCATCGCACCATTGGCAGCGGAGACGTCTGTGGTTCTGCGTCAAGGGTAGACGAAGCAATGGACGTTTTGCGGACAGATAAGAAATAAAAAGTCAGTTCAAACATAAATATTACAATTTAATTTCTTATTGTGCATAGAAATTGACCTCGGCTATTTGAAACAGCAAGAATTCAAAATATCTGGGTTATTTTATTTACGTTGATTGTTGCCATTCGACTATGCACAAATAACATCGATTTCGGGTCCACGTACGTTAGTATTTTATATATATATATAGATTTGCATGCTTCCTTCAGGGTGTTGAATTTACGGTGGCCAGCAGTGTACTTTCCGGATACTAAATTAATTTGAATATAGTTTAACTGATAAAAGATTTTGACAACGAAGTACATTCAAGCAACATTAATAATTTTATTACTTAATAAACTCTGGTAAGAATAAACATCGCTAAAAAATTCTATCATAAATGTGTTTGAAATTATATCAGTATACTTTAAAATTAAATTTTAAAATATATTTAAAATTAAATTTTAAAATTAAATTTAAAAATATAATTAAAATTAAATTTAAAATATATTTAAAATTTTAATTTTACATGTATTTTAAAAATACCCGTATAATAAAAAGTAACTGCTTTTAATAAATGATAGATTTCCCAATTGTTTGACAACCCAAAGGAAAGGAGTTTTCAAAATGGTTTAGTTTTGAATTGAGTGCAAAGAAATTGTATTTCTATAACGAAATGCATTAAAATATATTTATGTACTGTAGATTAAAAAAAAAAAAGAATTCCTACTATTTTATCAACACCTTTCTAGAGTACGTAACAGTTATTTTTAAATAAATTGTAGAACATGAGCTAACTGGTATTTAGCAGTAGAGAGCATTTATTATAATATTTTGTCTTTTGGATAATATTATTCTTGAATAGCTCTATTTTAATAAAGTCTACTGTTCCTCAAAAATAACCATTAATGGATACGCGAAGGAACAGAAACTTTCCTTTCACTTGTTCAATTCTGTAAAACTGTTTTTCCTTTGAATTATCTTTTAGGCAGTGAAGTAAACTTATACTTTTTTACTTTTGGTTAAACGGTAATTGTATGCTAAACGAAGTATGATAAAATCCTATTTTTATTTATTTGTACGATATTTATATGCACTGATTAGCTGTCAACCCTCCTGGTTGTTTATCAAAACTATCCTGTAGTAGCCAGCATCTGATGCAGAAACCTGATCGAAATTGTCACCAGTTCTAGGCAAGTCAATAATTTGCTCCTACTTCTTCATTCCTCTTTGTTTTGTCTCGACTAGGTATCTTGTAAATGGTAAAATTAACCAGATTGTGCTGTACGAGATATCTCTTAATTAATAAAAATGACCGGAGATTGATGGGTGAGATATCTTTTCGAAACCACTTGGAGAGGTTTAAAATATAATTTTTCTTATTTTATCTCAGAAATTTTATTTCTTATAACCAGTCTTGTATGTGGTTCAAATAATAAACTCAAAATTATTACATGGATAGTTTAATGGAACTCACGAAAATCGTTTAGTTAATATGCTGTCGCATTTCCGACCACATGATTCCACAGCATTAGTAATCTCTAGAATTTAGTAGAATATGTAAGCAAAGCAAATACAATTGTATGAAGTTAAATTAATAATAAATGATAATAAACTTTTTTTAACTCACGAATATTTATAAAATAATTGAAAAGAACTGTAAAATACTCCGTCTCTTTATTTTAACAACATTTTCTTTTAAGAAATTAGATGCCGGGAGTGACAGATTTTTTTCTTTTCCGAATTTAGAATGTTTTAAAATATCTCTAAGTTTCTCTGATTTCACTTATAATGAACTTAACATGAAGTATAAAGATATAATTCCAATATATTATTTCCTATATTACACGAATGACATGTATTATCTTGCCAAGCAGTGATAAAGATTTTAAGGAGATCAGTGAACAAAAAATTTCGATTTTTTTTATTTTATAAATTTAAATAAATGTTTTTACAATTCTGTTTAAAATTATATGCTATGTATGGAGATACGTTGAGTAGAAGTATTTTAAATAATTTTTTTCCAAAATACCTGTACTTATCTGAAGTAAGGGCAATTTTATGCTTTACATTTCAATTTCTCAAAATGTGTATTGTTACCATAAAAGTTTCTCAAAGTCTATTCAAGCAAATATTTTTTTTTTAAATGGTTTGCAAGTGTAACATACCTTTTAACATGTTTTAACCCAGGAATTTCTTTCTATCTGCTCAGAAAAGTTCATTTTGATTGTTATAAAGGATAAAAAGTGGTCGTTTAAAAAACTTCAAAATCTTTGATCAGTCTGCGTTACCATGACCCCATCTTACATCTGTTGATATTTAGCGAGGTGTATAAGTTGATTTAGATTTGCCAATATCAGAATAGACTGCTGTTTACATAATGGTTGAGAAAAGTTTTCTCTATTATACGGGAGAAGTTTGCCTTTTGTCCAGGTTAAGCATCAGCAAAGATTGTGAAGTTTTTACACTAAAGGTACCTGGAACAACAAATAGAAATGCATCATATTCAACGGCGAGTTTTATATCTTATGCAATTATTGTTGATAGAGCTAAATGGAGGCCAACTGTTTGACTGATTTGATTTTTTGTGTCTCAAAATTCGTCAAAGTTGGTATGTCATCGTCAAGAATGAATTATCTCTGATTCTTACAGTGAGTAAAATGACATCCCTCGTTAAATTTATAGGGTCATGAGCAACATTTTGTCTTCCTTATTCGGTATTCACCAAATAGCTTTTCCGTTTTACGTCGGTCTGATGGTCTGTAAGATGTCTGAATGTGTTTTTTTTCAATCCAGATCCCCAGGTCATAATCCAATGGATGTTAGTGGAATATCAATAAATACTTTATCAGATTGCTCATAAAATGAAGGTAAATTGTGAAACCTATTCAAAATACCACTTGGCCGTTAAGGCCTTAGACCAAAATCAGAGGATTTTTAAGCGGTTGGATTGCTTCCCATAGTATTAAACTTTTAGATTTATATAAATCTCAAACTTGAATGATTCATTTGTAATTTATTCGTCTGGTAAGTTTCGTCCAATTCCAATAAGTTCTTCAATCCTCAGTCGCGAGATTTACAATTAGAGCATTGTTGTTTTCCCCCATAACACATAATGACTAATTGGTTGTAAGTATATAGTAAGTTTCTATTGGTCAAGAAGGTCAAACTGGATTGAAATCATACAAGGAAGACAGCAGGTTACAGAACAGATTTATGCACTTGAGCCCCGAAGATGAATTAATCGCGGCACTTGGCAGGCATTGTAGCAAAAAGGTTAAGTTAATATTTTAATGGAAAATAGGAGCATTAAAACTAAAACGTTTACTTATTTTGTGGACAATACGATGCAGGCAATTAAGTCTGTTTCTTTTCCCTAAACTTCTCTTTATCAGATTCGGGATATCCATTTTCTGCGGCGAAACGAAACCGAATCCTTTTGCCTTCCCGCAATTTAAATGCTATTACAAGCATTTCAAACAACATTAGGAAATAAACGAATTAATAACGATTTCCCAAGCAAAAACACCGAAATGAGATTTTAAAGGAAACACTCATTCCTCGAACTCCAACGCACGGTGTGCGCGAAACGAAGACTTCGATCAATTTGATTACTCAACGCACCATATTTGCCCGATTCCTCCAGCAGCGAATTCCACGCGTTTAACACCGCGCCAGGAACACCCTTTCCCGAATATAACGAACCTCAAATTTAATTTGGCTCCATGAATTAATCGAGTAAGAAAGCCTCGATTTTAATTTGTCCCAAAAGATGGCTCCGTCTATGCCCCGGTGGCTCAAAAGGCATGGCGTGTGTTTATTTGCTCTCAGAGTTTCCAAGAGAGAGAGGGAGAGAGAATCCCGTAGTCTTTATCGGAAAATGAAAGCTCATTAGTGGCTTTCTCTTTCTATACCTTTAACTGAGGAGGAGCAGCTATTTTTTTAAGCAAGGAAGGGTAATTAAATATTGATAAACCATTTAATTAATTAGGATGTCTCTCGTAATTATTTGTTCTATAGCGAATTTAAATACGGAATTGAACTGTGCTTCGGTTTCGTCTCTGGGGGATGTGAAAACATCGAAATAAAAGTCTATTAATACCTCCTGTGACAAAAGGATAAATGAGATATTCTGTTAGGGATATTTCATTGGGAAAAAACTATCGGCTAGAATTATTCGAGATATGGGAGAGTAATTATGTTAGCTTTTGTCGCAGTGTTGAATGGGATTTTTTTTTCTTACTTTCTCTCCGTGTACTGTATTTGCGCTTATACGTGTAAACCAGATTGCTACGTGGTTCCTTTGAGAGAGAGATAGAGAGAGAGAGAGAGGCTTTTCAATTATTAAAGATGAAACCTGAATTAAAAAGTAGCAACGAAGGGGGCGTGAAATGCCGAGTTTTTCATGGTTTTAATTAAGATAGATCTCGTCGGCTCCGAGTTGTTTCGTTGTTTTCGCGTTCTTCAATTTGTGCTGGGACTTGGCTATTAAATAAGGAAACGTTAGTTTTGCCCTGCTGTGGTAGTTAGCCGTAGAGGGCGGAAAATAAAGGAATTGAGACCACAAGAGGTGGGGATTGTGTAAAGTTGTATGTTCAGAAATAAGATTGTATCTGCTTTAGATGCCACTGTAAATTAAAAACGAAACTGTGTTATGCACATACGATTCTGATATTAACTCAAATTAAAAATATGTTAAGGGGATTTTCTGCTTTTTTTTTGTTTTACTGCTTTTGGGGGATTGTTTTACTGACGAAACAATTGAATAAAATAAATACATACTTTGTGTATCGATTTATTATTATTTGAGGAATACAAAAATGGTTTTAAATCAGTTTTAGGAAGATTAAAGCTTGCGAACCTTCTTTGACCATGACTCTCCGCTAAGCTCTTGGGTAGTTGGTATGCTGAATTTCTCGATTCTATGTTATCTTAAACAAAAAAAAGAGCGCGGTGTTTTACTTCGTACACATGTAGCTATCTTTTAAGGAATCATGTTAAAATGTTAAAAATGCTTCAGTAAATGGTGACTTGTCAAATCCAAAGTGATCGATTTATCTTAAACAATTAACAGTATTTTGTTATAAAAGTATAAAAACGTAACATTGTTTTTCTGGTTCATCACACAACAGCAGAATGTTTACTCGGCTTTCTATAAAAAAATCAAGGCGATCAATCCAATAGTTTCATATATCCTGCCAACCTACTCGCAAGAAAGCTGTTCTGAAAAAGAGGCGTTAAAGCTCAGGTGAATATTCAGTACTTTTAGTATTATATTCCTACAAATCTGCAATATACTAACACCATACCGTATCAATGTCTTTTTAAACTTCCAAGTTCTTTCTGCAGTGGCATAAAATGAATTCAACAATTACACTTTGTTGTTTAAGAGAGAGTCAATGAGCTTTAAATCAATTTTTAATATTTTATAAGACTTTATAGCATGAGAAGGGCTATTTTATAAGTCTGTCCGTCTTTTAGTATTATAATTGAAACACTAGTTCACTTTAGTTATCTGAAATAAATTGCCATCCATTTCTTGGTTCTATTCTTATCTTGAATTTATTTAAATATATCAACTAAGAAAATTCCATATGGAAACTTATTTATAAGTCCTAAAAATTTTCATAGAACTTATTTTGATATTACCTTATTGAAAAACGTTTTACTTCACTTTTTTACAGTTTGTTATCAGATTATTACACTTCTGATAACTTTGTCTCATGTCAACATGTTATTATTAATTTTCTTATGACTTATTAATTCTCTATGGAACATATTTTTTTTTGTATATTTGGTTATTAATTTTATTTCCATTTTACTACATGCGAGTATTTACTATGACACTAATGGTTTTCTTACTCTCAGTGTCATACAATCTGTTTTACTGTGATAATTTCTTTCTTCTGAATTCTTTTCAAGATATTTCACTCTTACCACCATTCATTCAACTTCAGAAGTCTTTTTGGTGAAGTGTTATATTGATCTTTTATAGTGTATCCATTAGAACTGTTAGAGTAAATCTCCGAATTACAACTGCTTGTATCAGATTCATTCGCTGAAAACAGCAGACGTTCTTGGAACTTGAAAGTCTAGGCTTAAAAACTGATTACTTTTAAGGTACATTAGAGATTTCAGTTCTATAAAATATCGTGGTGATGTTCAGTGATTTATAAAAGTATGCTTCATTTTTGTTAAAAAATATTATGAGTCAGCATTACTATTCCCTCGTACTTTTACAAATTGTCTCCTAGCAAGAAATCAATTAGTGTGATTTCCGAATGTCCTATGAATGAAATAAGGGATTTGGATTTGGAGGTTTTATGGCGCAAGGTCCTAAAGTAAACAAGCTGTGCCAAATAAAATAAGGGAATTCGGATGATTTCCAATTTCAATCAGGCTCAAAATATTCTAATTAAAATTATTTTCTGTGGTAAGATTACTATTATGCCATCACCAATTTTTGACTGGACAATAAAAAAATAGGCTATTTAGGACTCTATGTTTATAAGTGATATGAGAGGTTTTTCTATCTTGCTAAATGTGTGTAGGTGTAGGTATAGTATTTTTGTAGTGGAACGGTGCCTAAGTACTAGTTAAAGTTTCGAATATGATTTCAGCACTTCTCCAACAAAATTTCTAAAGATATCCGTTAATTCCGTTAATTCTGAATAGAGGCGTTAGTTGATTGGTCAAAGCCAACTGTAATAGATAAAGCGTAAGACGTTTCTAAAATGATGATAAACTACATTTGTATTATTTTTTTAACTACATTTTTTTAAATTCCGATATGTATACCGGCAAGCAGCGTTTGGGTAGCTGGAAGTAAACACTCAGTCTGGTTTGTTTGTTTACACTGAAATAACTTCTCATAGAGAAAGAAAATATAGTGTGTTGTTAAAGGTGAGTTACTTGATTTAATCTCAATGAAACTTGTATAGTCTGATAAAGATGCTTTCAAAGAGAAAAACCTACACGAAATCTTTTAAGTCAAGTTGGAAAGTCTCATTTGAATTCCGTTAATTTTTAGGGAAAGCTAGATAATTTTCAATGTTTTTTTACTGTGGATAAAACAGTCGAGAAAGTGAATAAAATTTACTACAGTTCCCCTAACTTAGAAGGAAAAGCTGGACATTTGTCTCATAAGCAACTAATTTTTAAACAACCCCATCCGATAAACTTATTTTATAACCTTGATCCCCACATATTTTGTATCGATTCCAAAATAGTTAAATCTAGCCATTTTCCCCATTCAAGGCTTTCCTTCCTTCTCAAAGGATATTCTTTCCTCAGTTTGGAGATTTTCCGATTATATCCGTTATTCTGTTGATATAAATCGACTTCTTCCGATAATACCGTGAAGGCGGACCGGTGAGGAAAGACCTGTTTCCAAATTCCATCCCCGTTCTTTCGGAAGAAGAGAAGTTAAAGGAGGAAGGGAAAAGAAGGAGATTCTCTTTTGGGAAAACGGCAGGAAATTTTTTAGATGTTTGAAAGGGAAGTGCAGGGATAACTCCTAATTTCTTTTCCGTTTGCACTTCCAGGACGAGTCGATTCTTGGAAGTAGGGGGAGGGTGAAATCCCGAACGTGCTTCGGCCTTTTAAAAAGTGTCAGTTCTGTCCAGTCGGTCTTCATACGTACTGTGAAAAGACTAGTGGTGTAATATCTTAACGTATGTTTCTTAACGAAACACGTGTCAGGTCGAATAATGCTCTTAGAATGAAATTAGTAGAGAAGTTCGTTGATTAACTTTAATTCCCTTATTTAACAGTGTTTCAAAAATTAAGTTTAGCTTTAAATAGAGGATTGCTAACCTTACCCAATAGTGATAAAATACAATAAATAATATCGCGTCAATTTTTGATGACTGTTGGTCCTATTTGCATAAGGATAGTATAAATAAGAGCTGTTTCAACGAGGTAAAACTGACCAGATCCTGAAGGACGAGATATCTCGTCCTTGAAGAAAAATGTCCTGATATTAATGTCGTCATCTCAAATTTGCAATATCTTGACGACGATGTATCTCGTCATCAGCAAACTTGGTAGAATCTTAATAGTCGAGATATCTTGTCGAAATCAATTGGCGAGTTAATATAAAAAAAAACTAAAATTAGTAATTGTCCATAGTAATAATAATAAACTAAAGTGCTCGCCTGATGATCATGAACAAATTTTTCCACGAAGTAAACGGCATTTTCCCTGTATGGTTTCAAACCATTTATAGACTTCTTGTGTGATCAACAGAATCTATTCTAATATTCTTTTTTGTATAGTTTAAGTATATTTTTTGAGGTAAAAGTTATAATATATTTTTTAAGGTATAACTTTTTTTCGTTCAAGTTCGGCTCTGTATGGAGTCGAGGCTAAAATTTCACCCACGACCTTGTCTTGATACAAATTTTGTATTTGAACTGCTAGGAAGTGGTGATATCTCTTCTAAAATATTTTGAGATGCAGTTGCTTTGGAAGAATCCTCAATAAGAGAGGAAGTTGTACTGTCATTTTCCAAGACTGCTAGAACTTCCTCCACCCGCTCGTTTGATACTGATTTTGATGGACCGGGCAAGCTCAAAATCGTGGTAGATTGGGCAGCACTGTATTGACTTGACTTCTCCATAGTGATGATGGACTTACTACTATTTTACGATTGAGCGGCCTTAGAAAGCGAATAGGTGTAATCCAAATAATCGAAAACATTGGAATTTATGAACAAATACCTGTACATTTGAAACTTGACCCCTTGAGAGCATAATTCTTATCAACCTTAAACTGTGTCCGATTCAACTATCAACACCTCTGTCCGATACAAACCGCAACATTTATGTCCGATACAACCCCAATATCATGGAACAAAACATCGGTTGCCACATACGTATTAGTAAGCTTAAGGAGATTTACGGCCTACATAAATGTTGTTTTCAACAATAAACAAAAAAAAACAACATATACTCACTTTCGCGGGCAAGCTACGACAACCAGAAGTTATCTTCGTTCACTCAAAACACTGTTAAAAACACGAAATTTTCTGCCGTGTGTCAACAACACTGCCGCTTGAATTAATATGGCGGTATATGAACTTTCTTTATTCACCCAGCACGCTGGTGTTATAACAGGTGCTGCCACCTGTAACAAATGTTAGAAACAATGCTTTTCCGATACTAGCCACCGTCCTATACTGCCCGACCTTTCCCTAATACGGATCTCACTTGGTTTGTATTTCGAATAAGACTTAAAGGCATCGCCAAAAGGAAATTACGAATCGGTAATTGATAGCAAATAAGATTAAACGCCAAACAATAATAGCGAGAAACTGCATTTTTAGGTAAACCCGATATGTATCACTCGAAAGCATTTGGGTAAGTTGATTTTAATTAACGTCGTAGTAGAGCCACAATCTTGCTATTGACGACGGTCCGGGATCAATCCCAAAGGAAAAGTTTCGAGGACAACACCAATTAATTTTGAACCATGATCATGGTTGACGACGCAACACCTGAACTGGCACCCCCACTCTCCAAACTTCAACACCAACCCAACGCGAAAGCTTTTTGGGTACCAGTAAGTAAAATCCCAGCTTTCTGTCTAGTTTTTTTCTGTACATCGAAAATCCCTATCACACAAACTCTACCTCAGTATTGAACACAAGAAATTCAATATGACACTTGTATTTGCGTACTTTATTCGTCCCACATTGTTACAAAGTCACACAATGCTTCACGCCATATCCACAACAGAACAATGGTTACTCAAACGAAAAAGGGGATCTGCGTTGAAAACAAAATAAAAATTCAAACCGAATGGTTCTCTTTTGAGAAATCAAGTTAGGATCCTGCAGCCCAGCGTCTATCGGATTAAGAAAGTGAGAAGCTCTCGGTGCGAGCTGATGACGTTACGGGGAGTCTGCCGGGACATTTGGAATTCCGAGGGGCCCCACTCCCCCCTGATTAGGACCACCGACAGAAACCATGACCACTGGTCTCTCGGGCTGCCCACGCTACTGGAAACGAAGCGTGAAGAATTCGTGACCTCACAGCTGAAGCACGATCTATCAGACAGAGAGGGAAGAGTGCGTGAGGCGAGAACGTATACACAGAGTTTAAAGCCATGACGTTTCTCCACGGTATCACTGAAAAAAAGTGAGGTGAATTTTCAATTTTTTTTCACACAAAGCAAACGTCAACAAACAATGTACAGAAATCGAAAGGTCTTCAGCTATTTTCTTGTGCAGCTTTATGTATTTAATATGTTTTTTCTTTCTTGTTTTTTTTTTCATGAAGGTTATTGGTGTTATAACTTGCTAAACGGCCAATAGTAAAAATAATGTTAAAACTCCCTACTAATTTATTCCTTAGCTGGTGTGCAGCCAATTGTGAATTGATGCATGCGGCATTTCAGAATGTTAGACTGATATTACTTTCTGTTCAGTTGGTGAAGTCGAGGATTAGCAACCGGACCGTTGAGAATTTTTGGTACTGCCGTTTTTGAATTGATACAAACGGCCTTTCAGAATGTTAGACTGATATTCCTTTCTGTTTAGTTGGTGGAGTCGAGGATTAGCAACCGGACCGTTGCGAATTTTTGGTACTGCCGTTTTTGAATTGATACAAACGGCCTTTCAGAATGTTAGACTGATATTCCTTTCTGTTTAGTTGGTGGAGTCGAGGATTAGCAACCGGACCGTAGCGAATTTTCGTTACTGCCATTTTTGGATTGATGCAAACGGCCTTTCAGAATGTTAGACTGATATTACTTTCTGTTCAGTTGGTAGAGTCGAGGATTAGCAACCAGACATTTTCGAATTTTTGTCACAGCCTTTTTTCAATTGATGCAAACGGCCTTTCAGAATGTTAGACTGATATTACTTTCTGTTGAGTTGGTGGAGTCCAGGATTAGTAACCGGACCGTTGCGAATTTTTGGCACAGCCATTTTTGAATTGATGCAAAAGGCCTTTCAGAACGTTAGAGTGATATTACTTTCTGTTCAGTACGGGCTCTTGATGACGGTCCGGGGTTAATTCCAACGTAAAAGATCCGAGGACAACACAACGTAATTTGAACCAATGTCAGATGACACATAAAAACTAGGATGGAAGAAAACTAACCTAATTTTGAACTCCTCATCGTAAAAAAAGGGGTATTACCTTGACGAGATATCTCGTCATTTTCAGCAATAGTGGTCAGATATTGATGGACGAGATATCCCGTCGAAATAATATGGAGGGTTAAACCATAACCCTCAATAACCATGTCATGCTCTTGCATTTATTTATTTTAAGCGATTCCATCTGCTGTGGTACATATACAATCCTGTACTGAGCGTATTGTATACTCTGTTTAGAGCCTCGGAGAATAACCATTGCAAATCTAGCCTAGTCGTGTGACAGCATAATTACTGCATAAGCTGACTGCAATTCTCGAGCGTAGGATAGGGGTTTAGAGTACCTCAGGGAATCATTTTCTAAATCGATATATATTCACCGCCACGTGCACATACCGTTTTATTATTCGCTACAAGTGGAAAATAATACTAGGCGTTTGGAGAATTTTCGTTGCATGTGAAACGACATCCTTTAGCGCTTATTTCCTTCTATTCAAAAGTACAAAATTTTTGAAATAGTTTTAATTGAATGTCAAGAAAATATATCTTGATGTATCTATGGTTGAGACTTATGATTCATGAATACTAATTCTGATAACATTTGATTCCTAGTACCAAGCAATTTTTTACAATTTTGGTAATGTTCTGTAATTGAATTCAAGTTTTATACGTAATGTCTCCAACTTAAGAAATATCTCAAAATCAATAAAAGAGGAAAATATTGTTTTGTAATTAACATGGCTTGCAAATGCATGAATTTCAATATTTTGATTTTAGACCGTCAAATATTTTCTGCATATAATGCATGATTAATGATATAAATTTCAATAATATTAATCCAATAAGACTGAGAAAATTATATTCATATTAAATCATATACTGTGAATTCATATTAAATCATATACTGTGAATTCATATTAAATCATATAATGTGAATTTATATTAAATCATATACTGTGAATTCATATTAAATCATATACTGGGAATTCATATTAAATCATATACTGTGGATTCATATTAAATCATATACTGGGAATGCATATTAAATCATATACTGTGAATTCATATTAAATCAAATACTGGGACTCCATATTAAATCATATACTGGGAATTCATATTAAATCATATACTGGGAATTCATATGCAATCATATACTGGGAATTCATATTAAATCATATACGAACTTAGTGAAACTAGCTCAGTAATCAACTTTCTCTCTCTAGAATCTGGCCAAAAGTATGATTGTACGTCCAATCTAAAATTAGAAAACTTCGAAAAAAGGCATTTTTAATGAACAAGTAAGTAGATTAGTAAATTTCAAGTATACGATCAAAACGATTAATACTGTGTGCTCTGTTTTTATTGCGCTACAAAAGAATAAGACCTAAACTTCGCATAAATGTGTTAAACTTGCGTTGGCACTTGGATCTACATCAGTAATTTAAAACCTCAATGAAAGTTTCTGTCTTCAAATTCGGAACTATTTCCCGGTAAATAAGTTACACTCTATTAACCATTCAAGTGGATTCGACGAGATAACTCGTCCATCAAGAGCTTTGCTAATGCCAAGGTATCTCCTCAGGAAGATGTTACCAATTGACGTTTTGTTGTTTTGTAGTTTTGTTGACGAGATCACAAGATATGGTCAGTTTCCTTCTAGTGACATGATATCTCGTCCATCCAAACCTGGTCAGTTTTGCCAATAACGAGATACATCGTCGAGACAACCACCAGTAAAGGTTAACAAAGGGTTCTCTTGGCACTTTGTATTGTATTTTGGGTTCCTATCCACCTTCAATTGATTGACTCGTGTCCTTAAGACCAGACACAGGAACGTCTATAAGCCTCGCGCTTTAACCTCATGGTGGTTGTATAAACGATAACCATTTCCTGGTAGTTGTCGTCATTAGCAAAACTAACTTCTTCTTGATATATAAGATACCTCGTCAATAAATACAAACTGACCAGACCTTTATCCCGCCATCATCAAGAAAATCAACAGTAGATTTGTGACTAGATATCTTGTCATTAGCAAAATTAGTCGGATCTAGATGGACATTATATCTCGTCGAAACCTCTTGAAAGCTTAAAATGAGAACATTGGGAAACATACTTGTGCCCATTAATTACCACAGCACGGTATTTCGTTTTTCCCTTGTGTGCGTGCAAAAAGACATATTCAAATCCCCCACTTAACACATATCGAGTCTCTATTATTACACCACGTCTTGCACTATGTTCCCCAGACTCTGAAAACAAGCAATCTCTCCCCTCTCGTGGTTCTTAAACGAAGCATGAAACCGTTTGACACGGTTATTGAGTATGGTAATGAAGAGTACTGAGGGCTGATTCCAAATCCTGTCTCCAGGGGGCTAAATGGCTGCACCAAACTCGTTAAGGGACCGTGTCTCCAGAAACAACAGGAACGATCATGGTTCCGATAAGTCACCGCTTTCGGCGCTCCCATTTCATTGATTTATGAAAATCTATACATTAATTCCACGATTCTGTCTCCCTAGACAACAGTTTTCGATTTGCAGTAATCGTCGCAATATATTACCCAATGGCGACGCATTTTGGGAACAATGTCTTTCAATGTCCTGTTCTAAGAGGATGGCTGGAATTGTATTTGAAGTATGTTTTCAGCTCGTTATTCTGTAAAATTTTAGATTTTTTTTTGTTCATGTCTATCAAAATTTAAAATATTGAGTTTGGACCGAGAACTGCACTACCGGGCTGCGTATGACGAGTAGTGCTTACTTGATTAGAATAACACACAACTTCACAAATTTTTACTAGCACGTAGGTAAGAGTATATTACTCCTTTATTAAAAACATGATGTGGAGTAGATATTTGCCTTTTGTACAAAATGCAAAGTCAAGCACGATACGAGCAATATTTCTTTCAAATAAAAAAGTTATCTTGCAGCCAAAATCTTTCCTGCGTCTTTTTTAGTGTAACATTTAGAAAAAGATGACCGATTTGAACAAGTAATCGAATCAGAATCTCTTATCTAACATACAGAACTTAACATATGATGAAATTTTTCAGTGTAAACACATGCTATCGAAGAATTAAAAATGCTTCGTTTTAGGTGGACAATGTTTCTCCAAACAAACTTTTGACTTATGAGCTTATTATTATAAATTTTACATAGATTATTTTATTTTTACTAGAAAGTTTATGTATGAAGTTTGATCCAAAATATAAAGTTGTGAGGAAATTATTAGACAATAAACGTCAAAAAGGTTTGAAAAATTAGCAAAACACTGATATGTTCCATGCGCATTAATTGTCAATGTATTGTCATTATTTTTATCATATTAATAGATTTTACTCATAAATAGAATTAACTCCATTTGACAAATGATTATTGCTCAATACTGTAATGTTTAACTAATTTTTGTACTAAAACACGTAAAACTTTACAAAAAAAAAATAATTCGTTAAGCAACATTTTAAACTAAATTTCAAAGGTAGGAGGCACGATTAAATTTAAATTTTCACTTAAATATGTGCAACAGATTACAAGGAATATTCCAAAAATATTTTTTTTAGAAAATCATAAGAATGTCAAAAAAATATTAATTGGGGAAAAATGAATTTTTGTCAATGGAACTATCAAAACTGATATTAATTGAAAATTTATTTGTGCTATCTACATTGTTTATATCAATTAATTTTTAAACTAAATACAAATGAATCAATTTTGTAGGCTTTAAAAATACACCGATTTCTTAAGAACTTGGAAAAATTGTCGTTTTGTTGATTTTTGGTGTTATTTTTCAATTCCAGCAACATGCTGAACTTGATTCAAGTAATATTCAAAGTTACGCAACAAATATCGTTAGAGGTTACCCAAACGCGTAGCACTTTCTGTCTTATGATGATCTGAATTATTTTATAACATTCAAGGTCATCATAAAGTGACAGTTTTCTGTAGTTCTATGGTCTGTAACCATGCGTATATGCCTAACATATATTTGCAATATTCCACTCATTTGAATACGTTCCTGAGAACTTGATTACAGTAAATTGTTGATTTTATTAATGACAATCTTAAAACGGGCATTTCCGTGATTGAAACTATTACATCAAAGTCACATAGCAATATTATTTCACATTTATATCTCGAATCTTTAGAATACCCAAAAATTGCAGTTTGCACAGGATGTCCTGATGATGAGTTTCTGAGAGTTTGATCAAATTAAAATGTTTATTTTATAAAGGCAAACACATAAACAGCATTCCAACAATCTGAAAATATCAAGTCTCATTTCCTGTTTGCAAGGTAAGCGTAATGTACCCAAATATTGTAGTTTGCGCAGGTTGTCGTGTTGCCCAAGCCATTTAAATACAAATTTTCAAGATCCAAGACTATTCCTGCATTATTAAGGCTCCAATTTACGACTCAATGCTTCCAATTAACTTTTCAATGAGTCCTTTCTCATCTCGGCATCCCATAAAACGAGTCAGCTGACGATTTGGCAAAATCCAGGTCCAAAGAAGTTACTTTGAACAAGAAAAAGTGATAGTGCCCTCTCGAAGGAAGACAATCTGTTTCGTTTAAAATTTAACCTACATAGGAAAATTTTTATCTTCTCAACACTGGTACATGGCAGGTCTCCGAGCGAGCTGTTAGATCTTAACATGTCAAGGGTTTATCTATGTTGACAAGACTGGACTTCTAAAGCATAAAACCTCCGTCGATGGTATCAAGTCTTTCCAAATGTAAAAAAGAACCAGCCCTCCACATCACGACATTGTGCATCAATGTCAACACAGAGAAATCTTTCCCAACCCCACTACAATAGCTGTAAAATTAATTTTGCAGTCTCCGTGTCTTGGCGGGGGAACCTATCTAACACCACGGAATAATCACCAACCGCTCTTGCGCCATCAGCACATTCGGTAACGCAGAGCATGCGTTGAAGGGAAGGTAGGATATAAAGACCACTAAAAATGTCATTGTTTTATGAGTGTCTAAGACGTATTGCTCCGAAAGTGGGCGAGGGGTAGCCTCCGAAAAAGAGGGAGGAGGGTTGCTCCGGAAGAAAGAGAAGAGACATGTTTGGAATCCCCGTATCGCTGGGAAGAGATCAATACATCCATTCTACACGATGGTGGGATTTGGGAGGGGGTGGTCGTGGGAGGAGTGAATTTCGCCTGGGGGCCCCCAGCGGCAGTGGGGGGGGGAGAGCTGAAGTGCTCGGAAGGCAAAGGCTGGAGGGGGTGGAAGACGGCTTTGGTCGGTCTGCGACCAATAGGGGGGCTTTAATCACGTGCTCAGATCGGCCGATGAAGATTGGTGGAGGCAGAAGACGGAAGAAGAACGTTACTTTAGGAGTAGTAAAACCCCGCCACGCCGTCGTGCATGATTTTCTTACTTCGCAAATTACTGCACTGAATTGGAGTTCCATCGGTGGACTTATTCGGTATCTCTCCTCCGATGATAACTTTGATGCTTTGGATCTTTTTTTTTCCGCCCCGGATTCCTTTCAAGCCGAAGTAAATTTGACGCTGTTGATGCTGTTATTGCCATCTCTCTCTCTTGGACTTCTTTCTCCTGGTGCTCTGCTCTTACCCCCTTCCAGTCTGGGTCCGCGCTTCCATTTATTATACTCGGGAGAAATAAAAAGTCGTTGAAAGGGAAGAGAAAAAGTTTTATTTACGGCGAAGGATTTTATTTCACTTATTTTGGGATTATGCTCGGCAGCCGCTTTGACTGGTGCACGCGTGATTATGCCCGTCTGTTTCCCTCGGCGGGGACTTGAAAGGAAGAAATTGTCGTTAGTCGTGGAGGGTAATGGAAACTGAGTATTGCGGAATCGGAGGAATAACTTGATGTTTGGAAGGCATTAGAAATTCGTGTTCAAGTTGTAACTTATTTACCCACGATAAATAACCAGTTTTCAAAAACTCCCCCAAATGGTAATTCAATAAAACCTTTTATAGCTCTATGTTCTGCTATTTTGTAGAAATTGTCCTTAGTGTTTGTTCTCTTTAAATTTCATGTATTTACCCTCTGATGGGTTCGTATATACGTTCTGTAACCAACAGTTATCCTTGTAGGATGTCTATCGAGTTTTGACATTCATAACCATCCGAGGGTTTTCGACGAGATGCCTCTGTCAAGATCTGACCAATTTTGCCAATGACGATTTATCTCGTAATTAAGAGTTTTTATTGGCGATTTTCTTATGCTGATGAGATAAAGATACGGCTAATTTTCTTCCGATATGACGAGATGTCGTTCATCAAGATGTGGTCAATTTCGCTTATGACGAGATACCTAGTTGATGCAACCACCAAGAAAAGTTAAATAATACAATTTTGCTACGTTTCTTTCAATCAATTTTTCTGTGGATATATAGTCGTTATGTATACATTATATGTTATTAAATGTTGAGGTGACGAGCAATATTACACTATTATTAAGTCTTGTGACTTTCAGAGGTCTAAATTTGGGTGTGATAGGCGAAACAGGTTTGATTATTGTAACCTCCTGAGTATCTCCTTTGCATCAGTAAAGCTTTCCTTTCATCTATGTTAGTTACTTGATGTTGTTTGTCTTATGGTCTTATGTTTGGCACTCTTTGGTCAAATATGTCCCTTGCACCATCAAACCCAACCATATAAGAGTGTATTAAATTGGATAACAGAGAAAAGGTAATTTCTGGAAATGAAATTAACACCCTTATAACTAGGATGGAAGAAAAATCGTGACAACTAGACTGTGTCTGATACCATGATAAATGTTGAAAAGTCAGCAATTTTCATTTATTATTTTGGGGCTTGTTAAGTTGAGATATAAAAAGGCATTAATCTTTGGAATTAATGCGTTATACTTTTGTAAAACAATTTTGCTTGATGTGTTAAGAATGCTTTTTTCATGTCACTTAGGCCTAGAGTTAAGATTTACTAACTTTTCGCTTGAAAATTCAGCTTTTTTAAACTTGATATATAACCTAATACTATTTAGGCCATCAAAATGTAATAAAGTAGAAATATTATATCTAAAACAAAGTACATAAATTGTATTAGTTTTTTTTAAAGAGCAACATACGCATAAGATTTCAAGTATTTTTGTGAAAAAAGAGATGAGTCTCAAGCGAATCTCTGGGGAATATGCTGCTCAACTTGGGAATCAGTCAAGAGTATTAGAAAGTCTTTTTGTTCATCTACTAACACAGATTTATTAACAGTATCAAGACAATATAATTAAAGAACTTTAGAAGGTTTCTTCAAAACGGATGACATTAATTACCGAAGAATTGGGTAGGTATGGTGTTTGGAGAAAATGTGACTTATAACGAAGTTTGAGACTCGGATTGTGCAGGGTCTTGGTTCTCTTCGTAAAATACTTGTAGAAAACGAATCCGTTAATTCTACAAATTCGAAAATCCCCCTATTGATTTCAAGTGGCGAGAGGACGAATTATAAGCCGCAAGCATCAGAGGTGCCCTAATGTCTGTCTACTTTGAGAATAACTCCCACCATAAAATTTGGGTGGTGGTGGTTACTGTATGAAAAAGGTTCGTTCATTTTCGTCAGGGGTGACTGGTGGACGTCTTAATTTTATTTTACACAAACGATGGTGGAAGAAATGTGTTATTTTCGAGACTATATCTTCTCGGCAATAAATAATAATCACAACATATATGCACTACCCTACAATAATGAACCGGACAGCAAGAGGTGATAATAAAGGACTGAATACATGCTTTAATAGGGGGATAGTCCTCAACGTGCTGCAATTACACTAGCAACCCTTATGGGTATACTCTAAACAAGGTTTAGATACACAGCTATGGGTATTTGTGTCCATTCCAGCTGCAGATTTCGGACGTGGTTGCCTGGTCCCTAAGCGTCGCTCTAACTCGTTCCACAAATGTTCTACGGGGTTTAGGTAGGGACTCTGAGCAGGCCAGGTAGTACATTTTACATCCATATCTTGATACCACTGCTTGACAGAGGCTGCAACATGATATGGAGTGTTATCATCCCAGAAGTAACATTCGTCCAATATATCCGGTGACATGAGATTAGTAAGAGCAGCATATTTGTACATTAATGAAACTTGGATATTTATATATATCAATCTATAGGGGGACACTGTACATTATACAAAAATACTATATTGCTATACTAATTAATATAATGCATGGATATACACTATCTTAAAATAATGGATTGGACGGCAAGATGTGATGGTATAAAGGAAAGAATATATGCTTTAATAGAGAGATGGTCCCCCATGCTGCAATTACACTATCAACCCTTCTGGGCATACTTTAAACAAGGTTTAGATACATAGCTATGGGTATTTGAGTCCATTCCTACTGGAAGAATGTCTCCAGCTCAGCTGTATAATTCGGACGTGGTTGCCTGGTCCGTAAGCGTCGCTCTAACGCGTCCCACAAATGTTCTATGCGGTTTAGGTCGGGACTGAGCAGGCCAGGGATACATCCATATCTTTACACCATTTCTTGACAGAGGCTGCAACATGACATGTAGCGTTGTAATCCTGGAAGTAACATTCGTCCATTGCATAAAATTGCAAGAGCGTAGGAAGTACCTGATTGTCCGAAATGTTCATGTAGGCTTCGGAGTTCAATTTACCAAGAGCAACATGCAAAGGTTCCAGGCCATACCACAAAAAACACCCCCAAACAAGTAATCGGATTTCATGCAAATCCGCTGGCGTTCGGTCCATTATTGTAAGGTAGTGTATTTTCAATTCATTATTAAGTATGATAATGTAATAAACTGGAATACATTTCTTCAATTATCTTCTATGTGACGGGATGTGATCCGTTTCTACGGCAAAAAAGAGGTGTAGACTTCGTGGTGGGATAAGTTCTTTACGGTAGATAGCCAGTAGTTACTTTCAATTCCTAAGTGAATTTAAGATAACTTAAATCCATTACTAATACGTTGTGTTACACGAACATAAAGGAATGTAAATGAGTTTAGGAAGCATATATTGTTACTGATTGATTACAATAAAAAGCAATCAGTAAGGATTGAAAAAGGTAAAGAATCAGAGGAAAAATGTTTGATAACATTAAGGACAGGACATAACCCACGTATTATGTTTAAGCATTGCAACTAACAATTTTTTACCGCAAGAAGTAACATATTTTCTAAACAATTTATTTTATAATTTTAATCCAAAATAATAAAGTCTTTGCGAGGTATTGCCCTTGGATGGACAACACCTCTCAATAGATTATCGCTTGAATGGACACCTTTGGGATTGTTCACATACAGTAGCATAGTCTCTTTTATTTCTCCAGTGCGATATAAATTTAACTGCTCACCAAAATAATAAAATTATTTTTAAAAATATGTATGTTTTCAGCTAAATTTAATGGAATTAAACATTTTATGTACGATGTGCATCAACCAATTTTCATAACTGTAAACAAGAGTAAAGGATGATGGGAATAAGAAATATTTTGTGTTGATAATGGCGCTTTCTTTGATTCCTTTGCACTAGCACATTTATCTTTTATGGGAACCACTCTTGTAGTGATTTGTTGTTTAGTAATAAACCAGAAACTCCGAACTAGCCTCTCAGCAAACTCAGCCTGGCTCGATCGTTGGAAATCACCATTTTCGAATATATTTCGTACAGAAGTAGTTAAAGAGTTACGAAGTTCCCCCTACAGCGAGTCTCGGGCGAACATATTTGCGAATCGTGTCGTGAAATTTGCGTATTACTCTCATAAATTCCGAGAGTAAAGAAGCAAACGATAATTTTCTTTCCCCTTATTTTTTCGGCGTATCGTTTGCCGTCGAACAACACCGGAATGAAAAAGACAATAAACTTTCGCCTTAGGCCTAACAATTGTTCAAACTGCTGTCTCTCAGAGACCGTGGCCAGAGCAAAGAGAGAGAGAGAGAATTACCCTGGTTACTTTGAGCAAAAACAATACGACTCTTTCTATAAGCTATCGGCATTTTGGCGGGCGCGGTCCCCACTTCTAGTTTTATTACATTGTGGAATCTTTTAGTTTCGAGATCGGAATTCCAAATTCCTGGACTGTTAGATATATTCCGTGGATGTTCGAGGCTTAGAAAAAAACAGGAGAGTGGGAATAGTGATATGCAAATAGAATCAAAAATGGAAATTCTGACGCAGCGATTTTCGGGTGCGAATCGAATGCCGTGTGTGTTTGCACGGAGTCGTTCCCTGGCAATTTTATTGTTCGAAATCTACTTTTTCGCTTGGGTTTTGTTCATTTCGGATTTTTATCCGGGACTTAGTGGAGCTGGAAGTATACACGGATCCGCTGAGGTATTCCTGATTTTTTTGCATGAATTTCCTCTCCGCTAGGTGTTTTCCTTGATCATTTGATGCTCTCTCCCGTGCAAATTTTTATCGCTTCCGAAACCAGAAATAAAGCTCCCGAGCTGTGTAAGGAAAGGTGAACGAAATTTGTTTTTGCAACTGTAAAAGAGTAATTCTGATTTTGAGACCAATTTCATATGGATATTGTCCCGTTTTTATCCGCATTGGAATCCATAGCTTCAGAAATGTTAAATCTAGTATCCAACTGTGCACATATATACTTCATATTTGTTTGATTATAATCTTTAAAAAGTAATTGAATATTTTTGACGTAGAATTACGTGATTTAGTCACTTATTGGATTTTATCGCGCAAGGGCCATATTTTCCATGCTGCACATAAGACATAACAGTATCAAGTAATAGATATACACACATATAGAAAGTTTTAGTGTCACAGAAGCAAGATATACCTCTGCTACCCACAGTTCGTAGGTTGTTACCTTAGTGGCCAAACCCATTGTGCCACTACGTTCCCATTTGTCACAAATCAGAAGACACTATATCCCGTGCCTAGTGTCACGAGACGAGATGTATATCTAATGGTTGTTAATATGCATGGTTAGAGATGAACACTCACACAATACCCGCGGAGAGAGATATAGAACATATATACCAGGAGTGGACACACATGAGGTCAATGAAAGTCACTTTCTGGTTTTTTAGATACACAGTATTAAATACACAAATTCAAATTTAATTTAATTCAATTGCTATGGTTACATATGCTACATAGGTCTTAAGTGCTATGTAAAGTAAACATATAAGAAAATAATTGTTTGAAAATTTTACTAATAAAATAAAATGACAAAAATGTATTAATAAAAAGCATAACATTTAACGAAGACCTATGGTCACAGTTTTGATATTTGAACGTTAAATTTATTAAAACCGTCCGTAGCAATTCTGTGAGATGATGATTGTTCAACTGTGAACGATATTTCCACTTCACACGAACTTCATTATAGAGTGCAAAAATTCACAGCAATAGGTTGTACCATAAATTGAAACATAAGTCATGTCGCTTTCTTAAAGTGTGGATATTTTGATTCTGTCACGTGTTTCCCAAATTCAATTACACGCGCTTGAAAACAACCACCGACTACTCCTAGAAGGACCGCAACCAAATATCTACTTTCGAAGCGAATACTTACGATTTGTACACTTCATTAACCAATTAAACCGTAGACCTACTGTCGAAGTGACTACGTAGGACTTAACGCTTCACTTACTTAGTCGATTTGTGAAAAAAGTTACGAAATACTAATTAGGTTTTCAATGGTAGCCGCACTTAACTCAACGAAGAGCTGCATTTGTCTACCCCTGGCATATACCGTTGGATAGAGAATGGAACCAGGCATTAAACAAATGAGTGCTGTGGGCTGATCCAGAACGAGCTAGAAATGTTGGGAAAATGTCTCATATTAGCACTTCATCGAATTGCTGTGCGTCCCTTTATAGGTCACAATATTAGATCCTATTGTTACACATTGACCTTCTTATGAAATAGACAAAACATGTGGGGGCGTCGCAGTCATAAGATCTCAGAAGGGAAGATCACGTGAGCCTAAGAATGGACGATCCGATTAGGTATCGAAGCTCAGACTAGAGTTTTTAACCATGAAGATAATCAATTTGATCAATCAATAATTTTTCACACATTAGGATACATGTTTTTTTCCACAACCACGTCACAGATATTCAAACCAAGTGATCGGTAGAAATAACATGAAACTGCGTACACTCTCAGTCTATTTCATTACAAGGTTGATGTTGTCGTAGTGTTCACGACAGAATCTTAGTTCCTTGCCAGAGAACCACACTATGGTACGCGGATCATGCTGGTGGGAAAATATAAGTTTAGATCGAAGTAGGGGACCTGGAAGTGGATCATCGGCTTAAACATTTCAAAGATATCCAAGAAATGCGACGCAAAATACTTTCGCTATCAAAAACTGCATTAGGGAGTATGCCGATGCCTCTGGGATTCGAAAGACACCAGACAAGACACCGGCTGAGCGAAAGTGTGAGCAGCATGCCCGGGAGAATTCGGCGTGGGAAGCTGTTAAATCGCCTCAGGTGACCTCGAAGTAGCAATAAATGATATTTGGCGTTGATAGCTCATAGCTTTCTAGTATTTGCACAAGTCAGTCTTTAAGGTTTATGCACACGTCCAAATGACTCGCTCTGAAAATAAGTTGTTTGGAGTTGTATACAGAGAAAAGGGAGAGTCGGTCTAGTAAATCTGGAAGAGATATAAAGACATCCAGTCATAACCATTAGAAGGAATGAAATGCTGTTGTAGAACCTGAGGAATCTGGAATGATGGTCTTTTTGACAACGAGTGGACTCTGTCTCTTACCGCATGCTATTTGGTAACAAATACTTCACACTATCAAAAGGTAATTACTTTTATTTTACTAAATACTGATGAAGAGCGACATTTGAAGAAAATTTGCACTAGTTTCTGTCCTGTGGAAGTCTCCAGACCGGTTCAATTTCGCAAGCGCTTCTAAGAATCTAGAACAGTAAACATCGCGGGAGATCCCCCTGCAACCGATATTTATTTCCCCAAACCCCATCTTCCTCAGTTCAATCCCAAAATCTAGGCACTTAAAACACTCTCTCATCGAAACCCTATCGCCATTCGACCAATCAGGCAACGACAAACGACCCTTTCTTCCAGAACCGATAATTTCATAAAAGTCAGTTTCATTAACAAGGAAGACTCCCACTCTCTTTGTGATATAAAGCAGAAAATCGAAGGCAGGTGCGCCCCTCCCCCTCCTCGATCCCTCTTGTCATTAGGAACGAGGGAGGAGGGAGGATATCGAACATTCAAAGTACCATTAGGAGAGTCTGCAGCCCCGGAGAATATTCTAATTATTGTTGTGAGGCCACTTGAAAATAAAATGGCGATTTCGAGCAGCGCGCCTTCCCTGATGAGTCGAGCTCGAGTGGTTGGGCCTCCTTCTCATTTAGGAGGCTGGGACGGAGTTTATGTGCCCCCTTTTCCGACTGAGTACCTGGAGATAAAAGAACTGTTCTTGTTGTTAGGTGACTTCCATCTCGACATCCATGGCGCTTCGTCTTCCAGGGAGATCTGGAAATCTTTCAAAGGGTTTGTGCTTTTGAGGATTCGACTCCTGATGATTCGGTGGTTTTGGACCTTTGGGTGAAGAAATTCAGAAGTTTTGACTCCCGGTGTTATCGAACGAAAGGAGCAACCGAACTCCTCTCGACCGTTAATGCGAATCCGAGGCAAGCTAATCAGATTGTTTGCTGTTGGATACACTTTGGTACATTCGTAGACGCGTGTTGTTAGGTAAATGAGTGACTGACAATATCCATTTTGGTAGTGGTTCTTTCATCTAATATCGCAGCAAATAATTGAAGGGCGCACGATTACAGTGAGTATTCCATATTTTATAAAAAAAATGAGCGAAGTTGTCAAACGAAAGGAGTAACCAGTCTTCTCTCAACCGTTTATGTCAATTTGAGCCAGGCTAATCAGATTATTTGCTGTTGGAAATAATTTGGTTGTAAGTTGTAATAAGCCCTATTTGTAGACTCATGTTGTTAGGTAAATGAGTAACTACCAAATATCCGTTTTGATAGTTGTTCTTTCTATATTTGCAGCATAATTGAAGGGCTTACGATAACTATGGGTAATCCATATTCCATAAAAACTGGAAACATAAATTGATGGCACCGAGTCAAACATCTAGGAATAGACCGGAAGGTAACATAAACCGATAGATAACCCATTTAGTGATAACATTGGGTTAGTCGAGCTACCCTGGGATAAATAGAGGGGTGGGGTGTCATCAGTTTTCTCTAACATAATATTTGTGGGTTAATTTATTGTCTAGTAAGAAGCTTTCAATAATTTGATTATTGCTCTTTTGCTTCAAAGGCATTATTGGACCTTTGGAGAGAAGATGAAGAAATTTCAAATTTTTGGCATATGGTGTTATCTTGAAAACGAAAGCAGCAATTTATTTTCTAAACCATTAATACAAATCAGGCTATAATTAAACTAATAAGCTTCTTTACTGTTTTAAGCGCTTCAATACATTCGTATCATGCATACTTTTAGGTAGTGTCAAATGAATAAGAAGAGATAGGTGGGATTTTAAGTCTGATAGGGGGACGGACGGAAACAATGGGCTAATCCTTATCTTAGAAAAAACAGACGAAATATTGATGCAGTCCGGATAGCAACATATTCCAAACGATATTGAAGGGTTAATTTCGGTTAATCCAAACTTTAGGGACTTCTTTGGGATATAAATATTCATTGATTTCACCAATTAATTATTGTGGATTAGTCTATTATTGCAGAAAGAGATAAGAAAATTTTAAGCGCCATCTTTACTTTTAATCCAGTATTTCATATAGTGCGTTCTCTCTTTTTAAAAATGCTATGATGAAAATCTCAATGGCATACAGGAAAATGAAATGCAACAAATATGAATACTGTGCAATTTAAAATGGGATATATTTGTTAAATTATGACTACCAGGCAGTCTTGAATTTTTCTCTTGAATTGAGAAATGGATAATTTTTACTAATTTATTTTCAGAATTTTAAGCCCTGGGTGGTGTTAATTTGTTCGCCTGTGTTTCTAACTATTCATCTAAACTAGGAGATTGATACATAATTTTTTGTTCTACTTTAAAAAAATTTTCTCATGCCATATTGAGGCAGAGTTTGTGGAGCCAGAGGATTTAGCAACTATGAAGCACATTCATAGCCAAGTTTCATCAGACTTATTGGCGAAAATTTCCAATATGACCGTTTCGTACCCGAATGTGCCATCACAAATATGATCTTGTTGAATTAAACTGAAAGTGAATAGATGCAAGATAGAAAAGTTGTTGGGATGAAATAAATTTAAGGGTTTTAAGCGTTTTAACGGTAGTGTGTTCGAATCTTGTCGTGAATATTAGATCGCGGCAAGCAACGAATTTAAATATCGTGGAAACAAATTTGCGATTTAATACAAGTTCGTCAAAACAGTCACAACAAAGACTATGCTATAAATTCTTAAGATTCCAAAGTTTTAACGTGTGCGACTTTCTATAAGTAAAGCAATATGTATAAACAGTTTAATCAAGCAAAATATCCCATATTAATTTGGCTAACTACTATTAACCTTATTTGGAAGCAAAGAGTTCTCTGAGTCTGACTAGCCTCACGATATTGATACGATTTGGTAAAAATCTAATTGAGGGCATAAATCTATATTAGAAAGTCAGATTTTCGATAATTACTCTCCTAACCTACACGTTGAGTTTGTGTGGAAGTTTGGAGAGTGGGGTGCCAGCTCAGGTGTTGCTTCGTCATCTGACCGTGGTTCAAAATTACGAGGTGTTGTATTCGGATCTTTCTCTTAAGGGATTGATCCCGGACCGTCGTCAATAGCCCGACCGTCAATAGTACGACGTTTACGTAAATTACCATTACCATTACCTCCTAACCTACACAGAAGGATAAATCCTTATAAGTACCAAGTATTGGAGAATGTTTAGAGAGGGTTGGGATCTTGTGAAAATCAAAGTAAGGCAAGTAAAAAAAATACGGCTGTAAGAAGTCCAAACTTCAAATTTCTTGCACTTCAGCACATTCATATGATAGAATTTAAACCCTTTACTTACATATGAGCATCCACAACGACCAAAAAAAGTCCCGTTTCCTTCATTTCCACTAAATGCAAACTCTCCATCCACCACTTGAGCAGCAATCTCTCAATCCCTCCGAGACGCGGACGAGATCCCGAAGATGAATCAAAAAACATTTACCAAGCGAAATTGCAAAAAAAGTACAAACACAAAAATAAACAAAAACCCTCCACGAAATTAAACTTAACGAGATCAAGCGGCCGGGGCCATGTCTATTCGGAAAAGAATGTAATGAAATCCCATAAGACACGACAGCAGAAAAAAATACAAAACCTCAACCATCAAATAAATAAAAACTCGAATAATAACCCAAACCGGGAAAAAAATATTCTCCTCTTTGATTGTGCAGAGGGAGTGCCCTAATGTGCATTACACCCTCCGACACCAGGCAGCTTCTAGTTTACGAGTTGCCGCGCGGGGTGTGAATTTGCGAACCCTTGTCACGCAGAACGGAGGGGGCGTGAAGTCCCCTCATCAGGGCTTCCCAAGGGTCCAACTCCCCCCCTGTTCCACCAACAGTTACTCGGGTTGTAGGCCGACAATTAAATTATCCCAGTCGAAGCCAGATTAATTTTGCAGGGAACCGCAATTTTGGGTCTGCGCGTGCATAAAATTTGAAATCTAATCAAGGCTTGCGGTTAAATGAGAAACAGGGGCGTCGTTGCCACGGTTCTGACCTCAGCCCACGGGAGATATCGTCTTGTTATTGCGGGCCCGGACCGTCGTTCGCGGCTTCAGTTGGATGCGGCGTGCGCGATTTTTCTGTCCCGCCGTTCCATTATCGGTGGGAGCTGGACTTGAGAAGTAATTAAGATCGTCTATAGTTAAGATTGGCTATGTTGTCCGATGTTTGCGAGGGGTTTTTGACGGGAGCTGAACTTAGCAATTGTCACAGAATGGGACCACGCGGTAACCAGATGGAAGATTAACGGGGTAGTAACCAGGGGGTTGGGAGTTAGAATCCAACCAAAGAACGTAGAGTACAAAGGGGTTATGGTGCACGTTACATTTGTCGTGGTCTTAAAAGTTCTCACATTCGCTTGGTGTGTAAGTTTAGAGAGCGAGGTGCCAGCACAGGCATGACTTTACTTAACTTAACTCCGTCATGGGATACCGTCCATTATCGGTGGGAATCGGAGTTAGAAGAAATTAAGATCGTCTTTAGTTAAGATTGGATGTTGTCGGATGTTTGCGAGGGGTTAGACTAGAGCTGAAGTTCGCAACTGTCACAGAATCAGACTACTCAGTTGGAAGATTAAGACGTTAGTAACCAGGGGGTTAGGAGTTCAAACCCAACCAAAGACCGTAGAGTACAAAGGGCGATGGTGCACGTTACATTTGTCGTGGTTTTAAAAGTTCTCACATTGGCGTGGTGTGTGTGTAAGTTTAGAAAGCGGGTTGCCACCTCAGGTGTGACTTTACTTAACTCCGTCATGGGATACCGTCCATTATCGGTGGGAATCGGAGTTAGAAGAAATTAAGACCGTCTTTAGTTAAGATTGGATGTTTGCGAGGGGTTTGACGAGAACTGAACTTCGCAATTGTCACACAATGGGACTACTCAGTTGGAAGATTAACAGGTTAGTAACCAGGGGGTTGGGAGTTCGAACCCAACAAAGACCGTCGAGTACGAAGGGGGATGGTGCACTTTATATCTGTCGTGGTCTCAAATGTCCTCACATTGGCGTGGTGTGGAAGTTTGGAGAGTGGGGTGACAGCTCAGGTGTGACTTAACTTAACTCCGTCATGGGATACCGACCCTACAATTGGGTTTACTGTAAACAAAATTTCCCGTAACGTAAAGGTGACCAAAGGAGAAAAGGAAAAAAATTTTGTGTGAAGCAAAGTAGAAATTTTGAGTTAAGAAATGCAACTGCTCTAATAAAAGTTTCCTATGAGAGTATAGAGGCTATTAAAGTGTTGTAGTCAAAAAGTGAACCGAAACCGCTTGTTTGAGTTCAAACTCCCTGGAGGCCACAAATCGCACGATTTGTATTAATTTTCTTTGAAGCAATTGATGAACACAGACAGGCGTTTAAGCCAGGCGTCGTAGTGCTGAGGCGCTGGTTCTTTGGTGTGTAGATGAGATGGGATAGGCAGGTATAGTAACGTAGTGGTCCGGGTCTGCTTCCATACCACAGATGCAGAGGTCGCTACAATGGATATAGATAATTATACCTAAATAAATACTGAAGGAACGGACCATGGTCCGTGTAAAAGTATGTGATCTCTGGGGTGGAGATGAGGGGCTTTGTGCAGACCTTAAGAAAAACCCAGAATGTTCTCCGCCCTTTGATGGAGTTTATCTCGTCATCTGACCGTGGTTCAAAATTACGTGGTGTTGTCCTCGGGTATTTCCCTTCGGTTTTGATCCAGGTACTTCGGCAATAGCCAGTTGTGTTGCTTCAGTGCGACGTTAATTTAAGTACCTACCTACCTACTACGAACGGGACAGTAGTTTACTCAGGATTTTGTTTCAGAAGTGACCCAAAATAGAGTGGAATTTTGTAGAGGGAAAGTAAAAACCTTGCCGTTTTGTACCCTCTTGGTGGTTGTCTCGACGAAGCATTTGAAAAATGTTGATAAGATCTGAATGAACGAGATATGTTGTAAAAAAAAACTGACCAGGCCATGATCTCGTCATCATAAAAAAATTGAAAGTATATTTTTGACGAGATATTTTGTCATTCGTACAATTGGTCAAATAGTATCTTATCAGTATACAATTGGTAAAATACTGTTGGACGAGATATCCCGTCGAAACCACTTGAAGGGTTACTTAGGTACTTCAAATAACGGTCCCTCTTGTGAAACGCAACGAGGCTATTGCCGACAGTCCAAGCCTCGAAGAGAAAGATCCGAGACCCTCATATGTTTGAACAACTGTCAAACGACATGTAGTCAACACTGAACTGGCATTACAACTCTCCAAACTTCCACACCACACCAGCGTTTGATACCACGATAAATTAACTGTACATCAGGCCCCCACATACACTTCTGTCTTTGGTTGGATCGAGTTTCAAACTCGAAACCCTCCGGATGCTAATCTATGAGTCTACCAACTGGACTACTGCGACCCTCACTTTAACGATATTTATTGGTTTTAGTTACTAGAATTAGAACTAGATTTAAAGCGAATACATGTAAGCGCACATATAAAGTAATACATCTCAAGTCGCGGTACAAAGGTGGTTCTATATATGAACTGATAAAATGAACTACATTTTATAGAATTAAGTGAAATTCGAGTTTTGTTTCTGGGAAGTTACTTGTTATTTTTGTATCACTGTTCACTTAGGAGATCAATACCAAACGCAGATACGTAAATGGTTGAATAAATGCAGAACAAAGTTCATGATCATTTCTATCATACTTTGTAATTTATTGTTGTTGCTGATTCTCTAAAAAAAAGTATTTGATTACAGAGAACAAAAAATTATGACCCTATATAATACAAGTAAAGGATATACACAAATAACATCATCTAAGAGAAAAAAAGCACTTCATTGAAGAAGATTACTTATTGAATAGAAGTCATTAAAAAACATATCAACCTCCGAGAAAGTATTGCGTAGTTTAAAAAATCTATTTGCAGCAAAATTGTTACATGCATTGTTTTTTAAAGACAACAAAAACGGCTTTACAGCATCTGGTGATATATCTGGGGACGTAAAAATCAATACAAGAAAATTAAATGGGAGAATCAATTTTGTTCTGTAGGAGGTTGTAAAAATTTTCTTCTTTCAAAGCAATTTCTCTGCGGAGTTTCTAAGTAGTTTCGCAGTTCTGAACAAAGTACACATGATGATTCATAATTCTTAAAATATACGTTATCTTTATAATTAAATATATCTCACAAATTTATTCTGTATTCTTCAAATATCCTAGAAGCAATTGTCAAAATAAAGATTCCAAATCATGGATCCAAGTGTATATCAATACAGTATTAGTCCCGATCTAACATAAACATTAGATAACAAATTATATCGTATGTTAGTATTACTCCCATTTTTCTCTTGATCCAATTACGTTTGAAGTGTTTAGATTTTAAAAGAGATCTTATGTGGTAGTTGGAAAGGAAAACTCAAAATTAAACTGTTGTACCATGCAATGAATTACAATTCAGAAAATAAAAAATTATCTTAAGAATGAAATTTTAGTTGAAGAATTATTTTATTGAAAAAAATAGTTTTATGTATTTATAGTATTTTATTTGCAGAAATATTTTAAAAATCAGAAACCAATACTTTCTGGAGGGGGATGCTGGGGTCCTCAGAGCCTTTCTTCGGCTGCGCCACTGGAATCGGACTTTGGGTCAGTGTCAGCTTTCGACGTGAATGCTTTTTTATTTTTCATCATATGTGATGCTAATAATAGAATTGTATTAAACATATTTGAATAGATAGTTAAAACAGGAGCAATTAATTCTCATTATAGAGTTGGTACAACAAACAATTCAAGAGAGCAATATTAAAATAAGTTGAATCAGTTATGAAAAATGATGTAATCTCGGGAAGCTGTATACAGTTTGATAATTTCACTTTAAGATGCTTGGTCAAAATTTAACTTTGTAAAAACATTCGTATTTTATTAAAAATACTGCTCTATTTCATCAGTGTTGATATACTGTTATTGATTGTTTTCTACAATGCTAAAAGACTTTGCCTACTGCATATTTTAAATATTTCTATATTATTTTAGTCGTATAGAGTCAAATTAAATAACAAACTTACTATTGCTTAGTGTCTCAATTTTCATCACGCACTTATTGAACGTGATGAATCCATACAATATTCATCAGACGTTCTTTTCAAACACTTCGCATCAGATGCTGGTAGAAAACTTAAAAACATTCAACATGAAACTCTTATAGAACACGGAATACCATAAAAAGCGATGTTTACCATTTTGGGGTCAAATATAAATTTCCTTTTTTAAATATCCGTCTACTCAATTAATTTTAAAAAAAATGCGTCAAACGTCCATACGTCACTAAACAATTGATGCTTTTAAAACTTTTAAGCTTGCAATACTTAAACAAGCTTCACTTAGTTCAAAAATTGCATTCCTTAATTTGGACTACCCTCTGAAACGAAATGTTATATGAGCACTAATATTATAGGCGCCATATATTATTACAGTCATGGACTTTCTTCGATCATATCCTTTTCTGAAAATGAGAAAAGAAGTGTTTTGTCAAATATTTGTATACTCCATATAAATTCGATTAAACAACATAATAAAAGATTTTTAACTAAAACTTTTATAAATTTTTAATGACTTTCAGTTCCTCTTAGCTTAGAAATGGCATTGCTAAGTTAGGACTAGCCTCTGAAACGAAATGTTGGAGGAGCATTAATGTTAAAGGCGCCAGATATTATTACAGTCACGGACTTTCTTCGATTATATCCTTTTCTAAAAATGAGAAAAGAAGTGTTTTGTCAAGTATTCGTACACTCGATATAAATTCGATTAAACAACATAATAAAAGATATTTAACTAAAACCTTTATACATTTTTAATAACTTTCAAATTCTCTTAGCTTAGAAATTGCATTGCTAAATTTGGGTAACCCTCCGAAATTAAATTCTGAATGCGCACTAATGTTAAGCGCTCCACAGTCATGGACTTTCTTTGTTTATAGTCTTTTCTGAAAAATAAAAAATAAAATAGATTTGTCAATTATTTGCATACTTAATACAAATTCGATTAAACAAACTCTCCCTGATTCCTAACGGTGGTCGTTGCATATGGCCGCCGTCTCATGCACCTCCCGCACCCACGGTCAATTGGATTGTTCACTTGATCCTTACTCTACCCCACTAAATCCCTTTTGGGGGATCATTGCGCAGATGTCACTTACCGAATTAGGCCCCGTGACGCAAGGCCAGATGTGACAAAGCGAGAAAAGGCGCCCAAAAGTAGGCGAGAATGCAGATCCTGTTAGCGATCTCCCGCCCCGTCCATTCAAAGGGAAAATCTCGCCCCTATATTTGTGCAGGTTTTTTTTGCCTATGTGAGCCTCTCAATTATCGTTTATGATGTATCAATATGAGCATGAGGCGATATGGTTGCTGTTTTATTCACTGGCTAGGTACCTAACATTCTACTGCTTTAAATGTGTATTCGAATGTTAAACATTTGAGGTATCCGAACACGTTGAAAATGTCATTTTTGACCAAATATTCCAAAAGCAATTTTTGATCGTATTCGATAGAGTATTTATTTGACTTTCCAAAGTATATTTGATTTTTAGTTAATTAGTTGAAGAGACAATACGATTTTAATCATGGCGGGAAAACCGGAAATGGGTTTGGAAACAGCCGGAAATGGTCATTAAAAGACCAGAAAGCTGTCAAAATTTAAATTTAAAACTTCTTTTTTTGCAAATGTAATTTTAGAAAGGTTTGTCAAATGTTTAAATGATTTCTCTTTTGGAAATATTGTGAACATTTTTAAAGCGAATTGAAAAACAAAATTGTTTACATAAACAGTAAAAGCAAGAAAGTGCAAACGATACACGTCAAACTCCTTTACTCTAAATTAATAATTTTGCATTATTTCCTCACTTCAAATGCTATAACACAAGTTATTGACGGATTCGCTTACAATTTTGAGAACTTGCTCTTTAAAATGTTGTCTAGTGAATGTACTAGAAGAATTATAATGAGTTGAAAAATTTTCAAATTATGGTCATTTTATTTAAGAAATATGACTTTGAAACTCTAAAAAATCTTACATTCATTTTTCGATCTCTTGTAGAATTTTTGTTTATTTAAATATCCTTTTGATTCAAGTTCATTCACTAGACAAATGCATGTAGTTTATTTTGGAAACATCAACTTTTAAATTGGTTGAATAGATTTTCATGTTGCACACATTTGAAGTTTTTGAGAAATTTCCTTAAAATTTCATACATAATTATCAGTTTTACAAAATTATTAATGTATAATAAAATTTTTTTTTAACTCAATGCTATTTTTTAATAACATTAAACATAAAAATATCATTAAAATGTTTCTATACCATATTTACACAAAAAGAGCCTCCAACGTGTCCGAATACCTTAAGCAAATGCTTGCACTTTTGTAATATTAAAGCTCGCTTACGAGATGATAGTTAATATTAGCCACATAAATCTATCTCTATAGCATTTCAGAAATAAAAAACATAGATGAGCAATGTAACGAATCAGTTTGCTGAATGTCACTTTTGTACCATCAGAACTTGCATAGAGGTGATATGATTAACCACATAAATTTACCTCAATAAGATTTACAAACTAAAAATATTTTTACCGTAGAAAAATAGGTGTGAAACGATTAAGAATCAGACTGTTGATTTGCATGTTAGCAGCATTCGAACTTACATAATAGGGGATTATGTGATTAACCACCATATATATGAAATTACCTCAATGAGATTTCAAAAATGAAAATATTTTTACCGTAGAAAAATTGGGGAGTATGGTGGAGATAAATTTTTTTTGTGGAACATTTGTCTGCGGTATTTTAAAAACAATTGCTTTGTTAAAAGTTCTATCCTTTAGATTGTTGAAAATTCATAAACAAGATAATTTATTTTCACAGAAAAAAACACACATAGTTTGACGGATCCGTTACTAACTACTTTGATAAATTTGTACACAAAACATATAATTTGAATTCATGTTTTCTTACAAAGTTCGTATCAATGAAGGAGCCACTTAAATAAATAAAATTTTTGAAAGTATCAAGGAATAAAAAATATATTAGATTAGAATTGTGTGGAAACGAATTGAATATTAGTGTGTATCAAAACAGTATTAATATTCACTGTATTTTGGGCTAAACTATTCGTTTAAAATTAATTTTTATTCCAGAAGAGTAATCGATGAAAATTAATGTTCGACAAACTGCTAAATGAATTTTTGCTCATTGATTTCTGCTATGTTTTGAATACATTTTAAAGTTTCATAGAAATGTAGTGTATGTACTTGTAAGCATTCAATTTAAATCACAAATTTATTTGGGAATGGAAATTAGGTCCAAAATTATTACTATATTCAGATGAAATAAAGTACGTCACTATGACTTAAGTTAGGGAAATGAAATTTATACTTATAGTACAGGTATAAACAACATCAATACTTGAAATACACGTATGCCTCAAACGTATTTAATGAAATGCTAAAATCTAAACTACGGCTAGTAAACTTTATGTTCAATAAGTTTGTAAACTTTTGCTCTTTAGTCATGACTAAGCTTGTCAGTACCATTTTATATCTGCATAATTCTGAAATAATGATTATCTCGCTATAACATCGCGATTATTTTAAATTACTTAATTATTCAGAAATTTTTATTGCACAAAAAGTTACTACCGTACAATTTCTTTATGAGAACATTTTTACGATAAAACTTATCTCAATGCTATTTATAATATTTTTGTATGAAATTATACATATTTACTTGCGTACATCTTTTCAATGACATCAGATGTACTAAAATATTTATCTTACAATAAAAATTGTTGAACTAAGTCTTTGAATCGTAGCTCATTTCATCTTGAATTTAAATTTTCAGTAAAACTTTACATGTTACAGTTTTTATTACATGCTTTAAATTTTTCATTTTAAGAATTTGTGGTGAAAAAGTTATTTTAGGAGATTAAACGTATTTATTTATTTTTATAACGAAAAAAAGTCTGCAAACATTCATTAGCTAGAAATAATAATTTATGATCATTCAACTAAAATTAAATTATTTTTAATTCTTATTTTGTTTGAAATGAGCAAATCTGATTTAAAATTTTAATCAGCTTAACTTAGATAAATGTGGAAAACATGTTATTATAATATACAAACAGAAAGAAATTATACCTCAAGGACTCAAGTATTAATTTTACAAAATTCCAGAAATGAAATAGATTTTACCATAATTATTTTTCTATCCAAAAAAAATTTTTAATTAACAAAACAGGAGAAATACAAGCTTTTTTTCCCTTCAAGCTGACATTTTGCAAGTTCCTTTATAGGCTAGTAGAGGGCGCCACAGTAACAAAAAGTAAAAGTCTGTTCTGGAGATTTTTCATTGAATAGGGGCGTTGTATGCGTTTCTTGTCAATGCCTCTAGGGAATGAACTGCGAAGTCGGATTTTAAACAGATTAAAGAATCTACTTGTAATTGCAATAATAAAAAAAAAGTGGATACTTAATCAAGGTTGAGCTTTAATTTATTTTTTCGTGTGTAATCAGTATTTGTGGAAGTTACTGGATGTTTGTTTTTTGTTCAGGATGTAAAAGAGCCCATTTTTTGCTTTTCCTTTCTATTTTTTTTTTATTTCTTAGATCGTTTGGAATATCTATTTTGTGTGCGACTTTATTATGAGCCTCTGAACTTTAAAGAAAGTGATAGAAGAAAAAGTATTTCTGTTCTCATCTTTTCATTATTTTTGTGTTTGATCCGACACAGTTCATTTTCAAATTTTCGCAGAGATGTTTTTTACAATGCAACTTGAAATTGAAATTGTTATTAGTTCGCATTTAATCTAGTACATCGGAACAAACATCATAATTTTATTATTTAATGCATGCATTATTCAATATTGGATTGTGAATTCTTTCGATTCAGTAACAGAACCATTCGTGGTTAATATTTTGTATTAAAAGATTGGCTCTAGGCAAACTCTTGTATATAGTAGTGGCATTCCAAGATTCAGTTTCATTCCAAACCCCCAGAACAACCCTTGCATTATAAATCGTATAGGTAAGCGAGTTAATTTATTTCTTCTTCTATCCGAATTTAAAATGAAAAGAAAGTAATTGAAACAAATGTCAGAATAGATCATACGCCATGCATTGAATTGCCTCAAACATTGGTATTTGATTATTTATCATGTTTTAGGCAAATTATGTGCTTTCAAGAGATGTGATTAAATATTGGATAGAATATTTTTGAATTGCTTTTCTTAGCGTAACTATACAAATGTTATTTATTTATTTCGTTCTTTTAGAGAGATTCTCTGAAAAGCTATTTCAACGGAAGATTTTGGAGCGAATATTAATATTTTTGTTGCATAAAATGCAAATTTCTTTGGGAATATTAAAATACTTTAGCATAATTCGTCATTTTCCTACTTCTCTGTGTGTGTTGAACTGGTAATGGATTTATTTAGATAAATCAGAAAACACAATTTCGTTGCTGGTCATATCCTGTCATCCGTTACCTTATTCTAATGAAACAAACCCAATGTTGAATGAGCATTGCGTTTAATAATGTTTTCGACTGTGTCCAGTCATGTGTACGTGTATTTCAGAAGAGGGATTAGCTAACTTTCGAATTATGCTGATTAAGCTACCTTCACCATGCATTTAAAATTGGTTTTAAGATTATAAAAAAACTAGGGGGCACGCCCCCTGCTCGCTAACGCTCGCCAACCCCCGGAGGATTGCTTAGCAATCCGCATTGGTTCGCTGAGCGAACCTTGCTCGCTTCGCTCGCATCAATGAAAACATTGTTCACAAAATATATAATATTAAAAACAAAAAGGTACAGCTACACTCTACGTTTATGAGCGGTGGCAACGGTCTTTGCTATTATTTTGGCGCACTTCTAGTAGCGAGTTACGGTAGATTAAGACAACCCATATGTCTTTACGGTTAATGTAGTTTTCATGGCAACCTCGGTGGCTAACGGTAACTTTCATTTTCCGTTTTAAAAAGAAAAATATGTTTGAAAGAAAAAAAATAAACTAATCTGATATAAAATAATTCTTACTTTGGCGACTTTAGAAGTTCGCCAAAACAAATCGCCAAGGTCGTTGCCACCGATCATAAACGTAGACTGTAGCTGTACCAAAAAAATATTCAAATATAAATTTGTTGCATTGCAGAAAAATTATACAGTTCCTCTGAAATCCGAACTCGAATAATTTGGAATTCAAATGAAAACTATTGAGCAAATTTTGACTCGAAATGTGAGCGCTGCTTTGGAAATCGAATACACAGCACGTCGGTAGTAAGCTGCAACAGCTCGACTAATATTCATTTTGTTTTCAATAAAATTTTATCCGATAACGCTATAAATTGAATTGTGGCGCGAGGCTTCTTGATAAACAAACAAACGTACAGTGTTGCCAAAATGCGATAACAAATAGCGTCTTTTTTGCGTGCCACGTAAGAGAATTATATATATAGATATTTCTGCGAGGGTATGAGCTCCTCGGGTTTGAACCCTGATTGTGATGTATAATCCCAAGTAGCACGTAACAAATTTTCAAATAGTTGAGAAACGATTATAAAGGTATGATAAATTATTTCAATTGGATATTCAACTCTATTTCAACGTTGAAAAGCGTTGTAAAACAGTTGAAGCTTAAATACTAAAATAAACGTTATAATAGTGTTTAATCTTCAATTTTGAACATTTGTTGAATGAGAGATGTTTAAAACTGGTTGAATAGTTGACATTTAATAACAGTGATAGAAAGTTGATTCCTTAATGTAGAGAATAAGCTGATACATGAAGGTTGAATAAACTTTGAAGGATAGTCAGATCTTTAACATTGAGTATGTAACAATGTATGTTAAAGAAAAAATGCTTAGAATTAGTTGAACAGGCTGACATTCATTAAACATTGATAGAATTCTTAATACTCAACACAGAGAATAAGTTGATGCTTAAACGTTGAATATTTGTCATCCGTCTGCACTAAACTGCTTTAAGCGTTAGAGCTCTTAATATTTCCTTCGTGACTAAACATAGAAAAATGTTAAGAGGTTAACGAAATATACATAATAAGTTAAAAAGATCTCAGAACACAAACATTTAACACAAAATTATTGTTTTGGATTTGTTTTTTTTATGAAGGCCATAATGGCATGAACTGAAAAAATTTCATGATATTATATAAAAGCCTAACTTGTGGCTACATGAATCACTATTATTCTTGCTCTGTCAGTGGTCAAAGTTATATAAAAATATTTTCACGCGCACGAGAATTCTCATCTCTCTCACAGTAAAGAAACATTCAATATTTACATAAATTATAATAGCAAGCGATAACATGATAAATAGTAGAAACGTAGAAAAGCAGAAACTTGGTGAAAAACTGTATGTGGTAGCAATAGTTTAATTATTAATACTAAAATATTAATTAAAATAAGTAGTAATGGTTAATAAGTATGTAATTTTCTATATTTGGCAACACCAGTAATGTATTTGAGATTTTAGTTCCATTTGGAATCGTTAATTGAGATATAGTTTTGAACTGCGAAACAAATCAAGTTGTTTCTTTGTAACTGAGTTTTTGTGAGATTATTACTGTGTGAGAGGTATGTTTGAGTTGTGAGACTTATTAATTGACTTACTATTTTGAATTGTAAATATTCATGAACAATGAAGTATACCTAGGTTGTTTCAATACGCAGTCATTATTTACGATTATTCCATAAAATATAACAAGATTTGAATAGCAATAAGTGATTTCTAGAGTTCGCAGTAGTCTTATCTCAATGAGCTTTACCAGCTAGATTTTACTTCTTTAACTAATTTTCATCCCGTTATTTGTTTCTTCAGCTTTTTACTATCTGGCTTGCAGTAATAATTAACAAAATATATAAATGATATTAAATGTAATACAGAATAAGAGTAACAAAAAGTAATACTGTTTTCTAAATGCATAGTTTGCTGAAAATGTAAGTTAATTTGTATTTTCGTTAAAACACCTAAGTATGAGGACCCCATTCCAAGGTTTATTATAGCAGTTTTTAAAGTACTTTGATGGTTGTATCTCTTTTTCCTTGAAGCCTGAAAAAATGTCAACTTCAACAAGTTTTTATTTAAAATGTTATCCAAAGAAACAAATATTGGCCATCAATAAGTGAAAAAAGTTTTCTTTTATGCTTGTGTTAACGAAGAATGCATTGAAAATGTCTCAAAGATTTATATAAAAACAATTCAAATCTAATTTTTTGGTAGAATCGTACAAATAAAATTTTTACCACTTAGCAAATCCTCTTTTATTTAGACTGAAGGAATTTGATACAACATTTATGATTAGGTTATTATAAATAATAATATCCTCATATATATTTAGTGCTATAAATATGTGTGAAGAGCCATGTTACCCAAATCGGAAACTAGGAAATAAATAAAGACATAATAAGGGTAGCATTTTAGTAGACGTTAGTTAGACATAATTTCTTGCCATATTTCATATTAGAAGGTCATGAATTCGGAAGAAAGAGTGACAACTATTTACCACCATCCACCTGCTCCGATTGTCATGCTTTCATCAATCTTTTCCAGCCCGATTCAATTGAAATGATGCATTGAAGACCAAAATATCCATCGAATTACTGACTTCTGTAACTTTGGAATAATAACAAAAGTTTGTACGAATGGTGACCATAATTCATTGAGAATTATTCCCTAGACCTTTATTAATGAATCAATTAGAATTGCAACACTTATGAAGTATAGTTATATCTGTATTCACACATACACATAGGATATTCATTTAACATTTAGCTTTTAATGTTTGTTTTGGAGTTTCCGTAATTAGAATTTTTCTTTTTTTGCAACCACAGAAATCTTTTTGCACGTTGAAATATGGTTTTATTTTAACACCTGTTTTTATACATTATTTCCTTGGGACGAATTTCAGCTTAAAATGGTGAGGCTAAATGAGAGTGTATCAAACTTACATCTAATACGAAAGCAAAATTTTGTAACCTTCAAGTAAACTTGATAAATTTTTTGAGATTTTCTTTAAAATTATGCAATGCCGATTTATTTCCATTTAATTCATAGTAGTTTGCTGTTTGCTAAGTTTATAAACGGAATCACGAAATTAATTTATCTTAAAAATCTGAACATTCATTGTTAAATATGCTTTTGTTTTAAACAATTGAAAATTGTTATTAGTTAATTAAAGAAGTCTAAACCGTGTTACTCTTCTGAACTCGCAAAATTTGTTTTTTAAGTATAGTTTTACGATTTTTATTGTTAAAGAAATATTTTCCTATGTGCATATAAAGCTGTTCTTGTGTAGAGCAATGTATGTTTCCCTCATTAAAGTCAATTTTTACCTCTTTCCATTTTAATGTATTTAATAAAATAGTAATATTTAGTAAAACTAAATGTGGTAAAACAATACTTTTTTTTCCGATAGACAAGAAATATAACGCTTTTATAATTGTAGCTTTTAAGAGTAAATTTATTTAATAGGAAACTTGAATACATACTCTTAAACGTAAGGGGGCCTTCCTAAGTAGGTATTAGGGATGCGACATGGATATCGATATTTTCAAAACATCGATGTTTTATAAAAAAAAACAACGATTTATTTACCATCGATGTATTGGAACCTATATTTTTTACATCGATGTTTTTAGGTAGTCGGTGTTTTATTTAAAAAAAAAGTACCAATATAAAAATTCAAAATATAACCAAGTAGCATAATTTTCATTATCAGTGAATTGAACATACTTTTAGACCAAAGTGAGCAAAGGTGAAGGGTATGAAAAGTTAGGATGCGACATCGATGTCGATGTTTTATAAAAAACATCGATTTAGTTACCATCGATTTATTGGAGCCGATGTTTGTTTGATATCGAAGTTTTTACATTATCGACATTTTTACGGTGTTGACGTTTTATTTTTGAATGAAAATAGCACAATTGTAAAAATTTTAAAAACAGAGCAACTAAGTATTTGTCAGTGATGGCGACATCCGTCCCATCAGAAAGCGTTTCTTTCCTAACTCATGGGATAGTTAGTGAAAAAAAGAGTCGGCTTAAGGGGCAGAAAGTTAACAAACTTCTTTTTTACAAACTGTAAATAACAAATATTGGGGCATATAATAATTGTTGGCCCCAATATTTTTTATTTGCAGGGCATAAAAAAAATAAGTGTATGTTACCCTCTATAAGTTGATAAATAATTAATAATAACTAACAATAATTATTGTTTTGTACCTACATACTTATACTTATAGTTAGTAGTACCTATTTCAAATTGTTTAAGTTTTATTTTAATTTGTAGTATTCAATTTGAAAACAAAAAATTCGTTAATTGTTCTTATTAATTTTTTGACTTTGTTTCGACAGTTAAAAAAAAATCTTAGTTATCAATTAATAAACACGGCAGTTGACAAATTAAATCTCTCATCCCAGCTAGCATTAATGTTAGAGGTTACTAAACCAGGTTTAGAAAATAGGGAAAAAAAAGTTTAAATACATCGATTTTTAAAAACATCGATAGTTTTTGGGCGATGTATTACCAACATCGATGTTTTGTTGTCGATGTAGCATCCCTAGTAAGTATATGTCATTTTGTTTTTTCTAAGTAGGTATGCCTGAAATGTCATTTTATTTAATTTTATACGGTTGGGTTGGCTATATAGGTCCCATTTAACTTGTTGCTTCCTTGTGAGATTAATTACAACGATTATGTTAATACAGTAGAACCTCATTATGAAGGATTCTATTATAATGGACGTCGCTTTGAAGGGACAGTGAGCGCAGTGAAAGACTATTTGAATTTAGTTATTCAATATGTTGAACTATCAGCAAATGAAAATGTGTTTGCATATTATGACCACTTAAGGCACTTCCGTCAGTTATTAACTGAAGAAATGAGCAGCAAACAAACTCAGCAGAAAATATTTTTTTATATCAATGAATGTAAACAGTCAACATGATCAGAAATCAACAACCAATAACCTTTTTGTTTTAAAGATTAATGAGGTGTATAACGTGCACATGTTTCAATTCAACCTATGTTGAAAAAAGGCTTTTTTATTTTATGTATAATTAACACTTTTTATAGCTCACTACCATTGATGTACACCCTGTTGCATTACATCACTATAATAATTATTATAAATTGTACTTTCATTAAAACGAACAATCATCAGCCCTCATTAGTCCACAGTAACGAGGTTCTACTGTACGTTTCAACTGGAATTTAGTATTACCACTCTAAGGAATACACACGCATATATCCGTTCTGCAACTTGTAGTCTTTCTTGTATGACATGAAAATGATTTTTCATCTTGACTGATTGATTATTTCCTAGAATTATTTCTTCCACTAGATGTGGTTACTTAGTAATCATGTGTAATGTGCGGCAATTTTATTACAATATAGTCATTGAAATGACCCTATTATAAAAGACTGTCATACTACATTAAAAAATATGTACTGTGGACAGCGCCTAAGAAAATCGATGATAACTTTTACATTGATGGTAATGGTAATTTTAGTTAACATCGTACTAGAGCAACGGGCTATTGACGACGATCCGGGATCAGTCCCTTAAGAGAAAGATCCGAGGACAACACCTCGTAATTTTGAATAACGGTCAGATGACGACTTTTACATTGAATGAATGCATATGAATTTGCTAAAAACTTGATAACTAAACGAAATTTTTATTACTTTCCAAATTAAAATTGTGCATTTAGCTCAACTAAGTATTTGTGCAGTAAGTTATAAAAACATCTTACTTTAAATGTGAGAATTCGTCACTTAAAAAATGATTAACGTTTCATGAATATAAATGGGATTTATTTACATGAAGTCCATAATGGGGTTCACAGTTTTGATGATGGTATGATGCCACACCGAGTTTATTTTTAATTCTAAAACTTAAGAAAACCTGGTTGAATGGTATTGATGAAAACGTCATTGTGTTATTGAATTTCTTATTGAGCATTATGATTACCAAAGCATATTGGTTATGCTGCATCCTGTGTATATCATGTACATATGTTTTTTTAATTTTTATCTTTCATCATGGACGTTATTTTTATTGATTTAATATTATGAGGTCTGATTAGCTTTAAAATTATTAAATATGACCGTAATCAACACACTTCCTTTTCAGTTTTTAACTGTAATACGTCAATATTGTAGACCAATTCCAACAATTCTCCTGTTATAAGGGTTGCTAGGGGCGAATAAATTTAAAATATTAATTCTTCCTTCTTAATAACAGCAGTGACAAACATTTCAAATCAAAACGGGAATTCGCATGCATATGCTTGATTTTGTTTTTTATTTATCAGCAAACCTAAGGTCTATGAACTAAAACCATCTGACACTACGTCGCTTTTAATTTTATTTATTTTTCTGGTTGATTTATCCATGTAAATGAATTTTTACTGTATCTCCAAAAAAGTGATCAAACTTAAGTGTTTTTAGATACAGTGGATCTCACTAGAGTCCTAACTAACATTGATGAACTATTGATGTAGCAATCCACTGTCGGCGATGTATGTTGCAATAAGGGTTGGTGAGGACTAAGTGGATTTAGTATTCCTCGTTCTTTTATATTACAAAACTAATGAGTAGCATATATACTATACATCACATTAACGATAAGGTTTTACTTATAAGTAATTACTAGAATCTACAATTCTTTATTTATAAAGCCATTTTAATTTAATAAATAGATTTTTAAACAAGTAATTTCTTTAAGCGATGTAGGAAATGGTATAACTTGCTCTTGCACAGCAAAAATGTACATAGAGCGACAAAACAAACAAACCATTGATGTAACAATCCATTGTCGTAGATCCGTGTTGTCAATCGTTGTTGAAATATGGCCCTTGCTCCATAAAACCCTAAAAAACCAACCAACCACCATAAACGTTGTTGAGGGCCAACTGGATATAATATTCCTAATTCTCTTGCACTATAAAACTAAAGAGTAGGAAATGTATTTCTTACTTTCCCGAATCAACAGATTCATTATTTGTTTCACTTTAAAGTAACATCTGGGATCTACAAATCGTCATTCCTAACGCCATTTTAATATATAATTTTTTAAATAGTACTTTCATTTAAGCGGATATAGGACCTGGTATAATTTGTCCTCGAGTAGCTAAAAACTGGACATAGAACGACAAACTAAACCATTGATGTAACAATCCGGTGTCATAGATCCATGTTGTCATAGAGATGTTGAAGACCAAGTAGATTTATAATCTTCCTTTTCCTCTTGTACTACAAAACTTAAGAAAAACAAATAGCTATCCTAAATATACCAATTCATGATTTTGTTTTTCTTTTAAGTAAAAACTTGAATAATTTAAACGGACATTTGAATTGAATGAATAGATTTTTAAGTAGTATTTTCTGTTAAAAAGATGTAGAACCCAGTTTAATTTGCCTTTGTGTAGCGAAAATTGAACGTATAGCGACACAATAAATCGAACCCATAAAATGAATGGATTTAAGATCCGTCTTCAGCCAACTGCATAGTATTCTAATTGAACTACACTCCCTAAAAGATAACAGATCGGAATTCAGCTATAGCAAGCGATTCGAAATAAATATCCATTCGGGTGAATAGGATTGAGGGGGAAGCAAAACCCAATTCGAACAGCGAGTCATCGATCACCAGCCAATCTAAACAAACAAGAACATTTCTTCCGTTCTCAGAAATATTCCACTCATTTCCCCATCCCCAAAAAGGAATGTTACCGCCGAGGGTCAAGACGCGGTCAGGACACAGCGGCGAATGCCGGAATCCGGTACAGTCCGACGATTTTAATTCCGGTCCCCTCCTCCAGGTCGTTAAAGACGAGTAGCAACTGAGGTGGAAGGGGGAGAAGCGAAGTGAAGGAAGAAGACGTCGCGAGCGGACCAATAAGCAGCCGCAATCCGAACGGCATTCCAAAGATGCACCGGGAGGAAAAGCAACACCCCATTTCCTATCCGAAAATCAATCTGAATCCGGGAAAGAGCCTCCCGGAGCCATTTGTTTACCCACCTGTGGGAAAAAAGGGACGAAATTAAAAACGGGACACATGCCCAAACAAAAGTTCGCCGACCCGTCGAATTAAGATAAGTCGGGATTCCGATATGGAAAGGTGGAGGTGAAATAAAATCTTTAACCCCCTCACATCTCCTCGCATACCTGTTCCGCCGTGGGCAGGGAACGGAGTCCGATCTCATCAGCGGACAAGGAGGGCTGTGCTCATCTACAAACTCACTTCACCTGTTATGTCACGAGGCTGGAATAGTTATAGAACCGGGGAGGAAGGTGGTCATTGGGAGCGAATAGCGCCGCCGATATGAATTTCTTCTTCGCCACCGGGTGAAGGATTTGGATCTGGTGTCATCTGGATGTCTTGTCGTTCTTCTTTGTCGACAGAACGGATTCCATAATGTCTTGTACTTTGAAGGATCTCCTGGAGAAGGTGGCTTGAATCTGTGGATTTGTTATTGTCCTGAGTGGTTTCGTTTCCTTTGATGAAGAATTGATTAGATGACAGCTTGCTGGTAATCTTCCGATGGCTTTTTCTACTTGTCTGATATGAGGATTTACCGAGATTAAGGCATAGGCGAAAGTGACTGATTATATATGTTGAATATTCTAAAGCATTAGATGACGGATGTAGGTTGTCTGGCGATAGCTCTTTCTGCTTGAATTCGTTATGAAGATTTACCGAAGTAAAAACAGTCAAAAGTGACTTACTAAGGCATGTTAAATATTCTCAAACGTAAGTTTGAATTTGCTTTGAATCATTGTAAATTTGATTGCAAATGAAATTTTGCGATTAATTGCAGCTTTAATGGATTGGATTAAAACAGTTAAATTACTAAGGCAATGCTAAAAAGCGCTATTCATAAAGATTCATCATTGCATTTCGTTAACCTGTTTCGTTCAGTGTCGTAATCCTGTCTTCTTCAATCAGGAGTTAAAATGAAGAATATACATTCAGAAACGCAAATTAATTTAAAGCAATACTTAAAACATTAAAAATATAAATTCCAAATTTCAATGAAAGATTCAACAGACATTCAAATAGCAAGATTATGATCAAGACTACGACTTATAACGCGAGTGTTATTTCAACAAATGTATGAATTTAAAACACTTGGTTGCAATGCATTGAGTATCCATACTTTACGTCCAGGTTTCATGACCAACATTGCTAACATAATCATCAAAGAAATCCCAAACATGAGCTCAACAAATATGACAAATCTATGACTTACTTTTATGGAAATATTACAAAACCTCTTCATACCCAAAGGGCAAGATTGGAACAAACAACAGTGCAACATAATCATCAAAGAAAACTCGACGATCTCAACAAATATGGCAGAACTATAACATACTTAAGGAAATATTACAAAACCTCGCCGTACCTAAAGGGCAAGATTTTAACAAAGGTGCAAATGTGCAATTGAAACGGACGTGGATTATTTTAAACACACATGCTTTGGTAATCACACATGAGTCTATCGTAATCGAGAACTACGGTTTCATAGATCGAAGGGAAAACTGAGAGTGTGCCTCCAACCACACTGCTAGGGGGTGTTCGATCTCTGAGGGGGAAGTGAGCCCCTCGGCGTGTCCCGGGGTGGGCCATCATCATTTGTTCCTTTTGTCACCACCGGTGTGAAAGTGGAGTCGTCACACTTCGTCGAGCTGTTGCCTTCCTACCTGAACAATATGGTATGTACCTGCTTTTATCACGTGGATTTGGGAATTCTTATTTTCTTACGCTCTCTGTGATGGGACAACACATTTTTCGGTGTAAAGGGGGGATGGTAGTTGATGAGGATACCTTGTTTTTTCGTTCTGAAGGTGGTGTATGTCGTTTAGATAGACTTCAATCGCTTGCATATATTTTAGTTTGTTGTTTATTGTATTTGAAGCCAAAAAAAGTTAATTACGTAAACAAGCCTTCAAATATCTATACAAATAACTGACATTCATTGATCTCTGTTTTAGATAGGATATAATTTGGTTTTAAAGAAACATAACTGTAGGGGGATTTTGTATTTCAAATGGACGTTGGTTAGACCGGATTAACGGGAAAAAATTGCTGATCAAGACATTTGAATTAAATTATTTTGCTTAGACTCTTATGCATCACAGCCCAAATACATTTTTATCGTGTTTTGTTATTTCTGTAATATGTAAACAAAAGTTAAAGCGTGCTAAGATCTAATCTGAGCAATTTTATACCATTTAAACGAACGGTATAAAATTTAGAATAGAGTTTTTAGGTATATAATTTAATTTTGATTAGATTTTTATTGCAAGCTTTGTTTCATTATTTAACTAAGCTTCATTAAGCTATGCATTCAAGATTTATTTTGCTTGAAGATGCGCGTTTAATTTCAATATTTACGCAGTAGAAATATGTATGACATTTTAAACGTGCTTGTAAGTGATTTGATATTTGGGAAGTGTGTCTTATTAGTTGTTTGTTTAGGTTTAAATTAAAATATTTCTTAGGATTTTAAACTACTAAATGTTGATAAAGTGATAATAAAGGTTTTAATTTATAAAATCTTTATAACTGAATTGGGTATTATATATTAGGGTTTGTTACTGATTGGATCTTAAATCAATTGTGCAATGTTACTTAAGCTTCTACTTTAATTTCATTAACCAAATTTTCATGTAACTTTAAGCGTACACTCGTGTAATGGTGTCAAGCACCCAGTATTAACAGAAACAGACTACCGCGTATAGAATAAGAAACTCTTTGTTGTAAAGTTAAGTTCGAACGCATTAAAACTTTTAATCTTATTTCTGATGATTAAATATTCGCTTTTGATTTGAATCTAAAGAATACTTTTTCTCAAATTTAATGGACCGAAATTTTCCAAACAGAAATTAAAAATGAAAAAGGTATTTTGAATTTGTGAAAGGAATTTAAATACCTGAAATAGGCTTTGTTGTGTTGTAATTGTTTTAATAATGCTTAATAATTATTATTATTAAGTTGTGAAAAGACGTTTCTACTTCATAAATTTCAGTGTGGTTTCGTTGGAATCATTCAAGAATTTAAAGAAACATAATTTATGATGTGTTTTCTTATAAATATAATAATTAAATCACTGGGGTGTAGCAAAAAGTTTTTAACGATACGAATTATTTTGTTAAGCAGGTAATAAAATAATTTATAGCATTTATTTTTTGGAAGATATAGTATAGAAAGTGTTTAATCATTTATTATTATTCTTGTCAACCGTTAGGTTTACAAGAATATCTTATAAATAACCATTTAAATAATGATTTAATTTTTGTTTTAAAATAAATAATTATATTCATGCTCTAAAAGCATCTAAAAATGTATGCCCTTGAGTGCATTTGTAAAAACTAACAATCTCATAACAAGCAGAAAATTTTTTTTAAACAAAAAATATCTTAGTTTACTTAGAATATGAAGAATAAAAACAAAAACCGCAAATATTGTTTCAAATCATATCTAAAAACTTTTATTTGTAATTATACGTGATTATACAAGTAAATAAATTTTGACCTCTAACTTGAAATATTTTAAATAATACTAAAATATACTTCACAAAATTTCCCATTCCTATCAAAACGGAATCCACAAATCAATTTTAATACGGTATAATAACATTTGAATAGCTTAACACCATGTTTAATTTTATTTCGACATATTTTCGATCTCTACACCATTAAATTAGACTCAAATGTGACTATCGAAAAATCTAATGTCAGGTTTGGAATAATTCCCGTAATCCTTTCGCACAGAAAATGATACACACTTTTATTACTTCTTTTTACTCGTGATTAAATAAGATCAGAGTTGCAAAAATTATTAAATTGGGAACACACTTCACCAAAGGGGGAACGAAATCAGAAACTTATTCACCGCTATATTCTTTCAAAATATCATTCTCCTCAAAAATCTCCTCGTAATGATACTGACAATATTTGATAATTAGCCTTCACTTGGCAAAAATGTACTTTCAGATGGAACTAAATTCCCAGCAGTTCGAAGCGAAATCCTTTTAGTTTCTTGCTATTTTCACAAAGCAAACTGAAAGAATTTTACACAAGCTCTCTATTTACCTTGCCCCGAGGGATTTTAACCTTGGATTCGTTTTTTTTTCTTTCTTTCTCTCTCGTTCCCTATTTCTGGAGAACGCCATGGATTTATTCTTTTTGAAGTTCGCGCTTGGTATTACCTTATCTAATCTTATCTTTAACTGTGGCTACACAATAAATATTATCTTCGGATCGAACCCTTTAATACCGTTGAAATGATTTTTTTATTAAAGTTAAACATGATTATTCGCGGAATTTGAGGGAGGTTCACCTCTTTCGATCTTAAACGATTGTGGAATAACTCGGGAAATTTGAAACACCTAAATTGTTACGATTATTCAAAAATGAAGTAGTTTCTTTTCGTGCGTGTTTGAGAGAAAAGAAGTTTTAATCGTAAAAAGGGGATAATAAATGAGGGAAGAGCACATGAAAAGGATATTTAAAATAGTTCCTTTTAGATCCAAAATGAGTTAAGCATAAAAATTAGCTATGTTTATTTTATTCGAATTTAAGATAATTTAAGTAGCTTGAGCATTAACCGGTCTTCTTTTGACCAATGAATTTTGTATAGTATTTATTATAATGAATATATTTATTTCTTGCTAAAAATATCAATAAAAAAATTATTTTACTTTAGACTTGTTATTACAGCAATTTAAAGAATATATGAGAAGGTACTACGACGCATGTACTTACAATATTTTCCTTTTATTCCTAAGACGCTAGAGGCTATTTGAGCCCAGTTGGAAAGGCGACGAATTAGCAACTGGAGGGTTGCGAGTTCGAAACTCGATCCATTTAAAGACCTTCACGTTGGAGGCTGGTGCAAGTCAAATCTGCAGCGGTTTAAAATTTCCACATGTTGGGTTGACATTGTTTTGCTCCAGTGTGACGTTAATTTGCTACTTACCCAATGAGACTAAATTTTCTTCCACATTTTAATAAGAGTAAAATAAATTAAATGCTGCATTATCAGTCATTAAAAGAACATTTATGTTCTTTCCACTTCAAACCGTCACTCAGATCACCTGACCAAATCACGTTTTTTAAAATACTAGGGGGCCCGCCACCAGCTCGCTAACGCTCGCCAACCCCCGGAGGATTGCTTTGCAATCCGCATTAGATCGCTGCGCGAACCAAAGCTCGCTTCGCTCGCATCAATGAACACATGTGTCCTAGCAGAAGGAATTGTTTACAAAATATGATATTCCAAAAAAATACTTTTCAAATCTAAATTTTTTGCTGTTTTTCAGAAAAGATATATACAGTACCTCTAAAATCAGAATTCAAATGAAAACTTTGAGCAAATTTTGACTCGAAATGTGAGCGCTGATTTGGAAATTGAATACCCAGCATGTTGTTTGTATGTACATTTACCCCTGAACTTGATCCACCCACGCTTTTTCATTGAGTTTGTAGTCGAAAGTTGTAGTGCAAGCGTCTTGTTGAACTATAATTGTTGACCCTAAAAAGGACTTTTTTTTAAATGTCCCTGAAAAGATCCTCCGCTTTATTTGATTTCTATTATTAACTGCACAGCTCGACTAAAATTCATTTTTTAATAAAATTTCATCCGATAACGCTATAAATTCAATTGAAGTGCGAGGTTTCGTGATAAACAAACAATCGTACAATGTTGCCAAACCGCGATAACTAATAACGTCTTTTTTGCGTGCCACGTAAGAGAATTATATATATAGATATTTGGTCATTAAAACTTATAAGCAAAAAATAAATTAATTTGAACACCAATATACTCTCTCTCTCTCTCTCTCTCTCTCTCTCTATATATATATATATATATATATATATATATATATATATATATATATATATATATATATATATATATATATATATATATATATTATATATATATATATATATATATATATATATATATATATATATATATATATATATATATATATATATATATATGTGACATCTCTAGAACTTTGACAACTCAAAATTGCCAATTTACAAACGAAAGGGTAAGAAAACGACTCTAATTAAATTGCGTTAAATTGTGCTGCTATCGCAATTTAGAATTCTGATACTTGAATACAAGATAGACCCATTATTTCTCTACGTAGATTATAGTTCAGGCATATAGGCTTAACCTTTTGACAGCTGATATAGTTACAATAAGAGTGCGATTCTTTCTTGGCGTGATTATTATATTTTTGAATATACAACTGCTGTAACGGTCGTAGTCTAAATTCTTTCTTAGCACGATTCTTATAACTTGTGTTGTACAGTTACTGTCTAAATTGTTTCTTGGTGCAACTGCTGTACCGACTGTAGTCTAAGGATTAAATCATATATGCGTTTTTTTAGTTACAGCACTTCGCTTTTATGAATGCTCTACAAATCACATCGCCATCTTAATTAAGCTATCGCAGTCATGTTTACAGCCTTTATGTGTCCCTATCCACCACTTCAATAATTTACTTACAGTATAGCGGCATATATCGCAGTCTACCTGGTGTATTGGCTATAGTGCTTGTCAGTCACCCAGAAGGTCATAGATTTGAATATCGGTTGGTACGTGCATGGATGTTTGCAACTGTCCTTCTTTTTGTTAATTGAATCTTCAAGGTGCATCGAGCCACTCTTATTCAAGCTGAGCTTAACATAAGAAAGACCACGTCAAGCAATGGATCTAGACAAACAACGAAAGTTTCAGACCCAGAAAAGAGAAATACACTCAGAGACGAGTTGAACTTACAACGACTAGAACACGCAGGTTGATAGCCCAATGGACAAAACCACTGATCCACAGTCGTTTTGCCCATCTTGTCCTTTTTAGAGGCGACTTTCCCACTGGGTTCTCCCTCGCAAATGACCACTAGTTCACCTGTAATGCCACAGGTCGAAGAGATCAGGGGACGAGCATTAAAAATAAAAATAATAATAAATATAGCATATATCATCCGTGTCAAAGCAAAAGGGATTAAATCAAAATGGCTACTTTTCAGAATCTTAAGTGGAATACCTCAATCTTTATTCCGAATATTCAGGAAAAAAAAGAAAGAATGCCATATGATACAACTATTAATTGTAATTTAGATTCGTAGATTCATTTAGTTTTGATTTGAAGCACATTATATTGCTTTTTAAATTTCAATGATACCCTTGAATCTGAACCCATAAAAAGTAAAACTTTAAAAAATGTTAGACATAGTAATGCAACCAATATCAAACATTAAAACTTTTGGGTGGACTAAAGATGTATTATCTTTCAAGCGTTACTAGAAAACCTATGGTTCAATGCTAATTATTTCACTGATAGAATTGGATTTCTTTCTACCTGATCATGCAGGAAGAAAAGGAAGCTATATAAAGCGATGAGACAACAAGACACGTCGATATTTTTAAATGCCTATTAATAAAGAGACCGCAAACTTAACAATGGCTTTGTCCGCACAAAGCAGAACTTCTCAGCCAATCGGAGGGAAAGCTTTGAGGGGGAAAAAACCCTGCTTCCCAACCTCAGCAAAATCCGTTGCCATTCGAGCACACACAAATATCCGACTCATTCCGCGCAGTTTGCCACCGCGTCCCCCGCAGGTCACCGTGCATCGATATATCGATATGACGCATCTCTTAATGCATCGCCCATTACCCTTTGATACCGCGAAGTTTTCCCCGAGTCCTTTTTAGCTTCCTTCCCGATTGCCCTCTCGGAGTCCCTTTGCTCAAATTGTTCGCTCGACGGTAAAAATCCGAGCCCCAATCCAATAAATAACGGCGTAAAAGTAAATAAATAAGTACAAACCGAGCGTTTTCTCGTACTATTGATTAACTGATTAGGAGTCAGAACCTCTCTCTCAGTTAAGGCCAGGTTGTAGCAAAGGGACTTTAATCATATTTGCGGCAGGGCAATTGCATTTGCTCGGATACTCAACTGAAGCGAGGAGACTCGTTGGTTTATTTATTCGTACGTTTTTTGAGCGCTTAACGTGTTTCGCATGAGATTATTTTTTGCTGTTGTTCTTCATCCCATCTCTTAACTGGTCCAATCGATACACGCATAAAGGAGCAAATAAATAGGTTTTTAAAGTCATTCTTGGGCAAAGTGGCACAACACCTTCAAAAGAAGTCCTTTTTGACGAGGGGGAAATACTTGAATCTTGTTTGAGTTGCATTAGCATACTTAGAAAATTAGCTGTTGAAGTTTGTCCCTTCCAGCGTTTTTTGGATTTCGGAAGTTGTGTTTCGGTGTTTTAGAGTCTTTCTTCTTTTTGTTGTTGCCATTCTCTTCCCGACAGATCTCCTGGATTTTATTGATTGCAATTTAAAAGCTATTGTCGGGTCACAAATAACTTTAAGCGAGACACCAAAGGAGCAGCTGGGCGATTTCCGATTATGAACTCACACTTGACTCCAAGTGCTTTGAGGTATTTGACTAAATATTTAGGGATGCCTGCCATTGTAACTCATCAACTAATCGATAAACGAGACAAATATTCGTTTGCTTTGAAATTATGGTGTTGACTGGGAAATATATCGTCGATACTACAGAGGAAAAACAGACGCTTGAACAAATATATTGGAAATACCGGACTGCAATTCATAGTTTTAATTTCAGTGAAGATGAATTTAATTTAAATAAATTGAATCTTAAATTCATTCTTTTTGTGTCAATAGTAGGACTATAAAACTTCTTTTTATAATCGTGTGAAAGTGTAAAAGAGTAATTTCAAGTCGTCAATCTAGTCAAGTAATTACACTAAATCACAAATTTCTTGAACAAATAAAAGTGCATAACAATACTAAACTTTAAACACTGGACAGTAAGCTGCCGTGTATCCTTCCACTTAAATTTTATTTTAAGCTAACGAGAAGGATTCGCAGTGTTAACGTAAGCAAATTTTTGGAAAAAGAAAAAAGGCTTCCTGTTAAGAACTAATTTAATTTTCCGCCGTTTTGGCAACATTCGGTGTTAATTTTTAAATTAAATAACTTTCTGAAACTTTATTCGAGTGACATACCATGTCCTAAGCTACGAAAATGGTTACCACGATATAAACGTCACTCATATTTAGCTTCACTGGAAGCCCTTTCATATTGCGATTCTAGAGTGTGCATAAGTTACTCTTCATTTTTATCTTCCCGTTTCAATTTTATTTCTAATATTCTTAAATAGAAACTTAAAAAAACTCGATACTTGTCTGTTTTCAAATTTTTCTATCAAGAATAGGATTATTAAATGTATCGCTTTTGATCGGTGATATCTGAATTATTTATATACTTTCATAGCTTGATATGTATATATTTCTTAGAAGTAACATGCAATTTTATCTTACATTTTTAGAATATAATTTGCCCATCTAGATAATTTTTGAATGCAATATTATATTAAAGTTTCTCTTTTAAAACGAAGGAAAAAATAATTTGATAAAAATAATTTCGAGAAAATATGTGTGTGTATTCCGAAACATGCAAAGATAAACAGTTTTAAAATCTGCTACCAGATATTCGTAAATTAGCAGTCTTTACGTTTCACCGTTTCAAAGAGATTTAATGTGTCTCTTTCTGAGAAAAGTGAAAAAACTTCAAAATACCTTGTTTACTCTGTAAGTATTGCTGTTCTTTGACGACAAATTTTAAAATTGTTACCATGAAACTGTAAAAGTGAAAGTGAAAATAGGATTGTTTATAGAATAGTACACATTATAACTGAGCTTTATTTATTCATCTTATGTGTTCTTAAACATTCAAAAATCAATCTTTCAAACTCTTGTTCTAGGGGTGTTATACATGTAAGTGTTCTTAAAATCAACATATACTCTAAGGCCCGGTGCACACATCCGGTTTTTCAACGTGCGGCGCCGCTGCCGCAACGCAAGTGCGGTTTGAGATACATTAGATCCAACGGAGTATACATTAGATCCAACGAGTGCATGCATGTCTCCGGCACCACTGCGGCGACGGACGTCCAACTTGCGTGCAATTTGTACCACAGCTCGCCGCACACACTTCGGTTTAAAGTACCTTGTTTTTAAATAAATAAATGGAATATAAATAATAATTGTATCCATTAACGTCTATTTTGTTTCAAAATAAACATTTTTGTACACCAAGTAAGAGAAATAAACACGTTTTCTTCGATAGAATATTTATCGCAAATGGCGCGAAATGAGTACTTGCGTCATTTCACAGCTATGTGTGAATATTTGGGCTTCGGTGCCACAGCGGCGCCGCACGTTGTAAAACCGGATGTGTGCACCGGGCCTAAGGATCTTTGTGTAGATAAAAAATCTGCATGACTCGACTATGATTCAATGTAAAAAATGCTTTTAAATCCACGTTATTCATATAATAGTTCATTTCAAGTAATACTATTATTTCATTTTTAAGAATCATTTTGAAAATTATCAATCGACGAATAATGTAAATAATATGTGGTGTAATCAGTTTTTAAATGCTACGTATGGTAATTCTTAAGACATAGAAAAGAATACTGTCACCAAATGAAAAGACAAAAATAAAACATTTATTCACTTACATTTAATATCGGTTAAAAAGACTCAGTCCACTTTCTCCTGAAGAGTAAGACTCTTCTTTCGGGACAGAAAATATGACTTTTGCTCCAGTCTTCTTTACCGAATGTCTCTGAATGGTTTTTAAGTAAGCATTGCTTTTGACCGTTTCCACTGTGTGTTCAAATGGAAACAAGTCACTTGCGCGCTTAGAAATCCAATAAAATGTATACGTTTATTATTTTTTGGGGGAGTGTTCCGCGTTTTACCTTTTATTCTACGATTTGTGCCAGGCAAGCAGCGGACTCCATACTCGGAATGATAAACTGGGGACCCTTGCTTTCTCTCGCTGTTTGAGAAAGAAATCTTTGAATATTGAAAATATGTTTGCAGTCTCGTTTTTTTCTATAAGCGTTTCTACGAATGCGCGCTTAGGATAAAGGTTTCGGGTTTCGTGCAATACTCACGAGTTGCCTTTTATCCTTGAAATGTATAACCGAATCTCTTGGAGGGAAAACCTTTCAAAGAATAAACACGCTAAAAGAAAATATAAGCGCACAAATCTGTGGTGCATAGATTTCTTTTTGAAAGGTATTTCTTCTCTTATTTTTGGACTAAGCTACATAGTTCAGATGGTCAGGACATAAGACGATGACAAGACAGACAATATTACACACAATCGATCTAAATTGTGCTGTCTTTAGTTAGAGGCAATGATGGTGCATCCACTGGGTGCCCCTTCGCAAGTGACCATCAATTCCGGCCTTGTAGTCGCCAAGGATATATTTTTTGAAAGGTATTTCTACTCTTAGTTTTGGACTAAGCTAATAGTTCAGATGGTTAGGTCATAAGAGGGGCCTTATTTGGCGATGACAAGACAGACAATATTACACAATGGATCTAAATTGTTCTGATCTTTGTTAGGGGCAATGATGGTCCACCCACTGGGTGCACCTTCACAAGTGACCATCAATTCCGGCCTTGTAGTCGCAAAGGACATGTCCTCAGTGCCCACCATTGGAAGTAGTGACCATCGCTTACGGCCTTGTGGTGGCCAAGGAAAAAGTCCAGTGCCCGACATTGGAAAAAAAATATTATACACAAAGGGGAGGAGTCGAACTTGACAGGAATCGAACTTGCATGTCCTACAACAGCAGGTTTCTAGAGCTGTGGGAATACACACTGAGCCACGACCCATAGGACAAAAATATACCACCTACTGCAAAACATGACATCCTTTTAATAACACTGGTTTATTATATACCTATAATAGTAAAACTAGCTTTCCTATCGAAAACACTGTACACACGAATTCCGTCCCGAAATTCTAATTTCAGAGAAGAACTAATGGATAATCCCAATCCACGCAATGAATTAATTAATCTGATAACGAGAGTTTCCTTACCTTTCGGAGTGCCCTTTCACGAAAATGCATCAAACGTTTGTTGTGTTTGCTTAATAGAAATCGTCCTCCCGGGTAACGGTAAATACAAACACAACCTACCGTTTCCAGCGAGGTTAATGAAGAGATTTGACAATCACTCTGTCCCTGCTGTATTACCTACCTCTTGTACCTAAAGTGGTATAGTTAGGGCGACCATACGAGGATGTAACATTGCTAAGCTTAATTCAGCAATGCCGGGCAAAAAAAGGGATGGCATAGCGAGATGTAACTTTTCACATTTCTCTTTTACTTTAAGGCCCGGTGCACACATCCGGTTTTTCAACGTGCGGGGCCGCTGCCGAAACGCAAGTGCTGTCTGAGATACATTAGTTCCAATGGAGTAGTGCACACATGCCTCTGGCGTCGCTACGGCGACGCACGTCCAACTTGCGTGGAATTTGTACCGCAGTTCCCCAGGGCGAAGCAGCTCGACACAGCTCTGGTTTGAAGTACCTTGTTTTCATAAATAAATAAAATATAAATAATAATTAATAAATGGTTGCATCCAGTAACGTCTATTTTGTGTTTCAAAATATATTTTTTTACACCAAGTAAGCGAAATAAATACGTTTTCTTCGATACAATATCTATCGCAAATGGCGCGAAAGGAGTTCTTGCGTCATTTCACGGTTATGTGTGCATAGTTGGGCTTCGGTGCCGCATCGGTGCTGCACGTTGAAAAATCGGATTTGGTCACCGGACCTAAGTGAGGATTGGTTGATTGTTTTTCTTGTGTTTTATGACACAAGGTCCATATTTGGTCATGCTGCTCAAGATACGACACATAATATCAAGTAATATGCACATACATACAAAAGGAAATGTTGTACTGACACTGACTTTAAGTGAGGAGGCAAGGAATGAAATGTTATTCACCACAGAATTGAAATGAAGTGTCACACACCTGGGGGCTTTATAGGATTCGGTAGTTAAATTTTCAAGTATTCGAGCAACCCAAAAGGCTATTGGTGACGGTCAGGGATCGATCCCGAAGAGAAAGGTTCGAGGACAACACCTCGTAATTTTGAACCACCGACAGATGACGAGGTCAATATCAGAGATCGTGAACCACTCTCAAAACTTCCACACTACACAGACGTAATGACATTTGAGATTGCGGCAGATTTAACCCTCCCCAAGTACACAACGGACTTTGGTTTGATCTAGTTTCGAACTCTCAATCCTCCGGTTACTTATAAGTGACTCTACCATTTGGACTACCTCTACCACTGCTTTGTTGAATCCTCCGTACTTTGTATTTATCTCTATATATAATTCTCTTACGTGGCACGCAAAAAAGACGTTATTTGTTAACGCGTTTTGGCAACATTGTACGATTGTTTACCACAAGGCTTCGCGCATCAATTGAATTTATAAGCGTTATCGGTTGAAATTTTATCGAAAAAAAAAGAGTTTTAGTTGAACTGTTGCAGTTTATAATAGAAATCAAAGAAAGCGGAGGATCTTTTCAGGGCCGTTTTAAAGCGGTCCTTTTCAGGGCCAGCAATTATAGTTAACAAGACGCTTGCACTACACCCCTTTCGGCAACAAACTCAATGAAAAAGTGTGGGTGGTTCGAGTGCTGGGGAAATGTACAAACAACATGCTGGGTATTCAATTTCCTAAGCAGCGCTCACATTTCGAGTCAAAATTTGCTTAAAGTTTTCATTTAAATTTTGATTTTAGAGGTACTGTATAAATTTTTTCTGCAATACAGCAATTTTAGATTTGAAAAACATTTTTTTGGAATATCTTATTTTGTAAACAATCCCTTCAGCTAGGACACATGTCTTCATTGATGCGAGCCAAGTGAGCATAAGTTCGCGCAGCGAAACAATGATGATTGCGAAGCAATCCTCCCGTGGTTGGCGGGCCTCCTAGTATTTATATACTTTGTATTTTATATTTATTATATCCTCCGTGCTAGTCAAGCAAGTGCCTTCAAGTTGTATCATTTGGGGTTATTGGTTGTGTTAACTTGATGCATATAAATATGTATCCAATACTTCATAACGATAGAAAGTAATGAACCGATTAAGAAATTTGGTATGACAGTGAACGTCCCCTCTTGTGTTCGCAACCACTTTGTACAAGAACCATGAATAAACGCCGTACTTCGAATTCCGGACATGATACCACTTTTTAATGGTAATGGTAATTTTGTTAACGTCGTACTAAAGCGACACAACGGGCTAATGACGACGGTCCGGGATCAGTCCCTTAAGGAAAAGATCCGAGGACAACACCTCGTAATTTTGAATCACGGTCAGATGACGAAGCAACGCCTGAGCTGGCACCCCACTCTCCAAACTTCCACACCAACCCAACGTGAGGACTTTCGGCCACGACAGATTTAGAGTGCACCAGCCGCCTTCTACACCATACGCTTATAAACATCCATGCCCGGACCCGGATTCGAACCAGGAACCTTCCGATCTAGAGGCTAACACCTTAACCCCTATACCGTTTGGATATCACTTGGACTGTTTATCAAATACGATTTCACAGCACATCCCCAATTATTTTTCCAAAGAATGAATTCCACAAGAGGTAATAAAATTTCTTTACATAAGCATCATGGAGGTATATCTTATGGAATGAATGGCTATAGGTTGTGTCGCAGATTTATTGCTATTTGTTCTCTAAATAGTATTGGGGGCCACCATTGGTTTATCCACTGCTCTAGCCTCCTGCGATTTGTAGTCAATGCAGGTTCGATTTTTGTAATTTATTCTAGGTGTGTTTTTCTCTTTTGTGGCAGCAAAATTTTTCTTGCGTGTGTATCTCCTTTACTAGACGCTGTCTGGCGAGTGTTTCTGCAGCATGACCAAATACACCCCTGTGCCATAGAAAACCCAATTAACCGTTATTCCCGGGAGCAGAAAGTGCTAAAAACTGCGACGTGCGGCCGCCAATGTTGGAGAATATATATTCTGTACAACGATCATATAAATTCCAGTCTAATGAGCAGAAAGTTCTTAAGGGGTCCGGGACACATCGAAATTTTTTTTTTATTAATTAATTTGGAATTTTGAATTTTTTTTACTGATTACCCATCAAACTAATAAGCAAAATCACAACACAAAATTTTTCCAAAACTTAAAAAAAAATTTTAAATAAAAATTTTTGCAAAAAAGAGGGATCATTTTAAATTGCTAAAACTCAAAATATTCTTGATCGATTTTCAAAATTCTTGCAGTAAATTATTCACAAATTTATAAACTTTAATTTTGATTCAGCAATTTAAAAAATATTAATTTAATAAAAAATAAAAAAGATTTGAATGAAAATCTTTGACAATTTTAAGGTACTTTTTTTTTTAAGTCATATTTTTAAAAGTAAATATTTGTTTCAAATTTGCTGAATCAAAATTAAAGTATAATGTTTGAAAAAGATATATTCCAAATTTCAACCCTTAAACTTTATCGGTTTTCGACTTATAGCAATTTGAATACAGGAAATCTTGAAAAAATGTATCATGGAGGAAAACGCATTTAAAGTTTTAAAGACAAATGTTGTTGCCATGACAACAACTGTCAAGATTGTTAGATTTTCAAAATAACGCACCACAAAAATTATTATATCTCTAGTTCTAATTAAGATAGAAACATGATTTAGAGGTCATTTTATGCAGAAAAACACAGAGAATTTCTTAAAATAATAAAAAAAATTTAGAAAATTTGACGATTTTTGTGTCCCGGACCCCCTTAAACGTCGCAGAACAAAGTCTTTGCAGAACAATTTTTCCTTAATTTTATCAAAATGTTGACCGATTTTTTTTAGTCATAAGTTACGATGATCTGCAGTGCAAAGCGCGCTCCTTGTCACACCTTTTTCTCTTTTCTAGCTACGGAACAACTTCCCTACACGGCCCAAATTACCACAAACGCTTTATAAATAACACATCTATGTCAATGACAAAATACTTAACTTCAAGAGTTATCGACAGAATTTAAAATTCTGAAAGTATGTACTGGTTTTAAATAAAATAAGCTAATTAATTTTGATGTTTTATTATGAATATGTAATAATATGTAGCCGATAATTGTGTTTTATGTCTGTTTTTGATTTTACTGCAGTTTTCAAAATTCGGACAAAATGCCTGCAGAACAAACGCAATTGCTTGGAGTTGTGTTGCAGAACATTGAATATAATTCTGCGCCTGGGCCTTTATGTCGTATTGTAAAGATGCCAATTAGAAGTTGAATAGCGATTTCATAAATTACTTTATCCTGTTATTCCATCAGTATGTTATTGTGCTGTCATGAGATTGTACGTATATTAAATGTTATTAGGTTTCAAAGCGATTTCTTATCGTATTCAGTAGCATTGTGGATTTTATTTGATCATTAAGTTTAGTTCAAAAATTCAAACCCCACCAACTATCGGATAATGTGCTCATTCTGTAAGAGTGCGACTCTTCACTTCATTAATGCTTGTTAGTTTCAGTTTATATTCAACAAGCTTCGTGACTTCACTGCTTTCTTGATTAGCGTATCAAAATGGCTCTGAGCCCGAAACAGTGAAATGAGTTTGACAGAAGATAGTACTTTGAAGCCACTTTGTAATGACGTTATATAGTCTAGATTAGAACGGTTTTCCACCAATAAGATTCGCGTTAACCCATTTGGAAGAGTTGCGGTTTAGTAACACGAGGGTTGTGAGTTCGAAACTAGATTCAAACAAAAGTCGTATTGTAAGTGTGGGAAGGGGGCTGGTGTAAGTCAAATCTGCCATGGCCTCAAATGTTCTCACGGCGTGGTGGGGAAATTTGGAGAGTGGGATGTTGGGTCAGGTGTGACCTTGTCATCTGACCATGGTTCAAAATTACAAAGTGTTGTGCTCAGATCATTCCCTTCGGAATCCGATCGTTGAAAATAACCCGTTTTGTTGCTCCCATTCAATGTAATTTCAATCTACCTGCTTAACAAACATTAACGCTTGGAGATGCTGTTTTCTTGATTAGCCCAGGATAATGTATTTATTAAATAGTAAAATACGCCCTACTGAAGGTAGTATTTTAAAGCCAATTAGTACTGACGTTGTTCAGAAATGTTAAATCAGAACGTCTTCTAAGAATAAAACGCCTCTAATTCACTAGTGGTTTAAATTCATCATGTGGTAATAAATTATTCGTTTCAATTCGATGGCAGGCTCTGGGAAGGAGCACTTGAACCACTTTACCCCGAAGCAGTAGAGTTCCAGGTAGGGCATCTCAGACGGATCAATAGAGCAGGGGTAAACAGGAGGATTCAGGAGCGTGTAATAAAGTTAAGTAACTTCGTTATATCATCCTTTACAAGTTAAACAAATATTGTCCGTTTTAATAGGCAGATTTCAGCGATCACTGAGGACGCATTCGGTTGAACAAACACGAGGTCGCGTCGAAAGTTGTCGCTAAGTTGATAAAGAGGTCGAAAATTATATTACTTTTTCTTATTCCACTTTTTACACGGGTTCGCCATCTTCAACGGCATAATGCAGTTGATGACTGACTTTTGTAGCAGAGGTGAAAGAAATTTTCGAGAGTAGTGACACTCGAGGGTGATGCAGGTTAAAAAAATGAGTTGTGGTGGTTGCTGTCTTCTTAACAGCACCTAACATATTTTTAGAAAGAAACCTTTTTATTAAATTGAAAAATATGGTAAGATTTCTGATTGCTTCTGTCAGTATTTTAAAAACACGCAGTGTTTACATGCGTAGTGTGGCTCTGGACACTGGGTGTGCCCATTCTATAAAGGTGGTAAACTAATCTTGGAAATATTCTGCCATACACAAAATAATGAATGATTATCGTCGTAAGTGGTTATTTGTTTCGCCAACTGTAATCGTTGTTGTGACTTCCGCCACCAACCGTTAAACTTGGAGTCTGTCCTCTAATTTAATGGGACCCCGGTAGCTAGGTTGTCCAACCAAAGACCTTCAAGCACGTGGGGCTGGTGCATGTTAAATCTGTCGTGGCTTCAAATGTACTCACGTTGTCGTCTTGTGAAATATTCGAGAGTGGGATGCCAGCTCACATGCGACCTCGTCATTCTGCGCTGGTTCACATTTAAGAGGTGTTGAACTTAGATTTTTCCCTTTGGGATTGATCCCGGTCCGTCGCCCATAGCTCGTTGTGTTGATCTAGTGTGACGGTGATCGAACAATCTACCTACCCCAATTTAACAAATAGGCCTATTTAAAACACGCCACATGACTCTATCTACTCACTAGAGCTGGACTATAAACAGGAGTGTGAGTGCTTATGTGTGTGTATTTGTGCCTGCAAATATTATGATAGAGTTTAATTGAACTACTAGATGTTTCTGTAAACTATGAGGATATGCTTAAAAAATAGTGGAACCGATTTGTATTTATCTGTTAGTAGAAAAAATGACAGGGAGAATATAATATTGAGAGGAATGTGTTGAATATTCGTGGCGATCTTAACTAAAGAAGAATGAACAGTTCGTTTGAATATACTATACAAGAAAGTTATGTAAATCTTGGACAGATTTCCTATGAAATTAAAGGGATTTGATTTTAAATTACATCACTAACGTATGTAAAAAATAACTATCCAATGTAATTAATAAAGACGAGAGAACAGCTAAAGATATTCCAGTTTTCCTAAAGTACTGATTGAAAACAAACTAATTTGCTTGACCAGTTGAATAAGAGAAAATATACAGAAAAATGCAAGGTAATCTAGTGAGTGATGCTGATGTAGTGTAAAAATAACTAACAATAAATAGTTTCTAATATTCACTAATGTTTTTTTTTGCCAATGCCAAGTATCATTGTAACAAATGATTTTGCTTTGCCTGGAACAAAAATAGATCAATTTCATAAAGTCCTTCCTGAGTTCTAAATATTCCTTAACCGTCCATAAGATGCCTCGAATCATATATGTCTTTCTATGTCACTTTTAGTACGCTGCCAGAAGTATCCGTGCAATTACAACTGTGATAGTCAGGTTTGTGCGAAAAAAGTTTATTCCCAGCGCTTTTATTATTTAAAATTAGACAACAGTTTTCATGCCATGAAAGATTATTTATAATGGAGCACCATAATGATGATTTTTAATGCAATACAGGGAGCTTTTTTAAATAGTATTATAGTCTTAACAATCCTGGTGGTTGCCTAGACGAGGCGCCCCATCAATAACAACACTGACCAGATCTTAATATTGGCATTAGCAAATATGGTCAAATCTTGATGGACGAGAAATCTCGTCGAAACCACTTGGAAAGTGTTTAAATGACACAAAAATGCCCAAATAACATTAAAACATTTTTTTGCCTCACTCTATTCGTCATGATTAGAGGTATTCAGTGGTGAGCTATAGTCATGAGTTAATGGCTTTTTACTTCAAATAACATTGAATTAATTTGAAAATGTTGATTTTAAATATATGGAACACTATACTATACTGGAATATTTTAAGCTGTTCTCTCGTCCTTATTAATTACATTTGATAGTTATTTTTTACATACGTTAGTGATGTAATTTAAAATCAAATCCCTTTAATTTCATAGGAAATCTGTCCAAGATTTACACAACTTTCTTGTATAGTATACTCAAACGAACTGTTAATTTTTCTTTAGTTAATATCGCCATGAATATTCAACACATTCCTCTCAATATTATATTTTCCCTGTCATGTTTTTCTATTAAACAGATAATACAAATAGGTTCCTTTTTTTTTTGAAAATGTTGATTTTCAAATCAGTTAATTCGATGATTTTACAGACATCATGCAAAACATTCTGCTTTGTTTAACTTTCCGCTGATTACGGCTTTATATCTGTGAGGCATAAGCTTGATCAAATTCTAAATGTTTTGTTCATGTAATGGAAGAAAATATGATTGCATTCCCTAGTAATAGACGTCTTTTCTTGGTACATATTAGTATAAGTAACTTTCCTCTGACAAGCTATTTTCAATTTTGTTAAGATCGGGCTATTTTTTCTACCACACAAAAATAATTAGGCAGACGTTCCCATCCTTTTTTTCATATCAGTCCATGTGGGCACAACAAGCTCTTTACACATCGCCGGAAACTACATCTATTACTCCATTCCATAACACACTATCATAAATTGACCACGCACCGTCATCCCATAAATTACCCCCGGCAATTCCTACCCACATCCCGATTGTAATGCAATATTTAAAATCCCCAGTCGGCAGTCCAAACAACTATGTACAACACATCCACCCACACCCTCTTCGAGTGCAACAGAAGTCGTAGATCAAATTGCCGCTCAACCATATGGGCTTAAGCGGAGGGGAAGAGTTCCTCAGGTTTATTACTCCGCTGCCGGAGAAAAAACCGCCCCAGTCTTGCCCCTGTATATCACACAAAGGTTGACAGCTCTGTAATCAAAGGAGCTGAGAGGATATCAAAATACTCTTCAGACACATTGACAGGCAGATCTGAGGCGAAGGGTGGCTCAACTTCATCGAGCACAGTTCGGGGAGCAGTGGCGTGAGTCGCGGGGTTGTGGTGTCTAATCCTGGCAGGGGAAATTGAAAAGAGATTGGAATTGCTCCAAGACTTGAATTTGACAGTCGGTGTATCATATAATATAGTATACTTTCCTATAGTTATCAATATCAATTTTAAATAATTTTAAAAGGGATTGTCAGAAATGACATACTTATGAAGTACTTTCATCACATACTACTTTGAAGAACAGTTAAATTGAATGTTGTCTCGTCAGTACAGTATTTAGTATTATTGAAGTATTATTTCTTACGTGTTATTTGTATCCTGTTATTGAACTTCATTAAATAAATGCGATTTTTCTGTCGAACTGACCTGAAGGCGTGGTTAAAAGTGTCAAATAATGACGACGTAATACTTAATTTAGATGTATAAAAATGAATCAAAAGCTATTTTGAAGAGATTACGGCTATCATCTTATCGTCGGCCTACTCGTCAAAAAACAGTTTTGAAAAAAATTTGTGGGAAATTTCTACTCACTATACTACACTTACTAAGTGATTAAAGCATAGCGAAAAGAAAAAGAAAACAATAACTTAGTGGACTTCTGGTCTAAAGATAACCACATTCTGGTCTAGAAAATCTGAAAAACTCAAATCGCGAAAATTTTGACTTATCTTGTTTTACTTTCAAATGGACGATATATTCTTAGAAAGGTAATATGAAATGGTACATGACCATAGAAGTAGATAGTTAGTCACGAGTAAACAAACTTTTTGATGGAATCTATACACTCACCATCATCCAAATTAGAAAAAAAGACAGATTGCATAAATGGAGTTTTAGAACGAAACAACCTACTGTTTTGCATGATAGTAAGTGTGTAGTTCCACCAATATAACCAGTCAATTTTTATGAATTAGCTTTTCGATGACAGTTTTACTTATTCAACACAAGAAGTATTCAGCATTGTATATATTAAATTGTTTTTAAACATTATAAGCAACATTCTGAAAGCAAATTCTCTTAAGAGACATAAAGAGGTCATTTTAAGGCTCTTAAGAGACATAAACAGGCCTAACCTTGTTTTCAAAATTACGCGTATGCGTCATAATCTCCAAAAACGTATAAAATGTATCTTGTTTGTTTTATTAAAGGAGTGTACAACAGATTTCAACTACCGAAGATATTACCTGGCACAATTTTGGTTCGTTGAGTTGGGTTTATTGGTGCAAGGGACATATTTGGCCATGCTACACCAAATACAAGACAAACAACTTCAAGTAATGGACATACATCCCAAAAGAAAGCTTTACTAACACAAAAGAGAGAAATGCACCCACGGTGGACTCGATTTTGTACCACTTACAACTCTTAATCTGTTATTAAAAAATAAAATATTTTCTCTTTGTTATAGTTAATAACATAAGCAATTCAAGAAATGCGGAGTGAAATAGTGTTTTTTACAAAAACGAATTCTACATACCAATCCAAAAGAATAAATCTCATAATTTTAAAATATCAAATGAGCCATTAGTAATGGGAATTTGATACGTTTCCTGCAATCGCTAAAATCTTTTTCCATGGGATATTTCTTAATTTCTGTTAGTGACAGTTAAATGAATCGTAACTCTTTAATAACTAATTCATGAAAACATGGCAGAATTGACGATACACCAGAACACAATGCGAAGGACTCGCTTTGCGGACTACTTCCTGGTGAATTATGGGAACACAAACCCTCTTTTACGTGACATTTTCAAGAAACATGGAAACTCTAAACAAACCCGACATCGGCACATACATTTATTTCAGTAAACTCTTAAATTTTTATAAACTATGATGATCAGAAGTATACGTGCTAAGCATCTAACACCTTAGTACAAAACGATTTGGGTGGGAAGATGTGAACATCAGCAAAACTTTAGTTACCTTCTCTTTTTCATTACTGAAACTAAGTATAGTTTAAGGTAATTTTATGATTCTGATACGATCTATTTTCAATGATTTCGTTTTTAAAAATAAAGATGAATCAATTGCAGTTCTTACGTCCTCAAAAATTGAATTGCTCACTTTCCAATTCATAAATGAATTGTACTAAAAAGTTTTCATTTTCAAAATGTTTTTGATCGAAGTTGATGTTTTCCTTGGTAACGGTAATTTTTAATTAACGTCGTACCAGAGCAACACAACAGGCTATTGAAGACAGTCCGGGATCAATCCCCTAAGGGAAATATCCGAGGACACCACCACGTAATTTTGAACCAAGGTAAGATGACGAGGCAACACTTGAGCTGGCATCCCACTCTCCAAACTTCCACACCAACGTGAGGACTTCCGGCCACGACAGATTTAAGGTACACCATACGCTTATAAACATCAATGCCCTGACCCGGATTCAAACCAGGAACCTACCGATCTAGAGGCCAACACCTTAACCACCAGATCGGTTGGTCGGAGATGTTTCCCTTGAGTTGCAATCTAATTTAAGAGTGATATAAACGCCAGTGCTTATGGAAACGAAGTTTCAATCACTGCAATGGCTCAGGCATATCTGTTAGCGATCGAAAAGCCAAAATTCCAATCCAGTCACTGCGAATAACATCGGTAGTTTGGTAATTTTTTAAAATTAACTTCGTACCAGAGAAGCACAACGGGCTATTGACTACCGTCCGGGATCGATCAATCCCCTAACGGAATGATTCGAGGACAACACCACGTAATTTTGAACCACGCGAATAACATCGGAGTCAGGTCACTTACGCCACTTGTCCTCTCAGAGATGGGATACTCGGAAAGAGCATCGATGTTTAGGTTTCAATTCTCAGTTGTGTCTTAAATCCTATAATTGCTCGAGCAAATTTCTCAGTTGTGAGACTTGCTTGACGCATTTATTGATGGTGCCATGGGAGAGAAATTATACTCATTGTATCTATCGAGTCCCTTCGGAGGCTTCGGGTTTATTAAATGGCAGCCAAACGTCTCGCAAAAGGGAAATCTTAATTGGGAGAGTGCTTCTCTCGGTAATAGCGAAAAGTAGAGTAATTTACTCCATCCATTTACCTAACTTTTGCTCTTTTTTACATCACTTGGTATGGCGTCAAGTTCGATTTATTAATATAATTTCTTTAAAAAATGAGGTACTTTTAATTAAGCTGTGATAAGCATGTCATCGATTTCTCACGGAACTAAACATTGTCTGCCTCTAATAAATTGTGTAATAGTTATTGATACTGTGAATGGTGTGAAGTAACATATTTTTTTGCACAGACATAAGCTGGTGCATCTGCAGGCGTAGGTGAAGAATAAAAAAAAATTCAATTTTTGTATTAAAAGTAATTATCATACACTCTATAAGGAAAATAAAAATCGACGCACCAAGGAGTTGTCCGATTTCTATAAAAATGGGTAGATGTAAAGAACATACATAGAAAAGAAAACGATTAAAATTTAAGAACTATTGAATGATTTGTTTCAGAGTTTGACCGTTACAAAGGGAGGGAGACAATAAGGCGTTGGTCCACCTCTGACCTGGATGCAACCTGTTGACTGAAAAAGATCCCGGATGGTGTGCTGTAGAATTTATTGCCAAATTGTCCCCAACTGTCGTGCTAAATGGTCAACAATGCAAAATCCAATCTAAATGGTTACAATCGCCTTCCCCTTTATGGGAGAGAGATCAGGAGACCTAGTTGGCCTAGGAAGTGTTGGGAAAGCTTGAAGACAATTCATAGCAACACTTGCTGTGTTTGGCCGGGTATTATTTTGTTGAAAAGTAAGTCCGGGGTGTTGCTAAAGGAAAGGTAACACAACCGGTAGTGGAATGTCGTCTACGTACCGCTGTGCTGTACGTGTGCCAGAAATGACTACCAAAGACGTTCCGGCTATCAAAGAAGATGGCATCCCAGACCATAACGCCCTGTTGTGGGCATGTGTGGGATGCGATAGCAAGAGCAGGATCCCCACGCTGCCCTGGACGTCTCCAGACAAGTCTGCTGTTGTCGTCAGGACACAGTTGGAAACGGGACTCGTCACTAAGGACTATACGTTCCCAGTCAGCGTAGTTCCAAGTTGATTGATCCCGGTACCACTGTAATTCTGCACTTTCTTGGTGCGTCGATTTTTTTTGTTATAGAGAATATTTCAGCATGAAATCAACAATGCACACCCAAGTACAAAAAGTTTTTTTTTGATTGAGTTTTTATACTCGGTTGGTTGGTTGGTTGAATTTTATGGTACAAGGGAATATTTGAACATGCTGCGCCAAACATCTCCAGTAATGGATGGATAACTTCAAGTAATGGATCTACACACACAAAGAGAGTTTTACTGATACAGAAGTGAGAAATATACCCAGGGAGGAATCGAACCTGAACCACCACCAACTCGCAGGTTGTTAGCGCAGTTAGAAAACCCACTGGGTCACGACGGTTCCACTCAGTGGAAGAAAACGTACATTTCTATCGTAACGGAGTAGTGTAGGTCTGGAGTACAGGACCGGAATCAACAGCCCCCTGGGATGCAAACGCTGCTGATTTGATGACGCAGGCTCCTTCAAGCTACATCGTTGCCAAACGACAAATACAAATTATGCACTTTTCGGGACAACATGAGAGAAATATATATTCAGATAGTGCAACATTGCAAAGTAAGAGAGTGAAACGACTTTTCTTATACCTGAGACAAGACGTTGAAATGATTAACTATATATATGGCCGATATTATAATATATAAAGTCCTCTTTTCAATACCCACATTTTTACATACATTCGAAAAGTTTATTGATAGTTTGAATTAAAATGGAACGTGCGTGATTTTCATAATACAAGTGTTTTGTTTGTTTATAAAGCTGTCTACGATGTACGATGTCAATAATTTAGTTCCACAGTGAAAACACCTTCTGGCATCTTATATGTAAGAAACAGTGCAATTCGCAAACAGTTGGAATAATTTTTTTCACATCAACAGCACCTTGACGATTTAGTAGTAATAGACATTTAATTGCTTTAATCTAATGTTGCTATAACGTAATTAGAAAGAGTTGACGACCCCTTCCTATCTTTACCATAGCAGTTTTTCTGACATGTACACAGTTAAATGTCTACTTCTATGCAAATTGTCATATTCTTCATTTTATTTCCACATAATTATAATTATCTTCTCTGGGATCGAACCAATTTTAGCGTCCAATTATTGCTTTTTCTCAGAATAGCAAATATAATGGCTCCTTCTCTTTTATAACATGCCATTTTGCTGGGTTGCTACCAAGGAACGCCAAATTGAGTGCGATAAAATTCCAGGTTGATCGGGCATTAGATTCCCAAGACGTTCTTATTGAGAATATTTTTTATTTTAACTTTCATTTACCCGGAACTGTTTGTTTCCGTGTAGTTAATACTATTGTTTAAAAGATAAACTGATTGAGGGGTTATGGAAATGCTTTGATTATTTCAATGCTTCTCCGAAATGCTTCTTCACTTGTTTTAATAAGATTTTGTGGTTTTCGTTTCGTTGTCTTGCGTTAAGTGCTCTCGTTTGCTGAAAAAAAATTTGCTGTTATTCGGTTTGGGAGATTTACAGCATATTTTAATCGACATTGTTTGTGAGTAGATTACGTTTTAATGAGGGTGCTTCTGCGATCAATTTCTTTTGCAAAGAATTGGTTTCGATTCATTCATTTTGAAATGCAAATGCGTGGGATACAGAAGGCCCGGATCCCTATATTTATAACAAATAAACACGCCTTTATTTGTTATAAATATAGTACTTGACAGTATAACTTAAATTCATTTTATAAAATGTAAATTTCAAACCCTCATCGGATTTGTTTGTTTTAAGTCCGATGAAAAAGTTTATGAACTTTCCGTAGGCAGATTTGATTCGCCAGTGGAATCATGTGATGCTTGATGTAGTAGTTGCCAAGCAAAAAATACAAAGCATACCTTTTTAGGTATCACTTAAGTTAAATATGTATTGAGATTACTGCAATGCCAGGGGTTGAAAGTGAGTTTGTGTAAAGTATTGAATTAGAAAAGGTTGATTTGGCCATTTTAGTTGAAGATTGCAACTGAATTATAGTATGAAAATGAAGGACAAATAAAAGAAAAATAACATACCGTATAAATTAAATTGTTTTATGACACATTCAAATTGGACTGTGATAATTTAGAACGGATAGTTAGAAATTAGTGTATATGAATTACATTCTTACAAGATATTCTAATAAACATTCTTCTTAAAAGACATTCTAATAAACATTCTCCTTAAAAGACTTTCTAATGAACATTCTTCTTAAAAGACATTCTAATAAACATTCATCTTAAAACATTCTAATAAACATTCTTCTTAAAACATTCTAATAAACATTCATCTTAAAAGACATTATAGTAAACATTTTTCTTAAAAGACATTCTAATAAACATTCTTCTTAAAAGACATTCTAATAAACATTGTTCTTAAAAGACATTTTAATAAACATTCTTCTTAAAAGACATTCTAATAAACATTTTTCTTAAAAGACATTCTAATAAACATTCTTCTTAAAAGACATTATAGTAAACATTTTTCTTAAAAGACATTCTAATAAACATTCTTCTTAAAAGACATTCTAATAAACATTGTTCTTAAAAGACATTCTAATAAATATTGTTCTTAAAAGACATTTTAATAAATATTCTTCTTAAAAGACATTCTAATAAACATTCTTCTTAAACATTGAAACATTTTTAAAAATCAAATGCTTACGAAACATAATTTGTAGAACAAGAATGTTACCTGGATTAAATTGTTAATTTGGAAATAAGTATAATAGCAATTTTCAGTGAAAACAAACAAACCAGATGGAAGAGGAGGAGTTCACTTCCTGTTATTCAAATGCTCTCACATGTTTATACCTTGAAATATAAATTTTCGTTGTTTTGTTGACATCTGGCATTTAATCAACTTTGAGTTGATTGATCACCTATCCTGTGTCAATCTGGAATTGATTCTTTGCAATTTTTATTAGCGAAGTGCCGAAAATCGTTGAAAAAACAAGATAATGGACGTCACGTTCAAAATACGTCCAAGAACATATTCTGTCGCAGAAACATTACCGTCACCTACAATTAGCTAGACAGAGAAAACCTCATATTGACATCAAAGGATACATCTCTCAACTAAATCAAAATCAGACACGCAAACGAAACCAAGTTGATGGAACTTTTACTTCTTAGGAAACAAAAAACATTTAAACAAACTAAAACAGAAAAGGAAAAAAAAAATCGAAGACTTCTAGGGCAGACGATTTTTTTTGAAGTCCTTATCACAGCAGTCGTCTTCTTCGGTTAGTTCCACCGTTGTGGTTTTGAGCTAGTGACAGGGTCCCGAGTGGGCAGGTTTCCTCCGCTGTGACTGAAACAGATATTCGAAGGAACTGCTACTTGATAACAGAATCCGAGCTTCAGTCGAACGAGCAGAATCGAGTTTGAAAAGCATGAGGTGCCTGCTATTCGTTCTCACAAAATAATGACACTTTGGCTACAGGTTTTGGAAATGCGATAGCAGTGTTTGATAACACGATGGCAACGATAGGCGGAGTGCTTTTTAATAGGAGACATGTTTAGGATTGACATTTACACTGTGTGTGTAAAGTTTCAGAGCAGTTTTATTTTGGGGATTGTAATTATTTAAGATAGAATCCGTTATTCACAAAAAGTTTTTTTTTCAATGCTTTATTAAAATGAAAAGAAATGCAATTGCTCGAATTTTATTTTAGAATAATTTATTACCCTTCAATATGAGTGAAAGAAATCCTCCTAAAATACACGTATCTTATATAATCTCCATGATGCTGATAATGTTTTAAGAATAAATCAAACAAAGGGATTTGAGATCTTGATATCGAAACTGAGAATATTTTAAACTTGAATAAGAGTTCTATGAAAGCAATTTTTACTGAAAACAAACCAGACGAAATACGAAAGTTTTCCTTCCGCTGTAGCATGATACATATCAGAATTACCTTAAAATGTAGTTTATCATCGTTTGGCAACCTTTTATGTTCAATATTATTGGTGTTAACCTTTTGACTACGGCTATAGATATTACTGAGGCGATTCTTTTTAGGCGCGATTCTTATAACTTTCAAGGTATAACTGATGTACTGGCCGTTGTATAATTTCATTCATGGCACGCGCGATCATGGTAAAACTACTGTACCGGTCGTAGTCTGAAGGATAACCAATCAACAATTAACGAATTAATTCCGAATTCATTCTTTGGAAATTTTATTGGCGAAATTTTGAAATCGTGTTTGGAAAACAAGCCAAGCGGTATTACGGTCGGATGTATGTATTTTATGTATATATTTTTAATTAACGTTGCTCTGAAGCAACACAACGGCCTATTGGCAACTGTCTGGGATCTATCCCAAAGGAAGAGATCCGAGGACAGCACCACGTAATTTTGAACCACGGTCTGATGACAAGACAACACCTGAGCTGGCACCCCACTCTCCGTATTACGGCCGGAATACATACAACAAATCCGTATCGCAGCATAAATTCTATCACCACATAAATTAAGCTTGCCAGAAAATGCCTCACATTGAAAATTATCAATTATGCCTTGTTCTAGAACAAGGAATTAGACTGAAGTAAAGTGTTAAAAAAGGAGTTAAGCTATTAAATGAATGTGATACTTTTTATCATTTCATGGTTTTGAAACCGTTTGAAACTATTACGCTTTGGTCTTAAATTTCCTTTCATTAAATCACCACAACGTGGAACCATGAATTATTTTGTGGTAAAAATTCGAACTAATTAATTTATGTCAAAAAAATATTTCTACTGTATTTAGAAATTGATGATTTACGCTCTCTTCTACTTCAATCTGGGAGATATATTGAGAATCGAGGGACAAAATGGATTCCCCCTATTAAATGTTCTGTTGCCATTTGTTTTATTTGTTCTGTTGCTTGGAACCCCCAGTCTTTTTTTTTCACCACTCACTATTGAAAAAAAAATTTCGAATTTTAATGTACGTAACAATAAAACAAGAGTAATATATCGTTGTCACTCTAAGAATCTAATAGATTTTATAGATTGGAAGGAAAATATGCTTTATATATATCATATGATTTAACTCCTTCATTATTATATTTGTTTTGTTTTCATTAATGCATTTTATCATAGGATTATTTTTTGACTTCAACTAACTTTTTATCCTAGTGAAATATGTATAGTTTAAGAGTACATTTCTTTTTCTGAACTACATTTGTAAATTGAATAGCACAAAAGATTTTTGGATACATAAATATCTGAAATTACATTACGTATCTAAATATTCTTTGCAATTCCTTTTTGAAACGGAAACTTAAATTTGATGTAACGAATTCTAATTCCTTGATTAATAGAATCCAGCACCTTCTGAGAACGACACTCTTGCGCTAAGCTAGTACATCGATCAGATGCGATCATTCACAAGCTTCTCCATCTCCGCTGAAATCATTAAATAATGGGTTCTTTCATAAGTACCCGATCCCCCAATCAGTTTGATGACAATTTAGTTTAATAGTTCTTTTCAGTGCTGCATTTCGGTACACAATGCTCTTGACATTGAAAGTGATTGCTTTTCTCCCCACCTTTTCGAATCCCGATAATTACACTCCCAACCTGTTGTGCAGCCCTTTCGAGCGCAGGTTGGCGGCTCCTTTGATATATTATCTCCACGGGGCGTTCGCTCTACCGCCATGGACGGTGATTTGTATCTTGTTTTTGCAGGCAGGAGGGGCTTTTTTTCTTTACGATTTATCGGATGCAAAAACCTCGGCTTGTACTTCCGATCTTGTTTCGCTTTATGTTTTGGGTCCATCGTATTGGTTGTCCTATGCTAGCGTTTGTTTGCAGAAGCGAATATCGAAATATAACATGTTATGCACAATTACTCAGAAATGGTTTCGAAAGGATATTTTGTACATCAAAACATGACTAAGTTTGCTAATGACCAGATATTTCCACATAAAGGCATTACTGTATTTTCTATGATGACGTGATCAAAATAGGGTATGTTTACTTCTAATGACGAGATAACAACTCCAACAAGATAGTTAGTGACGGGATACCTCGCCAATATAACCACGAAGAGGGTGAAAGAACTGTAAAATAAATCTTTTGCTTGGATTTGTAAGTATATTCATATCAGTTTCAAATCACAAGCATTGCCGCCCAAGCGGTATAGTGGATAAAGCACTCTGCTCCCACGCTTTGGGTTCGTGGTTCGATTCCCGACTAGGGCTACTGTCCTAGGGCTGGTTGTATGTGATGTCCGAGGAAGAAGTCAGACTCCCGCCCAAGTGATTCCACGCCAAAATGTGGATAGCTACACTCCCTATGTCTTTACCAGTGATCAATTTGTGTGTTTGTAAAATAAAATCTGTGTTCTTGTTCTGTGTCTGTCCTACTTTAGATCACTGGGCCTGATCTCGTGTTGGACAGTTCAGGAGACACACGTCAACAACAACAACATCACAAGCATTAGTTAGTTGGATTGAAAATGATTCGATAATGCTATGTGTATGATTAAAGCGTGAGCTTTCTTTTACGATATTGACAACTTTACTCACAAATAAACACCAGAAGCGCTCCTGGATCTACTTTAAGGGTCTTATCAGTTTGATGGGCTCTCTTGGATGCTTTACTAACCCTACTGATGGTTGTCTCGACGAGGTATCTCGGTTTTTGAAACAACTGACTAGATCTGTTGGATACCTCGTCATTAGGAGAAAACACGATGACACTATCATTAGACAAAAAATTGACTAGATCTTGATACATCACCAACAAAAATTGACCAGGTCTTGATATCAACACCAACAAAAATCGGCAGTATCTTGAGGATATCTAGTCAGTAGCATAAAAGGTCAGATCTTGATAACGAGATATCTCGTCAAAATCACTTGGAGGGTTGAAAAGTTACATAAAAATTTCTCAGTGAGATTTCTGAAGAAAATCACTACTGTGGCATTATAACCTCCTTTTTTTAGAAAGGTATTGACGCGCTGAAACTATTATCCCATGATATAATTTCCAAGGTAAATAAATAAAAAATTAAATTAAAGTTTAAAAGAAATTAACATAAAGTTCAAATCACTGCTGCCGTTTCATGGCCTTGCCTAAACAGGAAATGGATCAGTTCTCAGGTATGTTTATTTTCCCCTCGATGTCCAAATGTCATAAATTTTATATAATACTCTCATACGTATCTTTTATTTGAATTTTTAAAGAAGTTAAGAACTTTATAGAACCTAAGCATAGCGAATTACGAAATTAATATCGGACTTGTTTATCTAGGACATATTACCTAGGACATGTTTATTTATAGTTGGATTCCTATTACGCCTGCATATATATATATATATATATATATATATATATATATATATATATATATATATATATATATATATATATATATATTATTCATATACGTATAAATATTCTGAAAGTAATCAATATTATTTTTTAAATTTACGGTAGCATGGTAGGCAAGAAAACTGTCTGTTTCCATATTTGTAGTGACTGTGACCCTAAATTTTGTGATACTTTTGATAATCCTCATGTGTGTCGGTCCAATCGTTTTCCAACTCTATCGGGCCATGAGGAATTCCCCACAACCACCACAATGCCAATTCGTCCTTGGCATCGGCATGAACTGAGGAAAAAGTCCCAAAGAAAAAGGGTGTGAAGAGGGAGAAATATGAATACCGAATTTCCAAGAGTAGAGGGGCTGTATAGCATGAGGGGGCTGGCTCACTCCACTCCTTCGAGTTCCTCTCACCGTCACAAGCGGCGAAATGTTAAAAGAAAGTAAATCGCTATCCATCATGTCTTGGGTCAGTGCAGTCGGCGCCAAAGCCAGAACAAGCCTCAATTAGCCGTGACTGAAAGTGGAACGTTAGAGTAGGTGGTAGTAGAACCTACAACCCTACTTTTGCAGGGTGCCCTTCCGTCTGTCCCGCATTCAGGTAAACGCAAGGCGGGAGCAAAGGTCTTTGGTGTTGTATGCGCCATAGACATGTGCCACGAAACTGATATGATGTGATTGACTTCGTGGTGATGGTGGATTATTGTTACTCACTTCTTGAGTACAAGTAAATAAATCTAAATGCATTTCGGTATTTCCCCATTGAGTACCATACAGTAAGGTACCCAAGTAACCCGTTGGAAGAGTACCGGATAAGAAATCAAGGGCTGCGAGAGTTCAAAACTCTATCCAACCAAAGATCGTCATGTATGTGGGGGCTGGTGCACTTTAAATCGATCATGGCCTCAAACACCATCACCTTGGTGTGGAAGTTTAGAGAGTTGGGTGCCAACTCAGGTGTTGCCGTCGTTATCTGACTGTGATTCAAATGCGAGTTGTCGTAGGATCTTTCTCTACTACCTTAATAATTGATATAGGATTGACGCCAATATCCCGTTGTGTTGCCCCAGTTGATTCAACTATCTTACTATAGTAAACAAAAATTATGAGTGCCAAAATTTAAGAACTTAGTACTTACGAAGATATACTGAGGAGAAAAACTGGGTTTCTTGGTTAAGGTTTATGTGTGTTGTCGCTGGATCAACAGAGAGCTATAAAAGTAGCTTGTTCTCGCTGAACGACAAGGTTTTATGATCTCTATTGAATTAGTCAGGCCTGTCAGATTCTCCAAATTGCCCCCATGTGGCCCTTCAGTCATGGCAGGAACCCAACTCAAGATTTGCTCTCTCGTGCGATGTGGTAGGTTCAAGTAAGTTAACTGTCTAATTAAAACGTACTTACGAAATTCTATATACATTAAGAGAGGCTATGTCTCTAACATACTCTTTTCAACTCAAATAGCTTCCATTATTCCGTACGAATAATTTGGCATATAGATTGACGTGAAGCTAATCGAATAATTCTAAATGACGAGAAGTTCTGACGATAACAGAAACAAAAATTCTAAAGATATTTTCTAAAGATTTTCTCAACTGGCGTCTAAGGAATAAAAACAAAAAATAATTAAAATTTGAACAATTCTTAATTATTCTCGATCCAAGATAATTAATGGGCACGCAAACGATATTCATTTCACATTCGCGCAAACGATAATTATCCGGCACACACGCACAAACCTTTGCTCTGATCTAAAAAGACGGCTCCAAAACAAACCGATGATAAAGCTCCATATTTCATTACTCTGTTTCAAGACTATATTGGGCTGCGAGACAGAGACTTTTGACGCAAAGGCTGTCTGGAAGATAAAAACTTTCTTTCTTGTATTGATCTCCATAAATCTCATTTGCTTTACTCTAAAACTTACACACAAAATAACAATACTTGGAGATACTATCTTCACTGCAGTATCGCCAAAGAAAGTAAAGTTAAGAGATAGAAATAGTTATTGCTGGCACATTTTACTTCGTTTTAGTGTAATCTGTGGTGAAGTCTCTGTGTGAAGTTTCTGTGGTGAAGTCTCTGCGGTGAAGTGATGCTTAAGGTATCCGACTAGGTTCGAAACAATTTTTTTTAAACGACTCTTATATCACAATTTAAACATTTTTCATACTAGTTCCAAATTACATGTTTCGAATGTAAATAAAGCAAATGTTTCGATGGAAATAAAGCAAAAAATAATGCACCGACTCATTATTTTTTTTGTCAATTGGGCAAATTAAGGTAAAATTCAATCAAAATGATTACCCAATATGGCTAACGCTCTGTATAAATTTCTATTAAATTAATTTTAATTTCCTGGCAGCACCATATATCTATGATATTAGTGACGACAATATACTACAATCAAAGAGATATTGAAATGTCAAAAAGTATCGCTCGTTATATGAAGCTAAAATTTTAATTTTACAAAATGTCTACTTGTCGTTTAAATTAAACAGCTATAAACTAAAAAGTATGCATTTTGCAACTAAACCTATTGTATATTGTCATTACAACATGTTAATAAGTAATAATATTTAATTTCGTAGAGATACCTCTGCAACTTTTTGAAAAATCATGTTAAGAGTGTGCAATATTTGCTTAAAATTGTGTTTTCCAGAAAAAGCATTTAAAGTTTACCTTTGTGTTTTTTGTCATTGCCAAATTCTTCGAACAAATTCATCAAAACTTGATGTAAAATGTTGAGGCTTGATTGTAGAAAATAATTTCAACAAATTTGTTTAAAATTATTTGTATTTTTGAAAAATTAGCGGATAACCTCCCAATATCCGATCATTTCAATCGTACTTCCGGTTTAGATTTCTGTCGTTCAATAATACTAAAATCGCTATAACTTTATTTCCATTTATCGTAGACTTAAAACAATTACAGATTCTGAAACTTAAGAAACTGGGCTTCAATATGAGAGAATAAAACAAATTTGAGAATTTTGGTCAAAATTGCGTTTTAAACGTAGTTGATACCTTAAGATGTGGAAACGCAACTGTGAACTGAATTGAAGTAGTGGTTCTGGTAATGAATATAAAACCAACGGACACAAGAACAGAATATATTGGGACCCGGCATTAAGGAATATAAGGTGTCAGAACGGAATAGAAATAAACAACTTGAATGTTTTAGTCATTGTATTTATTCATGTTGTGATTAGGATTAAATATTCTATAAATCCTCGCACTCTTTAGAGTAAGAATGAAAAATAAATGTAATAAAAGCCTTTGATTAATTTAACAAAACTGTATTTCTTTGAAAGTTACAAAATGTATCTGATAGTAATAAAAAGAGAAGTGTATATATTGTTAAACGACTAGTAACATTTTATGACTTTAAAATTCAGTATTCTTTCGGACACATCCGGGAACTTAATAAATATAGCACCACTTCATTCAATAACAAATATATATTTCAGGATTGTGAACTAATTCTTTCTGGTAAGCCTTCGCAACTGTTTCAACAGCCTTTTCTGATTTGCATTTATGCCTTTTCGTGCACCAGTCTCCTATAATACAGCAGCTCATGATCCGTTTCTTTTATGCATTTCTTTTCCAAATTCTTAACATGAATATTCTATCAGCAATAAAATTCGCCCTTGTTATAGACCTAATCCCCTTTCACTTGTAACTTAAGACTACGTGTGGGGATGATACATTTTTAAAAGCATACCCCAGCATTTGTTTGCGATGGAATCGTAAAGATTTTATCTGCTTGTTAAGTTTAAATGAATAAAGATGAGGCGGACATATCAATTCTTGAGTCCGTTCTTTTACGTTTGGGACTTTTATGATTGTGCTATTTCCGTAATTCTTTTAATGATTTCTTCAAAAACTAATATTTAATAAGTGCTTTTTATAAAATTTCTCCTCTCTTCATTTCGCGGATATAGATGATTCAATTCTGTATTTAATTTGAAAGAAACAAAAACCCTTTTCTTGTACTTTGTCTGAATTTAAAAGGAAGATGTGTATTTAACGTGTGAAGTCAATTTCGTAAAGATGCATCGGTAAAGGTAGTTTTGTAGTCCAGTGAAAATTAGGCGCCAGTGGTTGGCACAAGTTGCAAAAGAAGAATAAGGTACCAGAACAGGATGTTAAGCCGCCATCACAACTGAACGTCTCGTGCAATGCTTCTGTACCTCAATTTTGTGGGAATCAGATGATAGAAAAAGATATGTGTCTAGTAAAAATATTATCCTGAGCCCTCTTTTGTGGCTTTCTAATAAAAATAGTTTAAATTCTATGTAGTCACGAAAAAAACCCCGAGAACCACTTCCCTTCATTCGAGCAATTTTAACAGTAGAGAAAATTCAAAGATGGCGTTGGACGGGAACCTAACTTTTATAAATTCAAATGCAGAAAATTTGCTTAAGGGGCCATCTTCATATTAAATTGAGCATCAACTTCATAATTTCCAATAATTTCCTTATTTCGACAAGCAATTTCGAATCTATTTCGAATTTAACCTCATATACCAAATTTTATGTCATTAGGTCTTACCGTTTCGAAGTTATGAGTACAGAAAGATTAGAGCTCCTAATATTAAATCAGTTTCTTACCATTGAATGCATATCTTCCTAAATAATATTTCTATAGCGCTGATATTTGGGGTAATATTACTGTTAAACAACACGAACAAAATATCCACCTAATATATTATTTAAAAAGTAGTTTTTAGTATGTAACAAAAATAATTTAAATAATGCTTGAAAATATTATTAATTGGAAGCTTATTACATTTTAATGGGAATTGATTCAGAAGGACTTCTTGTAAGGTCATACAAAATTTCAGCTCATTCCTATAGTTAGTTTTTGAGCTACATTACATATTCCTCGCTATTGCGGTTTTAGGGGTCAACCAAAAATTTAAAAGGCGTTTGATAAAACCTCGGATAATAATTTTCGGATCGCTGAAAAATACGTTTGAAATAGTGTTCACATTTGAAATTCGGGTAGCTATAAATCTAATTGAGTCTATCAAAGTGGTCTAACCCACCAGCAGAATACTCAATGAAGATAAATGCGATTTTCTTGCCACAATTTTTAATATATTCTTATTTATCCGCAAGATGATTTGAGATTCTAAAAAACTGTTTTTCATTGATCAACGCTAAGTTATTTTGCAATTTTAGAGCACTTGCCCATCAAAAAAAATAATAATAAATGGTCTTGATAAAAGTTTCGGATTTTTTTAGTTAGGCCACTTTTTCTCCGATAGCTTTAATTAATCTTAATCTACAAGTAGCGACATTTTATTTCGAGATAATGCCTTAAAATGGCACAATTTTTAGGATGGAATACCCCGGGATTAAAAGGTAGCAATGTCATGAAATTTCTTATTTAGACTAATTTAATGATGCAAAATCTGATTATGGCATCAAAGCAAGATGTTTTCATTAGAAAATTTTGTTGTTAATGCTAAATTTGATTTGTACAATAATTTTGAATTTGAATTTGTAGATCACGTTATTCCCTATTGAATAATACTTTTGAATTTGCTCTAGTATAAATAGTGCTCAAAATAAAAGAGGTGGCTCGTTTTTTTCCACGTGACAGTACCCATCAAACTTTTGTCCCTTAAAAGGTGTTAAACCTGAAGAGAACACAGTTACATATTATGATTTAAAGTTCCATAACACACTTCGTATGTTATATAAGAAGTATAATGATAATAGCAAAAAAGTAGAAAATGTAAAACAATATAAGGATAAGGAATAATGTCAAATAAAGGCAATTGCTGTGTGCAGATAACTTTTCGAACCTTGCTTGAATGTTTGAAAATGATTCATATTCTAAGCTAATTACTTAATAACGTCACGAAATTAAATTTGATATTGAATTTAGTATTGCTAAATGTTCCGTGAAGAAAATTTTTAATAATAGTCGAAGCGTTTTTTTCCCCTGTCTGATAGAGGACTGATATCAAATTAGAAAACATTTCAAAATCTTAAGTTTTTAAAATATCAGTCCAAAGATGTAATTTTCTTAATAATGTAAACACTTCGTATTTCCAAAGAAGTCCAAATGCTTGGTAACTTGGTTGTAATGAAGTGAAAATGTTTCTCGTTTGAATTTTAAATGATTTTATTGTAATAATTTACATATATATATATATATATATATATATATATATATATATATATCTCCCAAAGCAGTTATTTTCCTTATGAGTAAAAAGTGAAAGATTGCAATGCGTACAAGCATTTATGTTGCGCACTCCTAGGACATGGAATAATCCACTATTTGAGAATCGCTTAGCTAAAGTATTAAAAGTATCAATTGGTTCATTTACTAAATCGTGTGAAGCGTCCATCACACAACAAACTACTAGTAATGTCACATTGCCCATTGGTAATATACTATCTACTCAAGCACTGATATTCCGTTTATAGGTAATTGAAATTATTCTATCGGAAGAATGCTTTTGAGTAGGTAGTTATTTGTTCTAGGTGCACGTCCGAGGAACGAAAGTCTGTCTTCTGATCGCTTTTATTGATAGATTGTATGCTAAAGTGTATGAAGAAAAATAAATTTTACAAAGCAGATCTGCTCGTATCCTCATCATACAATCCATTAATACCATACTCTGGTTGTCGTGTCTAAGTGGGTATGCACTAAGGATGCGACATCGACAGCAAAACATCGATGTTGATTGTACATGGCCCAAAAAACATCGATGTTTTTAAACACTGATGTTTTTAAGAAGCATCAGTGTATTCAACCTTTTCCCCCAATACTTAAAACTAATTTAGTAACGTCAAACATTAATGTCCGCGGAGGGGGGGGGAGGAGATTTAATTTGTCATTTGACGTGTTTATTAATTTATAAGTAAGACTTTTTTTTAGGGGAAAAACTCTTTCTGATGGGACAGATGTCGCCATCACTGAGAAATATTTAGTTGCGCGGTTAGTTTTCTTAATTTTTATTATGGTGCTTTTTTCATTAAAAAAATAAAACATCGACATTGTTAAAACATGGATGTTAAACAGACATCGGCTCCAATAAATCAATGGTAAATACATCAATGTTTTTTTAAAACATCGATGGCTTGAAAACATCGACATCAATGTCGCATCCCTACTTTTCAGACCCTTCACCCTTGGCCATTTTGGTCTAAAAGTATGTTCAATTTACCGATTGTAAAACTATTATGCTACTTGATAATTTTTTTAATTTTTATAATGGTACTTTTTTCATTTAAAAATAAAACATCGACAACGTAAAAACATCGACAAATACAAACATCGATGTTAAAAAAACATTCTCTGGCTCCAATACATCGATGGTACATGTTTTTTATAAAACATCGATGTTTTGATAGTCGACATCGATGTCGCATCCCTAGCATGCACACTGCGCGAGCAGTCTGTGTGTTGTTCGTGTTCTATTCCTGTCTAGTTTGTTTCATCCCTAGGTGTAGTTCTGTCTCCTATGTGTGAGTACAAACTTTCTTTGTGTAAGTATGTCAATTGCTTGATGTTGTCTTTTGCTCAGTCAAAAAATATGGCTTATGCGCATAAACCCAAACCAATTCATACGTACTACAACATACTCTTTCCAAAACTAACAAGAATGCTTTTGATCAAAAGACTGGCTTCAAATTTAATAATTGATTCATCTGAGGAAGTTCAGGCGGGCTCGTCTATCACACCGTTCATTATGTGAAACAATTCTAGGACAACTATCGGGCCGCGGTGTATAGCCCAGTTGGAAGAATTGCGGATTCGCAACTTGAGGGTTGCGAGTTTGAAACTTGATCCAACCAAAGACCTCCGTTTACGTGCAGGCTCGTAATCGTTAAGTCAGATGGGGCCTCCAATATCCTTACTTTGGCGTGTAGTGAAAATTTGGATTGTAGTGTGTCAGCTCAGGGTTTGTCTATTTGCCCTCGCTTGATCATGATTCAAAATTACATTGTGTTGTCCTTGGATCTTTCCCTTCGAGATGGATCCCAGACTGTGGCCAATAGCCAGTTGTGTTGCTCTAGTGTGACGTTAATTCAACTACCTACCCAAAACAATAATAAACAAATCACCGATTACTATACCAAATTTCGGAATCGGAAAATTGGCAATGGTACCACTCGGTATTGGTGTCCTCGAATATTTCCCTACTAGATGAATCCCGGATAATCGCCAATAGCCCATTGTATTGCTCTAGTGCGACGTTAATTCAACTACTTACTTAAAACAATAATAAACAAATTACTGATTACTATACCAAATTTCGGAATCGGAAAATTGGCAATGGTTATGGTGTCCTCTGATATTTTCCTACTGGATGGATCCCGGACCATCACTAATAGCTCGCTCTGTTGCTCTAGTGTGACGTTAATTCAACTACCTACCCGAAGCAATAATAAACAAATTACCGATTACTATACCAAATTTCGGAATCTGAAATCGGCTATGGTACCACTCGGTAATGGTATCGTCGGATCTTTCCATACTGGACGGATACCCGAATCATCAATTATAGCCTGCTCTGTTGCTCTAGAGTGACGTTAAATCAACTGCCTACCTACTCAAGACAGCCATAACAAATTATCGATTATAATACCAATTTCGGAATCAGAAAATTAGCATAAGTACTACGCACATCATTAGAGACATACTTTTTTCAGATCCCAAAGCTAGAGGGGGCGCAGGTTCTCTCCCCCTGTGTCAGTAAAACTTTCCTGGCACGTCCGTTTGCTCGACGTTGTTTAGCGCAGGTTGGCTAAACATGACCCTCGCACCACAACCAGCCGAACAACACGCAGCCAGTGTATTGATTCCGGCACGCGTAAGCCACGCGCCGCGACTCTTAATGGGCCAGTGCGGGACAAAAGTAAAATAATCTCCGTTCTGTTATTAAGACACCCTAATGCCGAATCTTGCCTCCTGTTTGTCCACCCGGGGGGCCCATCCTTTCATTCCCGCCGCCCTGCCTCGGAAACAAAGGACTTGTAAAACAAACTCCGCCTCGTCTTGCCTTCGGCAAGACGGCGCTTAAGCTGGCTATAGACTTGGAATTAGTTTTAAAGAGATAGTGTGCGCTAAAGCGGAGGAAAAAATCCCTGTCCTTCGTTTGTTTGACATCAGGAGAGCAGGGGGAGGACGCTGTGATAGTACTTAAGAAAAAGTGTTTGAATTTGGCTTCTTTTTTTCCACGTTATTATTATTATTATCTCTCTCTTGCTCAGGACGTCGAGAAGGAAGATTTTGTTTTCTGTGTGCCTTGGTTTTATTTTTCGCTTTTGTTACGGGGGTGTTTTTATTTTACGGGGCTCTCAATTTAGGTGAACGTGTGTGCCTTGTCTTCGTTAGGATCGGGCATTGTGATTTTTTCGTGGGGGGGGGGGAGGAGAGAGAGAGAGAGGACCCGGATAAAATTGAGGTGCGCGTTGCCGTATTGTTGAAGTTAGGTGAAGTGGATTGCGATATAATCGACTTCGATTGTAAATTTTGAAACGGGGGTGCGAGTTTCTTTGTCTTGGACTGCTTACCGCAAGATAAAGACGGTGTTGATTCCTTTTGAGATAAACGAGTCCGCGGTGATGATATTGTTTTTTAAAACTTTTAAATTAAATCGATTAAATTCCTGGGAGGAAATATTTTCGGGTGTATTTACAGCTGAAAAATTTCCACCTTTGTGTCGATGAACTGTTGAAAAATAACAGAAAGTTTAGCAATGAAAATTATTTATGCTGAATCTCTAATTTCTCCTAAAAATTTTCAATTTGTAATTTTCTTAGTGCGTTTTTTTTCACTCTAAATCTAACTATATTTCATAGGTCGAAATTACAAACTTTTCTCTCACTTTATTGAAAACTAAAAGCGACATAAAATTTTGCAAAAATGATTAGGTTTACATGTTGACGATTGTATATAAATGATTAAGTGCTGTATATATATATATATATATATATATATATATATAAAATCTGGCAAGATTTTGCAATATTGAGAAAAGTGAAGATCCCGGTAATTGTTATGTTAATTTCATATAACTAATTTAATATAGTTCGTTTTTCGTCATTTCAGTCCTTTTTACACTAGAACCACTGTATCAGTCATTTTAAGCCTTTCTGAAATTGTCAAATTTTAGATATTATTTATTAAATTTGAATTTAAGTATTGAAATTAGTTTCAAAGTAAGGCCCGTTCGTTTTTAGGGATAGACATACTTCATAGTTTTTCTAAACTTTAAATTCGATGGTGTTAAAATAGTTTTATTATTACGTTTTGAATTTTATTTTATGAGAGGGATTTTCAGTGTAAACAAACGATGTGACCACACCAATGTGAGGACATTTGAGGCCACGAAAAATTAAACATGTATCAGCCTCCACGTACAAGTTGCTATTTGTAGGATTGAGTTTCGAACTCGCTGCCCTCCGATTGCTAAAAAGCTAATCTACCAAGAAGTTGTAAAAATGTCTGAAATGCTACGTAATAATTTAAATTATTTACTTTATAGGTTTTCATCGTTACATATTATCAAGTGACTATTCCTAACACTTGATTTAGGTGTTACAAAAATGCTGAAAACATTCCCAGCTTTTATTAATTAAAGGAAATAGTTTGCATGCATTGGTTAAAGAACAGGGATGGCTAGCTAAACTGCCTTTGGAAGCCACATTCCAGGAAAGAATATTTGAAAGAGACATTTATTTATCTTTGATTACAAAATAAAAAACAATAACAAACGGATAGTTAGTTCTATTTTTTAAAGTTTTTTTAACCACAGATCCCACGGTAAACCTGATTCATAGATGAAACACAAAACTGCATTGCTTTCTTAGCTGAGACATGTTTGACTCAAAGCAAAACTTTGAGCATAAGAAATGTGTGAAAATATCACAATATTGCTCTGTCTACTCAGAGCTGGTTCGTCAATGGAAGTTGCACGAGTCTCGCAAGTAACAAACCTCACAAACGTAAGCAATTATTGTTTTAAATATATTTTGCTTGCTTCAATATAAGTGTAAAAGAGAAGGACAACTTTGATTTTGAAACTTGTTTTGTTTTTTCATTTCCTCCTCAAAAGAGAATAGCGGACTAAAAGCACTGTTGTTGGTTGCGCTCTCAAAACGATTGCACTATCAAGTCATCAACCTAACTTTCAGCATATAACTGCCAAGATGGACAACATTCGGAAAGCACACACAAGCGAATCTAATTTTTAAACATTTTCTTTACAAAATTGTTTGATAGAATACGAACAATATTTTGATTTGAATAACATTTTTATTTTTATGTTTTTTATTCCATTTTTATTTTTATGTTTTTGAATAACATTTTTATTTTTATATTTTTGACTTATATTTTTATTTTTACGTTTTTAAACAACATTTTTATTTTTATGTTTTTGAATAACATTTTTATTTTTATGTTTTTGACTAACATTTTTATTTTTATGTTTTTGACTAACATTTTTATTTTTATGTTTTTGAATAACATTTTTATTTTTATATTTTTGACTTACATTTTTATTTTTATGTTTTTTTAGTAAAATTTTTACTTTTATGTTTTTGAATAAAATTTTTATTTTTATTTGTTTGAAAAACATTTTTATTTTTATGTTTTTGAATAACATTACTTTTTTTATGCTTTTCAATTACATTTTTATTTTTATGTTTTTGTATAGCATTTTTATCTTTATGTTTTTGAAAAACTTTTTATTTTTATGTTTTTGAATAACATTTTTATTTTTATGTTTTTGAATAACTTTGAAACTTTTATGTTTTTGAATAACTTTATAACAAGAAATAAAATAAAAAAATTACTTTTGGACATAGATCAGTTTTAGTTTATCAGATTTCATACATACCTTTTAATTGCATAAGAGCCGTACTACTCTCCTAATAGAGTCGCGTAATGGCCACCCCTGTTGTAGAATATATTTTTGTACAACGATCATACAAATTCGTCTAATGAGCACGGGAGCAGAAAGAGCTTAAACGTCGCAGAACAAAGTCTTTGCAGAACAATTTTTTCTTAATTTTATCAAAATTTTGGCCGATTTTTTTTCAATCACTAGTTACGATGTTCTGCAGCGTAAAGCGGGTTCCTTGACACGCCATTTTTTTCTAGCTTGGGAATACAACCTCCCTACACCGCCCAAATTACCACAAACGTTTTATAAATAACACATCTTCTATATCAATGATAAAATATTTAACTACAAAAGTTATCGAAAGAATTGGAAATTCTGAAAGTATGTCTTGGTTTTAAATAAAGTAAGTTAATTAATTCTGATGTGTTTTTAAATAAATATGTAATACATATTTAGCCGATAATTGTGTTTTACGTCTGTTTTTGCTTCGACTGCAGTTTTCAAAATTAGGACAAAATGCCTGCAGAACAATTGCAATTGCTTGGAGTTGTGTTGTAGAACACTGAATACAATTCTGCTCCTGGGCTAATGAAACTGTGGAACTTGTATACAAATTTCAATAGATTTTGATTATTACCTATCGAGTTATCGGTGATGTTCCATAATACGTGAACTGGCTCTCTTTGTTTAGCAAATAAATTCAGTGTTCCTTATTAACCTTCCAAATTGTTTTAACGAAATATATCGTCCATCAAGATCTGAGAAAATTTGCGTATGACGAGATATCTCGTGATGAAGACCTTTTTTTTTCAAGTTTAATACTGCCAATTTTTTAGGACGAGATCAAGATCTGGTCAGTTTTGTATTGCCGAGATACCTCAGTAAGACGATTACTAGGAAAGTTAAAATGTGAGTGACTATCACACTTTAGTGTATAGCGAAATCAGCTTTAATTATGTCACTTTCGTCAAAGATTGTCGATTCACTGAAAATCAAGAAACACCAGTTAACAGCTACGAAATTGACTGCGGCAGAAGAAACTTTCGATAAATCTGGAAAAATCTTCATTATCCCGAGAAAAGTTACCAGTCCGTTCCTCCCAGAACCAATTGACATTCTCCTGCCAATAATTTAAAGTAGCTCCTCCGAAGCAATTTCCCACACGAGCTCATATTAAAAAGCTGTTCCGATCTCCCCACATCAAATCCAACCCCTTCTCCAGATCCAGCTCTTCAATCCCTGATACCTCGTTAGCTGGCAGCGGCTTCTTCCCTTCCTTGCCTGGTCTTATTTACAACTGCAGAATCCGTCGAGGAGGGAATGAATAAAAAATAAAATTAATAATATTTCGTAGAAGGCACGAGTTTAGGAAATAAGCAAATATATGGGAAGGAGCAAGAGGGAAAAAAGTAAGGGGAGGTTTTGGGTGATGAGAGAAGACGAGTTTGGGATCTGGAGGTTCGGAAGGAAAGATGGCCAAGTCCCGCATTTTATTTCATCTTTGATGAACATGGGTGTAGCTTATTTTAACTCGAGTTCAAAACCTATTTGTTCATTTTAATACATTTTTAGAATTACAACATCAAAGAAAGCGTCTGTGGGTAAGACTTTAACAATTTAACAATAAAATACAAAAAATGTTGCTGTTAAAAGACACACATAATTTGTTATTATAAAATTTCAACTATACACAATGCAACATAAGAAATATTGTCGCCTTACATGTGAAATACTCTAATCATGTTTTAACTTTTCTGAGAAGAATATGATGATCTTCAGATTTGTGAAGTCCTTTATCCCTTCAAGTGGTTTAGACGAGATATCTCGTCTATCAAGATCTGGTAAGTATTCTAATGTAACGAGATTATTCTTCGAGACATCCACTAGGAGAGTTGAGTTGTTTCTTTGCATAAAGGGGTTAGATTTCCTCTTGAAAAACACTTAGTGAGTATTGCATAGTGAGGAGATATGTTTTTCTTTTCGTTTTTTCAGAACTGTTTCTTTACTCAGCGTGTTTTAAGCAGACGATATTACAATACAGTAAATAAATAAAATATCGGCTATTTTTAAAAAGTGCTCTCTGTGAGTTCATCTATACGTCTGGTGCTTGCTATTATTTCTGTTCCTGATCAGTTCTAAAATTGAAATTTTGATCTCGTTTGTCCCGGTTACAAAGTTTGCAAAAATATATTGCGTAGCCAGCTGTTCTCTCTAGGGTAAATGTGTATTTTGTTATGGAATCTTGCTTGATGCGTTCAAAATGTTCCATGTGACATGATAATTTGGTTGAAGTAAAAAACTGTAGAACAATTCTTTGTGTTAACTTTTAGGATGAGTGGTTGTTTTAAGTACATCTTCCTTTTTTCATTATTGCTCCAGATATTTTATCAATGCATATTTAAATATTTCTTCATGTTTTTTTAATACGCATGAGAGTAAGCTTTTCAATTGTATAAGTCTGTATCATTTTTAATTATTCTTTGTCTTCTTGATCTGAAACTTCATTTACATAAATTACAATTCGACTTTTAACGCCACACAAAATTGCATCTATTTATTTTAGAACATGTTTAATGAGATTTTTTATTTCCTTAACACGATTTCGAACTTTTATGGTTGCTTCAATCGTTTGTAAGGCTGACAAAGACTTCTGTATTGTATTTGACCTCTGTATTACAAGACTGGTTATACCAGTCATTGATAATTTAAAAATGAAGGGAAACTCCATTTAACGAAGATTTTAATGATTTGCAAGTGATTTACAATATGCACACCTTTTGTAATTTTATGGAATGATACCTTAAATTCCCTCCTAAAACAATATTAAAATATTGTATTAATATTACGGTTGATTTGGTTTGTAGGTGAAGAAATATTTTCTGATGATAAAGCAACCGCAATAATTCTTGCTCACAAAAGATCACATTTAGCTTTAAAACAAAGAATGAATTTAGCATTAAAGATTTCATAACGATAATTAGCGTAACAATACACTAAAATAATATTACTTGAACAACAATGAGTAACGAAAAGTTTAAAACAATTTTTTGTTTATTGTTATTTAATTTTTTTAACATAAAAAATATCCAAACTTTCTCATACATACAATGTTTACAGTAGCAAACAGTAGCTACACTTATATGGATGTTCTCAACTGTTAAAATATTATAATGAGAGTAAATATGTATTAATAATGTTTATTGTTAACAATATCAATTAAAAAATAAGCGTTGTTATAAATAATAATTTAATAGTCGAAATCCTCATCAAAAATACTTATGAATGAATAAGTAACCCTTTTGAAGAAAAGAGAACAAGAATAACAGTTCAAATTTTTCAGCTTTGTCAGAGCTATTGTTTGCATGTTATGGATCTTTGCTTCTTGTTGTACCCAAATAGTGATTTCAAGAGATCTCTTCCCAGGAAGATGTTTATATTGGTAACATAAAATCAAACATTAGTGAAAAAATCTTATAAATTGGATTAAGAAATAGAAAAAGATTTGACTGAAATTAAAAGCAACTAGGGTGAGTAATAGCATTTGAAAGTCGTGTCATCAGTAATATCCAGGAACTAAAAATAATTTTATAAATAAATATTATCAACACATTTGTTCACGAGAACTCATATTATATTCCAAGGAGTGTAAATATTTTTAGGTACTTGACTTGAATGATTGTGATAAAAGCTTAAAATGATAGGAAAATGAGAAAGAGTTGTGAAGCTTCGAATTTTTTATAACTTAACAAAATAGTTTTTTATAAGCAAAAAATAAAAAGACTTGGGTTTTTATCCCAAACACTTTGTAACAGGACTTGCTTGTGGTAGAAACCACATCTCAAACAAATGTTCTTAATCAAAACATGACACCCGTATTCGTTACAAGTCTGAGGGGAGACATATCTGTCCTATATGCAGAATTAACCATGCTGATTGATCCCTCTCAGCAACCATGAGACCGGATAAGATACTCATTCAGTTATGGATCTTTTTTCAAGAAAGTGAATGGATTTCGTCTATTAGAAATCCCCGTAGGATATGGTTAGACATAAATTCCAAATGAGCAGAATTAAATATCTCTCAACAACCATGGGGCAATATAAAAGATACTCATTGAATGATAGGTATATTTCAAAAAGTGTATGGATCTAGTCCATTAAAAATCTCCATTATATATAAGTAGACGTATCTGTCATATAAGTAGAATTAATAATGTGAAATGATCGCTCAACAACTGTTTGACAATGCAAAATATATGTCCATTTGAAGAAATGTACAGATCTCGTCTGGTACATATTTCTGCGGGATATATGTAGACATGTCGCTCACTCCTTACAATAACGTCATATCTAAAAAAAAGTGATTTTTCAGGAGAGTGATTTTTCAGGAGAGTGATTTTAAAGTTTAAAAGTAGATTGAAATGTATTAAAAATAAATATTACTTCTGCTGTCTAGCGTCTAAATATTGAGCGGTGAGATATGACGATCTTGTAGGGATATAGTACTCTTTCAGGGCATTCTGAAAACAGGCATAACTAAAAATAGCCTATTTTTGAGATATGACGTTGTTGAAAGGAGTGAGCGATATCTGTCTTATACACATAATTAACCATGTTGATTGATCTCTCAACTACTGTGGGACGATGAAAAAATGCTCTCAGAATGATATTGCTATTAATATTGCTAAATAAATATTACTTCTGCTCTCTAGCGTCTAAATATTGAGCGTTGAGATATGACGATCTTGTAGGGATATACTACTCTTTCAGGCATTCTAAAAACAGGCATAACTAGAAATCGCCTATTTTTGAGATATGACGTTGTTGAAAGGAGTGAGCGATATCTGTCTTGTAAACATAATTAACCATGTTGATTGATCTCTCAATTACTGTGGGACGATATGAAAAAATGATGCTCTCAGAATGATATTGCAATTAATATTACTAAATAAATATTACTTCTGCTCTCTAGCCTCTAAATATTGAGCGGTGAGATATGACGATCTTGTAGGGATATAGTACTCTTTCAGAGCATTCTGAAAACAGGCATAACTAAAAATCGCCTATTTTTGAGATATGACGTTGTTGAAAGGAGTGAGCGATATCTGTCTTGTAAACATAATTAACCATGTTGATTGATCTCTCAACTACTGTGAGACGGTGAAAAAATGCTCTCAGAATGATATTGCTATTAATATTGCTAAATAAATATTACTTCTGCTCTCTAGCGTCTAAATATTGAGCGGTGAGATATGACGATCTTGCAGGGATATACGATACTCTTTCAGGCATTCTAAAAACAGGCATAACTAGAAATCGCCTATTTATGAGATATGACGTTGTTGAAAGGAGTGAGCGATATCTGTCTAAAAGCATAATTAACCATGTTGATTGATCTCTCAACTACTGTGGAACGACGAAAAAATGCTCTCAGAATGGTATTGCTATTACAAAAAGTTTAAGAAGCCCGTCTATTAGAAATCGCCATCGGATAGAAGCGAAACATTAAACTCAGAAGCCTTCAACACAAGATTACACTCATCACTAAGATAGTTATATCATTCATCAATCACTAAACAAGGCCGGAGACACCCTCAAGGGCGAAATGGGACATCGAATTGTGATCGGAATATCGCATGGAAGCGAATCCACCTCCTTTAAGTGTTTCCCGACCCTACACAAAAAAGCCGTCGAGTCAAAAACCAATCAGAAAGCCAACGCGAAACTTTAATCACAGATCGAGACAACTTAACGAGCGAGAACACTGAACTTAATCACTTTCTTGGGCCGTCTTACCGGAATTCCACGACTGCTGTGTCTTGGTGACATTTCCAGGACTCATACCGCTTCGGGCCGCAGCCGACTAGGGCGTGATAAGGGGGTGGGTGGGAAAAAGCCACCGCTGCAGCTACTGCGGTCTGCTCGTTAACATGGGGCGCAAGACAGGAAATGAAAGTTTTCATCTGCACCGCCCAATCTGCATGGGGCGCGAACACCCTGTCACACCCCCGGAAGCTACAACCCTCCCCCCACTTCCCCGTAACCCTCAAAAACTATGTTTTCCACTCTCTGCTGCTGGTGTCTCTTTTTTATATTTTCTTCTCCATCCCCCAACACATTCTCTTTTTCTCTCACTCACACAGATCAGACGATCGGGTGGGTCGGACAATATAGGATAGAGCGGGAGGGTGAAAAAAAAATCCGGGGAAAACGATATTAAACGAGACAGGGATTCGTCTGACAGTCATATAAGCCCCCATGAACCTTCGGATGAGGGGGGGGGGAGAGCCGAAGTGAAATAAAAACGACGTTTTTCCTAAATGGTTTTTTCGGGGATTCTGCGACAAAAGTAATCGCCGCGTATTTTCGGCAGATGAAGGATGTCCCCGTGTTCCTGTGGTTGTGCTTAATGTCGACCCAGTGTGGATATCATTACAGATATTTCGCCCCACCCTCGTACTTTTATCCCCGTATCTCCCTTCTTTCATTTGAGGCAGAGATAGATTTGGTTTTATAGAACTCTGCGGACTTTTCCCTCGTGGTAAATGTTTATAGTCCAGATCGTATGTCATTGCGATCCATTTCTCTGACATTCGTATTTGATTCGAGTGAGTAAGGTTTCCTGGTGCACGGAAGCACACGGAGGTGCTGCGAAAGCGATTTGTTTCGTCGGCTCGTGCATGCCTTCTATTGAGTGTACCGCAAATTTTTTAGTGTGGTTCTGTTTGTTGTGTATCGAATGTATCGCAAGTGAAGGTTAGGTTCCATGCTTTAATATCTTTTTTTTCTATATGTCAAGTTTTTACCAAGCTTTCTTTTTCTGTACCTTGAATGTACCGTAAGTGAAGGTAGTTATTGGGATTAAAGCGATTTGTTTCGTTGGTTCGTGCATGGCTTCTATTGAATGTACCTTAAATTTTTTTAGCGTGGTTCAATTTGTTGTGTACCGAATGTATCGCAAGTGAAGGTTAGGTTCCATGTTTCAACGTATTTTTTCTGTATCTCAAATTTTTACCATTTTTTTTACCATACTTCTTTTTTCTGTACCGTAAACAAAGGTAGTTTTCCATGCGTCAACGTTTCATGAACTCAGTTAACAAGGCTAACTATTAGAATGGAATAACTGCTGCTTGTTTTGGGTACCTTAAATTTTTTTATCGTGCTTTCTTTTTTCTGTACTTTGAATGCATCACATGTAAAGAAAGTCCTCCATGCGTTAACGTTTCATAAACTCAGTAAACAATTCTGATTCTTGGAATGAAATAATTACTGCCTGTTTTACGTACCATAAATTTTTTATCGTGGTATCTTTTTTCTTTATTTTGCATGTATCGCTAGCAAAAAAAAAGTAGTGTTAGCAAGTAAAAGTAGCGTTTCATGCGTCAATGTATTACAAGTAGAAGTAAATACCGTGATTTGTGTAAACATTTCACAAGCTCAGTCCACAAAACCGTCTACTGGTGGAATAATTGCTATATTCATAGTGTACCTTAAATCTTAATCAGGATCCCTATTTACTGTATCATAAATGCATCGCGTATTATGATGAATAATAAACCATAAGTAAACGTTTCATAAATTTAGTCAACAAAACCAGCTATTGATGGAGTAATGCTACATTCGTAGAGTAAAATAATTATCATGGTTTCTAGTATTAACTGCACAGTTTAATTGTATCGAGAATGATAAATAATAAACCATTCGTAAACGTTTCATAGAATCTGTCAACAATACCAACTGTTGACGGGATAATAAATCACAGGCGGAGTGTGTTTTTCCTACTTAATACCGAATATGGAGTTAGTATTAATAATAACCAACTAGTATTTTGGTCAATGTGATTAATAACGCATAATTGCATTTACCGGTAAATATTAATGTCCAATGAAGCCTGGTGAATTTAATAAAGATATGGTTTAAAATATGTATTACATTTTCAGCATAAAATTAGTATTTGTTAAAATTTAAGTGTTAAATTAGTTTTTACATTTTCATTACAAAATTAGTGGAAATGTAAATGCAAGTGCTAGCAACTAACATCAATAACAAAATTAAATATACAATACAGAGCATCTAGAATAATCTAGATTACCGAACGTGCTTAAGTACTAGTATTTACTGTGTAAAGTTAATTATTAGTTCATAATGACAAATTATGAACTATCACCCCGGTTCATGCGATAAATTCTCATAAATTATTGAATTAAACCTTTTTATTTAGATACTATTAATATTAGATGGTTATTATTAATATAAACCACTTGATCGCAAGATAAGTAACATACACTATCCTTCAATAATGGACCGGACAGCAAGATTAGATGGTATATGGGAAATAATACATGCTTTAATAGGGGGATGTTCTGCCAGGTGCTGCAATTACAATAGCAACCCTTCGGGGCATACTTTCAATAAGGTTTTGATACACAGCTATGGGTATTTGCGTCCATTCCTGCTGCAAGAATGTCGCCAGCTCAGCTGTAGATTTCGGACGTGGTTCCCCGGTCCGTAAGCGTCGCTCTAACTCGTCCCAAAAATATTCTATGGAGTATAGGTCGGGTGTCTAAGCAGGCCATGGAAGACCTTTCACATCCATATCTTGATACCACTGCTTGAAAGAGGCTGCAATATGACATGGAGCGTTGTCGTCTTGAAAGTAGCATTCTTCATTGCATAAAATTGCCAGAGCGTAGAAAGAACCTGATTATTCAAAATGTTCAGGTAGGCTCGGCGTTCAATTGACCAAGAACCACATGCAAAGGTCCGAGGCCATACCACTAAAAACACTCCCAATCAAATAATCGGATTTCATGCAAATCCGCTGGCGTCCGGTCCATTATTGTAGGGTAGTGTATATATACACTTCACGTCACCCACACATGTTTTCCGAACCACATTTAGGTAACGAACTCCTCATGAAATAAAAATAGGTATTCCAAGTTCTCCCCCAGTGCTAAAGCACAAAAATAATTCTTCATTTCTACATCCATACATTTATAACACACTTTTATTATTTTAAATCCAACGAAGATTTCAAACCTTTTTGAATTAAAACAACGTATTACACACTATAGTACAAAAACGTTCCCATTTCCTAAGCCCCAAAGACCTCTGAGCCTGGCACCAAGGTACTGGGTACTAACCTCCTAATATAGGACCTTGATGCAGTCTTCCTTTAAGATTACCAAACGAAATGCACATTTCCAAGGCCTTAACAGTTTGGTATGCATTCCTGGGTAAATCTATACAAAAATTATTTTCAAAGTGGGTTTTCAACCCTCCAAGAGTGTTTCAACGAGATATCTCGTCCAAAATCTGGTCAATTTTGCTTAGGACGAGGCATCTCGTCGGGATAAAACTGCCCTGTTACTTCAAGGAGAACGAAGATCCAAGTAGGAAAAAGAATTAATCTCTTACCCGGAACAGGTGTAAGTTTGGAATAGGTTTTAGCACAGGGGGCTGGACATTCCAGGGCAGTGTTTGACGCTCAGTTAAACCACCAGGAGGGTTAAGGAAACCACCACTACGGGTTTTGCAACCCTTTTTGTAGAGGACGTTGCCTTCTAAAACTTGTTTCACATTACAAATTTTAATAATTTTCTTTAAATGAAAGAAAGGGCATCATTTAACAAACACAATAATTTTAAATAACTGTTTCCATTTCAAGTCCACACCTCAGCAATAATTCGACGAGTTCACAGAATTCTTTCCTTGTTTCTCTGTGGCCAAATGTTTTTTTGTTGAGAACACCGTTAATTAGGTATTTTAATCAATGTCGTACTGGAGCAACACAACGGGCTATTGACGACTGTCCGAGATCAATCCCAACGGGGATGATCCTAAGACAAACACCACGTGATTTTGAACCATGATCAGATGACGAGGCAACACCTAAACTGGCATCCTACTCTCCAAACTTCCATACCACGCCAACGTGAGGACATTTGAGGTCACGACGGATCTAATGTGCTCCAGCCCCCTTTGTACACGATGGCCTTTGACTGGATTTGCCCTCCGATTGCTAATTCGCGACCCGGTTAAGAACATCGAATAGCACAATCTATAATGCAAAAGTGACAAACCACCTCTGTATATCCCCATTAATTTTTCCCTTAATCCGAAACATGCCCCAGCACACTCGAAACGTTTCCGCGGAAGTTCGCACTGCTCTGGGTGACTAACCACCTCCAGCGAGTTCTGGCGGGAGTAAAAACGGGTGTTCGAAGTGTGGAAAATTAAAATGGCGCAATTCACTCGCCGTAAAATCACTCCATCGAACTCGGCAAGTGGGAAAAAAATTGTTCCGGCGAGCATCGCAGAAGGGGAAAACGAGTCATTGCCAAGCGGAAGCACTGCGATGAGGAGCTGCGGAATGTGTCGGGGTAGCTTGAGTGGAAAATTATGCAGCAAGGTTATTAAAATGGATTTGCTCGATGAACGCTTCCAACGACACTTGGCAGCGTTCGTTCTCCCGTCATGCGATGGCTACCTGTTAATGTTATTTCGTGTGTGTGCATCCGTGGAAGTTCCCCCAATTTTGCATGCTTGTCTTTCACGTGTCAGTACTTACATCGCCTGGGATGAGAAAAGGAACTTAATTGAATAGCTAGACATGGTCCTTGCGAATTTGGAAGTATTTTTTCATTGCGATGGATAATACAGAGAGTGTGATCAGCAATCTAATTAAAATTGGATAAAAATATTGTTTTTTCATTCAGATTAATTTAGCGTGTAGTTTTCAGTAAGGGACAATACAGATTCAAAGTCTTTGAAGACTGTTGAATGGTTTTATGAGCATTTTAAAATTTCCAAAGCCCGATCATTGACCTCTATGGTCTTTGGCATTACAAGGGGAGACTGACGTCTATTTGTGAAGGTTGGTTGGTTGTTTGGTTTAATGGCACAAGTGCCATAATTGGCCATACACAGACATAAACATAAAGTAATGGACATATATACACATAGAAGGTTCCACTTACACAGAAGACAGAAGTACATCCTGGCTGGAATCAACCTGCACCACTGACAACTCGCAGTAGTAGTAGTAGGAATGCCCACTACGAATGGAAGAGTAACTGGTACTCCTCATCACCAACATCCATGCGCATGCAAGCAGGATTTGAATCATGGACCAGGTTAGAAAAACATAATGTGTAGTGAATTTTGTGAAATTGTTTAGGTGATGTCTACTGGCTCGTGAAGGTAGCGTAACTTTTCCCAAAAAATGCTCTTTAAACTGTTGTCCCTTAAAAGGACAGGTTTGGGAATATCTGGTGATTATCTGGTTACACACCAAAATTTAGACTTGATGTTTGATTTGGTTGGTCGCTCTTTAATGTCAATTTTTTTTATACGAGCGTTAGTTAGGCCTTGTATAGATTTCTGCTGAAAATGATTTCGAAGAGCGGCTAAAAATCTAGCGTAAAATTATATATCGTTACAAAACTATATATCGATACAAAACTATGTATCAATACAAAATTATATTGATACAAAATTATGTAACGATATACATCGATATATAATTTCAAAATTATTAGATAGTTTAAAAATATAAATTCAAATTGTGTGTTGATAAAGTTCTTAATCTACAGTTGATCTGATCAAAGAATTATCTTTTTTTAAATAACACATGTTAATATTGTTTACCTTCGTGTATTCAGATCGTGCAATGGTCAAACTGTTTTTTAAATTTCTAACAACTGACCTCTTTGATACTAGAAGGGACTAACAGGTGGCCATGCGACCAAAAGGGCTGTCGCCATTACTCCTCGCAGGAACAATCATCAACATTCACGAGTATTCAAAGCGAGAATCTAACCCGGGACCTACTGGGTGGTAGGAAAACGTTATAACCTGATCAAATAATGAATTGTAGAGTATTCCTCTGTTGTAGTGTAGTCCGTTTATTTGACAACTACATTTAAATTTTATATGGAATATTCTAGAAGGATGCTCTATAAGAAATATTCTAGCTGGATCACACACACAGAAATATGTACACAACAACGAGTAACCCAGAAAAATATATACAAACGAGTAACGCATTAGAAAACAATTTTTTTCTAAATTCAAAAATGTGAAGCATTTTTCATTGCAATAAAATATATTTAGCAGATTATTAGAATACTAGGAGTATCTTGCACGTAAACAAATAACCAGATAAATAATAACACATTCTGTACCATAACTTTCCTCTACCTATATTTTAAGAATATAGCAGCGATAGTTTTATTTTTTCACATGTTTTGAATTCGGTCTAAGTTACATAAACACAAACACAAGCTTGTGAGCATTTAAAGTAATTTGACATGACTCCTTTTACGGTTATTTTGTTTGTACGTGATCGCAATATAATAGCTTCTACCACCAAACACCGTCGAGTATTGCGTTTCTTCAAACCCCAACAGGGCAATCAGGACAAAGAAACAGAAAACGTTTCTTGTTTTGCAAACTCCGCGTAATAACCCATACTTTGTCGACGGCGGAGCACGCTCTACAGGTGTCGCTTTCCGACATGATGAATTGGCGATCATTTCACCAAACCAGCTATCGTCCGGGCACACCTAATTGCGACTCTCCTCAACCGAAATTTCCTCCAAAGTGACCATCTAGGGGAGGACCGTCCAGCCTCGAACCGAAGCACATACCGAGGCGTGAAACACGAAATGCTATTTGCTCCTCCCTCCAAACTGCAACTTAAGAGGACAGAGATTACTGGGGAAGCTGGAAATAATGACAGGCCATTGGGAATCTCTCCCTCCGTTGTCTTTCCTTTTTCTTTCTGTAATGGAAATAAGCAACTAGGGATACTACACTCTTTAAGAAAAGTCTTGGAATGGAAGCCCAATTAAGGATATTCGAATTCCTTCCTCCGTTCGGAACAGGAATGTCCGTTTTTGAATAATTTTGTACTTTGTGGTAAACACTTCATTTTTTTCTCGTTTTTTATTCCCCGGGAGATAATTCCCCCTTCATTCTTCTGTGGCTTTTCTTCATTACCATAAAACCGATATTAGGGCACCGCAAGTAATTCTTGGTAATGACATATCAGCAGATCTCGGAGCCGGAGAAACGGACCGGTCGTATTTAAAGGCAGTTTCGAACAATTTGTGTAATTCGTGGAAACAATAGTTTCGGGTCCTTCTGAGGGATCTGGGATTCTTAATTCGGAGAGCAGTTAATGATTATAAATTGGGAGGAGACAGGATGGCCATTATCTTAATAGCCAGCATGTCGGACTGCAAGCGAAGCGATTAGGACCGTTGCAGCAGCGAAGGTGATTTTTAGCGGGTTCAGGCGTGGCATCGTACACGTCCAGTAATTCCTATGGAGCTTTTCTGTCAGTAAATTAGCAAGAAGTATACATTGTTCATTTTTTGTCATTTTACATGCCAAAAAGAAGGTGGGTTCATTTTATTTATGTAGTCAACAGTTGAGCTCCACATGGTTCCCGTATGCATCAGGATCTTCAAGGACATATAGCCATCAACTAATTACATCAGTAACTATCCCTATGTCTAAAAACCCTCATCAACACACATTCTCATTGCCTTTTGTTTTCTATACTTCCTTTGATGGCATGTCTTGTGTTTGGCGTTGTAAAACCATATATGGCTCTTGCGCCATAAAACCCTGTAAACCAAATATTTAGCCAAATGATACAGTTGCCAATGCTATTCTTGTAGCATGGACAATCTATGGAAGTCGAGGGTATCGTGTAGCATGATACGTGTTCTAGGAAATTAAGAAAGTTGGTCGGTATCACTTGGCAATTGAAGGTGTAGAAAAAGAATATCTAAGGCGCGTTCTCACGAATCAAGTTTAATGGACGATTATAGTTGATTGATAAAAGTTTGAATATGATTTGAATCAGTTTTTATTCTCACATTTCAATAGAAACTGATCAGCAGTTAATTAAGCGAAAATATGAAAGTTACAGTTGTAAAATTATTTATTCATACAAAATCACATTTAAGGTATCGAACTGATGTAAAACTTTCCGCAGATTTCAAATCCGTTGAAATTTTCACTCTATTTTTAACGATCGCGAAGATACAAACTTGGCCAAGAGAATAAAATATCACTTTTGTTTTGTTTCTCGAATAAAATAAACCACGACAGATCGTTTGCGTGGATATACACTCGAAGGCAGATGGCGGAGGACTCATCACTTGAACGATAAAGTTTAAATGGGTCAAACATTTCTTGATCCACTAAAAAGTTGATCCACTCTATTGAAACAAAGGTTCTCACTATAGTTTTCATTCAACTTTTGTTGATCAACTATGATCTGTCAATAAAACTTGATTCGTGAGAACGCGCCTTTAGCTTCGTCGTATGATGCGAGTCTTAACATGTATAAACAGAGCCCCATTCCTGAGTGGTGTGCCAAGTGTGTACTTGCATGTTATCAGTAAACAGCAGGGTTGGGACGTAGGTAGCCTCGAATCTTCCTCTTTGGTAAGGATCCTCGACCGTCACCAGTAGACCGTTGTTTTGCTTAAGTGCGACGTAAATTAACTACCCATTTACCTACCTTAGCATAAATTATGTAAAAATCGTCTATTTGGGTTAGGCTTGTCTATGAACCTTTCAATAATTATTAATAATTTCGTAAAACTTTAAAATACAGAATATCAATGAACTAAATAATGGAACAGTTAGCATCCTTCTAACAGAGCTACTGAATAACAAATGGTGTAATGATTTGTTAATAGCGGAGGCAAAACATAAATTAGGATAATTAAGTCGAATATCAACAATAAAGAAATGTAATCGTGCATTATTCTTGTTTAAGTGGATATAATTATCTTAATATACAGCATTTAACTAATTTAATAGAATTGATAATATTTATGATGGAACATTATTTTAATTGGAAATTTTAAAAAGAAATGTGGTCATAAATAATTCTGGAATTATTGTGTTTCCTTCAAATCCCTTACAAATACATTTATTAAAGCGTTTATAGTGGTGATATTATTGTTCAGATACAAGTTTTGTTTTTTAAACAGTATTTTAAACTGTATACTGGTACTTGATTTCATGGACTGTATAAAGACGTTGGGTTCGAGGTTAACGAATGTCGTCTGGTCACAAGGTCATCGCTGTTGGTAATCTCGCATTGAATTAGGTCGTAGTTGTGTTTTCGTCCTTGTTTTAAATAACGTTACAATGACTTATGCATTTACATTAATGACTTTGTGATAGATAGGTTGCTTGTTAGTTGAGTTTACTATTTAGTAAGGACTATATTAGGCCAAGCTGTGATAGACACATCTTAAGCAACGTCAGGGTAATGGAAATGCACAAAGAAAGTTTTACTGACATAGAAAAGAGAAATACATACAGGGCGGAATCAAACCTGTGCCGCCTACAGCTCGCAAATTGCTAGAGCAGTAAACAAATACACTGATCAACGGCAGCTCTCATGTCATTGAGAGTATTATTTTCCATTCTATTTCAGAATACTAGTATATTAACATACCAATTGACTTTCGAAAAACATGTTGTTGAATAGAACCATTTTGTAAACAACAGATGTATTGGTCAGTCACCAGTCAGTCATTGGCTAAGGAATAGCTCTCTTTGTATTGACGTCATCACTGCATCATCCATTAGAGTTGACGCAGCTCAGAATTAAAAAATTATTGAAAAATGGAATCAGAATTACATTATTTTTTCAAATGAAGGAGAAAGAATATCTCTGTAATATAAAAATAACGAAGAATGAAACTGCTTAATTCAAATATGAAATTCATAATTCATGAATGAGAAAATTAAATACATAATTTTAAATTTTCGTTCCAGATATTTTGTTTTTATTGTATATTTTTGTTGAGATGTTAACGCGAAATTATGGCTATAAACATAGCAGAGATCTCGGCACCTTTCATAAAATTAACAAAACCAGTTATAACTTCAAACGAGGCATCTTTGTCCTGTTTACTACTGCTTGAAAACGCACAGATCTACCATGCCATTGGCTGCTGATGCTCGTAAAACGGCAAACGATCTTCATTTGCGAAGCATTAAACTTCCACGCACTCTGAACAGCTATCAGTATAATTATACGATGGAACACAATTAACTTTTGTCATTTACCAACCACTCTACTCTGAAGAATGTGGTGACGCATTTTCGTATCCTGAAACACTTTGGATTTATACGACAGTTGTGAGTTGTTTTTTAATTGGTTTACTTAAAGGATCTGCATTTTTTTTACTCGGAATAATCTTGGGCACGGTCTTATCTTGAAATTTATGGTCTTTAAACTGTCTGGTTGATATTTAGATGATATCAACTGGATATAATTCTAAATTTGGTAGGTTGATTTTATTTTTGAAATAAGTGGTAGGTACAACTACTCCAAACTGGTCAACTCTACAGGTATCACGCTAGAGTTAAGTTCAGATGGGTTCTTTTTAATCGAAGGGCAGCAAAACCGAAATATTTTGAGGAGTGAGATGTCCGAGTACTATGACGGCCGACTGTAGCCTGATCGGAATTGAGGATTAGGAACCGGAAGGTTGCGAGCTCGAAACGCGATCCAACCTAAGATGATCTTGTACGTGGACTGTTGCACGTTAAATCTGTCGTGGCCTCACATGTACTGACGTTTGCGTGATTTGGAAGTTTGGAGAATGGTGGTGCCGACTGAGGTTTTGAATTATTTAAATTTATAAATAAATACATTTTATAGTTATTCTTTTCATTGCGTAACATTGTAAAAAGTTACAGTTAAGACCAGTGCGATTTATAGATGATTAATTCCAATTTTTAAGTTTCGTTTTTTTAAATGTCGCTTTTGTTGTTCACGTTGTTATTCTCAGATCTTTTCCTTTGGAATTGATTCTGGGTGCATTTTAGAAAAACTGTAAAAACAAGTAAATGTAGGAACATATTATTTAAATTTATAAATAAATACATTTTATAGTTATTCTTTTCATTGCGTAACATTGCAAAAAGTTACTGTTAAGACCAGTGCTACTAATGGAAGGTTAATTTCATTTCTTAAGTTTCGTTTTTTTACGTCTCACTTATCAGCTATATATTTCTATGCGCAACCGACGGGGGTCTTGACTCTTGCACCACAGATGCAACCCATATGCGAGCAGATTTTATAGCTTTAAACGCAATCTCTTCGTTTATACCCCTCACCTCTAAAATACTGCAAGTCTATTGATCGCACATTACTCTCGCGTTGGCCACGTAAAGCAAAAAAAAGCGCTGCTTCCTTCGCTTCGGAACTGTTTTGCATACACCCTTTCGTATCCTTAAAGGGGATGTGGCGAACCAAAATGTAAAAAATATCTCACATCCTGTGACAAATACAGGAACATGCCTCCCCATGTATCAAAGGCAGGTTGCTCATGCCGCCGTAAACAGGAGATATGGCGTGGTATCTAGATGGGTTGGATGGCCAAAGAATGCCTCCTTTGTGTGCCTTGATGGAAGACTACATAATGGACAGCCGTGCGTTGTTGGACAGGGATGTTGGTGTTGAACGTGGTGTCAGCAATTTTTGCATATGTTGGTGGATGTGGTTTAGCGTTTTTCCTAATATGTCATTTTTGATGGAGGGTGTTCGTTGGGGAGAATGGGTTTTGCTTTCGTGTTTTTTTCTCGTTCAGATGGGTTCAACTGGTTTAGGAAAAGAGATGTGTCTCGGAAGGGGTTGTTGGGGATAGTGGGATCTAATGATGCTGGTAGTTTTGCCTTGTGTAAATCTTTGAGCGTCGTGGGATTTCCGAGTAGCGTAGTGTTTGTTTTACCCCACAACACGCTTAATGACTAAAGAGCTACATCTATTGATTGAGAGAATTTGTGGATTTTTTGCAACGTTTAGAAATAGTCTATCGTTTTTTTCCATCGAGTACTTTGGATACTTTCTATTGCTCTTTTCCTTAGAATAGAATCCTTTGGAAAGGCTAATTTGCTTCTTTTCTTAGAATAGGTTTCTTCGGAAAGATTACTTTTTTCCTTTCTTGCAATAGAATCTTTTGGAAACATTATATTGTTCCTTTCCTTAGAATATAATCTGTTGGAAAGATTATATTGTTTCTTTCAAGTCGAATGATTATGTTCATCACTCAGAGGGTTAAAGTAGCAAAGGGATTTTCCTATGAATATGCTTAAAATCTTAGAGAGAGAGTTCTTTTGACTAATCTGTGTTTTTTAGGTTAGTTTTAAATAAAATTTGTCCAATTGTAATTCTATTTTAGAAGTTACATTGGGAAATACCTCACATATTTTATTTTGATTGAAAGAATTCATGGAGTTTTTCAACGTTTAGAAACATTCAATCGTTTTTTTCCATCGAGTACTTGCATAATTTCTACTGCTGTTTTCCTATGCATAGAATAATTCAGGGAAACATTATTTTGCTCCTTTCCTTAGAATCCTTTGGAAAGATTAATTTGCTCCTTTCCTTGCAATAGATTTCTTTGGAAAGGTTACTTTTCTCTTTCCTAATAATAGAATCTTTTGGAAAGGTTACTTTTCTCTTTCCAAACAATCGAATCTTTCCAAAAGATTCTACTGTTCCTTTCCTTAGAATTAATTTTTTGGAGAGATTCTATTGTTTCTTTCCTTAAATCATCATAAATATTATGTTCATCACTTCCGAAGAATAGAATTGTCTAGGAAGATTCTATTGGCCAAGAAAGTCAAAATTGGTTGAAGTTAGACTGAAGAGTTCAAGATAGAGTTATGAGTTTGAACCCCTCAGAGGATTAAAGTAGAAAAGTGATTTTCCTATGAATGGGCTTAAAATCTTAGTTCTTGACTAATCTTTATTTTTATAGGTCAGTTTTAAATAAATTTGTCAAATTGTAAATCTATTTTAAAAGTTCATTGGGGTATCCCTCACAAATTTATGTTTACAATCTTGCCTTATAAGTGACTACAGTTCCCCACTCCATTTCAACTGCATACGGGGTCATTGTGCTGTGTATTTTTCTGTATGGAAGTAACTTGTCTGTACGTTACTACCCCCTTACACATTAAAAAAATTATCATTGAATATTGTAATGTGGAACTAGTTCTCGATTTAAGTCGTATAATAATACTGCTAAGGAAAAACTATAACTTAAAAACTAATAAAAACTAATGAAGATAACTTCAATCAAAATCCTATCAGCATTGAGACAGTCTATGACTTTCAAACTCTGCTATTTAAGACATTTCATTTTTTGAACTCTTATATTCTCTTATATTCTCTCTCATTATATGAACTCTATTCATAACGAATACGCTAGTTTCTAATTTTCTCTTTTTATTGATGAGAGAAAATGATTAAATGGTGGATTCATTATGATTTAATTTATTTCTTCACTTTGACTATAGACATAACTGAAGTATATAACATTTTATTTTCTCTTCTCTTAAAAGAAAAAAATTATTAAATACTATAGTTGGTAATGATTTTTTTACTTCAGTTTGACTGTATGCATAGCTGTAGTATTTCATACTCTTAACGAAGACTGCAAGAAAATCGTCTTAAAAGAAGACTTACAGGGTAAATAACAAAATTAATTATCTCACTAGTATCTCCTGTTTACCATCACTCTGTTACTGCATTAACTTTTAGTATGTTCTTTTTTCGAGTGATTGATTGATTTGTCTTTGAGATTCGTCAAAATGCAAGTTCAAGTGCTTATAGTTGTTATGCTAGAAGACAATTTCTTGATTCAAACAGCACCTTTATTTTTCTTCAACCTTAATGGTGGGTTTCAGAGCATTCCACTGCAGTTTTTATTTTCATGGCTCGATTTCTCGCAGCGCCCCTTGAGTTGCAATTAAAATTATCCCCAAAGGTGATAATGAAAAATGATCTGGTCAACTAATCTTACGAGCGGATCTACATTTAATTAAATCAAAAAAAGCACTTAAACTTAAAAATTTAAATCAATCCATTACCACTCAGACAACATCATCAACACAGTTTCTCATAGACTTCAAGTCCATACATTTACCAAAACTTCTTCTCATACACCAACAACTCATCTAATCACGGAAATTAATCACCCGCTTTAGTCGAAGCTGACACTAAACAAATTACAAAACAGCTGTGCACAGAGGCATCGAATAACATTGCTTATTAGAATAAATCACTTATAAATCTAATTTTTCATGGATTCAAATTTATCACACGAGCTTCCCCTCCGTCTCTCCCAGATAGCACTGCTACCAATTTAAACTACCTGACCGAACCCAAAGGTTTACCGCCGTTTCCGGAGCGTCTCACGTGTTCCAGTGCTTAATCTTACGTCTTGACAGGTTCCCCTATCTGTTCTCCGGGAGCTGAATAAATAGAAAGGTATCCATTTCCAAGTGAGTCCCGATTGACTCGGTGACCATCTGTTGTCCATCCGCCGCTGCTGGAAACAATACAGCGATCAGGAGTGCAAATTCTGCATACCATGTCGCTGTTGGTACTGACTTGGGCGGCAGATGGTATCAGGAAGATCTGCTGTGAAATAATTAGACGCTCGGATTACCGAATCCAGTGCGAGGAGGAAGTAATTAAAAGTAAAAAGGCAGCGATTGATTAATGATTTCGCACCTTTAGGGTGGTTTGGGACTTGAGTCTTGTTGTGGAGGTCAGAGGTATAAGGAGACGTGTGAATGGTGCGAAGATTGTTTTAAGGGTCAGAGTATATTGCTTGAATGGATTGGCTTTGTTCGTGCCGAAATAGTGCTGTGTCTCTCTTTTCGATCTTTAAGTGTTTGTTGCTCTCATAGAGGAAAATGTAAAAGTAGAGTAAGCAATATTAACCTTTTAATATGTGCCCAGGGTCATGTGACCAAAACTAGTAGTAAACGAATATTCCCTATCTGATTGGTACACGGGACGGGAGAGGATTTCCATCCATTGATTCATCATCATATTGGTTTTTGCGACATCGTAGAGTTTGGCGATTTCGCCATTTTTGTTGCCGATCTATAGAAATGGGAAATCACACATCTACCCTGTCATATTACATCACCGAACGGGGCAATACGATGCCAAATCGGCCAACCCAGTCAATTTTTACAGATATGTCACGTGACTACTAGTGGACATGTTGGTCACACTTTTTGAAACTCCTCTCAATAACCATGCCGAGTATACGTAAATTTCATATCAACGCTCTGTGGTCATTTTTCTGCCTATGAGTTACAGTGCTGTTACGTTGAGAAAGCAAATGACCTTGGTATGTCCATTTGTAAGAAGGTGGTTATTCTCTTAGGGGAAAGGGCTGCGTGACTCCAAATTATTTGATTGATTTGGATTTTTGTGATTATTTGTTTCGCCAACTTGTAATCACTGTTATGACTTCCAATAAACTGAGAGCCAGAAACCACGCTATACACGCATATGGAGGAAACGCTCTTTGTTTAACGTTTAACTTGTCCTCTACTTTAACGAACAAAATCGTTCAAAATTAAGTGACTCAATGCCAATTCTTATTAGTCGGACTATAATTAAATCACGAGCATCGGTTTACTTTTAACATATAGAGGCTTATCTAACGAGTGTTGGACAAGGTACCATGTATACAAGGGAATGGCGTAGATTTAGAACCACTGCGAATATTCATTCCAAGAATGTAAAGGGGAAAAATCCGCCCCAAAATATGAAAATTATGAATAAAATATAAACGTTCTTTTGATCTCCAAGATAGCCTGATTTTTGTGCACACACAAACAAACAACCATTAGAATCAGTAGTTAAGGTTTAAGGCACATTTGAAAGCTTTTAAATGTAGCTAAGGTTAATTTAAATGTCCATACTATGTTGACTTAATATCAAGTCTCTCGATTGCTTTTATAATAATATCTCGATTTCCCTTCTAACTAAATTTTATTTTTGTTTTGTATCTTCAGTTTTCCAACAAGGTTAGTTGATTTTAAGTAAAAGTGAGCTAGATAGTTTTGAATCCTTTCATGAGCTTAAGCATAAGAGTTTATTTACTATAAGCCTGACAAAATTATATGAATTTTACTGTGTGTATGCTTCTAAATTATAAAACACAGAGTGTAACTAAATAGATTCCAGTCTAATTTATTTTCATGTGTTACGTCTTTATAATAAAAAACTGGAACAGTGACATCAATTTTTAATTGCAAAGAAGCTATAGCATGCAATGCGTTTAGAAAAATTGCTTATAATAAAAATTATCAGTGAATTCTTTTGTGAAATTTTTAATTGCCGTAAAATTGAATTGAACTCTAACCATAAAATTTTTTAGAAGATATGAACAAAACTTAGAAAAAGCTGCTTTAACTGCTGAAAGTATACGTATTTTGATATCTCAGATAATTTATTTCGTTCGATAAATGTAATTATGATGTTAAGAAGTCTTTCTTAAGCATAAATGTATTTATCTTTCTGTTAAGTTAAATTTATGGCTCAGCAACTCGAACATCCATATGTTGTATAAAAGAGTAAATTTATATTATTAACTAGAATTGAATTTAAGGATAGAAAAATATGTGACACATTAATGAAATGTATATACATCACAGGAATAGTTTTAATTGTTTTTATTATTGCTCACAAAATTAATCTTTTTATACTTGTAACCTTTTTGTATTTGTATAATAAATGTATAAAGTGAACTATTTGAACTTTAAAAAAATGCGTCAATCATTAAAATTACTTAATGTAATTGACACTAAGTACCATTGTCTTTTTTTACAATGATACATAGCAACTAATTCTTAGTCAAATAAATGAATATTTTTAGAAAATAAATATGCATGGATTGATTACTTTGAAGAAATGGAATTACATACGTATGTACATAAATATTCATGAGCAAGAGTGTCATGGTTAAAATTAGGAGATAAATATTTTATTTTATACTTTCGATGGGGATGGGTTTTTATGTCTTATTTACTTATTAATAGTCTGACTACTGAGTTTGACAAAGTAAATTTATCAAAAAAAATATGATAACTTTATGTGAGGATCGACATCATTTGCAATTAAATGTATATAATGAATGAAGTACTCAATCTATTGAGAACTTACTTTTATTTGTGTCTGCTCTTTTACTCTCATTTTTACTTTTTTTGAAACAAATTAATAAAATAATTTCTAATTTTGAAAAATCACATAAGTTGATGTTTAGTTTTCAATAAATATAGATTTACAAAATGAATTTTTGACCGACTATTTAAGGATATATTTTTAATAATCAAACTGAATATAAGTGTTTTTTTGGGAAAAAGAATTTATATTTGTACAGAATTACGAGTCCACATGCTGAGTAACAGTTTTGGGGCGTATAAAGGGAGGGTATAACCTACGTATTTGCATCCCCTACTTCAACGCTGCGCTTAACTGTCTGGCAATCCGTAAATCCATTCATAGATGTGCTGTGCAACAGGTGGCTTGCGAGTGAAACCACGTTTAGGGTACGAGTACAAGGGGCATTGTATCCTGAATACGCTCCACAGAGAAATCACAGAAGCTGGTTAGAAACCTTTTCGACATCATTGTCTGAAGTGCTTTATATTTCAGTTAAATTTATGAATGTCATAGTTTCTTTCGCTCAAGCAAATATGGATTCTCACTGTATTTAAAATTTTATTTCAATAATCTTTTCCCCAAAAGGGTGCTCCATTTCTCCGTACTGGATTTATTTACATTAATTAATTTATTTTATGTTTGTTGCAAATAGTATTTTTTAAAAGTTAAACATTTCTTTTTATTTTAGGGAACTTTTCTTTAAACGTTATTGCTTCTTTTCTCTACACTAGATTTTTTTCCTTTAAAATATTAAATTTTTTTGTTTCAACTGTAAATTTTTAAATAGGTTTACACTTCTCTCCCCCCCCCTCTTCTTAAGAAAGGTAGAATGGTGCTGTTTAATTTCTCCATACTACTGTATTTATGTGCATAAATTAGTTTGTTTTAAAGTAATTTTTAAAAAGCTTAAAAAACTTTTATTTCAATGATCTTTTCTCAAAAAGGTGTTCTTCAACTTTTCCATATCTCCATTCCGTTTTACGTTTGTTTTAAATGTTGTGAGTTGAAATTTAACTTCTTTTATTGCCTTAATTACTGTTTACGTTTACAACCAGCAGATGATGGATGCTTTTAAATGTTTTGACTTTGTTTCATTAATTCCGAAATGCATGAATGAATGAATTTAAAATATGAGTGTTTTCGTAAGTAGCACGAGTTGCTGTATTTTGGCTATACTGAATCTCAAGGTCAAGCAGATATGGGTTAACACTCTAAATTTAATTCTATTTTAATGATCGCATTCCAAAAAGATATTGCTTCGTTTCTCCGTACTGGATTTTTTTACATAAATTAATTCATTTTGCGCTTTTTTCAAATGTTATCAGATGAAATTATACTTCTTTAATTGCTATTTCGCATAGAACTAGCAGATATGATGGATGCTTTTAACTGTCAACTTTGTAGCATTATTCCGAAATGGATGAATGAATGAATTAGGAATGTAAAATGTTGTCATACTCGTATGTAGCACAAGGTACTGTATTTGAGATGTTCTGGTTCGGCTTCATAGATTGATTGAGCTTGTAAACATATTACGATAGGCCCCAGGTCTGATCCGATTATGTTAGATGGTTTAGATTTCTTTTGTAAACAACGTTTCGCTTTGTATATTTGAATTCAGTAGATAAAGATGCTAGATGAAATCTTCTATGAATGGTCATTGTTGGGGCTAATACAAAATTACAATCTTCAGTGGATTGTAATTATGTTTATTTTAATTGATTGAAATTTTTACCATTCTAAGTACACAAAGAGTAGTACTATCCTAAGTACAGAAAAGAGTTGTACTATTCTAAGTACATACGAATAGGTTCTTGGAACGGAACGCTGACGGTATCGTCTCATCGCTTCAAAAAATGGGGCACAAATTGAGAAGTTGACAACGTTCTTGGCACTCGCCAAGCACATGAAAATTTACGCTAATTAAGGAATAGCACCGTCAACTTCCACGGAAATACACACGACAAGAAAAGTCACGAGGGTTTTGTATCTAGGTCTTGAAACATCAAATATAAATTCACACTTGCCTTTGGAAAAAGATAAATAACATGCATTAGCCATTACGTTAGCAAACAAAAAATAACTTTTTCCAAGCCCAGCCACTGACCTCTCGGCCTTCGGTACTACAAGGGGTAAACTGACAACTATTTGTGAAGGAACACCCAACGGGTGAATTATCGCAAGGGCAATCACTAACATCATTGCGCTTAGTATCTATATTTTAGTTAAAAAAAAATGTCGTGCACTTGACACTATTAAAAATAGTTTGACATGTACTACCTAGCTCAAATCTTTTCAATAAAACTTAGCTTATTAATTTCATTGTGAACTGTAGATGTAGTTATTATGGTACCGATAAAATGCCTTTCCTCTTCCGTTAATATTTTAACCATCACAATAAACAAACATTTGTTCTTCGAAATGAAAATGAATTTGCAATTTATAGTTTAAATAAAGTGTTTTAACAAACTGATTATCAAATGCCCTTTTTTCTATTCTGGGTCTCAGCTTGTTTTATAAGTATAATAAAGAATAAAAAACTTCCTCATTTTATGTTATTCACAAGATAATAGTTATTAATGCGTCTCTTATCTCTTTTCCACCAAAATATTTCAATTGAAAAATTGCAAATATTAAGTATCTCTCTGATGTGAGTTCATGTGATGAGAAAATAAATGTCTTAATATTTATTATTTTATTTCCTTTAACTCTAGTCGACTTTGCTGTGCGGTAAGGATGTCTAGAATACTTTAAAATCTACGCACAAATAAATAACACATTCCTTATTTCCCTAAAATGAGTTTTTACTTTTATGCATCTGAATAATGAGTATAAGGAATAATTGAGTATTATTAAAATAAAACAACACAATTATTTATTGAAAAAATAGACACCATACTATTTTCAATTATTGCTTTCCCGAATGTAGTTCAACAATTTATTCCATTTTAGAATGGCTGTAAACATGTTTATGGAAATAACATGTTTATATCTATCTGTGCTGTGGTTCCAAGAATATTTACTGTAGTTATGTGTTTATTTTTGCTATTTTAAACTGTTACTTTTGTATGTCTCGCATTCTTCTGTTTAGGTTTGGCTGGCTCAGGGTTTTGAATTAAAATAAGGATTTAGAGTGATCATTTAGTGCTTACAAAATAATATGTGATAGCGAAGGTAATCAAACGTACATTGACCAGTTCAAAATCTAGAAATAAATGATGGAATAACTGCAGTAAATATTTTTATATCCTTAAATAGTCGCATCCAAACTCTGCAGATGATAAAGTGATAACGCTGTTTCACAAAGGATAATTTCACAAACGTTTTAAGACGCTATCTTTTTTCATCACCGAAAATTAAAGAAAATCACCACTACTACGGTGTTTGATACAATAGAAAATGTAATTTTGTTTCAAATATTGATAGAATGCGCTTTTGTATTCTCACGAACATTGGAATATTGAAGAATATAAATAAGTGAATATTACTTCGTGTAGTCACTATTCCGAAACATATCTGTTGATTTATAAGGGGATGCGTGACATTGTTTTGCCTTTGCAGATAACACCTTTTTTACACTATTCCTTTCCACCAGCTTATCACGTGATTTATATTAGGATAGAAACTCTAACTACTGGAATTTTTCGCCTCATCGGTGTTTCTTTTTCTTTCCAAGAAATTACGAAGGAAGGGAAATTCACAGTGTAATGTGAAGAAAAAAATGCCTTCGGTCACGATTTGAGGTAGTTCTTTTGTTATTAATCTCATCCCTCCTCCTCAACCTTGCAGTTATTATAGTAATTGTAGGAATTATTATAAATGTTCTTAAGGCAGATCTATGTGCGAGTAGGGAGTTTCTTCGAGTTCACTAACTTCGTCGCGGGGTTGTGGAATTTCGAAAAAAGTGAAAAGCAAAAATGGCCGTTTGTAGTTCTTGAGAAGTTTCTGTACACGGAATACGAATACAATGTATGTCTGAAGAGAATCGGTCACAAACGCTAGTTTTTCCATTTTGTTTTGCCTAATTTGTCACTGCCATTCAATTCAAATATTATTTCTGAATGATCTGGGTATTTGTTCTTTGCATCCGATTTGTAATGTAGTAAGAAGTATAGATTATTCTAGATCAACAGTAATCTAAGGCCCGGTGCACACATCCGGTTTTTCAACGTGAGGCACCGAAGCCCAACTATGCACACATAACCATGAAATGACGCAAGAACTCATTTCACGCCATTTGCGAAAAATATTCTATCGAAGAAAACGTGTTTATTTCGCTTACTTGGTGTACAAAGAAAAGTGTATTTTGAAACAAAATGGACGTTACTGGATACAACCATTTATTAATTATTATTTATATTCCATTTATTTATGAAAACAAGATACTTTAGAACGGAGACGCGTGTGCGACGAGCTGCGGCACCGTGGGGAACTGCGGTACAAATCGCACGCAAGTTGGACGAGTGTCGCCGCAGCGGCGCCGGCATGTGTGCACCGCTCCATTGGATTTAATGTATCTTAGACCGCAGCGGCGCCGCACGTTGAAAAACCGGATGTGTGCACCGGGTCTAAACGGCTTGATGTGATACCAACATCGTGTGTCGTTTTTATCACATCAAGTCAAACCAGCAAAGTGATTTTCGAATTTATGGCGCAAGGGCCATATTTGTCCAAACTGCGTCAAACACAAGACATACAACGTGAAATGATTTGGAAAAGAAAGGATGAAGAGAAGAAAATAGATAAATATCTTTTGGGCATCCTGGGGTCCCGACCCTCAAGCTTGCCAGAGACAATAATACCCATGGGAAAACAATAGATCACTAGAGTACCTCAAATTCCATAACAACACTGCCACTCGCTGGTATTACAAATATTGCAAAGCACCAAACAATTAATTTTAGAATAACCACTTTTCAATAAGAAAGTAGTGAATGTAAAATACAAGAACTGTTGGTGAAACATAATACCCGTTAAAGCTGATATCATGCACCGTTTTTTGGCACAAGGTTCGAAAACGGACAAGCCTAAATATTGCACTATGATTATTGCATGGTTCTTAAAAGTGAGAAATATCGTCCCCCTTGTTGGATCTTAAGGAGTCTTGGTGATAATTCTGGCTCCAGGGTAAATAGGGGCAGGTGTTTAGAAGCAAAAGTGGGTAATATGATGCTAAAAAAGAGGTTGAAAAGGCAAATGTCCGAACTTTATCCTACACCACAGAGTGGCATGAAAAATTCTGATTGCATTTCTTCCATTCTATTCCGTTTAAATTGGATTTAGTGCGTTAACATGTCTTTTAACTAGAACGAGGAACTGTCTGCAAATAGTTGACCGTGGAGATTTAAGGAGGCTGCAGACGAAAATAGAGGGTATTGCAAATTGGTAGCACACCAGCCTCATCCTTCTTATTAAAGATTATTCTTAATTATGCTGATTTTATTAAGATTAATGACTGTTAATAGTTAACCATCTAGTGTATTTATGTGCAATTTCTTTATTATTATTTTATTATAATAAATACCTCTTTTATACCCCCCCCCCCCTCCCCAGTTCCGAGATATCTTATATCCAAACTAGTTTTTCGATATTCTAAAATTGCACATTTAGGTACATAAAAGTTTTTTCAACATTCCAAAGTTATAGTCACAGTTAGACTTGCTGTTTATTATTGGTTGAGATAGCTTTTACAAGGAAGGTGGAGAAAAAATTGTCTTTGAAAAGGGAGGGTTGAGCTAAATTAGTTTGAGAAATTATGGTATAGCTAAGTTTCCAAATCTTCTCTTTCCAAGAGTTCTCAGTGAACGTTTATTTTTTGCTTTAGACTTGCAGGAGCGTACCATTTTCCCAGCTCCCCTCAGGGGTTTTACTTTCTTCAAGTAAACATGGGTATTAAAATCCCAAAATACTCTCTAAGTGATTTGTCCTTATTTCAGTTTCATCCACGTCTTTTCATGTCCAGTTTATTTCCTCGCTGTGGGTTACCCATAGGTGAAATATAAAAAAAAATAGTGTGAGCAATGGTAAAATTTTTATGCGCCCTGGATCATATGATCATAGACTACTCTGGGTCTGCTCAAGTATATGTAGAATAACACTCATACATTTGGTCTGCCGAGTTGGAGCAAATTTTGGTTAACGGATTGGTTCACGGATGGAGTTGACACCCATTCATTGATTCATCCGCGCGATATAGTATCGTGCTGGCAATTTCAATATTTTTGTCGTCACTCTGTCGGAATACGCACTGTCATAGTATGTTACGTGTTATATCGCTAAACGAGGCGATAAGATTCCAAGTCGGCCAATCCAGTCGATTTTTCACAGATTCGTCACGTGACTACTAGTCGACATGTTGGTCACACTTGTTAAGCTCCTCTCCATAGCAATGCTCAGTCTACGTATATGTCCTGTCTATGGTCACTCTCTATGTGTGTCTCTGAGTGGAAGCAGTCCCCTCCGTACCGAGTTACTTAAAACCCACACCGGATTGGCAGGGAAAGCCTTGAATGAGGAAACGAAAGAAGAACCGGGCATGTGGGAGGCGCGCTAGGTGCGCCAGGTTATCCGAGACATGGTCGGAGTTTCCCGACAGCCTGCACGGTCCCCGCCCAAGCAGAAGGTGTCCGTCCTAGCTCATAGTTATCATTCAACACGGGTCCATCTTGAACTCTCGCTGGATTCATCATGCTCACCTCAAGAGAGAAGCTTTCAGATTCATTACAGTCCATCACCGTGGCGAGTCCAGCTGGATTGTTCTCATCACTGAGTGTGTCTATGGCCACTGCACCAGTGCTACAATGCGGCTCCGTTAATAACGCAGATGGCCTTGGGGAAGTCCACTTGTACGAAGCTCCTCTAAATACTAATGCTCAGTCTAGTTGTATTTCGCGTTTATGGGTTTATCATGGGTGCATTTCCTTCCTGTGCCAGCAAAGCTTTCCTTGTGTGTCTGTCCGTTTCTTGGTGTGTGTCTATTTCTTCCATTCGGCACAGCTTGACCAAATATGGCCCTTTCGTCATTCGGCTCAACCCAACCATCCTGCCAGCAGTCAGCATCGCCTCCCCTTTCCCGCTCCAAACGCGTTACAAATCACCCACAGTGTAATAAATCGCTTCACTTGTTTGAAAATTAGTTTTACAGAGGATGTCTATCTTTTTTTCCCCTCCCCATCCCCTGCCATAGCATTTCTTTCCTGTGGATTCAGATCTCAGTTAATTGGATCAAATGACAGAGCGTGCGGGGATATAAATGGTTGCGCGACTCAGCCAATTATATTGTTTCATCGGCCCGGCCGGCGATTCCGATCACGTAGCAGAAATCATGACCTAGCCCATGTTCGCTCTCTGATGCATTGCGAAAGAGATGGCCTATCGGTGTTATTATATAATAATACTCATAAATACTGGGAAAAAAATAGGATATGCGCATATCTTTGGGATTAATGAGGAACGTCCCTTTCCAATTGGGTTGCCCGGGCATCAAGTGGTGGTCTCTGTCGCTGGGAAGCTCTAGAATCCAAAGTGACATTACAGGTCTCTGAAGATGGATCATGATTTAAAGATACTTCCTTCTTTGATACATTTTTATAAGTTTTATTAAAAAAATTAATAGTATGGTTACTCAGTTAACAGTATCTAAAACTCCTCATTGCTTTTTTGGTTATGCTTGTAAAATAGGACATTTTTTTACTTATGTATTTTACTGTTGTGTTTTTGCATTTTTCCTTGTCGTGACTGCTGTTAGAAATAAAAAGTATTCGTAAAGATAATGAAGTAAAGGTTTTGGTGTGAACAATCCATTCTTGTTTGGATGTACTCTCAGAGTGATAGTATTTCTTTTAAACTCCATATGAAAATCTCCGAATGTTCAAATCTATCAATATTATTTCTAAATTGAAATTTTTTAATTTAAATTTAACCATTCTATAAAAATTTAGTTGGAAGAACATTCGGTACACATACTGTTATTTTGGATACTCGAGTGTACATAAAGGGCAAAATAAAGAAAAGTATCCAGAGCCTCAATACACTGATAACTGGTTGATTAAGAATAGAATATAAATTAGAATAAGGCAACTAGCTCGTGAAACAAACATAAATTTTGTATACAAGTATTTACATTTTACGAAACAATAATAAATACGTAGTTTACGTTGCGGAATAACAAGAACTATGAAGCAAGGCATCCGAAGATTGCGATACACAATGGTAGAAGGAAAGTTCTAGCGTATACTGCATTTTATATTGTGGTTTTCTGCGGAGCAGTTAAAATGTTCTGATTAAGTATTCACCAGATACAATATAGGCTTTATCACATTCAATAAAAGACAACACGTTATTTACAAGCATTTTTCTGTTTTGATTTCCGTCAATATATAATTTTTAATATATTGTGAGTAGTTTGCTTTTAGTCATCTTTTAATTGTTGTTCGATAAACTGAACCACTAATTAAAGGATAAAAGATAAAGAAGATGTTCAGTTTATAGGAACAAGTAACCACGTAGTAACTGTTCCAAAATTGATTTCTAGCTAAAATATTTTGAATAACTGCGTTCCATATAATTTCATTTTTAATAAAATAGAAATGGATTTTTACACATGCAGTGTAACGCTAGTTTTCAAAGTGAGTTACGCTTATGTATTTCCTGAAACAATTTTGAAATTTATGTTTATGATATTATTTTTTTAATAGAAGCGAAATAAATCTATCCAATCTTACAAGAGATAAAAATAATCTATGTGGTTCTCGATACAAATTTTTAAATCGTATAATTTTTAGTGAAATTAAACTCGTACAATTTGGCTTACAATTTTTGCCTTAATTTTGAACTGAATTTAAAAAATACCAAGATTATAGATGGAAATATGATATACTTCTCCAAATCTCACTCTAAAACTGCTTTTCCATCAACACATTTTTACAAATATCACTTTTCACTGCATTTGAATTCCAAACAAAAATGTTTACCTAATGTTCGATATTTTTAAATATTGTAAACCTACAAGCGAAACACACTAACTATATATTTTCAAGAAATGAGTATTTTATCTTATCGAGATCAGAATGTGAGGATCTTGAGATTTGTATTCACTATAAATGTTTTTTTTTTTTGCATTAAGTTTAGATTTCTTTTTGAGAAACACAGATTAATAAATGTACATTATTTATTATAATTTTATTGATCAATTGCTATAGGCAATACATAATCATAATGAACGTATTCTTATCTGAATATTTGATGAATTGAGTAGACACGAAGGTGCAATTTAATAATTTTTAACCCTCCGACTGCTTTTGACGAGATATATCTTCCATCAAGATTTGACTAATTTTACTAATGGCATCTTATCTAAAAAGGAATACCGATATTTTATGACGACAAGATCAAGATCTGGTCATTTTTTACTAATGGCGATATATCTTGTCCTTCTAGGTCTGGGCAGTTTTGCTAATGACGAGATGTCTCTTCCAGACCACAATAGGGGGTTAAATGATAAAATAAATATTTAATTTTCGCATTAATTGAAAATTAGGATCCTCCTCGTTTTGTCAGAATTATGCTTTTTAAATTTGTTTCACCTGTCACCAAGATACATTCTTGAATTTAGATAATGCATGCCCACTTTTAATATTCTAAAAGTTCAATTGCGACAACAAAGCCAGTTTTCACTTCAACCATTTTCTAACTGACTGACGATGATAGTAATGATCAGCACGATTACCATTTCAACCGCTAATTTCCTAATTACTCGATCAATTACAGGCTCAACGTCCTTTCCAAAACTTCCTTTCTTGCACCATACAATGGCAGGTAATCAATCGACCCGCTCATAATTAATTGAGGAAAGGATGCTTCTTAAAAATACCCCTGATTGCGTCTGCAATGCGAATTCCATCGTTGTTATGAAGTTGGCCACAAACGCCATCATTTACCTGAGACAATTTATCGGTCGTAGCTACAGCGTACGGTAAAACTGCCGCCCGTTATAATTCATTACTTTTTTTAAGGCCTACGTTTTAATCGATGCTGGTCCTTGATATCGATGGGGTCCATTGATCAACAAGGGTCGAATCCATCTTTGCCATTCGCCCCCTCCCATTTAAATACAGAGTAAACAGCTCAGAAGAAAAACAGAGTCCGCGCCCCCTGTATTTTCCCCATCATTTTCTTGAGTTATTCGCGTGTCTGAGATATCAGAGTCGCACGGCAGTCAAAATATGTAAGAGGAGGGGTGCATTCGAGTGTATCAGCGTCGGGCTCGGTATCTGATGCCTTGCCGTTTATTTTCTTGGGGGTCTGAGCTTGGAAAAGGGGCTTAGACAGAGGGGATTGAGTAGCAGTGGGGAAGGAGACAGTTTGAATATAAGCAGGGGTGGACTGGGATAAGAATCACACTAGTATCTTTCCAGACAGTATTCAATGGATACCCCGATTTTTGAACTGACCTAGAACGAAAATCCGAGCCTAAATAACGATGCATGAGCGATGAAGATTGATTTAGAAAATAGAGGATGGATCCGTCAATTTTGGTTTCTTTTTAAAGTATTTTGTATGCATTAAAAAAATTAATGAAAACACCTGTGCATTTGTTAACGTGGCACGTGTTTTAAATCTATAATGGGGCTCAATTTAAACGACATTTATCACAACGAAATTCATTGCTACCACTTTCAAACAGCCTTGACTTGGCGCTGTAAAAATACCATTAAAAACAATTGATATTCCTATCATAAGTACTTTTTCTGTTCCTCATTACGGTCTATGGCAAGAAAATACCAAATACTCTAACAGTCTTTTAAATACACCGATATTTGAACTGAAACTGTATTTGTCTTCGTTAAAATAGATTAGTCATTCTCACACACAATTGCTGCGATAAAACTCTTGTCACTCTCCTTAAAACTGAATCAGTTCTTGTCACATGCTTGGAATGTATTCGTATTTAAATTTCCAACTCTGATCAATTTCTTGATTGATTTGCCATCAAAAAAGAATTTTTACCAGGTGAAATTTGAGAAATTCGTGTCGGGTTCATTCTAATCTCAATTGTTTTGTTATTGAAAGTTGTAAAAATATCTTCGATAACAAAGACATTTGAATTAACAGCACAAGGATTCATCGATACAGAATAATGATAGTTTTGCTTTTGAATGCATGTTATTATTTAATTGTTAGTTTTTAATGTGTTTGGGAAAATATTTTATAGTTTAAAATGCCCGTAAAATGAAGATAAACCAACAGATGCTTGTTTTTCATTTATTTATTTTTTATCATACAATATTTAATTTACAGTAAATAGTGAGAAATATGGGTTGTCCATTTTTATCCTGGAATGCAGACTAATCTAGGTTAAGCATTGTTTATCAATATTTCGAACTTTTTTGATAGGTAATATAAAGTTCCCTTTGCAGAGGGTGGACAGAAACAGTTACCTTTTAATAAAAATGAATGGATTATGGATATTTATTTCGTTTTGAGTCTAATGTAGTGTGGTGAAAGGTTTGGGAAACCTAAATTACATACTTGGTCAGCCCAAGTTTGAGGGAATGAATTTGTCTAGTCAAAACTACTATTCAGAAACATCTTCGTATATAAACAGAAACCTGCTCAAATTCTTTAAAAACATTACTACAAGTACAGACTTATTCAAAACATAATGTATCATTTTATATTGTTATGTATGAACAGTCCGTCTTTCTACTTTATGTTAATTTTCGTTAGTAAACAAAGACAAAAAAAGTAAAATAAATTTTGATAAGCAAATGCAAGCTTTTTGAAAGTATTAGGGTGGTGTATTTTCGATTTGTTGATTTATTCTTAAGAAACATTTGAATGCATGGATGGGTGAAAAGCAAAATGTTTCTATTCCTCACTATTATTGATTGTTCTAAAGTATTCTTTTCACTCTCATTACCAGGATCGTATCGTCTGTACGCCCAATGTACCAAAAAAAACATCTAAAGCAATACCACGTGGTAATGTGTAAGGCAATGGATATACTTTCTTCTGTCATTGTTGCACTGCGAATACTTGAGATTCTATACCGATAGTTTTATCGCAAAGGGAGCATCAAATGAAAAGTTAAACATAACGAATTAGAGTTTGGAGGAAACAAAAAATGTGTGGTATTGTGTCTTTTGTTTTTGTACTAGTGCTGCCATCTACCAATCTTGAAAGTCACGATTTATTTGGGGAGTTTTACTAAATTTGCGTGGTGGATGATAGGAATTTGTAAGATTTCAACCAAAATTAACCAAATTCCCTGCCTTCCTTTCAATACTTCTTTTGAAATTATCAAATTTGACTGAAAGCAAAATCTTTGCTAAATTTACGGAGTAAGAAGACGATTATGAGGAAAGATTTAAAACCTCAATGAAGATAATTTTGATAACTAGTTTTAATATTGTTTACGGTTCATCTTCATTAGTTTAAGCTAAATTTTACTGATTTATTTTTTATTCAATTATTGAAGATAGAAACTTCTAATAGAAGTAGTCTAAGTTTTAAAAATTCCTACAAAATCCTGTATAAGTATGTGGTGCAAACAAAAGTATAAATTAAATTACATAAAAGCAAGATTTGTTTTAAAATAAAATTTAAAAACGAATGAAGAAAATTTAAAAAGTGAGAGAATTCGACTTTTATTGCATATTATTTTACTATCGATTATTCTTAATAGTTTATTTTTATCAGTTTAAAGACATTCTCTTAAGTAAAATAACGAAGTTTGTCCGTACCTAGCCGTCCTTAAACACCAAATCGATTCCAATTTTTTTAAATCTGCCCTGGTAGCATGGTTGGTAGATCAGCTAAATAGCAAGGGGGGGGGAGGGTAAGAGGACTCGATCCAACCAAAGACTGTTGTAAACAGGTGTGGGGTGTGCGGGCTGGTGTATGTTAAACCTGATGTGGACTCAAATGTCCTTTGTTGGCTTGACGTGAAAGTTTGGAGAGTGGTGTGCCAGCTCAAGAATTGACATCGTCACCATCTGAATGTGGCTTAAAATTCACGAGGTGTTGTCCTCGGATCTTTCCATTCAAGATTGATTCCGGGCAGTCACCAGAAGACCGTTGTGTTGTTCCAGTGCGAAGTTAATTTAACTACCTACCTATCCTTCAAATAAAGTCATACCGTTTAAGTTTCTTCCTTGCTTTTTTTATAATTATAATTTTCAACTATTCTTGTTTATTTGTACCACTGAAATGTGTTACTCATAAAAGTGGATTTTCTTACAAAAATCTTGATTACCCACATAACTCGTCTACCTCCAGAAAAAGTGCACAAAATAACCAACCACTCACTGTGGGTTCTCGGAGTAGTTTCAACATTTTCTTTCGCTGTCAAAGTTTTACTTTTGGGACTGTAGAAGATTTTGATCTTTAATGATAGGTTTCACGCTTGCTGTTTCCCCGAGGAGTAAATAATAAGGAACGTGCATTATAATCAGGGGGATGAAAACATCCAACTCTGCTTCTACATCGACAGCATTCGAGGAGAGCACGGCCAGCAGATTTTTTCTCGGACGTCGAAATTACTGGAGACGGAAGCTCTTGATAAATCTCCCTGATAAATCATCGAAGGAGCGAATAAAAACCTTAACTGGAGGTTTTGTGAAACTGGTTTTAGAAATATTGAAATGTGCCGGTGGTTTTGATTCATTTTCTCTTTGGTAGGGAAGAGAGAAAGAATTGAACGCTTCGGGACTAATGGTGAAGTTTATGGGAGTTTTTTCCCGTTGTGATTTGAAGAGACTTTACGATGCAGCAGCAAAAGGCGCTGAAAATTTTTATCTAGGAGGTGATGAGAAAATGGCTCTCATCATGGTAATGTTCTGGGCCGTTTTTGAATGATGTGTTGGGTATGCATTTCAGCTTACTCAGAAAAGCACGACCAAAGGAGCATTATGAATGTAACTTTAAATAAACCGCCCATACAGAGCCTTACATTTTACTGTAATTATAAACGCACCTGTAGGTTATGTCACCAAGGTGTCTCGTAATTAGCAAAACTGACCAGAACTTGATGGACGTGATATGTTATGCGTTAAGATCTCGTCATTAGAAAAAAATTGACCAGATCTTGATTGACGAGATATATTGTCCGACAAGATCGCGTCATTTGAAGAAAAGTGACCAAATCTTGGTCTGTTTAATACAAAAATCGGTATTATCGTGATGATGAGATATCTCTTCTTTAAAAACCTCCTGTTGCTATTTCGCTGCTTGCCCCCCCCCCCTCCACTCGGAGGGTCAGTATAACTCATTCAGCCGTTGTTGTTGTTTTTGTGAGTGCAATAAAATATACTTTTGAATCACATATTTTGCTCTTCATTTATACAAATACAAATACAAATACAAATATTGACGACCAGCTACAGGCTCGAGCCCAACAAGGCTGGTATTTTGTTTATGAATTCCCCAATTCCCACTGACTACCCAATTGTATCTTAAATTCTTACACTCCCTTTGAATTAACTATATTTTCTGGCAACGCGTTCCAACTGTCTATTACCCTATTAAAGTAGTAGTTTTTCCTTAAATCCCGATTAAAATGTGTCTTATTCAATTTATACCCATGGCCCCTTGTTCTGTTATCCCTATTGAAATTTAAGCCCTCTGTGTCCCATTGTTTTACAAACTTGAAAAGCTGAATCAAATCCCCCCACCTTCTTCTTCTTTCCAGTGTATACATGTTTAGTTTACTTAAACGTTCATTATAGTCGAAATTTGCTAGCCCCTTTATTATTTTTGTAGCTCTGTGCTGAACCCTTTCAATTGATTCTATGTCCTTTCTCATATATGGAGCCCAGAATTGTACAGCATATTCTAGATGTGGTCTTACTAAACCCTTATATAACAGCAATATTATATTCTTATCCCTTGAAGTTACTATCTTTTTAATATACCCCAATAACCTATTAGCCTTTTACCCGCAGCTGAACATTGGTGACCCATTTTAAAATCCCTGTGAATTATCACCCCAAGATCCTTGACTGTTTCTCCTTCCTTTACCTTTACTCCCTGCATACAGTATTTCTATAAGGTAATTCGGTAATTTTTAATTAACGTCGTACTAGATCAACACAATAGGCTATTGATGACGGTCGGGGATCAATCTCCGAAGGATAAGTAATTTTACGTAAAAAAGTAACGTAATTTTGAACCACGGTCAGATGACGAGGCAACACCTAAGCTGGCACCCCACTCTTCAAACTTTCACACCAACTCAACGTGAGGACTTTCGGCCACAACAGATTTAAGGTGTACCGGCCGTTTCTACACCATAAGCTTACAAATATCCATTCACTGACCCGAATTCAAATCAGGAACCTTCCTATCTAGAGTTTAACACCTTAACCACCAGATCGGTTGGTCGGCATTTTTATAAAAGAGAGTGTGTTGAGTTGTGTTGTGTGTGTAGAGTTGTTTAGCTCCAGTACCAATTTAATTAAAATACCTACCTTTCATCTATACTAGCATTTTAAAAATGCGCTCATTAAGGGCAGGGATGTTCTCTGAGGGAGTGAGCCTACAGGTCTAGATTTATTTCCAAAATTATTTTGGAATTACAAAGCAATATAAAACGCTTGCTGAAGTCAGTTATATAAAAAAAATTAGTTTAGCACATTACAGGTACAAAAAACCCCCCACATATTCATCAATATGTGTAAAGCAATCGAAAAAAAATTAAACACCATGCTCATTTAACTAACAGTATTAGGGAAGCTAGTGAATAAATACAGAGATAATGAAACTGTTTTTGAAATACATGCTTAATATAGGTAGTTCCTAGAAAATTGAATGGTTTTTGAGACTAGGCTTCCTGAGGGGAATATGTCCTTTGTTGCTTTGCAATAAAAAGCATATCCTTAATCTCTAAAAAATTGATACTATTTCATGATTTCTTTAAAAGTTCAAAATCAAGTACTGGGATTAAATGTTATTGTTTTTTAATTTAGTATGAACCATTGAAAGCTGAATATAAGAAAGCGTCACTGCTGAGCTCTTAACAAGTTCTTAGTGTTTGATCTGAGTCTAGTTTAATGTATTTTATATTTCTTTTAGAAAATATAATACCAATCTATCATTTCTAGTTTTTAAATATGTATTACAACGTAATTATAATAATCTGAGCATCACGAAATTTCCAAGTTTGTTGTATTATTTTCTCCTACAAGACGTATTGTCTACATTATAGCATCGATTGGTTGAAACAATCCTAGGAAAGATTCTACTGGTCAAGAAAGTCGAACCTGGTTAAAAACCACAAAAAGAGGAATGCAGGTTACAGCACTAATGTATGCGTGTTCAAATCTCAGATGGATACAAAAGGTGATATTCTAAATGTGATATTTAAAAATAACATGTATTCATATTATAATCATATTACTAGCTTAAAATTAAGATAGTTTAAGGAGATAATGACTTTTCCTACACGATGTACTTTCAAAGTACTTGAAAATTATTTAATGTCATTCAAAATATATCGCTACATCTATGGCAATTTATTTGATGTAAATATCGTACATATAGTTCGGTCGTCAAAACTGAATATGAAATTTTGATACATAAACATTACTTATCACATAGAGCGATATCTCTTGGTTAGATTATCCGACGATCTATTCCCTCAAGGTTACAATCTAAAAGGCAGATTTTCATTCGCTTCTGCAATACCCGATGTTCTAATACTATTATTATAACACTGATAAAATCGCTACATGCTTACTTATTCAAAAGGCATATGGTGGATGTCAGTAGCAGCAAACTATCAGTCCTAGAGTCACTATTTTGGGTTCAGTCAGAATAATTTCGTCATGGCTGATGTGAATGGATGGTATTTACATATTACTCCTTACATACCACACTATCACCCTAAATTCTGGTATTTACATATTACCCCTTACATACCACACTATCACCCTAAATTCTAGTTTTTTTTTTCTCGCGTTCAATTAGAAAGTAATCCTTCCAATTTCTAATCGGCATGCCTTAAGTTTAAAAGTACATGTGAAACAATTTCTAATCGTAAAAATCATTTCAAGCGTGCCTATTGTTGGCTTAACTTAAAAGGTGGGTATTTTTACTTCTAAGACTTCTGCGATTTTGAAGAGAAAGGATTGTACATCTACCTCACAATAAATGTTAGATATCGGAAACATTCTCTACAGCTTATTTGTAATCTTAGAGTAAAGTTCAAAGAAAATCAGCCTTCATTTATTATCTTTATAGAAACCGCTCCGGTAACTATACGCTATTTAGAATTTACCTACTTGGTTATGTGAAAGTCATATATATATATATATATATATATATATGTATATTTAAAAATAACAACATGTATTCATATTATAATCATATCACTAGCTTAAAATTCAGATAGTTTATTTTTTATTTTATTTATCTATTGGCCCTGAAATATTTATTGAAATGCCTGTCAAAATAATCAACGGACAGTCAGGAAAATTAAATGTTTGTTTTAAAGATGTATTTTGAACACGAGTTGTGGAAATTTTAATTTTTAGCGGGATTACTCACTAGACTGTACCACTTGTATTTTACTTTATCGAGTGATATACAATACATGCCGTTGCTATTTAGTCTTATCTCGAAGACGAAAAATATCGACTTAAATCGATAGAGTTTTAGCGTCTGTGAAAGGAGACAACGATAATCCATTCCATAAACTGCTGTAAGTTTAAGGTGTCTCGAAACCATCATCTTGATTATGGCGCAGACATCATCTTCATGTAGTTCAAAGAAAAAATGTTTTTAGTTAATTTATTTAATATATCGCACCCCGGTAAGAAAAGTGACGGAACTCAAAATTGCAGAATTTGAGAAAAAAAAGCATCAACTTAAAGGATACTATAAAACTTATATTGAAATAGAATAGGCTTCTTTAAAATTTTATGTAAATATTTATGGTGGTAACTTCTATTACATTCTATAGAATAGTAATAATAACACGCTGGGGCACCTCATATATATTTATCAATGACATAACATCGAATTTTTTATTTTTTGACTTGTGTCACTTTTCTTGTTGGGGTGCGATATGTTATGTTAGGGTGTAAAGTTAAATAACGCTGCTCTGTTCTGATCTAATGCAAGCTTTTCAAATCATTCAATGAAATAATTTTACAGGTAAACTGCTGCTGTATTCTAAACACTTCTTAAATGAAATCAACGTAATATGTTGAATACAATAGCTAAGAAATAGAAAAGAAGAGCGTTTAACGTTTGCCTGTTTTATATCTGGTTTTCGTTGCTGTAATTTTAATGGATAAATCAAAATAATTTGAGAGCTGATATCTTGCGTGAGTCTTTTCACTTCCTTTGATCCTCATAACTAGATGGCCAACAGTAAAAATAAATTTTTAAAGGAGTAAAAGGAAAAGGAAACTGATGCAACTAGAATTAATTTCTAAAAAATCACATGCGCATATCACTTGAGTACAGTTTGCGGGTTTTAGAAAGGCATATGATCCAAGTAATTGCAACGAAATGGGATTTGCTAAACTTACCTCTGATATATCGATAATTATGTGCTAGCATTTTCAATTATAAGCAATATAAATATTACTCTGCATTTTAAGGTTATACGAGTTATTATTAATCCGAAACATAGTGGTAGAGTTTTAAATTTAATTCCAATAAGTGTGTACTAGTATACTCATGCCTCTGAACCTTAGTAGAAAAAGTAGAATTTGAGATTTCATAAAGTGTGTACTTATGTATCTGAACCTTGGCAGAAAAGAGGCCAATTTACAAATTTAAGTTATGTTCACAAGTCATTCCAAGGTAAAGAAAGTAATGCTAGAAATAATGCCAGTGTTCTTCACTCGATACATTATAAAAGTATTCAGACATTAAAGAGTATTTTATCTACCCTGTATCGGAAATTAAAAAAAAGTACATCCTACCTATTTACGCCAAGACACACTTAATATAATGGTTGAAGAAAGGACGCTAAGGATATCAGGAGAACTGCAGCGTTGCATTTTAAATATTTGCGAAATCTTCCCCGACGACAGGGTTCACAACCTCTCCACGGCAAATTGCCGGCAATTTATCTACGTCCCAGCTTCCAACAATTTGGACAACTATTGCAAGAACGGGGGTTATTATCCACGTGCGCACGTTCCAAAATATTTTTTGGAAGCAAACGCCAAAAAATAAAAAAATAAAGTAACAAATAAAGTGGCGCAGAGAACCTCTTTCTCTCTGTCACGGGGCGACCACAAGCTCTGGTGAAGCAGCTCCAATAAATGAATCATAATTATACTCAAGGCAATAAAACCAAAAAGAAAGCAGCGCGGCATTTCTAACAAATAGCACCGGTAACTCTAAAATGTCTCTGGTTGGAAGGCAAAAACAAAACGGATAATAAAAAAATTACGGACGGGACAGTTCTTGTGTATCATTTCAAACCAATCCATCCTCCAGTTCGCAGAGGAGCGATTCTGAAAACTTTTTACCGAAAGAGGCGAACTGTTTCACCTAACTGAAGAAGGCGTGGCTTTAATAATCTTGCTAATAACAGGTTAACTTTAGAAGGCAGGGGGACGACAAACAAAAATCGGGGGTAGGAAAGATAATGCCGCGCGGGAAACGCAAGAGAGGGGGGATTCGAGAACCTGTTTGGACCGCGCTGGAAGATTCCCTCTTCGAGGAGGGGTGCCACAAGTGGGGGACGACGTGGAAACAGTGGTGATTGTTTCTGCAGAGCTTTCAGCATTCTGCGGCGTCCGAATTTTGTTGCCTTAATTTATGCTAGGAGCCGTGCTACAAACACGGGATCAAAGTGGAGAGGAGTTAGGGAAGGTGGAGAGCGTAATAATATAAACGACCGCACCTGCTTTCTGGTAAGAAGCGTTTTCTGAGTTCAGCGAATGCCGAACTGTTTTACAAGGGCTCGGGCATGTTGAGATTGTAACTGAGAAGGTGAAGTTTTTCTTTACAGACGTTTGGATGTAGTTGTTAGTTGCACCATTTATATCTTGTTTCGTGGGATATTTCAAGGGTGGGAATTTTTTCCAGCGTTGAACGAAATCAGTCTCCAGAGGGTAACGAGTTAGAAGCACGCACATAAAGACTGGATCGATCAGATCATGAATGGCGTACTCTTGCCTGGTTTAGGGGAAATAGTCTAGGTATCCAAGTAGTATAGGGAAAAAAGGGATGGTCAACTCAAAACTAAAACATCTGTAAATAGACAAAAGTGTATTCGCAAGATGTGTGTGATAAAAGTTTTTTAAAGCAGAGTGGTAACTCAAGTACTATTAATTATTACCAATGAATGAGCAGAAAAGTCACAGTAAGCGATCTCCAAAACTCGTGAAAATATTCTTAAATTTGGTTTTTGATTTGCGTTCTGAATCAACAGTATTTTGCCTGAGTCTTAATATCTATTCAGAAAGCATTTCTAGGTAATTTATTTTGACTACCAAATATGTTTTAGAGATCACACGTGGACAGCCAAAGGCCTGCAAAAAGTTTGCTTTATTTTTCTTAGATAACGTATGCAAATTAAATTAATACATTTCCACGAGTATTTATTAATTTACATAGACATTTTTTTGAAAAGTTGAATTATTTTTATTTTTTGCTCCCATTTGCATTTTTAAAATTTATTATTTACCCACAAACGTTGTTTGAATGTTAAAGGAGTACTGGGAGTCAGATTCATTTTCATTCATACACCAGAAAAATAAATATATAAATAAAAGTAAGATCGGAATATCCTTCCCTTGTATCAAAACTAATCATTTTTTTTAGCGTCTGTGAAAAGATGGAAGGGGGAGGGGGGCTAAAATCGTAATAAAATTGTGATTTCTCTTTGTTACCTTATTTTTCCTCTTCATACTCTGTTTTTTAAAATACATAAACTTACCTATGCTACTTAGTAAAACTGATCCTAATGCGGAGTGTGCCGACCAACCGGTATAGTGGTTAAGGTGTTAGCCTCGAGATCGGAAGGTTCCTGGTTCGAATCCGGGTCCGGGCATGGATGTTTGTAAGCGTATGGTGTAGAGGCGGCTGGTGCACCTTAAATCTGTCGTGGCCGAAAGTCCTCACATTGGGATGTCGTGGAAGTTTGGAGAGTGGGGTGCCAGCTCAGGTGTTGCTTCGTCATCTGACCGTGGTTCAAAATTACGAGGTGTTGTCCTCGGATCTTTCCCTTAAGGGACTGATCCCGGACCGTCGTCAATAGCCCGTTGTGTTGCTCTAGTACGACGTTAACTAAAATTACCATTACCCAATGCGGAGTGCGTCTTAGTAGGGGAAGCATAATAAGAAAGGGTAGAAATAAGAGATAGGATAAATACATGGAAAAGAATATGATAAGTGGATCTGTAGTATATTGTTATCCTTTGTTCGAAACGAATCAAAAAAGTCTTTAATTGTTTTTCTACCAAGAAATAAAGTTTTAACCCTCCTGATGGTTGAATCGACAGTGTATCTTGTCATTAGCAACTGACCAGATCATGATCTCGTCATCATGGAAAGGCAGTAGGTAATAACGGGCACAATATTGATGATGTACTATTTCGTCATTGGGAGGGGGTGGCCGAAATAGGTCAGATCATGATGGACGAGATATCTCGTTGAAATCAACTAGATGGTTAAGCTAACGTTTTCCCCATATATAATTTTCCTTTCAAGGATGGAGTTAATAATACTATTAAAATGCGTCTCTAACTTACTATAACATAGAAAGTAACCATATTTATTACCTTAAAATTGTAAAATCTAGAGCATCTGTATGTTACGTGATTCCATTGATTTTTAAATACATCGTACGACTCTTTTATTTCGTTTTTCAAATCAAGAAAATCAACTAGAAGCTATTTCAAATTCAACAACTCATTTTTGCATATTGCTACTGTTCAGCACTTTGAGAATCACGAGATTTCTCAGTAATGTAACATTATTTTCTTCCTCTGCGCACATTTGGTTCATTATCTCTGTCTGTGGGTTGAAAGATTATTAGGAGCGGTTTTACTCGTCTGAAATGTCAAAATTATTTGGAAGTAATTTAAGCAAGATTGCAGGTTGAGAAGAATGCATGTATGCGTGTAAACCCTCAGAGGAATACATGTGTAAAGAATGCATTGATGGAAGATTGATGCGATGGGGATTTTGCTAATTTCAGCCGCACTCTTAAATGAATTTATATTTTAGATGGCTTTTAAATAACGTCGGCGTGAGAGATTCTGCGATGATGGATTTTCAGATATGATCATCTTTATCTTAAAGTGGTTTATTCTGTTTTACTTATTATTTAAAAAATAATTTTTTAATTATTTTAAGTGATGAAACAAATTAAAATCACATTTAAAAAATCGCCTTGAAGGTTAGGTTAAATGGTAATTTTTTAGTTAACGTCGTACTAGAGAAACACAACGGGCTATTGACGACGGTCCGGGATCAGTCCCTTAAGGGAAAGATCCGAGGACAATACCTCGTAATTTTGAACCACGGTCAGATGACGAAGCAACACATGAGCTGGCACCCCACTCTCCAAACTTCCAAGCCAACCCAACGTGAGGACTTTCGGCCACGACAGATTTAAGGTGCACCAGCCGCCTCTACATCATACGCTTACAAACATCCATGTCCGGACCCGGATTCGAACCAGGAACCTTCCGATCTAGAGGCTATAACACTTTAAACACAATACCGGTTGGTCGGCGAACGTGTTAGGATACCTTAAGATACGTGTGTAAAAATGTTTAAATGATTGCGCAATAAAACTATCCAGCAAGATCTTTTCAATTAAAACTTTGCAGATTTTATTGGAGCTCAATCAAAAACAACTCGAAAAATTTTATAAAATTTGTAGTTTTTAAAATTTTTTTATCAAAGAGGGTTTTTTAATTTTCAATGTGAAATCATTTAATCTATTCATTCAACTTGATTTGCTAGTTGGTGTTTTGTCCCCTTACTTTAAAAAACGTGTAAAATTGTTCGTACAATTGAGTAAAAAAATTATCCATCAATATTTTTCCAATCAAGTCATTACAGTTTTCATTAGAACTCGATCAAAAGCGACCCCATAAAAGCTATAAGATCTGTAGTTTTTAAAAATTTTATACGGAAGTAGGGTTTTTTAATCTTTAATATGTGAAATCATTTCATCTCTATATTCAACTTGTTTTACTAGTTGGTGTTTTGTCACCTTATTTTAAAAGACGTATAAAATGTTTGTAAAATTAAGTAAAAAATTATTCATCAATATTTTCCCAATCAAGTCATTACAGTTTTCATTAGAGCTCGATCAAAAGCGACCCCATACAAGCTATAAGATCTGTAGTTTTTAAAAATTTTACACCGAAGTAAGGTTTTTTTAATCTTTAATATGAAATAATTTAATCTATTCATTCAATCTGTTTTACTTCTTGGTGTTCTGTCAAACTTGGAAGACAAAATCAATGCATTCATCGCAAGCCCATCCCGATGCTTTTATTCAAAGCGCAATTACACCGACTGCGCTATTAAATGAGTGACTTGGGGGAATGGAAAACAAACCGACCAAACTGTCGGCAGCCAGATAGTAAACGAGAAACAGAGAGAGAGAGAGAGAAGCATTGTGGTCTCTTCCCGCCATTCCTCTGCTGCCCCACACCCCGTTTGATTCTTCACCACCACCCTTCGCGGAGAGAGGGGAAGAGTGGGGGACTCGGAAGAGAAGGTATTGGATGATTCGGGGAGAAGGTAAGTTCAGCGTAGCTTGACGCGTTTTCATCCTAAAAACTCTATTCAACCACTCACTCACCCCCAAGGCAGAAGCATCCGTCGCTTCGGGAGAGCCTGGCTCGGAGTTCTCTTGCCTCCTTCTCTCGGAAGACCATCCCTTTTTGCTTTTTGTTTATCGGAGAGAACGATTTTTTCGTTCGTGTTGTTGAATCGATTGTCGCCCACAGCAGGACAAAAAAGTGGGTCAGTATGGACCAAACCCGGATCAAATTATAGATTTACATATTCAGAGATAGTTTGGACCTTCATTCAAGCGACCTTTGGTATTGGAAACAGCACTTGATTCGTGTAACCCCTGACGGCATCAAGATCGTTTGATTCATACAGAACCCCAGTGAAAGCTTGACGTTGACAATCTAGATCTCGAAGACGGACGAAACAAGTGCTCCAGAGTCAGTTCGAGCCGTCATTCAAATTGACATCGGAATCAGATCTCTAACCTTAGATGGATTGACATGGATTCCATCCTCTAAAAACCACGAAAGGTTGACAACGTCGATCATCTATCGGATCCATAAGGTCCGAAATCCACGGACTTAACCAGAACCCGATGGACAGTGTGAACGACCTCCGCTAACTAAACAGTGTGCTTCCACAAGTAATTCGCCACTCATCAACGCAATTGATAGTTTGACTCCTCGCATCGGTAGGAGCTGCTGAAGTATCAAAGGCAGTGCCGCGGCAGACGAAGAACCACCTGTTTCCCTTTCGGGTATCTCGGAGCCAGATCTCCAATCCCGGAGAGTCACTCGGTTCTCAGGCGGTTGTCCGAGCGGCCCTTGATGCGGAGGTAGCGGTGCACCGGTCGAAGAGTAGTCGAAGCAGGGACCGCCGTCCACGTTGGCCGAGGTGCAGGTGCTGCCCGAGCTGGGGGTGGACGCCCCCCGGGAGTCCTGGGAGATGCTGATGGCACAGCTGCAGCACCAGTCGGACCTGGTCAGTCTGAGGAAGGGCAAGGGGCTGCCGTCAGAGGGGGAGGGCATGACGCCCTTCTCGCCCACACAGGCGGTGGCCGCCAAGACGGGCATGTCCCGGTCGCAGTTTTCCCTGCCTTACGATTCGGAGGTATTCAGATACTTTGCTTTTACTCTAATTGCATTACATACGAAAGTTCAAAACAAGAGATTCTTATAAAAGTTATTAAATAAAAAGTAATGTTATTAAATAAAAAAATAATGTTATTAAATAAAAAGTAATGTTATTTAAATAAAAAGTAATGTTATTAAATAAAAAATAATGTTATTAAATAAAAAGTAATGTTATTAAATAAAAAGTAATGTTATTAAATAAAAAAGTAATGTTAATAAATAAAAATAATGTTATTAAATAAAAAGTAATAAGTTATCGAATAAACATAATTACTAAGACAGCATGAAAGATTGATCCTTGTGACATTCAAATTCAATCTTATCTAAGTACCCAACCAAACTTTTGCTTTGGCAGTAATTTCATATAGTACACGATTTATATATAAAATAGTATATAATTAAAATATTAAATATGATTTTATGATAAAATAAAGAAGATGATGATGTTGAATTATAATAATGATGTTTAATTAAATCTGTGAATACTTTTTTTTCAATCGCTTTGCATAATTTAAGTCTCTTATGCATGGTTTATTTTACTGAAAATTATATTCACATCTTATAGCTTTAAAATTGCAAGGTATGAGAATTGTAATTTAGGTTGTAAAAGATATCATTTATATTTTTGAGTGGGTTTCATTAGCGCTGCTTTAAAAGACTTCTCCCACAGCTTATTATATCTAAAGTTCTTTTGTGAGTTGTTAATTTGAATTAACACATTTGATTAAATTAGTATTGATTTTTGATAAAGCAAAAGTGTTCTGTGAATGCATACATAATCAGTTTAAGGATATTTTATAAGTGCAGTTTGTTTCCTAATAATTAATTATTTTAAGGACTCAAATCTATTTATCAATAATATCATCAGTTATCATTGTTATGGTTCAGTGGAAGTATCTGCTTTTGGTAGTAGCTTGTTGTTTTTTATGCGCTTACATGTAAGTTTTTATTTTAACGTAAAATTGATCAAAAACATTGTATATATTATACTTATATAAGGGATTCATTTCCATATTATGAAGGTATGAAACGTCGGGTTTTTTATAGAAACTTGTTTTGATTTTGTCGGAGCAAACATTTAACATGTTTCCATAAAATTTTTAAGCATTTTTTGCCTACGTATTTAAGTGAATAACGCCTGTTATAGTGCTATTCATTGTGAATTTATTATTAGGTTCAGAATATTGTTTTTATTTTGAAATATATAGTAGATATAGTGTGTATCATGAATGTTTATTTTAAAATACCACACTTATTTCATTTAGACAACCATTTGTTTAGAAATTTCAAAACGATGTTTATCATTGCATTGCCCTTCAGCCGAATTTCAAGCAAAAAGTCTTTTGTTACATGTTTAGGTAAATTTCAACTTCAAAACAATAAGAGATATAGGATAAAATACGCATTATCACTCCAGTGTCTACTTATATTTGAAGTTTTTTACATAGAAACATGTAAATAAGAAACGAAAGATTCTATATATTTTGTTTTTGTGACTATAGTCTTTCCCTTTAACGATAACAAAGTAACAATATGAACTATTTTCTTAAACTATAAATTGTGTGTGTGTGTGTATTTTATAAATTTCTTCGAAACTATAATTTTTCGTTTCTAAAGAGATTTCAAACTGCAAGATCGGTTGGAAATGCATTTTAAAAATAATTTTTCACCTAGTAAAATTAGATGCAAATTCTTAAGGAAGAAATAACTAAATAAAAACTAAAAAGCATTCTTTTGTTAATCCATTATTTAAGATTTAAAAATTTAAAGTTTTTGAATGTAAAATGCATAAATCAGACTCAATTTAGAGTTCCAAATCCAAAATTTTTAAAACTTTTTTTATTTATAATTTAAAGATTTTCAAGACTAAGGCGATTAAAAGTTATAATTTTTGGCAATGTTTAACAGACAATGTTAACGGCTAACGTAAGTCGGTCATAATTTCACGAAAGTAACGAAATATATTAACTACAAAGTGTTTCTTTTTTTGAATGAAATGAATAATAAGGATATTATTCTTGTTTAGAATTTGTTATAAAACAGTTGATTTACTTAAGTTTAAAAGTAAAATTTATTCATAAACACGATACATTTTAGATAAGTTAAGATTTAATTTGTCCAATTAGCTTTCTTAATGTTTAAACTATTTTAACAAGGGCCAGTGAATGCAAACTATATAAAAGAAAAGTGATTTGTATGCGATGTTGCATTTATAATACCTTCTTTGTCAATATTAAATGGGAATATTTATAGGGTTCAAGATTAATCTTTAACTTCAATAAAAAATAAATTTTATAAGAGGAAGTATTCAATGCAAAAGTACGAACACCGTAACCGGGTTGACACATGATTATTACAATATTACGAGATAGTATGTTTTATCAAATTTTATAATTTAGACTTAAAACAACGAAATGGCTCCAATCTTGGAATATTGTTTCTTTTTTAAATACAAAAAATTCTGTAGCATGTATTGTTATTTCAGAATCATAAACTCGAAACTTGGAGTTTTTAACTTTCTTACATTATTAGTATTGGAAATAAGACTTTCTTACTACAAGTTTTGCCTGTGATATACAAAGATTTGTATTCTTTTACTTCTGAAAGTGAGATCGCGAAATCGAGCAACCCTAATATTTTTTAGTGTAGTCCACACTTCAGATTTCAAATGTAATTTATTTACTTTAAATAGTTGCCCTGATAAGTAATTTAAGTCAATCTTTTTAATTCATATAAAAATAGAAAAGCACTGCTTTATATTTAAAACTTTAAAAGTACTACTTTAAAAGTATAATTTATAGTAAAATTCAGTGTTTTTAGAACTTAAAAAAGTATTTTATTTTATCGTTAAACCTCCAGAAGATTAATGTATAAAAAAAGCAACGAGGAGTAAGAATTCTTGTTAATACTTTATTTTTACCATTCTGTTTTTCAGAATATGATCATGCATAATTTTGAGGACATTTCTTTCTGAAGCCCTTATAACGTCTGGATAACAATTGAGTGAACAGTCACTTTTTGAAGTTGCAGAGCAGACGTATAGTAATCGCAATGGTATAGTTTCGTCGCCATGAATTACTTTGATTTAGAGTAAGCGCAGAAAATTCCAATAACAATTCTTAATACTTTGGAAACTAAGAAAAGTAAAATAACATAAACTTCGAATGTGACGTTTTTGGGTGAAATTATTAGAAACGAAATAGACTAATTTTCTCCGTTTAATATCAAGATGTCAGGAATTACTTTGGTAAAGAGTTTCAAACTTCACATGTTTATACAATTTTCAAAACTTTTGATCCCACAAATGGAAATATTGATACTTTTTTTATAACCACACGCCTTTTTTTTTTCTCTCGTTTGTATTGTTTCGAGGTTTACGTACTTTCAGAGGAAGAAAGAGTTTGAAGATTTGACTAACTCAAAATTTACCTCTAGTGGTAATGGTAATGGTAATTTTAGTTAACGTCGTATTAGAGCAACGCAACGGGCTATTGACGACGGTCCGGAATCAGTCCCTTAAGGGAAAGATTCGAGGACAACACCTCGTAATTTTGAACCACGGTCAGATGACGAAGCAACACCTGAACTGGCACCCCACTCTCCAAAATTCCACGCCAACCCAACGTGAGGACTTTCGGCCACGACAGATTTAAGGTGCACCAGCCGCCTCTACACCATACGCTTACAAACATCCATGCCCGGACCCGGATTCGAACCAGGAACCTTCCAATCCAGAGGCTAACACCTTAACCACTATACCGGTTGGTCGGCCAAAAAATTTACCTCTAGTTAAGAGACCTTTAGCGTATCTGTCATATTTAGCATCGAAATCTGTAATCGGTCTTAACCGTTTGATGGGTTTACAAATATCCGATCTGCAACTTGCAGTTTTCTCTCCATAAGTTTTAACATGTTTTGACCATCATGGCCCATGAAACGTTTCTTGGGATTCTTTCAACAAATTGACGGTGTTATTTAGTTATTACATGTGCTGAGAGGTAAAAGCAATAATACTATGCTACTCAGAGATTTAAAGGAAATTTCACTATAAAACCGTAAATTGTTTTATTCGTTATCCAACTAAGCAGAGGAGCGCCGTACATATTCAATACACCTGTATTTGATCCATGTATTCAGTGGTAAATCATCACATTTCAAATTTAGAGTCTAAAACTTGGACGAAACTGAATTGTCTGTTGAAAAATATTGAAAGGGATCCTATTTTTTCTTATTTTACGTTACTAGTACTCTTGAATGGTCTGATATGGAAGAACTTCAATTTCTGCGTGACTATTTGGAAGTTTCAACTTCCCGGGGTAAATGATAGGACGTGTTTGAAGGGTTGACTGTACCTCAGAATTTACCTCTTTTCTAGTTAAGCAGAATTTCATCATCTTGATTAGCTTCACAGTCAAACAATCACGTCCCTTAACAAGGCATTTTATTTCCAAATGTGATAGCTTTCTTGTATAAATCACAACTATTAAAATGTACAATAATTGAAAACACCGGTTTCTTACCTTCAGTTTTTCCAGTTTTAATTCATTTCCAGTGATTTAAAAGTACAACCTCTATCAAGACAGAAAGCTAATTTCTATTATATTATTTGTTGCTAAAGATTCGTATGAAATCAATTAGCTCTAAAAGCATAATTTCAGTTTTGGAAAAGTCTTATAAAGTTCTATGAAATAGTGTCGATTAAAATATTATAACTTCACTAACCACTTCTTATTTTAATATTAAAATTTGATACCGCATTACCTTTAAGTATATAAATGCTAGACACAAGTAGTTATATCAGTATAACTGACGATCTATTTTTATCATTAACTTATAAAAGATAACCAAACCTAATTTTTCCCTTGAAGGCACTTTTTTACATAAATTCACTTGAAACAGTGTTAGGAAACTCTTTGTTTCTTTTCTGAGAATATTTCTTTGTATTAGGAAGTCTTTTCGTTTTGTATCTGAGAATAAAAATTCAAAACTTTCATTGAGATTAACGCGTTTGATTTGGGAGAAAATAAGTAACACAAAAGTTAAAATTTATTAGAAAGGTGTTAAGCGTGCTTTTGAGAATATTTCTCGATGAAAGTTACGCATATTAATAGTTTGGACCGTATCACTTCAAAAAATATAAAAACCTGTTACTAATTAGTTTCTTGCATTTTGTAGTTGTATCCATAAAACATCCTAAATAGTGTGGCAAACTTCCAAATTTCAGGTAGATAGTCAGATTAGATACCTTGGAAAAGTTTTGAAAGTATGTGCACACACAACCTGCATATACTGAAACATTACTTAAAATAACTAATAATGAATTACGTGAACTAAACAACATACATTATGGAAAACCGAATTTAAAGTTCTATTTTGCGAAAGTTTATAATTTTTTTTAATATTACGTTCTAAAAAGGTTTCTCATCCATTTTTCTAAGAGTTTAAAGAAAAATGTTAAATACATAATTATTTTCGTCATTCAAACACAGAAAAAAACTTTTGAATATTTATCAAGCAAAGTCCATAAAACATGTTTTTTTTTCAAATTGATTTTTAATTTCAAAATTATATGTTAGGATAGGTTCATTTTTTGTTGCATAACTAGTTTGAACGGTGACACCAGCATGTATTTTATACGTAAAAAAGCATTCTTAAAATAAAAAACTAACGGGAAAATCACTTAAAATGTTGAACCTATTTTTATACATCATTTACTATTTACATGCTTCGACAGTTTCAAAATGCACACCAACGTACAAAATAACAACGCAGAAGAGGTTAACAGCATTAGGCCGGGTGCACACATCCGGTTTTTGAATGTGCAGCGCCGCGCCGCAACGTAAGTGCGGTCTGAAATACAGTAGATTCAATGGAGTAATGCACACATGCCTCCGGCACCGCTGCGGCGACGCACGTTCAACTTGCGTGCAATTTATACCACAGTTCCCCACGGCACCGCAGACCCTTCTTCGGTTTGAAGTACCTTGTTTAAAAAAATGGGATATAAATAATAATTAATAAATGGTTGTATCCAGTAACGTCCATTTTGGGTTTCAAAATATACTTTTTTTGCACCAAGTATATATAATCGAAATAAACACGTTTTCTTCGATAGAATATTTTTCGTAAATGGCGCGAAATTAGTACTTGCGTCATTTCACGGTTATGTGTGCATAGTTGGGCTTCGGTGCCGCTCGTTCAAGAATCGGAAATGTGCACCGGGCTTTAGAAACCTTTTAAAATGGAGTTATTTTGTAGAAGTGCTTACTTTTATTTATAATAATTGGGGGATTTTCTGTACTCTTATGGAACTATTCAGTGCTTTACATAAACTTTACGGTTATGTTTTCGAAGAATGCTATAAAAGGGAATTTAGGGATTTAATTTTCTTAGATTTTAATGAAGTTTATCAGAAAGAAGTTAACCAGTTTGCACTGATTTTCTAATTTGAAGTTGAAAAGCTTTACTAAACATATTAAATAATTATAAAGTTTGAAAGAAAATGTTTGCATTTTTGTCTTTCTAAATAAGCTATCTAAAGTTTCCGCACTTTCTATCCCTGTATTAATTTTTTTTGTATGATAAAAAAGGTAATCATAGAACATATTTTATGTGATGTTTAATACACTTAATAATAACACACTCAAAATAACGAGGTGTTGCAATAGCCCGTTGTGCTGCTCTAGTATGACGTTAATGCAACTTTGTCTTGACGAAATATCTTGCCTCTAGCAAATTTGACCAGAACTTCGACGAGATATCACGTCGAAACACTTGGAGGGGTAACAAGCCAACTTACAAAAAGTACTGAGTGGGACATTTTCTGTGTTCCACAGTTTAAAAAATTAACATTTACTGTCCATAAAATATAAATTGATACAATCTTAAGCAAAAATGACAATTTTTTAATATTAATCTGAGTGAGAAGTCAGTTTCTATTTCAACATCCTTGATATTTTAATATCAAAACATCAACCTAGGATTGTTGACGTCCCATCCTTTCAACCTTAAATGGTTTTCAACTATGATTGGTCAATAGCGCTTATCATGTGGAATGGGTAATTTCATCCCTACCCATGTTTCCTACTGAAGCTAGAAATTATTCCACATTATATACTTAGCGGCTCTTCGCGCATGATCTGTTATTCTCTTATCATTTTCTCACTCATGTAAAAAACAATCACAGGTTCTGACTGCAAAGTATAAGACAGTATAAGCTCTAAGACCCCAAAGTCTAAGGTATCACAAGCCCTAAGCTTTCTGTCAAGTTCTAAGACAGTACCATTATCAGTACCTCTGATAATGGTGTGATGGTTGATGTCTTGTTCCAACGAAATGGACATTAACGATTTTTCATAAGTTTTTAACCTCTATGAGTCGTTGGTTTGTAGTTTTGCATTTTTTACTACCAATTTGACAAACGTTTTTATTTGTTTATATTTAAAGACAGTGCATGGATCCCCATACAGGTTGACAGAATTGTGGACACTTATTTTGGGCTTCTTTTTAATTTACTACTAAAATGGTTCTATTTTAAGGTTGTCTGAAGCTAATCATTAGACTTTTTTGTTTTTGATCCACTCACGGCACACACTCTTAACAATTGGGCACCCTCAAAAAGATGGACACATATCATCCCATCCCTCTCACAGTTATCCCTCTTGCTTTATCACTTTGTGTGAGAATACCCAGAAATAAGACAATCTCAAATTCTGAGACAGCTCTCAGATCTTCCACACAGAGTTATCAGCGTTGAAAAGATTTATTTGCTTTCGATCCAATCTTGGCGACCCCAGGTATCGACGTTACACTACGCTACTGTCCGCGATACACTAAACGAGAACCGTTGGCATACATTGAGGTAAAAACCCTCCCAAACTCTTTCTTCTCACATCAACAAGCCTTGAAAATTTCAGCCGACCCATTTGTAAAACACGCTGAACAAAGCAAGAACGTGTTCCAGAAAATCCTACGGAAATGCTTACACATAGTAGGCTAGGCTATAAAAAAAGAGTCGCATCCGGCGTCCTTAAGCTGTTGTAACGGACGCTTCATATATTAATGGCCGATACGCATGCCAGTCTCTTATCCATCCCGAAAAACGTGCGTGCAGTTTTAATGTTCTCTTTGTTTGTTTCATGCGTCTCTTAAGCCCGGGGCGACTTCAGTTTCCTCTTCCTCTGAATGAAACTCGTCGGACAGCCGAGATTTGCTTTTGGGTAGGTTTTCTTTCATTTAACCCAACGATCGGTGATCTTGCAAGCAACTCTTTAACTCTTTCCACGTGTTTGATTTCTTATCGCCCGTGTCAATGACAATATCCGAGTTTCATTGCTTGAAGGTGAAGGCTCTTAAGGCAGGGTTTGTTTGTTGGCCTGTAGCTCATAGATAACATCGGTAATCGTTAAGCTCCGATGGTTATCCGTGGATAATTGTTTGTTCCTGCTCTGTACCTTTTTGTATTCAGGCCCATTAGATGTCTTTATAAGCGGAGGAGAAACTTATTAAATGAAAGATGAGATGATTAATGAACTTGATCGGATAAACTATGGGTACTCTGGTGAGTGCGGGCACACGGAGAATATGAACATAAATTCAGTTGATTGGTCGGATGGTTTCGAAAGCCAATCTTATAACATTTATGAGCTGAATTTCTTTAGGGATATTCCAGACTAAAATTAACAACCATATCTATATTATTCGTACAGACAAAATATTGTTTTCACTTTTTTCTATAAAACTTAACTTCTTATAAAAAACTTTCACATTTTGTGAGAATACTTGGGAATAAACCAAATACTAAATACACACTGGCCTCTTTCACTCATCTGACTTTTATTCCCAATTTAAATGCAAAGGATATTCATCGATGCACAACCCCGAATCATAACGGTATGACGAATACCAATAACAGATTGTGTCATGCAAGAATACTCTTTCAGAGTTTAACCATCCAAGTGGTTTCGACGAGATATCTCGTACGTCAAGATCTGACCAATTTGCTAATGACAAGACATCTCGTCATAAAAATATTGCCACTTTTTTTGCTGATGATGAGATCCAATTTTGGTACGTTTTCTTTGAATGACGAGATATCTTGTCCATCAATATCTGCCGAGATTGTGCAAAAGACGAGATACCTCATCGAGTCAACCACCAGGAAAATAAGAATTCATCATTATTCAGACAAGACATTCATCACTGACGTCAGCACTATTTCATTTATCCTGTACGATACCTATGGCACACTATTTAAAATGTTTCGTGAAGAAAGATTGTCTCCGCAGTATAGGGGAGAGGGAAGATCAACATTGTTTTGACATTTGTCTATGTAATTTAGACACTATGTAAAATGCATTATATTTCATTTTTATAATAATCGTAAACGGTTTCGATTCGTAGTTTTTCATAGTTTTATTTCCGTAGTGGTACTATGTAGAATAACCGGATGTGCACAGTTATTACTGATTAGTTTGAAGCATTTTAAATTTTAGAAACTGCAACCTTTTTTGAAACTGAAATCTTTTGTGGCTAAGGCAAAATCATAATTTGGAATATTAAGACATTTTTTCTTTCTCTCTTTCTCCTTTTTTTTTTAATACATGAAGTATTTAAAATCACATGATCATTTTTTGTTCAGTTGTGCAGTGCGGGAAACATTTACTTGAAAAAAATATTTTGTTTGATAAAGAGGGTTTTTTAAAACTTAAAAATTGTATTAGAAACTTAATTTATTATTATTTTACCGTCAAAATCCTTTTTTTCTAATGCAAAATACTGGGGTGTAATGAGAACGAAAGAACAACGTACTGCTTACTTTGCAGAAGAATGGAATCAGCTATTCGAATACAGAAGGTTTTCCCATTATAATCTGATGAGTTATTTCAGTATAATCCTGAAACTGTGTAGACGAGTCAAAATGAAAGAAGTTATAAAAAATCCCTACAGTGTTGAAATATCTTTTAAGGATCTGAAAAGCAGGTCGGGGGCATTTGGAACAGCTGCCTTTTCAGCAATGTCGTATCAACTGCATTAATTGGGGTCAGACATGATGATCTAAATTAGAGTAAAAGCTTCATTCTTCCAGGTGGTGGACATTTCTTGTCAACTTTATACACGACTTAGAGAACCAGATTGCATCATCTTGAGATGGATACATTTTTAATTAATATTGCATTCACATATTTTTCTTTAAGTACAATTCGGAACTTTTTGTAACAAACATTCCCGAAAAGAATACGAATCTCTCGGGATCTAATGCTTGTTTACTGATGGCATAGTAAAATATGAAAATATTTCTGGGGATTGCTTTTAAATTTGCATGAATTGATCCACATTTTTCTTTCCTACGTTCGTTGTTACTACATCTTTATTTCGTAGAGTTTTGAATCTAAATTAAAAAAAGCTAAAATTTATCCATCGCTAATAAAATACACAATGACGTAAGCTTGTAATTTAAATAGTTTTTTTCCACTGCTGTTTCGCTTTTCACTTCATGTGCATGTTTTTACACTTGATAATCTCGCATGCTGTAGAATTTCTTTTATTATAAGATAAGATTTAAGAGGGTACATTTTTGGCTGTCACTGAAGGCTACTTTATTGCTAAATGACTGAGCGAATGGTTTGATGTGGAACATAAACCACTACTAACATCAATGATTAGATCTTCATTTGAATATATAAAGAGCTAACCACACGGCTTTCAGGCCAATTAGGCGCTTGAAAAAAAATAGATTTTTTTATTAGTTTAATAACCTTAATCTATTATAATTACTAATTTTTATAGCACCATATCAATATTAAAAAATCAGTTGTACAACACTAATAATTCAGCCTTTTCAATAATACTCATAATATACTAATAAATCATACTAACAATTCACTAATAATTCAGCATAACAATATCAAGTAGTAGACGTAACACCACATGAAAGGATTGACTAACACAGAAGAGATAAATGCACCCGATGCGACACCTACAAATCGAAGGTTGTTAGCGAAGTGGACATACTCAGTGATATCCACGACGGTCCTGATAATCATTAAGCAAGCGACACATTGATTCAATATCTGTTCTGTGACACTAAAAAGGGTGAAATACTCATGCGTAGACTTACTGAATTTAAACAGAATGTACAGGCACATGTTGGATGTTCTGCAGCATGTTTGATGAATGTATGACTTGCCTTAGACTCAAATGATTCAACAAGAGATATTCACCCCTCTTTTCGTTTTTATTTTGGCTACTGCACGTTAAATCTACCGTGACCTCAAATGTCCTCACATTGGTGTGTTGTGTAAGTTTCGAGAGTGGTGTGCCAGCTCAGATGCTGGCTCATCATCTGACCGTTGTTCAAAATTAAGAGGTGTTGTTTATGGATCTTTTTCCCTTCGGGATTGATCCTAAACCGTCACTAGGATCAATTCCGGTATGTTGCTCCAGTGTGCCGTAAATTCAACTACATATCCATTGTTTTTATTTTTCATGTCATGTTTTAAACAAACACTCGTATTCAAATGACTCCTAGTTTTGTTGAATATACACTCGAAATGACTGAGGTAGGTCTTAAAATTAGAAACCCATTAGGTTAAAATTAGAAAACCCATTACGCATGCTATGCAAAAAAGCAGAAAACAAACCGAATAAATTTAAAAAGACGTTGAAAAACTGTATCCATAACGAGCCACATGTCATTATTCACATGGCGGTCACATGAGAAATCCATGTAAATTTTCACAAAGGAATATAAAACGCAGTACCCACAAGAGAAGGGGTCATTTAGGAATACAGGAAGAGAGATCCTACCCTCTTTCACGAGCCAGTTCCCCAAGTGAATTCCATAATTCCGTAGTCTGGAAATGTCTGTGTGGCGGAGCGTGCGACACAGTTCGTTGTACCACCGCGGAATCACAAGAGAGGAAAATAAATAAATGGGCATTATGATCCAGAAATTTTTCCCACCACGCGCGTCTCTTTTGTGTAAACTCGAGCGATATTATAGATTCCTCAACGGATGGGGGATCCTGGTAATTGGCCATCGTGAGTTCGCTCTCTTCTTTGAACTCGACCGAAGACTTGCACAAAATGTTGCACGTTCTCCCGATCTGAGTTTGGAAGGGGAATGGGCGCGACGACGTCTTTTCCCCGATGATTCGACCATGTACTTAAGGATTTTTACAGTCTGTGACGTGTTTACTCAAATTGCACGTGTGGTTTTATTGCCCCCGTAATTTTTTCTGTGATAGCTGTCATTTGCTCAAGACCACATTTTCCGACTTGATACGCCAACCGTGGAATTTGCTTTTGAGATGGGTTTGGGGTGCAATGGCTTTTCATACATAATAAACAGGCAATGACGGTTACAATAAAAGCGATTAGGATTTATACACATTGTAACTACTGTGAGGATTTTGCTCTTTGACTGCCGAATTCTTTATTTACTATTTTATGAACTTTTAAGAGGTAAGCATAATTTTATGAGTTTCAGCAAGTCTTTTCCGGGACATTAATCGAGTGAAAATTGTTCATTTAAACCTTAAGATTAGCATGAGTTTGAGGTAGTGGATTATAAAGATTTCCAGACAAAAACGTATGAAACGAAAACGATTATTCACTCCTTACTTTGTAGAATCCCTGGTTCTCATGTAGTTTATTTCTTACGGATGATTCGGGGAACGGAAAATTATATTGTAAAACAAATGTGTGCGAAAACGAAATAACAATAAATTTAGGTTATTATGTTATTATCTATATTTGTATTTATTAATCTTAATCATATTATGCTTGAGCAGGTGTTTGCTCTACGCTTTTCCCTTTGTTTCGGAAGACGATTGCAAACATCGTGTTTACTTTTTTCCTCATCACTTAATCTTGTGAGGGGCTTACACGCATATACATGTTCATCAACACGTGCAGTCTTCACAACGTGATTTTCAACCAGTTTCCACTAATAGAATAATTCAACCAATCGATCAGCTTATTTAGTCTATTTGTTGTGAGTTAAAGTAACACTACACTGCTCGGAAAGTTTCTCAAAAGGCTAAAATAAAGAAAGCATGAAACAAAACTAAAATACGTAGGATTTCGTAACACGTTTTAAAGATTTTAAAGTTTAGCCGCCCTACTAGTGGTTGTCTCAATCTCTTCAAGCTGACAAAATTGGCCAGATCTTAATGGACGAGGTATCTCGACACTAACAGAAAACTGATAAGATCTTGATCTCGTCATCATAAAAAATCGGCAATATCTTCATGACGAGATATCGCGTAACTAGTAAAGTTGTTCCTAATTTGATGGACGAGATATCTCGTCAAAACCACTCGGAAGGTAAAAAAAAAGAAAAAAACACTTTATCCTGAAATGCTTGTATAAAACCGGTTTTTAATGTAAGGTATACATGATTAAAAATTGTATGCATTATTCAGCTCAAAATGAGAAAACCGTCCACTCTCTTTGTTCCTAATTCCCATGTTTTCTCTTACAGGAGCGACGCGACCTCGTGAGCGGCCACGCAGCCAGCCTAGGCCCGATCACGAGCATCGGCTCCGTCGGTTCCACAGCCACCTTCAGCAGCACCCCGCGGCTCACCCACACTCCCACCTCCGCGGACTTCCAGCCACCTTACTTCCCGCCCCCGTACAACCTCCCCCAGCAGCAACTGGACTTCCACCACGCTGCCCACGCCGTCAACGCGGCAGACCCCTACGGACACCTCAACAGCCTCGCCGCCCAGCATCCGCAGCACCAGTACCATCAGCTGCACCCGCCGCCGCAGCGGTCACACAATGTCCGGCGGCCGGACGATGACCCGCTCCACCCCCTGCAGACGGGCATGCACCCGGGACTGTCCGCCACTTACGCGGACTCGGTGCGGGGGAGAGGGGACCCGGCCTACGCGGCGGTCCGGAGGCCGGATGTGCTCGTACACGGTGGCCACCACGGACTCAGTGAACAAGACCTGCTCAACCTTCACAATGCCACCTTACCCTCCATAGACGACGGACAGGTAAGACATTGCATCCTTTATTCCAGGGTCGACCTAGTTAGATCCTCTTGTGCATCTCTATACTATTCTGCTCCACCCTACTAGTGGTTGTCTCGACGAGGTATCTCGTCATTGACAAAACTGATTCGATCTTTATGGACGAGATATCACGTCATTAGAATAGACCTGACCAGTTCTTGACGATTGAGATATTTCGTCTTGAGAAGAAACCTGGCCAGATCCTGATCTCGCGTCACCATCAAAAAATCTTTAAAATTTTGATGACGAGATATCTTGTCATCAGCAAAAATACAGTTATCTTGATGGACGAGATATCTCGTTGAAGCAACTTGGATGGTGTTAAGTGTGTGGATCATTATACATATTTTTTCAGAATAACACGAAGGCTTGAATTGAACGTAGATCCACTTGCTGGTTTCGCAAATTGAGTTCAACAAGACTTTAACCATTTCTGGATCTCGTCATATTACCATAGTTTGAAATTACGAGGTGTTGTTCTTGAATCTTTCTCTTCGGTACTCATCCCTGGCCGTCAACAAAAGCCCTCCAATTAACTAACTATTAATTCAACTACCTACTTATTTCTTGACCACAAATGTGTATTAGTCATTGCGTTTATCTGTCAATCATTAGGTCCGGAGGTACGAATCTCGATTTCTAAACACATAGAAGTTAGTGCGTGTTCCTGTGTTATAGGAGTAAAGGCCGACTGGGCACTCAGTTCTAAATAGACATCAGTATACCCCTTGTTGTGAAGCTGAAGGGGTCAGTGGACGGGCATTATAAATAATTTCTTGACCTTATGCTAAAAACTCAACCACTCAACAAAGTTGACAGATTCTTCAGTAGAAGTTAGATAAACTTGAGATTTATAAGATGGTAATTATTGAGCTGTTAAAGGATTAGTCTAAATTTTACTATGATAGATTATCCTGTGACTGAATAATCTGTTGAGTTACTTTAGTGTGACGTAAATTCATCTACCTATCTACGTCCTGTTGCAGTTTAGATAGCTTGGCATACCTAAGAGGGGGTAACTGTAATTAATTAGGTAGGTATTATAATTAACGTCTTTCTAGAGCAACACAACGGGCTATTTACGACGGTCGGGGATCAATCCCCCAAGAGAAAGATCCAAAGACAACACCACGTAATGAGCCACGTTAATTAATCAGGATTTTGTTTAGTTTAATCATTCTACTGATCCTATTTTTACTAAAACTTTTACAAAATGTCTTCCTATGTAGTGGTTTAGATATAGTAATATCTACCATTTAATGTTCTTAGAATAATAGTTCATTAGGAATAAAGTTTTTAGTTTGATGTATAAACTATTTAAAGAGAAGTTACTTTATGACCATCCGGGTAAATTGCACTGGAAGTTAATTTTTGTAGGATGGCTAAGTTCACCCTGTTGGCTAATACCAGAAATGATATATTTATTTTAAAATCGTAACAAAGTATATCAAGTTTACTTGGCATTGGCGCACGGTTACGCAAGCGTAGTTCAATGCATCTGAAGTTTTATCAGAAGATGGATTGCAAGTGATAGGATACAGATAAGTTTGACGGAAGATGTATCAGGAGCTCTCGAGGTCCACTGCGATGACTTGGTGTTATCAGGACGTAGTTCTCCCAATCACTCTCCCCAACTCCTCAGAGTGAATGACCATCTGAAAGTTTTTTTCTGTGGAAAAAGATGGATAGATCTGATCGCTCGTGTGTGCCAGCAATTCCATACCAGCCCTTTACACACCGAAGAGCTTTTTAAAACGTCCAACTGTCAGCATGCGATATTCGTGGGGAAGGGGAGGTTAAAATCTGCTTCAGCGTGACGTTAAAAACTAAATCATAAATAATAGCTTCTTGCTGAAGGATGCGCTTGGTTACTTGAGCATGACCTTGCACAGAGGCTTCGATTTATGCAGACAACGTGTATATACACGGGGCCTCGAAAAAAATCTGGGGGAATCATGAGGTGAAAGGGAAAAAAAAGTGAAGGTGCGAAGGCGTTTACATAAATATTAAAATGACAAGATATTTGACTTCATATCACCTTACTCATAGCTACTGAGTTGCAGAAGCTTTTTGCTTTTAGGTTTTTATTGTTACGTGGCGAAGAATTGAATCGGTGTCAGGATTTCTGGGTGGCATGGGAATAAAAAGTATGTGATGCGTCCTGTTTGTTTGGTTTCTGAAAGCATGAGGTGGTTATCATAAGAATAAAATTGTTCTTTAAAAATTTTATTTTTAAACAAAATGAATAAATTTTTTTATTTTTTTATAATTTGTGCGAGGATATTTTTTTTTTTTTTGAAATTTTATCTGAAATGGTGAAAGAATACTATCTATTTAGAAATGAATTTGAAGCATAATTACTAAATTATCAACTTTGGCATCGCACTCATGATTGCAATTTAAATTATTATAACAATTTAATTTCCATTAATAGGGGTTTCTGGGACTCAGAATTCTAAAATCTTCAATTTAAAAATTTTTGTTCTGAAATTTTTTCTGTAGGTATGCATTGTATTTTGAAATTGTAATAACTATTTTATATTTTAATAACATTAAAATTTTATTTATTAAAATTTAAAAATGTCGAAATTTCGAAATTGGGCAAAATTGATGTATTGCAAAATATTTTATAACAAATAACTTCATTTTTGCATTAATTAACTTCTAAGAATTCATACTGTAAATTGTCTTTGGGACTTTTCATAAAAACAATAAAAAAACTGAAAAAAAATATTTTGTTCAAAAAATTTTTTTTGCTTTTTAAGAAAACACATACTCAAACACATGGTGTACAAAGTTCGAAAAATATAGAAAAAAAAAGAGAGAGATACACAATTGCTGAAGGCAAATTAAAGAAATATATTTGAAAAGTAAATGTTGAAAATTTCGTTCATTTATGATAAGTAGTTCTTAAGTTATATCGATTTCTACTAGTGAAATCCCATTCTACACTAAAGGAGAAAAAGAGTATTTAAAAATATGAAGGCTCGTTGGTTTTGCAGCTGTCATGTTTATAAAAGGTTAAATATTTCCGGTTCTAGGTATGGTAGAAACAAAATTGAGGAGTCATTTTATTCAGAAAGATCTATATACTTTTTTAAGATAATAAAAAAAATTGGATTTCTTTCATATTTTGAGTCCCAGACCAACTTATAAAACGAGATTAAAGCATTATTACTAGATTAGATTATCAGCTTTGACATCTCGCACAAGATTGCAATTTGAAGTATTACACCCGAATACCATCAGTGTATATAAATTTCGTTGTAGGAAACTGCCACTTAAGTTCATGCAAATATATTTATTTTGTATTTATTCACTATATTCCATGAATTATTTACGTCTCAAAATTGTTTATCTCTTCAGTTGGTCATTACTGTCTTTTGCAGAAGCTTAGTTCGGCTCGAATTGCTGATTAATTATAAGCCCATCACAGTACTTGTGTGCAGTTAAATGTTTTCGTCTTACGATATAATTTATGACATCAAGCTCAGAAATCCTTTTTTCATTATTTAAATCCCTATTACTCAATATGTTGCTTTGAAAAATATATTTTCGCTTCCATGAGTTTTTAGGTGATGTGTTACAACTCAGCTACACTCTCTTCACACCAGTTGAGTACTTCAGCCACGCGTTTCGTTTGTGAGCAGTGATTGATTTTAAATACATATCTTATAACACACCTGCTTCTATTTATTGCTATTTAGAAGCCGATACTTTTTTTTATCTGTGACAAGTTAGCTCTATTACAGTACATCCGGCTTTGGAACTAAGCATAATTAGCTAAGCTGCTTAGAAATAATTGATAGTTTCCACCTCAAAGAAGAAGCATGATGCGTGAAATGACTGCGAACATGTTAGGACTTGATAAGGATGTGTTCATAACTGTAAACTGGAAATTAATCCTTCAAGTGGTTTCGACGAGATATCTCGTCCATTAACTTCTGACCAGTTTTGCTGATGACAAATTATCTCGTCATCGATATTGCTGAATTTTCAATGAATCTAAATCTAGTCAGTTTTCATCTAATGACGAGATATCTCGTCCATCTATATCTGCGAATGGTTTTGCTAATAACGAGATACTTCGTCGTGACAACCACAAGAAGGGTTAAAGACAGACAAAAGATAGAAGACTATCCCGAATATATATATTACTAGCAAAATACCCGACCTTACTCGGTTTGAATTCGTTTACTCTAGATTGAAGAGATAATCAAAATATATAATGACTTACGTTTTTTGTAGAATAAAAATTTATTTTAACACCTTTCGCCATCTTTATATTTTCTACAACTTACTTTGAACACAAATCCTACACATGCATATCCATTCATGTAACACATTTCACATACATCGCACAATTGCTGTATGACAAAGCTACAAAAAGACGAAAGGTGATACTAAGGTTACTACTATAAAAGACGATTCATAGGAAGATTTGGAATTCCCTTTCTTAAGTTATTTTCATGTTCAACTCAATTAATTAAAATTACGATTTACGGCGAGTGCTCTCGCACTCATAGTCAACAAAACAATATTTTTTTACTTGTGGCACTCTTGCCTCCGGTATGCGACATTGTGAAATTTTGCAATCTTCTCCTGTCATTACTACAACGATTTTTTTAATGTTGGAAAAAGTTCTAGTTTGGATTTTTAAACATTATTATTCTTTCAATAACGACATTATTCTTTAAATAACGGCATTATTCTTTAAATAACGGCTTTATTCTTTAAATAACGGCATTATTCTTTAAATAACGGCATTATTCTTTAAATAACGGCATTATTCTTTAAATAACGGCATTATTCTTTAAATAATGGCATAACTACACTTAAAATTTACTGAAAATTTATACTGACTTACCTAACATTTTCAAGTCTAATACTTTGTGGTGCTGTTGGGTGTGATGATAAGGAAAACACATTTATTAAAATAATAAATATTTAAAACAGAAAACAGTAAAATAGAAAAAAATAAAAGATGTCGGAAAAATTGTTCTAAAGATATTAATTTGTGATTCATTTTTATCTCTTGATCTCGCACAGTTGCCACAATTTACAACTAAAAGTGCACAAAATTTAGAAATGTGAAATTAATTCAGAGTGAAAGAAACAGAAAATATCACTGCTCACGCAATCTTGTTCATTCTCGTTTCGTTGAAAAATATCGTCTGTCTCAAATATTCCGAAATCGTTTTCATTGCGCAAAGAACAAAAATAAGACTCGAAATAAATGAAGTATCAGAGCTGAAATTTCATTAAAAAATATAATTTTTTGAAGAATAATTACTTTTTCAGCAGTACTGGTAAAACAATCAAAGTAATCGTAATATTCAATAGACATTCCAATTTTTCCAAAACTACCAAATTATGGTTGATTTAAGTATACTTACTCAGGTGTTTTAGCATGAAACTCATCTAAATATAACAATAAAAAAATTTTAATATTGCATTCACTAAATTAATAGATAAGGTATACAATAAAATACACTGCAATCAAAAATCTGGAATATAATTCATGTGATGCCTACACAAACACACAAACACAAAATCGAGCATAGAACAGAAAGACGGACAGACAGACTTTCGCAACCAATTCCACTCACTAAATCAAGATAAGTACTCACTGTATGCAAATTTCCATGAAAATATCTTAAACCGCGTGGACGTGTATAGGGCACAACATACAGACAGACAGACAGACAGACAGACAGACAGACACCAAACGAGAAAAAGGCGGATTCGGTATCAGAAGGGTCCAAAACGGATAGAAATCTTGAAATGGGTCGAAAATATTGAATGTACAAACAAACACTCCATTCTTATTTATATAGATACCTCACCGAAGAATACATAATATAATTTACTTGACTGCTTTGATATTATTTAATAGGAATTTTATTTCATTATTATTTAATAGGAAAATCCGAGTCTAGAGGTTATGTAATTTATTAACCACGGAGTATTTTAAAAAGCCATTATCTATATTAAATAGTCATTACCTATAGTTTTGTTTTCTGATTTAACGCGCAAGTTTAGACGATTCTAGAGATTTCTATAGATTAATTCCACTGAAAATGGATACAATTCACTCTCAATTAAAATCTATTCTATTTTACTTTTTCTTAAGAACGTGTGAGAGTAATTGGCATTTTAATTATTTAACATCTCTTGTAGGAAGCTTTTAAGTAATAAGAAGCTTAATAACATATATTCCCCCCCCCCACCTTAACCTGATTTGTAAAACTAGTAGTTTCTGATGAGTTTTAATTTATTACGGAGTTATAATTTATTAGGAGAATTACCACGTAGTATTTTAAAAAGCCATTATCTATATTAAATAGTCATTATCTACATTTTTGTTTTCTGATTTAACACGCAAGTTTAGACGATTCTAGAAATTTCGATAGTTTAATTCCACCGAAAATGAATACACTTCACTCTCAATTAAAGTCCAAACGGTTTACTTTTTCTTAAGAACGTGTGAGAGTAATTGGCATTTTTAATTATTTAACATCTCTTTTAGGAAGCTTTAAAGTAATAAGAAGTTTAATAACATCGATTCCCCCCACCTTAACCTGATTTGTAAAACTGATAGATTCTGATGAGGTTTAATTTATACGGAAATATTTTTTCCGTAAAAATCTGTAAAGCTTTTTAAAAAATGCTGTAATATTTGAAAAAAGTCCCTTTTTAACCATTATTCCTGATATAGGATATAGTTTTTGATTGATAGAAAACATTTTACAATAATTATTCCGTTAAAATATATAAATTATCAGCTAAGTATTTGAATTACAGTATTCGAACAATTCTCTGGGATTTCTCTCATGGATTGGCTGAATTCCTTTGCTAATCTATTCTTATTATAAAGTTAATTGGAATATTATTGGATTAGTAATTGAAGGTTAATTTTTTAATGAATGTAGTGCTATCCTATATTTCTTATCCTAATTCTAAGAAAACAACTGTACGTCGATTAAATATCGTTTTTAGCAAAAGGATAAGGATGAAATATATTGCATATACTAATTTTAAAATGTTGGAATATAGAAAAGACAGATCGATTGCATGATGTTTGTTCTGAAAATAGTATTTAACAGTAGATTTAGTAAAACGAAACTTGTAAAAATACCAACAAAATCTTTTTGTAACTGTTCATGAATAAAAATAAGAATGTAATGATTCATAATTGAAAAATAATCATTTAAATGTTTAATTATAAATATTTAAAATAATTAAAAATTACCAAATTCATTTAAAAATATTACAAAAATACAAGTTACCAAAAATCACAAGAAATGTACGAGTTTCAAATAACACTTAGCTATAGTAGAGCAACAATTTCAATCAGAAAACAATTTTAATTATGTATGAGAATTGTATTTGTGTTATGGGGACTCTTTCATAATCGTCCAAGAATCTGTCTGAAAGCTGTTATGGGAGGTGCTTGTCCTGCATAGGTCCTTAGGCCATAAAATTCAAAATAGAATCCAATCCAATACAAACTGCTTTGTGAAAGAAAAGGAATATTGTTTAATAACTGCCTTTTTAGCACTTTATTTCCAAACATACAGACACAAGACACAAACCTCAAGACTGGCATCACCACAAACACGTCAGACTTCCGACCTTTAGTTCATGAAATACCTGTCACCCATCGATGTTTCGAATTCCTTTACTTTCGAATTTGATAATTGGATGGGTTAGACACGATCAGTCCCATAATCCGGACTATCAGGAAGAAAATCAGCTCCATCACGTGGAATCCTCGTGCGTAGCAGCAAACACAAGCAACCAAAACACAACAAAAGAAAAATGGAAGGTTCCAAATCATTGAACCGAGTAATCTACTCTTAATTGCCCGGTTTGAGAGTATTTTGTTAAAAGAGTCACTGGCGCGACACTTTTTTTTTCGCGCTTCGTATCGAGTGTACGCTTTTGTCATTACCATGGAAGTGAGATTCAATTTGGTGCGGAGGTATCGCAATGGGATCACAGACTGAGTGTTGTTAAGCTTCTGTCAGGACTAATGGGTAGAAGGTTCTTTAGAAGATACGCCTTGTTTAATCTCTACTCAAAATAAACGGATAGCTTGTGCTTAGAGAAGGACGGTGATGTTTTAACGGTTTTATAATTAGATATTTTTTTGTTCAGAATAATGGTTTTTCTCAAACGTCTGTGATTTTATTTTGATAGTGTTTCATTAGGTATTTTTAATTATTGTTGCACTGGAGCAACACAACGGCTATTTGTGACTGTCCGGGGTCAAAATCGCAGGTGAAAATACTGGCACCTCAATATCCTAACTTCCACACCATGCCATCGTGAGGACATTTGAGGTCACGGTAGATTTAGCTTGCACCAGCCCCATTTGTACTCGATGGTCTTTGGTTGAATTTAAACTCGCAACTCTTTGGTTGGTAATCTGTTACTCTTCCAACCAGGCTACCAAGGACCAATGTTTCGGATCAAATTCTTTGCTAACTACTATGTTCTGCAATAAAAATTAATCCTTTCAAAAGCATAAGAATCTTAATTACGTAAAAAATTACTAAATATATTTTACTCGTTAATGATATATGCCGCATGGTTTTATTTTAACTTAAAGTGCATGCAAAACGTATACTGTAAATAATTTGAATCTCAGTTTGTGATATTAAGCTTTAATTTTCATGGCGACAAGACCCTTTAAGTATACAACTGTAGCATTCTTATTTCTACCAAATACTAGTTCTACCTACATAACTTACTTACCTTTTATATAAAAATAGACTTACGGACTATATATAAAGAAATTTAACTCGCATATAAAATTATGCAAACTCTTGAGAATTGCAGCAGAATTTACAAAGCCTTCATGCGACCTTCATTGAAACATCAAACCCCTCATCAAATGAGCCCCCAATGAAAGTTAAAATACAATCCAGATTCTCAAGCGTCAGTTGCTGCAATAAGGTTTAAATTACACATTCTAATGGTGGGGACTTTTAATCGTTAGTCTGTACTCGAAAATCACTTAAACCTTTTAAATTCATAATTTCTCAAGAGGAAGCTAATTCTTAATACACATAATCTAATCGCAAGAATGGAAGTGTTTCGGTGCTTGTATAGGGTTGCCTATTGGTTGGAAATTTTGATTTAGTCATTGATAAAATCATGGAAAAGTAAATTAACTTTAGAACAAAATTTTAAAAAATTACTCGGAATTTGAATTTTGGTTCAAAATTTTATGTCTATATATAGAGTGACATATAGCATCTCTATAAAGAGTGGCATATGGCAGAAATATTGAGTTACAGTTTCTGCGCCATTTTAAACAGTAACTATACGCCACACCACAATTTCCAACCTCAATGGATATAAAAATTTGCGATCCTTGTAGAAAAAGTGTTTGAAAAATCGTATTATTCGGAACACAGAATACAGGAATGACCCTGCGAGACAAAAAGAAAAAAATATCCAGAAAAAAAGCTAAATTTCGTGTACAAATTCTGCATTCCTCCACTTCAAATCTATACCAAATGCAAAAATGTGTCCAACAAAAATTTACTTTATATCTGATTTTATTTCTGAACGAAATAGGCGGCCTTATAGAATTTAGAAATTTGACAACTAGAATATATTCCTAAGAATAGTATAAAAAACATTATAATGTCTTTTCGGCTGCCTTGTTTTTAAATGTGTACTACAATAACATCCCTCTAAAATAAGTTGAAATTATCATTTACTACGGAGTTTTGACCTTTTAAGGAAATCTCTTCGTGATGAATACCGAATTTTCAGGAACCACTACATACCAAAGTGTGCGATCGTAAAGTTATAGCGACAATATTTCCAGAGTTGAGGACTTCGGATACCGCTTTTGAGAACACATTCACTGTAAATCCCCAATGCAGAGCAAAAAAAAAAAAAAAACTCACCACCAAGTTCAGTGTAACACTGGTATCACACTCCTTTTTAGAATACCCCTTCTTTGATATCAAATGAAGCGACTCGCGTGGGAACCCCGAGTTGCCACATTAAGCGGAAGAATTTCCTTCCGTCGCAAACCACCCACCGGTTTTCAAAGACAAACCTGCCCCTGTAAGCGAAGGCAACCCGGGGAGGGCAAAAACAACAAAATAGCCCTAACACAATACCCTAACTACCACGGCACACGATAACAAGCCCACTTCGCAGCTTAATTCCCCTTACGCTAATGTCCCAGCAGTGTGCTGATGTCGCAGTTTTAGGAGCACGCGCCGCTTGTTCATCGAAAAAAAAAATATATCCACCCTAGCTGAGAATGGAGCGGATTTGAAAGAACCCACTCGAGGGTCTCTCCCCGTTACCTCTTTTTGCCCCCCTCCCCCCGTGAGGCACGAGCATAGAGGAAGGGCACGAGCGACCCTAGCCCTCCGCTGTGTACACGCTCCCCCCTTCCTGACTCTTGCAGTGGAGCGGACTGTTGCTTTCTTTAGCGGAGAGATTGGGGATTGATTAAACAGCATGCACCGGTAGGATGCCTAGTTAGGCTAATTTCTCTTCAAAGGCGCATCATGGACGAGAAGGCTCGGCCTTTATGGGATGATAATAAGCGATATGCCGAGGGTTTGGGTTTGTTACACGCGCCGGTTTGGAGCGTATTTTTTTTTACCGTTGTCGTATGGTCTTCGAGCACCTTTTTTTTGTAATGATCGTTTCTAAAGCAAATATGGTAGCGTTTCTTTTGTTCTAGAAGAATTGTTGCGTGACTCTTTATTTTAATTTCTTTTTTATGGCTGATATATATCGACCAATCGGTATAGTAGTCAGGATGTGGGTTTCTGGATAGAAGGTTCTCGGTCCGGGTTAAGGCATAAATGTTTGTCCGTCTGGAATGGATATGTCACTTGAATTGTGTTTAAAATGTGCGGTATGTATATTAGGGGTCACGTCAACCTTCCCCACGTGGTTCACAAAGGGTGAAACAAAAGGGTTGTAAAGGGTAAAACAAAACTTTGCTCAAAAGTAAACTAACAAACTACTTACAACAACTTTTACACCAAAATAAAAGCTAAAGGGTAAAAACAAAGTGATTCGCAAGTCCGCCCTTATATAGATCTTGATGAGTAAGTTTAATTGACCGGACATTAAAAATGTATTGGTGATATAAATTCCAATACTAAATGGATCAAACTTACTATTGTAATAATAAATTATCTCTCTCTCAATGTTGTGATACTTAAACTTACTATTACTTAACTAAGATCTAATTAAAGACGAAGACTGGAACTTCTTGGCAAGATCTCAGATACCACGGGATTTACCGAGAGCTGAAGGAATAGTTTGTCTTCGTGTTCCCGCTGAACACAACTATATACATGCAAGATAATTTCTCGAAGAATTAGCTTGTCAATCTTTCCGACTTGCCCTCTGTGCATCCTATCAGATATAACAGGAACCCACCTCAAAAATTGGTCTGATCTTATTCACGTCACAGTGAACAATATTACTGATAGTGTTCAATATTTTATTTCGGCTTCAAGATTATATTGGGCTGCTCGACAGAATTGTGGCAAAAAGACCAGTCTGGCGTAAAATAAAAACACTTACAGTTAAATTTTCGAATATTTAGTTTGCAGATTGAATTGGTTCTTGAGTCTCCCCAATCGAAATTTGTGTTTTCAATCCTCAGTCCCTCAATCTAAAATTGTGTTTTCAATCCTCAGTCCCTCAATCTAAAATTGTGTTTTCAACGATCCATTGAGGGGTGTATTAAGTGGTAACAGCTGTTAAGGATTTTGATGTGGAGACATGTTATGCCTGAAGAAAAATTGCATTTCCAACCTTGTAACCTGTTAGTTAACCTGTGGTAACATTTAATTGAGTTAATTGAGTTGTTGAACTGTAAAAATGCAACCTGTAATTAACATATTTGAATAATATATCAATCTTTGTGTAAAAATTTTTTTAATGTAGCGAGAAATTTGTTTGGATTGACATAATTAAAGGCAAGGGGCCCTAGGTGAAATCTTTTTCAATTTTACGCAATAAATTTGACTGAAAACCACTGAGCCATGGAAGTATTTGTATCCTCACTGTATTTTTACATTGAGGCATCATTAGCCATCCTTATAACTTGTGATTGATATCAGTCACCCGTCTTCATAACGATAAAAAAGCGTGAATTCTTTTATAATATCAAACAAAAATTTTCTCTTTTGGTCTGACTGTACTTTGATGTCTGTAGAATAAAAAATAAAAAACTATTAATCTTAATGAGGTTACAATTCTTAAAATTTTTATATGCCTTTTGGTCTCTCCTTAGCTTTTGCTTACTTTTTGATAAAAAAAACATCATATTTTTTCATGTTTGTTTTCATTTTTCGTTTTTCTAAGCAAATGGGAATTTATATTTAACATTAGGCATTATTGTTGCAAAAGCAAATAAAGTTCAAATTGCTGCTGAGAAAATTGCTCCTAAGGCGTCAAAAATTTGAGCTCTCTCATCACAATATCTCAATGATAAACTAACTTTATTTCAGTGAAATTATCCAAAAGTCACTGCAGCATTTTGCAATTACGTTTCAATAAGAGTATTAAAATCTCGAGTCACATACTTGTCGACCCAAACCATAAAAACGCGCATTTAAAAAAGAAACCAGTTCATTTGTATTGAGGCATAGGACACGCCGAGTAACCGTCAGTGAGCATACATTAGTTTCAGTGTCAGTTTCCAACAGGAAACAACTCTTCCAACTGTACGCGACCAGAAGCAATTAAATCGAGTTTCTAGTTCCGATGGCCGTAGCAAATCCCATCCACGCCATATTCGAAACGAAGAATTACGGCCCAGGTTCTAACGACGGGCCGAGTAATAATAATCAGAAAGGGTCATTCCACATTCCATGAGTTACACATACAACACATGGATGGATAGAGGATCGCTTACTAATGAATGACCGTAGGGAATCGAAGGGCTGGATTCCAGGGGAGCCATTACCCTTTTCTGGAATCGCTCTCCAGGTATCTCCCAGATGAAAAGACCGCCGGATTAGTTGTGTATTAAGTCAGATTGGATGGCGTTACGAATTATGAATGGGATCGGTGGATCCCTTTTCTCTTGCCTTCTCCTCGCACTGGGTTTGTTGACGAAACTTTTCCCCCGCGCTGTCAAATGGTTGGTGAAATTCGATTTGCGAAGTGTGTGAAGGATCTCGCAGGGCGATAGTTGGAAATTGATTAGGTCGACGCTGAATGCGGAAGTGATAGTCCCCGGTTTTGAGTAATGTATGATGCGATGGGAAATTTGCAATCGAGACGGGGATTATTTAATAGCCGTGGTTTCATACCCCGAGGTTGATTGAAGGGATTTGATTCGGTGGGTTCGACATTTTTCAAATAGCTTGAATTTTTAACTCGCGTTTTGGAAATCTTTTAACGACTCGTAATTTGATTTGGGTGAATTAATGTGCGACTACTTTGTGCATTTTAATGGGCTGTGAGACAGTGGGATTGCCTCGGGGTCGACTAATTTGGACAACGCAGAGGTATTATTTAAGAGTTTAGTTACTCTACACAACATGAAATATGCCTTTATAAAACGGTTTAAAAGTATACCGTTTGTTATTCACAACCCTGTAATCACACATTCGAACAAAAAGCGTGTTTAGACTTGGAATTATGCCTACGATAAATAAATGTTCAATTCCTTTGATTAAAAATTCATCTTCCTATGTAGATACATTGATATTATTTCCAAAATTTGAAGTAGCAACATCCTCTTTTGTGTAATACTTAGATTTTTCATGCTCTACTCATGCTTATAATGTAACTCGTCATTAACAGATTTGAAACAGATTTTGATGGACGAGATATCTCGTCATTAGAAAAAATTTGATCGGACCTTAATCATGTCTTTTTTAAAACATCGGCAAAATGATGACGGCGAGATATCTTGTCACTATCACAATTGCTCAGATCTTGATGGACGAGATATCTCGTCGAAACCATTTGAAATGTTGACTAAACAATAGCAAAAATGCGAAAGAATAAAAAAAATTTATTTAATGTTTTGCAGTACGAATAACAAGTCATTTTCAGTGTAAGCAAACAAGCCTCTGAAAGACAAGGATTTTATTTCCTATTTGTCAATACGGAATACGTACAGGAAGCACGTTCTAACACAAAAACACTAGCGTCGACTGCATTTAGCTTAGCAAAAAAAACCCTCAAAGTGAAGGTTCTTGTTTATTATTTCTGCATCCGCCGCGGCATATGCAACATGCCCTCAAGGTTTTCATGAAGTCTTGTTAATTGCTATACTGCACAAGATAATGTCCAAAAGTGATTACTAGAGGAAGTTCCAGTCAAATCAATATCCTTATTTGATTATTGTTCAAAGAGTTTTTCGGTTGTGTCTGCTACATTCTTAGTTTAGCATTCTGAAATTCAACGTTCAACGTACTCTGCTCTTTGATCCTCTTAAAAATCATACTTCACACATTTACCATACTAAAATATAAAAATATATCTTAACTTATATTTTTGACCTATTTAGTAATAAACATATATTGTATTTACCTATTCACTTAGATAGAAACTGTCCAATATTGACTTTGAGTACATGGTTAATTTGTCGTCCAGATTCGTTAAGACCGATAATTTGGCCAGCAAAGTCGTCTTCGCAGTTGGGCATTGGCATTTAGTAGAATTATGAAACTTCGAAAAATATAAAATTTTGTAAAACCAAATAACTTGAGAAATTGTGTGAAGTGAAATTCTCATAGAAAAAGATCTTTCCAAATAAATTCAAATTTCAGTTTTAGGAAATGGGCTTTGAAAAATTCAGTTTTGAATAAAGGCACAAAAGTCACAATACTTATAATTACATCTCAGAACTGACGCTTTTTGTTCAGTTAAAGAATAGGAATTTCTCGGAATTTTAATGAAACGCATTAAGAATTTTTTTGACTTGACCCTTCCAGCTTTAGATCCTACACGAACGTATCAAAGTTTAAGCTAGAATGACAGATGGATTCATTCTTAATGATCATCAAGGTTCTCTTTGGAAATCAACTTAACAAATGCGAATGTCAGATCAGAGTAGATTGTGCTTCAGCTAATTGGATTACTGAGTTCCAAGATTGTTACAAAACCATTTGCGTTAATTGTTAGTCTATAACCTCTGAATTAAACCTCTAAGTCATGCGCGTTGTATTCCCACATGCATCTTGCAGTTTCTTGAAAGGTCTTTAATCAATTTTAGACTACTTTACCGATGGAATCTCTCTGAGGATTCCTTTAGTCAATAAATAGATAAGGCTATTTAGTCATTAAGTGTATTGCAAGGTAACAGTAATAGTATGCCACTTTGAAATTTTTTGATGCTCAGAGGGTTACCTATTTATCTCACTATCAAATAAGATAATGGTTATTTTGTAGCCATTATATATATATATACATGCACAAAGTTGTTAACAAAGTTAAAATGCATTATTATATACAATAAAAGTAAATTTAATTTCCGGAAGAAACTGAAAGGAAGCGTTAATTATTACATTACCTTTGTGTAGGTTTCTTTCTGAAATTACTGCCAAAACAGTCATTCAAAAGGGATTTAGAAAAAGCAACCTTACAGGTCAAATTGTCTGGTAATCTTATTAATGACATCGAGGGGGTTAAGAGCATTCTCCAGAAAAAAATGCGATACAAAATAAAACTTAAACACTAATCCAATTACAGCTAAGACTTTACTTAATCACAGTCAGCTGTCCCCTAAACGGGTCACATGGCAAATAAATATGACCGATTAGCTACATAAAATACGAATGTCAAATCGAAGCGAATTGATTCTCATGTAAACAGGTTTTCTTTCTTCAGATGCGGAATGAAAAAAAAATACAAAATATCCCAAGAGAGACAATTTAATGACGCGGATCAAAACGAAACTAACTCGTTTCGATAATTCTGAATCGTCTGACTAAGTGTTGCTGCCAACTGCTAAACATAAAAAAAAGGGGAATGAAACCCCAGAAAAAGAAACGCCACACGAAAAGAAATGGTCACTGTCTCGTTGAAAGACAAGCGAATCGCTTGATTAATAAATTGCTCAATACGGCAGCTTTCAGGTATATATTCTGATTATGTATTTATTTTTTAATATTATTACGTAGGATCCTGAGTGGCGTGCCTTTATTCATCCAAACTTAATGAGAATTTTTTTTATTTCCTTTCCTTGGTTATTTTCGTTCCAAACCAGTGATAAATGATTGTCTGGGTGGTCTGACCCGCGGAGAGAAAATACTAAAAGAGTACGAGCAGTCAGGGGGGATGCATCCCGAAGCCGTCTGGAAGTTGAATGGGGGTGTCTAACACAAGTGAGAAACTAATTACAAGAGATTTGCGTGTTCGAGCATTTGATGGAAAAAAGCGAGTCCTTGCCCGATGGGATGTGCGCGCGGGAAGCTTTCATCTTACCCGGCTGTCGAACTCTTGGGATGTTATACATCTTCATGCATAAATATATACACCTGCGTGGATGTGTAATGTTGGAATCCCAGCATTGGGAAGTGGCTTCTACGAGCATTCGATGTTGTCACTGAGGCTATGTCCAACAACGGGTCCTGACCTGAGAAATGCTGTAGTCGTCATTTACATAACCACATGAATGACTTCCCATCGATTTCAGAAATTAAACAGAGGCGTGCCTTTTATTTCGGTTCGTTTCATATCACTGCGCTACTATTAATGTTTCAAAGATTGCAATAGTCAAGGCGTATGAAAAGAAACGTAAAACGATGCTGTTTGGTTTGCCACTTTACCTTCATTTTTCTCTGCACGAGGGTAATCAAAACAGAAATGGAACGCTTAGTTAAGAATATATATTCTTATCCCTTCTCCGCCCTATAGGCCATCAATCGACAAAAAACCCGAGAGTTCTAAAGTGAAAAAAATCTGGCTTATAAACACACCCAAGAGAGTAAAATTTGTGATGCAATAATCCGGTGTTTTAGGGCAGTTCTTGAGGTGGTCTACAGGCATTTCATTAAGTTTTCAAAGGGGTATACAGGGTGTCCCTGAATTCATGGGCCAAACCTTAAGGGTAAGTAAAATACATAGAAAGAAGCATTTTTTGTTTTGCAACATGGGGTCGGAAATGAAAAGGGCAGGTGGAAAAACAAGAAATGCTGAGGAAATGAAAAGCAAAGAATCGTTTCCAACAGCAAAGATTTTAACAGAAAACTAACTCTCGAGCAGCAAAGAATCGTTTGCAGATCGCGTAATGCCATTAAAGCTCAATAAAATTGTTTTGCAGACGATTTGATAATATAAACTAAATAAACGTCTACTATTCAATATTTTTCTTCCCAAAAATTCATTTTTTTAAGCTACGTCTCTAAACGTTTCTATCGTCTGCTCTAAAAATATTATGTAAGTAACGAGCTTTTGTTAATTTCTCAGTATATCTTTTATTTCCACCTGCACTTTTCATTTCTGACCCCATGTTGCTATACAAAAAATGCTTCTTTATATGTGTTTTACTTACCCTTAAAGTTTGGCCCATGAATTCAGGGACGCCCTGTATAGTAGCTGTTCTCACTTCTCCAATACGGTGTGTCTTTGTTGGTAGTCATGTCAGATAAAAAGTCGTAAAGTATAGTTAAAAACCATGGTAACGTGTCCTGCTCCAATCTTAATTTGAAATCCTATAAAAAACAGCAATAATTACAACTAATTATTGCCAGTCTTACCGTTATTTTTCTTCTGATTGTTAGATGTCTTTTGTTGGAACTACATGCAACTATTTCCTCAGAAAACGAGGTTGGTGAAGCGTTTTTTACCAAAATGTATACTTATTGATTTTAACAATTATTTTTATTTTTCATTATTTTGCTGAACAATATAATATTTATAAATTTTCGTTTCTATCTTTATTATTTTTGTTTAACATTTAATGAGTATTTTGATATTAAGTTATGAACTGATGGGATTGTATCTGTCACACACTCTGCAGAACGGGTTAGGTTTTAAAATTCTCCAAACTTTTAATGTTTAGACAAATGCAAATTTTTTATTATAATTGTCAGAATATTTCCGTACAACCATATATATTGTATTTAAAATAATTTTGAAACACCTTCAAAATTCTTAGTCAAAGTCGGTGTTGACATATATCAGATAAGAGTTTTTTTAATTTTTAATCGTGTTTTCGAATTTCAAATTCGAGTAATTAGAGATATTCGAAGCAGGTTTATGTCAGTCAAAAGAAACGATAGTGACATTTTGATAATGGTTCTGTAACATAATCGTTATTTAAAGTTAGTAATTATAACTCTTGAACTTCTTAAATCAATGAAATTTTAGAGTTATTTCAGTTCGAAGACAACTCAGACATTTTCCGTCCTAAAACATTGATTTTAAGACACGATTTCTTCCAAACAATGGTATTTACAATCACTTGATTCTATATAATGCATTCCATATTTTTAAAAGCGCTATCTACTTAAATATTGGTGAGAAAGCCATTAAAATGCTGCTTAAATTTCGTTTGTAAGTGGCTATCTCAAAAACAAATCTCAAATTCCTTAACAAGACCGAAATTTAAAAATAACCTTACCTAAATACTTAAAGCTTTTTCTGTATGGGAGACCCAATATCGGATCATTTCCGAGATCAAATGCTTCAGTATATTAAAAAATGTACGTCACCCTTAAAATCTATTTATTTTTAGAAACTGCAGATTAAAAAGCTTCTTATTTTTATTCCAAAATTATCGGTTGCTAGTCGACATCAAAAACAAAATCGTTGTCACGTATCCAATTCTTAAATAAAATTAAATGCATAAAATAAATTAAATTATAGTTTGACAGAATAAAAAAATTTTAATATTCGAAACTGAAAACGTGTCAGAATATGTCGCACCCCGGCAAGAAAAGTGACACAACTCAAAATTGCAGAATTTGAGAAACATCAACTTAAAGGATTCTATAAAAATATTGAAATAGCACAAGCTTCTTTTAAATTTTAGGTAAGTATATATGGTGGTAACTTCTATTAAATTCTATAGAATAGTAATTTAACAAGCTGGGGCACCTCATACATATTTTTCAATGACATAACATCAAAATTTTTATTATTTGACTTGTGTCACTTTTATTGCCGGGGGGCGATGTGTTTAGTTAATATCTGCTAATTTATTCTTTGTTTTAAGTTGAACCAAAATTCAATAATTTACAAAAATATTTTACCTGACATTAAGATTCTATAATGCATTTATACAAGAGATATACAGTATAAAAAAAAACTAGACGATCTTAAAATGTTACTTATGATGTTCATATTATCTTACAGTGATAGCATAATATATAGGGTGTCCCAAAAAGATCAGTACAACTTCAAAAATTTATATATAAAAAAAAAAACCGAATAGGCCTACAGCAAAACTATTTACAACAATAGATAGAATAACTTAAAAAGTTTTTTTCTACAGTATATTTCTGATCATTCCTACCGCGTTGGATTAGCAGGGACGCCCCATAGCATGGCCGTCTCTCGGTCTCCTCACATTACTCCACTAGACTTTTTCTTTTGGGGTTACGTTAAAGATGCTGTGTACCGAACAAAAGTTAACAGTGTAGTGGAATTGAAACAAAAGATCCAAACAGCTGTAGCTACTGTTGATATTAGCTGGCTGAAACGTTCGTGGATTGAATTGGAATATCGTCTTGATATTCTTCGTGCTACGAAAGGATCTCATGTCAAACTTTAAAGTAGAAAAAAAGTAGGTAGAAAAAAAAAGGTAATAGAAAAAAACCTTTTTTAGTTATTCCATCTATTGTTGTAACTAGTTTTTCTGTAAGCCTATTCTTTTTTAAAAATCAATTTTTGACGTTGAACTGATCTTTTATGAACACACTGTAGTTTATGGCCAGTTTGGTGACGTTCGACTGCATTCCATCGACCTTAGAATAAAATAGACCATGTGGGCTGAGCCGCAGTCGTAATGAGCTCTGAAGGATAAATCACAAATCGACTTCGCCGGTTGGTAAAGCACTAATGTTTTTGATCGCGGTGGATTGTTACTTTCACGAATCAATAATTTAGAATTCATGCTTTTATCCACAGCCATGTGACACATCTCGAAACAGAGCAAATGGAAGAAATAACATGAAGTTGGGCGGGCACATGCTCCGTCTAGTTCATATTAAGGTCGATGCTATTATTCTACTTAGCGACGACCAATTAATTATCCAACATTAATTCGGAATCCGTTTTTGGAATTTTTAATGGAGAAGTGCTGAAAATCATCAAGAAAGTGGCGTCATGTTCGGAATGCTCACTGAAAACACGTTCCACCGAAGAAACACTAACACCCCCTAAATTTAACATGACAGAGAACGCCTCTCCTTCATCTGAGAACGATGTATATCTGTATCAAAATCTTAATATATGTACGGTAAGCAAAAAGCATTGGCAAAGTATAGACATGTACTTAATGCATACGAGTATACACCACCCTACAATAATAGACAGAACAGCAAGATGTGATGGTATAAGGAAAATAATACATGCTTTAATAGGGGGATGGTCCCCCACAATTACACTAGCAACCCTTCTGTGCATACTTTCAACGAGGTTTTGATACACAGCTATATGTATTTGCGTCCATTCCTGCTGCAAGAATGTCGCCAGCTCAGCTGCAGATTTCGGACGTGGTTCCCTGGTTCGTAAGCGTCTCTCTAACTCGCTCCACAAATGTTCTATGGAGTTTAGGTTGGGACTCTGGGCAGGCCAGGGAAGATGTTTTACATGCATATCTTGATACCAGTGTTTGAAAGACAGAGGCTGCAATATGACATGGAACATTGTTGTTTTGGAAGTAACATTCGTCCATTCCATAAAAGCGTAGGAAGAACCTGATTGTCTAAATTTCTAAATTGTTCTATTAAGCGTCGGCGTTCAATTTACCAAGAACAACACGCAAAGGTTCCAGGCCATACCACGATAAACACCCCCCAAACAAGTTGTCGGATTTTATGCGAATCCACTGGCGTCCGGTCCGTTATTGTCGGGTAGTGTGTAATGAGGTTTAAATAAAAAAATTCTAAGAATTTAAAAATTTTGAATAATTTGCAGATTAATCATATATAGTTTCCATTCATTGAAGTCTTCAAAACCTGATCAAAGTTCTTTAATCTAGAATTTTTGCATAAATATTTTCGTTCGGATCTGATAAAAGAAAACCATTGGTATCCCATTGGAGGTATTTTGTCATAAATATTATTTTTCAATGCGTTCAATCACGAAACAATTATGCCACCGTGCGTTTTAGAACTCGCTGGAAATGGCGGCATTTTCAGTGGCCAAAATGCGATTAATCATTTATTCCTTTAATCGATTTAATAGAAGCACGAGTGCTCTCAGTGCACAAAGGTGTGACAAATGATACTTCTTAACTGAGGAACGAGACTTCATAATCACTTTAGCTTTTCCGTTGGATGAACAAATTAAAAAATGGAGGGTCATGGGGAACTTCGCCAATGAGTCTGATCGTGAAAAATTGCGCATTATCTCGGACTCAATTAATTTGGGCTTCACTTAATCTGTTTCGTGCATGTTGAGCTGCGAGTTTTTTTACGAGTTTTCGCATTACAAAACCGGTTACTTCATTAAAAAACCGAAATTTTCAGAATTATGCAGTTTTTCAACTTAGTATATCTTTATTGTGCATGGTAAAAGAAACGAATAATTCGGTCGCTAATGAGAGAGCTTTGTTAAACATTTATTTTTCGAATCTTTGTTGCTCTGAATTCCTAATTTTGCAGCTGTTATTAAAATTTAAATTGATTATCTCAGTCTTCGGTTATTAGTCAATCCATCGAAATGCTTTTTACAGCCACTTAACTGTCTGATATATTCTGACGTTGAAATATTGACACGATAATTAACTGATATTTATCGTTATTTTAAAAACCAACATCAATTAAACGCATCTGAAATTTCGCTATACCCTTCAAAATGCACTGTTTGAAGATATTCAGAAAGTAGGTTGTGGGCTTACTCCAGAAAAAAGGGATCATTGAACTGAGTTTATTCAGGAATCTGAACCTAGTGTAATTCCTTTGGGCTTTTTCAACAGCCAATGTTCAGAAAAACAAAAGTTGATAGTAAATTTCTAAAAATGTATAAAATATAATTTATTAAGTAATGAATGTATCTGTAATATATAAGTCTATAGACTCTAATTTCAATTCAATAGTCAGTGTAAAATTAGGTCCCGGTTTCAAGAGTAACATGGTTGGTTCACGGAAGGCTGAGAGTTCAAAAAAATCGATCCAACCACAAACTTGTATACATGGAGGCTAAATCTGCCGTAACTTCAGATAACTCTTTTGCGTAGAGTTGAAGTTTGGATAGTGGGGTGCTTCAGCTCAAGTGTTGATCTCGCCATCTAACTACGATTCAAAATTAAAAAGTGTTGTCCTCGGATTGATCCCGGGATGTCGCAAATAGCCTGTTCTGTTGCTCCAATGCCAAGAAAATTTGACTAACTACCATGTAAATTGAATTAACTGCAGGCAAATTTAACTAACTACCACGAAAACTTAACTAAAACAACCATGAAAATTTAACTAACTACCATGGAAAATTAGTCATTTGGGGCAGGAAAGCATACAAATTAATATCTAAAGCTGGACTGTATTTTAAACGTGATTAATTTATGTTCTAATTGAAACATTTTCTTTACACCACAATATTAATTAAAATCATGAAAGCTGGCAAATTACATATACACAGTAAAATCACTCTTGAATACACGATGTATAAGACAGATTTTGAAATTGCAATTTTTCCCCTCTATTTTAAAAGTAACCATACAAATATAGCTCGATTCCTCTTACGTTTCTTCGCCTTCTTTGTACAATGGGCCATTTTTAGCTTAATTTGACATACAGCATATTAGATACCTTGGCACGACTACTTTTTCTCTATCATATTTTCAATTTCATTTTTACAGTTTTCTTTATAACCTTCTTTCTTAACATTCGAGTTTTTTAACATATCAGAACCGAACCACGAAAAGTTCGTAAAATATAAGGTTTGCTAAATGTAATGAATGAAATCATTTCAGAAATATGGTATGCTTTCTGAAAAAATGAAGTTTTGTTTGTTAAACAATTATGCTTACCATTAATAATTGACTGAAATGATATACGTTAGTTCAAGATTTCCCAAACTACGGATAGGGAATAAGAGTCATCCGAAAAAGTATAAAAATTAATATATGAGCCTGACAAATATTAGAATTTAAATATTATTCAAAAAATATACCCACGTTTTCTTGATTAAAGACAGGAACTTCAACACAAGAAAAGGCAAGTACTTCTACGGACACCATCAATGATTTAAGAAGAATTTAAATTACAAACTGTGGTTTCTTCAGAGCTACAGAAGCATCTTTTATTTGTAAATTAGCGCATTGAATTTAATGGAGAAACTCACAAAATTAGAGAGACGCTTAGTAAGCATTGTATGAAAGACACTGTATTATGCGTGTTAATTGACTGGTCTGCTAAAAACAGATGCAGTACAATTACTAAGAATTGTTTTACGCCGCACCAATTATCTTTCTGATGATATAGAGAAAGTGCTGATATATCGGCTTAGACTTTGCAGCAAATATGGAGCAACCAGGTGCATAATTTAATTCAGTGTTCTGCAACACAACTCCAAGCAATTGCAATTGTTCTGCAGGCATTTGTTCCGAATTTTGAAAACTGCAGTAAAAGCAAAAACAGAGGTAAAACACAATTATCGGCTAAATATGTATTACATATTTATAATAAAACATCAAAAATAATTAAATTACTTTATCTAAAACCAAAACATAAAAATCGGGCAAAATATTTGAAAAAAATAAGGAAAAATTGTTCTGGCAAAAACTGTGTTTGTTCTGCGACGTACGTTGCAGTTTTAAAAACTTCCTGCACCTGGGAATATGCATTACAAATTGTATTGTTAGTTAATTTTATTACTGTATTGTAAAATCCTTTTTATAGCGATGGCAATGGTTAATCTTAATACTCCCTGTCCAGAGTTTAGCAGTTGAATTCGACAGATGATATCGTTGCTTCTAACATATACTGAATTTAACACATATCTATGTAGTTTAATTTAAAAAAAATTAAGATCACCATCCATCAAAAATTTCTTGTTACTTTTGTTTGCTTTTGAGAAGCACGTACCAAACACATTTTTTCAAATATTTGTGAATCGAATAGTAAGGGAGCCTTATCAAGATACCGTGATTTTGCATCGATAACCTTTTTTCGGTTCCCATCGAAATTTCCAGAATGTCGAACTGGTCCTATATGCCTGCTGTTATAACTCATTGGCTATTGGTTTGCTGTCTTAGCATGGAGATCCAAAATTTGACCTTCGCAATTAACAAAAAAGATTAGAAACGTTATTAATGACATGAAAGGCGATTTGTTTTCGAAGATAACTTTTATGGTTTCGTTCGGTTTTGTAAAAAAGAATGTCCCAAGGCGTTTATTTGCTGTGAAAATGAAATGGTCTTAACACCAGAGCTATGGTATATGGGTGAAACTTGATGAAGGTTCACAAAATCGTGAGTTCGAAGAAAATGAGTTCGCTAAAAAGAATGTCTACCGTAGCTGCTTTTATCCCTACGTTGTCTTTGTCTCAAAGCTTAAGCATTTCTTCATGCACGGATTATTGCTGTCTCTGGAAAGTCCATGAGTTCTGAAGACATTATTTAATCTTTAGTTTCAAAGAGTAGAAAACAGGAACTACACAAATTTTAAGATGACTGAGCTTTTCGCGGTATTCTTTTCAAAACCTCTCCACCCTTTGACCTCCTACCAAATATCTCAGTCTTGCCAGTGTACCCTTCTCAGAAAGAACAAAACTTGCTGTTGCTCATCGCGTGACTTTAACGGCTCAAAAAGCAAAGACGAAGAAAAAGAACTGTTTAGGCAAGTCAGTTGGTGCAAACGCTTTGTGCTAACATATGAGCAAATACTTAAGTTTTGCATAATAAGCGGTGAAAAATGCATGGATCATGGGGGGCCGTTCGCACGGACATTGACTCAAGTTCATGGGTGGCCTTGTCGTGAATAGAATTTTCGTTATTTTTAGTGAGTTTCATTAAGTTTATTAAATTTGATTACTAAAAGATAGTTTCGTTGGAAAACGATTACTTGCATTTCTGTAAGGAAATATTTCTGTAATCTAAACACATTTTCCGTAGGGCGCCAGTTTGAATTTTATTATTTTCACTAATATATGCTCAAGTTTATCCACGTATTTTTTTCCATCCCATAAAATAATTAGACGTTCCATTTTCTAAGGAATGGAACAGTGAACCAGTGTCAAAATTCGTGTACATGTTGCAAATACGTGAAAAATGACGCTTTATTTTAAATTTCTCGTGATTCGAGTTTGTATTTTACCAAAGCATTAGCAGCAAAAGAGTTATTGGGTTTTATTCAACGTTTAATTATCTAGCTTCCTTCGACAATCCATATGCAGCTTCATTCCCTTCATTATCCACATGTGGGAGAATCCACTGGAGAGTGGAGTGCATATGAAGCATATGAGTTGGTGCAGAATTGAATTAATATATGGTATACATCCCTTATTGTTGTAAATAAAATAAAAATATATTTATTTCTAGACATAGATGGTCTAATATGATGGTGCCAGAAATCTCCAGCCCTCTGAGATGGCTTTGCTGATTGGTTATTGCAGTCGTAGCTATGGAGGGGGGGGGGTTAAGAGCAGTGGTTCCAGGTGCCAATTAACTTGAGTCTAGTGGGTTGGCATTTTGGATATCTATTAATCTTATGTATTTTCTAAAGTTCTAAAGAAGGAAGACATATTTTCTAAACTTTATGTTGTGTATCTTGTATGTATCTTCTTATGCGTAAAGCCTTGTTTATCTTTAATTCTTTTATGTACCGTCTTCTGACTTCAAACAATGATTCAATTAGGGATATAACTCGACCCCGATGAATTGGAATTTGAGTCACTTGGTATTAGATTAGTCTGTTTGTTAAATTAGGGGCATCTTAAACGCAAATGATTCGTTCCCACAGTTGACATCCTTAGCTCAAGTTCTGGTTCTGAGTTTACCTTTCTATGCCGTAAGCCATAGCAATGATTACGAAAATAAAAAATCCTCTATTGCCATGCATGATTTTGAGAATACCAAACCTTTCTTGGGAGCTAAAACCATCTCTGTACAAATGGACATTCCCAAGGTCATGTGACTTCTCACCATAGCTCATTAAGTGAATTTAGTAATGTACACGTACTGTTTGACGGATCTGGAGTTAACTATATATCTATATAGCATTTCACTTCAAAAGAGAATTCGACCTAAAAAGTAAAGTGATTATTACTACATTTAAAATTGAATCGAACCCATCAATAGTATTTATATAAGGTATTGAGGTCAATAATTTCAAATGATTGTATTCCAATGAAATGATCTAAGATAAGAAGGTAGTATTAGTTGAATTAACGTCACACTGGAGTAACAAAACAGGCTATTAACAATAGGCTGAGATGAGTTTCGAAGACAAAACAGTGTAATTTGAACCTCTGTCAGATAATAAGGTCAGTACTTGAACTGACATCCAATTCTCAAAATTTCCACACCACATCTACGTGAGGGCATATGATGCGATGACAGATTCAACTTGCACCGGCTCCCGCTTATACAACCATCTTAGGTTGGATCGAGTTTCGAAATCCTAACCCTTCGGTTTCTCTTCAAAACGAACTACCGCGATCGTCTATTATAAGGAGAGGATCAATAGATTATTTCAAAAAAGATTCAAGATTCTAATGTTAATAGGATCAATGGAATTTTTCTTAAGTTTAAAATAATCCGTGGATCCCCTAGAAAGATGTTATTGAGTTATTAATTGTGTCGTGGGCTAAAAGCAACACTGCACTACTCAGAAAAACCTCACGACTCTCAAAGGGTCAAAATCACACGACACATAACAACGTACTCAAAAAGAAACAAAGCAGCGCAAACAACCATGAAACAGAAAATGAAGATCGTAAACCTCCCCAACCCCAACTTTCACCACCTGTTACTTACGAATCGGTGCATAGAAACGCAATGAACTTGTCACTTTCGCTCGAAACGGCGTACGGCAGAGCAAAAAAACAAACACAAACACCTCCATCAACAGGTGCTTCTGGATTGCATTGTTGCGGTAGGGCCAAATAAATCTACAGCGAAAAAAATAAATGGAAGGCCGTGAGAATTACAAGCGTGAGAAAACGGCCCCTCCTACGTATAAGACAGAGTCCATTTTCTTTTCCTAATGCAGCGATGGCACTTGAATATTAATCGAGTAGGGAAGGAATTCGGTATGGAAAAGATTACGGAGTCCGATAACAGATTGGGGTATGACCAGAACATCTTAAGTTTCGTCTTGAAGCTTCCTAACTCGGAGAGGAGAAAATTCTGTGCAGAAATGGTAATGTGTCTCGAGGTTTCCAGAAACAGACCACTTGACTTATATGAACTCAAATTATCATTCATTTGAATATTTGTAATCTTCTGGAGATCTTGGAAAGATAGCAAGACTTGTTTTTAAATGTTTTTACCTCAATTAAGATAATATGCCTTACAAACAACTCGTTTTGTACTTACAATTTGATAAGCTGTTGTGCTTTCATTAAACACTTTTTAGTTTTAATGTAAGGAGATGTTAGTTTTTATCCCTCCTGGTGGTTGTCATGGTATTCCGTCATTAGAAAAAATTGACCAGATCTTGTTGGACGAAATATCTAGCTGTGAGAAGAACACTGCCTAGATCATGATTTAAGATACAAAAAAATCAACAATATCTTGATGACCAAGTATCCCTTCATTAGCAAAATTGATCAGATCTTGATGGACGAGATATCTCGTCGAAATCAATTTTAGGATCAATATTTATGTCTGAAATGCCACCCCTCTAAACATTGCAACCGGGACCATTGCTCTTTCCCCTTCCCCTGTAACTAAGCCTCTGCACTAACCCGTCAACAAGGTCATTTCAGAGGGTAGGGAATGCCGGTATGTTCTCATATTTTCTGCTGGTGTGTTCGGTGTACTGATTTCCCTTTACGTCTCATTTCCTGCTATGACTACTTTGTTCTGGATAGTCCTCCAAAGCAAACTAGCTATCGAAATTAGTTCCTTTAGACCTTTTCTTTATTCAGAATTGGGAAAAAAAGATTTAGTTCCTCGCTTATCAACCAACTCGCTTTACGGCCCAGTCGTAGAAACGGAACTAGGTCGTTAAGTGAGAGTACCTCAATATGAATATCTTTATATGCAAAAAATTCTTACTCATCCAGTTGGGAATCTAAGATGCAATCAAAACCTAAGACTGCTTATACCCAATTGGGTAAATAAGGAATTTTTGTACATAAAAGTATTTCTTATGTAGCCACTGAAATATATGGAATTTCACTCATAAAAGTATTTCTTATGTAACCAATTATCTTATTATTATTATAATTATATTATCTTATGTAACCAACCATAAAGTAATTCGTTACAAAAATTACTTATGTAACCAATTCGTTACATAAAGAATTTTTGCACATAAAAAATTTCTATATAAGCACTCCTTATTTAACAATCGAGGGTATATTGGAATATATTTCCTTTATACCCAAAATATGATTCAAAATTACCATAAACTTAGGTACTCATTTCCCTACTTCTACTTTCAAATCTTTAGCGTGGATGAAGTATATTCATATAAGAATTATAAAAATTTAGACACACAAATATTTATATATAGGTGAGCTATTTATAAATTTCTAGTTGAGGGTGCTTTATAAATTCCACGTTCAAAGAATAAGAGTACACATTATACAATTTTTTGTATGAACGGAGAAATTAAATGTGCATACTCCATCCACGAAACGGAGCAACTCTTACAGTCGTGAATTATGCATGATCTTATACCGAACATCGTGAAGAGAAAACTGATTGTAAAAATAACAGAAAAGATGAAAAAAGACCTGGAAACAGAAATGCAATATTTGTCCTTTCCGCACCGTTGGCTTTGGGATTAATATATCCCATTGAGTAGGAAGGGCACCCCACACAGGGGAAAAAAAGTGAAGTTTCACCTGACGGGGGAAAATTGATTGATACGAAACATAAAAGAAAGTTTTCTTTTTCAAGAGTATAGTGGCAATGATAGCGTTTATTAATGCGAGTTAGGCTCTGTATCTTCCTTACAGCGGATGGTTTTTTTTTCTAAACAGGATGTTGCACAGAATTCAGAGTGGTATTATATTGCAGGAGGTACAAGCGAGAGGTTGTACGCGTGTGTGTTCTGAAGTTTGCTTACGAGTTTTTTTTTTATCTGTCGATTGTGAGGTTTCTACGCGCAATCAAAATATATCAGATGTAGTAACAGTATCTTGCGTGCGGTATAATTTTCTGGGGTCTCAATTTCCAAATTTATTTTCCTCCTCAACCGAATAATTTGGGGTTGGGGTTTTTATTTGTGAAGTTTGATGGAGTTGCCAAATGGCTTGCGGTGGGAATGCTTTTTGATGAACAAGGCATGGTTTTGAAATTTCTCCTTTCCAAACTTTGCTTAGTTTAGAATTCTTAATATAGCATCAATGATAAGAGACTTCGGCATGGATAGCTCGTTGTATTACACCAGCGCGATGTTAATTACCTACCTATCTTCGGAATTGTTACCGGACCGTCGCCAGTAATCTGTTGTCTTACTCCAGTGCGACATTAATTTAACTACCTAACTGACCCAAGATAAGACCAATTCTACAGAGATGAAACCTAAAAAAATATTTTAAAATAATTTCTTTCTAACTATGGTTAAGAGTTGTAGGAATTGAACCATATTTTCCATTTTACTTTTCATACTGACATACGATTATAATTAAGACTGATTTTCATCTTGCTTTGAAAGTCTATTAGGTCTAACTTTATCTGCTCAGATTGAAGCAATTCTAAGCAGCTTTATTTTATAGACCATACAAAATGAAAACATTAATTTGCTATGTTTGGTGGGTTTGGCATTTAATTGTGCTATAAAAGCAAGACAATATCAAGCAGAAAACTGCAAGAATTAAAAAAATATTTTTAAATGCTCTAGTCAAATTTGAACCTAAATAAGGGATTTTAATCAATTTAATATCGCTCCCCTGTTTCTTGATTTATTCAATTGGTCTTAATTTTATCATAAAAAATCACTTAAAAAGTTAGTCTATCAATGAAGGCACAGTCTATAAATATAATTCTAAGGGGATTTATGTTTTTGAATCATTGTATGAACAAGATTATACCAAGCACTATTTGAATTTTGTATTATATTCAATGATTTCATAGTTGCAAACTTATGTACAGTTATACTTTAATTGATGCGTATGAAAGAATGTTGTGATCTTGTATGAATATCTAGTTAATAAATAAACCACGTATTATATATAAACAGGTTATTTCATCTGTTTCTTTTTGTTTTAGGGTGGAAGTGTAGAAGATGCAAATAGTTTATTTCCTGGTGATCATAATAGTGTAATTAGAAAAGGTGAGAATCATGTTTAGATTATCAGAATTGTTGCCGTTTGTGTATTGGTATTAATCAAGCATGCGTATTTTTCCTAATGTGATATTGATACTAAATTTTATTTCCCTGTACATTTTTTAAGGTATCAATAACATACTAAAAGTCTTCATTAAAGCAATCTCTAAGTAGAATTGTGTTTATCATCAACGTTTTATATTTATCTACATTCACATCTAGTTAATAATTTTTTCATCTTTTGATGATCATGGAATATGCATAAGTTATGGAATCAATTCGATAAAAATAATAGTTCCTGGTCTTCATCCTCCTTGTGTTTGACTCCTTATCTATACGTGAGTATGGAAGAGAGTGAGAATGGAAGATAAATTTGTTTTAAATATTAGACTAAATGCGTGAAACAAAACGAAAGGATTTTCCCTAAACTAAAAAAATTATATCGACGCAGAAATTTCATTTAAATAACTATTTTAGAAACTAACAATTCAACTTTACTGTAGTTAGTAGTAGTAATAATACCCTTTCATACATGTTTGACGAAAAGTACTTAAAATTCTTCTACTAAATTTTACAAACAAAATAATGAAAGACAAAACATTATTTTATATTTCCGACCCAATTATGATCGTTAATACTGTCAAATGTAATCACATCTTAAAATTACAAAAAATAAAAAGAAATTTCTCTGAAAGCATTATTGCAATTTATCAAACTAATCTCGCCTAGAAAAGTCAATTGATAGTTTACCCTTTATAGTAACTAACAAAAAAAATGTAATATAACAAATATGTATATACAAATAAATATGAATTCCAAAAGAGTATCGAAGAAATACACAACGTTAACATCAGCATTGCACATCACACGAGGAAAAAATTGTTATCGTAACCGTTAATCTAAATTCATCCTAGAAATTAAAACAATTTAAATTGCATAACAAATTAGGTTGAAGATTTTTAATTGCGACACGATACAATTAAAGAAACCCACAATTCAGGGAATAATTTCAAACTCTATCTGAACAAACCGATTAATAAATGCAAGAGACGAAAAAAGGGGGATCCGTACGAAGTAGCTCTTCGCTCGCGTTTTCCAAATGAGTCACGATTCGCTATATTTCCCCTGAGAGAAACCCTTAAAAAAGTCGCATGATTTATGGAAAGATTTTACGACTTGAGAATAATGCTTTATTTATGGACCACACGAATGGAAGTGCCTCTTTCTCTCTCTCTCTTTATGGTACTGCTCATGAGGGAATTCGGAGCTGCTATTTGTTCTATTTGAACGGATTGTTTTATTTAATGCTCACAACTTTGTAAATCGTTGTAATTCCTCCCCGGAGAAAAGCGATTCAGGACATCACGATGGAGTCATAACTCGGAATTTGACAGCGCCTGCCTTCGACTTTTCTCTTGATCAGTTTGTTACTTTTATGTGACTTGGAATACGATGTTAATGTCTTACATATACATAACAGGAATCACATATTCATACTGGAATTTACAGATACAGGAGGGTGATATCACCTTGGAAATTTATCACCAAACCACATGCATCACCTTATCACCAAACCACCTGTATCACCTTATCATCACCTGTTTATATCTGAAGGATTCCCTTCTTGAACAATTTGTTACTTTCAAATGGCTTAGAATAGGATGTTGTCCAACATTTTTTACATTAAAAGAGTTTTGAGATCCGGAGGTGCTATCACGTTGATACGCATCACCAAAAGATACCACCACCGGATTATACCTGTAGCTTCCCATTCTTGATCATTATAACTTTTAAATGGCCTAAAATTCTGATATGGTTCATGTTTCATATTCGAGGAGTTTTAAGATCCAGATCGCCTTGGTTCTTATCGTCAAATTGTATTACCAAGTATATGGACAAAGACTTTCTTTGTGCGAAATGTTTGTTTAAACATTTTTGATTGAAGCACTTCTACACAAAAAAAATTATTTGATTGAACACTTTTTCAAATGCTGCCATGCTAGTTAAGAAAGCGAAATCACAAAATTCGGTAATTTTGAGTTCAATGTTGTTTCATAGTTTTGATTTTCTTAACTCATAGAGAGCTTCCTAGGATTCTTTCAATCAATGGATGAGATTGGGTTTTCGTTAAATATGTGTAATGTTGAACAAAAGCAATACTCCAAATCTCGTAAAACTAAGGTAGTTAAGAAACGAGATGACAGTGTGAATGCTGAATCACCTGTTAGTATTGAGAGCTATGAATTGTTTTCTAGCACTATGAACTATCAGATACATAAACATACAGTCACCAACAACCTCTCGGCTAGCTACTTATTGGTCCAACATCAGTCCTGCGACACAAAATTGGCTTAAATGATCATGCGTACCAATATGTTTTTTTTGTACAGAAACAGAGTACGCATGCGCACTTCATATGTTTTGTCACATGCTCCAGTGTGCGGTCCTTCTTCGCGATCATATTTTGATGGATCAGAGAACTAGTGTTTCAGTATAGCGTCCTCGTTAATCATCGAAACCGTACAATTATATCAATAAGTACAAATTGATCACCCAAGAAGATAAAAATGATTTAACGTATAATCGGGAGCACATTACTCGATAAACTTACTTAAATACATGCTCCATAATTTTTTCCCCAGAGAAACGGAATATGAAATGAGTTATTGCAGAACAAAATGTAAACACTATCAGATTTGTTAACCTTTTCTAATGGAAAAGGATTAGTCTCAGTGTTCTCTTCAAGAATTGACATCTAATAGCAGAGATAAATAATAATCATCTAAGCTTGGTCGGATTATAGCCGAAGGTAATAAATACATAATAAATAGAATTTCAAATTATCCAGATGATCTTTTCAGCCACCTTGATGAATAACAATATTCAATATGAATATATTTCTTTTGGAAAGAAACTGAACTTTCCAGTTATGAGCTTTCATTTTCCCCAGGAACTATTAAATAGATGCATGTTTCGTTTCCTGGGTACAGAGATTTGTTCCCCGATTTGTTGTGAATAAAAGAAACGAAATGTGTCTTGTAGCTAGTCTTTCAGTCAGCATGTGTCTAAAATATTATTTTCTTGTAACAAGCTGCTGAATGGAATTATGGACGAATGTGGGAAACACAATGTAGGGGTAAGTATGATGACACTTGTCTGAGATAGAATCAGTGCTTATTTTAAGTGAAAATTAATACGTTTAGTATGCCTGTCCCAAAACTAATGTAATAGTTTTTATTTTGGAGTAAATCAGTAAAGATTTATTGCAGTCTCACAATCTTAATTTTCCAATTTCTGAATACGCATTTTGCTACATTAGGTTTATAAGTTACCCAAAGTCTCATATTCTGTCGTATTGTTTCTACATATCCATTATGGTCAAAATATTTTAGTAGTATACATTGTATTTATTATTCATTACTTCAAAGATGAAATATAGTATGATTATTTTATATTTTTAATACAAATACAACCAAAGTATATTTTAATCATTTCCATGTATCTTATAAAATAGTAATATTTTTGACTGATATATGTAATTTAGTAGTTCTATATTATTTCGTGCAATGCTTCGTATCTGAAAACATTATATTCAAGAGAGAATTTATAATTATCTGTACAATAATATACAATGATATTGATTCATATCGATTATCAGTTCTTATGCTAAGTTCTGTACGGTAGTGCTCTTAGTGTCAATAAATTTTCAATAGATGATTAAAAAATTTTAAAATTTTAAACACCTAGACAATAATTTACATTTTTATAAATCTATATTTCACTGGAAAATTTCAAGAATATAATGTACAGGATACCATAGTATTCACGACTTTTTACACTCCAACGAAATGTGAGATATTTATACTTAAGTCATTAGTGCCGAAATTCACTTTTTGCGAATACCATGACGCGACATTCGTAATTGTAATAACTGTTTTGAAAAGTGCGCATTTACTTAAAATTCATTGAAATTCTTTCAAAAATTTGCATTTAAACAATATTTATTTAAATGTTTTCAAAATTTTGCATGAGTTCCAGCATGATCTTTAAAGTATTTTGGAATTTGTAATCCTTTAGCCATGATAACTTTTCTACCATCAGAAGTTATTATAAACCCTCCGCTTTTGCAAGTAGGTAAAAATATGAGTACCATTGAAATCGACTTGAAATGCCTTAGAATTAGATGCTTAAACTTCCAAAAGCGTTGGCATTCATTATTCCAAAACTCTAGGATTGATCTAGGCTGTGACTTTCACTTCACTTAATACCACATTTGTTAAATGACTTGTCCATTGCGAAACGTTTCGCTGAATTTTTCTCATTTTCTTAAAATGTCTAGTTATTCGAGTGTATTAAAATACGTTGCTCTGAACATGTCTAATTTTGTCTTGATGACTAGTACAACAAGTCCATTAAATAACGTTATTCTGAACGCGTCTCATTTTGTTATAGTTACTGGTTCATCGAGGCCACTAAATAACGTACTCTTAATGAGTCTAATTTGTTTTAATGGCATCGGAGCACAGGTGTGACCTCGTTATCTGACCGAGGTGTTGTTTTCGGATCTTTTCCTTAAGGGATTGATCCCGAACCGTCGTCAATAGCCCGTTGTGTTGCTCTAGTACGACGTTAATTACAATTACCTTACCTTACCTTACCACGGATTTCCCTATTGGTTTGATCCCGGACCGTCGCTAATAGCTCGCTGTATTGCTCCAATGCGACGTTAATTAAACGTGATTGCACTATTTAACGCGTCGTTGTGTTTATCAACACATAATATGCATGCCTAAACATGCTAAAACAGCTGCATGTTTGATGAATGTCTCACGTGTCGTGGAGTGAAGTGTTGTGTGGCGCACCAGAGTGACAGTTGTTGAGAGTGACAATTGTTGTCTGGTGTCCGTCAGGCATCAAACCAAGGAACAGTGACAATCATAAAGAAATGGTCATCACAGGCGTGACGTCCCCCACCGATGTCTTCTGCTCCGTGCCCGGCAGGCTGTCCCTCCTCAGTTCCACTTCCAAGTACAAGGTGACGGTCGGAGAGGTGCAGAGAAGGCTGTCCCCGCCTGAATGCCTCAACGCCTCGCTACTCGGAGGAGTCCTCAGGAGGTGAGTCCTCTACACTTTCTTTTCACTCTAAACTCATGGAAAAGTTGACTGTATAAGCATATTCTATTTCTGTTGGGGACTAATCACAGATCAGATCATGTGTTGCTGCAAAAATTTGAATGAACTGTTTTTATCATATAACAATAGTTATTTATTTATAATTAAAAGGTGTGTTATACAATGAATTTAAATTCTATTTTACCAAGTGATTTCGACGAGGTATCTTGTCCATCAAAATCTGACCAATTTTGCTAACGAAGAGATATTTGGTCAAGACATTGCCGATCTTTTGAAGATGACGAGACGAAGTTCTGGTCAGTTTCTTCTGATGACGAGTTATCTCGTCTATCATGATCTGATAATGGTGTTGTTAATGACGAGACACACGGTCGAGACAGTCACCAGGAGGTTTAAACGTACATAGGGGTATTGTTTCAAACAAAACAGATCAAGTTACACTTTCTCTTCATTATGAAATTACAGTATAATTAACCTTCGCTATTATTTCTTTATGTATCAGCTTAAAGTGTTTACTAACAGCGAAGCGTTTCAGTTAAAAGCATAATGTTAATTTTTAGTTCAAGTATACCTTTCGTCAGCTGTTGCATATATTTTGCAGGAACGAATATCATAATTAAAAGACTCACATAAGAATGTTTAAAAGAGTTATATTTTGAGTATTTTACTGCCACAAATCTTTCCTCACCAGAAACCAATGCAGAACTCGAGCATAAGAAACATTATTCCGACATTGGAGAAAGAAATCGCTTTCGGGTAGCCACTATGGTCTTTAATTACACATCTCTTCACAAGAATTTCAATATTTCCGTTCTGAAATATCCATCTCGTCGGCAATCAAAAATATTCGTTGCTGCAACAATTCACTTGAAAACTTAGAAGCGAAGTATTTGGTCTGCATCCGCGAATCCCACTCCCCTGCTTTCGTTCTTCAACCGAATCTTTCCCAAAGTGCAATTATTCCGACTCAGTGCCAATAGTGATTGAAGACCCGTGGTAGTAAACTCCAGGAATTTTTCATCTCATCCCTCAATATAAACCGTCTCTGCGCGCGTTGGCCATCGAAAAATATGCTGTCTATGTCACTCCTAACTCAGAGGCATCGAAGGATCAAAAGCAAGCGACACGGGGATTACTATACACCAGGTCGAAGGAAAATTAATAACATTCTGACTTCAGAGGAACAATAGCAATAACACAACGTCTTGCAATGTCTCATGCCCGTCCATCCGCATGCAACTGTGGAGAAATTTGCTTTTCGCCAAATCGCCGGTCGCTATTAATAATGGATAGACTATCTTTTAAAAGATATCAGGCATCCATCCACGGTCGAAAAGTATTTGTGAGCGTTAGATTCCCAGTAATCCTCTGCTGCCACCCCCACCCTTTTGGGCTACATCCCCTCCCGCGCCCCGGTTCGAATTCCAACGTCCGTTTGTCCCGACCAACTAGAAGGATTTCATATTTGGATGAGCCGGAGCTATGGCAGTTCGCATTAATAAGTTGTAGAAGAAGATGCCGGGAAGGGAGATCTTTTAGGAATGTAATAACTTTTCAGTTCGTACGGCATCATCAGAGGTTGGGGGGTTCGACATAATCCGATCTCTGGCTGGCTGGTACGATACTTATCAATGTCACGGGCTTCTTCTACTGTTCCACACACAAGCAGAAGCTCGTGATTACGGGTGGAAGCTGGGTTGAAGACACGCACTTTATAAATCGCCACCAGCGCGTGAAATGTCGTATATCTCTAAACACGTCGTTACACGTCATTGGAAAAGAGATATGGAAGCGTTCTTTTTTCTTTTGCGTTGTTTACTTATTTCTTACTTATTTGTTTCTGGAAGGGAAGAGCTACGCCCGAGACTTTTCCAAGTCACGTAGTGCCGAAACCGCACGAATGAATTCGTTTGTGTTTTGTTCGGGTAATAAAAGCAGAAGCTAAATTGCAGCTTATGGGAAGATGGATGGAATTCTGAGTTGAACATACCGCCGAGGAAAAGGGGTATATTACAAAATTTATATTCGTAATAACCGTTTATGTGAAAGCAAAACATACGCTCGAATGTTATGGTAAATTTAATCACATAATTGTACCTTGCATCATTGGATAAAGTCAAATCCGCGGACGCAGTAAGCAACTAATAACACATTTTCGGTTAATATTTTGACATTAAATAACAATTTTGTTATAAACAATCTCTGCTTTTTAAAGCAACAATTGTTTTTATGCACGAATACGTGTTCAAAATGGGTCGTAGTAATTTAATTTTAAAATTGTTTTTCTTAACGTCCTGAAATTGTAAACATATGGCATTTGCATGCCTCATGCATTCTTATTTAAACTCTTCATTGCGTGCTATTGTAGACCCTTGTACTACGCTTTCGTATGAACCGTGAAGTGATTCATTTTAGGCGAATTCAGAAACAAAAAATACTGTTTTATTTAAAGAGACATGAAAACACGGCATATTTAAAACTCGTTACGTTTGAATTTTATAATTTTTATTAAAGAAATTCTAAAAATTTCGGAAGTCTTTGAAATTTGCTCTTTGTATATCCTATTATTCTATCTGAAGTTGAATTGGGCGTTAAGGGAAACGAATAATGCCAAAGTTTCATCAACTTATTTTGAAGAGAACCTACTGAAATTTTAAATCTTCAACTGGTCGAAAATAATTAACTTTTGACGCACGTTCTCTGTCATTGATCAGCAATGAAGAGATCACTTTAATTCTACTACATATCGAACTTCTAAGCTGGAACGTGACTTTCGGTTATTTGTTAGTTTCAAGTTATCAGTTTGGTTGAAACACACTCGTACACAGGGCTGGTGATGAGATATTATTTTTAGTTTCCCTTGTTTAAAACGACATTGGAGAAGAGTTTGATTTGCTCTGAATTCGATTACTTGTGTAACATAGGCATCAATTTAATTTTGTTCTCAAACTCATAAGTTCAGAGCGCTTTGGACATGAGATCTACATCTCGAATTGTATGTGAGGGATTGTAAATTAAATTTATTTGTTTATACAGGGGTTCTGATTTACTGATTTCAGTTAGTTTCCAAGTTCTTTTAAAATCATTAAGCAATGTTACGATTTAATTAAATTAGATACAAATTGAATTGTCTGGTTTGAAACGGGAATATTTAGAATTTTTAAATTTCTGCTTTCTGATGGTTTTATCAGAAAATTGAGGAGGCTTTGAGTTAGAATTCCGGATGTATTGTGTGGATGTAAGTAGTGATTTGGAACTTTTGTGGACAGTAATAGGTATACGTATTTAATGTTTTCTGGCATAAAGCCTTTTTCCTTTTCTTGCACGTCATAAATATTTTAAAATTAAAAAATTGCATCTTAAAAATTTATATTCGTTTGAAAACCAGACAATTCTCATATGCTAATATTCTTGTACTAAATAAAGTATTTTCGACGTTACGTTAACTACTTCTACAGAGAAGGATCTCTCAAATGGATACAATCACAATTAACAGCTATAATCCTAAAATACAAAGAAAAGGAATCACAAAGTTGTTTAACTAAATTTAAAAGTGTTTGTATTTATGAAAATTTTCGCATTTACGAAAGATTGATACGATTATAATTTAATAATTTAAATTGTTTTTGTACTCACACTGATTTTATTTTGCTTGTTGTTTTAACAGCTGCTTTTCGAATAAATTACAGGAAATAAAAAAATGAACTGCACCGGATAGGATCATTATCGGCTGAAGTCACTTTGAGATCCTGGGCTTTAGTAATTGTGAAGTCATCTGTCCCAATTATTCTCAAAATACTGACGATATGATTACTGCATCTTGTTCAGTACAACAACTGCCCCTTCTTTTGCAGGAATAAAACGTGATAAGGAAGAGAGCAGCAGTAAAGGTCATGCTATGCCTAATTTAATAGGGAGAGGCCTAATTTTAGTAGATAAGGAAGAAAGCCATATAAGCCTAAATTTATACCGAATGCAAACAAATTGAGTGGGGAAAAAACAGATTTCCTATTTAAATTGATGTATTTATCGGTTTCTTCTGTGTCAGCCAAACTTTCAGTGTGTGTGTGTGTGTGTTTCTTTCTTGACATTACCTTGTGTTTGGCGAGACTTGGCAAAATATGGCCCCTTACACCATAAAATCCCAAACCAACCAACCTATTTTGTTGGGAATTTAATCAAAAATATGTGTTTAACAGCTAGATTTATCTGTTTTTGAGTCCCTCTTGCAAGAGAGACATGTCTAGAGGATGGTTTATCACTGAATATGTTATCCAAAGCGATTTCCTATCGAAAACCCAAAATCCAATCCATAAATAGTCTAATTTCAAATCGATCTCCACGCACGAATTACTCAGTCACAATTACATCAACACACACTCCAGCAGAAACAATTCCCACAAGCGATTTACCGAATCATTTCACGCTGCAATCCTGCCTCCCCCGCATCTCCTGAAGAGTGCGAGCCAGTTAAAATCCCGAAACCATTTAAGGACCCAAAACCCAAACCGCTTCCCTTTCATTCAAGCGATCCGCAGAGCCGCGATCTGCCACGAAATGATGTGTGAAAATATCCGAAAGGGACCATCCAAAGCCCACACCGTGACATGTGCTCATTACTGGGAACGATACAATTTCGTCTGTACGGAAAGTGGGGCGTCAGGGCGGTACCGGTAATGGAAGGTATCGCTTGATGGCGGCCCGCCCGCCCTACCGGGTAATGAGGGGTTTTGGGGCAGCAGGGTGGGCTGCGATGGCTCCACTGATTGTGTTTTTGGACGAGTGGCTTACTTGCGGAGGACAGAGCAGGCAGTTGAAGATGGGAGGACATTGGATTTTTCGTTGAAATGTGAAGTTGGAGATGGGGTGTGAACACTCAGGGTGATTACAATTTTGAAGACACATAAGACTTTAAGAGGCGGTTCGCGTGTTGTTGTGATCTACAAGTGAAAGCTATCTATTCACGCTCCCGGGAGAAGAAAGTGTTTAAAACTGCGACGTATGTAGCAGAACAAAGTCTTTGCAGAATAATTTTCTCTTAATTTTATCACATTTTTGGTCAATTGTTTTTCAATTATAAGTTACTAGCCACTGCGTGGCTAGCCCGGTGTTGCCCGTCCCGTGGTGTAAGGTATTAATATGGTGTAAAATTTTCCGCAGATTTCAAATCCGTTGAAGATATATTCAATTAAAAAATTATTTATTAAAAAAAAATCATATTTTTAGTTATCAGTCTAAACTGAAATTTTCCATAGATTTCAAATGCGTTGAAATCTTTACTCCATCTTTAACGGTTTTCGAGATAGAAAAAAAAATTAACTTCAGTTAAGATATTTATCGTCTGGCTGGAAATGTATTCGACCGCTCAAAATCAAAGCGGAAATGAAAAAAATAATTTTCTAAGCGTTCTGCGGATGAAAAAAACTTGGCATGATTCCAAACCCTAACTGCAAGGTCACACGGGTAGAAAAAGTTATCCGCGTTTGAAAAAGCGATGGAGAATGAAACTATTAAATTCATTTAAAAATCTTCTAGATTGCATTTTAAAATTCGCCGCGACCCAAAAATTGCAAATAATTCGGACTACCTGTGTGCCGAATCGCATTGCTGTAAGGGCCATAGAATAGTCAGGATTTTGCGGCTCCAAACAGACAAACAAACACTTCCTTTTATAATAGTAGAGACAGTGTTCTGCAGTGCAAAGCGCGCTCCTTGCCACCTTTTTTTTTCTTTTTTAGCTTCGGTACAACCGCCCTATACCGCCTACATTACCACAAACACTTTATAAATAACACGCCTTCTATGTCAATGACAAAATATTTAACTCGCATAATCGCTCTCGAAAAATATCGACAGAATTACATATTCTGAAAGTATGCCTTGGTTTTAAATAAATTAAGTTAATTAATTTCGATGTATTTTTTAGAAATATGTAATACATATTCAGCCGATAGTTGTATTTTGCGTCTGTTTTTGATTTGACTGCAGTTTTTAAAATTCGGACAAAATGCCTGCAGAACAATTGTAATTGCTCGGAGTTGTGTTGCAGAAGACTGAATATAATTCTGCACCTGGGAACACACTTAACCCACTTTGTGGTAGTCTCGGCGAGGTATCTCGTCATTAGAAGAAATCCGACCAGATATTGGTCTCGTCATCGTAAAAAAAATTACAACTTCTAAATTACAAGATATCAGGTGAAAACCACACTTGGTGGGTTAAAAAAGAGAATTCTTTTTGATGCCATAAATCATTAGCTATCATTTATATAATCAGATTTAAAGCCTGTCTATTTCTGTTAATAAAAGACGTAATTTGTGATTATAAGTAACGGGTACTCAAGCTGGGCCTCCCTTGAAATTATAGGTCTTTTGTAAATTTCAATATTAAGTCCATCCGGTCAGATCGAGTTACTTTTGTTTTCCGTAACCCCTTCACACCATATACACAATTTATAGCCCTTGTTATTGAACCTTCACGAGCATGTAATCGGATTAGCAAGTGAAACAAAATATTTTAAGATCGTCACGTTCAAGATAAAGTCAAATAATATTTCAAGATAGGAGATTTTTAGCTTTTCTAGTGCACAATGTATATCTATAGACGGGTGTAGTCCACAAATTTATTTCGTCCTTGAACGAAGGTTATATGAAGCACACTAAATAAGTAAAAGTTAGGACGTAGAATATTTTTCCTTTCGTTTCCTCACAACTGTTTTTGGACCTAGTGTGTTCCGTTTGAATTATAAACTCGATGATCTGATCTTCTTCGTCCATCTCATTGGTTACTCTGGTATAATCAGTATAGAAATGCAGATGAAATTGTTCAAACAAGTGGAAATTTTTATTTACAGATCATGTGAAAATGTAGATATGCAATCTTATTATTTTTTTCAGAGCCAAATCGAAAAATGGCGGCCGGTCATTAAGAGAAAAGCTTGAGAAGATAGGTCTCAATCTACCTGCTGGCAGGCGGAAAGCTGCTAACGTAACATTACTAACTTCCCTAGTAGAAGGTAAGTGTATTTGATCAATTATTAAAATCTTGATGTACGAGATATCTCATCAAAACCCTTTGTAGGGCGAGAAAGCTCATATGTATATTTTTAAATATAGATAAGAGGTTTCTCGCCCTACAATGGGTTTTGATGAGATATCTCGTACATCGAGATTTGACCAACTGTGCAAATATCCATGTCATCAACATATTGCTGATTTTTGATAATGACGGGATAAATACCTGGTCAGTTTTCTTCTAATTAAGGGAGACGACGAAATATCCCGTCCATTTGACGAGATACCTCGTCGAGTCAACCACCAAAATGTTAACCTTCCAAGTGGTTTCGACGATATTTCTCACGAGATCATAAACATCTGACTAGTTTTACAAATGAGGAGATTTCTAAGATTTTTTTCACTAATTTTTCATGATCACTAATTTTTTATGATGACGGGATAATGATGTGATCAGTTTTTTCCTAATGACGAGATATCTCTTCCATCAAGATCTGATCAGGTTTGCTAATTACAAGTTGCCTCTTCGAAACAACTACCAAAGGTTGAGTGAAGAAATCTACTCACTTTTACATAGAGCTATTTTAATGTTAATTAACGTCACTGGAGAAACACACAGAGGTACTGGCGACGGTCCGGGATCAATCCCGAAGGGAAAGATTCAAGTACACCACGTAATTTTGAGCCACGGTTAGATGAGAGGTTATGAAACCTATCATATACCTGCCATTGTTGTATTGATAACTATTTATTTAAAATGTAAATTTTAATGTTACCAGTCAGGTTTTCTTTTTAACAATAAATGGTTGAGATACAAAATCGTTGATAAATGAAGGTGGCTCTAATGTTATGATCACACACTGTAGTCGCAGTGTTTTTAATTTTTATTTCATATGCGATGGTTTCCTAATCCAACTTATCGGTTGTGTTTAAGTATAGGAGAAAATATCAGCATAAAAACAATTTCTAAAGCCTTGCTCTCTTAAACAATGTATATATCATAAGATCACGATGAAAAGATGAGATTGAAAATGGACTTATCCGATCTATAAAAGAAGTAAGGAAAATTTAGAAACTACATACTGTTCGTGTTTAATTTTAATGAAATTACATCAAGTCTTTCAAATGATTATTGTTTTCCACGGGTATTAAAGGATTGTTGACAAAAGAAAAAGTATTTCTCCTACTCTTTGAATATACCATGTTAGGCAATGTTTTAAGAGAATACATAGCAGGTAATTGAACTGTTTTTGATCACACATATCGCCTGTTTAGAGCATTCACTCATTTACTGTCCGAACAAAGGTTTTACTGTAGAGCTGTTGAAAGACTAAGTATGTTACAAGGTCTTTATTATTATTTACGCAATTATTTTTATACGCAAGGTCAAAATGATATGTATTTTTATAGTGTTATATACCTTTCAAACACATCACAAACTGACAAGTTATTTTTTATAGTCATGACAATAAACATTTATCGCCACCAAAAAATAACAGGTATTGAGTTTCTGCTCTAAGCCGACATATATACGTTAGAAAATGGTTATAATTGTTGTTCTTTTGTGGTTGTTTCTTTTTTTAATGTTGAAAATAATGGAGTTTCTTACTTGGTATGGTTGTAATTGTGGAAAATTTCTCACTTAATGCATTGATATCAGACAGGTAGTTCAAGGTAATCGAGGCAATTTCAATGCGTAAATGTTTCTTTAAGAGTTTACATTTAAAAAAAACCACAATTTGTTATATTTCCTTTATACCACCTCCAGTTACATTGAAAGAGTGTCCAAACTTGATGTAAAATGAGAAGATAAATCTTTTGCACAAAGGTTTCAAAGAACGAGATAATTTGAAAATGTGTTGACTGTCATCTTGCGTCTTTAGATTAATTTCGTAGCAATCTGCTATTGAGCCCAAGGCTACAACAAATCATTCCCGCACTGTTTGAATTTGTGTAACATTTCCTCTGCTCATAAGTAGGATAAATCAGCTCTTTATGATAATCTTTTAATCTTTTGTACAGAGGCATTATTTCGCAGCCCGAGATAACTTAAAAATGAGTTAATTGTCACCCTGCATCTTTAGATTAACTTTGTGGTAATTTGTTATTCATCTCAAGACTTCAACAAGGGAATCCTGCACCATTTGAACTTTCGTAACATTTCCCTCAACCATAAGTAGGAAAAGTCAGTTCTTTTTAAAATTACCAACATACGTGTTGCTCATTAAAAAGAAAAATGAGCTTTTTGCGCAGAGATTAATCACTAGATGTAAACGATCTGAAAGACAGTTGTGGTTTGGTTACATTTTTCTTGACCAAACTCAATGGACGCGCACGCAGAAAAGCTGCGCCTAAAGACTTCACCGACATTCTTAATGTTGTTTATAGGAGACAATCAACATTCCCCAACGATTAATCACTCCATAAAGACCGGCGTACTTGTTTTCCTCAATAGAATACTTTTTTACTTATAGAAGCTACCAAATCGCTTCCACGTACAACGGAAACCGCTCCCAGAATTCCTTTTTCTTTACTTATTTATGTCTTGCAGCTTTCGAGGGGAATATGGGGATGTACCCGAAAAAAAAATCTTAGTGGAGGTGCATAAATTCGCGTGGAAACAAGTCGTTAATGGACTTTTTCTCAAATTTTAAGGTTGGCTGCCGTCTGTGGGATGTCCCAATTGACGCTGATCGATTATATCGGCTATGTTCTCATCAAAGGCGTTGTTGCAGTCAGGCCCACTTAGTACGTCGCCTCTCTTTTGAAATCTAATATTTCACGTTTTTTCCTTCGTCCATTGAATAAAGTAATGCCGTCTGCATATAATACTGGCTTTCGTCGAGGAAACAGTAGCAGCAGCTCCCCGCTGGACGTTGTACGCAATGGTAAATAGGTGTTGGGAATGATAGCCCCAGGGAGGCTTATGCAAGTAACAGAACTCATGTGAAATATATATTCTATCGTAGTTCTTTTGATTAACTCTGTTGGTGATTGTCTCGGCGAGGTATATCGTCATTAGAAAAACTGAATTGATCTTTATGTACCAGATATCTTGTCGTAACTACTGGAAGGGTTAGATGTTTTCACTTCATAACATGCCATTTTCCCCAAGGTTTAGGGAAAGACAATAGACATCAATAGACAGACAATATAGTAAGATTTCAGTGACATCCAATTTAACCCTCGTGGTGGTTTATCTTTGTATCGAAAACTGCCTTGGAGTAGCTAGCCTCTGATACCAAAATCTGTTAAAACTTTTCTGGGCACGGAATTATTTGGTTAACCTACTTACATTTTCATTCCCTTGGAGTAAAAGGGCAGTTTTCTCTGGACAAGATATCTGGTAAAACAAGTCAGATCTTGGAGGACGAGATATCTCATCAAGAGCACTTGGAGTGTTAAAATTATTAAAACTAAAAAGTGGTTCAAATAATACTTCTGAATTGATAGCGGACCGTCACCAATAGCCCATTGTGATGCTCCGGTTTAACTTGCAATCAACCAACTGTAATATTTTTGGTGGTCCACCACATTGGTCTTGTGATACTAAATAGGGTGGAATACGTATGCGTATCGACATGTTTTCCATCTATAAGCAGAGTACACATGCGCATTTTGAATGTTCGATCGATGTTTCAGTTATCTTACGCTTCACATTTGTTTACTGTGTATGGAAAAATAAAGACAACGTGTTGAAAATTGTTGTGATAATTCATATTCCAATAAAATGGCTTCATGTACTTTTATTTTGCAGGCGAAGCAATCCATTTGGCGAGGGATTTCGGTTATGTGTGCGAAACGGAGTTCCCTTCCCGCCAAGTTGGGGAATATTTATGCCGGAACCACAGTGATCCCAGTGAGCTCTACCGTAGAAAAGAACTCTTTATAGCTACCAAGTAAGATTATATTATATTTTTGGCGATAAATCCTTTTTGTGTCTATAAATCAATGATTAATTTACATTAAAAGCAATTTGCACGTTAATGAATTTTATTTGTTTGTTCAATGAGTAAGTATTGTGGTATATTTTCGATAAAAATATTATTTAAAGCAAATGAAGCATAGAGGTAATAATTGTTTTGCATTTTGCTTTGAATTTTTATAGATTGAAGTGCTTATTTTTTACTCTCAAAAACTTATACAAGTAATTGTTCTTACATGTTTCGCATGCACGCATGTAAGTAACTTATTTTTATTGTAAAATTATTTTTTTTAATATTAGTTTTTGTTTGAATTATGCATATAATTTGACTAAAATCACAATACTCTTCAACCGTATAATAGCTGTAATGGTATATTAATAACCATGAACACTACTATACTGTAGTACATAATGGTTGTATCATAGCTATTAATAATAGCTATGATACTATAATTATCTATATTCTCGCACCATAATCCTTTTTATTTAAGCGAAGTTGATATTTTCTTTATTAAATTGTAAAATAGATGTTGAATGAGTAATTGAACCTGTGATGGACTTGTTTTTATAATAATTATATTTTTTTATTCTAAAAGGCAACTTAAAAAATCTTTAATAATTGTATGTGTGTGTGAACTTTTATTTTTTATAGTTTACACAAATACTATTTCAGAGTTCGTTTAAAATTAGTCTAGCCTTCGGAGAAGTTTTAATTGTTTAGTACATAAAGTTTATTCATAAGTAAAAGCTATCAAAGGTCAATCTTATCAAAAATTAAAATTATTTCTCTATATGGAAGAGTGTTCAGATTTCATCAGAAAACATTCTGTAGAGGACAATGAAATAGCTCATTTTAGCAATGAACATTTCTTAGCTGTATGTGCTTTGTAGATTTGCTTGTATCTCACACCTAATAATGTCAGAATTCAAACAACGTTTACTTTAATACCTACAAGTGGTTAGCATTTCGGTGAGGAAATGCCAAATTCAAATGAACTGCGAAGTCACCAGGTACTGCAGTTTGGAATCCTGAAAGTCAGGTCCGATACTATGAAGCTATGTATAATTAGGGGAAAAGCGTCTCGCAAGTCTATCTTATACACTAATATAGCAATTACAAACTGAAATTGTAACTTCACGATTAAACCTAATGTAAATAGAATTTGACTTTTCTTCTCTTGAAAATTTATTTTGCGATTATATTTTAATATACAGGGTGTCCATAAAAGAATGTCCCAGTTTCAATGGTATATTATAACAGTTTAATTTAGAATATGTACAGCAAATCATATATATCAAATTGAAGGTATACTCACCTAGTTTTTCTTGCAAATGTTCAATATGTGCATCTTAAGTTATACGACACACATCCAACCTAAAGTCCAATTATTCCCACTTTGGTTAACAAGTCCGGAGCAATAGCATTTTTAATTCTGTGTCTCAACTCTTGCAAATTATTGGGTAGCGGCTGAAAGTAGACACGTAGATCTTTTATAAATCCCCAAAGGAAAAAATTGCATGCCGTTATGTAAGGTAAACGTGGTGGCCAGCGAAAAAGAGCTCTGTCGTCTCGACCGTTACGACCAATCCAACGGTCAGGGACTTTGACGTTCAACCACTCTTTCAAAGAAATTCCAATGGGGACGGGCTTCATCCTGTTGAAAAATAAAGTTTACAGGTTCACCCTATACTAATTGGTGAAAGAGCCATTCTTTCATTATATCCAGATAACCCACCCCTGTTACGGTAAGAATTGGACTTTAGGTTGGATGTATGCCGTATAACTAAAAGTGCACGTATTGAATATTTGTAAAAAAAAACTAGGTGAGTTTACCTTTAATTTGATACATGATTTGTTGTAAACAGTCTATATTAAAATGTTATAATATACCATTGCAACTGGGACATTCTTTTATGGACACCTTGTAATATATTCCTATTTTTACGGCGATGGTCAAGACTGTGATATGCATAATTATAGAAGCACTAACATACAATCAAAAACCTTCAACAAAAACAAAGGCTTCAGTAATAACTAGGGCAACTTTTTGCAACAAATGCAACTTTTTTTTCACGCGTTCTACTCTGCATGTAAAGTGCTAAAACCAATATTCCTCCTTCATGGGGTGTATTGTAAGCGAGTTATAACCGCAACATAAATGCAACTTTCTGCATAAATGCAACCACCAGCAACTTTTTAAAATTTGGCTTAAAATAAATTAATGTGAAATTACTATTTCATTTTTTGCCCTCTGAACCATCCCTTTGATCACGTGTGTCTGATCTTGCGAATGCCGAAGTATGGCGGATCAAACAAGAAGTTCACGGAAAGAAGGTGTTCGTCCTAACAGACAGAAGTACTTTTAACATATTGGTTGCCACTCTTGATAATCCAGAGGAAACTTGTGTAATCGACTGCAGAGTTTGTGAGGTTAGTGTCGATCATCAATATGTTGTTCGCCTGGTAGATGACTTTTTAAAATCTCTGAATGTTGAGCGAAAGTATTTTGCGTTTCTGCTATCCGATATAGCATTTTATATAACTGCGGCTGGCGCAGTTTTACAATGTTATAGAAATTACTGGCCAAGGATCGGCCATTCAACGTTCTTCTGTATTTCAGCATGTATTATAATACTGTTGTACACGACAAAAAAATGTCATTATAATTGGAATTATTTAATTTCTTTACGAATAGTTTATTTTAGAATTCAGTGTATCAAATATAAATGCATCTTTATTTCCATAAATGCAACTTTAGGGAATGATAAATGCAACGTCTCCCATTTTTAGTGCAAAAAAAAAAGGTACCGTACTAATAACTACAAACTCAATTATTACAGCATAATTTACCAATAAAATAGATGCTTGGGCATGCTATATGAAAATAAGTCTGCTTGGCTAATATCAAGTTTATCTTTACATGACACGATAGTTGACATCTCTAAATCTAAATTAGCTTTAAACTATTGGTCAGTGTCTAATTGGCCCTCGTGTAGTGTAAAAATAACAATAGAGTGAACTAACCTATGAGTCTGAAAGTTTTGTTCTTAATTTTCGATATAACTTTTTAAAGAGCATACATTTATGTTAATATTATTTGGAACTCTGTGAGGGTCTCCTGCGAAACACGAAAAGAATGCCGTCCGGCCAACAGGGTCCTTTGAAAAAGAGTTAAAATATTTCCGGAGGTAGAACGGGGATTCTAGGGATGGACATACAGTGTTGTATATTTTCGATTACAAATCAAAGTAGGAACTCTGGTCTTCGGGGAACGGTGAATATTCGCCCGAAGCGTCTCACTCTGGTGTTCATCCCCACCCCCCAAGTTCTCCTTCTACCTTTGAAAATATTTTCCTTCTTCTTCATAGTACCCGGGTGATCGTTCAGGGACACCCCCGCCTATGTCCATAGGGGATCAGATGATTTCTTCAGGACAAATATATATATATATATATATATATATATATATATATATATATATATATATATATATATATATATATATATATATATATATATATATATATATATCGTTCTGATGTATATATATATCGTTCCATCTGATGCAAAATCCTGTTCCTAACTGTCACCAGTTCTAGACAAGGGACAATGTGTTTTTCTTACTTGGATCTTCATTCCTCTTAGCGTAATAGGGCAGATTTGTCGACAAGATATCTCGATATTAGTACAATTTGATCAGATCTTGTACAAGATATCTCGTCAAAATCACAAAGAGGGTTAAACAAGAAAAAGGTGTGGTTTGATGAGGCTGGATGTGGTGGGTAGTCAATACCTCAGGAACAACCACGGTGGAATATTTTTTCTGTTTCTTTTTGTTTTCGGTATTACTTTGAATGGGATAACAGAGTTCCCTTTTTTTTTTGCAGACAAATCATGAAAGAGTTCGTTGACCTCCTCAACCAGGACCGATCCCCCCTGTGCAACACCAGGCCGCAGAGCATCCTGGAGCCCAACATCCAGCGCCACCTGACGCACTTCTCGCTCATCACCCACGGCTTCGGCAGCCCGGCGATCGTGGCCGCCCTCACCGCGGTCCAGAACTTCATGAACGAATCCCTCAAGTACCTCGAAAAGCAGCTGAACACTTACCAGACCTCGGGCAGCACGCACGTGCCTGGGGTCGACACCAAGAAAGAGGACCAAAAGAAGTGAAGGGACTCGGCAAGCAAAGCATCGGAAAAGCAACTGCCAAGTCTTCAACTAGTCTTCCCTGAAGGCTTGGTGCACCATTGGTAGGGTCTTCTCGGGACACGACCACCTTGTGAGTGATTTCGCACTCTCGTCCCCAGGAAGTGTGACGCTGTAAAAGACGCAGACAGTGTACATAAAGAAATGGACATGGATGGTAAAGTTATAGAGGGAGATGTATAGGACGTTGGTAGGCGAGACGGCTGAATACCCTGTTGACCAGGACTCAGGACACATTCTTTTGATGCCAAACTTCAACTGACGGAAGAGCTCGTGGATATTATTCAGTTGCCAAAAGAGAACTGAGTCAGTCTCCCCAATCTAAAAGAGTGATTTATACCATGTGTTGTTCCATGAACAATGATCTAATCTTCTGTGGCCAAATCCTCCACCGACGAGTTCTGCCGATATGTATGGTGGAGCGTTGCTCACTTGTTGTCTGTAGCGGCAACGCGATTTAGGAATAGATATTTTAGAGACTATATCTTTCATTTCTCTTCCCCCGCTAGAGGGACTTTGTACAGTATAAAGTTGTTTATAACTTTGGTCCTTATTTTGGAATATTGTGCAAGCTTTGTTTGTATAAGAAAAAAAACCTGATTATTCTGTTTTATAATTTGGGATGACTGTTTTTTCTTTTTAATAAAATGGTTACATTTCTGGCTTGGGACTCGTCGCCTTATACAAGTATGCTTTCCTATGCCCTTTCTATGTACAACGAATCATTTGCACATCAGTAAATGCTGCTACTGTTAACATTGCCGTAAATTGAACAAACTATTCTAGATGCAAATTTAATACTTTGAATTTGAAATGATAATACTTCGTTCGATAATTTCTTACCTTTAATTATTTTAATTGGGTTAATATTGACTACACATTAAAATGTAATATAGAAATCGGATGTAATTTATCAACAAATAATATTTTGACTTTGGGAAATATTAGAATCGTGTGTTTTAATTTATATTTGCTCTTTTTCTAATCTATTTGAAAATCTTTTTCATGATGAGAAATGAAATAACTAAAAATAAACTAAATAGTTAGATTTATTTAGATAAATTTTGATTGTCAAAAAGAACACTAAAATAAGCAAGAAATCGAAGTATGTAATGAACTTTACAATTCATACTTTTAAAACAATGTTCATCCTGAAATTACGAAGCATAAAAAAACTGGTCAAGTTTATGTATTGTATAATAAGAATCTTAATATTACCTAACGCAAGAATAAAAATAATGTATCCTAAAAATGACTACTGATCATATAATAATTATATGCAATCTATATTTACGGAAAGAACCCTTTTTATATAAATTTTTGTTGTTGTTTTGATGAAGATAACGTAACTTTTACTGTCGTAATGTTTATTAGAAGGTAACAATTGAAATGTCTGAAAGTCATGAACAATTTTAATGCTCAATTGTAATTTCCAAAATTTTGTATTTCTATACCTTAAACCTAAAAAACTAAAATTATTTAACACATCATAACTATTTTATTGTTTTTAGGTTCTCACTTCATACGAGAGTAAAAAGATAAATATGATCTAAATCTTCTGAAAAAAAAAGGAGTTTTCTGAAGAAAGCAAATGCTTGTATAAAGAGACAATCGCGTGTCAGAAATGGCTTATTTTTGTTTTACTATATTTTTCTCAGGTAACAGTGTTCATTGATGCATTATATGACCCCAAACGGAGTTTTATACATTTTAACTATTTATTATCAGTATCACACATTATGGATCTTCTCTAAAAAAATCGAAATATTTATTAAATAAGAAATCGGAAAATACATTTATTTGTAATGAAAATTTTACATTTTTCAAAAATTATGAATTGAATTTAATAGATTTTGGCAAGAAATGATAGTCTTGTATGATTTATACATTAGTTAAAAGTAATGTTTAGTGTTAGTTAAATACAATGCTTGTTAAAATCAATTAAAAAAGTTAATTTGCAATATTAATTCACTTAAAAATGGTATAAAAATAATTTAAACAATTTGTACAAAATGATTTGAACAATTTATACAAAATAATTTACACAATTTATACAAAATAATTAAATAATTTATGCAAAATAATTTAAACAATTTATACAAAATAATTTAAACAATTTAATACAAAATAATTAAACAAGCAATTTAAGAATGAAACAACAATTACTTACGCCTTTTTTAACTGGTGAGTGATATCGGATTAATGAAACCAGCAATTATCATAGTAGATCAATTTTATTTTCCATAGTAATATAAGTAAAATTCTCAAGTAAATTGAAAAGAGAATCAAAATTGCATTGTGTGCATTCTTGCTTCCTTTAAAAATTGCACATTTCGGCTTGTTTGGAATTCTATTTTCGATAAGAAAAAAAATAGGAATTGAAATGAAGGAGGCTCTGTGTTCGAGGGGGGTCGGTGATACAAAGCTTGTAACGAACGGTACAAGTAAAAGCTCGCTCTCACGCACAATCGGATACTGGATATTATCTTCGTTCACGTGACCATTGTCACGTGATTTTATTTATTTTTTACGGCTGTAAGAGATCAAAATGTTCAAATCAAAAATTATTTATGTTCCTTGTTTATTGATTTGTGTTTATATACCCTGTTTATTTACTGGATATTGTATAAGTTAATTTTCTTTAGAGTATAGTACTTTATAGTCTGATTTCTTTTAACCTGAGATTATTATGAAAATTGTAAAATAAATCATCTCTGTTTTTACATTTTTGCCTCTTTATTTTATACAGTCCAAAAAAAGCTCCAAACACAGTAAATATCTTTAAAATAGTTTGATAGCGTAAAATAATCTCTCTAATTCGCTTTACGTATTAACAACCATCTATCTATTCGGAATTCATTCTTTGGAATTTCGATTGACGAAGTTCTGGAATAATATTCGAAAAACCAGCCAAGTGATGGAACGTTTGTATGTAACCAGGATGCAAGTTCCATTGCGAAAACATTATATCTTTATCAAAAACATTATGTCGTTCTGATAGAAAAATTTAATACAAATCACAGGATGCTTTGAAATGTTAAAAATCAAACTACGTCTCTAGTATCTTTCGTATCTTCTATTTCGTATCTAGTTAAAAAATCTTTTTATATCTAGTTAGAAACAATAATGCAGTGGTCTTGGAAGTTTTTTAGACATCAACAGTTTTTGTGTCAATATTTTTGTGTGTATTTTCAAACAATAGAAAACTAGAATTACGATAATACTAATAAATTTTCGTGTTTCTACAAAACAGTAAATACACACTAACATTTCGATAATCTAAACAATCTGTAGATAGGGAGGTTGCTCAAAACTAAATTTTCAGCTATTGTAATGGGAATGGAGATTTCTTGGTTAATGATATTGTGTGTGTGTGTGTGTGTGTGATACAATAAAGAATGTGATGTGGAGAAGGCTGGTAATTTTTTACATTTGGTGCACCTGTGGGAAAGACCTTTCCATCGATGAAGATCATATCCTTGTTTAAACGATGTGTTTCAAACTGTTCAGATGTCTAGTACGCAATCTTGTCAACACGGAAAAACTTTCTCTACATGTTTAGATGTAAAAGCTTACCCAGAGATTTGTCATATACCGATGATGGGAAAGTACAATTTTTTTTTATAAAGGTTGGATTTTAAACTGGACATATGATCTTCCCCTGAGAAGGCAATTAGAAGGAAGTATGCTGCATGTTTCCTTGAAAAATAGACATTTCTAGCATCATTTACTGGACATGAACGTCCAAAGTAAATCTAAATTTCAAAATTTGTGTTTTAGGGAACAATAATTTTTGTTGGAAATAATAAATAAAATCGTTTAGAAAATCTAACGAAAGTAGCACGAAGATTAATTTTACGCAACCTTCATATCTCGAGATGCTAATTATTTTACTATACTGTAAAACAATGAGCATAATTTGAATGCATAATCAATTAGAATTTTTTTGCCATTTATAAAACCCATTCGAATGTGCTCAGACCAATAACAAAATAGTCAATTTATTTACCGATACCACTAGTTCAAGTGATGCATTGAAATCCATCAATAATAAATCGAACATTCTCAGAAAAATTTACCCTCCTGGTGGTTGTTTTGACGGAATATCTCGTCGATAGCAAATTTAACGAGATCTTGATGGGAGATTTCGCCATTAGAAAAAACTGACCATATATTGATCTTGTCATCAAAAATCATCAATATCTTGATGACAGGATATCTTGTCATTAGTAAAGTTGGTCAGATTTTGAGATTATATCGCATCGAAACCACTAGAAAGATTAAATCCTTGTTGAGAAAGTTACGATTAGTCTGTCTAAAGCAATTGCTTCTGGTTGGAAAGTCGTTCTTCAGTGGATTCGCAGCCATTGTAATATTCCAGGAAACGAAAAAGCAGACCTGTTTTCCAAAAATGACTGAAATTACAACAGCCACCTTTCCCCTTACCATTTTGCCAATTTACTTCTGAGGTGAACAAGACAATAGAAAGATCCCTCAGACATAGCTATGAACAAGACTCGATTGGTAAGACGTGGAATACCCTGCTCTTGTCTCCCATCCCAATGAACCTGCCTCGCTCTGTATTCACGGCAAATTTTAGACTTGCGACAGGTCATGACTTCCTTTGTGAACATCTGCTCCGTATTGGTGTGGTTAATATTCCTGACTGTGTTCTGTGCCCTTCGGGCGAAGTTATGAACTTTTCATATCTGACGAACTGCAATGCACTTTCTTTTATGAATTTTACTTTTGACAACATTTATACTAAGGCTAAATTTTATTATGCTGCCAGAGGGCTCATTGCTGATATTGCCACTGCCTGACATAGGAAAAAAAACTAGAAAGGTTAAGTATTACTATATTATTCCGGAGAAGGAACTCTCTGGGGGTTAAGCTGAGTAAGGCAGGTATCTCTTGACCTCTTAAGACTACTAAGTGGCCGAGCGATAGCACTAGACATAAAGACCACATTTCCCAGCCAGATACTTTGTGTTGTGAGTAGACGGGAATTCCTACACCATGCCCATTGATTAGGACGCTAATAATCCGTTATGTTGCTCTAGTGCGACGTTGATTAAAATATCTACCTACCTAACCTTGCATAGAAGGACCAACTAAAAATTTTATAACTAATTTGCAGCAGTATTGGAAAGAGGCTCTGAGTGGCCTTCGAGTCTAAACTTTCATTCCACTCGTGAACCTCACCATACAAATTAATCATAGACATCTAATTATTTTACTAACGGGTCATAGCCCTAACGGCACCATCTTCATAGGTTTAGAACTCAAAAGTACCACACACAGTGCTTGTGGAAATCTTGGCGAGGCAGATCCTTATCTATTCGAGTGCTAATTATCTAGTTAATATACCATTAAACTGAAACATCACTGACGAACAGAATCCAAAAAGAAACAATCGCTAGCAGAAATCCAATTTCATTATACTCTAATATTATATACAGTCATTGTTTTTCTTCAGAATTAGAAAACGTCAACTAAGTGCTATAATATTTCTCCCTTTTCCTATAAATAACTACAGAGTTTTCCAACCTTACAGTGGTGCTCGGTGATCTCTACTTTTTTTTAATGTGGAGGTTTTATCTTTAAATTTTATCTGTATATACTCTTAAGAGAAAAGTGGACTTTCAAAACACAATGTTCAATTATCAGATTGTTATGAAATTTTCACAAACTGTTTATTTTCTACTAAAAATCCACTGTTCCAAAAATCCACATAAAGTTTGGTTTCAAGACCATTAAGGTCCTTTAGAAAGTTATTACATGAAACATGGTAAAATGTAATTGATAAATTATCAAAACATTTTAGGTTCCATGCTGTTAATTTTCCACATGTTATCAAAATTTAACTAGCATATACATATAAATCAAATCAACTTTGTTTTGTGTAAAGTGTAAAAAAAAAAAACTCAATTATAATAAAAAATATTAAAACTCCAAGTTTTGCAAAAAAGCATAAACTAAGCAACCTTTACACCTATATTTGGAAGAACAATGAATTTTTCATTTGCATCTAGAGTCATACACTAGGTATCAAGAATTATAAAAAAAAGTTCAAGTAAACCAATTAAAACCAGATGCATATGAAAGTTTTGAAAACAGTTGAATGTCAAAACATCTTAGAGAAAATTAGCTTTCGTTGTAGACGACTATACTTGTCTACCATATGTTTGATGTGATTTTATTTGTAACTCCGTCAAAAATGATCGAATTCAAAAGTATTTTGTAATATTCATAGAGTTTGATATAAACTAATTTATCTTAAACTAATACTAAAAATCGATTGTTTTGATAATTTTGAACATCTACTGTCCACCTAAGTAACTTTTCAACTGAAATTAGACATTGCCGTGATCTACTGACCCTTGTGAAAGTTTTTTCCTTTCTCCGCCTCTCCTTGTGGTAATCGAAAAAATCATTCTGGTGAGAAGGGTAAGTAGGTATTTTAACTGACGTCGTACTGAAACGACACAACGGGCTATTGGTCACGGTTATTGATCATACCCGAATTCACAATTGGTCAGATCTTGATATAGAAGATTTCTCGTCGAAACCATTTGAAGGATCAACTAAACAATAGCAAAAATGCGAAACAGTAAAAAATCGTCCGGAATCAATCTTGAAGGGCATGGAGAGGACAACACCACGGTCAGATGAGGAGATCACACCTGAACTGGTATCTCATAGCTCAAAGTTCCATACCCTGCCAACGTGAGAACATTTGAGGTCTTGACAGATTTTAAGTGTACCAGCCCACGTGCTCACGATGGTCTTTGGTTGGATTCGATTTTTCAACCCTCTGATTGCAACCCTCTGACTCAAATCATACAATTCTTCAAAATAAAATTCTAAATTTATGTACACTCACTGCCAAAAGTTAAGCACGAAGAGGAAAATGTTAATTTTCAGAGGCCAATTTCAATTTGAGATGCTGGAATTTGCTGCAGAGGTAGATGGAAGTATGCAAATGTGTTATGTAACAGTCAATCACGGTTTCGTGTCGAGAAATATGCAAAAAAGGCAGTAGTATCAGAAGCCAGCATTGTGAAGGGTTAGAGGAGTTGCATGTAACTGTTGACAAAAAGTGTTTAGAACTTTCGTACGATTAATTTTCAAAACAGACGTGTTTCTATGGCTTCCAGAAGACGAATGGCAGGTAGTGAGCTGTGGAGTTTTGTGGGACGCCTTGTAGCAGGGCAATCAATCACTGATGTTGCTCTTTCCTTCGGTGTTCATCATTCTATCATTTCACGATTATGGAAACAATTCCAAACAAGGCAAACAGTTGTCCGAAGAACTGTGGCCTCTCGCCCAAGGGTTACGACCCCCTCGGACGATCGATATATGGCTGTTGGAGCGAAGCGTAATCGAAGGGTGACCTTCACAGGTATGACATCTATGGCTGCAGCATCCATTGGTAACTACCACTACTGTGCACCGAAGGCTACACATGAATGGACTGTACACCCGGGTACCACGAGTTTGTGTTTCTCTATCCGTCCAATCCAGAGGGGCACGATTAAAGTGGTGTCGGCAACATGTTAATCGGACTGTGTCTGATTGGGCAAAAGTTATGTTGACGGATAGGTCGAAATTTGCCTTGGAGCCAGAAGACAAACGTGTAAGGGTCTGGAGAGAACAAGGCACACGCAATCGGCCCCAAAACATCATCGAGCATCACGCATTCCGAGGTGGAAGCATCATGGTGTGGGCCGGTATTTCGTTGGGATATCGCACCGACCTGCACATCTATGGACGAGGTTCTGTGACGACTGTCCGGTGTCGGGATGACAACACGAAAGTCCATCCACACCACTCCAACGCGAGAGTATTTGAGGCCACAGCCGATTTATCATGCACCAGCCCCCATGTACACGACGGTCATTGGTTGGATCGAGTTTGATCAAACTCGCAATCCTCCTATTGGCAATGCGCTACTTTATCAACTGGGCTACCAACAAAGACGTAGTGGAATAATAGATTAAAACCATATCACTTTTAGTCTCACTCTGAAGTACCTCTAAGATAGACGTTCAATCCCGAACAGAAAGATCGAAGGATAACACCTCATAATTTTGAACCGCGGTCAGATGACAAGAACACATGAACCAGCACCCCCTCTCCAAACTTCCACAACATACCAACGTGAGGATATATTTGACCATGGCATTTTTAACGTGCATCAGCGACAATGTACAATCTAGTCTTTATCTCGTTCAAGATTCGAACTCGCAACTCTCCGTTTGTACTCCGTTGTTCTTCCAACTGGGCTACCGCGGCACCTTTTGTAGGACAAGAATATTTCAATGATTCATTTGCGAAAGGGGGCATGTAAAATTATTTACGTTGAGCCAATGGAGTTCTCAAGACGCTCAAATAATGATATTCCTGCTAATTTATTAATGACTTTCCATTGCAACAAACGTCTTTGTAAGGGTTATTAACTTAAGCACAGACCCACGCCCAAGACTTGCACAAATGCATTTCTATCAACATTGCCTTTGGATCCGAAACAGTCTTAGATCATTAATTGCAGGAATTCGTTGTTCATGCGTAGGTAAAAATGAAAGCTAACAAGCTGAATTACATATGATTGAATAGTCTCTGTCAAGGGTTGAATGGAATGGAGGACCAAATTCAGAATGCTATAGAAGGCGAGTTTGCTGGAAATTCTCCTTATTTTAACATCCATTGCAAGGTATGCCCCGAAATATGAGGAAAAATGAGTGTGCGTTGTCAATAATCAGAAGGTATGGAACGCCTGTTCGTTTCCTTACTATGACTTGCAAATCGAAATCGGGTGAAAATTATTCCAACTTGCAATTTCGTGAGCACTGTAGTATTCCTAGAGCTGGTAATATTATAGCAGTTATAATATTGAGATTCTTTATCTGAAACAAAAAAAATCCTTAAATCCCCTGTTTCTGTCGTTGGGAAAGGAACTCAGGCTGACGCCGTGATGACAAACAGAAAACAAGATTTAATAACAAAAGAATAAATGAAGACGCGCTTGCGTCCTGCTTGTTGACAATACAGGAGCAGGAACTATAATGCGCATGAAGCGCCGAGAGGAAGTAAACAAAAGTATCGCCCTCTGGCGGATTTGCGCGTCACATACATGGAGGCTGAACATACTCCCACCCTCAGGACCTCAGTCCTGATACTTGGGTAAAGGTATCACCTTCGCGGTTGAGCGCTTGAAAGTTCCAAACCGTGTCTGTATGGAGACTGTCCGTACTAGTCCGTCTTGTCCTGAATGGACTGCAACAACACGTCCCAGTGGCCACATTAGTGGAGACGTTTGCAGGTCTTGTAGGAAAACCATGTCGAGATACCATGTCTTCAACAAATTGGTCGGATCGCGATGGACGAGATATCTCGTCGCAACAGCTTGGAGGGTAAAAAGAAAACTGACCAAATCTCGTCATCACGCAAATTTCGGCAATATCTGATCAGATACCTCATCATTTCCGAAATTGATAAGATTTTGATGGACGATATATGTCGTCAAGGTGCGATTTAAATCTTAGGAAACAGACTGAATGATCGATCATTCTACTTGAGATATGAGACACTCATTACTCCACTCGAAAACTCAAGCCCGTTCCGTGAATGAATGAATGAGTGACCAATCGATTGGTTCCGAGAAACTTTATCCACTTCTCTTCGAGGAATGTGGCGCAATTAATTCTCAAATTAGATTAAGGAAGCTAAAAATTCGATGACCTCCCCTGTTAATCAGGTCACTAACCTACTCAATGCACAACACAACTTTCCAGCGCGCGTTTTTCTCTGCTCCTTTTTTTCGTGCAACCGCTCACGTTTCACGAGAGGCATTGCGCAAACAGCTCCTTTGTGAGAATCGCGCTACTGGACAAGATGAGCGAAAGGGAAATAATGACGGTTGCAAACACCTGGCGATGCAGAATGTTTGCATCTGGGAGTCTCGTGTAACCGTTTCGTTGTCTTGCCGATGACCGGTTTCGGCGTCGCGAAGTGGGATGGATTCATTGTGATGCTGGGAAGCGTTCAGGACAATCTTGACATCTGCGGATTCAACTCCGTCACTGGGTAAATTTAAGAAGTGAATTCAGTTCTTTCTTTCGAAATAACATTGGTTTCGGAGTAGCGAAATGAGATGGATTCATTGGGATGCTGGGAAGCGTCCAGGACCGTCTTTACATCTGCGGGTTCAATTCCGTCACTGGGCATATTTATAAAGTGAATTGAGCCATTTCTCTCGAAGTAACTTTGGTTTCGGAGTAACGCAGTGGGATGGATTCATTGTTGATGCTGGTAAGCGTCCAGGACAGACTTGACATCTGCGGGTTCAACTCCGTCACTGGGCAGATTTAGGATGTGAATTGCGCTATTTCTTTCGAAGTAATGTTGGTTTCGTAGTATTGCAATGGGATGGATTCATTGTTGATGTTGGTAAGCGTCCAGGACAGACTTGACATCTGCGGGTTCAACTCCGTCACTGGGCAGATTTAAGATGTGAATTGCGCTATTTCTTTCGAAGTAATGTTGCTTTCGGAGTAGCGTAGTGGGATGGATTCATTGTTGATGCTGGTAAGCGTCCAGGATTGACTTGACATCTGCGGTTTCAATTCTGTTACTGGGTAGATTTAAGATGTGAATTGAGCTCTTTCTTTCGAAGTAACTTTGGTTTCGGAATGGTGCAGTGGGATGGATTCATTGTGATGCTGGGAAGCGTCCAGAACCGTTATGACATCTGCGGGTTCAACTCCGTCACTGGGCAGTTTTAAGAAGCGAATTGAGTTATTTCTTTCCAAATTCTTGGTACTTAAAGTGGTATGAAAATGTCGGAAAGAAAATCTAATGTTATAAATCGATCGTTTGGCACTGAAGTGTTCCAGTGTCGTGAATGAAACACTATTCCGGTAGCTCGTTTGGAAGTGTAATAGGCTAGCATCCGAGTTCGTGTTTTCGAGTTCGAATCCATTTAAAGACCGTCGCGTGCAAAGGGGGCTGACTGATGCATGCTAAATCTTTTGGGGCCTCAAATGTCTTCACGTAGGCGTAGTGTGGAAGTTTGGAGAGTGAGGTACCACTTCAGGTATGACTTCATCATCAGACCGTGGTTGAAAGTTACGTTGCTCTCGGACCTACCTACCAAAAATATCGAAATGCTCTAAACACGATTTTATTTCTGATGAGCAATTGCTCTGGTATGATGCATAACAGACGAAGGTAAGTAGAATTAACATCGAGCACTGTGGATAACTGTCAATAGATCAATTTCGTAGGGAAATATCCGAGGATTACACCTCATAATTTTTATCCACAGTCAGATGAGACGAGGTCAACACCTGAGCTGAGGGCAGCATTTTCCAAACATCCACACAACGCCTACGTGAGGACATTCAAGCCCACGGCAGATTTTATGTGCCCCAGTCCTCTCTTATGCTACGGTCTTTGGTTGGATCAAGTTTAGTACTCGCAATCCTCCTATTGCTAATCTGCTACTCTACCAACCAGCCTACTTCGAGGACTTAAGTGGAGAATCGTATCACTTTTGGTCTCTCTAAAAGTTATCCAGCTACTTTTGAAACTATTATGATTCGCTCGGTTGAATTGAATAACAGAGCATGTGTATTTGGGCCCCAATTTAGTGCAGCTAGGATGAGAAGGCAGATGACGCTACAGCTTCAGTCTACGTTTATAGCGGTGGCAACGGACTTGGCGTTTTTTTTTTTTTTTGGCGCACTTTTAAAGTCACAAGGAAAGACTTTTTGCAAATGAAACAAGGAAAACAACTGACAGTTTAAATGATTTTGAAATAACTTTCTAGAATATTCAAAATGAAAATTTAAACTTTCCGTTTGCCGAGTTTGCCATAAAAACCGCAATAACCATATTACAGATGGGTTGCCTTAAGTTGCCACAACTCGCTACTAGAATGGAGCCAAAAATTATCGCCAAGGCCGTTGCCACCGCTGTAAGCGTAGACTGAAGCTGTACCCAGATGATCTTGGGATAGTTCATTTCTAGCTAGAATGGAGAAAGGGAATCACGTGTGGTTTTTTATCCATAGGTGATTATCATTTTCACTTACAAATAATCATTTCGGAATCACGCAGCAAGAGCATTGAATTCAAAGGCAAAATTCGTGTTCGAGACCAGATTGTGGGAATGCATTGCTGACGTTTAACTTCGTTGTTAACTTTCCCGTTGTATTCCTTTTACTTTTTGTCTAGTCTGCTCGTTGATACAATTTGCTAACCCAACGAACAAATGTCATCAGCACAGATCGAACTGTAATTGGGCGAGTTATTCTAGTGCCAGGTTTGTATATGGATCCCTCTTGAACTACAAATAAGCAGTTTAAAAACCTAAACATATCATTCACAAATGTAATATTTGTTTTTCTTTTTATTCTTTGCTCACTTGTGAAACGTCGACTGACCGTGGTTCAAAATTACGAGGTGGTGTCCTCGGATCTTTCCCGGGATTGATCTCGGACCGCTCGTTGTGTTGCTCTAGTTCGACCTTAACAAAAAATTACACTACCTTACCTCACATGTGAAATATTATTACATATAGGTAGGTGTTTTTATTGACGTCGTAGTGGAGTAACACAATGGGCTATTGACGACCGCCAGGGATCAATACTCCAAAGGAAATATCCGAGGACAGCACCACGTAATTTTGAGCCAAGGTCAGATGACGAGGCAACACCTGAGCTGGCACCCCACTCTCTAAACCTCACCACCACGCCAACGTAAGGATATTTAAATTCACGACAGATTTAACGTGCCTCAGCCAACCTTTGTACACGACGGTGTTTGTTGGATTCGAACTCGCAACCCTCCGGCATCCTATCCGTTACTCTTCCGACCGAGCCACTGCAGCCCGAAATATTATTACAAAAATACACTGATGGTAATGGTAATTTTAGTTAACGTCGTACTAGAGCAACACAACGGGCTATTGACGACGGTCCGGGATCAGTCCCTTAAGGGAAAGATCCGAGGACAACACCTCGTAATTTTGAACCACATTTAGATGACGAAGCTACACCTGAGCTGGCACCCCACTCTCCAAACTTCCACGCCAACCCAACGTGAGGACTTTCGGCCACGACCGATTTAAAGTGCACCAGCCGCCTCTACACCATACGCATACAAACATCTATGCCCGGACACGGATTCGAACCAGGAACCTTCCGATGTAGAGGCTAACACCTTAACCACCATACCGGTTGGTTGGCCAAAAATACACTGAAGAAAACTATAATTTTTTTTTTTAACACAGCCCGAAGGTGATTGGTCCAGAGCAACATACCAAGAGGAGTGCTAATTTTCCCACCAAACAAGCAGAGAAATATCGGAAATAAACGTGAATAACAAGAAAACATTTCAGCATTTTCTTTCAAAGAAAAACAAACCAGATCGATACAGCAAATCACAGTCAGTTTTTCAATTGCTTCTTTACGCCGCTTAACTCCGAAAACCATTCGAAGAATAATTTAGAGAGCCCAACCCATCCAATTCGCAAAAGCACCCCATTTAAAAGTCTAATCGGAATTTCTTCGCAACCAACTCGTCACTGGACCTGACAACAAAACTGCCAGGCAACAGGGCAGGTAAATATGCCACCTGTTGGAAAGAACCTACCGTTTACGTGTGAGTAAACAGACGTGATCCACCCTTATAAATGATCACGATTATCTTCATCGATTACGATCGCTGGGGGTGCGACTGCGATGCCCTCTTCCGCTTCTGAGTTAACACCCCCTGCTTCATTCGATCCAACCCCCTAAATGATCAGGTTTCATCTTCTTTTTTTTTTCAACCTCGTGTTCCCTCCCTTCCCTTTGGGTTTCACCACCGGACGAAAGGGAAGGAAAGATCTCAGGAACTTTCTCTTTTTCTTCCAGAGGGCAGACAGAACACTTGGGGGCACGAAGTGGTTGTCAGAATTGGTAGCCGTTTGTTCTCGATTGGTGTCTGGAATTGCACCCCAAGATATGAAAGGTGGCATCGCTGACTAGTTTTAGTCACCGGAAGTGGATTCCGGATGTCATGGCCTTAATTTTTTTTGTTGTTGTTGAACGTGCGCCAAGGTCGACGTTTGTTCTGTTTCTCAGTGACAGCCATGGAAGATGGCACTTAATGATTTGTGGTTAGATAACATTCAAAGCATTCTTGGTTTCCAATTTGAATATTTTAGACCTATGCGATTGTCATCAATATATTTCAGGTACTTTTTGTGGTAGATGATTCTTCTCTTTATCAAGGCCCAGACTACTGAAGAGAACTTACTTAGCTCAAAAAGATTTTATGAGGAATGTAGCAACTGAACATTGTTCTGATTGCAGAAATGAGCTTTTAAAAGTTTCTTCATTACTCCAACATGTTCACAATGATTTTATTACATTTACTTATGCAAAGGTATTGCATCTAACCCTTTCAAGGGAAGTGGTTTCACTGCGAAATCACACTTTAAACCAGTGCTTCTCAAACGGTGTGCCCCTGCACATTGGTGCGCCCGGTGAAATCCCAGATAGATATGTGACAGGATATATAGAAACTAGGGGGCCTGCCCCCTGCTCGCTAACGCTCGCTAACCCCCGGAGGATTGCTTCGCAATCCTCATTGGTTCGCTGCGCGAACCTATGCTCGCTTCGCTCGCCTCAATGAAGACATGTGTCCTAGCAGAAGGGATTGTTTACAAAATATGTTACCAAAAAAATGTTTTTCAAATCTAAATTTGCTGTATTACAGAAAAAATATATACAGTATCTCTAAAATCAGAATTCAAATGAAAACTTTGTGCAAATTTTGACTCGAAATGTGAGCGTTGCTTTGGAAATTGAATACCCAGCATGTTGTTTGTGTGTACATTTTCCCAGCACTCAAACGACCCACACTTTTTCATTGAGTTTGTTGCCGGAAGTTGTAGTGCAAGCGTCTTGTTGAACTATAATTGTTGACCCTGAAAAGGGCCGTTTTTTAAATGGCCCTGAAAAGATCCTCCGCTTTCTTTGATTTCTATTATAAACTAACTGCAACAGCTCATTAAAATTTTCTTTTTTTTTTTTCAATAACATTTCATCCGATAACGCTATAAATTCAATCGATGCGCGAGACTTCGCGATAAGCAAACAATCGTACAGTGTTGCCAAAACGCGATTACAAATAACGTCTTTTTTGCGTGCCACGTAAGAGAATTATATATAGAGATGAATTTTTAGTCATATAGTACATTAGATCTTCATTTCAGCATTAAGTTCTTTGCGGAAGATCATTATTTTTCTATTAAGAGCGGGGAAAATATGCAGTGCAGCAAAGAACAGTTGCTAGGTTTCATACTTGTTCAAACTGTTTAAACTTGTTCAAACAGAGCTTGAGCTGATGCACAAGCGCAACTGCTCAAGATCGTTTTCCAATCATTTCTTTGATTTTTTTGCATCTTATTTCTTATCATTTTGTGTCTGGTGCACCTCTAATATTTTATAGATTCCAAGTGTGCTATGACTTCAAAAAGTTTGAGAACCACTGCTTTAAACATATTTCTAGGGCAATTGCATAGCGATTTTTCAGGTAACCACGCGATCTGTGGTACTGCCATCTATCGATCAATGGAGTAAAATTTATTTAAATACATTCAAAACCTAATATAATAGAATTTTTTATACTTGACTGTACTATGCCAAGTTGATTGAATATAAGTGTGGTCTTCATAGGGTTAATCTTGAACTAGACAAAAGAAAGATAACGTAACTAATAGTTCTTAAAAATTTAAGTGGATTAAATTTCATAGAAGACAGATATAAAAATCGGAGTGACATAAGAAAATTGTGTCAGCTGAGACGCGTAGACAGGGCTGAAAAAGAAAATGTTATTTTTCTGGAAGGGACTTGAGACCAACGCGATTATATGGTCAGCTATACATCGATATCCAGGAGGCAATTAATCTCCAAGGTACCAAAATCAGAGAAAAAAAAATAGGACGGTCTGTGTCGGGACTAGGCAGTTAGGTCTAAGCTCAGGAGCAGAAGTGCTTATAACTGCGACGTACATCGCAGAACAAAGACTTTGCAGAACAATTTTTCCTTAATTTTATCAAAATTTGGCCGATTTTTTTTTCAATTGTAAATTACGATGTTCTGCAGTGCAAAATTCCTTGCCAAGCCTTTTTATTTCTTCTCTATCTAGCCCTTCTGTTTGCGTATCCAGAAGGTTATTGGCTACATTGAGTTGCTGTTAGAACAATATAGTGTATATTTTGAAAAAGAGGAAGAAACTAACACATCATCACATGACACTCGAATGTGCTGTGTAATTTTGAGTATCTCTACTGTGAAAAAGGTGCTGTGTGCTTGTAGTCTGCGGGTACTGTCCTGACGAATCTATGGCACTTACAATAATAAAATTTGGCACACAGGTAGTTGAAGTTTACGCAATTTTTCTATCGTACCCGAATATTAAAATTTTATCTAGAACATTTAGAAATTATTAGCAAAAGAAGCAATGTTGTTAAGGAAGAGGATGCGGTCACTGTATAAACTGATACGCGTATGTTTATTATTTCAAATAGTGTACCAGCTGGCCATAAAACAGATAGGAAATTTTATTAAAAGCAGGCTATGTTTTCTATGTTTGGAACAAATTACCACAAACGCTTTATAAATGTCATATATTCTATGTCACCGATAAAATGTTTAACTTCAAAAGTTATCGACAGAATTGCAAATTCTGAAAGTATGGTAACTGGTAATTTTTAAATATCGTCGTACTAGAGCAACACAACCGGCTATTGACGACGTTCTGGGATCAATCCGTTAATGGAAAGATCCGAGGAAATCACCTCGTAATTTTGATGGAGAGGCAAAACCGGAGCTTGCACCCCTACTCTCCAAACTTCCACACCAACCCAACGTGAGGACTTTCAGCCACGACAGATTAAAGGTGCACCAGCCACCTCAACACCATACGCTTTCAAACATCCATACCAGGACCTGGACTCGAACCAGGAACATTCCGATCTCGAGGCTAACACCTTAACCACTATACCGGTTGGTCGGCTTGAACGTATGCCTTGGTTTTGAATTAATAAAGTAGGTTAATTAATTTTGATATTTTATTATAAATATGTAATACATATATTTAGCCGATAATTGTGTTTTTAGTCTCTTTTTGATTTTCAAAATTTGGACCAAATGCCTGCAGAACAATTGCAATTGCTTGGAGTTGTGTTGCAGAACACGGAATATAATTCTGCACCTGGGGGTTTAAGGCGTAGTATATGTCAGTGAGACCATATGATGAATGAGAGTGAAAGAATTTAGTACTAGACTGTTTTAATTTCACGCACCAATCGTTCATCGCTCCGCACATATATCAGAATTGGTGCACTCGCTGTCTACGTTGAAAGTTGTGGATCTTTTACCCACCTCTATGTGTTCAAATCCCTCATTCGATTACAAAGGTTTTTTGTCATCAGGTTTTTTGTCCACCTCGATGGTACGGCGCCTATATTTTCAAATAACTTCCTCAGAGCCCTTTGACACGATGCATCGGACGACCGGATCTTTTTAGATTGATTCCCCATCTTCCAATCTTAGTTTCTGTTGTCGTTTTCTATACTTCTTCTGGTGTTTGTTATGCATATATTTGGACATTTTCAAATTTGTGCAATTTTCCACACTTTGAAGTATGATATATAAACAAGTATAAAATATTTTTTAATATAATTATTTATAACGCTCAAAGAGACGTAACAAATAACACCTCAAACGTCGTGTTCACACAAAGGAGGTCGGAGCTAGACTAAATTATGTGAGTGGCGCGACCCCTCAACCTAAAATTACCGTCGAGGCCGTTGACGCTCAGCATTGGAAATCATGATCTTATTTGATTGCCAATCGGTCTATCTTTCTTCCTGTTGACGTTTCTATAATTCTTTTGTGTTTATTATCCATATATTTAGACATTTTGAAAATGTTGCGAAATTTTCACAATTTTGATGTCCACAGTATTAAATATTTAGGTGTTATTTCTATTACTATTTATAAAGTGTAAAGAATTGAAACAAATGACACCTCAAACGTCATACTCACACAAAGATGACCGGTGCTAGAGTAAATTAATACAAATTAGTGTGCATTTTCGTGACTCAACTTTGCGATTGCATCAACCGATGACGTCAGCGCAAGATCAATGAGCATTTATAACATTCTTTGTTTTATGCTCTTTTGAACGCGACAGCGCTCATTTATGCATTATATGTATTTTCAAGTTATTAAATTTTTGCACTTGTATGCTTTTTTTGTGACACTCAAATATTAAGCGTGGTACCCCGGTTTCGAAAGGTAAGACGTACTCTACGTCAAAACGACTGCACAAAAAGCATCTTTGTACATTTGTGTGGTGTAAACCACTTCTACAATTATGACCCGAAATAAGTGTAAATCGTGGTCTAATATTTAAAACACGTAATTTTAGGGATACATTGGAGAGTGTAACATTACTATTACCTCTCGACTTCAAGTAATTCTAATTGAAATATTAGGTGGTCCGAAGAACTTAGGCCAAAGGCCTTCTATCTCCTAAAATTTGATTAAAACTGAGCGGATTTTCAGTTCGATGTAAATGATATACGGTGGTGCATGTATTGGCAAACCAATGAGGATGACTGGATGGGAAGTAAGTCGGAGTCATGGACAAGCCCAATTAGTGCTGTAAAGTAGAGGCAAAGATGACAGAATTAAAGTTAATTAAGATTAAATTAAATTACTAAATAAGAGGAAATGTTTTTTTAAATAATCAAACTAAGGGATTAAGCATTAAGTATTGGCCATAGGCCGTTTACTGTACTGTGGTAGACGAGGGTCTTATCTGGGGATACGCTGAAATACGGGATTATCTATTATTTCAAGATTAGTGTAGAACTTTATGGCGAGTTTATTGAAGAATTTTTTAAGTTCGGTAATTTCTAGCTTTTCATGGATTTTAATATTTTTGCAGTACCAGGGACAACCACTGATAAGACGAATAGTAGAATTTTGAAGATTCTAGTTTTTGGAGGTTACTTTTTGCTGCGCATCCGCAGACGAGACTGACGTAGCTGATTTTTGGTCTAATCATGGTTTCGTAAAGGACCAGTTCATTGTCGATTGAAAGTTTAGAATTTCGACCAATTAAGGGGTAAAGAGTGGATCTAGCAGCAATGACTTTATTTCTAAGGGAGGAGATGTGGGATTTCCAAGTTTGGCTGGAGTCTAATATAACTCCAAGATAGGTGCAATTAGGGGACCAAGGTACTACATTGCCATAAAAAATAGGGGGAGGGACAGGAATATTCCGTCTCCTAGTAAAAAATATAGCTTGGCATTTGTCAACATTGATTTTTATTTTCCAAGCAATAAGCCAAGATTCAAGTGAGTGTATGAAGTTATTGAGTGTGGTCATGATATCTGTAGGATCATGGTGTCTGGCTAACACGGCTGTATCATCTGCAAACATGCAAAGCATAGATCTTTCAGGATGTCGTTCACATACAGATTGAATAGTTTGGGTCCTAAGATTGAACCCTGTGGAGTGCCAGCCTGAATGGCATGAGTGTTAGAAAGGGTCTTGTTTACGCGAACGACAAAGTGCCTTCTTGTTAGGTAGGACAAGAGCAGTCTGATGATTGATTCGGGGGATGCCAAAAGTTATTAATTTGTAGATGAGTCCGTAGATCCAGACCCTATCGAAGGCTTTGGCTACATCTAGAAAGATCGGATCAGTGTTTTCTTTGTTTTGGAATCTTTTCAATACATGCTCAGTAACTCTGAGTAGTTGGTGGGTAGTATAGAGCTGTTTTCTGAAACCAAATTGGTCTACGATGAGGATGTTGGCTTCACTGGAATAAGCTTCTAGGCTTTTATAAATAATAAATTCGGCGGCTTTACTGAGAACTGGGAGCAATCTAATTGACCTGTAACTCTCAGGTGATCTATTGTTTTTATTTGGTTTCAGTATAGGGACTATAACATCTGTTTTCCAAGGTTGATGGAAGTGTCGTAATTACAATATGAAATAAAAAAAGTGAGTGATGAGGAATACAGTTTTTAATGGAAGTTTTTCGAGCATGGTATTTGAGAGCCCATCTATTCCAGGGTTTTTCTTGTTTCATTCTAATAAAAATAATGTAACGGGCCCATCGATAATTATACCTCCTAAAATTTCCATGGATTATCCTGTAGGTACCTTGACCATCCTGGTTGTTGTCTTGATGAGGTATCTTGTTATCAATAAAATTGAACATATCTTGATGGACGAAATAAAGGGGCTGGACCAAAATATAGACACCTCGTTAAATGCATGTTTGAAAAGAAATGTTTATTCTAGTGAAATGTGTTGGTGGCGCTGGTATTTTCGTCAACAGACGCCACCTGTACAACGTCGTAAATACGCTGTTTAGGTCAGTAGTTATCGGGGAACTGTTCTGTGAAGTAATTGCATCATGCCAGAGCTAACAGACTTCGAACGTGAGCAAATTGTTGGAGCTCGTCTGGTGGGTGCTTCAAAGTAGCTGAAGTGTTTGGAGTTTCAAGTTTACTGTATCAAAAATTTATTCAACATATTTGAAAAGCGGAAAAACATCATCCCCTAAATCAGAGCGCGGACGAAAGTGTGTGTTGAGTATGCGTGACAGACGATCATTAAGGAGGGCTGTGACTACAAATAAGAAAACCACAGCAGCAAAAGTTACTGCTGAAATGAACGTCGTGCTCACAAACCCTGTGAGTACCAAAACAATCAGAAGGGAGCTCCATAAACAGGGCATTTCTGACCGAGCTGCTATTCAAAAACCATTCATCAGTGATGCTAATGCCTGTAACAGGAAAAAGTGGTGTTTAAGTCATAAAGCCTGGACAATAGAGCAATGGAAGACAATAATTTGGTCGGTTGAGTCTTGTTTCCCTCTGTTTTCCACTTCTGACCGAGTTTACGTCTGGCGAACGCCATCCCAAGTTTATAATACATACTGCTTGTTGCCAAGTGTGAAACATGGAGGGGGTTCTATGATGGTTTGGGCAGCCATATCGTGGTTTTCTGTGGGTCACATGATTACTTTGCAAGGGTTAAGGCCAAGGATAATGGGAACATTTTGGACGTTCAAGTCCATACCATGGTACAAACTTTGTTCCCCAATGGTGATGATGTCTTCCAAGACGACAAGCCTCTGTTCACACTGCTCACATCGTCCAGGACTAGTTTTCTGAGCACGAGGATAATTTGTCACATCTCCCATAGTCACCACAGTCATCAGACCTCAACATTATTGAATCATTGTGGTCTATATCGGAAAAGAAAGTGCGTGATCTCTATTCACTGCCATCATCGTTATCTGAACTTGCCAGGAAGAACGGGTACAAGATTCCCTTAGCAATCATGCAGGAACCGTATCTATCCGTTCCGAGAAGACTGCAAGCTGTTTTGAATGCCAACGGTTTTCTTGAACCATATTAGGCAAGGTTACATGTTTTTTAGGTGTTTCCATATTTTTGTCCAACCCCTGTACCTCGTCATTAGAAAAAACTGATCAGATCTTGATGAAAGAAAAATTTTATAATTTTATGAAAAAATTGACTAGTTCTCGGTGGACGAAATATTTTCTCATCAGACCTGACCAGATATTGGTCTCTTTATCATAAAAAAATCAGTAATATCCTGCTGACGAGGTGTTTCGTCATTAGCAAATTAGTTTTTATGGATGAGATATATCGTCAAAAACACTTAGAGGGAAATCTCTAACACATTCCCCATCTTCTAGTCAATACATGTGTCCCCGCTTTTATAACAATCTGACCAACACTCGTGAAGTTGTGTACATTTTTCAAGAACTGTCTTGAACAGTAACTTTTGACTCATTTCAATTTACAGAATGAAAATCTGTATTATTTTATATTATTCCGATTAGGAACATGAAATTCCATTTGATTTATTTGAGATCTGTGATTTTTTAAACCTTTTATTTCGCATTCATTCCCGAAATATAAATGATAATTTGCAATGCAAAAAAACAAATAAGTTAAGAAAAGATTATATTCAAATAGTTTGTTCAAGATTATATTCTCAAACGGCGCTATTGAAATAAAATATATTAAAACCCCTCGAATTTACTGATGTCTGATACATACGTTTTAAAATTAAGATTGTAGATGGCGCCACGAGATTTAAGTTTTATTAAAAGAAAAATAGTAAACGAAAAGTAGTGTACCTTTGTTTTTGATTCAAATATTTCTGCATCGAGAAAGCAAATGACTTTTTCTTTACATTTGATAGAAAATTATGTCTATAAAACAGTTCAAATATGAATTAAAAGTTATGCTTTATTTTATAACAGTAAATATAAGCTTGAAATAAGAATTTTCGACATGTAAAAATTGCATTTTTTAATAACTCATGACAATATATTGCATTACATTGCCTAGTTTTTCAGAAATCACACAATATTCTAAAACTAAAATGTGTCAGAAAAAAATCAATTTTGATTTTATAATGCGATCTTATTTGTTTTCCACGATACCACACTCTGTACCAAAGACTTATTTCAAATGTACTACATTTCAAAAACTGAACTTTAAATCTGACAAAACACAGTAATTTGATTGTTTAGAAAAAATATCACATTATATGGTTGAATTTTGAATTTAATTCAAATTTAATTAAGCTTTAATTACATTTGAAATTTGATGGAAAAAATTAAAAATCTCAAAATTAAATCCTGTGTATATGTAAAAAGTCACTGCAATCTACGCATTTGAAATGTGTTATACGAACTTCACTAACATGGCTTATCTTGCTATTACATATAAAAAATTTTTTGCCATCTTTTTCAGTTTTATTCGCTTTGTGATTGGTAATAGCGAGTCACGTGATAACGAGTCTTGTGGTTCAACGGGCTAATGAATTTGGAGCACGCGCAGACTATAAACAGAGTTATATATTTTAATTAATTCATTCATAAAATTTGAAAGCACGCGCTAAAGAGTTTGCAATATTTTCAGAAGAACCGACAAATTCGGACGCCGTTTCTATAGCAACATTCTTATTTGAAAACATTAAGAAGTACTATTACAACAAACAACACGGAGAAGTTAAAGCATTACAAATTATGATGAGATTCCCTCTGAATTTTAACAATACGTTGTGCTAAAATATTTCCTTTTTTATGTGGAAATGAGATGTTTTGTTCTTGACATTTCTTAAAACATTTGTTTTTATTTCCACTATATTTCCATGTATGTGCCGAGAATTTTTGGAACGTTTTCTAAAGCTAAAATACTAGGGTCGGCTTCTATACGGATACTCTTATCTCGCTAAAAAAGTAGGCAATTTTCCGCTACTCAGTTATTGTTTATTCATTTACCTCTCAAACCAGGGGCTTAAATCTGTGCTCAGATGGCAAAATGCTATAAGTCACTTTTCCCAAAAAATTGATTAAGTTCCATCTTGGAGTCTGGTTTGTCAATGTTTAGAAGGTGGCAAAATGTCGTAAGTCTTTTTCTTTCAGTTTATGAGAAAACAAAGGTGGAAAATTGTAGTACGTCAAAAACCACAGAGCCCTATGCTGAATCTTAAAATTGCTGTCATGAAAACTTAAAAAAAAAAGTGACTTATAACATTTTGCCATCTGAGCACAGAAATATACTATACTGTCTCCTTTAGTTGTTTGATTCTTGGCTTTAGTAAGCATGGTGTACCCTAAGCGATCTTGTGACTTGTCACCTTTTTGTAAATCCATCAGTTATCAGGATAACTGACATAATAGTTCAAACATCAGTGAATAAACTCCTCGTTTATTTTTTTTATCTAATTTATCAATAGAAATTCGGGAAAGACAAGACAGCAAACGTATAAATTTTTAAACATTATATTCACGTGACTACTGAAACAGAATATGAGTGCTGGTTTTTGATAATGTTCCTTATTAGCACTGTTTCCCAGTGCTGGGCAAATTAAAATTACTGTGTTCAAAATTATACACTGTGTAATATATTCAAATACTTGTTGACTTATTAGTCTATGTCAAAAATTGTTAATCAAATTTGAAAATAGATGGCGCCATGAACTTGGCATTTTACAAATAGTTACGAATTTCTATTCCTTTTTCTTAATTTTTCAGCCTCTATCTGACTTCTGAATCACATTGAAACAAAACATTTTGAGGGCATGATCACAACATTCTATAAAATCTATTTTAATGCTGAAAATTATGAATTTGGACTAAATTACATTTGTACACTTGCTACTAAACAACTAGTTTAGTTGAAAACATGTATTTATACCTCTGTTTCTATACTACGTGTTGTTCAAACATTCATTTTTTTTCCAAAGAACAAAACTTTTTTTTTGATGATTTTCTTTTTGTTATGTTTGAGATGCGTGTATTGTTCACATTTTAAAGTGTATATTTGTAAGTAATAAACAATCTGCTGAAATGAAAAATACAGACTTATAAATGGTTGTCACACAGAATTTGCTCAAATAGGCAGTCATCCGAAGGCCAACAGGTTTTCTAACCAGATTTTATATCTATTCCCCAGGTTATGAAAAGCTCAAGTTTTATTCAAATCCAAAATAATGGCAGTTTAAGTTATAAATTGAGTGCACGTTGAACCCACTGTGAATCATTACTATGATACAGATGTAAGAGATGGCGCCACAGGATTTTGTCCGAATCGAATGAGTGTTGTTAATGTGATGAAAAGATCCGAGAACAGTTTGATACAATGTTATTTTCATTTCAATCAAATGTCTTAAAATTAAGAAAATGTATTGCATAAACTGTGTTTTGTTTCATATTTTTCCTAAATCAAATGTGTACCTGTGGTGTAGTGGTTATCACATCCGCCTAACACGCGGAAGGTCCCAGGTTCGAGCCCTGGCAGGTACAGCTTATTTTTTTCTTGATCTTCACGCTGTGAAAACACCAAACTTTTCTTTGTTAGAGAAGTTGTCAATGGTCGAACAACGGAATGTCATGACACATTTTAAACTTAGCCTAAAAGATTGCAAATTTACAAATAAATTTTTACGTATTATTGCACACATTTTGTTTTAAACTTACTTGTGATGTCAATATTCTAACAAAAAAAGCCTGATGAAATTCGGCTCTCTGCTATTATTTTGAATTACCGACTATTAAATCCACATTTTACAGTTCGTTTACATTCCATCAGCTTTAATGAAACCCTTAAAATATAATTTCGCCTATATTTGATTAAATTGAAAACAGAATCAAAACTATGTTAATTAAAAAAATATAGGAAGTTAGTAATACTCTTTGAGTAATATTAAAATAAATTTTTTTTCCAATGAAATGAATTATAATTTGATAATATTAAGTCATAAAAGTTCATACATTTGGAGATGGACATCTTAGTATTGCAGTGATGGAGCTTTTCAGTTCATATGGTAATTTTACTTTCCAAAAATGAAGATCATTAGTGAAAGTTTCAGTATCGTTTGCATTAGATCGTGAATTATATCGAATAATTCCGTGTTAAAATCTTGATGGTTTTCACGACTTCAACATTGATTTATTCCATTTTAATCATAATTAATAGTCATTGATTTACGAACGTGTAATTTAAAGTCATATCAGTTCTGAACAGCTTAAGGGCTTCAGGCTTTACAATGAAATACGCATTGATCATATTAAAGGCAGAAGGAGTTTATTCGATTTTTCTAATTTGAATAATGTATTGGTAATTCATGACTTCCACATCAATTCTTATTAACAAAAGCACTCCTACGTGACAGACAACGTTTTACTAGGCGCGAGGGGATGACTTCTAATAATAATCTAAAGAAGATCCAAAAAAGTTGAGAATACTTATAATATTATTAAAAGCGATTAATTGAATTCTTGAATAATATGATTCAATTAAGAATATCTACACTATTATAAAATGCGAGAGGAATTGAATTTTCGATTGAATTCTTGATTAGTATGGTTTAGAGAAGAATGTTTACAATATTATATACTGAATTCGAGGAGTTGAATTCCCAGTTAAATTTTTGCTTAATATGTGATTCAATTAAGAATACAATATTCTTAAGTATGAGGATTAATGAATTATCATATTGTTCAGACTACAACTCTGAAATATCAGGGGTGCAATTTATAGTTGCTTTAAATGAGAAAAATTATTATTATTATTTTTAATTTCCAGCACAAGATTGAAATATAGTTCAATGTTTCCAAAACTACTGAATTATAACTAGAGACCGGATTTTTATGCAGTAAAAACTGTCAAAATATGATATAAAATATGCAGTTAAAAATGCTAAAATATGCAAGTAATATTCAGTAAGAAATGACGAAATATGCAAAATATGCAAAATAGGCTGTGAAACCTGTCAAAATATTTATTTTAATGCACTACAAATTAAAATTTAAAATGAAAAAGACTATATTTGGATGAGAACTATAGGAAATGAACAAAATGATAAAGTCAACTATAGACATCAAGTTTCAAGTACGCAATATACACATTTATTACTTTTACATCGCACAAAATTCTCATTACAGTTTTATTAATAAACTACTAACAGATTAAAAAAAAAAAGTCTTTAAAATCAAAGAAATAATATATACACACAAATTATATCGACATATTTAAAAAAAAATGACATAACAAAATAGTTAAAAATACTATGGACCAGAGAGTATGGATATGGGAGTAGTTATAACTTAATTGTACTTGCGAATGATTGAGAATCATAATAAACAAGTATTTTTCTAAATTATTTTCGGTAAAATTATGTTTACGGTCACTTAAAATTCTTTAATACGATGAAAAAGAGCGTTCCACATCCACAGACGTTATGGGGGCTAATTTCAAGGAACTAAAAATTTTAGGGTTCACTTGTCATTTTTATTTAGTTCGGTCACTTCCTCGCCCTGAAGGATTTTATTAATAGTTATCAATTTTGTCAACCCGATAATTTTTTTTTTAACACATCATCTTTTCTTAAAGTATGTTATCAGTTTTACCTGGAACTGATTTTCATTACCGTATCTTCAAGGATCGAAAGGCTTTCATTTAATGTTAATAATTTTTATTTTCAAGTTTTTGAATAAAATCTACCAAAAAGGAGCAATGCGTTTTTACAAATATCAATGATTTAACGTGGTTTACGTTTTCTATCAACATAGCTACTTTATCTAAACTTTGTAGGGAATCAGAATTATTTTATTTAAATTTTCGAATCACTTCCGAACATTGGTTCCAATGCTCGGCGTAGAACAAACCAGAAGACAGCCATGTGCCCTATCTTGTGAGCACAGGTGTCGGAGGTAGCGAAACTTTCATCCATTCCTTGTAAACTACCACACGGGAGGGTGCTTTTAGAAAGATTTTTTTCCTTGTCCAATAAAGGAATTTAATTCTGGAATGGAATCTTTAACTTTTGAGCAATAAGGTTAAGTGCATGGGTAATACACGTGACGTGGACTAGGTTTTCATAAAACGTTTATAACAATTTTCCAGCCTTAATCATATACGCAGCCGCATCTGTCAAAAGTAACAAAACTCGATTTTCTATTCCGCTATCATTGGGAAAGATTTTAAGGCTAGAATTAATAAAACGGCATATTGTGTCGTGATTAGTTTTATCGAGGATTTTAGAAGCCAATAGAAAGGGGGGGGGAGGCAGCTTCGCAGGAACTCAATTTTCCTATTAAAAGATTAGCCACATAATTACACCACCTAACATTAGTAGTTTAATCGACGACAATGTACTCGTAATTCTCACCTATGTGTTCCCAAAGTTTTTGTAATGTTTTTTGATAGCAAAGATCTAAGTAATTCTTTTGGAGAGTGCTCTCATCGAGGATATTTCGGTTCGTGTCTTTCGAAAGAAATTCATTGGTTACGGAATTCTTCAAAGAAAGCAATGTCGGCTGAAATTAATGCCAGACAAAAATCTTTGCAAAAACTGTCTTCCTGCTTTGAGGTTGATTTTGATTGATTAAGCAAAACTTAACGCTTAGAAAATTTTTGTTCGACGGAAGAATAATGTGCTCCTACAAAGAAAAATTGAAATCAAAGCACGAACTTAATCAAGCCTAAATTTGAATGTAAATTTTAAAGGTATGTACACTTGGACCTCCCTTAACACTGGAGTTACACCCCTCATAAACACCGTGAAAAGAAAAACCGTGTTATATAATTTAGATAATATGAGGCAGCTTTCGTCTTGCTTTCATTTAATTTTTGGATGAACACATAAAACATAAAAGGTGAAGCCGTATTACTCGAGGGTCAGGTTTATTAGCACCTGCATATTTGTATGTCCATGTGATTTGAATTCTCAATTCACTTCTATAAAGACAATGAAAAGAAATAACTTACCAGTTTTAATATGTTGTTCTAGTTGAGATTTCCTCTCAAATGTTATAGTCATGCCACAAGGTTGGCAATATACGATCTGACCGTCGTACGTAAACATTTCTTTGTTATATTTTTTTATTTAAATCCTCCAGCCACCCTTTAACTTTCAACGAAAAAGACAGTGAAATTTGAGGCATGTTTCTGAACAGCAGGCAAAGCACAACTGAATTAAATTAAAAATGAATGGATTGCTGTTTTGTGATTTTACACCCTTTTATTTTTATATTCATAGAATAACTTCCTGTCTTTGCGGCCTTTTCAGCTTTCGAGCCTGAATGTTTATCCCCATGTGTTAAATTTCATCATTTTTTTTATTCTTCCTCCGAAAGTAACTTAGTTGTTTTCGCACACTGAGGCACCCTTAGATCAGATTTTTTTATACAGTTTATTGCTTGTTTAGTCTATGTGCCGTGGTTATACATCTTTATGAGAATCCAATGATTTATCGGGTTGTTCTGCAATGTGCTTTTCTTTTCATTTTCATATTTCCTGTGTTACGTAATTATAATTACTTAGCCAGCGATGTGATCATTTGGTTTATTCCTATAATTCATTTTTGTGTGTGTGCGCTACCATTTTCAAACTCCATTCTGCTACAAAATAAATGCAGTGTCTCGTCCCGAGATGCTTTATATTTCATTGTAAAAAAAAGTGCTATAACATTTGAAATATTGATATTTTGGGTGAATTATGCAATAATGCAATAACCCTTCATTTATGCAATTTTATGCAGTAACACCTCAAATATGCAGAATAAAATTTCACCAAAAGTATCCTTGAAGCATGATTTGGATAGAAAATTGATCTCCTGATTCGTATGTGGTGTTAAACCAAATATGCAATTGCATAGGAATCCCGTCTCAATTTATAACCAATGGCGTCATAGCCAACTCGTCAGCATTTGACAACAACACTTTTGATTCCTTGAGATAGGTGATAAACAGAGGTGAAGCTTGACAACTATAACGGACCTATTGGAAATTCAGGCTGACATCTTTCTGCCTCTGTCCAAAGCAAGAGAAATGCATTCATTAAGAATTATGATAGCTGTATAACTTTTCTTTTTTAACTGAGTTAATAAATTATTGTTGTATAATATTAATTCTCAATTTCAATATTTTTTGACTATACATGAAAATTAACACAAGGACCTGGCTTTGTTAGCGGCTTCTGTTGAGTTTTCTAATAGTAATATAGCCATTCTGCCTTGTTTCGTGCTTTCCAGACGTTTGTGAGGAGACAAATTTAATGTTGTGTCTCCCCTTTTGAATAACGATACGACTGCACAGAATGACGATACGATTGACATGGAGGGAAATATTTTTAAGCGCTGTTTTCTAAGGATTTAATGCGTGAGAGAATTTACTTCACACTGGAAAATACTTCTGTAACAAGAAGCAAAATTCTGCTTTAAACTATAAATTTTAGAAAACATTTCCAAGAAAAGAACAAAACTTAATGATTAATGGGTCTGAAATGCCACCCCTTTAGACATTGCTGTTCTAGGAGGTGGTGCCTTCTGTTGTTCCCCTTAGCTATGGCTCTGGTCTGATGGTAAATAGAAAATGGTTCCCCAAAATGTAGTCTCTTGCAATACTTTACTGACACAAAATTAGTCTTATTTTTATTTCCAAAGTTTAAGAGTAGATGGCGCCACAAGATATGAAAAAGAAGAGCGGAGAGTAGCTTGATTAAAAAAATATTTAACCACTAGGAGACGGTGGTGCACCCAAGGGCAATTGGTTGAGACTGATGGGGCTGCATTCCCCCCCCCCCCTTCGTTGGCCTCAGCTTGATTTTTGTAAAGTAATAGTCAACCAAAGTCTGGCGGTGTCGGGTGTGGCTGTTTTTTGGTTTTTTCTCTTCTGTGATATCAGAGAAAACGACCCTTAAAAAATATAAAAATTAAACTTCTCAAACTTTTGAAAAATAATAAAAGCAGAGTTTACCAAGAAAGTAAACGACTCAGTGTTTTTTTATCTCAAAATTAAAAATCTGAAAAACAGGCTGAGCTTAAATATTTTTGAAATTCAAGAATTTCAACTAATATTTGTAAACATTTGAATGTTGTTTACAATACTAGGTTCACTTTTTGAAAAAAAAATAGCAGTACAAAAAGTTCCAGTTAGCTCACAGCGTTGACCATTACATCTCTTAATATTTTGCAACTAAATATTCTTCAAATGTTATTGAAGTAACTAATATGACACACTGCCTCACAAATAAATTTTGTAACCATGAACAATTTATATACAGTACTAACTTAATCATAGTTTTTACCAAATTGTAGTTCTTGGAGACCATAATTATGTATGCTTTGAAAGCTTCTCGAGGAACATTATCTTTTGCTTTGCCCATGATCAGAAACCGGCTATCGTTGATGTTAACTTTGAACAAAAAAAATAAACTTCCGCTTGTGGATCGATGATTTATTTTTAATCTTCCATTTACTCTAATCTCTTTCCTAACCTTTAGACTACGGCCGGTACAACAGTTGTACCTTGATCGCACTAAGAAAAAAAATTAGACTACTGCCAGTAAAGCAGTTATACCTTGAAAGTTATAAGAATCGCGAAAAGAAAGAAACGCTCCAGTTAAATCTATAGCCGTAGTCAAAATGTTAAGCAAATGAAAAAGTCTTTTGTATTGATTGCCGGAGATGTCTTATCCTCCTGCATGTCACTTTGCTAAAATAAATACAATTTTACTCAAAATAGGTATTATACTGTTTCGAAATATTTGAATGAAAATGATCATCCATCAAACGGTCTAGCTATTACTGCACGGCCACCATGGAGGTAAGAAATATATCTTTCCTACTTCCATGACGGCCACACGGGCGTTTTTTCAGGCTGTTTAAACGCAGCTTCTTTTCACGCAGCTTGAAAATCTACACAAGCCGGCCACACGTGCGTGTTCTTTAACAAGTGTTTAATCGTTTGTTTGTGATCTTCAGTGCAACATGAATCTATTTTCAACAAATAAAAATGCTGATAACACATTATGTGCTTTATTAATTGTTCTCCGACGACTTTGTCTACTTCAAAGAAAGTACCGGGTACATCCTCTTGTAAGTGACAGATCAGTAAAGGGAAAATTTACGCTTCTACACAGTAAGCTGAAAGGATATCCAGACAAGCTTTTTGAGCATTATAGGATGTCGATTTCTTCATTTGAAACTCTATTATCTAAGGTTGAAGATGCAATTGGAAAAAGTGATACTGTCACTATCCAAGTAGTATTCCATGATATTGTTGTTTTAAATATCATAAAATTTAAGTCGAGAACACACGAATATAGCAACAACAGAAATAGTTATCTGCAGCGAAGTGTTTTCACGCTCGTAGGACCACCCACTGATCTTGAAAAATGGGCCTGGTTCCCAGGGCCGCCCCATAAATTTCCCGGGCCCCCCGACAAAATTTTCGCACGAGCCCCTAAGTGTTTTCCTTCAGTAGGAAGTTTTTATTTTTCCAAGTATCCATGTATTTACAAATAGCCAACTTCAGAAATGTACAAGCAAACCCACAGTAAATTAATAATGAACTGGTAAGTAATTATGGAATTAAATATGTATACGTGTTATACGCCTAAAGCCCGAAGTGTGGCCGCTTTGCGATCGAGCAGGACTTGGGTAAGGATAATGACGTATAATCAGAAAATTATAATAAATATATCTATAGAAAGATTGTAAGAAACCTATGCTAAAACATACCTTGGACGCTGAAGACTAGTCTAAACTCCGAAAACTTTTGCAGTACTGAAGAGGTGGGCAGTAAATCTATTCGAATTAATGAATTTGTAGATGCCGTCAAAAAAGGAAGAGCTCATTTTGCACGCCAGTTCATGCTCAATTGAAAATATTCTAAGATGATTCAAATTTTTCCTGGCCCAAAGTAGATCGTAAATGATTTTTGATTATAGATAGTTTGCTGAATCCTTTCACTAGAAGCCAGTGATGGGAAGAGAAAACACAATTCTTAAAGCTATGCAAAATTCTGGGAAAATAGATTGCAATTTTAATCTATAGATATCATTTAAAGGTTGAGTGGAAGACCTTTATTTTCTAACATAGCTTAATGTGAAAAAGTAGCTTCGCGAACGGTCTTGTACATCTGAATTTCATTGATGAGATTGTGGCTTAAATCATCTGGATAGCTTTCAATTAATTTTTTAAATGCGTTGTTGTTGTCATTAGAATTATAATTTATTTTTAATATGGCTTAGAATGTATTGCATATGTTTTTTTTTTATTTTGCTCATACCTTGATTCTAACTGAGAAACTATTTTATTGATTACTTATACTATATCAAAAACTGAACTTTTGAATTTTGTTTCTTCGGTTTCTAATACTTCAGGCATTTCTCTTTCCACTTCAAAAGCTTTCTTTTGCGTCCTCTTTTTTTGTGTGGAAAATTCTGTATCTATACCCATAGTAGAAGCTGTCTCTTTAGCTCTATTTATACAGGCCATTGTTTTCTTAAATCTTTATCTATTGTTTCAGTTAACGATTTAATATTATTCATTTCGATATGGGGAGATATTAAGGGAGATATATTATGATTGAAGGGTTAAATTTCTTGCATTAATTTGCTCTAGTATGTCCTTCCAAATATTTAACTGAATTAAAGTTTCAAATTTAGAAAAATAATTGAGGAATCCATTTACTCTTCAGCCGTTTCCTCTTACGATAAACTACTCATTTTTTACATCTTGAAGGGCCTTTAAAACGTCAGGTAGCTTTTCAGATATAGGTTTCACTGCCTCATTTCTTGCATATAGTTTGTCTTACAAAGACAGTGTAGAGACCTCCCATCAGTGTGTTTTAGAAGCAGTTCCCATTGCCGTGGGCTCCCACTAAAGAAATCGTAAAGCTGGGTTATAAAGTTGAAGAACGTGCTTACTATTTCATTACTCCTTGTGGCATATAAATCAACTAGTCGTTGTCGTAGACCGGAGACTGGTGAAAATATGAGACAACCTTGACGAGGCTGTTTTAAGGACATGAAAATAATATTTTCTGTTCGATATTTTTTGTCAAATTCGGAAAATAACCCTAAAATGAGGCAGATGATTTCTTGAACAAACCTTGGGGCCGCGGGCCCCTTAAACGTCCGGGCCCCACGAATTTTGTCGGGTTTGTCCCACCTTATGGGCGGCCCTGATGGTTCCATTCTCCAGCGGACGACTTTGAGAATGCGACAGACGAGCCCCCGCCAGCGCGTAAACAAGCTGCGTCTGACCACGCGCATGTTACAGCAGCTTGTCTATATTTTGTTACTTGTTTTCAAGCTGCGTTTCTGCTTGAAAAAATGCTCATGTGGCCGTAGCCTTAAGGCAGGTTTACACGCTACGATAAATCGTGACGATGTGATTGACAAATTTATTGTTTCAATAAATCGAAAGAGTAAGTATTGTTTACACGCTACGATAAATCATAACGATTTCTTGTCAAATATTCGTTGTAGACCGCTAAATAAGCATTTGCCCTGGAGGAAGTAGTGTTGTTGCTATAAATCGGTTGTTTAGCGAGATCAAGTCGCGAAGACCAAGAACAAAGTGGAGCCGCCAGTGGTTGCTGAAGAAAAGGGAATTCTCTCGTGTAAAATTATTGAAAGAATTGAGAAATGAACCAAATGACTGGCGAATTTATTTGAGAATGGACGAAGAGACTTATGGGGAGTTGTTAAGGTTAGTTTCTCCGTTTACTGCGAAAACCGATACTGTTATGAAAAGAGCGATATCTCCGCACGAAAGACTCTCAGGTACCTTACGATTCCTTGCCACCGGAAGAAGTTTGAAGGACATGGAATATTCAACTGCTATTTCTAAACCAGCTCTCAGCAAAATAATTCCGGAAACCTGTGAAGCTATCTACAAAGCATTAAACAATTCATACAGGTATGTTAAAAACAGTTTTTTATTTTTTTAAAACCATACATACATTACAAACATTACAACGAGTAATTATACAAACATTATAACTCTCGAGGAGTTTGTTTAACTGCCATAATTACCTATTCGAATAAAAACAAGTCAACCAAAGAACGAACTATTCGACACAACCTTTCTGATGCAGATGCAAACTGAGTCAAATCGTAGCGAGAAATGGCAGACACTTGTTTACACGTTCCAACATGTCGTTACGATTCGCAGAAATTGATGCCGGCCGGCATCAACCATCCAATCCAATTCAAATTCAAATTAATCGCTACAATGTCCTGTTTACACCCAGAGATAAATCGAAACAATTTAATTCGATCGTTACGATAAATTGCTAGCATTTATAGTAGCGTGTAAACCTGCCTTTAGGGTTCTAGAACAAAAGGATCCCAGTTCGAAACAGGGGTAAGGTATGGATGTGTGTCCATATGGAGTGAATGCGTAGCTTCTATTTAATCCTCTTGGTAGTTGTCTCGATGAGATATCTCCCCTTGGCAAACTGGCAAGATCTTCATGGATGAGATAACTCGTCCTTAAAAAGAAAAGGATACCAGATCTTGATCACGCCATCTTACAAAAGTATCCTGATGAAGATATATCTTGTCATTAGCAAAATGGTCAAGTCTCTATCGCTGTGGTATCTCGCCTGAACCTCTTAGGGGAGGGGGGGTAAACAGGTTGTGACTGGAATGTTAGGTATGTTTGAGAGGAGCAACGTGAATACAATCCCCTTGTCGAACCAATTGGTTGACAACTCCACCGCTGTATTGCCAGCATGAATTATGTTTAACCGGCTGAGAATTGTGGAAAATGATGCATTATTGAATATAGTAGAATAGGAAATCTGATAATACATTGTCTCTGTTCATTTCATTTGAGACTGTGGATTCTCATTACATCCTTTTGAAATGTCGATCCTTCCCATCATTGATGCTGGACTCAATTTGATTAGTCATAGATTTAAACGCTGCCGTACTTTATAGTCAACTGGGGTATAAATTTTTTGTACCCTCTTTTCATCTAGTTCAGAACCGGGCTGGAATTTGGTTCGGGATAGGTTTTGCAACGGAAAAGGAGATTTTGCGATGCGTTTAGGGAAATAATATTCCAAAATATAGGATGCGGGGTATTCCACATACAATAAATCGTAGCTCGTGAAAAATGAAAACTGGAATTTTAATTAATTTTTAGAAATAAATGTTGGCACCTATGTTTGAGGTAGGTACATTAACTAGCGTCGCACTGGAGCAACAGAGAGACATAATGGGGACCTACTGGAACAATCAAAAAGGGAATGAACCGAGGACGACACCTCGTAATTTCGAGACCACGGTCAGATACGAGGCCTGAGCTGACATCCCACTCTCCAAACTTCCACACCATGCCAACGTGAGAACATCTGAGGCCACGACAGACAACGTGCACCAGCCCTCTTTTACCATAGCGTTCTTTGGTAGGATTCGAATTCTCAACCCTTCCTTTGCTTAGTTGTTACTCTGCTAACCGATCCTCTATGTTTAAGATGGGTGAAACAATCTGAAAAATGTTTAAAAAAAAGCTATATGTATTATAACATTGGAAGAATAATTTTGGCTGTCCAAATATTTTTCTCTTGTAAACGGTTATAATCTCTAGTTTTGTTATCCAAATTTTTAAAGTAGGGGCTGATTACGGACAGTCGTTAATAGTCCGGTGTGTTGCTCCAATACGACGTTAATTAAGCGAGTTAATTAAGCACTTCTACCAATATAAGCCGACCCAGAACTTTAGCTTTGAAAATGTTCTAAAAATTATCAGCTTATATACGGTAAATGAAAACAAAATGTTTTAAAAAATGTCAGGAACGGAACATTGCATTTCCACATAAAAAAGGAAATTGTTAAATAAATAACATATTGTTAAAATTCAGAGGAAATCTCATAATTTTTAATGTTTTAGCTGATTCGTGTTGTAATAGTACTTTTTAATATTTTCATATTCGACTGTTGCTACGGAAACGGTGACCGAATATGGTGGTTCTTCTGAACACATTGCAAACGTTCTAGCGTGTACTCTCAAATTTTATGAATGAATTAATAAAAAAATAAATCTGTGTTTAACGTCTCCAAATTCATTAGCCCGTTTAACCACAAGACTCGCTATCTACCAATCATAAGATAATTAAAGAATAAAATTATTCCTTACGCAGTTAGAAGCATACTGTAACGTCGTGAGATAAATTGGCAAGTGGTTTTTAGGCAATTCAAAACAGCTTCAAGACATACAGCACATTTTAATTATATATTTAGCATATTTACAAAGTTAACAATTCAAAGCAATTTCGAAGCTAATGAGTAAAAAACAAAATAGTTTCGGTGCCGCGGTTGTTTCGATCGGAACTGACCCTGCTTCCGTTCACGTCCAAGTGTCCAACGGTTGTCGAGGACTGAGTACACTGCGTCGTCCCCCCCCCCTTTCCGTGAATTGTTAATGACGCTGGACAGTTCAAAAACGAGGGTCTACCAGACATTCTTTCACCACCATCCGGTCATAAACTTGCCAGTATATTACCTCATCGACGGCGAATTCATGTAAGACAATAAATTTCGGAGTTGGGAAGCCATTACGTTACAATCTCTCTAGAATTATCACTTGGGTATTTATTTAGTTGAAACATCTTGAACAAATTAAAAAAACGGAGATTTTTCTGAATCGAATAGTTCTGTGGGTAGCAAGGAAGAAAAATTATTCAAACTAAGGAACAACTATCAGTTCAACATCTGTATTATAAGTATATGAGAGGCATGTTTTGACAAGTTAAATGTAGGTGATAGTATATCTGCAACAAATGTTTCCTGTTCATAATTAAAATATGACCTCGGCTTTCTTTTTGTTGTAATTTCAGCACATCGCCAATAGAAATTTCCAAGAATTAATTCCGAATTACAAGTAAATGATACTTGGTTCCACAACGGCTATTATATTAAACACCAAACATCGCCAAAACGGAGATAATCTAAATTTTAAGGAAACCCACTAAGGATCACGAGAAAGCTTTTGGACTGCAGAAATAAAATCTTCGCAAACCTGGTTTATTTGTTTGCTGTGAAAATCTCTCATAAATGATTTTAATTAAAATATCTAATTCGCCAATATCGCAACAATACAAATTTCCGAGAACAAATTCCGAAGTTACATATCAGTGATACTTGATTTATCAATCAATTGCAATTAAATTAAACGTCAAACATAGCCAAAACGGCGATAATTTATATTTTAGGGTAATCTCACTATGGATAAAGTGAAAGTATTTGAGCAGTAGATCTTCTGGTTCCTCTCGATTTGATCTGAAAACCTCTCACAAGTGATATTGCATTAAAATATCGAATTCACTTAACTACATAAAATCTCGTACTAGCTGTAAATTATGCAAAACGGTTGCTAACTTTGACGGAAACCAGAAATTGTTATAACGATAACTCTTCATGAAATATGTGCGGAACGTATTATATATTATGAAAATTCTAATCGAATACCCAGGATTTCGAGTCATCTATTGTCTGGCAGGGAGATCATCCATTTGAGCGGAGTGTCGTCGTTATATGATGTAATATGTCGGTAACTCCTGGGGAAATATTTATTGGTCCAATTAATAACACAATAAGATAGATAATGATGTCTCCAGGGAAGATGGGACTGGACCAATAATGACTGGACTAGGGTTGGTTTTGTTTGACAGAGCTGAAGAGTCGGTTAGCTCTGGTCTGAATGAAGTTCCTTCAAAAACTTCAGAAGTTATCGATAGAATTGCAAATTCAGAAAGTGTACTCTGGTTTTTAAAAAAAGTAAGTTAATTAATTTTAATGTTTTATAAATAAGTAATACATATTTAGTCGATAGTTGTGTTTTACGTCTGTTTTTGATTTGACTGCAGTTTTCAAAATTCGGACGATATGTCTGCAGAACAATTGCAATTGCTTGGAGTTATGTTGCAGAACACTGCATATAATTCTGCACCTGGGGAAATACCTAAATTGTAACTATCATGTCTCTCTGTCTGAGGATTAATCATGAATATTTTATGCTGTTTCTCCTTTCGGATGATCTTTTACGGATTGGAGTTCAACTTTAAACTCCAATTCAAACTTTTATTGTTGATGTCTCCGATAGGCAGGTAGTTTAATAACGTTGCAAGTGATTTCGAGGAAATATCTCGTCTATCAAGATTTGATCAATTTTGCTAATAACATCGTCATCAAGTTATTGCCGAAGTTTTGATGGTTGATGGCGACTTGATGACGAGATACCTCGTCTATCAAGATCTGCCAATGGCATTTCAAATGAAGATATGTCATCAAAAGAAACACCAGAAGGGTAATGTAGCACTGAAACAACAAAAGAGGCTTTTGGTAACGGTCCGGGATCAAATCCGTAGGGAAAGATCCGAGAACAACACTTAGTAATTTTGAAAAATGGTCAGAGGGTACCCACTATCCAAACTTTCAAATCATGCTAATGTTAGGATATTTGAGGACACAATATATTTAATGTGCATCAGCCTCCAGATACACCATGGTTTTTTGTTGGATTGAGTTTTGAAATAGCAAAACCCTCCGAATGCTTATCCCTTAATCCAGGGATTCCCAACCAGTGATACGCGTACCACTGGTGGTACGCGGCAACGGTTCAGGTGGTACGCAAGGATGATACGAGAGACCAAAATATTCTACGAAGTTTGTTCGATTTTTTAGCATGTACAACCACGTGATAGGAAAAATGGGATTATATAAAATCAATTTGGGATTAACGTTTTTATTACATTGTAATAAATAACGCTAACAGTAGCACATTAGTTAAAGAGAAACTTTGTTGTTGATGATCTATTTCTATATTATGGCTATCTCGGTGAAATTAAGTTGATATCTCTCCCTGTCTTATGCCATTTGTTACTAGCTACTTGTGTGAGAGTGGTTTTCCTGAACTTTTGTACATAAAAAATAAATATAGAAACAGAGTAAGTGTTGAAGAGGACTTAAGAGTGAAGTTAAGCTCCATTACTCCTGATATTGATATTTTAATAAAAGACAAACAACAAGTTTCGCACTAAAAATTGATTTTTGATTACGTTAAACTTTGTTTGCTTAGTTTGTACTGATTATTTAAAATTATTTGTTTTCAGACCTGTGAGTAAAAATTAAAACTGTAATTTTCAATAATAGTTTTATTTTTTCCTTTATTAAAACATCATTAATACTAAATACAAGTGCATTAATCAGAAAATATGAAGCTTTATTAGTATTTTAATTAAAATAGAACAAGCCACTGGGCACTTTTCTGACATTAGATAAATGTTTCTAAAAAATATAGGACTGGTGGTACGCCAAAATTTTCTAAAAATTTCAAGTGGTACGCAGTTACTAAAAGGTTGGGAACCCCTGCTTTATTCTATTAACCGGGATATCGAGACCTCATTGTCCAGAAAAGTAAAAATTCCCCTACATTCTCAGTATTATTACAAATGCAATTTTTTAGTGGTTCGAGTAAAGTTATGCTCTCGCATATCGTCGGTTTAAAGGTTAAAAGGTTAAGCACACTAAGTCATCAAACATAGTTCTTCAAACACGAAGGAATAATGCTCAACCTTTGAGTTTCTGAAGTATGAATCAAACTTTATGCAAAGAAAAAGAATTTAGTTAATTTCACCAGTCTCAAGATAGCCACACTAGAAAGGCAAAAAAACGCATTGAAAATTTGGTATTAATGTCACTTGCAAGCAGACGAATTAAATTGAAAATTCAGATTTGAATCTTGAGGATGCTTATGGGCATGGTTTAAGAACGTTAGCATCAAATGATTGCTCTGTCAGCTTTTATGATAGTTCATTTCTGCCATGCAAATATATACTCATAAAATATACAAAATATTCATTTCCTTTATAGTTATAACTTGACGTTATTTTGCATTATGTTAAAAAATTATATCAATTCATGAACTAGTTTAGGATCGACTTACAAAGTTCAGTAATAGTGTTTTGTATTTCTTCTATCAGTAAGTTCAGAATCAAGTAAAGAATATTTTTTAAATTTCGTGATGTACCTTAAAAAACGCTTACCTAAATGTATATTCATAGATATATAAGGGAAAAAATTAATTAGAGTGAACAGCAGTAGTTGGTATTAAAATTATTAACTGATTTAATGAAAAGTTTCTTAAAATTAAAAAAAAATAGTCCTTTATGCAGTACAGCTGATGCATAAAGGCCTAATCTTTCTAAAGCTAATAGGTAATGATGTAGCTGAATTCACTCCGGAAGGGGGGGGGGGTTGAATCTAATTATAAAACGATCCAATATATTTTTTGGAAGGACAAAGCCTCTGGGATTGAATTTGAAGCTTTATGACGCATAAACTGGGGGGGAAAACGAACTAGCTGTTCCAAGAAAATCGCTGGAAATCAGTGTTTAGGAATCAAAGGAATGAAAAGATCCACGTAGATGCAGGATAAAAGACTTTGTCTATCTAAAGGTCGATTTTTCTTTCTGTCCATCGCTTCGTCCTTGTGAAGCTACCATGATACCAACTGTCTGGGATTTTAAATTGCAAGACTAAATAACACGAAAGGTTTTCTCCAAATTGCATTAAACATGAGTCTCGAGTAATGCTATTCGGAATAGCACGAAATAAATTATTTTATTTGAGGACTGTCTACGTTCGCGCATAGAGCAAATCTGTGTCATCTGGACCAGTGGTATTTTCTGAGCTAAGTAAAATATGACTCCCTCTTCACATTGTGTTTATGACGCTGAATATTTTTATTCGTCCTTTGCTATAAGTCGATTGATTCGAAGTTAAATGCAAATATTCAAATAGAAAAAAATAATACGTAACGATACGTTCATATGTATGATTGTTGTGAGAAGAAAAAATATAGACTGTTTCAAATTACAGATATTTGTTATAGTATGTATTAAAAATTTACCTTGCTGTGGAAGAACAGGTAGTGAATGTAAACATAGTGTTTCCTTTTGCCTGATGGTTTAGAACGTTGATTGTTACGACGAATGAATTGAATCGATTTATTACAAATTTCACATTGTGCATAATGATTCGCACACACATCTCATTTTTCTTTATTAACCACATAGTTTTTAACCCTCCAAGTGGTTTCGTCTCTTCTCCTTAACAAAAATGACCAGATCTGGATAAATGAGATACCTCGTCATTGAAAGAAAAATAACCTGGTCTTCATCTCGCCATCTTAAAAATATTGGCAGTATCTTGATGCAGAGATAGAAAAATTGACTAGCAAAATTGATCAGATCTTGACGGATGAGATATATGGTCGTAACATCTTTAAGAGTTAATAAATGACAAGATGAAATGCATCTAACTTTTAGGAAAATCAGATATGGATGTAAACTTTCAAACCTGGAATGCTTTTAGAAAGACAGCAAAATACTTCATTCTAAATTTTGATATAACCTAAATTTGGTAATTTCTAAAATTGGCATTTTAAGAAAACAAGTTAGAAGAAAATCCTTTTAAGGATGAAATGTTTTCGTTGATGAGTTTTGGAATGTATAAGTATTTTATTGCAAATTTTTAGTTTTACCTAAAAAATGTTTAATATTCTAATCTGGACTATCAGAAGAGTTTGTACTCATTCCAAGGAAATGTGTGGCAAATATAATATTTCTTAGAAGTACTGTTTAGATGTAATAAATATAGAATAGTCATCATGCAGGGGTAAATTTTATTATAATTGTATATACAGTCATATTGTACTATTGTACATTAGTCAGCTTTGCTGAAGAACCATGCCATCAGAAACAATTTATATGAGAAACAGCTATAACCTATCCAAATACACTGAATAAATATACAAGAAATTTTCTCATTACATATACATATATGTAAATATATACACCAATATATCAGCAACTATTTATGTAGGCAAAGTGATATTTTTTTACAACAGTAATAACACAAACGTGTATCGTTTACACACGAAAGGGTAAGTGATTTATTAAGAGTATGTGCACAATTTGAAAAAGAAATTTTATTCTTTATTTTGTCACCCAAGACAAAATGATACTTTAGTCGGATAAATATATATATATGCCTTCACAAATCACACATGTATGGTTATTGACAGAGAATGGAATGGACGCCTGAAATTTCAAAGTGCAAAAATGAGTTGTGATAGTTTTATTGAATATTTGTCTACCGTTGTGATTTTCGACTGGTATCCGTGGCACAGTGGTATGTCGTAAGAATATCACTGACGTGTCTTACAAATGGTGTGAAACGGTTTAAATTGCTGAAAAGTTGAGTAATTTCAATGGTTCAGTTTGGATTATTTGACATGTACTTTCACAAATTTTGTTTTCCACCAGGAGTTGGTAAAGATCTTATGACTTCGACGTTTGTTGGCGACATTTGTCGTCGATAAACGTTGCAGAGCTTTTTCGATATAACAGACGTTCAATCGCTACTCCCTCTCCAAATCGGCACCACGTTCATTCAGTAATCAACAACACTCGTTGGTTGCTTCTGAACTGTCACCAGACTATGGATAGATTTTGAGGTTTTATGGCGCAAGGTCCAAAAGCGGACACGCACACACACACACACACACACACACACACACACACACACACACACACACACACACACACACACACACACACACACACACACACACACAGCTCCAAGCGCAAGATAAAACAATAAAACCTATGCATAAAAAATTTTAATTTAGGAATTCTTGGAGAAATCTAACGCAAACATTTTTATCAGAATAAAAACTATGTTCACACATTTTTATTAAAAACTAGCTGAATAATCCGGCGTTGCTTGGGTTTCAAATATGATCGCGACATTTACCTGTGTTAACTCAAATGTACAAACTATGTAGAGCGTGTTTCTTACCGCGACAGCTAATATATCACCGCGACATTTCCCTGTGTAAACTCATACGCAAACCCTGTAGAACGTGTTTCCTTACCCTTGTCCATAAAAACAAACTCTAGATTTTAAAATTGGTATTTCCAGGGGTACTTTTAGGACTACCTGTGTGCCGATTTTTATGGCTACAGATTGGTCTGAAGACAGGAAAGAAATAGCTTATTTTTTCTGCAATATTCTAAAGTATAAGTGTACCAAATTTGGCAAACCTTTTATATATATATGCATTAATTAATGTACCGAAAAGATGCTTTAAGACACGTTGACTACAATAGAAACATGATGTATTGTATTAGAGGTGCATTTTTGATTAAAAAAAATTAGATAAGATGTAAAGCACCAACTAAACGTAAAAATGCGAAAATATTTGAACGGGGCATTTCCTCAACCAAAACTTGTAATTGTCACCAGACGAAGAAGAATCACTTGAAAATTCCGTTTCAATCTAAAAGGAATTTGCGTAAGGATAATGGACTAGGGCTATAGGCCTTCCGAGGACAATAATCCATGTGACGTTACTAATGAGGATCATGATCATAGCCCACTCTCTAATTTAATATATATATATATATATATAGTCTTAATTGAGTGTGCCTACTGTTATTGAATTTACTTCTTTCCTCAAAAATACTTAAGCTGGCAATAATGTTTTAAAATATTTTTGAAATGTAGCGTTCACCATTTCAATTATTTAGAAGTTGTTTGTTGAAGTATTTTTTAAGTAAGCAGAAAAATATTTCTTTTTGTCAATACAAACATGACCGTACTATTTTAAACATTTCTGAAATTACTCTATTGTTTTAATGTTCCTTTTTTGTGAGATTATTGAACCCATGTGTTGAGATTTTTCAAAAAGAGTGTGTATTGTTGAGACCTAACCTTATAGAACGCGAGTCACACTGTCTTAAATACTAGAAAACTTTCACTTTTGGTATTTCTTTCACGTTGTCCTTGATCAGTTCTATCACAGCCTCACAAACAATTATATACTTTTAGATATTTCGAACAAATAATTGAGACTAGAGTTTGAATCTCGATTTGCAAAATAGCTCAACGTTACTGCAAGGTTTTCTTTAACCGGAATAGTTGCTCTATAATTGGTGTCCTGCTTTACAATCTCATGCCCTATCATCACAATCAAATATTTAAAATAGGGTACAGCTTCAGTCTACGTTTATAGCGGTGGCAACGACCTCGGCATTATTTTGGGTGCACTTCTAGTAGCGAGTTATGGCACGTTTGACACCCTACCTGTTTTTCGGTTATTGCGGTTTTTATGGCAACCACGACTAAGGGAAAGTTTAAGTTTTCATTTTTAATATTCTAGAAAATTCTTTCAAAATCCGTTAATCTGTCGTTTGATTCATTGGTTAATTTGAAATTATTCTTTCCTTGGTGACTTTAGAAGTCTACCTAAAAAAAAAGTGCCATGGTCGTTGCCACCGCTATAAACGTAGACTGAAGGTGTGCCCAAAATCACAGCTGGACATTCTCAAAAATTTCATAAAACTTCCATCCAAACGTACTTTACCTGACAAAGAGTCAAAGTCATCTTTATTCAAATCTTTTAACAGCTCACTTCCACTGTAACGAGCTCTCGCTCTTAACGATGGTCTCACTCAATACCTCCGGGTACCCGTTGTTTCAACAAAATTACACAGACTGCTACTGCAAGCACAAAATTCTCCTCGCTCGACATCTAGACGAATGAAGAGAGAAGAGTCCTCATCCCTTTGGGTTGTCGACAAAAGTTGCAGAATCCCCTATAATTTTGTTTGTAACCAAAAGTCGTTGATATATTCGTCACAAAAATTGCTGTCAAATGTCTGCAACACTCGGTGAAATCCCGGCCTAATACAGCCACAGATAATTTTAATATTGTTTTATTATTACAAATTTTAAATAAAATGTTCCAAAAATATATTTGGTACAGCTACACTCTATGTTTATGAATGGTGGCAACGGCCTTGGCAATTTTTTTTGGCGCACTTCTAGTAGCGAGTTATGGCCAGGTTAAGGTCTGGCGCACACATCCGGTTTTTCAAATTGCGGAGCTGCTGCCGCAACTCAAGTGCAGTCTGAGATACATTAGATCCAATGGACTAGTGCACACATACCTCCGGCGCCGCTACGGTGAGGCACGTCCAATTTGCGTGCAATTTTTATCGCAGTTCCCCAAGGCGCCGTAGCTCGCCACATACCCTTCTCCTATCTGAAGTACCTTGTTTTCATAAATAAATGGAATATAAGTAGTATTTAATAAATGGTTGTATCCAGTAACGTCTATTTTGTTTCAAAATATACTTTTTTTACACCAAGCGAAATAAACACGTTTTCATCGATTGAATATTTATAGCAAATAGCGCAAAATGTGTACTTGCGTCATTTCACGGTTATGTGTGCATAGTTGGGCTTCATTGCCGCTCGTTGAAAAACCGGATGTGTGCACCGGGCCTTAGACAATCCATCTCTCTTTACGGTTATTGTGGTTTACATGACAACCTCGGCAAACTGTAGCTTTCAATTTTCCTTTTGAATATTCTAGAAAGTTCTTCCAAAATCCGTTAAAGTCGTTTGATTTCATTGGTTCGTTTGAACTCTTTTCTTTGTTTCCATTGTTTATTTTGATTTTAAAATATCCTTTGATTGCATTGGTCCTTGTAAATTTTTTTTCTGCGATACCATTGGTTCATTTATTTGTATTTCTACAGTTTTGGAATTGTTATTTTTTTTAATAATTTTCATAATTCTTTTTATAATTTAAATTTCTTTTAAAAACTTTTTTCTTTTCAAACAGCCTAGTGTATTTAGTGTATTTGATAACTTTCAGAGTATTCTTACCCAACATTCGCAGCTTAGTTTTTCTGCAGGTTCACAAATGTGTTTAAGCTTACTACTTTTTGCGAAAGTTTTTTTTAAATATAAGTTCCCAAATGTGTTTTCAAGCTTTCATATTCCGTCGTAAAAAGAAAAATAGTTTTGGAAGAAAAAAAAGAGTTTTCAAATAATTCTTTCCTTGGCGACTTTAGAAGTTCGTCAAAAAAAATCGTCAAGTCCGTTGCCATCGCTTATAAACGTAGACGTAACTGTACCAGATTTTTTTTCAAAAAGCCACTTTGGAGAAATAAAGAGGTAGGTAATTAATATTATAGTTCATAAATCAATAAAAATTATACCTGTTTTTTCTGTCGGATCGGTAAAAATAATAAATTTTGGTGTGCCACAGAATTTTTCTAATTAGTTTATGTGTGATGACAATGGTGTAATGCCGCTGGTCTAATATTTTATTTCATTGTAGCAAATGCAGTGAGTATGGTTATTAATTTCTTTAAATATTTATTCATTGACTCTAAAAAACGATATAAGCAATCTTAGATTTTTAGATTAAAAAACTTTAGTTTATATCTTTGAGAGTCACAATCGTCTAACTTCGCTGAAAGGTCAATTTTTGAATTAAGTTTCTTAATATCATTTAATATTCTTACTATCTAGACTCTTTTCTTTGCAAAATTGTTTTTATTTAGTTTCTACGGAGAATAGAAGCGGACATATAGCAATTCAAATAATTCTTGACATTCGATTTTTTTAAATTTCGTTACCAAATCTTTAAATCATTTTTCTCTGGTTGTGATGTTAAGCAACTTTTTTCCACGAAAAACGGGAAAACTTTCTGATAGTTCTGTGTTCTGATTTTTAGACTTGTTTTGGAGGGTCTGAACCAGGATTTAAGAGTTATATCGCAAGAAAAACTTCTTATAGAGATTTCAATGCTGTGGCGTAAGTAAAAATTTCAAAGATTCATGTTTTCTTTTGCATATCTTGAAATTCTTGTCTTTTTTCTGCTGTTGTTAATTTGATCATTAAAACGAACTAACCTTGTACGATACCTTAAGTGTTTCTTTTAGAAACATGACGATCAAACTGTACAGTTCCTTGAGTGTGAATACAATTTGAGTGCTAAACGTGATACAATGTTGGAGTGAATGGAGCCTGAATACAAATGTACACACTGAGACAAATAAGACTGGTTTTGTCAATATCAAGTAATGTATTACTTTGCTAATTTCGTCTGAAAAATAAATTCAAAAATATTTCACTAGCTATATTTTATGAAAATACATTAAGTATGTGCGTATGTGATAACAAATAGATTTTAAATATATACAATTAGGAAAAAAGAGTTGAAATTCACTTTCTAGTCACCAACTTCATTCGATAACTCTTTCTGACACTTGAGCAATTTGTTACTTTATGGGCATAATTTATTTATTTGTTACTATTAATTTGTATTAATATTGACAAGTACTGATTTTAAATTTTAACAGACGCATACTTGAAACGTTTCTACTATTTTAAACATTGTTTTTACTGAGAGAAATGGGATATTTTCCGTAAAATTGAGAATCCTAAAATCTTGCTAAAGTTACGTTTCATTTAGCCCTTAGACTAACATCAATGTTTATCTAGAAACTTGTGATTAGTTTCTTTTTAATTAAATATTCCAAATTATATCGGAAATGTAGACAACTCTACTTATGAACATATATTTTATTCACAAATTACGGACGTATTATGTTTCTCAAATTTCGAATACCATTTTCAATAAATTATAGGTTATTTTTTCTATACACGAAATTTTTTGGACGTGTGAATAGCACCTTCAATTGAACTTTTTTTAATGAAAACTGACAAATACATAATATAAATACTACATTTAAATTACAAAACTGGAAAAAATAAATTGAGTGATGTACATAAAATTTTAAAGCTCAATAGTTAAAAAATTTGTTTTCAGTGAAATAAGGTTTTTCATAGTGAATTCTACTGATTTATCAATGATTTTCCCTAAATTCATCTTATGCCTCATTCTATCTTTATTTTATATTTTTATTAGTTATGTTTTAAAAGAAAATTGGGTGATTTAATTATCATTGTATTTTACAAACATTGTATATTAAGAACTACTTTTGTCACTCATTTGAAATTAAAAACACAGTGCTTTTGATAACATGGACAAAGTGATTCTTTCAAATACTTGATAAATTTCACGGGTAGCCAGTCATACCTCTTGAATCTAAGATTTGATGTACAAATTCATATTATTCGGTCGCTTATTTCCTTTGTAGCAGATATGCAATTATTGACTAGAGAGTTTTTCAACTAAACTGCCAACTAAATTGTTTACAATCATCATTACTGACCAGTTATTATAATTTCAGAACTATGCATTTGGTTACAAGTGAGGGCAAAATCCTTGTTAACGAGACAGTCTTGGCTCGATTTGGTATTTTGCCACTAAGTTAAACCACCAAATGGCAATACTTGATCGAAAAGAATCGCCATATTGTAACCATGGATGACATACGAATTGAAGTTATTCAATTGCTACAACCGTGACTCACTGACGAATCGTAATACCTCTTGTAAGGTATGGACGACGATGCATGCTGAGTTTGGTCTAATTCTAAAGCATACTTTATTCCACACTGTTCCAAGCTTTCACTGAAGAAGAAAATCACGGTTGTCGAGACAGGGATAGATAGTTGAATTTACGCTGAACTGGAGTGACACAACGCATCTAGGATCAATCCCGAAGCGGATTCGACAACACCTTGTAACTTAGAACCATGGTTAAGATGACGAGGTCAACATATAAGTTGCCTCTCACTCATAGAGTAAATAAATAAGAAGGGTAAGCAATGGTGATCTTTTTATGTGGCTAGGATCATAAGGACCAAAACTAGAAGTCACATGACCCTTAGCCTACTTTCGTCCAGCGTGTGGAAACGAACATTCATCATTTAATTGGTCTACGGAACAGGAGAAAGTGACCATCCATTGATTTCGCACGATAGCCATAGACTTTGACGATTTTACCACTTGGTTGTCACTCTATAACTACTATCTTTCAAACTTATACCCTGTCATAGAATGTTATATCGCCGAACGATTCGATGAGATGTCAAATAGACTAATCAAGTCAACTTTTCACTGACGAGTCACGTGAATATTAGTCGGCTTGGCGTAGAGAGGGAAAATACTCGATTCGAAGCAACGTTACCAATAACGAACAACACATTCCAGAATCCATGTCCCACTGCCATATTCTTTGCGCTCGTCCCCCAAACTGTTCAGACAGCAGCTTCCAATGTTACAAGTTGGTTAGTGAGCCCTGTTTGATTGACATCAATCGAATAATTTACATTGCATTGTTACAGTTCGTTAGTAAGCACTCGGCGTAATTTGACGCCAAATTGGCGAGTGTAGATCTTGAGTCGAGTGATAACGATCCGGTTGACACATTCATCTTGCATTCGGTTGATATCCGCGGTTAGTGATTGTGGTCGGTTCAGAGGACTCCTTTCATCGTTTGAGTCATCACTGTGGGGGTTGGTGTCTCCACTTCTCTTCTGGTGCACAGGATACAGAAGGACTTTCTGAATTCCCGTCGAAATTTACCTATGGGAGAAAGTGACAGACAAAATTTATAGCTGAGTATTACGACATGGAAGTAAGTGACAAGGAAGATTAAGACATGGAAGCTACGTGGTTATTTGAGTATAGTACACATATATTTGAAGTAAAATACCACTGCAATGGTTCAATTGATGGAAGTGTGTTAGAAATGTTTCGGTATGGATTTGTGTCAGTGAATACCTCCTTTGAACTTTCAGTAAAGGCGGTTGAAAGTATGACGTAGTAGATCCAGTGATATACACACTTCCTTTAACCTTTTATCAAGCGCGTGATTAGTTGATACAAAGCAGCTGGAAATATACTTGAAATAACCAAATTTCTGCTGAAGCATGGTAAAAAAATATTAAAGTTTGTTACTTATTTAATGAATGTTTTTTTTATATTCCGAATTGTAATACAGTCATTCATGAAGCAAAAACAACGAATACTCTGTTTCCTTGATCTTATAAACATATACTAAATGAATAACTGAAGATCAACTATAATACCAATAAAATATCATATCTTGTGTATCCTGTGACTCAAGTCAATTGTTTTACAAATAACAATAGCCCACGGGCCAATAGTTATTTTGTACTTATTAGCATCAAACAATGAACATAAGTGTTCTCTAAAATCTTTAAGTAGCAAAACACTATTTTTGTTACTTGTTTATACAACATGCCGAAGAAACTAATGGGTTTCGGGAAACTTTAGAACAACGATAACGAACAGTTAAGATAATAGTGAGTAGTTAAATTACACATTATTCTCTGAAAGCAGTAACATCCGTTTCTAGTTCAAAAGAAATCGCCGGGTTCTGAAAATAATGAGACTTCATAAAAGCCTCTAGCAACGCTCGTGAAAACGATAAATTTTTTTTCTGATATGTGATTAAAAGTCTTTAGTATTTAAAGCATCGTATATAAACTTTCGAAACATATTTAACCAATTAGTTGTTTCAGTCAAAATGCAAGACTTAAAAAAAATGTTCATAATTCAAACATTCAGAGTTCGATGTACCGAAGTATTAAAGATTCGAAGGAAAATTAATTAATGTGTGTATAAAATTATTTATTTTAATGTTATGTTTCCGTTTAATTCTATTACATAATGCAAATGTTTTAATGTTTTTAAAAAAATAATCTTCGGAACTCGAAAATACGCTTGTATTAATTGCAACTGCAAAATATAATTGTAGCAACACTAATGTCGTGCCAATTAACTTTGCTGAAGATGGTGATTAGTTATGGAATCATAAAAGTTTACTCCATGTATTTTATTATATCGGATAACTAAATATGATGAAAGATAATATAACTTTCTTACTTTTAGATAAAATTCTTTACGTTCTAAAATGCGATTCGTTCATTCGAACCATAAGTAATTCAAAAATAGATATTTGATTGGAACTCTCATCTTCCATAATAAGTATACGCAATGACATAAATTTAGAACAGATTGTTATGATTTATAACATATTCTTTAACTGGAACTTCTATGGGAGGATAAATAATTTATTGTTCTTAATGTAGAAAATTATCGTTTGCAATTGTCTTAACTTTTAACTGTATCACCCGTTTGTTTTTCGATGTGATCCATCTAAAATACTTCATGTAGAACATATCATCTAGGATATTCTATATGGATGCATTACATCTTAGAGTTGCAAGAAGATAACTATCAGAAAAGAGAACAATTGGTAAAATTATTTAAAAAAAGAGGACACGAAAAGGGGCACGCATTATTAGTGCATAATTGTTAGATTTCTATTAAAAAGAATCATCTTTGACGAACCTTGAATATATTAATCACTAACTGAAAAAAAAGATGCTGGACATATTACTTACGTATTTTTTCAAAAGAATTAGTAAATGCGAGAACGAATTTATAACTGAAAACACTGACCATTAATTTAAGTCTTTTTTCAAAATGTTGCAAAATTAAGAATCCAATTTTAAAACAACAAACATGTAATAAAAAAAAAATAATAGTAGTATTTTTTCTAATTAATAGAAATGGAAGATTTTGATTTTCATATTTGTTTGAGCGCTTTACATCACACAGCAGCTTGTTTTTAATTTCGTCATAGAAATGGTTTTGCACGATTCATCCTTATTATAATAGGTTACTATTAATATTGCTTTAACCAGTATCAACGATGAGTCGATTGTCCTATGTCCATTGTCCATTGTGAACCAATCATCAAAAATATTCTTTTAACATTTTCATTGGGTTCCTGGTATAGCAAAATGAAATTTATTTTCAATATTTTCTGAATTACTGGTTTGTTAGAAGTAATCTAGCCATTTTGAGTTGGATGACATTCCTTTAAATTCATCATCATTGACATGTTTTTCTATAAAGAGTTTTACATTGCAATATTAATCGAAACATTTTATATCATTAATGTGATATAAAATACACTTCTGTGATATACTTCGAATTAATGAACAAATTACTGTGATATACTTCCAATTTTTCCCAGACACAGGTACAGTTGTAAGTTTCATCCACTCAAAAACATTAAAATTCAGAAATTTACGAGTCCAAGATGTTATATGCTCTAACGATTATTAATTGCATCATTTTATAAATTACCAGATTGAAGTTGATCACTATTGCGTGGTGAAGATCGTAGAATACTGGCAACTTTTATTAGTAAGAAAGATTTTTCAATACGTAGTTCTAGCGCATTTGTTAGGGATTTTTAAAACACGTACCGTTTCCAAAGTAGAAATTTTATCCGATTCCAATACCTTGGTTTTTTTTATGAAAAGAGTACATCATCATTACAACAAAACAAAACATTATAAAAAGAGTTGCAAGAAAACACAATCAAACCCGGAACAATTAGTTTTCTTCCTACTCTTTTAAAATCTTTTGTTTTGTATGTTTGCTTTTAAATGGTGTTTGTGGGGGGGGGGGTGTAAGAGCAATTTTTTAGCCTTTTGCTGCTCAGATGTAGAAAACACCATTTTAAGTTGTCTGGGCCAGGCTCTCTTCTGATGGCGCCATAAACCACCAACACTTTCCTTTTCAAAAGTTTCCTTATCGTTTTTATTTTGAATTTATTTTTGTTTTTGAAATTATATTGCTTACCTTGTTATGACTGTGGCTTCAGCGCGCTAGCATGGTTAGTTTCGAGTTTCGTTTTCTGGTTGATTGCAACCAGGCTGTTCGGTTCTTTGTTTCTTTGTTATTAAAAAAAATAAGATAATTTTGGACACCAGTGTACACATATCACAACGTGATTTCATACTGGCAAAAATTTATTTAAGTTCCTCTCCAGCAATGCGGTCTTCAGGGCATTTATATCTGTAGAAGAGGGATGTCTCAGTGCAACTGCTTTTCCAAGGTAGTCCCATAAGTTCTCTATCGTATTCAGATCAGGAGATTATGCTGACCACGGTATTTGCTCAATGGCTTCATTTTCAAGGAATTCGTCAACGAGGTTGGCTCGATGTGAACGAGCATGATCGTCCATAAATAAAAATCCGATACATATGCACCTCTAAAAAGTCTTACATAACGTTCTAAGAACTCATCCCGATATATCTGGCCGGTCACAGATCCTCTGTTGAATACTTGTATTGGCGTACGTCCATTGATCATTATTCCATCCCACCTACACAACCTATACGGTCACATTCCACAATGTTTGAAGGAAGATTTCAAGTACCTGACTACCTCCAGATGTAAAAACGCTTAGAATCAGATGTTAAACTAAACCTCGACTCATAATTAGAGGGAACATGGGTCCATTGGTGTTGACTACAGTTCTGATGTTATTTGCACCAAATAAAGGGATACCTCTTGGGTAGTGAAGACAGTGAAACACATACCCTTGGCTTTCTGGCGTAAAGGTCTTTCTCATTAAGCCTTCTGTATACAGTTTGCCGTGATACAACAGTTTCCGTGGCGGCTGCAAGCTCTGAACTTAACTACCGAGCAGTAGATTTCCTGTTATGACGGGCAGTTATTGCCATATATCGATCTTGAGAAGCAGTTGTTAAAGCACCTTTACTCGCCTCTTTACAACAGTTCCAGGGTTCTGAAAATGTTTCCATAGCGCAGAGACTGTCTTGAAATATTCACACACCTCGCTGCTTCCTTGATTGTCTGCCCTGCTTCTAAGCGGCCGATAATGCGCCACTTCACGGATTCTTCCAAATGATACTTTGGAGTCATAATAAACCGTTTCGAGTCCTTATACACTGAAATCAAACACTGTATTGCAGAAATTCACTCAGATATTCACTTTGCGCAAAGCGCTTGCTTCACTGTCGGATGACGTGACGCCTTGATTTGCATATCCGAAACCGTTTGAACACTTTTGATTGGATAATTCTAATTAGGCTTGTCTTTCAGACATTCCCTGCAAAAATGGGTACTATCGATTGTGTATTTCATGGAATACAATTATTTTTGTGCATGTAAAGATAATTTTGAACACGAGTGTATATCAGTCTAGAACACTTCCCATGTTTGTAAAAGAATTTTTGATTTAAAAGTACATGAGTATATTTATTAATCATTACTTAATGAAACGTAAATATGCTAAATAATTATCTAACATACAGCAATGTTCATTGTTCATTAAAACTTTACACTATAGATGCTTGAAAAAATTTTCAATTAATAATGAAGTTGCTTGTAAACAAAATATATACTTCACAAGCAAGATACGATTGGTTGCTTCCAGTTCATAATCGTTGTTTGAGTATTAAGCTGCTTAAAGAATTTGAAGGAGCGGTGTTATTTCAAAAATTCTGAAAAGATGCCACACTTATAACAGGGATTTTCAGTGTAAAGAAACAAACCAGAATGAAGGCGGGATTTGTACTTCTTTTTACCCAAATGTTCTCCCGTGAAACAAATGGGGTTACCTTAAAATGTAGGTTATCACCGTTTTGACGATGTTTGATGATTAAATCTAAATGATTTCTACCAATTAACTATCAAATATACATTTGGAACTGCTTCTTTGGTATCTATATTGGTGACATGCTGAGAAATAATAATCCAATAACAAGATGAGCGACGTCACATCCGGAATAAGTACAGGAAGTACGTTTTAACACAGAAAAACTACCGACACCTACTTTTAGCGTGATAGAAAAAAAAAGCCTTTCTCTAAGCTTAAGTTCAGAAATAAATTCAATTTTCCTCTCACATCCTCTTAAAAAAGAAATACAAATATTATGGAACACTATTATCAGAATCAACATCCAATGGATTCTCATATATATTTTAAGTTGGAAACATCAATGATAAAATTCATGAATCATTATGGTACATGTTCTTGTACTTAACAGGCAATTATGTTATTTTTAAGATAATCACAATTACATGAGCTTCTTGTACTGCTATTTATTTAACTAAATGGTGTGCAACTTCCATTTAAATTTCAAGTTATAATGTTGTTCAAAACATAGATTATATGCAGTTCTATGAAGCATAGAATCTGCACAATTCTATTAAAGTATCAGCTCTTTTTTTCTTTTGAATTTAATAATCAATCTACAGAATAAACAGAATAGAAAACTGTAAGTTTTCCTTTAAATTTTAAAGTGGTTATGAATTAACCTCTGAAAAATGTAAAAAAAAAAAAACTGTCTTAAACACAACAACATCAAATTTCATTGGACGTTAATAATTGTTTAATACCCATAATTAAAAAAAAAGAAATTTGATTTATTAACCTTTCAATAAAATATTAGGACACAAAACTCCATTTGCATCTTATAATAAAATATATTTAAACTAAGTAAACAAGATTATAGATTCGAAGTATGTATTTTCCAAGAGTGCTGAAGTTTAATCTCCGATGTTGATGCAGAAATTTGAATTGAAATAATTAGTTTCATAGTCCTAAATATTAACTTTCCTAATATTGATAAATACGTCCTAATATTAATAAATATAATTAAATAAGTCTTAATATTAATAAATATTAATAAATAAGTTCTAATATTAATAAATATTAATAAAATAGTCCTAAATATTAATAAAATATTAGGACACAAAACTTCATTCGTATTTTATAATAAAGTATATTTAAACTAAGTAAACAAGATAATAGATTCGAAGTATATATTTTCCAAGAGTGCTGAAGTTTAATATCAGTTATTGATGCAGAAATTTGAATGGAAATAATTAGTTTCGTAGTCCTAAACACTAACTTCATTTCCCCGAAATGATTGATGAACATACGTAACAGTTGGCTCAGTATTGATTGAGCAATACTAATTACTTTATCAATGTTTTGTATGATTGTGTAAATCATAAGAGGCTCGCATAATAGCAGAAAATACTTTATAAGCTCATTACGAACTACTAAGAAGTATGTTACGAACGACCTACATGCTTTAGACTAAGCACATAATAAATATATAAACGATGAATTGGTGTAATTTATTGGTAAAAGTGAGTTTGTATCGCTCTTTTGTTTTAGAAAATTCTTTCTCCTATTGAATTTGGGACCACGTTAGCCCGTTTGGCAGAGTAGCGGATTGTGGAGTTGTTGCCCCAAAACAGTAGCACGAAAACAGTACGAATCGTACATAAGGCGTGCTGTCGAAGCGTCGTCTACCACGTCGTATCCAACGTCTCTCAGCAGTCCAATAACATTCAAACAATAAAAGTCCAAATATAATCGGAGATCATCTGGACGAACGCCACCTGTTCATCTCAAGTCGTTGTAAAGCGCGTGGATAAAAAGCAGCAGCTGGACCGAAACACTAACCAATCAGAATATATTCGGTATTCCGATGACACAAAGGAGTAGGCACCTGCCTTTCAAGTTGCTTTTGTCAATTTAAACGGAGTTTCTCAAGGTGTCACAGGATTAGCAACCGGCAGGTTGCGATTTTGAAACTCGATTCAACCAAATACCGTCGTATGTATGGAGGATGGTACGAGTTAAATATGCCGTACCTCAAATGTCCTCACGTAGATGTGGTGTGGAAATGTAGAGAGTGGGACATAGTCGTGATTCAAAATTACGAGGTGCTGTCTTCGATTCTTTCTCTTCAGGATTGGTCCCAGATATATAGCAATGACCAGTTGTGTTCCTCCAGTGTGACTTAAATTCAACTACCCACCTTCCTATTGAACTTTATCTGGACTGAGAAATTATCACGTGGATAAATAACGAGGGACTTCACATGATTCCGGTTAAAAAGCAATGCATGAGAACGTGCTTCTTTTAAAGAAGTTACATGATTTTGAGTATTTGGTTTGGAACGTGAAAATATTGTTTTGTTGATTTGCACTCAGTCAGAAGCCAAGCTAGAATAAGTTTTACAGAATAAAAATTTTAATGTAGAATTTTAAGGTTTTTGTGAAGAAACTAAATTTCTTATGTTATACTTTCACAAACATAAAATCTCAGACAGATCTGAAACGTGACGACAAATTGACGCCAAATAGCTCATTTAACGTGAGTATTCAAAACATAAAATTTCCCTAAGATAAATCCGGCCATTTGAGGTGTAGTATTGACCCACAAACGTACATGAAAAGTTAAAAGCATCAATTTAGCTTTAATATGGCACAAAAATGGATAAGTAATTTAAAATGCAATGAAAACATTATCACTATAGTGAGTCAAGAAAATCAACAAACAATACGAAATTGAAGGATTTTCGGGTTAGTGAATAGGTTGGTTGGCTTTAGATTTTACGGCGCAGAGATAATACTTGGCAAAGCTGCGCAAAAACACACTGTCAAGTAATTGGTAAAAGATAGGACATAGAGAGGAAATTAAAGAATGATGGCTTGGCCATCCTGGAGGCCATCTCCATGTTTACCAGAGTCAATAAACCTCGTGCAAAATGAATAGATCACTGGGAACCTCAGATATAGGAAGGTGTCGAAAAGCCACAGTACCTGAATATGGGATGAGTGGACTAGCTGACGCTGGTCAGAGCATTGGGTATGAAGCTGTATTTTACTTGAGATGGTGCAACCGACAGTGGAAAAAACTGGAATGCACTTGAAGGAACACCAAAGATATGAAGGAAGCTGATTATGGATGACGGGGAAAGATCAAACTATTCAACAAATCAAAATGTAGCGTTAAAAAGTGAATCCTGTCCCCGTAGCATGATCTTCATCTCAACTTTCCATGCATCAGCGAAACTTTAACGCCCAATGCCAAAGTTCAGTCGGTGAGTACCACTCTCTGGAACTCCCCATTTACATATATTTGACCCTTCACAATACTTGTCTTATAACCACAATGCTAACTCCACAACAATACTACATAAAACATGAAACGTTCAAGAACTTAGGGCTTGTATGAACAGCGTAAGACTCAGATTCGTATTATTCGATATAATAACACTCTTGCATGCATATATGTGGAAATGCAAGGAGTAACCACTAGAGGGCACTACGAGTGATAGAAACATGACTGACATCAGTCGAGTCGTGAGTACGACCAACGTACGACTAGCGTCTGGAGAGTACAAGGTTGAGCCCTCCTCCTGGATTATATTTACTTTCCTATTCGTCGTATTAAAGGTTCGTCCACGAATTTGTCCACTTATGCAAACCTCATATATGCATGATTTTCAGATTATTAACTAAGAAATTAAATAATAATTGATATCTAAATTTACAATGCATTGTACGCGTCTATAACAATTATTATATGTACTGTCGCGGGGAAAAAACAAACCACCCCTATTCATTCGAGCAATTTTAACAGCAGAGAAAATTAAAACATGGCGCTTGACATGAACTAACGTTTTCTACAAATTTAAATTCATAAAATCTGCATAAGAGGCCGTCTTCCTATTAAATTGAACACCAACTTCATAAATTATTGTTGTAAATTATTCGACATACAATTTCGAATCGATATTAAACTTTGACCTCAGATACCAAATTTCATGTCATTAGGTCTTACCGTTTCGAAGTTATGAGTACATGAAGATGGAGCTCCAAATGTTAAATCAGTTTCTTAGACTTTTATGCATATCTTCCTAAAGAGTATTTCTATAGCGCTGATATTTTGTACCATGGAACTGTTAAACAACCCAAATTAAGTCCACTTAACAATTTGTTTAAAAAACAGTTCTTAGTATGCAATAATAATTGTTAAATTACTGTTTGAAAAAATTATGAATTGGAAATTTAATATATTTTGATGGGATTTAATTCAGAAGGACTTCCAGTATTGCCATGCGGAATTTCAGCTCATTCTGAAAATTAGTTTTTGAGCTACAATAAAATTTCCTCATTATTGCAATTTTAGGTGGCCATCAAAAGTTTAAAAAGCTTTTGACTAATCTCGGATAATAAATCTAGGATAGCTTGCACTTGTATAATAAATATAATATTGTAATTCTCAAATCGTTTGCTCTTGCGTAATACATATAATAAATCTCGGAACACAGAAAAATTGGTTTGAAATACTGTTCAAATTTAAATTAGAGCTGCACTATAACTACAATTACTCTCATTTACGAATAGCGACTTTCCATGTCGAGATAATCATTGAAAATGAATATCTTTGAAGTTTGTCTGGTGAATAGTGTTCGATATAAAGGACGAGGTTCTTCCCGTGACTATACAAACACTCGTTTTTTTTTTTCATGCAGAAAATCGAATATTGATATAAAGTAAATTTAACGTATTCTGAAATGTTTATCATAGTTTTCTTTATTTTTTTTATTTACAATGGCAAAGTAATACAATGTGTTTATCATAGCTAATACAGAAATAAATATTTTTACTTTTCACTTCCGATGAAAAATCCTTTATTAATTAAAAATGACATGTAATTTAGTTTCGTATGATAAATACACCGTTTTATACGCTTCGTATAAAACGAATCTTGATTACTCATTTTTTTAATATTTTGTATTACCTTAAGTGTTAAATATAGGCAATATCATTAAATACTTCATAGGAATAGCATTCATAGAAGTTTTATTTTATTTCTCATACTCTGATGTTAGTAAAAATTGAAACTTTACTCTCTTATACAAAAGGGAAAATAACACCCTATCGAATTTTTTTCAGACCTACATTGTGACAATTATTTAGAAAAGAAGATTTAAAATTATTTTTGAGGAAGTAAATAGGTAAAAAGCTTGCTTAAAAACAGCTTGAAATGAATTAAAATATACGAGTGTGTTAAAAAGAACATAAATAATAGAGTTAGATTTTTTTAAGTAAGGAAGATCTACTAATAATTTTGAAACTTTTGGAGCTATTCGAGTCTTATAAAATATGCACATACAGTGTGTTTTTCATTAAAAAGTCTATGAATTAATTGTAATTTAGAATAATTTAGCTGTCTATACGTTAGATAGTATTGTCAAATATTTTGAAAAATTATGGTTCCACACGCATTAACTCTTAATGATTCTCCTTTTAATTTACTTAGAAGTTAGTGTGTGTATACATTTAAATTAAGTTAGACCAAGTTTGCAAATAAATGTATCACGTAAATGCAAAACTAGAATATTTTTACTAAATCATCTAAAATTTTGGTAAATAGCAGTATTTTAAGCCAAAATTCAAATTTAGGTATCAAGGTGAATTCTTATTTTCATTTTAATACGTAGAAAATATTTTTCAAGGAATATTACAAAAATTTCAAGGAAAGCAATATATATATATACTAGGGGGCTCCGCCCCCTGCTCGCTTACGCTCGCCGACCCTCGGGGATTGCTACGCAATCCCATTTTGTTTGCTTCGCAAACCAACACTCCTTTTACATATGGCATTTTGTTTGCTTCGCAAACCAACATTTCTTTCGCAGAGTGAAACTATCTGAATAATTTGTATCACTTTTACTTTACGTTCCATCACGTCACAGCGAGGGCTTCGCCCCCTGCTCGCTTACGCTCGCCAACCCCCGGGGATTGCTAAGCAATCCCGTTTGGTTTGCTTCGCAAACCAATACCTCTTACGCAAGTGATTTCACTCGTTTTTGCTTTAACACTTAATGCACCCAAAACTAATAGCCGCATGAGTAAAAAATCTTCTGCATCTTGTTCCCTGTACAATTTTAAGTAAACCCTGCTAATCTTCAAACTTTACAATGTGTACTTTGTACTTTCTCGGTAAACCGTCTGAGAACAGAGGGAAAAAAGCTAGCCTTTTTCCTCGCCAAATAAAAAGAAATCGTTTTTATGGCAATTGTTGCTACGATAAATTTGATATCTGGCAAACCCGATAATCAAAAATACAACTCTCCGCGAATACAATGCTCCGCGAAATAAAAAATACGAAATTTGTGTCACCAACTTTTGATTGCATCGAATTTATTTATGAACCAATTTTAAAAATAATGGTACCGTAAGAAAGAGTACAGTCTGAGGTATACTGCACTATTTTCAAAATAAAAAACTAATAGTAATACGATATAGATATGACAGTTTTAGTTAACGGTTGTAACAAAAAGTAGCGAAAATATCCAAAGATTCCGAATTTTGTATGATCCACTTTTGATCGCATCCAATTTAATTATTAACCGATTTCAAAAATAATAGTACCGTAAGAAAGAGTATATTCTGAAGTATACTGCGATATTTTAAAAATTAAAAACTAATAGTAATAAGGTATAGATACGGCAGTTTAAAAAAAAAGTAACAAAAATGTCCCGATTTTTCCCGAATTTCAAAAAAATATTATCAAAAACCAAATTGAAATTAAAAAAAAAAAAAAAAACTCGACAAGCTGCAAAAATTTACGTTGAGAGGTACTCTTAAAAAAAACTCACGACTGAAGACTGAAAATTTGTATGTGTTTTGCTCACTCGCGGAAGAAATTTCGCTTCTTCAATTTTGACACTTAATAAACCTTAAACTAATAGCCGCATCGGAAAAAATTCTTAATAATTGTCCAGGGAATACGATGAAGAACAAACCATGTTAATTATATTTTTTTCCGATCAGTACTTTCTCGGGAAACTGTGTAAGTATCGAGCTAAACAACACAGTTTTCAATCCTGCTGCGTCGGCGGCGGCGGTAACATTTTTTTAATATAGAGAGATATATATTGCTTTCCTCAGAATTTTCGTAATAACGCTTTGAAATAGTTATTTATTGGTATAATAGTATAGTTACGATGAATACTTAATAACGAGATGTTATTAATCATGACAAGCAACTCTGACATCATGGCAGTGAAAAAGTAACAATTTATAATAGCGCAAAGAAAATTGACCTTATCTGACAAGAAATACCATTAGGTCTTACAAATTGTTACACATTCCATAATGGGATAGGAACAAGCATAGATGGTTTGTCTGCAATGGATGGAAGAAATAATAAATCTTCTGTATATGAATGAGATTTTTAAGTTCCAGTTCCAAAACATAAGAAACGCAAAAACACTGAAATACAGATTCGCTTTTTAGAATTAATGGTTGTAAGAGCAAAACTTGAAAAAAAAATGATTAAAAAGTGGAATTGAAAAAGAGTAATAACTTTAAGAGAAAAAATTACACTAAACGAAAAAACCAAATTCACTGCATTTAAAAATAATGAATGAAACTCCCAGATTTGATACAAAAAAGTTATTTTTTGGGATTCAAATAAAGTAGAGCTCATAAAAATATATCTTTTCTAGTATTTGGCTGCCACATTTCAAAAGCTTGGACAATGTTAACCGGGTATGAAGAGATCAGTGAAAAAGTACTGCCATTAAAAAATAGAACTGCGCACATTTAAATTAATTGGGGATTATTTTCTTTGAGTGTTCAGACGGCGATATACGCACCCCCCTTGTTTTTTCATCCGGTAAGTTTATTCAATCTTTCTTTCAATATAATTATCCATGTAATCTGACGAAACGGTATTTCCGGGATCGAGCCATTAAGATGGAAGCTTGTTAAAAGGATGGTATATTTTCTATATTAAAAGTTTTTCCAATGAATACAGCTTCGGAAAGTTTTTAGTATATAGAAAACTTTAAGTGGTGGCGAATGACGTAATGCTGCATTGGGTACCTTATATCCCTTCGAGTGGTTCTGACGATACATTTTTTTTGTGGCAACGAGGTCAAGATCTGGTCAAATTGTTTTTCTTTTGACGAGATATCGTCCATCAATATTTCAATAATTTATCAAGTCTATTTATCTAATGACAAGATATCTCGTCAAGGTAAACACCAGAATGGCGAGTTAAGGGAATGATGATTTAAAACAATGTGTCACCTTTCCTTTTAACGGCAAAACAAAACTCATGTGTGTAAAACGCCCATGTGTGTTTGACTGACTTTTAAATAAACAACTACATTACTAAAATGTTTTCAACTATGTGCTTGTAGTTCCGTCATCAACATCATGGTAAACAGCAACCAATTGGATCAGTGGACAAGGAGCTGGATTCTGATCGAAAGGTTCCTAGTTAGAATCAAGGGTGTGATCTTGGATGCTTGTTCGTCTAGACTAAGCGGGTTTGTGCTTAGAATGTATCGTATGTATTTGAGGTGTAACGTGAAGTACCAGTCCCTATGGTACACCACGGTAGTGCCAAGGGCTCACATTTAAGTCTTTGTTGTGTCATGATGAATGATATTTAATTGAAAGGCCATTGGAAAAGAAATCATTTTATTTATATTAACGCCAAATCATTTGTAGAAGTGCTTCATATTCTTCACTAAAAATATCATTTGGTTTGTTAACTTGAGTTCTTGTTATTAATTCCCTTGGTCTAGATATAAGCTAGATCAAGTCCAAAAAACCATGCCGCACAGTAAAAAACTGATCATTCAGGAGCTGTTCCACACAGATGCACTCTGAATTTGAAACGTGGGAAGAGTTACCAAAGTTGAGCATAGATAAGCTACATAGGTCTTAACTCTTTTCACTAGTCTTGTATTATGTGTGATCACTTCCAAGTCTTGTTAGAGAAGTTTGATGCCCAAAATCCTGATTGAATTCATTCGAGTTTATCCTACGTGACGGACAAGGCAGTATGGAACGAAAACATTTGGTCCATGCCATAAGGACATAACTGTGCAGATTTGGTTTAAAGAGATTAAATAAAGACTAAATTCTGACTTGATCTTAGGAATTGCACAGTAGCATTTAGCTTGAAGTATGGTCTCCAGGGTGATTCTATCAAGAAACAAACTCCCGACGAACTTCACCCAGTTCTTCAAGTAGAAGAGTCTTACCACGATGTGGCAGAAAATAGCACTTAACCTCCTGGTGGTTGTTACGACCCGGACCCTCGTCATTAGCCCAACTGACCAGATGTATGAACGAGTTATCTTGTCACTATAAAATACTGACCCGATATAAATATCGAAATAACAAAAAACTAGCAATATCATCTTCAGAATTGAATCGGAATAAGAAAACTGACCAGATCTTGGGCTCGTCATCATAAAAAAATTGACAATACCTTGATACAAATATCTTGCCATTAGCAAGATTGGTTACATCTTGATCCTCGTCAGATCATGTTTGACGAATTAGAAGTATGAACATTGCTAAAAATTACGCTCTAAATAAGTTTTGAGTTGTGAATACAAAAGGATTTCACGCTTGTAACAATACATCCCCAATGAAAATGTCGTGATCTGATATACACTAAATTATGTGTTGAGCTGCATATAAATTAACAGAATATAATTTCATGTATACATATTCATTATATGACTAATGAAACTAAACTCAAGAGGAGTAAGCATGCCAGTACGAAGCAGCAATGTCAATGTTTTTATCCTGATAGTACGTGTTAAGTGGCTCAAAGAGTTAGTTCACTACACTAACAACCTCATAGAAGAGATATAAAAGTAGAGTAAGCAATGGTAACCTTTTTATGTACCCAGGATCTTGTAAGAAAATCCAGGAGTAACTTGACCCAATACGACTACTTTCTTATGCCAGGTGAAAAAGAACATTAATCACCTTATTAGTCCACGGGACGAGAAAAGACACTCATCCTAAGATTCAACATGTGATTGGTCCAATGATTGATCATCTGACAGTAGTAGACTGGCGATTTCATCACTTTTGTCGTTACTCTATAGAAATACGGATATACACAACTAGCCTGACATAACATGTTACATCAACAAACGAGGCGATAAGATTCCGAATCGGCCAACCAAGTCAATTTTTCACAGAGCAGTCACGTGACTACTAGTTGATATGTTGGTCACACTTTTAAAAGCTTCTCTCAATAGCAATGCTCAGTCAATTAATATTTCACGTCTATGAGCAAACCTCCGTGTCTTTGGAGGGGAGGTTTGATTATCTATCTCTTAACCTGGTAGTATTTCTCCTACTGTATTAAACATAGTCCGTTGTGTTGCTTTAGTACGACGCTAATTAAAATTACCTTACCTTCTGTATTAGTAAATATTTTGTGTGTATGTCCATTTCTTGATGTTATCAGTCTTGGGCTTGGCACAGCTTGGTTAAATAGGCCCTTTCCTCTATAAAAACCCAACCTGTTAATACATTTTTGCTTGTAACAGGTTGAATTGTTTTCGTTCATTAAACCTTAAACCATTTCTGAAAAAATCAGATTAAAGAATGTGCGAGTATAAAAGTTTGTTATGAAAAAACACGAAAGTAATTCTATATTCTAGTTTTGCAACCTGTTCTTTAACATAAGCTTTTTTTTTGCCGGGAGAAAGTGAGTTGAGTTTCAAACTGACTAAAAACTTTTACTGCAATCTATCAAATTTGAAAGCACTTTCCATAGTGAGGTTGATGTTGTTTAAATCTAACCTGTTTTACATATCAGATGAAAGATTTTTCCAGCTTAGTCTTTCGTGTCAAACGGACTTTCTTATTTTATTGTAGAATTATTTCTACCGGAACAAAATACTCCCCTATATGCTTTAAACTGAATTTAAATCCCAGAAATTAAAAATGTACAGGGTGTCCCATAAATATTGGTACAAACTTTAAGGGGAGGTAGGTCACACCAAAAGGATTGAGAATTGCACAACGACCCATGACCGGAAACGTCATCGTATGCCGCTAGGTGGTGCTGATCTTGAGAGCGCTAGCGGGGAAACTGTTAGACTAGAAGTATCAAAGAAAAAGACACATGTAAAAATAAACGTTTTATTTAAACGTAAAATAAGAAAATAAAGTAAAAGGACATCAAGATAATCCGATCGATAACAGAATGAAAAAAATATGACAGCTCGTTCCATAAAATCCACATTCCGCGTGACGATCTGTCATTGGTTGAAGTTATGCGAATACGGCGACGACGTCACACAACGATAACAATTTGCTTGTAAGATATTTTGCAAGATTTACCCTTCCGGCTAACAGAAACAACTGCCTTTTCGCAGTCATTCGAGTAGTAGTAGCCTTGAGAGGAGCATTCAACGTTTTACAGACAGTGAGCGGGCAGACATTCACTTCGTGTACTGATTGGATGATGGCAATGCACGAGCAGCTTAAGGACTGCATCGAGAGCGGTTCCCAAACAGAAATGTACCCGACCACCGGATGTTTCCGAATGTGCATCACAACTTGTGTGAATATGGGTACTTAAGAGGTAGTAGGCATTGTGAGGGCAGGCCACAAGTGACTCGTATGCCCTTCATGGAACATTATGTGTGGGATGCCGTAGAGATGAATCCGAGTACCAGTGTACATGCCATCGCTGCTGCTGTAGGAAGATCTTGGAATAGTTTACATCGTGATTTGCAAGGCGAAGCCTTACATCCATACCATCTCCAGAGAGTACAGACACTGCTCCCCACAGATCATCCTGCACATGTACCTTTTGCACGGTGGTATCTCTACCAATTTGGCTAAGTTGCTCATTTCCCATCTTATGTTTTGTTTACGGATGAGGCGTACTTAACGCGAGATGGTGTGTTCGACCAACACAACGCGCGTTTATGGGCTCACGAGCACCTGCAAGCTGGCCAACATCGCTTCTCAGTGAATGTTTGAGCTGGTTTAGTCGGCGACTTCTTAGTCGGGCCTTATCTGTTGCCATCACCTCTGAAATCAGCAAATTATCTCATCTTTTTGGAACAGGCTCTACCAGGCTTACTTCACCTTGGGCCACAAAATGTGAGACGCAACACGTGGAAACTTTGAACACCTTTTGAAACATTTTCACATGGTATCATCTACTGCACCATACGTAATATTTGTGAACTATACATATTTCTGGTAATCTCTGTCTTGTGGCACTTCATTTCTTGTACCTCTGATATCACTTTCCCATGACGTTTCCGGTCATGGGTTGCTAGGCAATTTTAATCCTTTTGATGTACCCTACCTCCCCTTAAAGTTTGTACCAATATTTATTCGACACCCTGTATTTGAAAATAGTTTCATCTGAATAAATTAATAAAATGCATTTCAAGTATACGAAATTTCTTCATGGAACGAAAAAATATTAAATTTTTATCAGTAAATTATTGTAGAAGTGTTATTGAGTATCAAATTATTGTACTTGGTCTGTTAAATGAATATTAAATGGGAATGAATTTTATGTGTGTTATAGTGAAAATTATACTTCAATAATAAGTTATGATACGGTTGTTGTTGGAAATGAAACCTACTCAATAAATTATGTTGCGTGTGGTATTGAGAATGAAACTTAAAATAGTCAATTTTGTATTTGTGTCATAAATATGGAATTTAAGTTGTAAGTTATTGAACGTGTTCAATTAAAAACGAAATTTATTTTATCATTTGCAAGGTTAATGTTTGTTATTATTAGCTATTAATAAGTGCATCGATGGCATACTTTGTGTATGTGCTTGAATAAAAAGAGAGAGAGAAAGAGAGAGAGAGAGAGAGAGAGAGAGAGAGAGAGAAAACATATTATTTTAAATATCTCAGCAAGAGAAGATCACAATATATAGCTTATTTTTTGTTTCCTATTCATATAATAATAGATTGACGCGAAACTTCGGGAAACATTTTATCGGATAAAATGAAACATGGAATTGAAATGAAGCTTCGAGTTTAAATTTCGAATTACATGTTGAATGTTTTATGTCCTAGCTCGCTACAAATCATTAAGTTCGAAATTGCTTTTAAAATGCATTTGAGGATGAAGTCAGGTCGAGGTGTTCATGTTAAGGTTTCAAGACGGAAACTTTCGTATTCATAAAAATATATGTTTGGAAGTGTACGGTTTTGAGATGGAAGCATCTAATTGCACGCGGAAGTGTAAAGAGTAAATATTTCTTGAAATTGGAAAAAAGTATGAGTAAAGGCAATTCTCGTGTAAACTTTAAGTGAAAACTTCTAGTTTAACGCCTGATTTTTATTCATTTCAAAATAAATATTCAATATGATGTAAATTGATTTGTGTGGTCGTGCTTTACTCTAAACACATAGGAGAATGAGTACGGTATGGACTTCGATGTGCTTATTTAAAAGCATAGCGATGACAGATGACCTCTAGCATGAAAACAGATGACATTGGAAAAATCCTTTTCTAGAAAGGTGAATAGCTCGCCATAGTAAAGGTCTCCTAAATTAAAACAATGTATTGAGATTACCATAGGTGATTAAGATGCCATAAACCCTCTATAAAACACGACCGACCTCTAATTTTGAACACGACTAAAAATTTGTGTTGGTTATCCAATCTTTTTTATTTTTCAGTTTGAAGAGCTCGTCGTAGTAAATGTCTGCTAAATTAAAACAATGTATTGCGATTACCATAGGTTATTAAGACGCCATAACCCTTCTATAAAACACGACTAAAAATTTGTGCTGGTTATCGAATCTTTTTTATTTTTCAGTTTGAAGAGTTCGCCATAGTAAAGGTCTCCTAAATTAAAACAATGTATTGAGATTACCATAGGTGATTAAGATGCCATAAACCCTCTATAAAACACAACCGACCTCAAATTTTGAACACGACTAAAAATTTGTGTTGGTTATCCAATCTTTTTTATTTTTCAGTTTGAAGAGTTCGTCATAGTAAATGTCTGCTAAATTAAAACAATGTATTGCGATTACCATAGGTTATTAAGACGCCATAACCCTTCTATAAAACACGACTAAAAATTTGTGCTGGTTATCCAATCTTTTTTATTTTTCAGTTTGAAGAGTTCGCCATAGTAAAGGTCTCCTAAATTAAAACAATGTATTGCGATTACCATAGGTTATTAAGATGCCATAAATCCTCTATAAAACACGACTAACCTCAAATTTTGAACTCGACTAAAAATTTGTGCTGGTTATCCAATCTTTTTTATTTTTCAGTTTGAAGAGCTCGCCATAGTAAAGGTCTCCTAAATTAAAACAATGTATTGAGATTACCATAGGTTATTAAGACGCCATAACCCTTCTATAAAACACGACTATCCTCAAATTTTGAACTCGACTAAAAATTTGTGCTGGTTATCCAATCTTTTTTATTTTTCAGTTTTAAATGAGTTAACGATCAATTTCTATTTAGCATATGAAAACACACACAAATATTGGATAAATATTACTTTAATGAGAACCTTTTATCCAGACTACAGATACCTCCTGTTAAAGCCTGTAAAATTAACGACGCTTCGTGGAGTGTTATTGCAATGATTTCATTTGGAACAGTATTTTAAATCCACAGAAAAGTTATTATCGTTTCACAGCTGTCTCAGGATACGTTTTAGTGTATTCGGTATTTGGCAACATGCACAGTTCTCAGATTCTCCTTTATTGCGTAAAACCATTTAAGACTATTGTTGCGTTTTTCTGGACTAGGATTCATATATACTACCCTACAATAATGGACCGGACGCTAGCGGATTTGCATACAATCCGAATACTTGTTTGGGGGTGTTTTTTGTGGTATGGTCTGTAACCTTTGTGTTGTTCCTGGTCAATTAAACGCCGATGCATATATGAACATTTTGGACTATTAGGTTCTTCCTACGTTCTGGCAATTTTATGGAATGGACGAATGTTACTTCCAGGACGGCAACGTTTCATGTCACGTGTTAGCCTCTGTCAAGCAGTGGTATCAAGATATGGATGCAAAACGTCTTCCCGGCCTGCTCAGAGTACCGACCTAAACCCCATAGAACATTTGTGGGACGAGTAAGACCAGGGAACCACGTCCGTAATCTACAGCTGAGCTGGCGGTATTCTTGCAGCAGGAATGGACGCAAATACCCATAGCTGTGTATCGAAACCTTGTTGAAAATATGCCCCGAAAGGTTGCTAGTGTAATTGCAGCCGATGGGGGACCACCCCCTTATTAAAGCATGTATTCTTTCCCTTATAACATCACATCTTGCTGTCCGGTCCATTATTGTAGGGTATTGTCATCAATATTTTAGGCTGTTTTCTTATCATTAAGTTTGTCTAAACAAAGCGTTCCTTTGTTAGATGTTGTCAAAATAGCCATTAAATTCGATAAATCAACTGAGCTTGGGGACAGGCATAGGTTGTTACGAAGTATTTAAACGGGAGGAGGAATTATCTAAAACAACTTTTCAATAATAACGTATTTTAAAGTTACATAAACATTATAAATAATATTATATAAACGTATTTTTCTATATGCATTATGGATGCTCATCGAGTGTCTGAATGATAAAAACAAAATTAATTATTATTATATTACCAATGTAAGCATCGCTTAAAGCAGCTACTAGAATTTAAGGTTGGTGCCAACTATATATTTATTTCTATAGATGGACAAATCCAAGCTTCGTAAATTTGCCCTATACAGAAATTAAAAATGTATATTCTACTTTACTCTTAAAAAATATTTCACTCGCTAAGGCTTATTAAAATTGTGCTGATTAATTAGCGAAAATATTTCACTCACTTTAAGTATTATGTCGCATCTATTAATTAATCTTTAAATCTAATGAGGAGCATAAACAGGAGTCTACAAGCTGTTACAATTCAGACCTATACACTTTTTGAAGCACTGCATTTTTAATTATTTATTTGGAGCAATTTCGTTAAATTTCAAATGCTTACCAAATTCCAAATTCTAGTTTGGCCAAATATGACCCTTGCGCTGTAGTAACCAAAATAAACTAATTAGCGCCAACCCGACTCCCGTAGAACAACATTAAACCAATATCGGCTGTGGGTCAGGATATATTCAATTTAAAATGTAGTCTAATATCAATAGCGCGCGCACACACACACAGAATTAAATTTTAATATCAATAGCATGCAATATTAAATTTTAATTTCTGGAAGCTATTGTAAATGCATTTACTTATTACAATGATTATTATTTTATTTCCTTGATAAGTTTTGTATAATTCTTGCAGTCTGTCCTCAACTACAAATAAGACATTCATCATGCTTCCAAATTTTGAAATTGTAGTTTGAAATGTTAACTAATTTAAGCTATAATTGCAAAATGTTGGGTGCTTTCATAGAAAAATGTAGTTTTTTTTTTTTACAATTAAACCATATTTACCAAATTGAGTTAATTTTATTTGTATGCAAACAAACTATTATGTGAATTAAAATTTTGGCGAAACATAGGAATATTACAGCGTGTGGGATCTATCAATTTTTGCTAATTTATTAAAACGTATTGTTACAACTACGTAACTCAATATTCATCGACTAAATTTTATATTCACTGCACTTTTTAGTACAAGTAAGCAATCAGCGTAGATATTATAACAATCAGATAGTTTATTATAACAATCAGATCAGATAGTTTAAAAATTTGCTTTGAAATTCCATTCTCTCTAAGGTACATAAGATTCGCCTGAATTGATTCCTAACCAAGCAATACCCGGTCTTGACCTTTACATTGATTCCGGTTATTACTCCCTGCTTTTCCACCCACTCTATCCGTCGCAGGTTTCCTCATAAAGCTGCAGCCGAACTTGCAGAGCTACAGCCGCACGAGAGTGCTCCAGCAACAAAAACTGAATCAACAGCTTTGTATCCATCTCCGAGCTAAGACGAATGCCCAATTCAATCATTGGCCCTCTCAGAGGCATGAGTTAAAATAATGAAATAGCATCTGTGCTCCGTCAACGTGGAAGGAAACTAAATGTCCCTTATCTTATTCCTTCCGAAATGGCTTCCTCGCAATAAAGATAGACCCGGAATCAAACCACTTTGGCACCAGTTCCACTTCCAATGATAACAGAGCGGGGTGCTATGTTATTCTTCATCGGAATTGCCCCATGTGTCCATATTCATTAACTGGGAGGTGATAGATTCTTCCTGTGGGTTGCACAGAAACCCCATAGGAGTTTGAATTATTTATTGTACATTAAGAGTTTGCCCTTTTCTGGTTTGAGTTTCCGTTGTTGATGCTGAAACTTTATCGCTAGGTAATCAGTTTCCTGGGTGGGATCGCCGATTGAAATATCCTAGAAGTATAAGTCATTTATAGATTCAGAGGAATTAAATTCTGCCGTGCTAGACAAGAAAGTGGTACATAGTTGTATATATTAACACTGAATGAGCAATTGATTGAGTGTACTCTAATTTTTTTTCTAAAATGACAAGGCTTCATATACTTTAAACTAGCTGTCCCTTAAAAAGTCAATCTCCAAGTTTGTTTTATGAGTTGTTGAATGTTACGTGCTGTTCAGATAAGTATCTAAAGCAATGTTTGGCAGTTTTAACATGCAATAAAATGCAGATCGAGTGTGCTCTAATGCTTTTCAGAGTAATGAGACTTTAGTTACTTTAACTATACAATATAACCAATAATATTCAATATATAACCCTAAAGTTGCCAGTTAAGAAGACAGTGTCTCTAAGTTAGATCTAATAGAGTTTGCGATTTGTTACTGCCCTTATTTACAAGGTACTCACACTACAAACACTGAGTAGTCCACTTGATTGAGAATAATGAAATGAATAATCTTGTTTGAAAACTACGTCTTTGAAACAAACTGAACTCAGTTTCCCGACTTTAGAGTGGAACATTCTAGCTAAGAATACACGTATTTCTTTTTTTGTACTTGATTTAATATTTATTGTGTTCGTGCGATCTGGTACTAGTTTTTTTAGAAGCATTATCATGTCTTTATTTTAATATTTAACACGCAGGCCTAAAATACGATTGTAATGAACGTCACTATAATTGTGAACGTGCAAAACTGTTGATATGGATCATGATGTATAATAATTTAAAAAGAAGTTGCTTTGTGGTCGTTGTAGCTTTGTACTGTCCTTAGTTTAATAATAAATGTTTCAATAACGAGTGTTTGCGTTCTTGCGTGTAATTAAAAATTGTGACAGTTAATATATTCAGCTCGAATGAAGACTAAAACGTCATCGTAGATAGGATTTTCATAGCTAACTTAGTCAGAAGTGTTTTTTCACCTAACTACTAAGCCAGAAGGCAAAATACTTATCTGGTAGACGAGGAAACTTTTTGACCTGAATACGCTTTTAAAATTGGTCCTGTACTGTGGGCACGCATGAAAAATCGAGCTTTACAAAAAAAGGGACTACAAATGTTTTGTCTTATGATTTTAGAACTGAACACCCAGAAGATAAATATTGTGGCGTTTAGACAAAGGATGTCCTTGCCTGACTTGACCTTCGGATTGAGTGCGCAGGTGCACTGATCGCATTGAGGAGGTTCGTGATATGTAGAAATTCTACGTTACTGGGCGATCTTTGAGCCATTGTATCCTTGGAATGTGTGAAGTGAGTGCTTCATAAGTGGGGTCAGTTAGAGAACTACGCCACAATCACAGGTTCATAATCAATAAAATTATAGGTGCAGCTTTAGTCTATGTTTATAGCGGTGGCAACGGCATTGGCGCTTTTTGTGGCGAGCTTCTAAAGTTGCCAAGGAAAGAATTATTTCATATGAACCAATGAAAAAAAACTACAGTTCAACCGGTTTTGAAAGAACTTTCTAGACTATTCAAAATGAAAATTTAAACTTTCCAATTGCCGGAGGTTTTTCCAGTGCAAGGTTAATAACAATTACAATTTAAGATACTGCATTTTATATTCCCCCATCCATCCGTGAAGTGAAAGCATCGAATTAATGAACATAAGTCTAGACTATAAAGCCTTTCAATTGATCTTCTTACAAGGACAATTGAACTTCACTGAATCTTCCATATCTACTCTGGATTAATATGTGCACAAGCAAAGCATGCGCAAGGGCTTGCACAGGACTTCCAGCCTGGATTACGCCACGGAGAGAGACAATGCATATCAACAGAAATAGATTAACGAGAGCTCAAGAAGATTATGAGCAGGAATTTAACGTATAACTGAAGCAACCGATGGGCTATTGGCGATAATCCGGGATAAAACTCGAAGGGAAAGACGTGGACAATACCACCTAACTTTTAACCACGGTCAAATGATAAGGTCACAACTGACCTGGCATCCCACTCTCCGAACTTCCACACCACACCAAAGTGAAGACATTTGAGGGAGGCCACGACATATTTAACATGCACCAGCCAGCCACGTACACGACGGTCTATGGTTGTATTCGAACTCAAAACGCTCCGGTTTTTAATCCGTTTTTCTTCCAACCGGCCATCGCAGCTTTCAAGAAGATTATGCACTCAAAGATATTATAATGTCAGCGATGTGACTCTCAAGAAGATTATGCACTCAAAGATATTATACTGACAACAATGTGAACTGTGTCAACCATTTTGTAAATAACTTTCCATCATACACTTTTGCCACCCCACCATTAAATAATGTTGATTTATATCGCGATATTTAGTTGGCTTAGAGAAACTCATTTACTGACAGTAGAAATTTTCGTTCAGACGTTTAAAGACTAACTATTGGTTTTAGGCAAAAAATAAAAATTTTAAGTATTTTAGTAGCGTTATATTTTTTTTAAACTGCTTACAATATGACAATGCATTTGTCATTGTCGTGAAAACAAACATTTAGTGTCAGAAAATGCACTTTCGAAAAATTGTAGTTAATGAGATTCTTATCTAAACCGACGGCTTGTTCTGTCATTATCCACCATTCATAAATAATTTAATTTTTTGTTTCTTTGACGTCAGGAAAAAGTAATACGTTCCACTTAATTTACTAGAATTTAAAGTGATATTGCTCGTGAGAGTTGAAATGCTATTTTTAAATCTCCATAGCAATCATTTAATTAGTTATAGTGAATTGTTATTTATATGCGTTTAAATTCTTTAAATGCATTTCATTTTCAAAGTAGAGCCTAAATATGTGAAAAGGCTTTTATATAATTTTTCGAATTTAATTGTATTGTATTGAATTTTGTGTTCATTAAATTATGAAAGGAATGTATATATTGAGTCGATTTTTTAACTGTTTCGTAAGAATTTGACGTAATCACTTTTATTCGTACTGCGTTACTTAAATAAAATATCAAAATTCAACTAATTTAGATGCAGAATAAATAAAAAAATGCGTAATTTTTTAGTAAAATTCTTTGCAATATTCTGATTTGAAAAACAGTAAAAAGTAATAGTTAAATCCTACGCTTTTATAATGAAACTTATGCAACCTTTTCTTCAGAATGTCTAACTGTCATAAGAATGAATGTAATAAAAAATGCATATTTATAAAAGAATAATAATGTAAGAAAGAACCTTTTCTATCACATAAAAAGCGCTAACGAACTATCATATTCTGAGAAGTGAATCACATATCTATTGTTTAGAAAAACAATAAAATTTAAAAAATAGTATTATGCATTTTTTATTTTAAACTTACTGATTTTTATTCTATACAATGATGGAATTATCTTATTTTTATAGCGGAAAACTTTCAAATTCATGTACTAAAAACACATTTTAAAATTTAGTTTTTGTAATTTTTATTTTCAATTTTAATTGAATGGAATTTTGAAAACAAAATTTTCTCAACCTTAGCAAATCGAAACAATTTCAACCACTGGTATTTTATAAATGGGGTTAAAAACACTTTCGATTTGTGTTTTAAGGAAAAGTTCTTTGAATAACGGAAATCATTGGTAACAGGTGATTCTATTTCTTCGTTAAAAAATCATTTGTTGGCATTCGAATCATTCGTTAAAAAAGTAAATTAATATTTTTTGCATAAGATTGGATACTAAACAAGTTTTATATAAAATCTGTACAATATAATCAGACCCGCATTTTACTTTTTGCTTATCAGTCAGCTATAGTACTCAATATACATATTTTTAATATCCATAATAATCAAATAAGTAATTGTGCGTGTGTGTGTGTGTGGTTTTCATAATCAACTTCAATTTAAGAATAAAAATTTTCAATATTTCTTAACTTTTGAAAATCTGAAATATTTTTCGTATAGGAAATTCAGCTTCTTACTCTAAAAAGAATAGGTTTTACAACCAAATTATCTTAAACAAAAAATGTTAAAAAGTTTTACTTTTGGTTTTTCCTAAATTTAAATTTTGTCAGTTATGAGTTATGAGTGTAAATAATTCTTATTCTTGGCTACGGCTATAGATATAACTGGCACGATTCTTTCTTGGTGTGAGTTTTATAACTTTCAAGGTACAACTGCTGTAACGGCTGTATTCTACATTCTTTCTTGACGCGATTCTTAAAATTTCAAGGTACAACTCCTGTGCTGTCCGTAGTCTAAATTCTTTCTTGGCACGATAAGGTACAACTGCTGTACTGTCCGTAGTCTAAAGGTCAAGTTGCAGAGCTTTATTACATTGAAAATTACTTTCACAATGTAGTTTTATAATTTTTCTACCGTTTAGGGGTAAACGTGGACGTTCTCATGCTAGTGTTGTTTAGTCAAAATCTGACTTGATGCACACACACACACACATACACACACACGCACACGCACACGCACACACACACACACACACACACACACACACACACACACACACACACACACACACACACACACACACACACACACACACACACACACACACACACACACACACACACACACACACACACACACACACATCAAGTCAAGTCAGATCTTGACTAATTAACACTAGCATGAGAACGTCTGTTCTGAATGTACCATTTAAAGCGACTCTTATTGTATTGTGTATTGCCCATGAATTTTAAACTACTCAAAATACATTTTGCGTGAGAAATACAACCCGACAAACATCAATCAATTACTTATAATTAAGTTTGGATGACACAAACACAAGGAATGTTGTCGCAATAATATACAAGTCAGATTTAGCATCGACAGTTTTCGAGGTTAACTTAGTGAGCTTTAATTACAATGAACAATTCATATAATAGGGGAAGTTTATCGATCCTAAAATCTCAGTTCTATTTAATTATATTAAAGCTTGCATATAATTTCCTTTTCATTTTAACCTCTCTTAGCAACTACACAACTAGTGTGAATGTGACAAGTAGAGTTTGTAACGTTAAATCACCAGTTAAACTTTTCATAATCGGCAATTTATAAAACCGGCTCGGTTATAGTTAATTAATTTTAACCCTCATGGTTGTTGTCTCGATGAGGTTTGGTTATCTCACAATTACCAAAATGCACCAGTTCAAGATGGGCGAGATATTTTGTCATTAATAGTAAAACTGACCAGATTTTGAACTATAAATCGTAAAAAACCGTCAATATAAAAAAAAAATCCTCAATGATGACGAGATATCTCGTCATTATCAAAATTGTTCAGATACTGATGGACGAGTTATTTCGTCAAAATCATTTGGATGGTTAAATGGGCGTCTCAAAAGGTCTCACCCTTTAGTAGTTTTCCAATCCGATTGCATTGAAGAATTCTCAGTGTAAATGCCTATCTCACTTTACTTCAACTATGTGTTTGGATTCCAACTTAACCCTCTTAGGTGTTTGTACACATAGATTCAAATCTTCAGCTTACAGTCTTCCCTGCATGACTTCTAAACAGTTTAGACCTTCCTAATTTGCATGATTCTTTCAAAACAAAACAAGTGATTGTAAGGTAATTGTTTTGTGAGGAAAATGCCCAACTACACTGCTCGGTTGGTTGGTTTTTCTTTTCACAAGAGTCAGATCTCGCTGTTGCAACAACACTGCTCGGAAATCTAGTTAAGCTCAGAGGGTTAACTCTCAACAAATGAGGATCATTAGCCTTATCTTAAGACGATAAATGTATTATGTGCGTTGATCACTGTAAACTTTAACATGGTTATAGGTACATAGGTGGGTAGGTTCAATTAATATCGATCGGTTAAATAAACATTGCGCTAGTTAGCGTGGTTACAAGGTAAGATAGGGTGAGTGAGTGTGTGACCCGGGTGGAATTTATATAAAAGTAATCGACACATCGATCTGTTTATTTATTTAACCTTTAACTGCTGTCATGGGACCCCGAGTCATTATTGACAGGTCGTTTCCCCCCTTAAAGTGAATATTGGTCCCTGTCTTATTCAGTACCTTCCTACTACGTCCAACAGAAGCCACATTCCAAGACTGGTTTGGCTGCCCCAACTATTTCGTGTTTTACGCTAGGTGCATTTCCCACGTGGTCTCTTAGACCCCATCACGGCATTTGCGTTACCGTTCTTGTTGATTGAAATCGTCTAAGTTCGAGTGGGGAATTTCGGCAAAGAGCCTAAAATTGCAACAAACTTTACTAAAAAACGACCTTTGAATCTTACACAAAAAGAAATTCGCGATATTGTTGATAATTGGTCGGAAATAGTGTACAGGGACAGTGAAATTTCGGATAATATTATTAAAAGCGAACACGAAACGGATTCGGAAATTTAGGCAGATGAAGATGAAGACATTTCAAGTGCGCCTTCACAAGAATAATATTTCTACAGAAAAAAATAACTTCAAATGGGATGCCCGGGGGGGGGGACCTAATCGTGCCTTTAGAACACCAAAACACAACATAGTTTTACAGCTTCCAGGGTTGAAACGTCCTGCAAAATTAGGTCCGAAAGCTGAGCCTGACGAAACATGAAATATACTTAACTTATATAGTAATATAAAATGTATTTCATGTTAAGAATTGAATTATATAAATTTCAAATGTATAAATAATAATTATCTACAGAATCGAAGGATCTACAACCAGCATTTTAGCAAGGCAACAATCCCCGATCTAAACTGCCCAAGAAACCTCTCCTCTACAATAGCTAGGCTACGTACTGGACATTTCAAAGGCATGAAGATTTCACGAACTAATATAAATTCCTATCCCATCTGCAGGTTCTGTCCCCAATCGCAACTAACTCCAGATAATGTTTTCGACTGCCAGGCCATTATCGGTTCCCTCTTTCAACTTGGAGCACCCCCAATCGAAATCCTCCATAGCCATCGAGCTCCAGAACTTGCAGATCTTGTCACCAAGGCTTTTGGAGGACTCAAAACTTTTGCACTAGTATTGTAAGCATAGACACGACAACAACAACAACATTAATAAACTTAATACGTACTTTAGTGAGCGAGCATCAGTTACACGAAAGAAATTTCTTCAATTTACTCTTAACTTGTTACACTCCACGTCACTTTCGATTTGGTATGCTATTCTCGGGTAAACCACCGTGATTCCTGCCCGTCAATTAAACTACGCGGCCTATCGCGCCGATTAAAAAAATTGATTGGCTGGAAACGTTTGAAAAGTACGACCTATGATACTCTCTCCCCCACGTTAATGGATAAACAATTTAGGGACACAGGGAAAAGCTCTGCCCCATCCCAGACTTCTGAGAAAACTCGTTTCTGGCACATGGAGGACTTCACGCCTCATAAACCACATTATTATTTTTCTCTTGTTTTTATGTTTGTCAGAGAGGTATAAATACTGCATTAAATCACTTTCTGGGGATGCCAGTTTCGTTTTGAGTTTGTTTGGTCTATGGCTCCGATTTAAGTGTGCTTGGGAGTAATTTCATGAAAAAGTTTTACGGTTTTGGAAAACCCCGGTATCTTTTTATGTACGACTTCGCATGCATTTTTTGTGTTCTCGTTGAGGTGCAGCTTACTTTTGAGTATTTCACTCTCGTTGCGATCATATCACCTTCTGACGACAAAATATGATTTCTTGATCAGCATTGAATTCATATGCTGATTATGATATCCGACTATAAATGGGTTCCGATTCCACATTCGATTATTCCAACTGGGGACTTTTCTGAACCTCAAATTCTTTGTAAAGTATTCGAGTATACGAGTACTAGTTATGAGACGGTTTGTGACACATCAGTTAAGGGTTAAGAAATACTAGCTTTTAAATATATAAGGTTTGATTGAAAGTTTCAAAAATGGGTTAGCATATATTTGGGTTCGTATGACTGTAAACTATTAAAACCACATGAATCGTAGCTACGGCTAGTTAAAATCTATCTAATTTTACCAAACAAAGTACGTACAACGTAAAAAAACTTATAATTCCAAGCGTGATCAATGATGTTCTCTTTCTTCACTTTAAGAAAAAAATATTTAGCGTTGGAGCATTTGGGTTTGAAGTCACGTTTAAAACCTTTCTTCCGATCTTCTTCGAGATATGGAAAAAAAAGCTGACGTCGTTTCTCAAACGTGACTAGCTTTATAATACATTCCGACTCAACTTGAATTACTTAAAATAATTAACTTACTTGGAACAAATGGATCATTCTTAAAGTCATTATTTTAATTAGACATCAGAAAGGAATTGCTTAAGGGGCTGTTTTTGAGAATTATTGCATAAATCCAGGACTACCTAATCCCATTATGGTACAAATCCAAAAGGCAAGAATATATTTTTATATATTATACAAATTTTGCGTTAATAAAAATTTTATTTATCGAATATTGTTCTGAATGTGATAGGTTTTGCTGCAGATCTTGGAAAGGCAGTGCAACTTTAGTCGACATAAGAGTACAGTAGAACTCCAATTATCCGAATCAATTGGGACCGGACCCCATTCGGATAATCAAAAATTCGGGTAATTGGATTTTTTCAAAAAAAAAGGGTCTAGTATGTATTTTAATTAATTGAAAATAGGAGAAAAGAAACTATTTTTCTCTATATTAAAAAAATGTTACCGCCGACACCGCAGGATTGAAAACTGTGTTGTTTAGCTCGATTCTTAGACGGTTTCCCGAGAAAGTACTGATCGGAAAAAAATGAAATTAACATGCTTTGTTCTTCATCGTATTCCCTGGATAATTATTAAGATTTTTTTCCGATGCGGCTATTAGTTTAGGTTTTATTAAGTGTTAAAGTTGAAGAAGTGAAATTTCTTCCGCGAGTGAGCAAAACACATTCAAATTTTCAGTCTTCAGTCGTGAGTTTTTTTTAAGAGTACCTCTCAACGTAAATTTTTGCAGCTCGTCGAGTTTTTTTTTAAATTTAAATTTGGTTCTTGATAATATTTTTTTGAAATTCAGGAAAAATCGGGACATTTTTGTTACTTTTTTTTAAAACTGCCGTATCTATATCTAATTACTATTAGTTTTTAATTTTTAAAATATCGCAGTATACCTCAGAATATACTCTTTCTTTCTTACGGTACTATTATTTTTGAAATCGGTTAATAATTAAATTGGATGCGATCAAAAGTTCGTCATACAAAATTCGGAATCTGGATATTTTCGCTACTTTTTGTTAAAACCGTTTTGTCTACGGCAAAAACCATTATTTTTTAAATTTTAAAACATCACTGAATACATTACATTACACTCTTTCTAATGGTACAATTATTTTTCAAATTGTTTAATAAATAAAATCGATGCAATTAAAAGTTGGTCATACAATTTTCGGAACTTTCAGATCGTAACTTCCGATACAAAACTAAAATGGTCATATCTGTATAGTATTACTGTTAGTTTTTAATTTTAAAAACATTGCGGTATACCTCAGAATGTACTCTTTCTTACGGTACAATTTTTTTTAAAATTGGTTCATAAATAAATTCGATGCAATCAAAAGTTGGTGACACAAATTTCGTATTTTTCAGTTCGCATAGCTGCTTCCGTAAGCAGTAGTGGGTTGCACTTTTGACTATAGGGTTTGCCAGATATCAAATTTATCGTAGCAACAATTGCCATAAAAACGATTTCTTTTTATATGGCGTGGAAAAAGGCTCGCTTTTTTCACTCTGTTCTCAAGACAGTTTACCGACAAAGTACACATCGTTAAGTTTGGATATTAACAATGTTTACTTAAAATTGTACAGGGAACAAGATGCAGAAGATTTTTTACTGATGCGGCTATTAGTTTAGGGTGTATTAAGTGTTAAAGCATAAAAAAGTGAAATCACTTGCGAAAGAAGTATTGGTTTGAGAAAGCAAACCAAACGGATTGCGTAGCAATCACCGGGGTCGGCGAGCGTAAGCGAGACGCAGCGAAGCCCTCGCTGTGACGTCATAAACCGGAAAGTGAAATCAGCATAATACGAATTATTCAGATAGTTTCACTCTGTGAAAGTAATGTTGGGTTGCGAAGCAAACCAAATGGCATCTGTGACAGGAGTGTTGGTTTGCGAAGCAAACCAAATGGGATTGCGGTGCAATTCCCGTGGTTGGCGAGCGTAAGCGAGCAGGGGGCGGAGCCCCCTAGTTTAAATAAAAATATATTTTAATTAATTAAATGAAAAGCCAACACTTTTACAAGTTAAGCGTACTTACAAGTGCCGTACATTAGTACAGTATGTACGTACCGTACTGTAAATGAAAGTCATTGCTTGCTGAATAACTCTGTCAAAGCAAGCTGTTTGACTGTCTTCATCCGTTTTCGGGCAGTCAAGTCACGCATCCGCTTGACAGTGAGAGTTGCATGTAGTCACACACTGGCTGACGCTCCATCCACTTCAACGCAGTTTCAAGGCAATTGCTTCACTAGCAGATGGTCGCGTGTCTGCTTCAACTTCGACATTCAGGTTATCTTTTTCCTCGACACTTTCTTCTCTCACACTTTCAATAAGTCCATCATCATTTAGAATTTGAAACCCAGAATCCTTATTTTGCGAATCACAGTATGTTTCTGTCTTAATTTTTTTTCTGAAATTCTGAAAGCGATTCGGATAGTCGGAGTTCGGATAATTGGAGTTCTAATGTACTTTATAATTGAGATTAATTTAATTAAACTGACAAGTCACCAGGCACTTGCAGTAAAAACAAAATATGGCATTTTCGGGGTCTGAGTACAAATTAAATATTTATTTTCAGAGTCCACATCCACTTGAGTAACAAACTACTGATAAATCTGTGCTTAAATGGCAAAATGTCATGAGTCACTTTTTTAATTTTTCGTGTCAGCAATTTTACATTCAAGATTCAACATGTGGATTTTTATTGATTACAATTTTCCCACCTTTGTTTTCTCATAAACTGAAAGAAAAAGACTTACGACATTTTGCCACCTTCTAAACATTAACAAAAAAGACTCCAGAATGGGACTTTTGGGAAAAGTGACATAACATTTTGCTATCTGAGCACAGAAATATAGATTGAAATTAAAGGAAGGAAAGTCCTATAGAAATAAGCAAATGTCCTATATAAATAAGCAAATGTCCTATATAAATAAGCAAAACATAAACACTGAAGTAGCAGTCACTTTATTAGCTACCCCTAAATATCAATATTTTGAACGTTACATACATAGCATCATGAGCACAAGTAATAGGTGACTGAACTGTGCTCTGGAGCGCTTTCATAACATTATTGACTAGTCAGAATGGTTGAATCCTATGTACTATGTCTTATGTTGTATGTTGTGAATTAAACTCGTCTAAAATGAAGTCAATTGATTAACTAATTTTGGTATCCACTGAGTTTGATAACAATTAATTTTTAAAGCTAAAAATATGATTTTGGCGGATTTTGAAAGTCTATTGTTCCTTTCAATACATAAAATTATTATTTTTCAATATTTCTCTATTAGGTATTCCGTAGCTTCTGTTATTTCCAAATGAAATAGAAATCTATTTTACATAAAGCATCTGCCTATTCATATAAAATCTTGAAGCGAGAACAGTAATCTTCTATTCACTGTATGAATGAATGTCTTCCAATAAATTAAGTCATGCCTCAAATATATTTCTAAGGCAGTATTATTCTTCACTATATTAATTCTAAAAGTTATGAGAGTTCCAGAAGCACATATTTCTTACAATATATATGTTTCAATTACTTCAAGGTTTGTAATTTCTAAGGTTATATGGAAGGCTTTGTCTTGAAGCACAGAAATGAGTCAACAATTGCAAGTAAATTTGTCCTAACTCGTTATGGGACCATATCCCTAAAAATTAATGCACTAAAGTATTTATAATTATTATAGTAATAGCGATATGAAATTTACAGTCTCCATATGAACACTGAAAACCAGAATATGATTCAAACATAACTTGAAGAAAAGTTAAAAGTACACTATTTGCTAATGTTGAAGGATCAAAAAGTTTTAAAAAGTTGAGATTAGAGTACCATTACAAATAGGTACTCTGACAACCAAGCTATTATGGACGATTTTAACCAGGTTGCGATGATTCATTTATAAATTTAAGACGAAAAGGTTGCACAACATTACATAAATAATTCCTTGGTATCTACATACAGATTTAGCATGTTTTTGTTTGTATTTAATGTTATTATAAATGATTTTTCTGCTTAGCGGTTTTGTAAATTTATATGTACACATATTGATAATCAATCCCGTTATACTCTTGTTTGCAGACGTGGAAAATAAACCCTTGCTCACCAAATGGCTTTTAAAGTCTTTTCAGTTGATTAAAAATAGGTTAATTATTTATGTGTGTCCTAGGTTATAATAGAATAGTTTCATCGATAATTATTGTCTGTTGATGCAACCCTTCTATTGATTCGGAAGTTCATAATTTAAAATAAGTTCGATTGCTGTTCTATAGTTAGAAAAGTAACTGAAAAGTTTCTGTCGATTATTTAATGCTTTTAATGTACTAACTTATAATCTATTTTCATTTGAAAGTACTCAGAGAAATAAAATGTATCACACTATCGCAGTTCTTGGTAGCAATTTCTGTTTCCTATCACAGAACGTTTTCAGGATGAAGTCATCTGTAAATCTACAATCTTTGACGAAATTTGTTCATTGAGTGATAAAAATCGGTCATATCGGAAAAAATTCCAGACTAAACTTTTACTATCTTCAGCGTCTACAAACCAGTCTTTTTTTATAGTTTTTATTTCACATACCTTTATCCTTTCGTGCACACACACACACACACGCAGTTTTTACTATGTTGTTGATAATTTATGATTACATATGTTACTTAATAGTATTTTAATTGAAAAAACATTTCAGTAAAATTTATTTATTGATTCAGAGATGTTAATTCTATCATCCGCAAAAACTCATATACAGGATGATATGGATTTTTTCTTTAAAATATCAAAACAGGATAAACAAACCCTATTATTCGATTTAAATTTTTAGCTATGATATTGACATCTTGTATGTCATACAATTTTTAATTTATAGCTAAGTAATTTTCAGAATTCTGTTTAATATTAAAATTTTGGAAAAGTAAAGGCATGCATGGCATAAAGTATGAGGTATTAAAATACGACATTATAAAAAGGAGTTTTTTGACAAGGAAATCGTTAAAGTGATTGAGGCATGTAATCTCTGCTGTCTTTATAATATTATCGGCAAATTGGAAACATTCCGAGTCTAGACAGTCTTGTTATTACCAAGAGAAAGGAGCCAATTAAATAGGAATTTTATATAGGTGCATTATGGATAGTCGAGAATATCTATTCGACTATTTGCCCTCCAGAATTCAATATATCGATCAAAATGGAATTGAAAAATATATATATTTTAAATTCTTTCTCTTGTTGATAAGCTCTAAGTTGATAGTGCTTAATAACAAACAGAACTTTTCAACTGAAAAAGTCCCAATTCTTTGAAGTGGGAAGTACATGTTATGACGAACTAGCTTATGTATATTACAACACAAAAGTCTGAAATCTTAAATAAATTCTAATATAAAATAGTTAGATTGTATTTTAAAATCCATTGTCCAATATGCATGGTTACTGTCATTTAAATAAGAGGCATAATGCATCGTATTTTTCAAACAGTTAAATGAAAATGAAGACAATTTTATAAGAATGCAAGAAAAATTTTGTAATTTATATTAACAAATGCTTTTGCTATCTGTATGATGTTATTCAATCAAATACAATAATACATTGTGTGAATATAATAAGACTGATATATACAAGAAAACTATTTCATCTGTATTTTAAAATTGCGTAATCCCCCTTTCATATAATAACTTAATTAAAACTCAATAAATAATGCATGTTTAACAAATTATAAAAATATTAAAACCAGTAATAAATGTTTAAAAAAATAAACATAAGCATATGTAAAGTGACTCCGAAAAACAAAAATAAATGTTAAATGCATGTAATTAAAAATCTGGTATGTGTACAATGAATATTTTCACTCCATTTCGTTATTCATCCATTTTGAGTCCTTTTAATGAAAAACCAGTGGTCTGTCTATATGTATTTGGAAGTACAATGCCCTAATGAATGAACATATATATATGAAATTTCGTTGATTACTTGCAATAACCAAGTTATAAAACTTACCAGCGTCAGTCTGCATGTATTCCAATTTTATACCTATTTCTGTGTTTGTTTGTGTAGAGTTAGTGTGAGTATTACAATAATTTAATTTAATTTATTTTCAAAAAACTATTCTATTTTATAACACATATTATGGCTTAGCAAATACACTGTTTAAGATAATTTGCCTACATTAGGCAAGTTGAATATGTATAAAAAATCAATTAAACCAGACACTGAGAAATTATTTCGAAATTAAAAGAATGTCAATAAATCGCAATAGGAGAAAAATGCGTTTTTGTAGAAGACATTATACTTATATCTTTATCTCTTATCTTATATCAATATCCTCTATCTCTTAACTTATATCTTTGATGTCACACATATGTAACTTACCACAAATCACTATAATTGAAAAATTCGGTTTGCTATCCGCAGAATTTGATATAAATTAATTTTGAACGCTAAAATTAAACATCGATATTTCGATCAATTTTTGAATGATTAGTGAACCCTTAATACAATTTTTTTATTAATACAAATTCTTTTGTTTTTAGATATTTTCGAAATAAGAAACATAGAATGAAGCGAACAAAGATAAATATTAATGAAAGTATAAAAATTGAAAGAAAGACAAAATACCATTCATAAAGTTATAGATTACGGGGTTCACAGCGCTGTTAGCGTAGCACAGCCAATGCGAGATTAGGGAGGCTACAGTTGTCAGCTGGGTTTGGGGCAAACCAGTTGTATATCTGAAAGGAACAAAGCAAAATGTAAATTTTTTTTCGCTTTATATCATTTTTATCACAAAGAACATGACGTTTTTACATTATTATTTAAAAAATGACAATGTAATCAATTCCATACAAAAATTAAATTCCATACTAAACAGTTCAATACAAAGAAGTTTGATTCAATACAAAAAGGTACAACTATATACAAAAAACAGTTCAAGCCAATAGAAAAAGTTTAATTCTTCACAAGAAAGGTTGATTCAACACAAACAAATCATTTCTGTATAAAAAAAAATTAGAACTCTGTTTAGAAAGTTCAAATCTATTTAAAAAGTTCAACTCTATACAAAAATGTTCAGTTCTATACTACAAAAGGTCGATTCGACACAAATAAGTTCAACGTTCTAAAAATATAGTAAATTTTATTCAAAAGATAAATTCTATATAAAAAGTACTACTTTATCTGAAATAAAATTCAACTCTAGAAACAATTTTAATTCTCCATAAAAAGTTCAATTTATATACAATATAGATAAATTTGATAAAAAAAAAGTTCAACTACGAAAAAAAGAAAAATTCTGTTTAAAAAATTGTGAATCTATCGAAAAATTGTATTTGATATTAAAAAACGGTTAAATATGCAAAAAAATATAGATTCTCCATAAAAGTTTGCAAGCAATTACGTATTTGGAATTCTCAAATTTCAAACACTAATTTTTAAATCTAAATTCAGTCATCCAACTGTAAAATTTTTTCGTAATTTGATGAAAGCCGATTTCAGTACCAATATTAGCAAAATGCGACATTGAACTTTATCGATAATCAATTTTTACAATTTTTCCACTCCGTGATTTGTTTCTGATTGGAAGTGAAATTTACAACGGCAAAGGCACACAGTAAAAGAAACCTTTCTTTATTAAACTAAACACTCGATTTTTTTTCTTCTAAATTTTGAATGAAATTTCAAACAAATTTGAAAGCACTGAGTTTAAGCAGCGAAGACCGCAGTGATAACTCAAACAGAAATCCAGTATTTGCTAATGCAGCACTGAGAAAAAAGAACAGTTAAACGATCCGAGTTCTTCCTTCACACTATCTCTTTTATAAACCCCATAATTCAATCCTCTTCTTCACTGGTCACTGTCTACTTCACTGAAAATGAAATTCTCAGGAGAAAAAGCAAGTTATAGTGACAAGGCCCTTTATCTTTGTCCCTCTGGATATGTCAAACCCTATTTCAAACGAAAACTTCTTAATCTCAGACGTCAAAGAGAGATACACTTCTCTCAGCTCAGAAAGTGAGCCAATATTGTCAAGCTTATAGAATATAGAACGCTATTTTTGGGAATATCAGAATTAACTGTCGAAATAAAAATGTTGGTAGAGGTGTTACACTAGCTTTTTTTTATTCGTGGTTTTGATACCTAATACTCTCGTTGGTTTCGAGATTGAAATAAGAGACATAATAATATTGGTGAGCATTTCATGCTCAGGAAAATTGTAAGTTGCAGTAACAAATTTTATTTTTCACAAGACTAGAAACAAAGTCTTAACTTTTGACTGCTGTCATGGGTCTCACAGAGCCTGAGTCATTTTTGACAGGTCGCTTTTACCTCTTGAAGTGAATACTGGTCCCTGTCCTATTCAGTACCTTCTTACTACGTTCAACAGAAGCCACATTCCAAGACTACTGTGGCTGCCCCAACTATTTCGTGTTTTGCATTATTTACATTTCCCGCGTGGTCTCGTAGACCCCCTTCACAGCATTTGCGCTACCGTTCTTGTTGAATGAAATCGTCTAATTTGGAGTAGGGAATTTCGGCATAGAGCCTAAAATGGCAACAAACTTTGCTAAAATACGATCTGTGTATCTTACACAAAAAGAAATTCAGGATATTGTTGATAATTGGTTGGAAATAGAGTTTTGGGGCAGCGAAATTTCGGATAATATTATTGAAACGAATTCGGAAATTTAGGCAGATGAAGACGAAGACATTTCAAGTACGTTTTCACAAGAATAATATTTCTACGTAAAAAAATAACTTCAAATGGGATGCCCGGGGGGGGGGGACCTAATCGTGCCGTTAGAACACCAAAATGCAACATAGTTTTACAGTTTCCATGCTTGAAACGTCCTGCAAAATTAGGTCCAAAAGCTGAGCCTGAAGAAACATGGAATCTACTTAACTTATATAGTAATATAAAATGTATTTCATGTTAAGAATTGAATTATCTAAATTTAAAATGTATAAATAATAATTATTCAAAGAATCTTTCATTAATATATTATATTAATCAACTTTATACGCACTTTAGTGAGCGAGGCCTGGGGGACCCCTCCACACTAGTTACGAGACTGTTTATGACACAGCAAGTAAGGGTCAAAATGGCCCTTTAATGTAGTCGAAAACTTCTTTAACCTCATCCGTCAAAGACAGATACAATTTCCTCAACAGACGTGAAAGGGAACAAATATCGCCAATCTCATAGAAAATAGAACACTATTTTTAGGAATACCGTGTACGAACTGTAAAAATAATAATTTTTTGCGATACTTTAATAGCCTTTTGTTCATTTGTGATTAGGATATCCAATACTTTCGTGTCGAGATTATAATTAGAGAAATAACGATATTGTTAAGCATTTGAAACATAAGAAACTAATTCCTATCTACAATAATCTGATTTTCTTCGGACATGAAGTGATGTTTAAAACGGAATTTTTTGTCTCAGGTGGAAATTTCTTTAATCTCAACCTTCAAGGAATGATTCACTTTTCCCAACACAGTACATTAGGTAATATTATCAAGATCGTAGAATATGGATCACTACTTTTGGGAATGTCAGAACGAGCAGCTCAAACAAAAGCTTGGTAGAAATAACTCTATTAGCATCTCTTTCATGCGTGGTTTTCATATCTAATACTCTCGTTGTTTTTAGATAGAAATGAGTGAAATAGCAATATTGTTAAGCAGTTCATGTACAAAAATATTTTTTCTTCCTCAAATTTGTGGTACAATTTTAGTTGTACAATGGGATTTCATTGCTCAAAGTTGCCCTTGTTATGCAAAAAACAAGGATTTCGTAAAGCGATACAGTATCCCGAACCCCGGGGAGACATTGCTCCAAAGTCCAACAAAATAACAAACATATATAATTCTTGTTTTTTAAGTTTTTCAGACCACGAATTTGTTCATTATCATCCAAAGAATCGATTCATATTAAGAAAGAGTGATTTAGACTGATTTAATACAGTAAAAACTGGAAATTTTCGAAATGATATCAAAAACAGAATCAAAGTAACACACCATATTACGTTATGTATTTTGCTTTTTGTTATTTGTGAAAAATGCGTAAGGTATAATACATTTTTATACCTATTACATATTTGAAAAGTGTAGCTCAAGATAGTATCAAATAAAATATTTCTCATATCAGGTCAGTGAACGTAGTTGACAAAATTGAAATTATCTCACAAAATGCCTTGTTTCTCAAAATAAATTAATGTGAACCACCCATAGTTGATATGTGTTATGGGGAAGAGCAATATTACAGCTATAACCCTCTAAGTAGTTTCAACAACAGATCTCGTATATCAAGATCCGATCAATTGTGGTAATATCGAGAAATCCGGACATCTAGGTATTGCCGTTTTTTTTATGGAATTAGATATTACTTTGAAACGTGAAAAAAGGATAAACCAATTGTTTACTTTAAACTTTCAGCTATTATATCATTATGCAATGATTTATATGCATACAATTTTCAATTTAAAGTATAATAATTTTCAAATTTCTTCCCAATTTAAAATCTTTGAAAAGTAAATGCGTGAAGAACAAAAGACACGATACATTAAAGTCTGGTATTAAGTAAAGCGTTAGAGAGAGAGAAAGAGCTCTATTTAAAAGGAAAATCGTTATGGAGGCATGTAATTCCAGTCTTTCTGCAAATCGGCGTTATCGGCAAATTGAAAATAATCCTAGACTAAGTTTTAAGGTTCTTCCCACGATAAATGAGCCAAGGAAATAGAACGTTTAATGTATTGGTGCACTATGGGCAATCAAAGGTATCTATGGGACTATATTATGATATCTAAAGTTTCAATATACCGATCAAAATGAAAGAGAAAAATTATTTTTTTAAGAGGATTCTTTCTAGAGAAAATAAGGTCTAAGTAACAGTGCCTTATAATTTAACAGAACTTTCCATCTGTAAAAGTCCCGATTCTTTGAAGTGAGAAGTACCACTTTGGACGAACGAGATGATGAATATTATGACCAAAAAATCTGCAGGCTGTTTACACATTATCTTTTAACCCTTCATGTGGTTTCGACGAGATATCTCGTCCAACAGATCTGACCAGTTTTGCTAATGAAGAGATACCCTGTCATCAAGACACTATCAATTTTTTGATGATGGTGAGATCAAGATAGGGTCTTGTTTCTATTATTGACCATATATCTCGTCCATTAAGATGTGGTCGATTTTGCTAATGACGAGATACCACGTTGAGACAACCACCTGACGGGCTAAGCTTTACGAGATTCCAATGGAGTGTAGTGCTGCTTTTACTTCACACAATCATATGCCTAAAGAACCACATCTTTCGATTGAAATAATCCAATGTAAAATTCAATGGTAAAAGAGGTCGAAATTGGTTTGAAGATACATATGGAAAACTACAGGTTGCAGAACGGACATATGTGTACGAACCCCTTAGAAGGTAAAAACATTTTTTTTGAAGAATAGAACACACAGACATAGGATCCGTGCATTACAGATTACATTTAAGGACGATGCATCATCAACTTTTCAGATTGCACAATAATTTACATAGTTAAGGGGTACACCTGAATTTTAGTTGCTTATTGGGGCTTTTCTTCGAGAGTGAATTACTGAATAATTCGCCTCTTTTACTTATTACCAGCGGTTAAAATTAATGCTACCCATTATTTTGAGGTTTTGATATTCACCCAAGAATTTAAAAATCTTCTGCTAGAATTATATTTGTGTTCTAAACGATGTAAACATCCTTTTCGAATTCATTCGGGACTGATATCTACTGCGTCTTTTGTATTATTGATACAATCGTTCTTTTACGGAACAGTGGTACAGAAGTCATAGTATCGTAAGAAAGCAATCCACTCAGTATCGTCTTTTAGTCCCTACAGTTTAAGAAAACCGACAGGAGAGTTCTCAAACCTTTCAGATAATTTCTCAAGCGTCTAAAAACTGTCCCGAGATAAGGTTATCTGAGAAAAAAAACATAGGACACAACATTCGAGACATGTCCAACAACAACAATTGAAACTGTCTGCCGCTGAAAAGAATGTTTTCCCAATGCATAAAAGAGATTGCCCCTAATGGAATTCTGTAAAAGATAATAGCGTCATTTAGTGGGAAATGTGATTTTTACGTGGGGAAAAACAAGTAAAAAAGTATTTCAGACACTATTGTTCTGAACTTGGAAACAATTAATTGTTCTGAGACTGAATAATCTTATGCGCTGGAGTACCAGCAACCTACGATAGTCTATATCACATTATTGTAGTTTTCGCAGTATATATTGTGATTAATGATGTACTCAACATAAGACAACTGTTAACCTTTTATATCACGGAATCTATGAGTATAATACGTGTTCCTGAATAAAAGACAGACAAACGGGGAGGGTAATTTAGTCTGTTATTTATAGCTCCTCGTTAAATGAACAAAAAGGCAAAGTAATTAACTAAGCAAGAACAATCAAAAGAAAATCTTCACAAGTAATTACTTGAGGCTTTAGATGGATTAAAAATAATATGTTGTACATGCATATATAAAGCATGCTTGGCAATATGAGAACTTTTTAATTGAAACTTCTAATTTCTGTGTTTTAAATACATTTATTAAAAGGAAAACTCACTTCACTTCAAAAAAACTTTCTCACTTTCTATAAAACTCGTCTACAATGCATGGTTACTTTTTTTTATTTCCTTTCTAAATATCTGAGCCTCTTGAGATTTCCGAGCATTGTAAGTTGCTTTCACATCACAACAATCCTGATGGATTGGCGTCGAAAACTGCCCTGTATTGCCCTACCTCTGGTGTAAATACTTGATCTAAACTATCAGTTCTGGGAGGAAGACAATTTGTTATTCCTATAAAATCCCTAAAGTGACGGAATTTCTCAATTCCAACATTGATTACATCTGTGAGCTGAGAAGTCGAAAGTTCTCAAAATGACCTTGCTTATCTTTCGAAACTAGTATTTGTCATTTTGACTGTCTTTAAACGCTCTGATTTCAGGATTTTATTACATCCCCTGAATACGATTTCCTGTTTTTTTGTATGTTTTTTTGTTTTTTGTGTATAGATTTTGTTTTTGTTCTCACTTTGTTCTGTGTCAATTTTTCAAACTTCGTCGTCCTCTTCTTTTGTCATTTTGTGCTTACACGTTTTGCCCTTCACTTGCCTTTCCACTTCTGTGTACTTAAATGCTTTATGTATGTATTGTGGATTGCTCAGCTCTCCCTTATCCCCGAATCTCCTCCGCAAGGCGGACTATACATCTGAAAGCCTCACAGGTGAAACAGTGTCCGCCTACGGTGTCCAATCAAATCCATTCCTACTAGGATCTTTACTTCCCTTGGAGCAACAGGTCAGTTTTGTCTCTACAAGAAATATCATCCTTCACAAAGTTGACCAGATCTTGGAAGAGATATTTCATCAAAACACTTGGTTTAGTGACGAAATAACTACATCTTTCTAGGGAATCCATGGTCTTCTTTAAAGTTTAGAAAGATTCTATTGGTCCTTGTCTAAGAATAAAATAATTTGGAACGATTCTGTTTGTACTTCCCTTGGAAAAGGATCTTTGTTCATTTCCTTAGAACACAATACCTTGGATGTAAGTTTTTTCCCCTTTCTTTAGAATACAATCCCTTGACGAAACTTAATTGATGTTTCCCAAAGAATAAAATACCGTGAAATGATTATATTGCACAATTCCACAAAATCCTTTGTAGAAAGACTATATAGGTTAGAATGCCGTAATTGGTTAGACGTCATGCTGGCCTATTGCCCGTGTGAACCTCTTAGAGGGTTAAAAAGTATTTGCTACTAGGATCTGTTTAAAATTCAGTCCACGCAATAGAGGATTAATAATTCAAATAACTAGAGGCTAAATTGAGGGCGCTCTGATCCTTGAGACAGTAAAGCACTTTCTGTTGAATGTTGCCTGTGGCTATTACAAACATCGCATCCTCAGTTCACATCTGACTAATTCCTAGAAAGTCATTGATTTTAAGTCCTCGATGACAGGTGGATTAGCATTAGTCTCATCTTCATCTCCCACGAGCAATTTGAGATCCGTCCTTCAGTTCATTAAATTCCATTTGCAATAAAACAGTGTCTACTTATGGGGTATTTGGAAAGCTTACAAAGTCATAGCGCATTGAAATTCATGGTCTCTAGGATGTTGGTTTGAAGAAAACGGAACCTGAATAGCTTTCAAGTGATATTCAATCAGTTTCAAATGAAACCGAATATCTATTTCCATTAAAATGAAATTACTTTCCAAGGAAATCGAAGTACTTTCAAATTTAACTGAATCACCAAATGAAATCTAATCATAGAAATTAACCTCTGAAGTATCTTATCTTATTCAAAACCACTAGTTACCAGTCGAAGCTTTCATCTGACGGACATATTTCATTTGAATTTGAATTTGTAAAATATATATATGCAACACCCTGCATATATACATATATATATGCAACACCCTGAAGGAAGCATGCAAATAATATGAAATTTACAACATGCATTAGCGGAGGTGAGATATGCAAATTATTAGAATTTCAGCGCAGACGCACATTCCACGCCACTTCAAAACGCTTTTTAAGGCTTGGACATTTCGACGATTTCAAGTATGGCAATTGTGTTTTTCTTGTGGTTTAAAAAAACCCGATCAATTATGCCTCGTAGAAAACAGCGATCATCTTTTGATCAAGTATCCGAGTTCGACAGAGGAAGGATAATGGCTTACCGAGATTATGGATTATCTTTCAGGGAAATCGGTAGTAGTGTTGGACGAAACCAAACAACTGTAATGCGGATATGTGATCGTTGGATGCAGGAGGGTAAGACGGACCGACGTGTTCGATCGCATCCACTTCAGTGCACCACTTCACGTGATGACAGGCATACTGTGCGGATGGCAGTGACGGATCGCTCAGCCACATCACGAACCATAGCACAGCACATTCAGTCTGTAACGCATCATCCAGTGTCTGCGCGTACCATTCGATGCTGTTTACAGCAGAGTGGTCTGTCCGCAAGACGTCCATTGCTTATTCTACCCTTGACGCAGAACCACAGACGTCTCCGCCGCCAATGGTGTAATGAAAGAAGGATGTGGACGGCAAAATGGAATAAAATTGTCTTTACTGACGAGTCACGCTTCTGTCTGCAACACCAGGATGGTCGGATTCGAGTCTGGAGACACCGTGGAGAGAGGATGCTGAACAGCTGAGTCATGCATCCTCACACTGGTCCTGCACCGGGTATTATGGTATGGGGCGGTATTGGACATCACTCTCGCACTCCTCAAGTACGCATTGCCGGTACTTTAAACAGCCAGCGCTACATCTCCGAGGTGTTGGAGCCAGTTGTCCTTCCTTACCTTCAGGGCTTGCCCACAGCCATATTTCAACAGGACAATGCGCGACCGCACGTGGCACGCATTGTCCAAGGGTTCTTCGTCAATCACCAGATTGCTTCCCTGGCCAGCTCGCTCTCCGGATCTTTTGCCGATAGAAAACATGTGGTCCATGGTTGCTCAACGATTGACCCAGATTACATCCCCAGCTGCCACACCAGATCAACTTTGGCAACGTGTGGAAGCTGCTTGGTGTGGTGTACCCCAAGAACACATCCAAAGTCTCTTTGAATTAATGCCGAGGCGTGTGGCAGCGGTGATCTCCAACAATGGCGGCTACTTTGGTTAGTGATTTTGGCAGGAACCACACTTCACAGAAGTCTATAAATTTAATCAATTGATACTTGGTCAACATGTTATTTACTAAATAAATTTTGCTGTGATGGGATCTTTTGTCTTTCTTGGTGTTGCAATTTGGGTGGCCAGCAGTGTATATATATATATATATATATATATATATATATATATATATATATATATATAAGGTTTAAAATCGGTGCCTTAGGAAATAAATAGGAGGTTTAAGCAATAAAAATTATTGAACTAAATAGTGTCAAATAACGCTTAATAGATTATAAATTAGTTATTAACCAGTCATAGGTCTGAATAATAAGTATTTTAAAACAATCTAGCGTAAGAGCAAAATGGAAATTAAGGTAAAAATAAATGTTTACTGTAACCCTCTAAAATAGCTTTGAAGGAAGTAAAAGAGTACCTGTCAGAACTTTTGCATTAAAATTCTGATGTTTTGCTAGATTAAAATACTTCACGGAAACAACAACCAATTAACTAAAATATGTAAGACTTCACGTTAAAAACTAAGTGACAAGCTTTATACCTAAATTACATGCCAAAAGTGAATTTTTCACTTTCGCCTCACGAATCACGTTTTTTGAAACCATTTATTTCCTACGTATTCTTGGAACAGTTCAAAACAACCCACAAAACATTTTTATACACATCAAAGAATTAAAGTTGCTTCACCAAATATAGCATTTTTAAAAATAGATATCTCAAGCTTAAAGAATACAATGTCGTTTCGATTTGTGATAATCCACTTTTGATTGGAGGATTATTTGGATGAAGACGATTTTCAAATCTTTTTCTTTCTTCAGCGTAGAACGATAGTTAAAAATGAGTTGAAAGATTTTGAAAAGTAAGCATTTCTTTAGAAACTGTTGGAAAGATAACTTTTATTTCTCTAATGAAGTCTGTGAAACACTCGTATTTTAAATAACAATGGATATTCTGAGTATTTTAAATTTTCCGAATTGCTAATTTGTTTTTGTTTTAATAAGAAAAAAATTGTTAAAATCATATATTTTTACTTTTAGAAATCTGTCAATAAATGAATGAAAGATTCAATATTATATTTTCACACGTATTTATTTATTTATATATATTTTATATTATCATTACTTTTGAATGATATATTTGATGAAATTTTTTTTAATAATTAAAATTGAGATGGGGTTTAAGGTAATATTGTATCTTGCACTTTAAAATCATTGACGTGGAACTGCATTATCTATTGAACCAACTAGCTGTTACAACTTATTTATACCCGTTAAATAAATAAATTAGGACTCAGAAGTTTTTATAAATAATTTAAGAAGACCGACTGGGTCACCTATTCAAACATAATCCCTGCTATCTACACTCATTGCCATAAAAATTTGCGCACGAAGAAATAATTGTGGGATGGTAACGAAACTAGGCACGAAGGTACATGTCGGTCAGATATGCAAATGTTTAGAAATGCAGCGTGATTGCGCATTGCGTAATGCCACTAGATGGCGTTGAAATTCTTTCGCCTTGGAGTATAAAACAGGTAAGCAGAGCTTGTTTGAGTGTACTTAATCTTTTGCAAAGAAAAGGCTGAGGTAGACATGCCGTTACGCCGCCATCGAAGACAATATCAGCAGCTGCCAGAGTTCGAGAGGGGATGAATCATCGGGCTGATGGAAGCTGGGTAGTCAGCTCGGCGAGTAACTCGTCAAGTAGGCCGTTCTGGTTTTACTGTGAGGAGGTGTGGGACCAGTGGATAGAAGAGACGTCATTTACAATGCGACCAGACTCAGGACGCCCTCGACAGACCAGCGTCGAGAAGACCGTCACATCATACGAAACGCACGCGTAGATCCAGCTGCCTCATTGGCCGCTATCCAGACACAGGCAGCACCTTCACTACGGGCCCCTGTGTCTTCCCGAACGATCGCACTGCGCCTGGCTGAAGGACATTTGGTATCGAGGCGCCTATTACGTGTACTACCCACCGACGCCTTCGTTTGGAGTGGTGTCGCGCTCGACGGGATTGCACTGCAATGGAATGGAACCAGGTCGTCTTCAGCGACGAATCTAAATTCAATTTAAGCAGTGATGACAAACGTGTTCGTGTGTGGAGGCCCCGTGGTGAACGCCTCAATCCTGCCTTCGCCTTTACAGCGACACACCGCTCCCACAGCTGGTGTGATGGTATGGGGTGCCATTGCTTACGATACACGGTCACCCCTAATATTGATCCATGTCACAACGACAGCCCAGCGGTACGTTCATGACATCCTTCAGCCACATGTGATTCCACTCATGGCATGGCTCACAGGAGCCATTTTTCAACGAGACAATGCTCGGCCACACACAGCAAGGATGTCACAAGACTGCCTCCGCAACATTACCATCCTTCCCTGGCCTGCTCGATCCCCAAATTTTTCACCAATCGAGCATATCTGTGATCATTCGGGACGGGAATTTGGACAACCTACGAGTTTGGTCAAACTAGAGGTGCGTTTACAGCAACTGTGGAACGAGATATCGCAGGACATCATATGGAACTTGTTTGCCTCAATTCCCGCTCGTATCGCATCGTGCATTTGCGCTAGAGGTGGTCCAACAGAGTACTAAAACTTCTGTTAATTTGTACTTTTTTCTGCAATAAATGATCCTTTTTCTTTGATTTTTTCTAATCACTTATATCAAAGTAGTACGCATATGTGTAAAATTTCTTTTCATTTCGAATTTCTTGGTGCGCAAATTTTTATTGCAATGAGTGTATTTAAGAATTTTATTTCTACATGCACCAAAAACGTATTAAAAGTTTAGATCGGGAAAATTACTAATGTGACAAAACTTTTTATTAAAAGGTTATTTTAGAAACGAAGTTCTTAACTGTAGAGAAATAATTATTCCAGACAATTGTACTGAGTGGCCAAGAGTCTCCAGAAGAAGCAGCAAGTTGAGAGAAATTTTTTTAACTAAGCTTTGAATCAACCATGAAAAAGCTATATAGTTTTATTAAGGCTTTTCACATATTAGACGGTTGTCGGCAATATGGTCTTAAGACACTTGGGGAGAGGCATTGAAATCTAGTTAAATTAAAAATTTTATAGTGCAGTCTGTTGTCTAAGTTTAAAAGAGATGAATATTTTTATTACATTGATATTAATAAAGATATACAGTGTGCCAAAGGATTTGGGAAATTTTTATAAGCTAGCTCCTTCTCGCTGCACAAAAGCTAAGCTTTACACGAGATCATCATTGTTGGAGAGCGAGTTTCAACGTGCGATTAAGCTCATTTTAACTTAATCTATTTCGTTAATATTTATTGCACGTGCCAATTTTTCCCGCTCGTATAATGGAGAAGTTGCGGATCTGAGGAAATTGCTCAAATTTATAAATTCCTGGTAATTTTAGCTTCACTTTTTTCGAATATGCCGTTTAAAATGTCGGAAAGAAGTTAAATAAATCACAAATTTAGTTTTAAAAAAGCGAAAAATGACGTAATCGCACAACGCTACGTGATTGGCTCTGACGTCACTGTGCATGAAGTATCAATATTTACATGTTGAAACTGATGCTGTTTTCGCTCGTCTTTTTTCCACTTTAATCCTTTTATCGTTTTTAACTAAATTTTATACTTGTGTTTAACTTTTATAATCATCTTTCGTTTATTTTATTGTATATTTCGTTTACGATGTCGATTTTACCGGGAATTGTCAAAAGCCAATATGATAACCTTCTCAAGATAGATACGATTTCCATGTTTTCTTTCTTGGGAAAAAATCCGGATTTTTTGGAGCAGAAATACGAGGAGTTAAAGCTATGAGGTATGTATGATCTTTAGAAACATTCATAAATTGACAAAACTAATTGAGATTAAGGAAGTTCTCCATTAATACTTAAAAATTTAATTTTTATTGCACATTTAAACACTATAATACTATTCTGCCTGTAGGCCTATAACTGACTTGTACTAGTTCACTGTTTACTAGTTCATGACCCCGTTTCTTTGCGTAAGTCCACGCTTTTCTTTTAACTGGATCCTTTGGAACGCTAAAAAACAGCTTATCAACTGAATTTGAAGTTGTGTTTACGCAACAAGGTACAATCCAGTACTTATAAGGTGGTTTTTAATTCTCACTCATTACAAAAAAAAAAGATAGATAAAGAATTTCCACAGAAAATCAAATGGTAATCACAGAATCTAACAAACAACGTATTGCGCTGTTTGTTTACATGCACAGTGACGTCACAAGAGCAGCCATTGCAAAAGTAGCGTTTTCGCGCCAAATGCCCAACTGCAAACTTAAACAATTTTTAATTAATTATCCACATTCAAAAATTAAGAAAAAAATATACCATTAATCCTGTTTTTTTCTCTTCTACCAAATAAAAATATAAAAAAACCCAATGCAAATTCCTCATTCCGACAGTATATTTTTTCGTATTAAAAGTAACATTGCGAATTCGGAGTTAGGTAGAATAGAAAAGAAGTTTTCTTTAGTGGAATTCGAGGGAAATAGTCCGTTTCGTCTTAATCTAAAGTGCGTCCGTGATAAATTGATTCTATTTCGGCTTTTATAATGCCAATACCACTCGCAGATATGGATTAAAGGACTGTTTGATATTCGGGGCACGGTCTGTATAGCTTGTCTATTAAGTTCTTTGGTATTGTAACTTGCATGTACTTTTCACGGTACAGCTGCAGTCTACGTTTATAGCGGTGGCAACGGTTTTGGCGCACTTCTAGTAACGAGTTATAGCAGGCTAAGTCATCCCATCTGTATTACGGTTATTGCGGTTTATATGGCAACCTTGGAAAGTCGAAAGATTATACTTTCATTTCGAATAGTCCAGAAAGGTTTTTTCAAAATTCGTTAAACTGTCGTTTGACGTTCACCAAATGCATTTCTGAAGCTCATTACTTTCCGTTGTAGAAATAAAAATTTTTGTTGGAATAATTTTTTCCTTGGCGACTTTCGAAGCGCGTTAAAAACCAAGAAGAGCCAATTCTTTTGCCACCGACGTAGACTGCAGCTGTACTCCTTTCTCCCACCCACTATCAATCACTGTTTCACTACGAGAGCCATTCGTTAAGAGATTGAAACAAATACATACTACCATCAAAACATCTGACTGTATGTTTCTAAATAACAATATCGATTTCATCCTATTGGTATCTGGTTTTGACAATGTATGTTCTCATTTGAAAAATTGTTAGCAGATCTCGATGGACCAGATGTTGTTGAAAGAGGTATCTCGACATTTGTGAAATCAATAGCAGATCTTGATGAACGAGATATTGCGTCAACAGTAGAAAACTGTCCAGATCTTGAGATCATGAAGGACGAGATATCTCGTCATTAGTAAATCCATCAGCAGATCTTGATGGATGAGAGATCTAGTCATTAGAAGAAAACTGCACAGAGGTCGTAATCATCAAAAATCAACTATATCTTGTTGAGGAGGTAACTCGTCATTAGCAAAGCTGCTCAGATCTTGATGGAAAAATATATGAAAATCACTGAGAAACCACTTGGAATGTTAATAATTGAAAATTCTTCTGATGAGCTAAATCAATTTCGGTGGAACATCATAGACCATCCAATTATTTGGAAATTAATAACCTTTCTCTTCTCTGTTCGCTCTTTTTACCGTTCATAGCTTTAATTATAAGGATTCCTCTGTAAATTCATCATGCCTTCGTTCTGGTTGCAATACCTCACAGACAGCTCAACTTGAAGTTTATTTTTAAAACACGAATTCGGAACTGCGTAGGTTTGGAAACAAATGAAAAGGTTTATTTACTTCGCTTCGGCTCATTTATTTCGCCAGAGGAATCACGTGATGCTTCACCAGATCGTTGCCATAACGCGAGTACAAACGAAACCACGAAAGAAAAATATATTGGGAGATTGCAAGTTAAACATTGAGAATTTTAAATACATATTTATATTTCACTGAGAGGCCTGATGGGTATGCTTGTCTCTCCTTGATTATTAGCTGTGCGAGCGCTAATTAGATCGGGACCTACGGGTTAAAGTAGATTCCATAAGGGCCCCGGATCGCGAACTAATATAGAATTAATTACCCTACCAGACTCTTCCATACTATATGATTTTATTAATTGCTTATATCCTTTGATCGCGAAGTGTCTCTACTCACATTTTATACCTTATTTTAATCAATTTATAATAAGTATAACATCTGTATTCACTAAGGGATTCGTCAATTTTCCAGCTTAGTTTAAACATGTTTGAGTGGAGGTTAGAAGATTCGTAATGGAGGATATAGACTCTCTGGTAAAACTCTTCAACAGTCTGATGACAGAAAGTGTAGCAGGCTTAGCTATTACTCCAAAAATTAACTTACGATTGGGTAGTATATATATCACTGAAACCCAACCCTACCATGAAGTACTTTTTGGTCGACACTAAGTTACGCATATTCATTCCAGCTTGCTATAGAAAGCAATAAAATACCTGGGAAATAGTAATCTTCGCAAAAAAGAAAATACGAGCGAAAATAGATTTAGCTTAAAAATATCTAACAGCCTTTGAGGTTAAGGTATTTTGCTGCACCAAACACAAAACAGACTGTGTCAAGAAATCTAATAGCCTGCGAACAACGAAGTGGATGAAATTGAAGACGTTCATAATCTAATCGTGATACCATTACAAAGGTGCGCTTTTTGCTATGATTATTATTATTTGCTATCATTATTATCAACATCAGTAAAGGTATACGAAATGGTGTTGCATATTTTTGGAAAATTTGATTTCACTCAGAGGTATGGAAACCATTTACGTGAATACAGATGTTATACTTATTATAAATGGTTTCCATACCTCTGAGTGAAATCAAATTTTCCAAAAATATGCAACACCATTTCGTATACCTTTACTGATGTTGATAATAATGATAGCAAATAATAATAATCATAGCAAAAAGCGCACCTTTGTAATGGTATCACGATTAGATTATGAACGTCTTCAATTTCATCCACTTCGTTGTTCGCAGGCTATTAGATTTCTTGACACAGTCTGTTTTGTGTTTGGTGCAGCAAAATACCTTAACCTCAAAGGCTGTTAGGTATTTTTTAAGCTAAATCTATTTTCGCTCGTATTTTCTTTTTTGCGAAGATTACTAATTCCCAGGTATTTTATTGCTTTCTATAGCAAGCTGGAATGAATCAGCGTAACTTAGTGTCGACCAAAAAGTACTTCATGGTAGGGTTGGGTTTCAGTGATATATATACTACCCAATCGTAAGTTAATTTTTGGAGTAATAGCTAAGCCTGCTACACTTTCTGTCATCAAACTGTTGAAGAGTTTTACCAGAGAGTCTATATCCTCCATTACGAATCTTCTAACCTCCACTCAAACATGTTTAAACTAAGCTGGAAAATTGACGAATCCCTTAGTGGTTAAATTTATATTGTTTATATGTTTGGTCACTATCCTGCAGTATACATCTCCGATTTCTGTGCTCGTACATTAGTGAAATGTATGTAACGTACTTTAGTGAAATGTATGTAACGCACTTCAGTGAAATGTATCTAACGTATTTTAGTGAAATATGTGTAAGTACATTAGTGAAAAGTATGTAACGTACATTAGTGAAATGTATATAATGTACTTTAGTGAAATGTATGTAACGTACTTTAGTGAAATGTATGTAACGTACTTTAGTGAAATATGTGTAAGTACATTAGTGAAATGTATGTAACGTACATTAGTGAAATGTATGTAACGTACTTTAGTGAAATGTATGTAACGTACTTTAGTGAAATATGTGTAAGTACATTAGTGAAATGTATGTAACGCACTTCAGTGAAATGTATGTAACGTATTTTAGTGAAATATGTGTAAGTACATTAGTGAAAAGTATGTAACGTACATTAGTGAAATGTATATAATGTACTTTAGTGAAATGTATGTAACGTACTTTAGTGAAATGTATGTAACGTACTTTAGTGAAATATGTGTAAGTACATTAGTGAAATGTATGTAACGTACATTAGTGAAATGTATGTAACGTACTTTAGTGAAATGTATGTAACGTACTTTAGTGAAATATGTGTAAGTACATTAGTGAAATGTATGTAACGTACATTAGTGAAATGTATGTAACGTACTTTAGTGAAATGTATGTAACGTAATTAGTGAAATGTATGTAACGTACTTTAGTGAAATGTATGTAACGTACTTTAGTGAAATGTGTGTAACGTACATTAGTAAGATGACATTTGAGAACTTTTCATATTCCACCCTACACGGGTTTGTAATGTGTAAAAACGAACGATTTTCAATGCATATTTCCTAAGGAACCATAAAGTTTTGTTGGATCCATTGTATAATGCAAACTGGAAACTAATCGAAAATGCAAGATAACATCTTTTAGTCACGTTGAAAACTTACCTAGTACGTTAGGAGCTTAGGTAAAATAGAATTAATCGCATAAGGATTTGATCTTTGATCAGAGTATGTGGACTCAAAGTATGATTGTAAAACTTTTCGTGTGTGTAAGGTTATTTACATGACTTTGTGTTAGTCACAATTTGGCCAAATATGGCCCTTAAAAACAATTCCAAAAAATAAAAAATGCTGTATCGTAAAATATAATGATGAATTATTATTTATATCTTCCCTGTTAGGGTGCCCATCTCCTCATACTAAAATGTTATAAGACTATAAACTTACAAAGTACAGGTTTGTGCATACATTTCGAGGTCGTTGTCAGTGGAATTAAATTACATGTACACGGAGTTTATGGTTGTTTTAAGTATCGTTTTTGCATGTTCCCAAAGAATTTTGGAAAATCATTTTTTTACATTGTAGAATTTTTAGAATTAAATGGCCTTTGAAAGTGAGACTTTCGAAGAAAAGCAAGCATAGCCAGGAAAACCTTCTTTCGCTCCACTATCCCATTAACCGGGTCTGAAGTTGAAATATATCACTTGTTTAATCCTGGTACTTCCAGCGAGGATTAAAGAAGCCGAAGGATTGTATTGGTATCCTGAAAATTACCTACATCAAAGCCTCTATCGAAACGAAAAACGCAGGATATTGGATGTATTCGTAATTGCAGCATTATTTAACACACAAGTTCGGGAATTTTACTAAAGATAAAAAAACGTAGTTCCAAAGAAAGCTGGAATGGAGTCATAAATTTCTAACAGACAATTACTGTATCTATTATGTACTTGAAATTGAAGGAACCCACCGAGAAAGAAAGCAATGAACAAGAAGAAAGAATTTAATACCATTACTTAAAGTGAATGTGTTTACATCAATGAAAATGGACATTCTTACAGGAAAATACTTCACAGCAATTTTACAGCTTTCAGCTATATATATTTCCAGAATTTTTCTTGTATTGAGGTTGTTGTTGGCTGGACTGGGCTTTATGGCTCAATCACCATGTTATAACACATTCGTACACATCACATTTTCAGATGTCCCTGGCATTTTCATTACGAAGTAAATATTTTCACTCTAACAGATCACAAAAGGTACACGATGTCTTCGCCTTTCACTAGTTTACCAGGAATTAATTTAAACCTCATTAATTTGACAGTGAAAATAATGCTCACTTAAGAAATGTGTGTGCTGAAGGTTGGACGAAATACAACAATTAAAGTTTAATGTTAATTAATGTTTTAGTGAGATTAATTAGTTTTCAGAATTTACGACAGTCTAGTGTCCAAAATATGCAGGAAAATTATGTGGTATGACCATGGAATTCAGATGTTTTGTGTGGTTATTAAATACTTGAATCCCTTGGAATTATAACCTGAAGAATTAGCTGTCGAATTCTAACAATTAATAAAATGACTAATCATTAGAATTTGGCGTCAGAAATTGGTCAACTTGCAAAAAGTAATAATGAACGCCGAGAACTCATTCTGAAAAAGATATGATAAAAAAAACCCCATCTATAGAAACCTTGTGGACATTGTGTGCTGGAAAAAAGGTGAGTTGTCATTTCGACCATCCTGCGTTACATACAATAATTTTTTACGTTTATAGTATCTCAAGCTTGAACCATGTCTCTGCGCTAACGAGAGCTTAAGGTTAGTTGGTTTTTATGGTAGAAGGGCCACATATGCCCAAGCTTCACCAAACAGCGTCAATAAAATGGACATACTCACTCAACGAAGTTTAATGACACAGAACTGATAGAAATACATTCAGGTAGAAATTGTATTTACAACGCTTACAACCAACAGATTGCAAGCACAGTGGGCGAAGGCACCAAGCAATTGAGTGCATGGATTAAAAGAAGAATCTTAAATACGGTCAATGAGTTAACAACGTCATCTTATACAATGAAATGTTGAAGAATACTTTTAGAAATGAAATATTCGAAATTCAATGCTTAAAAGTTCTTTATTTAGTCGTGGAATGAAAATAGATAAATTAATTAGTATATCATGAAATATTATGTGAGTTTTAGGATGCACAGACCTGCTTTTGTAACTTTTCTAGTGTGTTTTTCTGTTTTCTGTGTCAGCAAAACTTTCTGTGAGTTTTTATGACCATTACTTGGCATTCTTGCATGTTGGCTTAACTTGGCGGAATATGGATTTTGCACCATAAAAGAAACTAACCATGAAATACTTTGTACCTAATGCGTGGTATTAAAAAACATTTTGATTCTAGATATTCTATACATTGTTTAGTTTTATATCGATTAAAGTCATGGAAAAGAGCTAACATTCGTATTTTTTCACTTTTTCAATTATATTGGCTAAGGCTTTTGATTCTATTATTTTCTAAATTTAAAAATTTAAAGAAATTCATAATTGAGCACTGTTTTTAGTTTTTGTTCCGTTATTATATGGAACGACATTCAATTTTTTAAGTATTATACTGAAGGATATGCTCGAATTCTATTGTTCTTTTGTTGTACTGTAATAATATTCAGACTTGAATGGCTCACGCGATTTGTAATTCACAAGATTCCAATCTCTCAACGATTACGTGAAAACAAAGATCAGGTTAGATAACTCTTTATTCTAAGTCATGTAAACATTTTGCAAACATTCTAAAAGAAAAAGGTGTAAGAGATGTACAAAAATTATCACAAATCCCCATGCTTATACATATAATATACACACACATTTGTAAAACTAATGTTTAGCACAGTTTTGAATTTCTGTCCAGCTGTGATGTGGTAAGAGCGATAATTGTAAGTTTCAATAATTTATAACATTAGATACAGTTAAAAGTTATACCACGCACTATGGAATATGCAGGAATATGCATAAATATTAAAAGATTTTGATCGATAGGCGAATATTTCCTAATAGTTTCCCTTATTATATAGATCAAACTAATTATATTCCTTCTAAACCATAAACTCATGAATGTAAATACTAATATCATTACATTTTCGAGTTTGGGTCTTTTTTATTACACTTTTGAAATAGAAAATAGTTGTAGAAAAATGCAATCCAGTTTGGAAAATCATAATCTTGAATTAAGCTCATTTTGTACTCTATCCCAAAATTAAAAAAAAAATTAACAAATCTAGTTTTTATTTTTTCTTACAATTTATTAGATTGAATTTAAGTTTATAAAGTTAATTAAGATGGGATTTTATTCATAAGTACATAGAATGCTGGTGATTAAAGATGTTATGAATATGCAAATAAGGAAGATTCATCTAAAGAAGTAAGAAAAAATGAAGCAGAAGCGACGAGATCTAATTACGATAAACTAATAAGCAAGATACTAATCTTCAGTTCCTCTTAAATATTAAATTGTTTTGTTTAAAATGCTTACTTTTGATTTTTTAATTTATTGCTATATATTTATATCAAAATTATGTAAAAGACATTTTTCTCAACTTTAAGAAAGTCAAAATAGTTTGTAGGAAAAATTTCGTTTCCCATTCTGATTTTAATCTGGTTGCTAATTTCAGGAAATATCTGCATCAGCGATGTCAAAATATTAAGTTTAAACTTATAAGGGACAAATTTTTTTTTTGTCCAATCTATTCTAATATATAAAACCAATTGAAAAATACAAATAAAAATTACCTTCCTAATATCGAACACACATACCCACAAAACATATTGCAGAGAAATATTTCAGACTACTTTATTAAATAAAATTATAAAGCATAAAGAAATTAACAGTGATCAATTGTATAACTTTCGGATTTTATATAAATCAGACATATAGATAAAGTCAACCCTTTAAGTTTTAAAGCTGTTTGTATAAATATCATGAGTTTGGGTTTACGATTCAACACACTGAGTGAACTTACAATTTTTTGGAACGGAATGAAAATATATGGATGACAATATACAGGGGATGGAAAAAATTTGGAAAATACTCGTGAAATACATGCATTAAAAGAAATATTTAAGAACGTCATAAATACGCTGCTCAGGTCAGTCGTTGCCGGGGCACTGTCCTGTAAAGTTGTAATTGCATCATATCAGAGCAAACATACTTCGAAAGTGGGCATATTGTTGGAGCTCGTCTGGTGGATACTTTTGTAAGCAAGATAGCTGAAGTGTTTAGTGCTTCAAGAGGTACTGCATCTAAGATTTATTCCGCATATTTGAAAAGCGGAAAAACATCATCCACTAAAACACAGCGCGGACGAAAGTGTGTGTTGAGTGATCGTGACAGACGATCATTAAGGAGGATTGTGACTGAAAATAAGAAGCCACAGCTGCAAAAATTACTGCTGAAATTAATGTCGTGCTCACAAACCCTGTGAGTACCAAAACAATAAGAAGGGAGCTCCATAAACAGGGCATTTCTGGCCGAGATGCAATTCAAAAACCATTCATCAGTGATGCTAATGCCTGTAACAGGAAAAAGTGGTGTTTAAGTCATAAAGCCTGGACTTTAGAGCAATGAAAGACAGTAATTTGATCGGATGAGTCTTGTTTCACACTGTTTTCCCAAGACTATAATGCTTGTTGCCAAGAGTAAAACATGGCAGGGGTTCTGTGATGGTTTGGGCAGCCATATTGTGGTTTTCTATGGACCCCATGATTACTTTGTAAGGACACATAAAGGCAAAGGTTTATGTGAACATTTTGGCCCATCAAGTTCATCCCATGGTACAAACTTTGTTCCTTAATGGTGATGGTGTCTTCCAAGACGACAAAGCCCCTGTTCACACAGCTAACTTCGTCCAGGACTGGTTTTGAGCACGAGGATGATTTGTCACATCTCCCCTGGGCACCACACTCACCTGACCTCTATATTATTGAATCTTTGTGGACTACATTGGAGAGGAAAGTGCGTTATCACTATCCACTTTCAACCGTTTTGCAGGAAGGATGGTGCAAGATTCCCTTGGCAAGCATACAGGAACTGTATTTATCCATTCCGAGAAGACTGCAAGCTGTTTTGAATGCCAACGTTTTTCTTACACCATATTAGGCAAGGTTACATGTTTTTTTTTATGTATTTCCATATTTTTGTTCCACCCCTGAATCTCCTGTTAGGACTTACTAGATTTAAAAAAAATCTTGTCGTGGGAACAAAATGATGCAGATTTGTTATTATTTTTACTTCAATGTCAGCTTATGGTTGTATATACATTCAAGCTTTCCATTTCCCTTCTAATACCTGCTTATGATTGTGTTTTATGACACAAGAGATTTATTTGGCCAAACTGTGCAAACACAAGGACACAAAACACCTTCCAGTTAATGGACATCCACAAGGAAAGTTTTTCTGGCACAGTAGAGTGAACCAGCCTACAACACATAGCTTTCTAGAGCAGTAGGAAGAACCACTAAGCCACGCCAACTTATGGACATTTAGTCCTTCAAGTATTCCGTTGGCGAGGACGGGTCAGTCTCAGTGTTAACCTGTGCCACTTTTTATTGACTGTTGCGACATGATTGAATGGAGATTTATGAACATAGTCCTTCAATAGTAAGTATAGTCCATAATAGTTCGTATAATTTCATAAAGATTTCGTACGTCAATCGGACATATGGGAGCATACCTCCTTTCATGTGTCCTCTTGAAGAAACCCAAAAATTCATGCACCTAACCTGAGACTAGTAAGCAAACGCAGACACTAAGCAGTGAAATACATCCTTCCACATTATCAAGCAGTTTCTGACATACCATAATCTAAAATTGAAATACATATTCTACCAGTTTCTCAAGAGTCCCTTAGCCGTTTGGCCTCTGGTGATTAAGATTGGTTTTTATTACTTACTCATTATAAAAGAGAGAGAAGAGACATTACCAAAGAAATCGTAATTTTAATAACAATGCTCACATCAGTGACAGTTCATCAACTCTCGAACCCCATGCAATAAATGACAGGAAACCTTAAAAGTTAGAAACTTAGTTCCCACTTTTCGAAGTGGAAGCGGATACAGACAAGTATGGGTACAGCCACACTCTACGTTTATGAGAGATGGCAACGGCTTGGTTTAAATCACATTTATTTAATGGTTTGAAGGTAAATCTGACAGTGTAGATAGAATTTCCTGTCCCTGTTAGTCTATTGTATAAATATCACTGCCTAAGTACTTTCGAGTTAGAAATCTAGTGTCTAACTAAATTCTAAAGTATTATGGTGCAGTTTGACCAAACCTGACCCGTTCTTCATAAAAATCAACCAACCAACCAAGCTAAACTAATTTGCTTTCGAATTATATTTAACCTTCTCTTGAAAATTGGTATAATTAAATATGAGGATTTAATATTTTAAATAACAACGAACTCTCTTAAATTCGAAAAAATCATGGAAATCAGATCAATAATAAATCACAAATTTGTAATGGCGATAAAAGGATTTCAAAATAAAAAGTAAAATATACTTAATTCCAGATTTTCTATCTTATTTTTGTCTTTTTCTTTTTCAGTTAGATTTTCTACAGAATGGGACATTTGTTTTAAGTAACACTAAACGATATTTTTAAATAGTGTAACGCTTGTATTTGTATTGTATTATGATATGTTTTGTTCTGTAAATGATTTTCTGTTGAATTACATTTGAAAGTGAAAATCTAAAATTTAGAACTCATGCATTTTTTTGTCAAGCAGTTATCAAAAATACATTACTTATGGTAAAGATTTTCAAATTTTGCAACTGTGGAATAAAAACTATGGTAATACCGATAAAATTAAGCAATGAAAATACACATAATAGTATGAAAATGAAGGTACAATATGGATAATAACACATACAATATAAACATGAAATTGTTAACTAAATATGTAAAGAAATTTATTAATTTTACTTTAAGAACTTCAAGATGCATTGGAAGACATTTATTCTTGAAGTGAGTGATCGGTTCATATAATTAGGAAGAATATGGTCCGATTCAAGAGAAACCTATAAGCCATTGCAACGTTCCATTACCTGATATTTTGCAAATAATATTTAGTAAATCATTAAATTTTCCTGATCAGCTAAACGAAATTTATTATAAATATCAAGACAGTACAATTATTTACCGTACCAACCACAGATTATTTTGCTATTTGAGAAAATGTTCTGTGAATATCACTAAAATCATGTTTTGAGGGATTTCTACATCGCATCGAATGTATCGTTTTGCTATCTACATTCAGGCCCTGATTTATCATTAGGCCCGTGAGGCACGGGCCTAGGGCCCCCATAATTTAGAGGGCCCCTAAATTTCAAAAGTATCTAAAATTTTTTTAAGTTTTTAAGTAGTTACATAAATTATTGGGTATTTACGTAAATGTCCGTCGACCGTTTCCCCCACTATCACATTCTTGTAATTACATTAACTATCTATTATGTTTTTAATTTTCATCTGCTTTATTTTGTTTTGCCAAGAGTTATAAGTAAGTCACGATTTTCTCAAACTTTTTGGCGACATCTGTGAAACGAACAACAGTCAAATACGTAAGTACCAATTATTGCTATAAAATTAGTTTTTGTGGTGAACAAATAACATGGGGGGAGGCCCTTCCTACGTGTTGTGCCTACTATACCAAATTTTCTAAATCGGGCCCTGTCTACATTAACTTCTTTCTGCTTTTTTTCATCTTTACAGATCTCCTCCTAAATTCACCTTCAAATCAAACACGCCTTCGTTAGTTATGAATGTGATACTTGACAGAACTTAAATGAAGTAACTCTTTAAGTAACTCTTTAAGTATATGAGTTTGAAGTCACCCATCAAAAATTAGTTTACTTTAAATCCAGTGAAAAGTTTTTCAAGTAGGCAGTTTGATTTACGAACGAAATTACGTGAGGCTTGATGGAATCGTTGCCAAATAATAAATATAAATGAAGCCCATTTTCGCGCCATGAAAGAAATACGTAGGTAGGTATTTGATTAAAATCACAGTGGAGCGACTCAGTGGGCTATTGCCGACGGTCCGGGCTCAACCACCAAAGTGAAGGGTCCAAAGACAACACTATGTAATTTTGAACCATGCAATGTAAGAGGAAAAAATGATTAGATATTTACTTCGAAAGTCTGAATATACGCTCTTATCTGATTTGGAAAAAAATATTCAAGACTAAATTTATTTCTGATAAACGTGTTTAGCTTTCTAAACTGACAATTTGACAAACAAACAAAATTGGTGCTTTTCACTAAAACATATACCTATACTACTTCAGAATTTCTTCCTCGGATCAATATATATATAGTGAAATGCAATTCTTCTTCAATCCATTCTAAAATGCATAAAAACATGACTTTTCTAAACTTTTCGATGGACGTAACGCCCTTTCAAACTTTTCCGCAAGTTTCCAATTTCTGTACCTCTCATATTTTGACAGCATATTTTATGGATCGTGTTGAGAGGGAAATTCCAAACCCAAGTTACCACCAGAAAGAAAATCAGAACTTAAAAAATGGACTAACCTATTTCTACTAGTACACGTTTGATTCATTCGTTTTCAAGTTTACATGCTGTTTTTTTCTAATTAATCGATTGCAAATTGGTGGAAAATTATTAGTGTGTAATTTTAAGAAGTTTTATTTAATACTGTTGCAAAGAATTATTAGATAAATATTTAACTTAATATTAATATTAACTTATTATTAATATTAACTTAAATATTTAACTCTCGTGGTGGTTGTCGCGACGAGGCATCTAGTCACCAGTAAAACTGACCAGATCTTGTTGGACGAGATATCTCGGTCGTAAGAAAAATCCATCACATTTTGGTCTTGTAATCATAAAAAATCAGCAATATCTTCACGACGACGTTTCTCGTCATTAGCAAAATGGTTGAAATCGTGAAAAAGAGCTCTCGTCGAAATCACTTGGGGATCACTTACCATGTACTGTTCGTAGTACAACAAATTCTCTTAATATATGTACATGAAATTTCCATTAGGATCATATAAAGGTGCGTATACATTTGCGAGTCGAACCGTTCACAAGCCGCTCGTGGAAATTATTTTCACCACGAACTTCCAGTGATCCATGGGAAAGGAAGGAACTAACCGCGAACCAACAAGGTCAAGCCAAACGTCATTCGTCAATCTCCAGTAATGGCGATGGATCCTGGAGGCTCGCGAGCATAAAGAAAAGCAAAGAACTACTCATAACACCGTTCAAATTTGAAGCGAGAAGGCCTTTGTTTTCGTCAAAAAAACGACAGAAAACGGATATACACGAGCGGTACACGAGCCGTTCGTTTAAAGCCCTAAGCCCCGTTTAAATCTAGAGAACTAGAGGCTCGCGAACGGTTCGCAAATGTATACGGGACTTTAAATGATTCATTTTAAATTAGGCAATACATTTCCAAACTTCCAATACCAACATCCAATTTTGATGTGAAATTTCGAATGTGTAGCATAATTTTATATTGGACTAGCAAAATACCCGACCTTGCTCGGTTTGAATTGGTTTACTCTAGATTGAAGAGATAATCAAAATATATAATGACTTACGTTTTTTGTAGAATAAAAATTTATTTTAACATCTTTCGCCATCTTTATATTTTCTACAACTTACTTTGGACACAAATTCTACACATGCATATCCATTCATGTAATACATTTCACATACATCGCACAATTGCTGTATGACAAAGCTACAAAATGACGAAAGGTGATACTAAGGTTACTACTATAAAAGACGATTTATAGGAAGATTTGGAATTCCCTTTCTTAAGTTCTTTTCATGTTCAACTCAATTAATTAAAATTACGATTTACGGCGAGTGCTCTCGCACTCATAGTCAACAAAACAATATGTTTTTACTTGTGGCACTCTTGCCTCCGGTATGCGACATTGTGAAATTTTGCAATCTTCTAATGTCATTATTACAACGAATTTTTTAATGTTTGAAAAAGTTCCAGTTTGGATTAATAAACATTATTATTCTTTCAATAAAGGCATTATTCTTTAAATAACGGCATTATTCTATAAATAACGGCATTATTCTTTCAATAACGGCATTATTCTTTAAATAACGGCATTATTCTTTCAATAATGGTATTACACTTAAAATTTACTGAAAATTTATACTGACTTACCTAACATTTTTAAGTCTGATACTTTGTGGTGCTGTTGCGTGTGATGAGAAGGAAAACACATTTATTAAAATAATAAATATTTAAAACAGGAAACAGCGAAGTAAAACAAAATAAAAGATGTCGCAAAAAATTGTTCTAAAGATATTAATTTGTGATTCAATTTTATCTCTTGATCTCGCACAGTTGCCACAACTTACAACTAAAAGTGTACAAAATTTAGAAATGTGAAATTAATTCAGAGCGAAAGAACCAGAAAAAATATCACTGCTCGCGCGATCTTGTTCATTCACGTTTATTTGAAAAATATCGTCTGTCCCAAATATTCTTAAATCGTTTTCATTGCGCAAAGAATAAAAATAAGACTCGAAATAAATGAAGTATCAGAGATGAAATTCCATAAAAAAAAATAATTTTTTGAAGAATAATTACTTTTTCAGCAGTACTGGTAAAGCAATCGAAGTAATCGTAATATTCAATAGACATTCCAATTTTTCCCAAACTACCAAATTATAGTTGATTTAAGTATACTTACTCAGGTGTTTTAGCATGAAACTCAACTAAATATAACAATGAAGAAATGTTTAATATTGCATTCACTAAACTAATAGATAATGTATAAAATAAAATACAATGCAATCAAATATCTGGAATATAATTCATGTGATGTCTACACAAACACACTAACACAAAATCGAGCATAGAACAGAAAGACGGACAGACAGACTTTCGCAACCAATGCCACTCACTAAATGAAGATAAGTACTCACTGTATGCAAATTTTCATGAAAATATCTTAAACCGCGTGGACGTGTATAGGGCACAACATACATACAGACAGACAGACAGACAGACAGACAGACAGACAGACAGACAGACAGACAGACAGACAGACAGACAGACAGACAGACGGACAGACAGACAGACAGACAGACACCAAACGAGAAAAAGACGGATTCGGCATCAGAAGGGTCCAAAACGGATAGAAAACTTGAAATGGGTCGAAAATATTGAATGTACAAACAAACACTCCATTCTTATTTATATAGATATCAAGTTTATCTTCCAAAATAATTTTATCACATTGAAAATATTTCTTACGTTTCCATTACAGAATTAAAACAAATCCAAGCATTTAAAAATATTGAAGTACTTTTGAAGTAAACTTTTGACGAACATTTTCAGTATGCAATATTACAAAATTGATGTTTTAAAAAACTTTATTAAGAGCAACCTCCGACATATTTTATTAGAAATAAATTCAGGACTATTTCTGTAGTTTTGCTGATTTCAGCTCCTTCTTCAGAGTAGAAGTAATATTATTTTACCAAGAAAACCATTGAATATTCTAAGTGGTAAATTTATAATATATTACTAATGTCAAATTGTTTTGACGCCTTAATGGCCATCGAAAGACTCCATTAGAAATAATTGTATTGGTCCTTTAAGAAATGAATGTTTCTTATTTCAAAATACATACGAATGATGAAGATAATTTAGATGATGAAGATAATTTAGATGATGAAGATAATTTAGAATGAGAGAAGTTTTTATCAATCTTGTAAGAAGCTCTTAAAAGGTATAAAAAACAGAAATAAAGTATATATTCTGCATATGAATGAATTAAAACTATTTATATTTGACAAGCTTCTTCATGGTACTCGCAGAATATGAACTCGCTGAGAAAAATTACAAAACAAGTTATGCACTATATAAAGTTTGTATCCATTAACATCCGTGTTCATATTCCATTTATAGAAGAGTTGTTATGCTAAATTCGTAACGCAAAATATGAGCAAGTAATTAAATCGTGTTCGGATAGTTACTAGTGGGTTGAACGCATCTCCAAACATCTATATATAATAGTGGAGGTACATATTCCCATTTGATTGAGGGCCACGTAGCCCATTTGGAAGAGTAACGGATTAGCAACCGGATGGTCGCGGCTTCAAAACCAACCAAAGACCGTCATATACAAGGAGGGCTGGTGCACATTGAATCTGTTGAGGGCCTGAAATGTCCTCACGCTGACGTGGTGTGGAAGTTTGGAGAGTGGTCTGCCAGTTCAGGTGTCACCTCGACATCTGACCGCGGTACAAAATTAGATGGTACTGTCCTCGGATCCTTGGTATGGATCATGAACCTTTGCCAATACCTCGCTGTGTTTCTACAGTATGACGTTAATCAAATACATATCTACACATTTGATCGAAGCCAAATTGTAAATGTCCCCTTTAGCAACTCCTATATCGAAATCTGCTCGTTGTAAAGGTCTAAATCGTCTCTCCTCAGCAATGTTGAACTACTGAAACTGAAACACTTCGGAACATGGGTGACGGTTCATGATCTTTACCCAATGATCCGAGGACAATACCATCTAAGGATAGAAATATATAACCTAATCGTATGTTTACCTGAGGATGTTAAGGAGATGTACTGGCATATAGCACAGCCCAAACAATACGACGACTGAGATGATCATTTTGGCAGCTTTCCGGCGACTTCGTATCTGTGTTTCTATACCTGTTTGAGATGAGGCAGGGGTTGCAGTGGCTGAAGTCAGGCTGATAGCCCCGTTCTCACTGCTCCTCACAACAGCTGGAAAAGATTAACAAAGGTTATAGGAGAATCGAAAATTCGGATTGTAATACATATAAATTTACACATGTTTAAGGATCATGTTATAAAAAAAAGCTAAAGTGTCATATGTGATATTATATCTGTAAGATAAGATAAGAAATCGAGGATGTTTGACTCGATCTAACTTTAATCTAATAGGATGTATGGTAGACAGATATAAAATGGAAATGTTCTCCCGTGAATTTCAACAATACCTACTCCAGCAAAGTCCAGTAACACTTTCCCACAGTAGTGAATCCCAATAACTTTTTTCAGTACAAACAAAGAAGACGTATGACAGGTATTTTATATAACATTACCCAAATGCTCTCGCATGATCAGTATCGGGGATGTATTTAAAAAGTATAGTTCATCGCCTTTTGGCGACATTTTTGTTTAAACAATTTAAAAGACCAATTAACTTACACGAATTTGGAATTATCTATTGCCGACGAGCTGACATCATATTACAAAAACTAGTCATGTGACATCGCGTCCAGAATATGTATTCTGGAAGCACTTTGCATCCTTAATACGACCAACACCTTACATTTAGCTCCAGAGACAAGTCTCTCATATTATTTCTCAGCATACACTGATGATAGATGTGTATAACAGAGCACATGCTTATAAGTGCGTTGTAACCTTTGTTTTATATATTTGTAGCAAATATATATCGTTCAAAAACCGGTCCACCGGACTGTGTTTGAATAGTTTTTTTTTGTCCTTCAATTTAGATTCCGTTACATTTAATGCTTAAGAGCTTCCAAGCCTTCTTGGTGGTTGTCTTGACAAAGTAACTCATCATTTTCAAAACTGACCCCAGATGTTGATGGACTAGATAGTATCTCGCCATTAAAAAAAAAAAAGACAGTGGTTCACGGTCGAGATGTCTCGCCATTAGTAAAACCATTTAGAGATCTTGATAGACGAGATATCTCGTCATTAGTAAAACCATTAAGAGATCTTGATAAACGAGATATCTCGTCGTTAGTAGAAAACTAACCACATCTTGAGATCTTTATGGACGAGATATCTCGTCTGATGTAAAACCATTAGCAGATCTTGAAGGTCGAGATATCTCGTCATTAGTAAAACCATTTAGAGATCTTGATAGACGAGGTATCTCACCAATAGTAAAACCATTAAGAGATCTTGATAAACGAGATATATCGTCATTACTAGAAAACTAACCACATCTTGAGATCTTTATGGACGAGATATCTCGTCTTATGTAAAACCATTAGCAGATCTTGAAGGTCGAGATATCTCGCCATTAGTAAAACCATTTAGAGATCTTGATAGACGAGATATCTCGCCATTAGTAAAACCATTAAGAGATCTTGATAAACGAGATATCTCGTCAATAGTAGAAAACTAACCACATCTTGAGATCTTTATGGACGAGATATCTCGTCTGATGTAAAACCATTAGCAGATCTTGAAGGTCGAGATATCTCGCCATTAGTAAAACCATTTAGAGATCTTGATAGACGAGATATTTCGCCATTAGTAAAACCATTAAGAGATCTTGATAAACGAGATATCTCGTCAATAGTAGAAAAATAACCACATCTTGAGATCTTTATGGACGAGATATCTCGTCTGATGTAAAACCGTTAGCAGATCTTGAAGGTCGAGATATCTCGCCTTTAGTAAAACCATTTAGAGGTCTTGATAGACGAGTTATCTCACCATTAGTAAAACCATTAAGAGATCTTGATAAACGAGATATCTCGTCATTAGTAGAAAACTAACCACATCTTGAGATCTTTATGGACGAGAAATCTCGTCTTATGTAAAACCATTAGCAGATAGTGAATGTCGAGATATCTCGCCATTAGTAAAACCATTAAGAGATCTTGATAGACGAGATAACTCGTCATAAGTAGAAAACTAACCATATCTTGAGATCTTTATGGTCGAGATATCTCGTATTTGCTAAAACCATTAACATATCTTAATGGACGAGAGAGATTTCGTCATTAGAAGAAAACTGACCAAATCTTGATCTCGTTATGATGAAAAAATCAACAGCAAAGTGATGAAAATTGCTCAGGTCTTAAAGGATGAGATATCTCGTCGGAACCACTTGGGGGGTTTATTTAAGAGCCATACAAGCTCCTTCATTACGTACGTTCTATTATTATACTACTTGTGTGCGTGTAATTCTTGCTAGGGTAAACTAGTGAGGATATTTTTCAATCATTAGCAGGTTTTATTAAAATGTAAAACTCGTTTTATGCAGAGTCGTCAAATAAATATTTAATTTAATCGCAACCCACAAAGTATGTCGACCATATAAACCAACATAAACACTTTATACCCGTAGGAGTTCTTTCAATCAGAAGTAAGACTGCGTCAGAGAACATAGTTTTAATAAAGAACTTTTCAGCTGAAAGTTTGGGTTCTGAAAATTTTATTTGTTCTGCTTGTCAGAATTTGGTGGTCGGTTCTTTATTGCTATGTAGAAGTGATAAATGCAAAAAAGAATTTCTGGTGCCTTAGGGTAAAAAGCAATTGAAGATTCCCCTGACATATAACGTTTTCATTTCTGCATTTTGCAAATAATTTTATGTTTGAGCTAGAAGTAAATATGAAATGTGGGGGGACTTCAATAGAACTTTACACATTTTGTTTATTAGAAAAGGAATGGTAATGCTTTGAATAAAATAATAAGTAATGTTAATTCAATATGTTTCAAGTGTGTTCTGGGAAATCCGAGATGTCTCATATTTTGTCTCACGTTTCTTTTAAAAACCAAGCAACACATCCCTAAAGGGATGCATAGACGGTCAATATTTTGGTCAATATGATTGACTATTTCGATTGATAGGTGTTTTAAAATAGCTTCAATCAACCCGTCAAACTCATTCGATCAGTGTTTTTCGAAGGGGCGTGGCATGTTTCAGTTCTGAATGTTAAAATGGTTTCAAATTCAGATTTTGCGCATTCTTGCCTTGCCTTTGGCTGTCTGCATTGTTTTAACGCATTAACCATTTTTTTTTGTAATGCAATGCTTTTAATTTTATTTAAATACTACTGAACTTTTCACAACTTAAAATAATTACGATACAAAGTAATTAAAAGCGTCACAAACTTCCGTTCCACGACAGAATCGTTTTTCGTGGGGCTCGTTGCATCCGTCAAGTTTGCTGTCTTGAGCGAAATTCGCGAACGATTGACAATTGCTGATTTTACACAATTAATTCGCTCCGTCAATAGCGCCCGCCATCGAAGGACAATCGCGATCAATGGGTTGCTTCAATGAGCATCATTGACAATACTATTGACGATATTACTGACCGTCTAGGTATCCCTTTATACATATCATGCCTATAATCTTTCCTTTTTGTTTTAGCACAATTCTCTTAATGTTATATTTATTTCGCCATTCGTTTTCTCTTACACTGTCTTTCAAACCTCTCATTTGACTATTGCAATCTAAGCGCTAATAGTAAATACTTTACCAGGCTCTCTTCGTTTAATCCCCGTAGACATATCGTAAAAATAGGTTCTTTCAGGCCTTGACTGTCATCATGTTACGAGGTCAAAATACAGCTGCCTACTATAACGGGACTGTCCACAATTCGACTTACGATTTATATGTATATATATATATATATATATATATATATATATATATATATATATATATATATATATATATATATATATATATATATATATATATATAATAAAATCAATCTATATACCTTAAACTTAGTCATATAGTTGTCTTAGCCTTCAAGCTCCATACAAAAATGTAACAAAGAAATAAACAAAAGAGATTATAAAGCACAAATTAGACCGGCGTTAAATGCTAAAGAGTAAAAAGACTGAAATAATGTTTTTACTATCTCTCTAAACTACCAATAATATAAGGAGAAATACTAATATAGATATATAAAGGTATCGACTCGTTTTCGAAGGCAGTAGCGTGAGAAAGCACTTTAAAGGAGGTATTTTTGAGTTTTTTCTGTATTTGTATGAGGCAGCCCAAGAAATAAACAGAAATTAACCCGAAAATTAACAACAAGGTGTTGTGGAGATAAGCGGAAATGAAAGTAGAAAGTTTTACAAAAGAGAAACATAAGAAGAAAATTGGAAAAGTATGAAAAAATCAAAGTAAAAATTAACTCTTATTTCTGCGTTTTCTTCAAAAACAGAAGATTTGCACGCGGACTTTCTTAATCCGCTCGAAGCATAAAGAAAACTATTTGTCAAATTCGGGTAGCCAAGTGTGTTGCCAGATTCCAATGTACTTGAGAATTAAAACATGTGTGTAATATCATATATGTGTAAAATATCATATATATATATATATATATATATATATATATATATATATATATATGTATGTGTGTGTTTTATGTTCCAAGTTCTACATATTCTAAACTCTCTTGTGCAATTTTAACCATATACTAATTTCTTAGTATATGGAATACTGTAAGAAGTATCGTCCACATATTGGTATTCAGTTATCTCGAAATTAAAAAAAAAACATTCTTATTTTCATAAGAAGCATTTCTTTTGTAAACAATAACTGACCAGTGTTGGTTTGATAAAATAAGCGAGCATCTGATTTTTGTATCTTTGTTTCTGTCATTTTGTTTATCCTCGTATCTGTAACTTTGTAGAAATACGACTCTGTCCGAATTTTCACCAATTTCGAGTTAGTTTTACAAATAATTAGTAATGAAATAATTAGTCACAGTAAATAATGAAAGCTTCAACAGAAAAAAGTGCCAATGTCCTCCTGTCAGCGCATTATGATAGAATCAAAACATTTAAAGTATTTGTGTTACAATTAAAAATAAGTAATAATTACTTAATTAAATGTTACTAAAACGGTCACGAGCCATTTTGACATCATCGTATATTAACCAGTCTATTGTTTGAAAACAGGAATGTTATTTGTTTGTTATAAGAACAAAATATAAAATCAACCCTTACGGAATTCATTCTCCAATTTTGCTTCTTAGTTCTATTGTTCTTGATTTGAGCTATGGTTGCATATAATATTGCTAAAACTACACCGAAGGGCTTATCACTACAATGTAATTAATCAGCATTCTAATTAGAGTCAATGAGAAATCAGGTAGAAGAAATAAGCACGGAAAAGAAAATTCGAAAATAGGTTTAGGCGTAACATACACCCTACTTAGGATAAGTAGGGTTAAGTAGTAAGTCAATAAAATGCAATTGGACTTAATGAAGTCAATGGTGGTAACATTAACGTCAAATTCATTGCTATCTCCAACGGTAACAATGGCTGAGATGTGTTGGTGTTTTGGCCATGCATTTTATTGGAACAATTTTTATTTTGTTTGGAGGTATGAAATGTGTGTATCCACATTGATGCTTGTATTTACAATAAACCAACACGAAGTTGCCTGTGACAGTTCTTTTCGTGTGGTCAGGTGTGACCACTGCTCGCTGATGATCCCCAACCCCCGGTGATTGCTACGCATTCCTATTTGGTTAGCTTCGCAAAGGATCTCCACACAGGCAACGCAGTGATGGCTTCGAAGTGGCTATTATCAAAACACGCAAGAATCGGAAATCTTGGAATAGTTCCAAAGGCTTAAGGACTAAAAACGCCTGTGACTTCACCGGTCGAAAATCGCTAAACCCGTTCCTTCTTTCTTCGAGGTAGGGTGATGCCACATTCCGGAAAGAAGAACAAAATATAAAAAAAATTTAAAAAAAAATGGTCTAGATTAAATTTTAAAAATCCGGCGATACACAAAAAGCGCAAAAGAAGGAATACCAGTGTGCCAATTTTCATTATTGTAAGTGCCATAGATTCGTCAGGACTCTGCGAACAGAGACACAAGACAAACACTTCCTTTTATAATAGTCGAGATGGATTAATATATGGAAATAAATAATATCCAACATTATATAGAATATAAAACATCGTTTGACGTTTTAAGCTATGTTACAAGATGTTTCTTAAACCGTCTGAGTGATTCTAAATTTCTTCGGAACTGATCATGAAACGTAGCCCGTTGTGTTGCTCCCGGACACTAATTATCTACCAACCATCCTTTAACCCTTTGAGGATTTCACACGCCTATATCCGTTCAGCAGCTTGCAATCTTCCCGGCAGGATATCAAACCAGTTTTGACATTTTTGACCAATTGAATCTTTCATAGGATTCTTTAGGGTGGCGGTAGTCCAGTTGAAAGCGTAACGCATTAACAACTGGAGGGTTGCGAGTTCGAATTCAACAAAGACTATCGTATACAAAGGAGCTAGTGCACGTTAAATCTGTCACGGCCTCCGATGTCCTCATGTTGCCCTGGTGTGGCCTCGTCATCTGACCGTGGTTCAAAAGGTTGTGGTATTGTCCTAGGATCTTTCCATTCGGGTTTAATCCCGGACCATCGCCAATAGCCCGTAGTGTTACTCCAGTGTAACGTCAACTAAAATACCCACACCCTATCAGTAGATGTGGTTATGTTGTGAGGTGAAAACAACACTACACTACTCCGAAACTTCATGACTCAAATGGTTAAAGTTCTCAGAAGCCCTTGACAATGTATAAATTTTAATGAAAATATAAAAGTTATTACAGGAAAATCTCGTCTGTTATCAAAATAATTTAACGGCCTACTTTCTAAACCTGATGCTCGTAGCTCTCTTTCATTTGTACACCGTTTCCACAGTTCCGACATTCACCGAATCTGAATGTCGCGAATCCTTCAATCGAAATTAATATCATTGAGATTAATTCGTTCATTATACCACTGCGCCCTTAAAATGCGTTACTTATTGTGAATAATTCACCCGAGACTAATCCAAAGCTTTCAATCTGAGCATCGATCCTCCACTCTCCACTGATGCGTTGGGACTTCGCCCAGTCTCGATTACTTGAATTTCACTGCATTAGCCATTTAGTATTCTTTAATACCGGTCATTTGTCCATGTATTCTGATTTAATCCCACGGAGAGTGCTATTTTACAGGCGGAGATGCAAATTGGCTTTCTTCCTGAAATGGAGAATGAGGTGTTAATTTATTTTGCAGATGGGTACCACTGCGTCAAAGAGCAATCAATTCTCGGAAGTCGCCGCTTTACTGAGTTGCAGATGAAATGATCTATTTAATTCATATTGGGGCAATTTACATTATTGAATAGAGGTATTCATTTATTTCATTTCGTAACTTGCATTTTTCTAAATTGGAGTGCTGGATCATTCTTTGGGAGAAAATGAGATTTTTTAGAAAAGCGACTGGAATGAAACAATTGGAGTCGCCACTGGTTGATTAGTAAAGAAATTTAAATTGCGAACGCAGAATTATCTCGAATTTCCGCTCGTGTCGTCATGAAAAGCTATCGGATAACAAATTGAAATCATTTCACCACGTGCAGGAGGGTATTTTTCATTACGTACCTCATTGAATAGAGTTTAATTATGCACCATTTTAATAAGATGTTAACATGAAAGACATTCCTGAACTAGATGACAATGAAAATCGATTATCACGTTCTTGTTGGAGAGATTCGACCTTTTAGCTACATTTATTAGTTTCAATCATTTCTCTGAAATTGATATGTTTCGTGGTTGATAAAAATAAAACATAATGTGAGAAGATCAGGTATATGTAAATGCAAATATGTTGTATTTAAAAACATATGTACAATGTATTAAAAACGATGGGATTTTGAAGTAAAATATGTTTTATTCAACTTTCCATGTAGTTGTCTCGACATTGTATCTCTCGACGTATTAGTAAAGCTAAGCAGATCCTGATGGACTAGATATATCTCCATTAGAAAAGTGACCAGATTCTGATGGCTTAGATAACTCGCCATTAGAAAAATGACAGATCCTGACGGACTAGATATCTCGCCATTAGAAAAGTGACTTGATCCTGATGGACTCGATGTCACGACATTAGAAAAGTGACCAGATCCTGATGGACTAGATATCTCGCCATTAGAAAAGTGACTTGATCCTGATGGACTCGATGTCACGACATTAGAAAAGTGACCAGATTCTGATGGCTTAGATATCTCGCCATTAGAAAAGTGACTGATCCTGATGGACTAGATATCTCGTCATTAGAAAAGTGACCAGATCCTGATGGACTCGATGTCACGCCATTAGGAAAGCGGCCAGATCCTGATGGACTAGATATCTCGCCATTAGAAAACTGAACAGATCCTGATGGACTAGATATCTCGCCATTAGAAAAAGGACCAGATCCTGATGGACTAGATATCACGCCATTAGAAAAGTGAACAGATCCAGATGGACTAGATATCTCACAATTAAAAAAACTGATCTGATCCTAATGAACTAGATATCTCGCCATTAGAAAACTGAACAGATACAGATGGACTAGATATCTCGCCATTAGAAAAGTGACCAGATCTTGATGGACTAGATATCACGCCATTAGAAAAGTGACCAGATCCAGATGGACTAGATATCACGCCATTAGAAAAGTGAACAGATCCAGATGGACTAGATATCTCACAGTTAAAAAAACTGATCTGATCCTAATGAACTAGATATCTCGCCATTAGAAAACTGAACAGATCAAGATGGACTAGATATCTCGCCATTAGAAAAGTGACCAGATCCTGATGGACTAGATATCACGCCATTAGAAAAGTGAACAGATCCAGATGGTCTAGATATCTCATAATTAAAAAAACAGATCTGATCCTAATGAACTAAATATCTCGCCATTAGAAAAGTGACCAGATCCAGATGGACTAGATATTTCGTCATTAGAAAACTGATCAGATTCTGAAGGACAAGATATTTCGCCGTTTGAAAACTGACTAGATCCTGTTCATCGTCAGAATAAAAATTCGACACTATTTTAATAACGAGGTATCTTGTTAATAGCCAAATGTTCAGACATTGGTGGACAAGATATCTTGTTGAAACTGTGTGGAGGTTTAAAGTTTATGCGTGGATACATTACGTGGAATAATTTATCATTTAGTTCGGTGAAGTAGAATGCCTATGCGTAATTGCATGCTTTCCTGAATGACTTTAAACACTACTAGTGACTGTCTCGACGAGGTATCTGGACTTTAGTAGAACTGCCGATGTCTTGATGGATAATATATCTCGCCGATGCAAGAAACCGACCTGATTGAGATATCTCATCATCAAAAACTCTGAAATAACTTGAAGACGTTAAACTTGAAGTACGTCTTAACAAAATTGGTCAATCATTCATTGGCGTGATATTCCATCCTGAACATTTTTAGTGTTAAGATTCCTTTCGTATCAATCAGACGTTAGAAATATTATGATGGTAAATTTACTCCTTTCGAAACTTGTAAATATTTACATTTTCGCAGATTTGGTATTCTTTTAATTAACGTCGTACTACATCAACACAACGGGCTATTGAAAGTCAATCCCAAAGGGAAAGACTCGAGGACAAAATTACGTAATTTTGTTCAACGGTTAGATGACGAGGCAACACCAGAGCTGGCACACCACTCTCGAAACTTCCTCACCACGCCAACGTGAGGACATGTGAGACCACGACCGATTTAACGTGCACCAGCCGTCTTCGTACACGACGGGTTTGGCTGGATTCAACATTTTCGCAGAGAAACATCTGAAAGAAGCATGAGAAATTCCGGATGAAATTGAAACGTTTTGCAAATTGCATTTTCTTTATGATTTACTAGCATATCGATTTAAGAAAAGACACAACAGTATCTTTTTGGGTTATTTTCAGACTTTAAGAAGTTTTATTTTCATGTATTCTATTAATCTGTTATTTCAAACACATATCTTCTAAAGCGAAGATATAAGAAAGTACCAGGAAAATGATGAAAGAATTCAAATAGCTGTAACAGAAAATTGAGTTTAACCATCTGTACCTACTCAGAAAAAGTATTTTCCAGACATGCAACAATAACGCTAAATCACGAATATGAGGCATACTAAATAGAATATTACATAGTATAATACAGTGATGTAAGTGCAACGGTGTATATGATTCTTCCATTTATCACCTTTTCATTCATGACGATAAACTTATATTAGATGATCACTACACAAATAGTTACATTGTTTCAAAACTGTTTTCTGATTCACAAAGCAAAAATGCTTTGGAATTTCTAAATGATTATTCTTGACAGCTGAAAGCGTAACAAAGACATGTTGCAGATAATATTCGAATGGTTGGTTGGGTTATAATGACGTAAAAGGAGAGATTGGGTCGATCAATATTCGAAAGCATTTCATTATTTTGTTCTGATGCATTACATAAAGGTTTCTTTTGTCTGAGTTGAGATTTTTTTGTTTTTACCACTTGACTTTGTGAGTCGCCCAGTTGGCAGATTAGTACATTAGTAACCGGAGGGTTTTGAATACGAAATTCGATCCAAACAAAGACCTTCGTGTTCGTGGTAGCTAGTGCGCATTAAATCTGTTGTTCCCTCAAATATCCTCATGTTGGCGTGTGGATGTTTTGAGAGATTGGAAACAGCTCAGGTGTTGACCTCGTCATTTGCCCGTGATTTAAAATTACTAGGTCTTTTCCTCTAATAATTCCTTTCGTGATTGATCCTGATAGCTTGTTGTTTTGCTGCAGTGAAACGTTATTTCAACTAGCTACCCTTGATTTTGACAAGAGCACTCTGAATTTACCGTAGCTTCCCAAGCTTTTTCTTGAATGAAGTTCTAAAACTGAATAATTTACAACGTGCTTCAGGGAAAAGTGTAAGAAGTTAAAAAAGATTTTAAATGCAATTCACCTATGACCTGGTGCAAATTATATGTTTCAAGAACAGGTTCTATACCCCCCCCCCAAAAAAAAAAATTAATATCTAATTGGTAAGATACACAAGTTTTCAAAAATGAAGAAAAGTACTACATTTGAATTAAGCAAGGTCACTTATTTCTTATCCCTAGCTTTAGGATGCCTTTGTGCCTCTCATTGTACTCAAAACAATCTAATAAGAGCCACACAAAGGCCAAAGAAGACGAACGCTACTGCCCGAATGGGACTCTTTGGGACATGTATACGTGGACAGCCCTGTAGAAAGCATGCCTGAACATTGTGAGATCTATATTGAGGTCAGAATCCAGCACATGACATATTAGGTAGCTTTTAACAGAATAAATTATTATTTTCGCCATTAAATGTGCTCCAAAGCATTCTTTTTTCAGTTATTTAGATCCCAGTAGCACCACAAAGTATATGGGTATTCCTATTTTACTCCACATAGCTCGTGGAATATTCATTTGTCATATCGCACCCCGATAAGAAAAGTGACACAGGTAAAAAAATAAAAATTTTGATGTTGTGTCTTTGAAAAATATGTATGAGATGCCCCAGCGTGTTATATTACTATTCTATCTGTAGTATTATAAAAGGAAGTGTTTGTCTGTTTTTATCGCGGGCTCAAAATCCTGACGATTCTATGGCACTTACAGCAATGAGATTTGGCACACAGGTAGTCCATATTTTTTGCATTTTTTGGGTCGAGGCGAAATTAATTTAAAAATTCAAACAAGAACATTTTAAAATGAATTTAATGCAATTTAATCATTATTGAATGCTAAAGCATAGAAGAAATCACATATTCTTAATTTCTTGCTTTCATTTCCGTTTTGATTTTGATAAGAGTAATAATTTTTCAGCCAGACGATAAAAACAATCTCTTAACTGGAGTCAATTAGTTCTTTTTCTATCTCCTAGATAGTTAAAGATAGAGTGAAAATTTCACCGGATTTGAAATCTGCGGAAAATTTCACATTGGATAATGTCACATTCACACACCTAAAAATATGATTTTTTTAAAAAATATATAACTTTTAAATTGACTATATCTTTTATATTTTAGCACGAGATCGTGACGTCACGGTAACTTTCCCTTTTAAAAATAAACAAATTGCATTTCGTGCCGTTCGCGTTAAAAAAAAACAGATTACATTTCCGGTCTAATTTCCGCGAATGAGAGCAAGAAATAAAAATACCTATTGACTAGGATTGATAAGCTTTTTTTTCGTAAAATTGGAATCGCTAAAGATTGATTTTTAGATAAAGATAGACACTTTTCATAGACTGTGGTGTGATAATCTGGTACAATATCGTAAGATGTTTTCAATTATATGTTAGTGGTACTATGAATAAATTTCATTATATCGCTGTATCTGATATGACAACAGATATTCCGCTTTGCATGATTTACCATGTTAATTCGATGTGGGAAGTAGTCTTATGTGCAATTACATGCTTTTCTGGTGGACTTCCAAGATTTATCAGTTGACATTTTAATGGCTCCAGAGGTTATTGAAAATCATACACTGCCAATCCTTTCAAAGCAGGAGCAAATTTCCAACCTAGAACTTAAATCTAACCAGGAGTCTGGTTATACTTAATGTAATTGATGTTAGTCTGGTTATACTTAATGTAATTGATGTTAGTCTGTTTATACTTATTGTAATTGATGTAACTAATTAATTTATCAGCGAGATATGAGTTTAGACGATTGACCGCTGTTGGACAACTGTATCTGAGAGTTTGATTGCTTTGGTTTTTCTCGTATCCAGAAGAACCTAATTTAAAAGTTTAATTTATCGAATGGGGGGGGGGGAATAATTTCTGTCAAGCTTAATGAAGATTGCGGTAGTGTTTCTGCGGCGATACGTATTTCTTGTACGTATTCTGACTGTGACGTCTTAAGTTGACTTAATTTTAGACTACAATTTCAAGACTTTATGAAAAAAATGACCGAGTAAATTCGAAATTGATATAGTGCGCCTTAAGGGAGAAGGCAGTCTATCTCGGGTCACTTGAATGGACGACCGTCGACAGCTCTTGCAAAGGACGCAGTTCAGGAATTCGCAATGACTTAGGATTCTAACATAAATTACCGTAATATAGTGGTCTTAAACTGTACCCGACAGAGGAAAAATACTGGGCGTACTCATAAGGTTTTTTAGCACGTAGTATACTTATATAGCTCTTTTACACAACTTAAAACAACAACAATATTGGTTTTTTGCTCTACCATAGCAACGGAAAGCAAGAACGTGCTGTCACATTCGTAAATCCTCTGTGCTTCAAGGAGCATACACTACCTTACAATAATGGACCGGACAGCAAGATGTAATGGTGAAAGGGAAAAAATACATGCTTTAGTAGGGGGATGGTCCCCCACATGCTGCAATTACACTAGCAACCCTTCTGGGTATACTTTAAACAGGATTTTGATACACAGCAATGGATATTTCTGTCCATTCATGTTGCAAGAATATCGCCAGCTCAGCTGTAGATTTGGGACGCGGTTCCCGGGTCCGTAAGAGTCGTTCTCACCCGTCCTACAAATGTTCTATTGGGTATAGATCGGGACTATGTGCAAGCCAGGAAAGACGTTTTACATCCATATCTTGATACCACTGCTTGACAGAGGCTGCAACATGGCATGGAGCTTTGTCGTTCTGGAAGTAACATTCGTCCATTCCATAAAATTGCCAGAGCGTAGAAAGAACCCGATTGTCCAAAATGTTCACGTAGGCATCGGCGTTCAATTGACCAGGAACAACATGCAAATGTCCCAGATCATACCACGAAAAACACCCCCAAACAAGTAGTCGGATTTTATGCAAATCTGCTGGCGACCGGTCCATTATTGTAGGGTAGTGTAAATGTAATTTTCCTTAAGCAATTGTTTCGCGTGCTATTACATCAGTTCTGGAACTAGGTTCTATCTTTAAATTTAATTACATCAGGCAGATCCATTTAGATACTAATTTTCTTTGATGATCCTTAAAATTGTAGGGGACCTTGGTATTCTAGTTGGAAGAGCTACGGATTAGCAACCGGTGAGTTGCGAGTTCGAAACTAGATTAAGTCAAAGAACGTCGTGTACACGGGGTTTGGTGTTATTTAAATCTGTCATGGCTTTAAATGTACTTACGTTCTTGTGGTGTGGAAGTTTGGAGAGTGGGGTGCCAACTTAGGTGTTCTTGTCATTTAACCTTAAAAAGTACACTCGGTATTATCCTTGGATCTTTCCCTTCGCTTTTAATCAGGGACCGTCGGCAACAGCCAGTTGTGTTTCTCTAGTGAGACGCTAATTATCTTTCTATCTTAACATTTTATTAAATAAAATTCATAGGAGTAAATACTACATAAAAAGTGGCCTATGGCTCTGAGATATCCAAAAATCCGAATAATAATTAAATGCTAGTAAACTGTAGAAATGTAATTGAGAATATACACACTGCTGAAAGTTAAGCATCAAAGGTAAAATGCGAAAAAAATGACAAGTACAGCTTTGATAGACACGAAATGCTGCAGGAAAGTAGCAAATAGGTACGAATGCCTATAATGCAAAGAAGTAAGCTGAATGAAACAAAACAAAGAATTAAATACAAATATGGAACAATATTGAATTTTCATTAATTATAAGATGGAGTCACTAACAAAATGATGTTTAATTCCAAAACAAACAAACAAAACCGATATTAATAGAGTATGTGACCACCCCTCATCCTCATACTAAGTTTATAGAGTGATTTACATGAGATTACCCCAGAGTCAAGTAATCGCAATTCCTCCTGTAAAGCAGTTTGAACTCTGTGATGTAGCTGATAGTGGGAAACGTGCAGACACAGCACGACCGAGGGCATCCCAAAGATTTTCAAAGGGATTAACGTCGGGCGAGTACGCCGGCCAAACCATACACGCAATACCCTCACTCTCCAGGTAGTCGACCACGATGCCAGCTCTACGGGGACGCGCACTATCATCCATTAAACCGAAAGAAGGACCAACTGCTGCAACTTCAATCTCACAGTGGGTTCCAGGACTTCATCCCGATTCCGGGCAGCCGTCGTAGAACCTCGTATATAGATGTGCAGGTCGGTGCAATATCCCAACGAAATCCCGGCCCACACCATGATCCTTTCACCTCGAAATGCGTGATGCTTGATGATCTTCTGGGGCCGATTGCGTGTGCCTTGTTCTCTCCTGACACTTATACGTTTGTCAATTGGCTCCAAATTTCGACTCATCAGTGAATATAACATTAGCCCAAACATACACAGTACGACACCACTTTAATCGTGCCCCTCTGAATTGGACGGATAGAGGAACACAAACTCGTGGTACACGGGCGTACAGTACATTCATGTGCAGCCTTCGGTGTACAGTAGTGACAGATATCGTCTTACCAATGGACGCTGCAACCATAGATGCCACACGTGTGGAGATCGCTATTCTATTCCACTTCGTTACAACAGCAATATATCGATCTTCCATGAGGGTCTTAACCCTTTGGCGGAAGGCCACAGGTCTTCGAACAACTGTTTGGCTTGTTTGGAATTGTCTTCATAATCGTGAAATTACGGATTGATGAATGCCGAAGAAAAGAGCAACATCTGTGATTGATTTAACTGCATCAAGGCGTCCCACAGAACGTCAGCGCTCATTATCTGCCATTCGTCTTCTGGAAGCCATAGAAACACGTCTGTCTTGAAAACTAATCGTACGAAAGTTCTAAACATATTTTATCAGCACTAACATGCAACTCCTCTAACCCTTCACAATGCTGGTTTCTTATACGATTGCCTTTTTGGCATATTTCTCGACACGAAACCGTGACTGACATAACACATTTGCATACTTCCATATACCTCTGCAGCAAATTGCAGTCTCTTAAATTCAGATTGGCTTCTGGAAATTAACATTTTGCTCTCCATGCTTAACTTTTGGCAGTGAATATAAAATACCGCAGAGATTTTAAACTTCTGACAAGTAATCATTCTCTTTAGTTTGGTAATTAAATATTTTTCAGTTAGATATTTAAGCAAAAATTTTGTGTTACTTGTTTTCTGTTCAATAGTTTTTTAATTAACATTTTTTAATTATAATCGCATACCTAAATGGATTAGATAAACAGTTCTCTGTAAAATTTCATGTTGTTATTGCAACCATATGCATCAAAAAGATTGTTCATTCAGAATATGTGTTAAATTTTTTCAATCTCTATAACTTTAAAATAATAATGAAAGCAAATGTTTGGTTCGTGTATAAAGAGTAACAAACGTTTAAACTGAAGAAGAAGATTGTCACATCAGGTTTTGAGTGCTAATTTTGAATTAAAAAAATATTGTTCTGATAATCCACATTTACGTAAATGTAAAATGTTAACAATTACAGCAACCAATGAATCATAACAACCCATGACTGCAAAAACACTTCAAACGTCGCTAAACTAAAAGAATTATCACTAATGCATGATATTTTAAATTCTATAAAACAAAACATTCGAACTTCTATTGTCGTTTGCAAGCTAGTCATGCTCGCTTTACCAGAATTTCTCAAGCAATTCTCTCATATAAATAATTTGGACGAGAATTCCTACTTTTATTTGAGCCATAATATTTGTGTAAAGCATTGTATATTCTCTCTGAGAAAAATTTCTAATTACGTCTAAACAAAAGTGAATTAAATCGATGCAAAAAAGAGGCAGCTTTTATATCGATGATAGCTGCGAGATAGTTCACTAATAGAACTACGTAGGAATACTCAGCACATATTTTGTCATTTTGAAATTTAATGCATGTGCCATTAATTGACTTCTTTCCAAGAACCGAGAAGAAAAATTAATTCTGGTGAAAGAGTTTCAACTGTACTTGAAAAATATTTGGAACAAATCTGATAAAGTGTAAGTTCGAATTTAATTTTTGACATTTTTTTAATGTTTCGCATACACCTCATTAACGTCTGATCTTTTTCGTTTTGTGTTTCAAGGATGAAATTGGATTCCGTTCATTCAAGTTTTTGTTTTAAATTTCAGGTTTCACTAAACATAATGATCGGTTAAGCATGTGAACTGCATTATTTTAGAAAGTAATTTCTTACGACCTATCGATTTTTAAGAACTTTGAGTAAAATGGGGAATTTGTTTAATTTCTTTTGACGGAATGGGAACCTTTGAAGGTTTCAAAAAATCCTGTTTTATAAAAATCAAGCCACAACTAGTATATTGAAAGATTGATAATTAAACTTCAAAGGTCAGATGACAGCTCCTTTGGAAATTAATTTTTTAAAGTTTGAAATAAGAACATTAATACGGTTAATAAATTGGTTTAGAGCTTTAAAGGTAAAAATATTACTTGTTATGTTAATGAAAGTTTAAGTCATAATGTTTGATCAATCTGTGTAGGAATTTAAGGGGAGTTAGTACCTTTTAGACCTTGCATTGCTCGTGAAAACATACTTTTTTCGATTCATCATAAATAATTGAGTTTTTTTATATTGTAGTATAAAATTGATACAGTTTAAAGATAATTGTATGGCTTTTAAAAAACAGCAGTCATATTTGTAATTAAAAAATTTTTTTTATATAAAACCTCGCAAAACTTATACATAATTTCTTCGTTTTGGAATTTACCCACTTAACTTTCCCTCGAGTTAAAAAAAAACTAATAAACGTAGAGTTAAGAAATTTTGTATAGTTATTTTAAAAGTAGATCTTAGTTCTCTGAACTATGGATTTGTGTGTGAGAGCTATAGTTTTTTATTTATAGATTCATACATAACTAAAACATTTTCAAAGTTGACTTATTTTAATACTTTTAATTTTTATAAATATTTGTACTTCAAATATCACAAATTCCTTAGTTCACAGAATTAAGACATTCATTTGCTTCAATTTGGTGCAAACATTTGGGTTTTACAGTGCATCTTTCAAAAGTTATCTTGTGGGAAAGTTAAGTGGGTAAATTTCAAAACGAAGAAGTTGTGTATAATTTTTGCTAGGTTTTATATAAAAAAAATATTTTTAATTACAAATATGACTGCTGTTTTTTAAAAGTCATACAATTATCTGTAAACTGTATCAATTTTATACTACAATATACAAAACTCAATTATTTATGATGAATCGAAAAAAATATGTTTTCGCGAGCAACACAAAGTCTAAAAGGTACTAACTCCCCTTAAACACTTTTATACATTGAAAATGCACCAAAGACTTGAATTACGACATGGGAATTTATTCAAGCGATGACATGTTTTGCAATGATAAATGATTGAAATTGCCAAACTGTAGGTCAAAATGAGCATATTAAATTCATCAATTTACGTGTCCGTCCTAAGAAGTTTTGACTGCTTGCATATGGATGGACATTGGCCAATAAAGATTCTAGTGGCTGTCGGTGAAATGTTTCAAGTATATTCAACACATATCCACAGTCCGTCAGTTGTGACTACTGTTGATGACCTATAGTAATTTTGGAACAAGCCTTTTACGCTGATGGTGTTCGATGGAGATGTAGGCAATGGAATAAACTGTACTTTTTGGTCACAGAAGAAACAGACTTTTCAACCAACATTGGAACTAACATCTTAAGGTGAAAGACAGCTTCAGGAAAGTTGCAAGCGGGGTAGGATGTTGGATGCAAGGGTCTTTTGGCACATGGTCGCACGAGGGGTAAGACTTTTGGTTCTACGACCACTGTGATATATCGCTGACAGTTCGCAATGCACCGTATAGGACAAGAACAAAGAATATATGAATGTAACCAAAGATAATCGTGCGTGATAGCTTGATTTTTGCTCTTTCAGAATATAAAAAATTACAGCTATACTCAAAGCTTTGGGATAAAATTACAATATGGGAATTTAGTTAAAGTTCATAAAGATTTCTGATTACTAAAACATAAAAAAAGATAGAGCCAATTTACGATTAAACCAATTGCATGGTCGTCTGATACGTGACAGTGGAATGCCACTATTATGTTTTGATGAGTAGGGTGGATAGGTTTTCGAGTAATCATTTCCCACACGGTTTAACTAGAATGCAAGCCAAGGAAGAAGTGGTGATTGTTGGTCACAGATAAAACCTTAAACAATTCGAGCAACATTCTCTGTTTGAAAGATAGCTCCAGGAAAAGCCTGTATGAAAGGTAGGACCTTTCTTGTTCTAAGACCTCTGTGATGCACCGGTGACATTTCGTAATCTCTGCGATAAGAGTACGGAAAAATACGGAACATCTGAATGTGATCATGGACACATGGACTTGTTATGATATCTTTTTGTTTAGAAAAATAATAACAGTTGCACTCAGTACTATTGGGCAAACTTAAGGGATGGAAAGACAGATCAAGTTCACAAAAAGGTTTTGAAAACAAAAGATAAAAAAGTACAGCCATTTTTATGACTGGAATGATATTAAATACTATGAATAATACGTAAAAAATTATTGAAAACGCAGAAAAAAATATTATTTTGTGATAGTAAGTCCACGATTAATTCAATCCAACAGAAGGCTACCATGTACGGGGAGGCTGGCGAACGTTAAATTAGTCATAGCCTCAAATGTTCTCAAGTTGGTGTGGTCAGGAAATTTGGAGAGTAGAGTGCTAGCAAGACCCAAACAACTATTTAACCACCTGCACTATCACTTCTCAGCTACACAATAAGGAACCAGCAACTCAGTACTACGACGCCTGGCTGTTCACCCATTGTTACAAAGAAAAATCATACAAATCACGCGATTTGTGGATTCCATTGAATTTGTACTCAAGTAAGCGGCTTAAATTCACTTTTTATTACGACACTTTAATTGCCACTTTAACCTTATAGAAAATTTTTGCAGAGCAGTACCTGCGTGCGCATTTAATAGCTAAAAATTTCTACTTTGCATTACACTATTTTTTTCATTCTCTTATATGGCATCTTTCAAGTTATTGGAAATTTTGTTCACCGTAAACCCTTCGTAGTGTTGGAATCCCCTGATGGAGTTAAGTTACATGGAGTGCCAGCTCATGTGTTGACCTCGTCATCTGACCGTCAGTATAACGAGGTATTAGCCTTGATCTTTCTCTTTGGGATTGATCCCGGACTGTTACCCGTTATGAGCACCAATGCAACATAAATGAATCTTCATACCTTTGAGAGTATTTTATATAGTCTTAGTCACAAACTTAAGCCATTTAGCTTTTACGGAGAAGAGAGGACTTAGTTTTCAAAATAAAGTTTCTTACTTATGTAAAATTTTTTATTATTCAATACACTTTTACTAAACTTTTATTCTGTAATATCATCATGTATGGTTGTAGGAGCTTTCATGTATATATGTGCTACAATGTAATATCAAGAATGAAAGGATTTCATTCTCTGAAAATATTACTATCTGCTGTTTATCTAAACACCAGATGCGATGCGATCATCATCACAACTGAGCTACCATTTGAAGTACCAGGTGAATGGTTTAACATATTTCAGTCTCTATCACAATACCTATACTTTTTATATAAAATAATCAAATTACAAATCTAATGATATTAAATTTCTTTAGATCATTAGTTATTCCCTTTGGACTTTAATTTCAGCTTCAGTTATTAAAATGTAAAGCTAACCCATACATATTTCAGAGTATAAACAGCCCATTAACAATGTTGAATAATGTATAATAATTAATTTAAATGTGTAGCGAAGTTCTTTTTTTCTCATTTTTGGTAAGCTGTTAAGGCTAAACCAAGCTTGAAGAAATTCAAATTACCCGAAGCGTACTAATTCTACATTTCCGGCAGCTCTCATTTCATCCTGTAGTTAATTAAAGATATATTAAGTTATGCATAATTGCCTCTGAAAATGTGGGAAGCTTCTAATCGTTTCTGTTCCTCTCTCCTTGTAATTAAATCTGTCTTACTGTTAATTGATAGAGATGATAATGTTGAGCTGTAAAGTTTTAAAGCAAACAGAACTTAAAATGAATAGTTGTCATTTCTAAAAGAGAGTACAATTATTTAAGTTAGGTAATGGTACATTTCCGTGGAAGGCCACACCGATTTAGGAGAAGAAAGCATGTTGGTTACACAAATTCAGTTTTAGAACAAGGACTATTATTCTGTTGAATAAGGTATATTAAGGGCTATATCAAACAATTTAACAACTATCATAATCTTGACAGAAACATGTTCGTTACAATTACAGGTTTTGTAACAGTATTGAATTTTTGTATTCTACTATGAACGAATCTTAGTCTTACCATGAACTAGTCTGACTATCTACTGTGAACAAATCTGACGTTCTACTACGGACTAATCTGGCATTCTAATATAAATGAATATGACGTTCTACTATGTACAAATCTTACACCCTAGTGTGAGCGAATCGACGTTCTACTACGGACAAATTTGATACTCTACTATGAATGAATTGTACGTTTTACAATGAAGATATCCAACTTTCTACTATAAATGAGTTTGAGGTCCTACTGTGAAAGAATCTGACATTATATTATAGACAAATCTGACCTTCTATTTTGAATGAATCTGACGCTCTACTACGAAGGATCTTACGGTCTACGACCAAGGATCTTACGTTCTCTACTACGACTACTACTACTTCTAATGAATATTGCGTCTTACTATGAAGAAATATGACATTTTAATATAAACGAATATGACGTTCTACTACGAAGAATCTTACGTTCTCTACTACGACTACTACTAATTCTGATGAATATTCCGTCTTACTATGAAGAAATCTGACATTTTAATATGAACAAATATGACGTTCTACTACGAAGGGATTTTCCTTTCAACTACCAATAGATCTTTGATCTACTATTAATGAATCCAACGTCTTTCTATGAACCGATTCGACATTCTACTTTGAATGAATTGTAAGGTTAATCATGAATGAGTCTGTCTCTCTAGTGGGGTAATTATATCTCAGTGAGTATGCCTACTACACTATCAACTTACAAGTTGTAGATGGTGCAGGTTCGATTCGTAGTATGTGCGATGTCCCTGGGTGTATTTCTCTCTTCTGCCTCAGTAAAACCTTCATCGAATGCGAGTGTGTACTTGCTATTACGCGATGTTGTATACATTGTGTTTGGCGTAGCATGGTCAAATATGGTCCTTGCGCCATACCTAACCAACCTGACCTGAATGGACCTGACGCTTTACTATGGACGAGTCTGACGTTCTACTACAAAATGATGTTATATTCTGCCACAAAGGTATCTTACGTTCTACTAATAATGAATCTTACTTCCTACGATGAACGAATCTGACATTCTAATAAAAATAAATCTGACATTTTACTTTGACCGAATATGGCGTTCTACTATGAACGGTTCCGAAATCTTGTTCTTTGAGTGTAATCTTCAGTCAGACCAAAGTCGTATGAAGCCATACCTGAGATGTAGGACTTCCTAACCATGATATATCTGTATTCTTAAGTAAAATGTTTTCAGTAAGACGATTCTTGTTGGAAATTATTTCCAATATTATTCTTCGTGTTTTGAACCTCATAAAATTGTTACAAGAAATTGTTTACATTTTACAAACTTTTAATCAAGGAAACTCAAACAAATGATAATTTTTTTCATGAATTGTAACATTTAAAAAAAATCAATTAAAAATCCATTTTATGATTAAATGCTTTGATTGAAGTCCAAAACATTTATTTTATTACATTAATCGTAATGATGCAAAAGTAGTTTCAATAAGTGAATGCATTGTGGAGTATTCACGTTTTGAACAAAACATCCTATTGCAAAAACGCAGTTCTTCAGAAATCGAGTTTAACCCTTCTTTGCATAATGGTGGAAATTTCCATCATAACATTGAATGCCCAAAAATTATATAAAAGAACAAGTTCACTTCAAGTTGATCGTGTCTGGATACCTTTTTAATGTCCATTGCATAAAAGAAACATAGCTGTCAAAAATAAGCAAGTGTCACTATCAGTAAAACGAGCTTGAAGTTGTCATTCCGCTGTTTGTTGTAGTTGCAATAAACCAGGGCTCGAAATACCCGGGTGAACAAGTGCACTGTGCACATGAAAATAAAATTGTGCACCTAATTTTTTCCTGCTTGGCGCACCTGTGCACCTAATTTAAAAACTTAAGTGCACCTTGTGCACCTGTATTAAAAAATATCTTTCGAGGCCGTAACGTATGATTTCGTTTTTTAATTTTGTTTTATTATATTTGAGTTTCTATTGTGCTAAAAAAGTGAAAATGAGTGGAAGAAAGGTTTGTAACACGTGTTTCTGTTATTTTTAGAGCAATCTCTGAAAAAGTTTGCGTTTAATTTAAAAAATACCACATGATACCATCATATTGTTTTTTGCTAAATTTGTACTATAAATATATATACTAAGATTTTTTTAACCATTTTTCCTTTAATTTTGAACATGAATTATATCACCTTGATTTATTTCACCAATAAAGAAAAAATCATGCAAAGAAGGGTTAAAGTTTGGGAAGCATGTTTGTTCATGGTGACAGTACCTAACGAAATCCCTTGCAACTAGAAAACTATTTCGAATATTTGCAAGACCTTGGCACATCATTTGAAAGCTAAGAAATTTATAAATATTTTGAATTAATAAAAATATATTGATATTATGATCTATTTTCATGATTTCTAGTGAATACATGCACTTTAAGTTGTAAAACGTGCTTCCTATACAAATTCAACATTGTGTGAAAGGAAATAAAATGTTCGTCGTTTGGTAGTTTGTGTGTTTCATAACGTCTTCCTAGGAGTGACTAATGATCTACACAGTGTAGAAAAAAATCTTTCCACTTGCGCAATTGTAATCTGAATAGCATGTCCAAAGTATTGCAGCTCGTTAAAGCAATAGCATATGTAGTGGATTGCTTATTTTTTTAATCCGACCTTGTATGCTGCGGTTTAGAATAGAAAAACCTTTAAAAAGAAAGATGCATTTACTATAGAGCTAAATATAGGGGGCGGTAGTGTTTCTGGGGTGATACGTGTTTCCTGTGCAAATTCTGAACATGGCGTCAGTTGACTTGTTTTTTCGAATACCATTTCAGCACGTCGCCAATAGTAATTCCAAATAATAAATTCGTATTGCTATACAATAGTTAATCACTCAACGCTGCGCCCTGATTATATTAAATCCCAAACGTCACGAAAAAGACGATCTCTAATTTTATAAAAGGAAGTGTTTGTCTGTTTGTTTGTTTCTTGCCCGCAAAGTCCTGACGAATCCATGACACTCACAGCAATGGGATTTGGCACACAGGTAGTCTGAATATTTTGCAATTTTTGAGTAGCGGCGAATTTTAAAATTCAATCTAGAATATTTTTAAATGAATTTAATAGTTTTTTCATCGTTCTTCCTTCTTCCGCGGAATGAGGAAGCATCAAAATTTAAACTTTTTGCCCTCTTTAAACTTGACTTCAGCCTTTGGAACCATATCAAGTTTTTTTCATTTCCCGTTTAGAATGGGAGAGAACAGATTCGAATGACCTTCGTTTAATTCGAGATTCATTCATTTTGATTTCCTGATAAACGGATTCGAGTGTGAAGCTAAATATATAATTATGAAAATTTTAATAAATTTGAAATTCGCAGAAAATTTTACAATGGATAGATGCCTTTTACGTTTGATTTTCTTTCAATAAAGAATTTATCCATTAATTATTTATATTTTTTGGTTTGCGAAGCAAACCAACACCACATGCAACTCTGTTACGGCTGTTATCCAATAGGCTACAAATTCGCAAACCAAATGGGAATCCATGTTGGCTGTTATCCAATAGGCTACGTATCCCATTTGGTTTGCGAAGCAAACAACACCAAAAATGCAACTGGCACGGGCAACACGGGGCTAGCCACGCAGTGGCTAGTAGCTTTTATTTTACGATACGTAATCGTCATTTTAAATCGACATTTTTTATTTCGATATGTGTTGTGTGAGAGCGTTTAAGTAACAGAAGTCAAGTCTTTGTTTTTCGTCTGGTTTGTTTGCGTTCACTAAAGACCCCTCTCATAAAAACTGTAAAGTCAGTTTTACTAACATAGTAACGATAGACAAGATAGACAAAAAGAAATGAAGATTATTCTCGTGGGTACTAATTACGTATTTAAAGAAAACGCCGATAATAGTATATGAAACTATTTATATTCTTTACTGAAAGGACCTACAAGTAAAATGCATATTTACAACAACAGGGATGACACAGCCAAAGCATATGAAATATATATATATATATATATATATATATATATATATATATATATATATATATATATCATAAATATATCATCAGAAAAAGTATAATCTTAAACATCAATTTAATAGTAATTTTAGTAGCTCAGATGCTTGACGGTATTTGAAGCCAAGTCTGATTAAGCGTGAATCAGCCACGTGAACACGACGGTCTTTGGCTGGACCTAGTTTCTAACTCGCAACCCTACGTTTGGCAATCCGTTACTCTTCCGAATGGGCTGCTACCGCACTAAGCATAAAACAAATGTTGATAGAGTTGGTTGGGTTACATGGTTTAAGGACCATTTAAGGTCATTTTGCGGCATAGATAAGAAACACAATTTCAGAAACAGACGTTGAAGATCGCAATAAATTTAAATTCTAAACAAAATATTTTCTTACTAAGGTTTCCATGACAATCTACGAGAGTCGTTCGGAAAGTGATACATGAGCATGCATACCACTGTTGGAAGGTGCACCGGTCAAGGTCAGTCAGTTTTAGTGACTCGCCTGCCAGCTTTTTACTGAATTACACATCGCATTATAACGGTTATTGTTGTTTTGGTAAGCAAATGAAACGCCCAAAAAAATTGAGCGTGCCGCCATATGTAAAGTGAGATCTGTTATCCGATATCTAAACGCAAAATATGTGCGATCATGCGAAATTTATGGCGAAATCAAAGCAGTGTATGGTGATGTGATGGATGAACCATGTGTGCGTCGTCGGTGCAGAAATTTTATTGAGGGAAGAGAGTACGTCCGTGATGAGGAGTGATGTGGCCGCCCAAGTGTCATTACAGATGAGCTTGTCAAGTTTGTTGACAAATTCATCAAACAAGATCGACGTGTGAATTAGGATGAAAATCTCGATAAATTTTACATGTGTCTCGCACTATCATTTACAAAATGATATCAGATCACCTCAAATTCGGAAAAATGTGTGCAAGATGGGTGCCACGCATGCTCAATGACGACCACAAAATCAAGCTGTAGCGTTAAGACTTTTAGAGCGCTACTGAAATGAACTATATGAGTTTCTTTCTCATATTGTTACAGGAGATGAAATTTCTCATATTGTTACGTGACAACGCACGTTTTCATGCATCTCCAAAAATGCAGCAATTGATCATCAAATTTCATTAGGAAATTCTTACCATCCACTCTATAGCCCGGACTTCGCAAAATTTAGAGTTTCTGGGCGGAAGACCTTTTGCGAACGATGAGGAGTTGAAAGACGTTGTTACTGTTTTTCTCAATGGACTGACGGCAGAGGAGTATGATTCTGGTATTGAAAGGCTCGTCACTAGTGATACTGGAACTGAAAGGCTCGTCACAAGAGATGCTGGAATTGAAAGGCTCGTCACAAGAGATGGGACAAATGTTTAAATTTGCAGGATGACTTGGTAGAAAACTAATACAAGGTATGAAAATGTAAAGTAAGAATGTGGTTGAAAAATTTTAATTGCTCTGTATTTTATTAAAAAAGGGTATTACTGTCCGAACGCTTACGCAGACGAACCACAGATTACGACATTTTCCTGCTATGGATGACACGACTTGGAGCCGAGACTTCAAAATTGATGTACCTTGAAAATTTTTCCACAAAGAAAAACACAAAAATGCTTTTTCTATCCACCACTAGATTTAAAAGGTACAAAATTTTATTTGCCTTTCATAAATTTTCAAAGAAGTCGCCAAAATTTTAAAAATACGAGCTTTTTAGATGTTTGGCTTGGATTCACTTCCCTTGGTGGCAAAAAGTCGGCTTTTAGTTGCACGCAGCTACCCTACAAATCCCAAATTAAAAATACTATTACGATTTAAGATTCATAGATACAACTAATTTTGACTTTCTCGGGAAACGAAGAAGTACGGAGTAGAAAAGTTCAAAGAAAATCTCACAAATGAATTTGAGTCTTGAAATAGTTATTACACGTGCCATTTTTCACTTCACGGAATTTATAGACTTATTTCATTCTAGAAACTCATTTAAATGTCATCTGGTTTCAAATAAAGTATAATTCCAATAATGGAGTATAATATATGGGTTTGATGATACTAGAAAGTACAATAGAAAATAATGGAAATTTCAAAACTCATACTTCGAACGGATTAAAGTAGACATGGAAATTTGCAGCATTCAATAAAAATAATATTTACTAGATAGGGGTTGATAGATTAGTCTGGGTTTCCATTTAAATGCACTCAACATATCTGAACTGATAAAAAAAAAAAGAAAACGTTTCCATCCAAAACATTAGCATCTATGATAAGGAATTCCTTATATACCCTTAGTTTACAGTTCATTTTCTCGATAGGATAGCGCTTTAGTTCGTAAAAAATACAAATAATACTTCTACATGAATGATACCAAGTTTACCCAGTTATGAATTTTATGTAATTACAGATGGCGCAAGTTTCTGATGAAATGTAATTAGTTTTTCTGGCTGCAATCCACAGAGATATTATTAACTTCTACAAGACCCCATTAAATCTTAATAATTAAACGATCGACTGTATAGAAAAGGGCAGGTTGCATGATCAATACAGTGTGGGTAAGTAGGTATTTAATTAATATCACAATGGAGCAGCACAACGGGCTATTGTTGATGGTACGGGATCAATCCTCAAAGGAAAGGTTGTGACGACAGCACCATGGTCAGATGATGAGGTTAACACCTGTGCTGGCACCCTACAACAAGGTAAGGGACCTTTCAGACCTCTGCAGATGTAACCATTCCCGCGTCACGATAATTTTTGGTTGGACCTAGTCTCGAACTCGTAACACTCCGGTTACAGATGCGTCGTTCTTCAAACTAGGATACGGAGGCCTGATACGGTGCTTGATATCAATTGATAAATTAAATGTTGATTTACGCAGTACGCAAATCCCGTTTGGAGTAAAGTGTTGAATTTTCAATGAATTTTAGTTGACAGAGGTACCGTAATTTCACACAACTATGGTCCAAAAGGACGTTATTTTTAGAGATTTTGTTACACTATTTGAAACAAAGCTTTTCAAAATATCTCTTTTGTTGATATTACATGCGTAAAGACCAGATATTGGTATTTAGTTTTGTACAGCTATATATAGCTTATATATATTTATTTATTTGGTAAACTTTGAGCCACAGTGGTGTTATCAAGCACACAACTATAGTACATCAAATATTTCCCGTAATAAATTGATAAGGAACAATAGTTAGGAGATTATTTTGCAACTATATTATAGGGCAGTCAATAATTCTTAAAATAAAACACAGATGTGATGAAGTCTGTAACAAAAAGTATTTATTTATTCAATTTAACTCCACTTGTACTTAAGGAAATTAATACTATTTAAATCAAATGTATTCTACATAAAAACTAAATCAAAATCATGGTGAGTATAATTTCAAAATCATTTGCAAATAAATCACGAGTTAGAGTTTTTTTTTGGTTTACCATATATGCCCTCGAGCTCAGACACATGGGAAAGTACTCTTTTGATGATTCTCTGCTTTGGTTTACTTATGGATAGTTTAATATCCTTAATATCCTCTTCAGGATAAAAAATACAATCTTCTTTCTAGCCACTTCCATAAGTTGACAGATAGAGCCATGCATTTTATATAAGCTCCATTATCCTCTACTTTCTTAACTTGCCCAGTCCAATATTCTACCTTTTAAATAATCACTACAAATTACTCTCTAGCAGGGAGATAACTATCATTCAGGAACTCATGATTTGATTTATCTTTACATGTCTCTTTAATACCTGAAAATTTCAATGAAGATTCTGAAGGCAAAAAAAAAAGATTGGACCACAGAATAACTTTAAATGTGATTTCTTATTATTTTTACAATAATGATGGAAATGCAAGTTTTTTAATAAAAGTATTTATTAAATGTGTGAAAACAATAAATTATCTGTCATGTACACCAGCAAGAACACAGAACAGCTTGTTGTGATAACAGATGGACAAGAAAGTTTGAAGCTAACGAAATTTAATGCAACAGTTAACCTAACACTGGCAGTTGATAACTGTAGAAAAAGGCGGGGAAAGCGTAATTCAATGCTCTAACAATAATATTAAATCTATGCTCTTTCATTTAGTTTAGTAGTTCAACTTCTCACTAGATATCGCTCATACTTTAGATATCTGGATTTTCATGCAAGCGGCAGTTTGGACACTAGGAGTGGCTTAGGACTATAGTTGTGTTAAGTTACGGTAGGCATTTCGATCAACGTCGTACTTGGGTAGCACAGAGTATCAAACCCGAAGGGAAAGGTACAACATCACGTAATTTTGGACAGGGTCAGATGTCGAGGTCACACCTGACCTGGAACCCACTCTCCAAATTTCCACATCATGCCAACGTGACTTTAGTTCCTGTAATTCCCAAAGGATTCCTGTAATTAACTACGAATTCGACAAGTCGTATAATAGAGTCATCTGTACTACCCATCGTTAATTCAATGAACTAATTAATTCTTTCAATCAGCTACAACAGGATGATGATTTGAGTTCTCAAACCGCTCTCTGAATCCTTCAAATGGATAATTATAGTTTTAGTTACCATCTACCAGACTTCGTGCACGAATGGCTAAACTGGGAAGATCCCGTAACTCACGAACACCTGATGTCAAATACGGAATAGTAAATACGTCATTTATAAGCTGTTATCGTCATCCTATAGAAGCGACTGCTCCTGGCACTTAACATAGACGAGAAAGCCTACAGACAAACACATATTCAATATAAATGCACATTTCGAGCCCATCCATATGTGGTTAGAACCACAATAACATTATTATTAGCAAATAATAACCAAATTACATTATTATAGCAGGTATTGTACAGGTGACATTATACAATAATATATTTATCGTCAAATAAAATATACAATTATTCTGATCGTATAAGGTATTAGGAACTATGGAATGTCATTGTGTGAAGTTATGTATAGTATGTTAGATAGAAATATAGTTGGTATATGTATGTTGTATGGTTAGGGGTAGGAATTTTAATTAACGCCGTACTGGAGCAACACAACGGGCTATTGACCGTGGTCCTTTATCAATTCCACCAGGAGAGATCTGTATGTTGTATGAATGGTAACATACTACGTGGGACAAATGTTGTTGTATTCTACATTGCATACATGTGCCATATCTTACATGTATGGTCGACTTAGAGCAGAAACTCACTGAAATATATGATATGTTATACTTGGAGGAGGGGGGACTGTTATCAGAGAATCAGTATGGGTTTAGGAGTTATATATAGTATGTTAGATAGAAATATAGTTGGTATATGTATGTTGTATGGTTAGGGGTAGGAATTTTAATTAACGCCGTACTGGAGCAACACAACGGGCTATTGACGGTGGTCCTTTATCAATTCCACCAGGAGAGATCTGTATGTTGTATGAATGGTAACATACTACGTGGGACAAATGTTGTTGTATTCTACATTGCATACATGTGCCATATCTTACATGTATGGTCGACTTAGAGCAGAAACTCACTGAAATATATGATATGTTATACTTGGAGGAGGGGGGACTGTTATCAGAGAATCAGTATGGGTTTAGGAAGGGCAGATCCTGCTCTACAAACCTTTTGAAGTTCTACGAAAAAATTACTGAGGAGCTGGATAATAAGAGCAGTGTGGATATCATGTACATAGATTTTCAAAAGGCTTTTGATAAAGTACCTCATGAGGCATTACTGTTTAAATTGGAAAGGCTGGGGATTCAGGGAAAAACATTAATATGGATAAAAAATTGGTTATTGGGTAGAAAGCAGAGAGTGCAGGTAAAAGGAAATTATTCACAGTGGACAGAAGTTATAAGTGGGGTGCCTCAGGGATCAGTTTTGGGACCAATTTTATTTATAATTTTCATAGATGATATAGGTCAGGGGATCAAAAATAGAATCAGTATATTTGCAGATGACTTAAAAATATAGGGGACAGTGGATACCAAGTTACAGATAGGAAATTTACAAGGAGATTTTGATTAGATATCCGAATGGGCTGTAAAATGGGGTATGTCATTTAATGTAGGGAAATGTCAAGTTCTGCATATGGGTTACAGGAACAGTGGAGCCGAGTACTGTCTGCAGGGAGTAAAGGTAAAGGAGGGAGAATCAGTCAAGGATCTTGGGGTGATAATTCACAGGGATTTTAAAATGGGTCACCAATGTTCAGCTGCGGGTAAAAAGGCTAATAGGTTATTGGGGTATATTAAAAAGACTGTAACTTCAAGGGATAAGAATATAATCTTGCCATTATATAAGGGTTTAGTAAGAACACATCTAGAATATGCTGTACAATTCTGGGCTCCATATATGAGAAAGGACATAGAATCAATTGAAAGGGTTCAGCACAGAGCTACAAAAATAATAAAGTGGCTAGCAAATTTCGACTATAATGAACGTTTAAGTAAGCTAAACATGTATACACTGGAAAGAAGAAGAAGGAGGGGGGATTTGATTCAGCTTTTCAAGTTTGTAAAACAAGGGGACACAGAGGGCTTAAATTTCAATAGGGATAACAGAACAAGGGGCCATGGGTATAAATTGAATAAGACACATTTTAATCGGGATTTAAGGAAAAACTACTACTTTAATAGGGTAATAGACAGTTGGAACGCGTTGCCAGAAAATATAGTTAATGCAAAGGGAGTGTACGAATTTAAGACACAATTGGATAGTCAGTGGGAATTGGAGAATTCATAAACAAAGGACCAGCCTTGTTGGGCTTGAGCCTGTAGCTGGTCGTCAATATTTGTATTTGTATTTGTATTTGAAAAGAGATTTTTACTGCACAGTTGTTTAAACATTAACTATTAGTTTATGTCAAATAATAAAACTTATAAGCATTTATATTGTGTTATTTATTTCTCTATATTAAAAAAAAATACCGACGCTGCTGTCGCAGGATTGATGACTGGGCTGTTTAGCTCGATCCTAAGACGTTTCCCCGAGAAAGTACGGTTTAGAAAATTACGAAATTAACGTGGTTTGTTCTTCATCGTGTTCACTGGACAATTTTTAAGATTTTTTTCCTATGCGACTATTAGTTTGGGGTTTATTAAGTGTCAAAATTGAAAAAGCGATATTTCTAACACGAGTGAGCAAAAGACGTACACATGTTCAGACTTCAGTCTTGAATTTTTTTAGAGTTCCTCTAAACGTAAATTCTTGCATCTCGTCGAGTTTATTAAGAAATTTCAATTTGGTTTCAGATATTTTTTTGAAATTCGGAAAAAATCGGGACATTTTTGTTACTTTTTTGTTAAAACTGTCGTATTTTTTATCTTATTACTAGTAGTTTTTAAATTTGAAAACAAAACAGTATGCCTTAAAATGTACTCTTTCTTACGATACAATTATATTTGAAATTGGTTAATAAATAAATTCGATACGATCAAAAGTTGGTCATACAAATTTCGTACTTCTTAGATCGCGTAGCGATACGCGTTCATTCTTATTATTCACGGAAATTAAGGTTAAATTTTCTGATTAACGGGTTTGCCAGATTCTCTTGAGGGTTAACCGTATGGGCGTTATAGATGACCCATTGAGTAGGTACTGTTGGATGGTAGAGGAGAGTCCTGTACACGTTTTATGCGATTGTGATTATTACTCTACCAAACGATTCAGTATCTGGGATACCATCGTATCGAACCCTGGGAACTGTAAAATATTCCAATCAGGTACATGTTTAAATTTATTTCGGCAATCAGTCCTTAAGGGTTTCAGTACAATAGACTACTGGTCGCTGTGCTGGCACTCTTTAAGGCGCGTTCTCACGAATCAAGTTTAATTCCCCGATTATAGTTTTGTGAACAAAAGTTGAATGAAAGCTATAGTGAGAACCTTTGTTTGAATAGAGTTGATCAACCTTTTTAGTGAATAAAGAAAAGTTTGAACCATTCAAACTTTATCATTCTAGTGATGAGTCGTCCGCCATATCTGCTTTAGAGTTTATTTTCACGCAAACGATCTGTGCTGGTTTATTTTATTCGAGAAACAACACGAAAGTGCCTTTTTTATTCTCTTGGCAAAGTTTGTATCTTTGCTATCGTAAGAGATAGAGTTGAAATTTCAACGGATTTGAAATCTGCGAGAAATTTTACACCAGTTGACGATACCTTAAGGGGGTCCGGGGCATAAAAATCGTCAAATTTTCGAATTTTTTTATTTTATTATTTTAAGAAATTCTCTTTGTTTTTCTGCTTAAAATGACGTCGAAATCATGTTTCTATCTTAATTAGAACTAGAGATATAGTAATTTTTGTGGTGCGTTGTTTTGAAAATCTAACACTCTTGACAGTTGTTGTCATGGCAACAACATCTGTCTTTAAAACTTTAAATGCGTTTTTCTCCATGATGCATTTTTTCAAGATTTCCTGTATTCAAATTGCTATAAGTCGAAAACCGATAAAGTTTAAGGGTTGAAATTCGGAATAAGTCCTTTTCAAACATTATACTTAAATTTGGATTCAGCAAATTTGAAACAAATATTTACTTTTATAATTATGACTGTTTAAAAAAAAGTACCTTAAAGTTTTCAAAATTTTTCATTCAAATATTTTTTATTTTTTATTAAATTAATATTTTTTAAATTGCTGAATCAAAATTAAAGTTTATAAATTTGTGAATAATTTACTGCAAGAATTTTGAAAATTGATCAAGAATATTTTGAGTTTTAGCAATTTAAAATGACCCCTCTTTTTTTCAAAAATTTTTGGAAAAATTTTGTGTTGTGATTTTGCTTATTAGTTAGATGGGTAATCAGTACAAAAAAATTCAAAATTCTAAATTAATTAATAAAATTTTTTTTTCAATGTGTCCCGGACCCCCTTAAATGTGATATTCTACAAATAAATCATTTTTCAATTGTAACTTTTATATTTTCACTTATTAAACTGTTTATATTGGATCAGTTTATATTGGAATATGTGAACAAAAACTGATTCTAGTCATATTCAACTTTATCGATCAACTATAATCGGTTAATTAAACTTGACCGCCGTTAGAGTAACCCTCACAATAAGTCATAAATAATCGTTTAAATTAATTTAATTTTAAAGCGGATTGTATAATATTTACCAAAAAAGCTGTTCTATGCCTGAATATGATAGGTAGGTACTTAAATTAACATCCTACTGAAGCCACTCAACGGGGGAAATTTGAGATGGACCGGGATCAATCTCGAAGGTAAAGACCTGAGGACAGCTTGTAATTTTGAACCACTGTCAGATGAGCTGGCACCCCACTCTCCAACCACGCCAACGTGAGGACAATTGGGGTATCGACCGATTTAACATGCACCAGCATCAGGGAACATGACGTTCTTCGATTGGATCTAATTTCTAACTTCTAACCCTCCGGTTGCTAATCCATGACTTTACCAGTTGGTATACTTTGGCAATTTGCTACATTTAAACAAGTCACCTTTAAAATCTTTAATCACTTCAATCACGATTGCTTTAATTAAATGTTATGTATACATGTGATTGAAGAATATTTGAGTACCTAACAAAACCAACATTCTGGTTGCTAATGCGTTACTCTTCTAACCTGGCTATTGTGGCTTACCTGAGCATGACAATAACTGCAACAAAAATAATTCCTCTCTTCTGAAAAAATACTCGAAGTAATAACTGCAAATGAATAATTTCTACCTCGTATTAGGTTTTACGCCATAGACCTAAAAAAACAAATATTCAGTATAAACTGAATTCTGTAAAATCGAAAGTACAAATCATTTGACCGATTGACCTGCACTTCTAGTTAGTCTTAACATGTAATGAGAGAGTTTCTCAATATTTGTCTTTCTTTTCTTAAAATAAAACAAGACGTACAAGAGTGTTCAGATTCTCTTGCGCAGTTTTTTCGAAGGCAATTAAGTCCCTAACACGCTTTACGTACTTAAAATTAACTTTTTATTTTCCTATTCAAGACGTACACGCAAACTGCAGTAAACCTATATTACCCAGTTCTTGTAAACGAAGTAGGTAGATGTTATCTCGAAAGTAATTTTCAGAATGAATCTTCTCGAATCTTGCGTTTTGGATAAGTAACCCACACATAATCTGTGAATGGCCTAAACAGTATTATTAAGCACGTGAGATAGTAATTATAGAAGTTTAAAAGCTTCCAACTCTCATAGTCCGGTATAAGTATAGCTGGAAAGAATATCTTTCAGGCATATTTTCAAAAATGTTTTTCTATTAAACATTCCGTGTTTACTCCATACATTTTTTAAAGTACGCTTTCTTACTAACGTAAATATACAACATACCGAGTATTTATCGTACACATCACTGCACTTTCTGTGTAATAATACATTAGAAACCAAATATTTGCTAAAATAACAGAAATAGAATCTATATTCTGGATTTCAAAGTACAAAAATCCCCAGGAAAAGCATATTATAGATAAAAAATCATACTGATTCAGTAGAAGTTGTTGTATGCTGAAAGCAACAGCAAGAAATTGATGATATTCCAAAAGTGCATTTACATGTGAAAAGTATTTATGTAAATTTGTTTTTCACAGAAAAAAACCCAATGTACTCAGAAAACGTACTTTCAGACAGGAATATTTCTATATTCTCATATTGTACAATTTCAGTTTCAACAAAACTGACTGCTTTAAACAATATGAAATTTTTTTTTTGCTGCTGTTCTAATTTTATATTTTTGATTCTTATTATAGGTTGAAAAAGTAGTATACAAAAGCTTTCTAATAATTTAAGTTAGAATAAACGTGTTTAATTTCCAATAGGAATGTTAAAATATTTGCTGAAAACAAAAATACTATGTGACATCTGCGCAGACATAAAGTGAAACAAAAACACATGAATTAGTGATACTAGACAGAGAAAGATTAGTAACAGTAACTTTTTATGAAAGTTTTTTTAAAATATACTTTTTAAAACATATTTAAATGTGCTTTTATCTTCCGTTGCAAAAAGAAAACTATTTTTGAAAGAAGATTTTTAAATAATTATTGCTTTGGCGAATAGTTATAAGCATGCATAAGTACGCCAAATAGTTAAAAGCATGACATTGAATATACTGCAGAATAGGGAAATAGCTTTAGATAATGGTTGTAAAAATGGTCATGATAGTGATTACATTTGTAAATTATTTATGCACGTGTCTACAAATACAATTTAAAAAAATCTGTGTATTAAAGAAAAAGATAATTTGTTTAAAAGGTAGAAAGACAAAAAAATTGTAAAAAGCTAAAAATTGAGAGGTTGCAAAAGTAATGTATAAAAACAAATGTAAATGTAAATAAATGGTTATTGTTGGTTATTGTAAATATTTTGCATTGCTATATTTCTTCTTATGTCAGTGTTTATTCATAATTTTACTTCCTGACATATATTCAGATTGGTATCTTAAGATGAATCTCTTATGTAAATATTATTTTACTTATTCACTAAATGTTATTTCTCAATAAGTATATAAATTTTCAAAATCCATTTTACATTCTGCTATCTATAGCATTTATAATTAATTAGAGTTGTAGAATCTAATTTAATATAGTATTATATGTGTAAGTTCTCATATTTTATCTTGAACTATGCTATATTTCATAATGGGATGCATACAAATATCTAACCATAAAATATTAGCTCCAGAAAAAAATTACTGACAATAACCTCTTCACAGAATTCTTCAAAATAATTTACTTCTTTGATAAATGCTTAAAATACTAAACACTTGAAGGTTGTTACGTAATGACTAGCTTCATGAAACCAGTGTTTTAAATGTACAAATCCTCAACCAAATAAGTTACATTTTTTAAAGTTAAATATAATATACTGTTTTATAGGATAAGGAATTGGTCTTTAAAATTTCTATGCAATGTTAAAGGTATTAAATGCCAGGAATGACTGCTTCAAAGGTTTAATATATAGTTCTACAAACTGAGTGGGGGTATTCACTGAAAGTAGTTTTTCTTTATTTCGAAAAACATGCTTTGTAAAAATTACACTAGTTTTCTTTTATAACAGTTTAAGCATTAGTGTATACATTTTTGGATAGAAATAACATCTTATATATATATTAGATGTTGATTTTTCTCTTAACAAAGAACTCGCAAAATTCCAAGTATCGAATAAACAACGATCATGAAACTGGTACGTTTATTTGATATTAAATATAAAAAAAAAACACAAAGTAAGACACACAGAGAAGTAGTATTCTATTTCTCTGTTGTAAGACAGAATGAAGAAGGAAGCAAACAAGCAAGAATGAATTCACGCGAGATCAATTTATATAACCAGAGGTTTCACGTTGTGTGATGTCACATCACGCCAAACAAGGTTACGTCGGCACTGTCAATGTTTGAGAAATGTGAATAGAATTTTATAAAATGAATAATATTGAAATAGTGTAATTTAATATATATATATATATATATATATATATATATATATATATATATATATATATATATATATATATATATATATATATATATATATATATATATATATATATATATATATATATATATATATATATATATATATCTAAACGCACACTTTGTATTAAATATACATAGTAAATATCAGTTCTATTTTCTGGCTCTCAAACAATTAATTTTATTTTTATTACATAAATTACTTATTGGTATTATACAAACCTGTTAAAAGCTTTAAATTGCATAAAGTAACCAATTCTTATGTTGATCATTATTTTTTAGGAGTTCTTTTCGGTTTTTAAGGATTGTTTTTTGCAGTTTTTTTTACTTAATTTTTTTACTGTCCAAAAATTTTACAACGGAAAATAATACGTTTTCGCAGAATGTCTTTTCTAAATCTAAACACTAAACGCGGAAGACATGTTTCTAACAGAAAAAGGTGACGATTTTTCAAAAGAAAATAGCAAGAAACAATACAATAGGATTAAACTGCACTGGCCTGTGACTAAAATCAAACTGAATATGTGAATTATTACAATTTACATTAAACGGAAAGGAAGGTGGGCAAAAATTAAACGAATCAATAAAATCAAAGGACAATTTAACGGATATAAAAAAAAGATTCTAGAATATTCGAAATAAAAATTTAAACTTTCCGTTTGCCGAGGTTATTATAAAAAAGTTAATTAATCTAATGAAGATGGGTTGCCTTCACCAGCCCTAACTCTCTGCCTACTTGAGCCAAGAGTGTTGCCACCAAACTAGGCGTATGATGCAGCTGTACCCCATGGTCAAACAATGTTATTGTGAACCTTGTCCCTAAAAAAAAGCATCTACAAAAGAATTTGACAGGAAATATCGGCCCTTACCGGTTCTAATCTGTCGAGAGTTGACCTCCGTACTCCCGGGAATGTTCCTGTTCCACAGCACCTTCACTATCTGGTAGTAGAAGAAGGACATGAAGACGAAGGGGGCGAAGTACAGGAAGAACACTATGAGAAGCTGGTAGATCTTCGTGTACTTGTTGTCCCAGGTGTAGGTGCAATCCGTGAAGTACATCGTCTCCACTCTGAGTTCGGAGCTCGGCCTGGTGTCCATGACGATGGCGTCGGGCAGGACGATGGTCAGCGATGTCAGCCAGATGATGACGATCGCTTTCTTAGCTCGACTCGACGTGCTCTTGAACATCAAGGGATGGCATATGGCGTACCAGCGGTCAATCGAGATGAACGTCAGGGTCAAAACTGACACGGACACGGAGACGCTCTATAAGAAAAATAGCCAGATTTTATTGGCAACCTATATTGATAAACGTACGATACATACATCAATAAACGCTCTATACATAAAATATTTATAAACACACTACCCCTGCTTGCTCGGCCTAACTAAACATCAAAAAGGAATGTTTTGTAGGCATTTGTGAAATGAACAAAATTGTAGTGAATTCATTTTTATCAAACATTTTCAAACACTAGCAAATGTTTCTGTTGGCTTCGTTGCCGAGTGGTTGGTATTACGACAAGTTAATTCAAAGAGAGTGTACGAATTTAAGATACAATTGGACAGTCAGTGGGAATTGGGGAATTCATAAACAAAGGATCAGCCTTGTTGGGCTTGAGCCTGTAGCTGGTCGTCAATATTTGTATTTGTAAGTCAACAAGCTCTCACCAACTCTATCTCTGTATATTATATACAATTAACGCATTGTAATTCTCACAGCCTACTCGGGTCTTAAGAAGTTGAGATACATACACAAAAAGTAATAATAAAACCCTGCATTCTTTAACATTTTGACTACGATCATAGATATAACTGGCGCGATTCTTATAACTTTCAAGGTATAACTGTTGTTCCGACCGTAGTCTAAATTCTTTCTAGCCGCGACTCTTATAACCTTTATGATACGACTGTTGTACTGGCCATAGTCTAAATTTTTTCTTGGCTTAATCAAGGTACAACTGCTATACCGGCCGCAGTCTAAAGGTTAACACTCATGATGGTTTATCTACGCGTCAAAAACTACCTTTAGTGGCCAACAAAATCTGCATGCCTGTTTCATTAAAAAATTCAAAAACTTGTTTCAATCTGCCATCAATTTTAGACAAAAAGCAATTTGTTTTCCTACTTTAGTCTTCATTCCTCTTGGAGTAAAAGGGTTGTTTTGTCTTAACGAGATATCACGCCCTTAGCAAATTCGACCGGATGTTGGACGATTTATCTCGTTAAAACCACTTGGAGGGTTAATCTGATACTTAATCTGTACATAACTTCTTCGAAAAACTTAAAAAAGGATAAACATGTAAATTACACATGTCTAATAAACAATGAGATGCAAGTTTGAAACCATTTACTATTTGTTTGTTTTTATTTATAATGATCTCTCTGATTTTTCAATGCATATTTCACTGATATCAATGCATTTATTTCATCATTTTATCAGTGCTTTTATCAAATTAACACTCAAGTCGCCAGTCGATCTCAGTCAAATTCGAGAGTTTTGAGGGTTGCTAATTATGTGCTGTTTGCTGGAGGTTCTATTGTTCAGAAAAAAACACGTATGTTCTGTTGCCATTTTCAATACAAAGATGAGTATGTGCATGAATTAGAACATACTTGCTTCCTAACCTATTATAAATCCGAACAGTGTTGTTATACACCCTTAGAAACTATTATAATTTAAATTAATATCCTGTTGTAAGCAAAGTAGGTCGTAATGAATAGTAAGAACAAATGCTACATCCTCAGTATATTTAATCAGACTTCATGCTTACAAGTGCAAGGTAACACCTGAACTGAATTCCGTGAATTGAATTTCAAATAACTTTCGAGTTTCATACGATTCTCCTGGATAGCTGCGTCAACTACTACAATGAGTTAGGATTCCAATTCGTACACAACACATTCCATACACTTTGGGACCGCATTCGTTAATATGAACAAATGTTTCAAGGGATTAAAGGTCCCTTGTTCATTAGATCTTAGCATACTGTATCTTGTTACACCGATTTCAGTAATATGATAACATATTACACATTGCTTCAGAATCTAAATAATGCTTAGCTTTAGTTGTTAAACTGACACTTTAAGTGTGTACCCATGTAATCTAAAGGCGTTTGATTCTAGTTACATTCTGTGAATTATACCACATATAATATAAAATAATATTGTTAATATATTGAAAGAACATGGGATAGCTTTCATTTCCAGAAGTGAAATAATAAATGATTATGATTAACTCTTTGTTTTCTCTGACAAGAAAACAGAGAGGAAACTAGACATGCCACGTTTGGTTACATATTCACGACCAAGAAAAATGCGACAGTAGTCCACTTCTAGTATCAGTTAATAAAATTAACCATAGTGCTATGTAATTAATTTATCCATTTATCGTGTATTTAGAACAGAAAGGTTAATATTAAATCTTGACAAACCTTAATGTTAGTTTTAGGCTCTAACTAACCTAAAAGAAAGACTTCTACTCTCGTAATGTATTTACAAATATTTTGGCGATATTCCTTTGAGTAAATAATCCATAAGCATTGACATATTTAAATGTGATTAATAAAGTATTAAGTAATTACTGAAACCATAATTTATACCTTTTAGACACAGATGAAACATGTACAGTAGAAAAAATATATCAATCAAAATAATTTAGTTAGAATTATTGCAATGGGCTTCTTTACTGTAAGAAATATAGCGATAAAATAAGAATTATATTTGCTCAAGCATACCAAAAATTTAGAAATAACTGATCCCTCCTAGTAATTGTGATTCCTTTCACCATTTATCACATTTAGAATTTAAGAAACTGAGAAGAAACGTCATTTAATCCAAAAATCCTTCCAAAAAAGCTTTCGAACAATAAGACACAAATTGGTATATCTGTCTTATTCGGAGTTTTAACTGTGTTTGAATTAACGAAATTCGTTTTAGATTTTAGTAAATTAAAGTTCTTTTAAATTTGTGGTTTAAGGTACATTAAAACTAATTACTTAGTAACATTGAAATGTTGCGGCGATGACATACTTTGAGTGTATAAATTTAACTATGCGAATCAAACTTGGCCAATACATGTTGAACCGAAATAATTTTAATACCTCGTTATATATTGATGAGGTAGGTATTTTTAATATATTTGTACTTTTAAAATGTTTTTCTTGTCTTCATATTTTTATTTACATATTTTATCCTGCTTTCAATGGCGATATAGTGATAAACACGCCAGGCGGTTGTCTGGACGAGGTAACTCGTCATTAGCAGAACTGATCAGATCTTGATCTGAACGAAATATATCGTCACTAAAAGAAAACTGACCCTTGTTTTCGTCTCATCATAAAAAAACTGAAACGATCTAGTCATCATCAAAGAATCGACAGTATCTTGATGACGAGATATCTCGTCATTTGCTATTAATTGACCAGAGGTTGATGGACGAAATATATCGTCATCAAAGAAACTGGCCCTTGTTTTAATTTCATCATAAAAAACTGCACAGTCGAAACCACGTGGTTAATATGATATTTAAAATAATATGATTAATAATGATAAATAAATTTTTAATTAATATGATTTTTTTTATTGAATCTTAACTCTCTCGTCCTGTGTTTGGGGTGCAGTTTGTCTTTATAGTATATATTATGAGATGAAACCCAAACCAACCAATCTCGTAGCATTTCGTGGTTTTATTCATTCATTACCTATCAGGTCATCTGGAAAGTATTAAATCGACGATGAAATTTAATAAGCATGTCCCATAGAACACGCAATAACTTCCCAAGGGATTCGAAGTGATGATTATTCGTTCTCAAGCGAAAGTGCAGTGAAAATTCGAAAGTAAAGTGTTTCATACATCGTGATTATAAAGCACCCAATTTAACGGTACTTCTCAACCACCCATATACTACAGTTACTATCTACTAAATCACCCACTACAACGCAAATTACTCATTTTATATTAAAACCAGAGCAGTGAAGTGTGCAAGGATACTTACTGGGATACTTCAGTTAAGCATTAAAGTAATAGTTATTCTTCTACAGTATAAAACATATTGCAAAAGTTTTGAGATTAATTAAGAGTTCTATTTTTAACTATCCCATGTAAGTGCTCATTTCAATAAGTACAGTAACTTAAGGTCAGTTAAAAACAATGCATTTGTCTAAAACTAATGGTTGATCCTGGTTTCTTTCCATTTAATTTGCATTTAAAGCAAATCTATTAATTTTTGATATGAGACGTTGGTATTTTTAAATTACTCAATCAAACTGGACTTAATTATTTGAATTTTAGAAATTAGAAATAATACGATTTTAAAGTATAAAATTTTTTTTAAAGCAGCTCAATTTTTTATGATTGAAAATATGTACAAAAAGTATAGCATGTTAATGTGATAGAAATCAGTCATTCAAGCTGATTAAAGATAACATTATCATTATTTTGGGTACAGATATTATAAAGCTTTCAGTTAATTCATTCACTTTTGCACATAACTTTTCCCAAATATTTCAGGAGCAATTTTTGTCTAATTATTTAACTCATAAATAATTAAGTTAATTTGTTTACGATATTGTATAAAATGGTTAAATTATTTTTCGTACCAACCAAAGGGATAAAGTTAAAAACCTAAGTAATGTTTCAAAAGCGTTTAAAATCAATAATTCTTCTTGGTTTTTAACGATGCAAAATGTCGAAAGTTAATTCCACATCATTATTTCTGTAGCAAATGTAAGCAAATATATCATGATAGGTAATTAATTTTCTAACTACAAAAAAAAAATTCAAATTATTTTGCATAATGTTTTATTCTTTTATTTGTGAAATAAACTATTTATCAACCAAACTAGTTTTTATATGATAAGTTATCTTATAAATAATATTTACGCTTATAATTCCTACGCTGTTAAATAGAAGAGGACTCTTCAGCCTTTATAAGATGTTGTTTGCCAGACAATAAACCCACTTTTGAACATAAAGTCTGCTCAACTTTTATGAAGTTTCATGATTATTTGTTTACGTGACTCGCAAGACAATTGATATCTTCCAGACGTCTAACAGTCCCCCTTTCTTGTTTGAAAACGAAGCCCTATTCTAACATTACATTTGCATTATTGCCTAGTGAAGAAATGCTCTTTTAATTGCAAGTATGAATTCCGTTGAGAGAGAGATTGAGATTTTCTTGTTCTTGTGATTAACTATTTATTACTCGTTATAATAACCTCTGAAAAGAATAGAGAACTTGTCAGAATAGCAATATCGTTAGAGAAAGTACCCATATCATATTAATGACTTCATCTACTGAAGTACCAGCTGTTGTATTTCATTCGTTCTTTCATAACCCAAGTCACCTAACCAACATAAGTGACTTATTGTTCGTGAAAAGGGGTAAATAACTACCATAAAGGATTATAAGGAGGATATAATAATAAAAAGACAACACAACTCCAATTACTGTATTCAATAACTTTTCAAATAACTTTTCTTTAACTTTTCAAATAACTTTTCAAATAACTTTTCATTAACTTTTCAAATAACTTTTCTTTAACTTTTCAAATAACTTTTCTTTAACTTTTCAAATAACTTTTCTTTAACTTTTCAAATAACTTTTCTTTAAATTTTCAAATAACTTTTCTTTAACTTTTCTCTAACTTTTCAAATAACTTTTCTCCAACTTTTCAAATAACTTTTCATTAACTTTTCAAATCAAAAACTATATTTCAGAGTTCCCCTCTTTTAGCGGAGTATTCGTGGTTCAGTGGGTTCGTCCACTGCCCTAGAAACCAGCGAGTTAGAGGCTGCGCAGGTACGACTCTTCCCTGGTATCTTTCTTCTGTGTCAATAAAAATATCCGTATGTATATGTGTCCATTTAATTAGCGTTGTTTGGCACAGTGTTGCTAAACATGACCCTTAGCCATAAAACTCAACTTTCTTACTCTTTTACCATAAAAAAATAGACAGGACCTTACTAAAGCCTTTTCAAGGCTATTTTACGTATGTTGTTGTTAAGGCCGCATTAAACCTAGACTGAAGTAATGAACAAAAAAATCTCAGCCATTTTGGATTTCTTTAGCTAAACTGAAGGCAAGGATATCAGAATTAAAGCTGGCTTTATTCTATGGTTGGATTTCAGACAGAAATGATACTTGCCTATGATTCAAGTGTCACATATAGGTTTAAGAGAGTGTATGGAAAAATCTGTAGATTTACAACCCCTCCCTTTGTTTGCAGAGTTCGCCCTTCATTGGGTTGAGTGTTATAAACAGTAATGAAACATCTTTTCAATCGACTTTAATTTAAGTCCTAATAAAAACGACCCGAAAACAAAATCCCAGCCATTTTGGATTTCTTTGGCTAAACTGAAGGCACGGATATCAGAATTAAAGCTGGCTTTATTCTATGGTTGGCTTTCAGACAGAAATGATACTTGCATATGATTCAAGTGTCACTGATATAGGTTTAAGAGAGTGTATTTTTACAACCCCTCCCTTTGTTTTCAGAATTCGCCCTTCATTAGGTTGAGTGTTATAAACCGTAATGAAACATCTTTTCAATCGACTTTAATTTAAGTCCTAATAAAAACGACCCGAAAACAAAATCCCAGCCATTTTGGATTTCTTTAGCTAAACTGAAGGCACGTATATCAGAATTAAAGATGGCTTTATTCTATGGTTGGCTTTCAGACAGAAATGATACTTGCCTATGATTCAAGTGTCACTGATATAGGTTTAAGAGAGTGTATTGAAAAATCTGTAGATTTACAACCCCTCCCTTTGTTTGCAGAATTCGCCCTTCATTAGGTTGAGTGTTATACACCGTAATGAAACATCTTTTAAATCGACTTTAATTTAAGTCCTAATAAAAATGACCCGAAAACAAAATCCCAGCCATTTTGGATTTCTTTAGCTACTCGGAAGGCACGGATATCAGAATCAAAGCTGATTCGCAACAATTACATAAAATACCGAAATCCCATTCATTTGCATAATCCAGCCATCCCATTCCTCGGGAAACAGCGCAACAATAAACGAGAAACGTAACACCTGATAACTGCTGTTCGGTATCGGCTATTAAACTTAATTTATATCGCTGTGACTTCTCTATTCACTTCCTGTCGTAGTTTTCATTGTTCCCCGTCTTGTTTGCGGAGCGTGCGTTCCCAAAATAACTTCAGCGTCCGTAAACTTCGCCGTTGTAGTCTTCGGATTAAGGTAGATTTTATGGGGCTCTTATTTTAATATTCCCGCGCCAAACGATTCTTTTGGACTTTATTATCGACAAGTTTTGGCAATAAGGCTGGAGGAGAGAGGAAGTTGGATGGTGTGGCAGCAGTTTGGTTTTTCTAACTCGCGCTGTTGAGAATTCGGTGAATGGCAGCTTTTTCGAAAGTTGCTTTGAGTTTTCAATCGTAAAGAGGGTGAAGAGTAATAAATGCGTAATAAAAGCAACATTTTACTTCGTTATCTTGTGAACACGTGTACTTTTATTTAGAAGCGTAGTAAAAGTATCGTTGTTTTTAGAGATAGATTTTGAAATAATCCGTCATAAATTTTTAAACCAAAAACATTTTAAAACACATGTAGTTGCAGGCTTAAAGTTACATATATGACATAAGAGTATCATGCTAAAAACTATTCAATACCTATTTTGGTGGATTAAGAAGGCTACCATTATTAAGTATTGATGATCGTAGAAGTTTTGTTCAACGAATATATAAACCAGTTGATTTGTTTTGAACCTTATTATTCATTTTTTGAAGCAAATAAAGCTTGGCTATACTAGTTTGGCTTGGAATGTAGTTTTTCAACGAGTTTTATTTTACTTTTTGTTGAGTAAATGTAAAAATTTGTCTTGAAGAATATTTTGTTTAGTTAATCTACTTGCACCTTGAGAGCCCGCAATAAAGTTGCATTAAGCTTTTTACTCCAATGCTCCAAATAAGCTATTTCAAGTAGATGTGTGAAAGGTAGTGCAATTCTCTAAACCAAAATGTACGTTGTGATAGAGATGGTACACTGCTATATTCTGTATACTTGTAGTGATAACAGCAGTGCGATTATCTACTATAATAAGTCATTAGACATTTGTTAAAAGAGATGTACTGTTACAGTAAAAGCAATATTGGCTTGAAGCATTTTGCATCTAGAAAGCACATTGTTAATCTTGTCCATTACAATCTAATACCAATAGTTTCCAAAAATGTGTTTTTGATGAAAATAGAAAGCTTTTTGACAAAAAAATTATACTTTGTTCAATAACCATTCACTTCAAAAACTTTCTACTGCTTCTATAACTTTTCCAAAACACTTATTTCAGTAGAATAAATAATAGTTTGGAACCCCCGTTTTAGTATTTGCTCCCACTACACTATAAAAATATGATAGAATAATCGAATTTTTATCTACCATCGATTGTTTTACTCCGTACAATATTTTCATTAAATAGTTAAGATAAAGTATGTACCAAATACGAAAAGCACAGTGATAACAGTGTTCCGTATCCAGGAACATTAATTTTCTAGAGACAAACAAAATTACGAAGATTAACGAGTTCAAGAGGGAAAGATTCTGGAATTCGCCATTTTGTTTTGTAAATTTGAGTAATGCTCATCCTATTTTTTTTATCCTGGATAGATAAGGAAGTTTTAACAAATAGGCTAACAGAACGGAAAATACGTGTATAAATACACGAACAGTCTTCTTTGCTTCGAAAGTGGTACTCGATCACTTTGTGTGTGAATGATGTATTAACACACCTTCAAGTTTATACATTGAAACATTTGCATTCAATTTTGTATGTGTGTCACCTTATACCATCAAAACTTCACTAAAACTTCTGGTGGCTGCTGCGAAGAAGTATCGCACCATTAGTAAAAACTGGACAAATTTAATGGGCGAGATATCTCGTCATTAGAAGGAAACTGACCAGATCTTGATCTCGTCATCATAAAACGACAATATCTTGATGACGAGATATCTTGTCATTAGTACAATTGGTCGAATCTTGATCAACGAGATATCTCGTCAAAACCACTTAGAGGGTTAACTGTGAAATATTTTTAATACACTCGTGTTTAGCCTAACTAGGTCAAAATATAAATAATACAAGCATTTTGACTGTGTTATGTCTTTTAAGGAGTTAATAAACTTTCAAAATCATCACAAAATCGGTTACAAAAACTCTCTTTTAATTTAACGTTTAATACTTATTGATATCAAATTCTGTGAACTGTAAAAATATTTTTTCAATTACGATAGTTTTTGATGGAATTACGTCAACTTCAAATATATTGTAGATAGGTTCAGTAAGTCTACTACAAAACTACGTTGTTCTCTGCAGTTGCTGTTGTTTAAAAACTGTTGCATTCAATTTTCGTGTTAAAAACATGGAATGTTTTTGAGTTTGTCTCTATGACGTATTGTATAGTTCAATTATAATAATAAGAAAATAATATAATATAATAAGAATTCTAATTAAGAATAATAATTAAGATATAAATATAATATAATAAGAATTTTAATTAAGAATAAGAATTAAGATATAAATATAATGTAATAAGAATTCTAATTAAGAATAAGAATTAAGATATAAATAGAATATAATAAGAATTATAATTAAGATATGAATATAATAGAATATAATAAGAATTATAATTAAGATATGAATATAGTAGAATATAATAAGAGTTATAATTAAGATATGAATATAAAAGAATAGAATAAGAATTATAATTAAGAATAAGAATTAAGATATGAATATAGCACAACAAGAATTATAATTAAGAATAAGAATTAAGATATGAATATAATGTATCACACATTTAGAGTTTGCTTAATTTTTCATACAAAATTACTTCACAAAGTTTCTTAGTTGCGTATCTTTCATTCATTTTAAAACGGTAAAATAAAATGTAAGCAGCCACCATACTCCATTCTTGTGGAAAAGCTAATGTAAAAGTACACTAATATATTACGTTTGTTTCTCAAATGAAACATACATTTTGCACTAAATTTTATTTTTTGACCTATTAACTGAGTTAACCGAAAACACGAAGTTCAATTCCACCAATTATTTAGTAAAGTCACAGAAAAAATTCAAACCACCTAATTTAGTTAAGCAACGTTTGCAGTCAAGCAATTTCAAAGGTACCATTCAATGGGATAAAACATTGTCTATAAATTCATGGGCTTAAGATTTTAACTTTCGGGGTAGTCTTCATACCATGTAAAATAAGAAATCCGTCATCTACAAACCAACTCATATTTTCCAATTTAGACACAAAATTTCGAAAGAAAATCAAAATTTAATCTCAAGTCATTTAGTCTAGTCATTTCTGAGAGTTATGAGTAAAGAAAACTTTGTTTGTCACTTGATCAATTCTTGGCTATGGGCGATTCAAAATTTGGAACAAGTAATATTGAATTAGCCTCCTAGGATCCTCCCTTTTCTGATGCTATTTTTAAAGAACCTAAACAAAATATATGCAATGTTTCTATAGCTTTTATTGCCAATATCAATTATGAAATTAATCTTGAAAAATTTTAAGTAGCTACCTCCATTTATAGTACTTTGACGGAAATTCATAACCTCGCTTTATATGATCATGTGAAATTTCATCTTTTTCCTAATTAATAGTCATTTTTTTGGTAAAATTGAGAATTTTAGATTTATTATAGTGAAAATATTCACGAGAAAGAAATAACAATGCATTTCTACTTTGGTATAAAATGTTCTAAATCGACATGTTTCCAATTTATATCACACTTATTAGGTTTTTGGTTCACGTATGTCGGCAGATTCATATGATGTATCTAGGTTAACATACATTCTGATTATCTCACGTTGCTATAAAAATATTAGGTATATTGCGAAATGCCTGAAATTTAAATTCATCTTGAGATATCGAAAAGGAAATATTGCAACCACGAAGGATTGAAATTAGAATGATGATAGTCTACTACTATTAATGACCACTTACATTAAGGCGTATCGAAAAAATCGAAATTGCTGAGATCTTTTTGTGGTAGTGCAGAATAGTTGTGTACTCCCATCATTAAAAAGCGTACGGAATCTTAAAACTATGAGTTGATTTCTTCTGTTGCCTCAATAGGCCGAAAATTGGACTAAAAATGATTAAAATATAAAAATTAATAAATAATCACAGATTTCGTTGATCGGTTTGGGGCAGCGCTTTAAAGTTAATATTTTTTTAACAACAACAACTATAAAATTTTTTAGAATTATATGTTAATATTTCCTGCCGCCTCATCGGGATCGAATTTTGCAAATTTGGACGCATTTTGATACTTCTCTGTACAACTGTTTACTGCTTGTACAATGTACAGTCGAGAGACTGGGTTTAGCATATGCCAAAAAAGTGGAAAAAAATGCGTTTAAAACTGGATAACATAGTTCTTGTCAGTCAAAGATATGCTGTATCCAACAGAGCCAAGGCTGCTATTGCATCGAGTGTTATGCAATATTTGGGTTTAATATCGGAATGAGATACCAGGCTCGTCGCAGCCAAAAATAAAATGTGGAAGGAAAAATCGAGAATTTACAAAAAAATTGGTCTCAAAATCAAATGAATATCGTTCCACTCTATCTGGCCTTCATTTTGATAGACGGCATGGCAAAACTTTAACATCAGAAACACTCGAGGACAAACAGTTCCAAAGAACAATTGTAGAAGTGCATTACTGTATTGTATCGGAGCCTGGTTCTACGTACATGGAACATGTTACACCTGAAAGTGGATCTAGCCTAGATATATCTAACAGCATTCACAAATACGTAACAAGTGCTTTATTGGATGCTTTTAACAACCTTATTGTTCTTGGGTGTGACGAAACTGTAGTGAACGCAGGAGTGTTTATTGATGTAATTCTCAGGCTTGAATTGAAACCTCAGAGACCAATCCAATGGATTATCTGTTTACTTCATTTCAATGAGTTGCCATTACGACACCTATTTGAGTCCATAGACGGCAAGTCATCTGGCCCCACGTCTTACACCGGAGACATTGGACTAAACCACAAAGGATGCGAAAAGCTTTCAACTGTTGCTTTTAATAGTGTTGAATGCGAGTTGCCAGACATTGATCCTACCACCTTTAGTTTAATTCATAAATACTTATTAGACATGCACCGCCATTAGTTCTGGCTTTTGTTGTTCAGATCTAGCTAACCGGGAACGTTGAATTTGGTCCGCTGGCTAACAACTGCCAATCGAATACTGAGGTTATATATATCTATATCAGACCCATCAAACGAGTTGCTAACTTCGGTTGTATTCATTCTAAGAGTCTACGCACCCTCATGGTTCCGAATTAAGATTCGTCATTCCATAAAGGACGGTGCTAGACACCTGTGGTATTTCATCAGCTCATCTCGGTACTTGCCTAAGAAGTATTCTGACGTAATCGAACCAAGTCCTATCTCCGTAATGTTAAAATGGTCAAATTTGAAGGAACATTTTCTTAGAATCTTTTATATGTATTGATTTGAATTTTTTTATACAGGTTATGAAGACACTCTGAAACACTTTAACACAAAGATTTTTTTTAAAACTTGAGATTTTTCCCCCTTTTTTCTTAATGACCAGTTTTTATCCTTTTTAACAATCAAAATAAACTTTTTCAAGCAGATAGAAAACAATGCCTGAGTAAAAATACGTTATAGGGCATGCTACACTTGTAAACCAATTTTTTTTATATTTACTTGAATAGACTTTGAAAAAATGTTCCTTTATGGAAGAAATATACATTTGGAGGCATTGAAGTTCGAAGCATAAAATTTACCTTACTTCAAAACGTACAGGTATTTTCAAAAAATTATTTAAAATACTTCTATTTAACGTATCTCCATAAATAATATATAATTTTAAAGATACTTGTATTCATATTTATTTTAATTTATAAGAAAGCCATCGAAATTTTGAGAGAATTTTGTGAAATGGTCCCTTTAAGAAAATTTAATAATTAACTTATTTATTAAACTATAGCATTGTTATATAATTGTAAAACAAAATATCATTATTAAGTAATTTAAATTAAGAATGCGAAATAATTGATTTATTCGACCTTTCAAGTGTTTTTCGTCCACCAAGATTTGACCACTTTTACTACTGGAGAGATATCCTGATAGTAACAATTTTTTATGATGAGATCAAGATCAGGGTATCTTACCTTTAATGTCAGATAATGAAATATTGATGGCGAGATATATCGTTCATGAAGTATCGAATCATTTTTACTACTGATGTGACACCTCGTCCAGACAACCACGAAGAGTAATAAAATCAGCAATTTTACCATTCTATTTCCATTATAAAATTAAGTAAATAGAATTTTTAGGAAAATTTAAGAAATAACATTTTTGATAAAACGATAGCATTTATACTATCATCATTAAGTAACTAAAATTTAAAAAAAAAATAAGAATGAATACTTATTCAATAAAGCGATAGCATATTTTAACCATTATAACAAACAATCACCACTGAGTAAAAGTATGCTCAAGGTGTAAGTATGTACTAGAAATCACGAATATCGACCAGAATATCAATATTTTTTTATTAATTCAAAATATTTTCCAATTTCTTAGGTATCAAACCATGCCAAGATCTTGCAAATATTCGAAGTACTTTTTTAGTTGCGTTAGGTACTGTCACCGGGAACAGAGATGTTTCCAGAACTTAAAACTCGATTTCTGAAGATTTGCAATAAGATGTTTTTGTTCAAGACGTGATCACTCCATAATAAATTCACCTATTATAATTATTTTTGCATCATTATTATATATAGATAATACAGTTGATATTTTGAACATCAATCAGAATATTTAGTCAAGAAATGGATTTTTAATTGATTTTTAAATGTTGAAATTCCTGAAAAAAATGTTGATTTTTTTTACGTTTCTTATATTAAAAATGTGAAGAAAAAAATGCTATATCTACTAGGAACTTGATGGAATTATAAAATATCTTGATGGAAAAAATAATTTCCAAAAGAAAATGTCTTTCTGAACAAATTATAATTTAAGATATAAAGTATAAAAAAAACATGATAATTTGCTAATTATATCTTAATTACATAATTAATTATTTGCACAATCTGATATTTTCTCCCTGAAATGATTTTAAGAATACACCAAATACCTGTGGTAAAAAACTAGATGTTTAAAATCAAAATTAAAAAAAAATATTATAGTATATAAGTACACCTTAAACATTATTACATCTTAACTAACAGACATCTTTTGAGTCTATGAAGAAACGAAAATATTTTATCCAACAAACATGCATCAATAATCTCCCTTTGAGCATTACCCGAGTAATATCAAATAACAACCCTGATACACGAATGCATCCTAGTATTGATGAAATAATTGCAGATATATCGCTCAGACTGAAAGGTCCGAACTGATTTCTAGCTCAGATGAGCCCGAAGGAGTAGAGCAATCAACTGAGTGTAGCGATAAGCTCCCGCCGAGCCTTCTATGCGCTTTCATACTGCAAAGATGATCAATCACACGGAAATGAAACATGCTCTCCCAGTCGCATTTCCTTTCTTAAGCATTATTAGCCGGTTCTGCTTCTTTTTACTGTGTCAAGTGACTTATTGTGATTCTGAGAGTACAGTTAATAAACTGTTTTTACGGGGAGTATTTTATGTGTCCTCTAGGGCGGCACATAAAGCATAGGTAGTCAAGTAATAAAACGGATGCACCACCCACTTCATAAAATCTGAAATGAAAATTTGGCTTTACCTTTAATTTATTTGTTTTTGGACTGGAGTTAAGTTGCAAATCGTTTATTGCTCTAAGTTAGTTTATAGCAAGATTATTATATATGTACTAGGGGGCCAGCCCCCTGCTCGCTGAAGCTCGCCAACCCCAGGAGGATTGCTTCGCAATCCTCATTGGTTCGCTTCGCGAATCTATGCACGCTTCACTACTCACGTCAATGAAGATATGTGTCCTACCAGAAGGGATTGTTTACAAAATATAATATTCAAAAAATATTTTTTTTAAATTTAAATTTTTGGTACAGCTACACTCTACGTTTATGAGCGACGGCAACGGCCTTGGCGATTTTTTTTGGCGCATTTCTAAAGTCGCCAAAAAAGAATTATTTCTGAACTTTTTTTCTGTCGCAAATTTTTTTTCTTTTTACAACACACTTTTTAAATACATTTCAGAACGTTTTAAAAAGTATATTTTTTAAAAACTTTTACAAAAAGTAGTAAGTTTAAGCACATATTAAAACATATTTGTGAACCAGCAGAGAAACTAAGCTACAAATGTTGGGTAAGAATACCGTGAAAATTATCAATTACACTAAATACAGTGGGCATGTTGAAAAAGAAAAAGATTTACAAAAGAAAACAAAAGCAAGAAATAATACAACCTGATAACGTCAGAATTCTTTCGTAAAAAAATAATGAATACTAAAATGATAAAAAAAAAAAAAACTCTTAATCCTTTCAAGAAAACTATTATAATAAAATTAAAATTCCACAACTGTCAAAATACAAATAAATGGACCAATGGTATCACCGAAAACGATTTAAAAGGACGAATGCAATCAAAGGAAATTTTTAAAAACAAAATAACCAATGGGAGGAAAGAAAAAATTTCAAACGAATCAATGAAATCAAACGACTTTAACGGATTTTGGAAGAACTTTCTAGAATATTCAAAATGAAAATTGAAAGTTTCCGTTTGCCGAGATTGCCATGAAAACGACAACAAACGTAACGAAAGATGGGTTGCCTAATTTAGCGTAACTCGCTACTAGAAGCGCGCCAAAAAAAATCGCCAAGCTGTTGCCATCACTCATAAACGTAGAGTGTAGCTGTACCAAATTTTTTGCTGTTTTTCAGAAAAGATATATACAGTACCTCGAGAATCAGAATTCGGTGGAGTGGTCGTTCACGGTAAGACGTTTGTCGCCAACTAATTTTTGTCGCCAAATCAAGATGGCGGCCAAGTTCCGTAACAGCAGATAGGGTTGCCATAACAAAACGGCAGATGTGAAGAAAATCCGCAAAAGGCGAAGGTTACCATATTTGGCGACAAATCGCCTTCTTACCGTGAACGACCACTCCACCCAGAATTCAAATGAAAACTTTGAGCCAATTTTGACTCGAAATGTGAGCGCCGATTTGGAAATTGAATACCCAGCATGTTGTTTGCACTCGAGCCATCCACGCTTTTTTATTGAGTTTGTTGTCGAAAGTTGTAGTGCAAGCGTCTTGCTGAACTATAATTGTTGTCCAGGAAGAGGACCTTTATTTAAATGGCCCTGGAAAGATCCTCCGCCTTCTTTGATTTCTATTATTAACTGCAACAGCTCAGCTAAAATTCATTTTTTTAAAATAAAATTTCATCCGATAACGCTATAAATTCAATTGAAGCGCGAGGCATCGTGATAAACAAACAATCGTACAATGTTGCCAAAACGCGATAACAAATAACGTCTTATTTGCCTGCCACGCGTAAGAGAATTATATATATAGATTTCATTTTTAGAAATCTAGAAAATATGATTATTACGGGTATGCACTATATGGTCACAAGTATTTGGACTCTGCATGTTTTTCAGAAAAAGTGCTATTATTCTATTTAGTTACGGGTAGGCTATTTTTTTTTTGGATGTGTTACAGCTGCAAAATGTCAAGATATACGTTCCACCAGTTCGCTGTAAGTCTGGGCAGAAATAGCTCGACATGACTTTTGACAGGCTGTGAGAAGAGGTTGTTGTGAAGATGGGTGTGCGTGACGGTGGCGTTCTCTTCGCTTCAGATTGTTCCACAAGTGCTCGATCGGATTGAGATTGGGGCTCTAAACACGCCAGTCAAGCAAATTCACCTCATTTTCAGGAAATCAGTCCAGAACACGTTTTGCAGTATGACATGCAATTCAATCCTGTTGGAAGAAACAACCATCATGGCCTTTGTATTGCCGTAGGGTAGGAAAGGCTGAATTATCCAGAACGTCGAGATGCACGTCAGCGTTCAGGGTACCAGGTACATAAAGCAATGGACCGAGTCCTAAACAGGAAAAAAAACATAACCAGTTGGGTCATCCGCCGAATTTCTGCAATGTCCAAATACTTTTGTCAATACCTATTTATATAAAATTCAATCACCACTCATTCACTAACTCATTGAGTGACTGACTGACTCACTCACTCATCATTGTATCTCAGGAACTACAAGTCATAGGAAGCTGAAATTTTGCAGGGAGGTTTTTTATTATACTGTAGAGGTGTATTAAGAAAGGATTTTGAAAAATTCGACTCCTAAGAGGCCAAAAATTGACCTAAGACCTAAGCCAAAAGCAATTCGAAATCGCCATAGAAATAGCATCGAGTATAAAACGATTGCTGTACGCAGCTCAGATTGCTTTACCAGTGTTGATGTGTATTAAGAAAGGATTTTGAAAAATTCGACTCCTAAGAGGCCTAAAATTGACCTAAGGCTTAAGCCAAAAACAATTCGAAATCGCCATAGAAATAGCATCGAGTATAAAACGATTGCTGTACGCAGCTCAGATTGCTTTACCAGTGTTGATGTGTATTAAGAAAGGATTTTGAAAAATTCGACTCCTAAGAGGCCTAAAATTGACATAAGGCCTAAGCCAAAAGTAATTCGAAATCGCCATAGAAATAGCATCGAGTATAAAACGATTGCTGTACGCAGCTCAGATTGCTTTACCAACGTTGATCCCAAAACTATTTTTTTTTAAAACGATTTAAAGTATAATATTTATGTTTGAACTCTCTTTGTACTTCTTCTCATGCTGAAAATAATATTTATAAATATTTGATTGATGAAGAAAGATAATATTTAAATCATTTAATTTTACTTAACTTACATCTTGTAATGGAACACGAAAAGCCCAAACGATAAACTCAAGCATCATTAAATGTAAAATGATTGCTGTACACAGCTCAGATTGCTTTAATAGCGTTGATCGAATTTTTTTTTTTAAACAAATTAAATTTTAAAATTTATGCTTGAACTAATTTTTATTACTTTCTATGATGTATATAATTTATAAGTATTTTATTGATGTAGGAATAATATTTAGACAATTTAATCTTACGTTTACTTTAAATTTTGTAATGGAACACGAAAAACCCTAACGATAAACTCATTTATCATAAAAGCATAATTTTCTACTAGGTATCTGGCAACCTGAGTATTAATGTTTAATTTTTTAATTTGATTTGTAATTCTCTTTTTGGGTATTTGAGTTGACAACGAGATGGTTGCGGTCATATTTGTGGATCCCCAAGTATCATAAATATATGTTCTTTTTGCTTATAAATCCGTATTGTCTTTATCAAGATTGTTAAATATTCTTTGTAAAAGTTCTCTTCAGAACAGAAAAAGGCACGTTCCAGTGTCTCGATCTCTGTCAATTAATTACCCCGTGCCTACTTCCCTTTCTTACAATTGGACTCAATCTGGCCTTGGCTGTGACTCAAACTGGAAAAATGGACCCTCTTTAAGGGTGACAATACCTTCAAACATTCAAATATTAGTAAAAATTAGTAAAAGTTTCAAAATTATAAAAAAAATAATAATTTTTGGTGGATTCTTTTAAAATTTTGAACTTTTGACTTAAAAAGAAAATTTATTAAAAAATAATCTATAATTTGTATTTTATGTTTATAAGGCAAAATTATTAAGATACAGTTTTGACCAGATGGTGATTCGACAGTACAATGTTTTGTTGTCCGCAAAATATTTTCAAAACTAATTATTCTACAATAATGAAAGTGTCTACAACCATTATATAGAAACCATTACTTATAAAATTATCTACAATCATAATGATCAGTTCAAAAAAATTTAATTGAAAGAATTAAGAAATGCTCAAATCTTATTTCATTGATGGACCACGTCAGAATATTACTTCAAAAAGCATAGAAAATATTAATTTGCTATATAATTTTGAGAATAAGTCAATAGGTAAAAAACAATACCCTCACGGCACTGACAAAGTTATGCTTTTAATAAGCCAACTTCACTTGTTACGACAAAACCGAATTAAACAGTAACAAACAAAAAATTACATAAATGATAAAAATTAAATTTCGCTATACTTTCGAAAAGTCTTAAAGCTAAAGAAAAACGTAAGAAACAATACAACCTGATGCGACTGCACTGGACAGTCTTAACGATAAAACCTCACTGATTCCGACAATCAATTTAAATAAATGACGCTCTCAGCGAAATCAATACCAAGTAAAACAGTAATAAACAAAATTGCAGAAATGATAAAAATTCAAAAGTAAGCTATGCTTTTAAGAAGTCTTAAACGCTCTCTGATTACGAAAAAAACGTACATCAATACCAAATTAAACAGTAATATGTTATACTTTTAAAAAAGCAAGAAACTATACAACCCTAAAAAAGCGACTACACTAGGCCATGACTCACATAAAAAAAAAACGAAAAATTCTCCCAATTTACAATTTATTTTAAGAATTTAGAAGAAAAATATAAAACATACGCTAGATTCCACACGTGTGCCATTCATAGGAAACCAAATAATAAGAAATGCCAATAAACAAATTAAAAAATGTTCTAGATTAAATTTTAAAATTCGAGCTTCGGGGTGCATTCAGTAACCTTTAGGACTACCTGTGTGCCTAATGTCATGACTGCAAGTTGTATAGATACGTCTGAGACACACAAACTCTTTTATAATAGTTGAGATGAGTTGGATAAGTGTTGAAAGTTTCAACATTGTAGACTAATAAGTTTTATCTTGGTACAAGGTAGGTAGGTATTTTAATTAAATTGGTACTGAAGCAACCCCCCCCCCCCCCCGGTCTATTGACGACAGTCTAGGGTCAATCTCAACGGGAAAGATCCAAGAAAACATCACGTAATTTTAAACGGTCAGAGGAAGAGGCAACACCTGAATTGGCACCACTCCTATTCAAACTTCCACACCACGCCAGCGTGAGGACATTTGAGGCCACAGACGATTTAACGTGTACCACGTCACAAAACAAAGCCTAAATTTGGTTCATTTTTGTTCACAAACATACACGTTTAAAAGATAGCTTAAAGTAATTTCCTTTTTAAATATATCATCCATACTAAAAAAGTATTACATTTAAAAGAAACCAACAAAACCTTCTATTTCTATAAACAGAAACTTGGGAGTTTAAAGGTATTATATATATATATATATATATATATATATATATATATATCTCCTTTAAATATACAAGATCCTTAAAAAATAATCTACGGCACAGAAAATTAAGATACATTCCAATGTATCCTGTTATCGTCAAACAAACAAGGCATCTTCACGAGTCCACACGAAGACAGTTATAAAGATTCACTTGGGTAACAGTATGACCCAATCTGGCTAGGCTGCAAATTGCCAACTGACCAGAGGACCCTATTAAAGTTTACAATATCATTAGATCCTTTTACAATATTAACTCTCCAAATTGTTTTGACGAGAAATCTCGTCTATCCAGATCAGACCAACATTGCCAATGACGAGACATCTTGCAATGGAGGTATTGTCAATTATTTCATGATGATGAGACTAAGTTTTCTTCTAATGACTCTATATCTCGTTCTTCAAGATCTGGCCAGTTTTGCTAATGATGTGATACCTAGTTGAGCAACTTCCAGGAGGATTGAAAAGGTGACGATCTAAACCCTGTGTTACTCCAGGAATTGCGACACTTCCATTTGATTTCATTCTTGATGCTACTCAAACTGCCAGTAAGACCAATGGAAGAAAACCTAACCTGACATAGAATACACAAATAATTTATTTGGTTGCTACAGTGAACGTGAATCACTTAAGCGTAATGTCTTCATCTTTTATTTGGAATATTAGGTTCTCTTTATCGTCATCTTCTCATATCATATACATCAAAAGGTATATGATAGTAACAATATTAAGAACAATAAACCTAGACTTATTCTTCGTATGGATAGTAAATGAAGACAGAGAAAGTTTGGAGATAACTAATTCATTACTCCAATTCGAGACCTTCTAATTATTAGCAAATCACGTAATCAAATGACTTACTATCAAGAAAAAAGTTCTTACTTTTACAACTAAAAGTTTTATTCTGTTCAAATTGCTATGTGTAAATTATATTGCTCTCAGAAGTTTGAAATTGTTGCGATAAAAATTGTTTGGAATTCGCCCAACACATAGAATTGGATGTAATTGAATTTTTTTTTACCCTTGTAAAGACAGAACTTCACAAGTGTATTGTTCATTACACACATTCTAAATTGAAAAATAAGGAGCGGCACTTAAGGTTCTTTGTAACGTTACGTTACGTTTAACGTAACATTGTTTTTCATTAAACGAATTCAATGATACCCTGGATTAAAAAAAAGTTCTACCTTACATTAACTTTGTTCATCTCCAAAGCTCTAATACTTATAATTCAACATAGAAAGAGCAAGTAAATGTTTTAAGTGAACTATTGTTCTATTTTATTTATTTTTACTAAGCACTTTCCGGATGTTTCATTTCAGGAGCGATTTTTTAAACGAAGTTGTTTTCTGCTGATAAAAAACCCGGATATAATTTTCTTCTAAGTCGACACTTACCGATACCAACATTAAAACTTTTTATCCCCAACGAAGTTTCTTTCTTCATCACAAACTAGTTCTTTTCTTTGGAGTTCTTTTTTGTATCTGTATACCTCGACTATTATTCCGGTCGCTTCGGTGGAAAACTTTCCGACTCTCTCCTACAAGCTTGACTAAGCTCATTTCTTGGCAGGGTTTTTTTTCTCTCTCAATGGTTGACCCTTTTTTACTTTCTTCTTTCTCTTTCCTGAACATGAACTACACGAAGCAACTGGGTGTTGGTACAAGTGACAACAGTTTCCGCTCGGTTGGAAGTGAAAGACTGCAGTTTAAATAAAAATGGTAACAGGGCGTGTGAAATGCGAATTTTCTGGAAGACATTTTTTATGGGAGCTATATTTGATTGTTTCGTTTACCAGAACTGTGGGTTTCTAAATATACGGAAATATTTTAAAATAGATTAGTTGATACAATTACTTTGATTACACTCCAGAAGATACTATTTTGAAGATGAGAATACTTTTTAACAGTTAGTGCTTTTCTTCATACTAAAAGCTTTTACATGCAAAACGTTTCTTTTAAATATTCATCCGCCCTATACTTTCTCTTTCAATAGAAAGATCACCAGTATTACCACTCGTATATTTATGTGATAGACTGATAAACAACGGACACAAATTCGGTCATTTTAAAATTTGTTTTACTTTGTTTAGTTAGTCTTAAATTATTTTAAGTTTGAAGACTGAATTTTTTAGAATAAATCGGATCATACTCAAATGAAAGAGTTATAATGTAAAAACAATAACTTAAAGAAGGGATAGCAGTTGACACATTAAAATTGTTTTAACAACAGATAGTTTGATTATTAAATTAATTTATAAAAACGTTTTTGGTCTTCCCCTTCAAATTACAATTTGAGTTAATTTATTAAAACGATGAATTTGAAAAGACTCTAGGGAATATATTATTTCCTCCTTTTAACTGCCAAATACATCATTGCATTATCAAAGGACGTCTTTTGATGTAAATGTAAACATCAAAATAATAAGATATTTCCTACAAATTTATGAACACTTGTTACAAAAGTATGTAATTAATTTTAAAGTAATTAATTTTAATTATATTCTGTTCACCTCTTCATCAGGATAGTGGGTTGGTTCTTTAAATTTAAAATTCCCATTCAGATTAATTAATTCCCTTTCATGATAATAACAAATAATAACAGTGGTATGTTATTAAATAGCCTGCTCATTTTGTGTGATGCCGATGTAATAATCTCCATTCAAATACTAAACCTTCTGTTCTAATAAATACCCATTTGATGTTTACTTAAAAATGGTGTCAATGTTGGTTTATGAAACCGGCTACAAAAATTGTTTTGATTACTATTAATGTTTTTTATGATTTTTATTCCGCTCAAAATACATGATGCCGTGGATTTTGTCTGGAGATGGTAAGTGATTTTAAAAAGTATCTTGTAAACTAAAGTTCAAATGACGTAGCTGCAAACAACTTATTTCAAAAACTAAGAATAGAATAACATTTTTAGAGATGCGAGTTACGATATTATTGTTCCTAGCTAATAATTTTAGATTTAATAGATATGAGATCGACACTTATAATCTTAAAATTTATGTAGTGGTGTTACTCAAAAAGCTTAGAAACTATGTAAAATAATTTTTGGTTGTTAGAAGTTAAATTTTTAAAATAAACGTTGTACATTGTTTATACCAGTATTTTGAAGTATGAATATTTGTCAAGGGGGTAGGTAGCTTTTAAATGTCAAAATATGCAAAAAATAAAAATCACTACCTTTCGAATCGTAATACCTCCATGAATAAATTATTTACATAAATGAAATTTTGTATGTAAAAAATTTAACTACCGTTATCTTTTGTAAACTATTTTTTTTTTAAATTTCTACCCCTGAAATATTTTGTTAATTAGACCAAAATGAAATGCCTTGTTTTTGTTGTTACAATATTATATGGTGCATTGCACGCAATATTCTGGGCAAAATAATTATTCTTCTGAGCTGAATTTTCTTATATACTTAAAAATATATAGTATAATTACTGTGACGAACTCTTGTATTTTTTTTTTTATTTCTTACACAAAATTGTTTTAATAAAAAAAAATGAAAATTTTTTCTTTTTTTCAACACAAAGTTAGTTAAAAAAAAAAACTTTCAACAGGATAGACAAAAAAAATTTGCTATTTTAAACATATATATGGTTTACATAATCAATTAAAATTTCATGTAATTCTAACCAACCATTCCAGAGAAATCTTGTGCCCAAGTGGTAAAATCACAGTTTTGAGATATCGTCGTTTAAAAACAATTCGCTTGTGAAATTCTTTCGCAGTAAAGGAAGGAAACAAATGAAACTGAAAGTAGAAGTAAAGTACTTTGTTCCCAGTTAAAAAATAAAATTAATAAAACAATGTACATGGAGATGGCTTTAGCAATGTAGAGCGTAGTCAAAATACATTTTTGTGATCGCTGATATCGACGAAGTACAAAATGTAAACAAACCATCTGGCTCTAAATGTTTGATTAAGGGGTTTACTCTTTTAACCATAATATTCGCTCTAGAGTGAAATTTTACAACAGGTTTGTTTTTAAACGTTGCTAAGAAACAGAGCATTAAAATTAGATAATAATAACTTTTTTGATTTTTTTAAAAAATTAAAAAGGTTTCTAACCCTTTAAATGAAAATAAGATTAGCATTGAGAAAACTCACTATGACCGCTCCTGACTTAAAAAAAAAAACAATTTCAAACATTAAAATGTTGAATTTGCTTTGTACTGTCGTAAATAACATGCATTTTCTTAGAAATAATAAATATTTTACAATTTAATTTCTTGCTGTGAAGAGCTTTTCTATCTTAAGCACTATTAAGTTCTTAAAACAATGTTTACAACTTTGGAATTTAGAGATGATTTTATAAAACGACTGTAAAAGCTTTTAGCACCGTGTCTGTCTTCAGCAAAGAAAGTGTATAACAAAAATTTTTAAAAGTATAGTACTAAACTGCAAGCAAATTAACTATAACATTTCTTGATTTGTATGATTTTTTATTTATTGTGTGAAAATTCATACACAAAGATAATGTCTTAAAATCGTAAATGTCTATCGTAGAAAGTAGACGCACGTGAAAATCAGTTAAAAATTTCTATTTTATTAATAACGCATTTTTGAATTAATAATAATAATAATAACGTTAAGTTCATTGATGTAAGAATTTCTAGTTTAGAATAATAAAAATTTCTAATTAATAATAGTAATTTTTCTAATTAATAATAGTTTTTTTTTCTAATTATTAATAGTAATTTTTCTAATTAATAATTGTAATTTATAATAAAGAATAGTAATTTTTCTAATTAATAATAGTAATTTATAATTAAGAATAGTAATTTTTCTAATTAATAATAGTTTTTTTTCTAATTATTAATAGTAATTTTCTAATTAATAATTGTAATTTATAATAAAGAATAGTAATTTTTCTAATTAATAATAGTAATTTATAATTAAGAATAGTAATTTTTCTAATTAATAATAGTAATTTATAATTAAGAATATAAATTTTTATAATTAATAATAATAATTTATTCAGAAGAATAGTAATTGCTATAATTAATAATAGTAATTGCTATAATTAATAATAGTAATTGCTATAATTAATAATAGTAATTGTTATAATTAATAATAGTAATTGTTATAATTTATAATAGCAATTTCTATAATTAATAATAGTAATTTCTATAATTAATAATAGTAATTTCTATAATTAATAATAGTAATTTATAATGAAGAATAGTAATTTCTATAATTAATAATAGTAATTTCTAATGAAGAATAGTAATTTTTATAATTAATAATAGTAATTTATAAAGAAGAATTATAATTTCTATATTAATAATAGTAATTTATAATGAAGAATAGTAATTTCTATAATTAATAATAGTAATTTATAATGAAGAATAGTAATTTCTATAATTAATAATAATAATTTCTAATACCAACTTTTTACTGGTATAAAAAATTTTATTTTCTAATAATAACTTTACTAATAATACAGTTTGTAATCAATAATATAATGTTTGATAGTACTAAGTGCTGTAGTGTATTTGGAATGCATGCTACATATAGAAACAAACTTCCTTTAGAAACAAATTGCTAAAATGGACACTGTTACATGAAACTGAAATGTTGCAATTCCAGCCATTATTTCCGCCATTGTAATTTAAACGTTAACACTAAGGAATATATAGAGCAGAGTAATTATTGTTGACTGATTAAAGGGTCAATGATGTTAGGATTGATGCTGTTCATTACGGACTGGATGCTTCCTGTAAGTGGGAAGTTCTCCCATTCGTCAAATACATCCAAATCACAGTCCTCTAGCGATTTCTAAATGACTCCACGGGGACAGAACACGAAGAGGCGTTACTTTTCATTCAGTGGCTGAAAGACTGATCACTTTGGCATGCGTTCAATTCAATCGAGTGAGTAAATTATGTTGATGTATCGATGTTGTTTTATCACACAATTCCTGCATTCAAGGATGGTTGGATTTGGAAGACAATTTTTGAAGATTTCGTATGCCAGTGATAAAAATTGAATTTTTTGCAGGGATATAATCATTGTTCTTCAGAAACCTTAAACCCTCTGATTGGATCACACACACATATATATGATTAATCAATCTGTAATCTTAATTGCATAACTTCAATTCAGTTTTGATCTTTTTGACCATTAGAATCTTCCCTGGGATTCTTCAGCCATTATATGTGGTAATTTAGCAATTATGTATGTTGTGGGAACAAGCAAACTCGTGAAGCTCAAAAGGTTAAATACATTGTTTGTATCATGAATATTAATGCTCTAAGAGAAACGAAATTTCCTAGTAGTGTTCTACACCTAATGGTTTAAAATTATCACAGGAAATATTTTAATGTTCACGAAGGTCAAAACTGGGTACAGCTACAGTTTATGTTTATAGCGGTGGAAACGGCCTAGGCTATTTTTTGTCGCACTTCTGAAGTCGGCAAGGAAAGAATTATTTCAAAAATCTTTTTCTATCACAAATATTTTTCTTTTTAAAACGGAAAAGGAAAGCGTCAAAACACATTTAAAAACGTTTTTTAAAAAAAAATTAAAAAAAAATTTTTACAAAAAATAATAAGTTTAAAATGAAATTTTTTTTTTCAAAAGAAAGTTCTTTTTACAACGGAAAATGAAAGCTCCAAAACACTTTTGTGAACGTTTTGCATGCTAAGACGTCTGAGTAACTACACTTAACGTAACAATAATTGGTCATTTGGAAAAGATGGAATGAGAATATAAAACATTGCGATTATTTGGATTGTTTTCCCAGCAATAATAAAAAAATAACTGTTTCCAAAATTCTTAAAAAATTTTTTGAATCCTTGTATGACAATTTCAGGAAACGCTTTTTTTTAAATGATATGCAAGACATTTATATACATGCTCTCAATTATTCTATTAATTCTGGATAACAATGTCACAGGTTAGAGACTTTTCTCTCTTACAAAATTTAAATTCCACAAAAATGTAAATTGTTCAATTTGACATTTATTTACATTTGTGAATTAAGTTGATGAATAAGAATTATAATTTATTAACGAAGATGGAACTTGATGGAGTTGACCAATTTTACTCCAATAACGCCGGGTAATTCTGCTAGTGGTGTAATAAATACCTGTAATGGCTCAGGAAAAATGTTATCATGCACTTCTTATATTGCATTTTGATACTCTCAAAAATTAAAAATTCATGCATTAGAGAATTTGTTAATAAAAGGCATAGTTAGCAACATGAAATTTTTGTCTGCAACAGCTTTCATAAACAGGATAATTTTTAAAAGATGAATGAAAAGATGTTGTTTGGTCACTTTTTGTATGAATAAATTTGAATTTACCACTTTCTGTCATTAAATGAAAAATAATAGTGCATACATAGGATTATAAAAAGACAAATAGTAACGTTGTAAATATTGAAAGATTTGAATATTTTCTATAAAAAGTGAAATTGATAAAATAAATGACTCACCATTTATTTTTTAATTTACCAATATTTCACTATTTTCACTGCGCAACTCTTCGTTCGTTTTGCTAGAACAAAACGAACAAGAACTCACTTGAAATAGATTGATCTTGTTTGATATATAGTTTGAACATCCTGAGAAAAGTTGAAGTCTTTTCTTTGACGGACGAAAAGATGATACTTCGTTCGTCGAAAAATTGAATGTCAAGTAATATTTCGCACGAATGTGAAAGAACACTATTCTCTTATCCAGAAACCTGTATCAACTTATATTGGATATGTATCTCCTTCATTTAGTTCATCAAATGATTTAACTCAATCATGTTAGCCATCTGGAATGGGACGAATGACCAGGGTTCCGATTTGTCAAGTCTTCTGGACAATCTCACAATGTGACTGCATTTGAAATATCCAACAAATACTGTTGGTCTTTGCTCAACAAATTCCTGTCTATATCAGGAATCGAACAATCTATGGGTTCATAATTGACCATAAGGAGTTGTTGTTGTTGCACATCCCCCTGGTGTAGGAAAGCCTACACCAGGTCCAGAAAGCCCCGTTTGCCAGAGCCCCATATACTTGCAAAAAGTCCTGATCAACCAACAGCTGCTTGTACGAAGCGCCAAGACAGAGAAGAAGGTGATCAGGACTGGCAGGTAGGGAACAGGAACAAGGAGGGAAAATTATCTCCCCGTTCTGAAATTTTATACTTTTAAGATGGCCACTTCGAAATCTGGCCATGGCCGATTGGAAAGGCCGAGTGCCACAGCATGAGATTGATAGTCCAGGATGATTGCCAGCATACCAATGGTGGGATGGCGTACGGCGCCACACGGAAAGCAAACGCTGTTTTCCCAGGGAGTGGACCTCAGTGGGAGTGAGACGATTCAAACAGTCCATAGGGAGATCACAGCCATTCTTGGCGAGTACATCGGCTGTCTCGTTGCCATACACCCCGATATGTGATGGAATCCATTGGAGGCTTATTGGTGTTTTCAGGCCAATCTCGCAGAGAAGCTTCAGAATATTCTGGTCTGGGATATCAAATATTTTTGGCCAATTTTTGAAATACTGTATAGCACTCCTACTATCAGTCAAAATCCAAATACAATTTTTATCAGCGGACTGTGCATAATTAAGGGCTGCACCAATTGCGATAATCTCCGTTCTAAAGACTGAACAATGGTCAGGGTTTCGGATGCTGCATTTGACCTTGTCCTCAGCGCTGTTGATGAAAACACCAATCCCGGTTCTACCGTCTTCAAGTTTGCTACCGTCCGTATAGATTACCAAGGCATCAGAAGGGATGCTATTGACAACCTCCAGGGTCAACTGTTTCAAAAGGTCTGGGTGATCCGTCTGTTTATTGGCATGAGTCTTCAGTTCATCATTAAAACTGACATTCTCTAGGGACACCGTGGGAGGCAAGCAGTTAAAAGTGGTCGAAGGAATAACCTAAAAATCAATAAAACCCTCCTTCCTCTCAAATTCCATCGGGGTGTCTCTCTTTAAACGCTGATTACTCCTCCATTTCAAAGTGAATTCAGCAGTCCTGTTAAAATCACTAAGACTTGACAATTTATTAAAATATTTAAAAGAACCAATCCTATATCTCGTAGTCAGAGGGGAAAAAAATCAGCTTCGTATAGGACCACTTCACTAGGGCAGCTATTCCTTAACCCAGTGATTATTCTTGCTGCACTCAATTGAACTATGTCCAAGATCTTTAAGTTAGAAGCAGCAAGTGAGCTGCTGCCCGATAGGCGCACTAAAAGATTTAGGCTCTGCAGTTTGACCGTCAAAATGTCGGAAAATGTGGAGAAAAGGAAGTTTATTAAAATACAGGAGGCATATGCTCCATTGCAGCGGGCGTTCTACATGATTTTCTAATCGGTGGATGACATCGTTCTTCGATCCAGTATTGGTTAGAGTGCCATCACAACCTACTACTTCTAGTTTTTCTAGTGATATTGATAGTGCAGACAAACGAGAAATAATGCTTTGAGTTACATCATTTGATAAACTAGAGGAAGGAGATACATGTACAATATAAGTTAGTCCAGGAATTCCTGGTTCCTCACTTGCTGTGAAAAACTCCTTGTGGTCGATTATGAACCCATAGATTGTTCGATTCCTGACATAGACGGGAATTTGAGAATTTGAGCAAAGACCAACAGTATTTGATAGACATTTCAAATGCAATCACATTGTGAGATTGTCCAGAAGACGACAAATCGGAACCTCGATCCTTCGTCCAATTCAAGATGGCTAACTGCGGCCAATCGAGTCCTTAGGTTGTCTATAAGTTCATCAGATTAATCCGGAAACTTAAAAGGAATAGTTGGCTTCATCTAAAAATCATACATGCCTGTGTGGTTTGCCATAAAAAAGAGAAAATATTTTACTGACGGACAAAACATGTCTTTCAAGCAATTCAAATATCACGGTATTTATCCGACCATTTAATACAAGTCGTCGATCGGTTATTTTTACATTAATTACATCTAATGCTTTTGATTTCGCTCCCTTACATAAAGAAAGCTTATTTATTTAATTGCTGTTTCAATAAAAAAATACCTAAATACAAGAAACAAACATTTTACGATCCAAAAATTAAAAAAAATAATTATTGAAGTAAATTACTTATTGAACTGAAATCATTAAAAAATAGCAAAATCGTTACGTACTTTCGTTTTTAAAGGTTTCTATTCTGAAGAAAGAACCAATGGAATGTTTCCAAAGGATTCTATTCTTCTAAAAGTAGCAATAGAATTTTTCCAAATGAGTATTCAAAGAAAAGCACCAATACAATTCATCCAAAAGTTGTTAGTTGTTTTCAAAGTTCTCTCTTCTACAACTCGAAGAATGCTAGCGCAGTGGACATACCCACTGAGTCATTTTTAAAGGTTTAAAACAATAAACACACACACGCGCACACACACACACACACATATATATATATATATATATAGGATAAACATTTTAACAAATGACAGGAACTTATAGAGTGGCTCAGTGGGTATGTCCACTGCGCTAGCATTCTTCGAGTTGTAGAAGAGAGAACTTTGAAAACAATTTTTGGATGAATTGTTTTGGTGCTTTTCTTAGAATACTCATTTGGAAAAATTCTATTGCTACTTTTAGAAGAATAGAGTCCTTTGGAAACATTCTATTGGTTCTTTCTTCAGAATAGAATCGTTTGTAAAGATTACACAAGTCATTTTCTTAGAATAAAACACTTGGTAAGATTCTATTGGTCAAACTAGTTAGAAGTCATGCATAGTATAGGTTGAAAGGTGGAATTGTGCTTCAGAAGGTTAATATTTAAACGAGATTTTGTAAAATAACGTCATAAATTTTTGAACATAATTTTAGTATAATACTACTGAAAAAGTTCCAAGACTACGATCGTATAAATGTACAGATGTCTTAATCTCTGCGAAATTGTTGGAATGACGCAGCAACGACCCTCAGTCATGTGTCTGAAGGGGTTGTAATCAGTTCTGACTAGTTCCGACTTTGCAGCGTTCATTTGCGTAAAACGTGTGTGTTCGTCACTGTCATCGAAAAAAAATGGAGTTGCGAAAGAACATCAAACGTTGTTTCAAATTAGTAAAATCTGCCACAGAAACATATCAAATGATTAAATCTGCGTATGATGACGATGCTATGATTCGTTCACGAGTATTTTAGTGGTTTTCGAGGTTTAAAGCTGGAGAAGACAGGACCGAAGACGATGAGATATGGTGATCATCTTTTTTGACAGTCGAGGAATCATTCATCGAGCATTTCTTCGTCAAGGTTCCACTATGACTGGGGCATTTTACGAAGATGCTGTGAATCGGCTTTTGGAATGAATTCGGCGTGAGGCCCGATTTGATGGACAGTGGAAATTGATGCCTCTTGCACGACAATGCAATATCCATCTCACAAGTTCATCATTATGCAGCAATTTTTTGCGAGAAGGCTGGTTATGAGCATCGACCACCCCCCGGACTCATTGGATCTGTCTCCCCCCCCCCAGACTATTTGTTGTTTCCCAAGTTGAATTTGAAGATGAAGGGGCAGCGGTTAGAGTCGATAGAGGAGATCGAAGCGGCTGTGATATCAGATCTCAATAGTGTTGGAGTGGAGGCGTTCCAGAAGTCGTTTACGGACCTGTACACTTGTTCCGAGCGTTGCATTGATTTGGAAGGAGACTATGTAGAAGCTTAATATTAAATGTAAGAATATTATATGTGTTATATGGTCTGTGTGCGATCAGTCCTGGAACTTTTTGAATACACTGTGCATCGAATACGCACTACTTTCAAAGATTGAAATAAATATCACTTGATGATAATAGTGTACCTGATTAAGCACATAAATAAATATAAAACGAGGATTACATAGTAAATTACTCCAAACTAATTTATTTATGTAAACAAAACACAAACATTTTCCGAAAGTTTACACAAAAATTGAAAATCCTTAGTCTAGTAGGTAAAAAAAATATCCCGTGTGGTGACCGGATTTAACCTTTTGAGAGGTTCACATGTATAGTTACACCTATTAACCTTCAGTCTTACCAGTATGACTTCGGACCAATTTTGACCTTTCAAAATAATTATATTATAAGAAACTGACAAATAAACAGTTCCAACAGATTTTATAGTCTAAGAAACTCACAAAAACAGTTCCAAAAGATTATATTCTAAGCGATAGTAATTGAATCTTTCCAAAGGAATACATTCTAAGGAATGACCAATCACATTTTTTAAAGGGATTCTATTCTAAGAAACTGACAAATAAACTGTTACAAAAGATTACATTCTAAGAAACTGACAAATAAACAGTTCCAAAATATTATATTCTAAGCAATAGCAATGGAATCTTTCCTAAGGAATAACCAATCACATTTTTCTAAAGGATTCTATTCAAATAAAACATGAGAGAGAGAGAGAGAGAGAGTAACAATATCTTTCTGAATGTTTTTATTCCACAGAATAGACCAATATAATATAATATTTCCAGAGGATTATATTCTAAGAAAAGGCGGAATAGAATCGTTCTAAATTATTATAATTTCAGGAAATCAGTAATAAAATTTTAGGATACTTTTCTAAGGGAAGGACCAATAGAGTAGTTCCAAATTATTCTAATTTCAAGAGAAGCAATGGAATAGATACAATTAAAAAATTTTTATTCTAGTGAATACTGCCAATAATACGAATAAAAAGTATTATTTTATTTATTATTTAAGGAAATGACTGTTAAGGACTCTTTTTAACGAAAGGAGGAATAGAATATACCTAAAGGATTATATTGCAATGAAAGAACCAATGTTATCATTCCAAAATATTTTATTCTTGGGAAAAGACCTATAAAATCTTACTAAAGGTTGAAAGAATCCTTGGAATGGAATGAAAGATGGACGTGATTGAGAATGGTATTTAACTGCTGCTGGAGAAGGTATGTAATCATTCTTGCACTTACTTTTGCGGTGATGGGAAAGGCTGCTGATCCAAGCGAATTTGATAGAGGGCAGATCGTAATGGCCCGAAGACTCGGAACGAGTTATCACCGAAACTGTACGACTAGTAGGTTGTTCATTTTCTGCCGTTATTAGTATTCATGCAAAGTGGATAAATTACGGTGATACCAGCAATAAACGTCAAGATGTTGGTCGTCCACGCGTCATCAAAGAAAAAGGACGTCGGAGACTGTCCCGCTTGGTAGAGCAAAATCAGCGCGAGACAGTGGCTCAGCTGACAGCCCAATACAATCCAGGTACAAGCGCAAGTGTTTCGGAACACACAGTTAAGCGGACACTGTTGGATATGGGACTGTGCAGCACACGTCCCACTCGTGTGCCTCTGTTGACCAAGCGTCTTCGTTAACTACGCCTACAGTGGGCCCAGGAACATCGAGACTGGACCATGGATGAGTGGAAAAGAGTTACCTGGTCAGATGAATCCCGATTTCTTATTCATCACGTCGATGGTCGTGTCAGGGTATGCCGTCTGACAGGCGAACAGTTGCTCCCCTCTTGTACAGCAGGTCATACACAGGTTGGTGGTGCCGGTATTATGCTTTGGGGGACGTTTCCATGGGCAAGTCTGTGACCCGTAGTTGTGGTAGAACATACCATGAGCACTGCGAATTATCTGAACATCATTGTGGATCAGTTGCACCCTTACATGGCGTCTGATTTCCCAACTGGGAATGGAATCTTCCAGCAGGACAACGTCCCATGTCACAAGGCTCGGATTCTGTTAGTGGTTCGAGAAGCATACTAATGAATTCCACTTAATGTCCTGGCCAACTAACTAGCCGGATCTTAAAAACTATTTGATACGAAATCTCCTAAGAAACATTCTAGGTTGACAATACGAAATCGGAAGGAACTACGTTTTTAAAGACATGATTTTGAGAAAATAATGTCTTCTTTATACTAGGCAGAGCATTTCTAATGCTGAAGTTTTGATAGATTGGCAATGCAGACAAGGACTTTATCATTTACAAAACTATAAACCTTTTTTAAAGACATGATTTTGAGAATATCTAGTCTTTTTTATAGCAGGCAAAACATTTCTAATGCTGAAATTTTGATAGATTGGCAATGACAGACAAGGACTTAGTCATTTACAAAACTAAGAATTCTCGAACTATTACCAATGAACAGGTCGTGATCGAACAGAATCAACTATAAGACCAGGGCCCACACTGGTCTATCGAGTCAATAAAGAAGAAATTAAAAAAAAGCATCAGATATAGAACAAATCTTAAAATACCCTATGATTTGACAAACGAAACAATCACCTCAACTTTTTCTTTGTGTGGTTGTTTGTTTCTTAGACATGCCATCAGAATCCTGTCCTAAACTATTCGAATAACTTACTGAAATCTTCATAGTGGTAGAATGATCTAATGCCATTTCATCCCATCTCAGTCAACTCCAGTTACACGTCATCCCAGAAGGCCGGGAATTGCGATCCAGTTTAATAACTCTACAGAATTTCCAAGACCTTTTCTCTCACCCTAGAAACTTATTATTTCTTAAATCCGAAATATTTCGTCCGAAGCAGCATTCTTTGTCTCTTCCCTCAGAATTCCTAATCTCTTCTAACTGTTTTGATGGAAATTGTCTCGTGTCCCGAAATTCATTTTCGACAAAGAGAACTCCGAGATCTAATGCACCCTTATTTCAGGCCTCCTTTTAATGCAGGTTTACTCATCTTTGTTGATTGGAATACGAAAAAAGGGGGCTTACTTCGCTTTGCTTTTTTCATGGAGGGAGCTTTTTTAGGCGGGGTAATGATTGAAAAACTTCAGAATCTGCGACATTTTGTAAGGAAATAAAATTTCTTTTTAAGGGTTTGTTTCATCAAAGGCAGCTGCTTTCGAATCAGCATAAAACATTTTATGTTGGAATTTTCAACTTGACTTGTTCTTTTAGGGCAAAGTATATCCATGCAAATATTTGAAATCTTTTAAATAATGCTAGGGGAATTAATGAAAGAAAAAAATGTACCTAGATCTCCAACAATTTCAGTTTTTAAGTTGGGTATAAACATTTTTATAAATACACGGTTTTATGCTAAGAAACACAATAACTAAAAAAAATGAACAAAAAATTTAATTTTTTTGTTATTTTAATTTTTATTTCTTTAGAATATGAATACAAAATTTCCCAGATGTAGTTTATTAATTTGTGAGTTATTGAAGTTTTTTCATTAAATGTTAGGAGGAAAAAACCCTAACTTTTAAACTGTAAAATGTTTTCCTTCCTTTTTTTTTAATGGGTATCATGTATTATAAATTCTAAGACTTTTTTACTACCTAATATAGATTTGACACTTTCTTTGATTCTTTTTACCGTGTATTTGACAATTCTACGAATGAGGTAATTATTTGATGGAATAGTTTTTGTATTCAAAATATCAGTTAAATATGGTATTTGTTCGCTTGATTTCCTGGTATTAGAGAGTAAAAAATGGAAAAAGAGTAATGCTTGCATATTCACGAACGAAAGTTGAAGGACATTTACTGTTAAAGGTAAGTTGGTAAGTATTTAATTAACGTTACACTGTAGAAACGCAACGGGCTATTGTTGACGGTAAGGGATCATCCCCGAAGTTTACTAAAGGGAAAACTGCCTTTAAAACACATGTAACCCCATTAATTATGATTAACCGATTAAACAATTAATGAGAAATCAAATAGGTAGTTACTTAAAAAATGAACATACGAATAACAGGACGCTAGATTTATCTTCTGGATGTTTCTTGTAGTTTTGTAAATCATAGGACATAGTTGTATGTATGCAATGCTAGACTTTTCTTGCATGCCCTCAATACTGTTTTAAAAACGCATTCAGTAACAACCGATTTACCTTGCGCCATACCCCTTTGTACACAACTGTCTTTGGTTGGACTGAGTTTCGAACTCACAACCCTCCGGTTGTCAATCCGTTGCTCTTCCAAGTAGGCTACAACGACCTGGTCTTTAAATAAGGGAAGCGGTGTGATTCGAATTTTTGACAATAAACGTTCCAAAGGATTCTATTCTAAGGAATGGAGCAATAGAATCTTAAGGAAATGTTTTGTCTTTTTTTTAACCACATCCTCTTTCTTTCCCCCTTCTTGTAACGGTCCATTCTTTTTTAGTCTATTTATTTTGCAAGGGAGTCACTAAACGACATATTAAAGGAGATCATATAAAGTTATTTAACATTTTCCTTACACAGAAAACATACAAGTAAAACGTAGTTATTAAAGCAACAAAAGAAAACCTCTTTCTTCATTCCTCAACCAATATAACTTAACCTTTTGATTACGGCTATAGATATAACTGGAGCAATTTTTTTATAGCTTTCAAGGTACAACTGCTGTACCAGCTGCAGTCTAAATTCTTTCTTGGCGCGATCAAGGTACAACTGCTGTACCGGCCGCAGTAGGGTTAAGTACTATCGTACTGTCTCGTCAATTTTTAATGTAGAGGATATGTAGTAAAGCGATTAAGATCTCACATTTTATCAACTCTTTAAATATTAATTCACTAAAAAGCCTCATCAAATTTTAGAGAGTCTATATATAAATACTTTAATAACTAAGCTTTAAAAACAATAGATTCATCCTTGAGTATTCCACTTAGTTATGTTTAGTAACCTGTATGATTTCTAACCAGGGTGTCAAGATTTAAATCACTTGATTTAAATCAACGATTAAAATCATGATTTTAATCAAATGATTTTTTTTAAATCATTGATTTAAATCACAACCAATCTTACATTTTTATAACTAAGTAAATACACTCTAGAAAAATCACAGAATTTGTCAAATGCTTTGAACTTTCTGCACACATGGTGATTTCAGCACTAATGGCTACACCTCGTACTGATGAGCTTTTAAAAAAAATGTTTGGCACTGGACACTTGCAAATAATCTGAGGTGTCTATGGACTAAGTAATCTGTTGAGTCAGGGATTCTGCCAAACAGTAAAGTAAAAAATAAGTTGACATCTATTTGAAAGTTTTTGCAATGTTTATGCATAATTTTATGTTACAAACAATAAAGCAGTAGGCCTACATCTACGTAAATGTCAAAACAGCAAAAGAAAATCCCCACAAAGTAGGCCTAAACTACTTGTTACCCCTTTAATTGATTGACCAATGGCTTAGCTATAGTGATTTTTTAACTACTTTTTTTAATTGAGACATAAATACAAAATAACACAGTTATATATATATATATATATATATATATAATAAGATTAAAAATTTATTAAATAAAAAATTCAACTGAGCTTTCTATTTGAAAGGATGAAAGTTTAAACATAATAAACATCTTTTATTTTGAAAAATGCACCCTGAAACAGTCACCTTTCACTTTAAGAGTAGTGACCCATAACAAATATTTATTTAATCAGACTAATTTAGGTCTCACTTACACTTACTGATACATTTGTTAACATGATTATGTTAATTAGTCAAGAAAAACTATGGAGGATGTCAACTTGTGTTTTAAAGTTAAACAAATGTCTTATCTTTTGCTCTTGTTTTTAAAATTCATTTTTTAAATGTATTGTCATGTAACACACAATGATATTTAGTAAAATAAATATTAATTTACCATATCACAAATTCCGATTGTTTACTTAATTAAATATTAGTTTACATGTCATGTCAGAAACTCAATTTTTAATTTAACAAATTTATAGGCCCTACAGAAATTTGAATAAAAAAATCCGATTTTTGATTTAAATCAAATAAATCCGATTTAAATCAAATAAATCCGATTAATTGATTTTTTTGAAAAAATCATGATTTTTTTACACCCTATTTCTAACTATCTTCGACTTTTTGACTGACAGAAAATTTCCTACGATTCGTGCAACTAATAAATGGTGTTTTTTAGAGACAATAGGGAAAACGTACTATGCCAAAAATTATTATAGATTAACGATATACTACTCTGCTGGAAAAAAATTTCGTTATGCTCAGAAGGTAAAATAAATCTTTAAAATATCTACTAGCATGTAGATATTTTTATTAACGTCGAACTGGAGCTACACAACGGACTATTGACGATGGTCCGGGATTAAAATCAGTAAGAAAATATTCGAGGACAATCCCAAATAATTTGGAACCACGGTAAGATGATGAAGTCACACCTGAGCTAGCACTCCACTCTCCAAACTTCCACACGACTTCAACACAACTTCCACACGATCAACACACGACTTCAACGTGAGGACATTTGACACGACAGATTTAACGTGTAACAGCCCCCTTTGTACACGTTGGTATTCGGATGGATTCGAACTCGCAACCTTCAGGTTACTAATCTGTTTTTCTTCCAATATGGCTACAGCGGCCCTAATATATACTTGCATACCCTGGCATACCGTATGCGCTCAACTTCTTAGTTGCAAATATCAATTGATGGCAGTGTCATTACTCAAGTTTCGTGCCTAATTTAAAGCCATTTAAATAATATAATCATGTAAAAGCACATTACCAATAAAATGAAATTAACAATATAAAATGACATTTTATTTTTATTTTTCAAAAGTGGTGTTAGTTGTTATTTCCAATAAAGTGCATGCAAATAATTCAAACCTCAGTCACGTTACAGCAATACCACACTTAGTTTCTGAACGTCCACTTCAATTACTTCAAATTAACTTATTCAAAGACTATTCCATATTTTTTATCTCTAATCCTATTTTGAGTTTCGTTCACACGTACTTTTCTGTATTGATTTATAGCTTTCAGATTTCTCATTGGCTTCCCTTATTCTTGGGAGCAGAAAGTGCTTAAAACTGCGTTGTACGTCTCAGAACAAAAAACTTTGCAGAATAATTTTTTCTTAATTTTATCAAAATTTTGGCCGACTTTTTTTCAATCATAAGTTACGATGTTCTACAGTGCAAAGCGCGCTCCTTGCCTCGGATTTTATTTTTCTAGCTACGGAACATCCTCAATACACCACCCAAATTACCACAAACACTTTATAAAAAACACATCTTCCATGTCAATGACAAAATATTTAACTTCAAAAGGTATCGACAGAATTGCAAATTATTAAAGTATGCCTTGGTATTAAATAAAGTAAGTTGATTAATTTTGATGTTTTATTATAAATATGTAATACATATTTAGCCGATAATTGTGTTTTACGTCTGGTTTTGATTTTACTGCAGTTTTCAAAATTCGTACAAAATGCTTGCAGAATCATTGGCAATAGCTTGGAGTTGTATTGCAGAACACTGAATGTAATTCTGCACCTGGGCCCCTATCAAACTCCTGAAGAATTTTACTAGATCGGCGATGAGATCTTTTCTGGGCCAAAAAAAGTGCTGCATATAGATATCCAACACATTTTTAACGCATGCACACATTACAAAAGTATCAGATAAGGATTATGTAGGGAAAGAATTAAGTCAAGTCTGTCATGCCAAGGAAAAATAGTAATATTCCAACCTGATTTCCCAAGGAAGCATTTCAGGCATCCAGACAGAAGGGGTGAGATGATTAATCTGGTCACTTATCTTTCGGGATTCAAACGATCAACCCAAGTTACCCCCACGGTCTCCCAGAGCTTTGCTCCCCTAGGTAATTTATACTCACCTTCTACCCCCAGGAAGGCGATCGAGCAGGTGTAACATAAATCACTTCTGGGCTAGAACAGACGCTATCCGTGGACTTCATCCATTTACAGTTCTGAGAGTGATATTGTGTCATCCTGAAGAATCCAGTTACTATGTTCTTAGTTTCCCAAGCAAGGAAGAGGAGGTATTTGCGAGGGGTATAAAAACAAGGACTTGAGACAGTGATTAATGGAATGTGATACCGGATTGTAATTTAATTTTTCATCTGGTCCATAAGATAATTAGTTTTTATGAGCATCGGTCTCCAGTGTTCGAGATTGGGAGTCGGTGAAAAATCGTAATTTGAATGAAAAAATTTCGTGGTATAAGATTTCTAGTTTTCAAACTTGTACCGATTTAAATTTACATCTTTATTTAGATATAAAAGACTAGAATGATTACGTGACGGCTGTAGTTGGCTTACATTTTGATAAGGATAAGCCTTTATTATAGCTCTATCATTCGTATGGTTATAAATTCACATCTTTTGAGCTCTATTTACACAAGTTTGAAAACTTGAAAAAAAAAAAAACGATCATATTCAATTTTGCCGTGTTTGCGTAAAGTTATCAAAGTAAATTTCGATAATAAAAGTGATCAATACATCATATCTCTACTAAAAAGTAGAGATATGATGGAAGGAAGTATTTCTTTGTCTCTCTGTATGTATCTAGTGTCCTCACGAATCTATGGTACTTAAAATAATGAAATTTGGCGCATAGGTAGTCCTAATTTTTTACGATTTTTGTGACCAGCACAAATTGTAAAATTTAATCTAGAACACTTTTTAATTAATTTATTAATTTCTTCACCCTCCGTTCTTCTTTTCGGGAATATGACGTCATAGCTTCTCGATAGAAGAAATGAAAGGATTTTGCATTTTTCGACCTTAGAACTATGTCACGTTATGACGTCACTCGGGAAGCTCACGTCACATTAAATAAAAGGACAGATTCTGGGTTTTTCGTTCCAATGCCGTAACAAATACGTTTAAAAAAAAGTTTCAAAGAGCTTTTGTTTTTTTTTCTTCTTAACGGATTTCTAAAGGGAAATACTATTATAGGTTTCATATCTTCGCGATCGTTAAAGATAGAGTAAAAATTTCAACGGATTTGAAATCTGTGGAAAATTTTACACCAGATTGATAGCATGACATGTGATTTCCTGTAAATAAATAGTTTTTCAACTGTAACCCGTGTCATGTCGGGTGGTGGGACTAATTATTTAAATTATTGTATTTCCTTTTTAATGTTTCTAGTATCAGTAAAATTTAATGTGTCCAGCCTGATTGTTAAATTTTAATCTAAAATATTTTTTAATGAATGTATAGGAATTTATTTATTACTTTGAGGCCATCACGGCGATGCCTGTGGTGTTGTTTTTCGAAGCAAATGGGAATGCGTAGCAATCACAGGGGTTGGCGAGCGTCAGCTAGCAGTGGTCACACCTGACCCCACGAAAAGAATTGCCACGGGAAACGCAGGGCTGACCACGTTATATTAAAAATAGAAAATATGTCTGATACACCAAAAAATTTCAAGCCTTTTCCCTTTTCATGAAATGTGAACATTGATTTGTTTAGAATTTCAGCATCAACGTAACTATTTTCAGTTCGCTACGTCCTTTATTTGGCTTACATATGCCAATACTATGTGACAAAAACTGTATAAATAAAAGTGGAGTGTTTGCATAGTTAATATTTTCGTCACATGTTAAGTCATTTATCCGTCTAGAACCATTTGAATTCGAAAACAATGATTTCCGCCATTGGTGTATGTCTAGATGTGTGTACCAGTGCAACGTCCAAATAGCTGGATATATATTTATAAAATGTTGTATATTTTGAGTACTTAAGAACCGTGGTGATCCAACAAAGTCAGTAGGTTTGTTTGTCTTCTCTTTTTATATTTGCACACGCATCGCACCAAATGAAATGAATATATTTTCATAAAATATTAAGTATTTTACAAAACAAGTTTCAGCTTAGTGAATACATTGTTTAAATAACCTACTGTCTACAATTTTAGACAATTTTAATGCTAAAAAAGCTGAATACCTATTCTTGAATCAACCATAATTAGGCAATCTCGAAGATGCTGGGATTTAAACTGTAGAAATTAAGGCTGGCAAGAAGTAAGTTGTATAAATTATCAAAAAATATCAAAATGGTTTTAAAAACTATTTTTCAGAATGGTGTTGGCACTTTTCTATGAAAGAATAAAGGATAATTACGGTCCCCCTATTTTAATCTATATTAAAGCAATTCATCCCTCATTAGACGTTGTAATTCTGCTGGTATGAAAAAATTCCAAACATGTTTAGAGGCACAAGCTTGAGAAACTATTGGGTGGTAGGTAGTTGAATTTACATCGCGATGAATCAGCATAACGAGTTGTTGGCGATGGTCGGAGATGATTCGATGACAGCTTTTCGTAACTGAACCACTGTCCGATGACGAGGAACTATTGGGAGTAAGATTCCACTTCCCATATGCATACATGTTTTCGGAACTATTTATTTCGTTTATACATTTCACGTCCTGCCCGAAAAGACAGATAAGTGACAATTATTACAAAATGAGACGTATATATTTAATTTTTTTGCTTCATTTATGGGCACCATTAGTTGCATGAAGCACATCAAGATGGTACTCGATTTCTTGTCATGTTCGCTGTGTAATGTAATCTTACACTTCAGATTTGGGAGAGTCCAGACTAAAACCAGAACAAGCCATAAAAAGTATTCCCTGGTCCCAACGATTGGTTTGAGACTAGGGTTCCTAGTAGTTAGGACTAACTAGTTACGGTTCCTAGTAGTTAGCATAGTGGCCCAACTATGAAACTACTATGGGTCGAAGTGGTTTCAGCCACTGGATGTTGGCCGCCATGGTAAAGTCTCGCTCATAAGTAAACTGATAATATAGACGCCGGATAATATTAACGGAAGTACGGTATTACAGTTTTAGCAATATTACAAGTATTTACAGTATAAGCAGCAAGAAAGTTTGTGAGGCGAATTCCTGTTCTACCTTTCCCATGAAATCCATATAAGGTACACGGTTTCGATTAGAATGTTATCCCACTTAATACCAGATAAGATGTGATTCAGTGTTCCATGCCAGTTATCCTGAAATGTTGATGGGTAAGATCGTCTCAGACGTACAACAACCGGATTTCGCATCTGATATGAGGTTTGTAATTAGGTCTTACGGGAATCAACTTCATCCCACGCTGAAGCTACTCTGGGAAAGGTGCTGGTACCTATCAATACACCCTCCACAAATGTTTGGTGAGATTGAGGTCCGTGAACAAACACACTGTCATTAATATTCGACCCAAGTCTTCACTATCGAGGTGATTTCTGAGATTCTAGTATTCATGTCCACACCGTTGACATGTGAGACGATGGTTTCACTCAAATGTCGCATGTAAGCGAATAACACTTCATCGTGGTGTCAATACGTTGTAGCAAATGCAGGAGTGTATGACCATGTTATGGATATTAATGGATCTGAAAATGTTTGTTAAAATCTATACGTAAAAATACATACTATACTTAACATTACATACTATACATATCATTACATACTATACATATCATTACATACTTTACATATCATTACATACTATACATATTATTATGTACAATACTTATCATTACATACTATACATAACAACAAAATCATAATGCTAAAACAAACATAACTAACACTTGGTTTTACTTAAAACACAATTTGTAAACTTTTAATTCTTGAGACATGACAAAATCAACCATCCTTCTTATTTTCTTTCCTACGATAACATATTTTTAAAATTATTTTGGAAATTAAGAGAGAAATATAAACATCAAAATAGTGAAAATGTACATAAATTAAAACAAACGAATAACATATCCTTTAATTTAGCATTTAATACTTTCTGGAACACTAACCTAGACATGCAGTTTCGTCATCCACTTAGCAACCACGGTAACCGATTACTTGTAAATTAATAAGCCTTTCATTCTCTATCCACTCAAAAGGTTATTGTAATGTGATCAATCCATGCGTTACATAATGAGATAAAAATAAATCATCCCCTGCAATTGGTAGAACTTATGAAGAGCGTCCTCCAATCAAAATACCCTAGTACTTATGCCATACAAACATTTCCAATAGCCCTCTCACATGAACGCAGATCTGATTGAGAGCAATTCAACCGTTTGATTTGTATGGAGAGGGAAATCTATTGAAAGGGTTATGAAGTGGTTACCACAGGTCAAATTAACGTTCATACTGGAAAAGACTCGTTCAGATATTTGATTACAATCTCGTACATCAGCGGTTTAAATCGGTGTGTGCATATGATCATTTCAATCTATGTTGAAATGAGGACAAGACATAGCTTGACGTGGATAGGAGAGATCAAATTCTAAGTTTACAAACACCAACTTTGTGCGTGATTTGCGCCCTTATCTTCAAATAGGAAAATTGAACAGTTAAACCCTAGCTTCCTAAAGTGGGCACTACCTTACCATGTATTGAAAAGGGTATAGTATTTGAAAAAAGGAGGCTGAGCCAAAAAGAGTTCGGGAAACTATGATTTAAACTAGTAACAGGTAGCAGAAATGGTAAAGCAGCTGATATCTAATATTATAAAAGTAAGTGTTTGTCTGTTTGTTTGTGGCCCACAAAGTCCTGACGAATCTATGGCACTTACAGTAATGGGATTTGGTACACAGGAAGTCCGAATTCATTGCAATTTTCGGAGCACGGCGACTTTTAAAATTCGATCTAGAACATTTTTAAATGAATTTAATATGAATATTAACCATTATTGAATGCAACAGCATAGATCACGGATTCTAAATTTATTACTTTACGTTTTCATTTTGGGCGAAGGAATAATTTTCCAGCAGACAATAAAAAACAAAAGCCTTTAACTGGCGATATTTAGTTCTTTCTTTTATCTCCTAGACCGTTAAAGATAGAGTAAAAATTTCAATGGATTTAAAATCTGCGGAAATTTTCACATTAAATCGATACCTAAATATATGATTTTCTTTAAATAAATAAAAATTTTTAATTGAATATCTTTCATATTTTCGCAAGAGATTTTGATATTACGTTAATCTTCGCATTGAAATAATAAGCAGATTACATTTCCTGCCCTCTTACAATTTCAGCGAAAGAAAGCAAAAAAAAAAAACATTCTGGCTGGCATTGTTTAGTTTTTTTTTTGTAATATCGGGATCGCTAAAGATAGATTGATTTCAACGGATTTGAAATCTACGGAAAACATGACACCAGATAGATACCTTTTACGTTTGATTTTCTTTTAATAAATAATTTTGCCATTAAATATTTAAATTTTTTTGGTTTGAAAAGCAAACCAACACCACAGGCAATGTGACCTCCATGGAAATAACTATCACGGTTAACAGCCATTTGGTTTGCTAAGCAAACCAACACCACATGCAACTCCATTATGGCTGTTATCCAAAAACCCCACAAAAGCAACTGGCACTGGCACTGGCAACGCCGGGCTAGTCACGCAGTGACTAGTATTGAATATACGGAAGATGCCAATCAGCCGTAGCGTATAGTATAGGCTTGTGAATACACAATAGTCAAAGGAAGCAGGCTAATGTCAAAATATTTCTCTACTACAGGGATGAACAAACGTGTTAAGATCAAAGGATACATAGATTCACTGCGACATATAGAAGGGCCGGGAAGGAGAGAGAAAACATGAAAGTTATCTATAATATGTTATTTATCATATTTATATTTATCCTGTTTCGATTTTTGTAGTAGCCAAGCGCAAAATGGATTCTAAGTTTCATTAGTCATGCGCTTCCTCTTTTTCGATTTGTTAATATTCATAACTGTAAACTTTTGTTCGGTTATACACTCGTTAAAAAAATAGCACCAAGAAGGAGTTGTCCAATTGCGACAAAAATTGGTGGATGTGAAGAACACATATAGAAAAACAAACGATTAAAATTTTAGAACGATTGAGTGATTTATTTCAGAGTTTGACCGTTACAAAGGTAGGAAGTCAATGAAGAGTTGGTCCATCTAAGGCATGTATTCAAGCTGTTCAACTGAGAAAGTTGCCGGATGGTGTCCTGCGGAATTTCTTGCGAAATTGTCTCCTACTGTCGGGTCACATTATCAACATTCCAGGATGTTTGCAATCGACTTCCCATAAAGTCCCATAACCCATTTTTAGGGTATCTACATACGTTCGGAGCACATTTTTTAAAAATACTATGCAGAAGCAATTTGATATTATTTTTATAATTATTTGTGTTTAAAATTAATTTTGTACCATCAATAATTAAAATTTAAAAATATATTTAACAAAAAGTGAAATTTTGTGTGTAAATTTGAAGTTTTTTTCGAAATTAAGAAAAATGATACAGTGCATACAATTTAAATTAGCAGACAAATAACATGATCAGAGTAAACTTCATGATGTTATCTAGTGCTTCTACTAGAAATAGAAAGATATTTTTAAAAATATAGGCTTTATGACTCATTGAAAAATTGTTAAAGGATTTTTGACCATTTTGCAACATTGATATACAAATGCAAGCTCATAAATAAGAAAAAATAAAGATATCAATTTGATTGTAGTGCATGCATTAGCAAACACTATTTCGAATGTGCATAAAAAATTTTATAAATATGCATCAATAACTTTTATAGTTATCATTTCTGGAATTAAATGTTTATGCCTAAAATGTAATTCTGAGGAAAATGCTTGCAAACAAAATTCAAGAGAGTAAAGATAATACGAAATTCTTCTAACAAATAAGTGAATTTTATTAAAATATTGGAGCGGACAATTTATAGAAACATAATTAATAATGTTTTAACTTACTATAACAGATAAAAGGTAGAAATTATGGTAAAAATAAAATAATCCTTTTTTTGTTCCGGTTTCATTATGCTACTTCCGGTATAGTGAACGATTTCGTTCAAATTTTAAACTGACCGAAATCAGTCGCACATTAAAAGTTTAAACTGTTTTAGAAGGACAAAAATACAGGAAATTTGTTAGTAAAATAAATAAAAAATTGCAAAGTTTCTTAAAAATTGGCTTTATTAACGTATGCAGAAGTTTAACTGCGATGTTCATTTACTAATAGTCCATCAGTACTTCAATGTTAGAATTAATGCACCACAAATCAAGTCTTTTCAAATTTTAGAAAATTAACGAAAAGTGTACACTTAAAATACAATACAAATACAATATTAATACAAAATTGATAATATAAAATCAAATATTTATTTTAAGAGTACAAAAGGTATTGTATGATTGAAGTTTTGAAAGTTTTCCATGAACAAGCTTTCCTCTACGAGAAAGCTTCCTTTCTTTCTTCCTAAGCTGACAATAATTCTATTTCTTTTCAATCAACTCCGAAACAGGAAGTAGCGCAGGAGAAGTATGACAAAGAAAGAGCAAATATTTGGGCACCAGATTTTCCACAGCAACAGGTTGTCGCCCTCTAAATCTTAAGTGTTCATCTATATACCGCCATCAAACAGTTTGCTTGCCTTTGATATAAACGAAATTCTAGGATCTCCTTAATGGTAGAATACGAGTGAAAAATAAGTCAAGAGATTTTCTGAAACTTCAACGGTTCAACGATTTTTACAAGGTTGTTATATTTTTCGAAACCCTTTCAACCTTTTTTTTTTCAATATATATATATATATATATATATATATATATATATAGCTGTTTGAATTGTCTGTCTGTTTTGAATTGTGCTATGTATGTTTTGAATTGTCTGTCTAATCAACCCTCATGGAAAAATACTTCAGAGCATTAAAAAATATCCTACGGTTTTCCAAATGGGATTTTGTTAAACTTCAATAAGATTTAAAAAAAATTACTAATACAAATACTACTTTATAAGGGATAGGTAGGTTCATGTGAGTGTATGTATTTTAAATCTATTTAGCAATATAAGTAGTTATAATTACATATTATAGTTAAATTATGCATAAAAGGCAGTATTTCTTATTTAAAAATCATTAGTATTTCATTATCAAATTCATAAGAATATTTTCATACAGACATTTTTGTAAATATCTAATGATATAGTGTGTTGATTTCCTTTTTGTTGGCATAATATAATCAACAATATAGCCAAATAATACCAATAAAGACAAAAATATAATTCTGAAACCAAGGAAATTAAAAAACATTAGAAAAATATTTTTCAAAACATACATCAAATGTTTACTTTTAGATGAATAAGTATTGTAAGTAATCTGGCAAAATGTGTAATTAAATATAATTTTTTTACTTTTGAATATCCATCGTTTGACGAAATATTTTCCTTGTATTTTACTCACAAAACCATTTTAACTTTTCTTACCGAAGTATTTCAATAATAAATCATTTTCAACATTTTTGTAGCAATAGGCATTGAAACGTTCGTATTTGACACAGTTAGCGAGTTTGATTTTCTATTGGTAAGTGTTTTAACTATTAATTTGACTGTACCTCTTATTGGTCTGGTTTAGTGTTTAAGATTTACTTTTAGTTTTATCAGTAGAGCTCAATGTGTTACAAAACAATTATAAGAGTTTATTAATTTATAGTTTTATAACAAGATATCTTCCTTATTTTAATTATTTTCCCAATTGGAAAAACTATTCTGTATCAAAATTCCAACTTTGTCTTTAGCTATTTTTTAGCTAATAAGAAATCGCGTTTCATCTCTCGACAAATCATGCGACATCATAAGATTTATTTCAATGCAATCAATTCTTAGAGCCCTTTTGATAATCATATAGCCGTCAGCGATGGAAAATTTAGATACATACATGCTTTCATACCAACATCTTTGTTGAAAATCTATTGATTAAATTTACTGGAACATTAGAAGAGAAGTTAGAATCACTGATGTAGCATATAAACTTCAAATGTACACATAAAATAAATAAATAAAAAATATATAAAAACATATAAAATTTGTATGAATAACTATTCTCTGATAAAATGTAATGAATACTTTTTGCGTTTGAATAAATATCGTTTGGTGAAATATATTCCTCGTATTTTAGTCATAAAAATATTCTAACTAAAAATAAGAACTTTTCAACCGAGAAGTGCTTTAATAGATAAATAATAAATAATCTTTCAATCTTTTGATAGTAATACGCTTTGCAAAATGTTTGTACATGACATGGATAGACAGTTTGATATTCTATTGGTAAGTATTTAACATTCAATTTCTACGAAACTCAATCCTCCGAGATTTGTCTTTGTGTTTGAGCTTTATTTTTACTGTATTCAGTAGAATTTAGCTGTTTAAAAAAATATAAGAGTTGACATTGTCTAATTAATTTGTAGTTTCAGATGAACAAGTGCCTTCCTTATTTCGAGCATTTCACCAAGTGGAAAAATAATCCTGTATTAAAATTCCAACAATTATTTTTTAACTTATGCGATATCGTGTTTCATCTGTGTGTCAAATTATGTGACATAAGATTTCTTTAAACCAATCAGAGAGTGCCTATTTGAATTGAGAAAATTTTAAAGCCCTTTTGACAGTCATACGCCCATTAGCATTGGAAAATTTCGAATCGAAAAGTTATTCATACCTCTTATGTAATCCTCCCGGTCTGCAAATGAATTGTTGATAGCCGTATGTTTTTTAAAATTATTATTGTCTTGTCTCGAGGGCATATATAAATTAAGATTATGAATGTACTGCATATTGATGGAATAATTAACCTATGCAATCCCTTACAAATGGAGAAAGATGTAACATCGAGGAAAATAAGCAATGTAAACAGCCTTTTCAGTGTCATAAAGCGATTTTCGCAATTGCAAATATAATTTTAGTATAATTTCAACTTGTAACTAAAGATTTAAAAATATATTGAGACTGTGAAAAAAAAATTACTAAATTAAAACTTAAGTGGGAATGAGAGGCATATAGATGGCGGTAGTTTCTAATGAGGAATCGTGTTTATTGTACGTATTCTGAATATGACGTTAGTTGAGCTGTTTTTTCACACACTATTTCTGTACTTTTCCAATAAAACTCCGAAGAATGAATTCAGAATTGATGTAATTATAGTCGATTATTTAACACCAATTAGTTGCTAAAATGGCTTAAAACTGTATTTTAAGTCAACCCCTATATCATGAAAGAACATTTGAACAGTAGATATAGTTTCCCTAAAAATAAAGTAGAAATTTTAAGGATAAACTAACTGCGTCTGTACTAGTTTTGTGTCCATATCTAAAATTGATGGTTAATTGGGTTATATTTAATTGGAAAAGGTCTAACCACGGAAAAGCTGTTCCAAACGCGTAACTAATATCGAACATTTTTTTTTTTAATATCAAATAAATCAAACCCACATTAAAAAGCAGATGTATATACCCGAATATAGAATAAAACAAAATGGTTATCAAAAGTTAAAGGAAATTTGTTGAAACCACGTCATTAATATAAAAAGCTAAAATACGATGATATAATGGATGAAATTATGAAAATATCAAGCCAAAATAGTGCGATATAAAAGATGAAATGCTTAAAACAAGGAGTAATTATTGCAAAATACAAGTTAAGTAGGCAAAAAACATTGAAAAAGTGAAATTAATATGGAATTTACTTCACCTTGAATGATTATTCAAACTGAACTATAAAATAGAATTGAAATATGAGGCATTATATACATGCGATAAAAAGCCAAAATGATACACAAAGTTCTACAGAAACAATTGTCAACCGGTTTATCGCAAGAATAATGTGCCGTGCAGATGGTGAAACGTCTTAAATTATGTAATATTTATATTTATTGTAAGAGGTAATCTTTTGATAAGTATTTTCACAGCAAGTATTATCCGTAGTTTTATTACCCATAAAAATAATTTGAATACTATTTTTTTATTACAAAATATAAGCAAATTTTTTCAAAGGTGTTTCTTAAAAGTAAATTTGGAGCTGAAAGGAGGTATGTAATTTTTTTTTGTAAATTAGTTATATAATTATGCCTAAATGGTTTGTTGATAGGTTAAAAATATTTTTTGGTGTTTCATAGAATTTTCGAAATTAGTTTATGTCTGAAAAGACTAGTTGGGTTTTCTGGATTAAGGGTAATATTTGTTCAAGCTGCTCCGAATGACTCAAGTATACTATGACTTCACTGAGAGAAATAAAAGAGACCTCAAAATCCAAAGATTCTTATTCACGAAAAAATATATCTAAATACCAGTTTGGTAATGCATTACTCTTCCTTTCGTATTTACATCAAAACATTTTCTAGGCATTTTTGTAGGCAGAGTTTGGAATTGTTCGAACGAGAGTTGTTAGCAGTACCAACATTCTACTCCTCACTTTATGAGTTCTCGAATTCTTAAATTCTACGAGTTTCCTTTGGTGGTTGAACACACCACAGAAGGGAATCTGAAAGCACAATCCTCTTTTTTGCTATTTCCTCTTATACTATTTTGACGGTGGAATTCCATCTCAATACTTCAGATATCATGGAGAGGGTGCACAAAAATAGCAAACACGGGATCCAAGGGGAATTTAACTTTTACTTTGTGTGTTTATGTTTGAAACTCCAAAGAAGCCTGCTCGTGGCTTTGAAAAAAGATTTCGCAACCAAAACATCTCGAGTTGAAATTGTTGGTGTTCTGATAAGACCCAACATTCCTGTAGAATAGAAGCTTGGAATGGAAGCACGGTAGCATGAAATGGAAGTATAGAGCAAAGTAGTGAATCCTGAATTGACTTTTGAGAACAGGGAACATAACGAATTGATCTATCCAACAGTAAGAATTTTGAATTGTGTACTGTTCATTCTGGTATGAAGGTTTCTCTAAACAAGGAATTGTAAAATCGTCCTAATAAAAGATATTGATTGGGTATTTGCATACACATATCGCACCCTGGCAAGAAACTTCAAACTGAAATGTATTAAAGAATGAATTGATTGATGAATTTATATATATATATATATATATATATATATATATATATATATATATATATATATATATGTGTGTGTGTGTGTGTGTGTGTGTGTACTTTAGAAAACAATGCCTGTACAGGAAAAACAATTTGTTTTTTTAAACAAAAGCTTAAAGGTTTAATCTGTTTTTTGTTGAAATATTTAAATTTGTAAAACCCACAAGATAAATTGGTTCAAAATAGATCCTTTTTTATATAAATGACAATTCTATTCTTAAGAAAATACGTAAGGTAAAATTTGCTTCTCGAAATTTATTTCCATACCTAATTCCAAATAATATGTTCCTTTAAATGTTTTATGCTATACAGCAGAATTTTAATATAGCTAGCACAGTTACAGTATATTAAAAACAATAAAAGAAGAAACTCATTCAAATCTACGCATGGAAAGTGTTAAACAGTTAAAAATTTTACAGCTAAACATTTTAATCCATTTAATTTACTGTTTTTTTTTAATTTTTAGAATTTATTACTTTAAAAATTTTCTAGCAGAAAGTAATTCATAAACCTTTTCTGTCTTGTATATATAATTATACATCGAATACATAATAAGTAATCTTTGGAATATACCACTAATTTAAATGAGTAGTATTTCTTCACTTCTTTATCTAATCATTAACACACTAAAGTATTAGAAATCAATTTTCACTGTTATCTTGGAGTTTTAAAAATCTATCAAGAATATCAATGTTTGCGGACCCTTCCTTCCCCGAGTAAATTTTAAAATCAAGTATTTATCGATTTATATAATTTTGATAAGTTACGTTCATGTGGAAGTAAATCAGAATTAAAAGTGCCATAAATATGCAACAATATGTTTAGGATATATAAATCTAAGCGTTAGATTTTGGAAGAATAAAAATTAGTAACGGTTTCTAGTAATCTCAAAACACCTACCACTACTATAATCTGAGAATATTCTGAGAAATATATCAAGTTTGCTTCCAAACTTTCGTGAATTCCGTCGTTACTCTGCTTCATGTATTTTTTAAAGAAATACTTTGGATATTAAGCCACGAACTGCGTCTATTTAGTGGAGTGCAGCTTTAAAAGCTTAGAGCTTGACGATGATTTGACACAGGAGTAATTACTTAATAAAGCTTATAATTTGCTATTTAATGGCTTCTATTTTCCAGGAATAAAAATCTATTTTAGTCATATACGTTGTTTCCTTTTAGGTAATACTTAGAAACACTAAGGACCGAGCGCATCAAGTAAGGTTGAAGGTTTGAGAAGAGTCATAAATAACACATAAAAGCATCATCCATTTAACCATATTTATTTTTCAAATATTTAGTCAAAAAGTTTCTTTCGTTGGCTTTTATTGACAATAAATAAATTTTGAAAAACGCAAGATGAACTTTCGGACAAATTTTGAAGTAAGTATTTAAGAATAGTTTATATTAGAATATACCATACAAACCAATACAATTTAAGAATTAGAGAAATAATTTATGTTAATCCATTATGCATAAAACAATGCATATAAATTAAAACTGTGTGTGTTTACTTATCTTTATATTAATGGATCTTGTCTCAAATTTAAGTTGAGAAATAAACTTACAAATATAAAAAAAATTATAAAATTCTTAAAAAAGCGCTATATTTTCTTTATTTTTATTTCTTTTTCATTGAGATTCGATTCAGGTTTACAAAATTTATGAATGGATTCGTGTAAGATATGACTTCAAAAAGGATTACAATTGTCACCACTATCAGTGCAAATGATGAATATAAGATGTTTGAAATGAGGGCTTGGACGTTTATCATAAAGTTATAAACTTACTACCATTAATACCTTTTACTTTCTAAATGTGGACACCTCTCTGCACTCCTGGTTTGCCTTTGTATAGAAAAAGTTACCGAATAGCGAAAAAACCAAACCAAGTATTTCATACCTAAGAGAACTTGGTCTGTTTATTCCGAAACTTCTTTAGTTGGATATCTAGTTATAACTTTTGGCACGAAATAAATCCTATCTAAATGATGTTGTGTCATTTTGGACTCCTGAATTTAAAACCTGAGTCCCAATAGCTGTGTAATTTATTATAGAGATAGATAAATTAGAATTTTTTTAAACACATATTATTGTATCGAAATAAGTATTTATTCTTTTTCAAAGTATTATTGGTAAGTTAAATACGCGTTGAAAATTTTGAAACATCCCTCCACATATTATCAATAGCTTCTTTAAATGTCTAACCATATATTGAAAAATAATTTACCTTTTTCAAACAGCAGAAGGGTAAATATTTTAGAAAATATAGTGTGTTACTGAATGTTTTACTTCTCGTGAATAAACATTTTATTCTTGAATGAACATGCTTGTAACAACTCTTTGTGGCTAAGGCATCACATGATGACATTCAATAAAAACCAACATTTTGATGTAACTAACAACGCAAAAACACTACATTTGCTTTAAAAGTATGGCGCAATATTCCACTTCTGGTGACTACCTATATAAAATAACTTCCTCACAACTGATAACTATTCAAGATCTGGCTACAAATTCCGTAACACTTGATGACTGCATAAAAATAAAGAGTGGTCATCATACAATGTAAATGACCATGAGTTTGCGCATAAAAAAGCAAATAAAAACTTTACTGCGCACTTTAGTGTCCTCTATTGGAGACCGTTAAAACCAGACACCCATATTGAAAGTGGAATCTGAAACTTCGTGTGTGGCAGAAAGTTGCTCTGAAGGAATGCCGAAAATTTCTTCTCTTTTTATATGCCGTGTGATCATTTTATTGATATTAAATCCATAAAAGCTGCAGGGATATTTTGAAGTTTATGGGGCAAGTGGGAGTGAAGTCTTTAAAGAAATCAAAGTAGGCTGTTTTAGGAAACAAAAATAGTTGAAGGAGTGAGTCGAGGATAGAAATCTCTTATATAATTTCACGATCGGATTTTGAGTTTTGTGGCGGTAAGCCACTGGGTGGAACTAGGAAAAAATGAGCATTGTATATAGAGGCTAGGTTTGACTAAATTTTGGTTCACAAAAGTTGAAATAAATTTGACACTATGCCCAGTGATTTAAGGTTCCAATGAACTATAAACTATAATTCATGGAAAACGAATCTCAACTCTTGCTTTTTAAAATAAAAACGTTGGTAAATATCATAGGAATTGACTGTCCGACTCTTGGTTCATTTTATAAATGTTCCATTTTTTATACACACATGTCCACAAATTAAGAATGATGCTCAATTCTTAACTTTTAATAACCCTTAATAAAAAATGTGAAACATTGAAAAAATTCGGTAAACTATTATTAAAACTCAAAGTCACGAGTGCATTCTTTTAGGTCTATTGAAGAGTCTCCCGAAACGAGAATGACGATCTTCACATTGGGTACTGTGTTGATCGTCCTTCTCGTTTCGGGAGTCTCAAGAAACCTAAAAGAATGAACTTGTGACTTTGAGTTTTATATTCCTACGAGGAACTCAAGGTGGGAGAATGTCCCGAATGATTATTTTTCTGACTGTTGGTGGCAGCACTGCTTTGGTTTTTGAACTCCTATTCTGGCGGCATATTGTGTGATGTCACGAGAGCTGATACATAACAACTGTAATGCTGAAACTTGTACAGATCCTTGTATAAATACAAAACAACAACAATAAATGTTCTAAGTTTGTACACATAAAAGGGCCTATTTTACTTTCATTGCTAATTTTAGTATAGATTGCTGTAAAGTATAAAACAAGAAGTTATACTCATTCAACGACCCTCGTTTTTAAGGCAAATGTTGAAGCAAGACAAGTGAAAAAGAAGGTAAGGTAGATTAATTGCCTTTCCTAATAAGTATTGTTTTCAACACTCTATGTATGTGCGTAACTCCGCTAAACATAACATGGTGAGATATAATATCTGACGGAAATTGAAAGAATTTTGAAGGGGAAGCGAGTGGTGTTAGTGGATCAGGGAATCATCGGAGTGAAACGAAATGGTGTTTTTTACGCATGAGCAGCAAGAATGCTTGGAAAACGTATACACTCCTTAAGCACAGACACCGTTGTAAACTTGGTGTTCGGGGAGTGTATATAGTATACATACAATTAATTATCTTCTAAAATCATTGATTTAGGTATTGTACTACAATAATTTCTATGTTGTTATATTTAAATTATTTGTGGCTTTTAACGTCAGTTATCTTTGAAAAAAAAACACGAAATAAAGCAAAATCCAAAAATTATTCAGGTTTATACTCTGCCCAATTTTTAAAATGCATTTTTCTAATAACAATAGTTCAAACCATGTTTTAAAATCTGAATATGTGTAAAAAATTTCAAAATAATTTTATTGATCCATTATAAGGTATTGTGTTTTGCGGAAAGTAATGCTTAGCAAAAATTGCATTTCGAGAAAAAAGTTAAAAACAATTTATACCCCTATGCCAAATATAGATACCAATATTTTATAAAAGTAAAGGGTCGTAGGAATAAAATCTGAAGTTATTTGAAGAGCTAAAGAGTTTTAGTACAATAAAATAATGTGTAAAATTTGAAAAAAAAAATGTGAAATTCGTGTGAAAAGGGCGTTTTAAAAACGTACAGATATCTTTAATATTGCAGTATCAGAATCAATGTCTCCACTTTTATTTTACGCCTACAACTCTGCATAAAACACTTCCTTATGATCTCGTATGAAGTGTTCGATTCGTTTCTCAATCATCATAGTTTAATCCTTACACCAATTCATGTGCAGACAAGAGCGAATGATTTTAACACCTATTTGTCTAGTAGTAGAGCCAACCTAATTATGGCTGACGGCGGCTGCTGTTGATATAACGAATTAATTGCACCTATCACCAAGCCCTCCACCACGATGTTGTACAAACACTATTAGATTGTTTGCCAATTTGCTATAAGGTACAGAACTACTAACAAAGTATCATAATTTGTCTTTACTAGCTAATTTACTTTGCAATGCGTAAGGATATTCTTGGATGCAAACTCTTGTACTTAACCATAAATAAAATAAGTTCTGCATGACAAAATATTTTCTTATTTAATTTTCTAAAACCGTCTGTGTTCTAAGACATACAAGGTCTGTTTCATTTTCCTGGTGTTTACGGGATCTAGTCCAAATATTCAAAGCATCTTTGCTCGTAAATAACAATGAATGTGTCAAGATAATGAACTTTGTTTCGCATATTCATATGTTTTCTACCATATTTTATTGCTATGTGAGGACGTTTGTTCATTATTATGAATGTTTTGGATATTTTATTAGTGGGGTGGTCCTTGAGTATAGAATCTAACTACCGATTTGAGCATACAGTGGTAGAATACAATGTGAATTATAGGTAATAAAATTCAGTAAACTCGAGTTTTGTTGTATTAGGACATAATTTGAGCTAGTATTCTTCATTTACAGCAGCATTCGAAAAACTAAAGCTAAATGGCTGAATTCAAAACAGAGTGTAAGGAATCAAACATGTATGTAACGTTCTTAGTTAATAAAAGGGACTATAGTTTTATTCGTATTTTTCTGTAGTGTTATACAAATTATATATTTTGTGTTAGTAAGTCAACGAATAATTATTCTCAGGATACAAGACTTAATATAAAATAAAACACAATAGGATGATATTGTTCCATACTTTCGTCTTGCCGATAACTGTCCATTTAACCTTGCAATGCTATTTGGGTTAAATCTTTAACTAAATTCGTTAACAATCTGCTATGACCAAGTAAGGGATCGTCTAGATAAAGTCCTTTGAGGATTATCGGGAGCGTTGAAACAGTGGTTGATAGCGCATAGATGATATTTAGTGACAATTATATATATATATATATATAATTGAACGAATCCACTTTAATCCCATCGTTTTCAATAGATTGGATTGGATTTGAGACTTTATGGCTCAAATCCAAAACTGGAAAAACTAACTCCATCACACATTAATGTGTAACACTGTATGTTAAAATGAGTGTGGTTTGAATAAAATTTTCTTACTACATTTAAAAATTTCGATTTGGTTTTTTATTTAACACAAGTTTCCTTTTTTCTTGAAATTATTTTTACCTGTGGTATGCATAATGAATATAACGGTGCAAAGTGATTGGTTGAAAAGAATCTGAGACTCACCAAACTTGCAAGGAATCTTCTTTGTTCTTCACTATCCCCATGTCTTTTTTAGGATCCGCCGGGACTCAGTGGGTTTGCCCATTGCGCTAGCAACCTGCATGTTGAAGGCAACCACGTACAATTTTATAAAACTCACACTAGCTGCATTTCTCTTTTCTGTGCCAGTAAAAAATCTCCTGTTATGAGTACTACTAATCCTTTTATGTACATTGCTAGACATCGCTAAATTCTTTTGACGCAACTTGGCCAAATATTACTATTGCGTCATAAATCCAAGAAACCAGCTACATGGCTTTCCTAGGCAGAAATCCTGGGGAATATTGGCCATTGATAGGCAATAGTAATTAATTAACGTCACATTGGAGCAACACAACGGAATATTGGCAACGGTCCGATATCAGTCCAAAATGGAAAAAATCCGAGGACAACGCTACGTAATTTTGAACACAGATCAGATGACGAGGTCAGCACCTGTAAACTGGAATCACACTCTCCAAACTTTATCACCAAGCCAACGAGAGTATATTTGAGGTCATGGCAGATTTAACATGCACCAGCCCCCGTATAGATGAGTCTTTGAATACACCTATTTTTGAACTCGGAGCCCACCCATGGTCACCTTGGGAAGCTTAGTGTGACGAAACTCAAAAATAAAATTGAATTGACTTTCCCTACTCAATAACACATTTTCAGAAAATTCTAGACTAAATTCGAATACATGAGGATACAATACAATTTAAGATGCACGAAAAAAATAATAACATTTAATAGCTTATAGGTATATCACTAAGATTAAAATAATTGCATTCTATTTAATTCAAAGCATTATCAATCATCATAATCTTGCTTATAGGAATTTTTAGGAAAGAACTATGTATAGTAATGTAGAAAATCAGTATATCTTAAACAAACAAACCGTCGTGAAATTTCTTTAATTTTAAAACGTTATTCGACAAAACGCAGCTGGGTTGTAAATAATATCTGTCAATCAACCCGGTTTATTAAGTTTCAAAAGGCTAAAGTTATGTGCATTATGTCGTTTTCATCTAGGCAGAGTGTTTTTGATTAGATTTCCCAGGTTTCGTTTATCACTTACATTTGAATGAATCAAGCTATCGAAAGTTGCTAGATTTATTCGTGAAGTATTGTACGATTTCTTACTCTGATAAACATTGTAGTAGCATTGTGAGTTTTAATAATGACCCAAGTTTCAACAGATTCAATTGAACTTCAGAATGCTCAATAATGAAACATTATAGCTTCCCATTTTGAACAAGAGTTTAATTTGAAGTTGTTTCTCAGTCCTTTATTAAACTTAAATGTTAATTTCAGCTGCTACAAACATAATTTTTCTGCAACATTTGTGGATTCACATGACAGGATTGACGATTATCACTCCCTCGGAATAGTATATATTTGCTATTAAAGCATTTCTAAACAGCAAAACTAAATTCTTCGTAGTGCTCCAGATTTGTTTGCTTGCTGGCACTGAAAATCCCTCTCTTAGACAAATCATAAATAATATTTCAGTCTTTTTGAAATAATAGGCGATAAGTTCGTATTTCATTTATGATTTGGACGTTTGATGTTCTCATAGTACCTTTCAAGCTCATCCCGATGTCTAACATATGGCACCCAGGCAAGAAAAGTGACACAACTAAAAATTGAAGAATTTGAGAAACATCAACTCTTAAAGGATACTACAAAACTTATAATATTGAAATAGTATAAGCTTCTTTTAAATTTTAGGTAAGTATTTATGTCTTTAAATTCTATTATATTCTATAGAATAGTAATATAACACGTTAGGGAACCTTATACATATTTTTTCAAGACATAACATCAAAATTTTTATATTTTGAGTTGTGTCACTTTACTTGCCGTGCTGCGATATGTGAGCAGTTATGAGATATGAAGTGAAATATATCTGACTTCCCTCTCGCTTGCTTCCAAATAAAGCCCTCACATAACAGGTGTCCTAGGTGACATACATTACAGGACATTGCAACATTTAATACTTGAGATATTTTCACCGGAAAAGATCTATCGCTTTCAAACTCAAATAATATCTCCTGTTTGTCGCAGATTATTGGAGAACATACATAACAGGACATTGCCAGCATCCAATCCTTGAGATATTTTCACAGGAAATCATCTATCGCTTACAAACTCAAATAATATCTCCTGTTTATCGCAGATTCTTGGAGAGCATTTGATAGAAACACTTGAGAATTGTGATCGACTAACTTCAATCTAAAACTATGTATTTATATTTCCCACAGTCGCATATCATACATTTTTGATGAGCACAGGGAATGGCTTGGTTTGGTCGTGAAGGCGTCTATCCCATACTATCGCAGCAAATAAATAATATTTATGCCTAATAATAATACATATTTAGGCATACAAGTCTTTGATCTAACGGTATATACTCATGTATTAAAGGAATGTGAAATTTTGAATCAAAAGGAGAAAACAGTCTTAATCATAATGGGAAAGGAAAGGAAATACGGTAAGCAGAAGAACCTATAGTCAAAGAACAAATTATATTTAGCAGAAATATAGATAAAAAGAAGCACACGCAGTATAGATTTTAAAATATTTTTGAAATGGCAAGATATGATTTTGATATGCGGAGGTCAATTTTTTAACCACTGTATTATTTCTTATAGTTATTAACTGTAAATAATTTTCTAATCGATATTTTACTTATACATTTTCTTAAAACATGAAATATACTGAAGAAATATGCACATTGAATCTCTTCATGTACGTATTCTAGAAAAGAAAGCGTTGTCTAAGAAAGTTACAAAAAATTATGTAGTCTTTAAAGAAAATTATTGAAAGTATTTCTTCGGTAAAGTTCGTTTTATAATGTTCGATAACATTTGATTGTCTAGTTTTACACTAGCATTAATTCTTCCGTTTTAATTAGTTAATAACAAATTTTTATATTTTCTTTTCATTGCGTGCCGTTGAAAAAAGTTACCCGTGCAACTCTCAGAACCAGTTAGACTAACGAAAGGTTAATCTGCATTTTTTTCACAGTTATATTTACGTGTTACTCCTTCTTTTAAGCAAGTGTTAATATAGACTATTTATATTTTAAAATTAATAGCTAATGAATGTGCAGCTAGGAAAGAAAAAGGTCGAACACCTCACAGATAAACCACGATTCATCTTTCGTAAAAAAGAACCACATATAATGGAGGGTAAATGAATTATGATCTTAACTGTCCCAGGGGACAGTAAAAGACGAACGGTGACTATACAAGGAAAAAATACTCGAATATTCTTTAGAGCTATACCGAAATCCGATTTTGTCTCGCTTACGCCACTTCACGTAGATTTGCTGATGCGGCACTGACATTCCCTTTCAATTTAATTTTAATTTGGTGCCTTTTTCACTCGTGTAAGTCCTTTCCCTTGATGTGAGTGCTTTGATCATAAATCGATTTGTTCATTAATCATCATCAAAGTCAGCGTCTCGCGCCTCTTTTACCACTGCCACCTGTTTGTCCTTTGCATTTTTGTTCGTAATTTTATTTCCAGAAAATGTTTACGTAATTTTGAAGTCTTTACTGTAAGAATGGACTAACCTAAAACTGTTGTATTGATTAAAATGGGTGCATTATCGCGTCCCTTGTTTATCCAGTAGATGAGATATCACAAAAATATCATTACAGTATCTACAGTAAAAATAACACTACAGTAAAAATTATCTCAAAGACAATAATACGGTGATTGTGTTATGTGCATGAGCCAGTAAACTAAAGTTTTTCTTCATGTTTCAAAAATCAGGAAAAGTTTTATTTGAACTATTAAACCAAAATAAGAAAATATTAGTTAACATATTCAGAAGTACACTTTTAATTTATATAAAACAAAAGGACTACTTGTATTTAAGTATAATTTCTCTTTTCGTTCCGATTTTGGCATACAACTGCGACTTATGATAGTATAGTGACCCCCCGCGCGCGTATCCACCACTAAAAAAATTTACTTAAAATATAATAGTGTACATAGCAGTGTTACCCAACTCTACCATGAAGTACTTTCACTGTCTCTCCACGTCTTACCAAAATGGTGACTGGTAGACTTGATGTGAACTTGCGTACTAAATAAAAGGGCCAGATAGCACTTCTCACTATTCAAGATGACACTCACCGCAACTGACAATAGGATGCATATTAATTACAAGATCTGTCCGAAGCCCTGAAGTGGCAAACAATGCTTATTTCCCATCACGTCTTTACTATTTTGTTGCCGTCCAGTCGCATTAATAACTGCCACACGCACTCACACTCTTTTGCTAAATGCAACATAGGACACCAAAATGGTCGCAATCATCCATTGCAAAATCTTGCAAACTGAAGTACACCAGTGTGCTTAATACAGCTCTTACGATCCCCTGAAATTAACAATCCATCAACCAGTGAGATAAAATACGTCAAATTCAGTTAGTCTAACTTCTGGAGGGGAGTATTATGATGAAATTCGCTAGCACACAACTGAAAACTACAATATAAAGACCAGTTACCGTATAAAAACCAGTTTATCACCATGAATGTAGTTTTTGATAAACAACGTTACACTGGAAGGCGACATATTCAACGCAAAGATTTCAATGGGCAATATTTTTTAGCATTGAATTGACAAACTGCTTATTTATTTATTCCATATAATCTATATTCTCTCAGAACAGCCTCTTTATTAATACATTCTACATGCTCATAAGCTGTATTTTTCGTAATACAGTTTACAAAATATGTCTCTTCTTGTCCTATCTTATACCACCAATTGAAATCTAAATAACCTTTCTCAAAAACATAAATCTTGTGGGCCTCTATGTTAAACCTCTTAACTACCAGAACCAGTTTTAATGAGCTTCATAATAACTCCACTTCAACGATTTCTATATCTTGTTCAAATACTATCGTCTTGCCGGTAACTGTCCAGTTCACCTAGCAGTGCTATGTGTGTCAAATATTTTACAAAATTCTTCGAAAATTCACTTGGACCAAGTAAAAGATATCTTAGTTAAAGTACTTTTAGGGTTATTGGGAGTCTGAAATCAGCGCTTCAATCTCTTGGTAAAGCATAGATGACAGTTAGTGAAAATTGTAAGTGATAGGGTCTTTGGGGGATCGATAGTAGCTTTTAATGGTGTGCCGAAGTGGATGGTCATTTTTGTAATCTACTTCACGAATGGAATATACAAAACAGGGACACTTAGTTCTATGTTTAAACACAGCGGATGTATCCAGTTTAGCTACATTGTTTTCAATAGATTGGTTTGGATTCGGGCCTGTATGGCGCAAGATCCAAAAACGGACAAACTAATACCATCACACATTTATGTATCTAGTATAATGATACGCAGTACCAATTAAAATGAGTTTGTTTTGGATAAATATGTAAGAAAGAAGACTGTGAAAAAAAGCCTTCAAAACTTGTACATTTGGCATGGTTATGTTTCGTACCATTTCAATTGGCGATCATAATTTCCTTTACTTGTACAATTAACCGCCATCTTTGAGGAATTCAAAACCCAAAAACTAAATCTTAATAATTTGACTCCAGAGCATGTTTATAAAAATATACATAAAGGAGAAAGGAAATATGAACTCTTTAATCATATAAATGAAGATCATTCTACAAGAAATAGAAAACGCATATTTATTTCTGAAATGTGGTATTAAAATTATTCAAGATTATTTTTCTTTTAATGTCTACCCTACGACTAAAATAGAAAAGCTAACAAGCACTAATTAATTATATTTATTTAAATAAAACCATGTTGACAATACGATAAAAATTAGTTCCTTCTTTCATTTGACTATAAATGAATGCTTTTAATCAACGATATTGGAATTTAGTTACAGAAGGATGCATAGTTCAAAACCGCTATAATTTCTTGCTCTACAAAAATAGAAAAATTCATAACGTTAAAGAACATGATAAAAACAGTCCATTGAAAGAATCGAAAGACCTTGCTCAATTTTATTATTTTAGAATGCATAAATGATAATTAATAGAAATTTGAGCAATGATAATTTGCTATATGCAGCTGTTGAAATAGATTGCCAGAATATCTATTAATGAGACTCAAAGAATCAACACAAAATCAGATTTGTGTACTGCTGATAGTAATCATGGCAACGAAATGAAAAGGTTCGTAACGTAACTGCAATAGTATCTTCAGATTTTGAGTCAGTTTTTAAGTATTGGTTGTAACATTCTGTAGCGATTCTATCTGGTCACTTCAATTGCTTCATTGGTCTGTTTTTGTAAAATATGGATTAATCCACCGTTACAAAATATGGGCTATATATTAATTGGAACTCCAAATCATATTACACTGTATCAACAATATTCAAAAAAGTCTGGGGATTATAAAATTCTGATGGGTCTTTCCAAATCCCTTTATGTCAATAGTTTGTACCCTTGAGCTTGTTATAAGCAATGTGTTTCTGAGCCACATAATTTTAAGGTGGTCGCAGGTGTTCTCATACTCCATGATACTGAAAGTGGGAAGAGATTTAGCGTAGATGTGTGACCAGTGTTTCCAATGTGTTTGCAATTTTACGAATTGCTTTTTTAAACCTCTGTAGGTAAGATAAAAATGGGCTATTGTGAAGAGGAGTGTCTTTTTAATTTAAGTGACACCCTTGGTACACATCGTAAACTATCCCACCTGTTTATCTATCATATTACCACGTACGAAGTTACCAATGAGTGGTTTCCCTCCTGAAATGACTTCTTTGTCCATCCCACCTCTTCATCTAATAATTCCGTTGGGGTTGCCTCTTGTGATAACCTATTTGCTTCTTCGTTTCCATCACGACCGCCTTGAATTTTAAACCAGCCTAAGTACGTTTCCTTGTTGTTAAGCAATAAGAATTGCATTGTTTGTGCCAGTGGAAGCAGTGTTTTAAGGCTTTTTTAAATGCCACGATACCTTGACTAGCTAGATCTCGACAGTTTTGTCTGCACTTGTTACTATTGTCTGACCTATATGGCAGCCAGAATACATACCATATAGGTCCTCCGGTAAAACGTAATTATTTTTTTGTATCCTCTTGAACCACTATAGGATTATATGCCATTATTGTAAAAGAAAAGACGTTCGCCACTCTATTTTTGATTTTAGAGCCATCAGTAAAGTAGTTTATATATGAATGAAGTACTCCTACTGCTAGGATTATCTTGTCATTTGAACTGTCCTGGATGTTTATGCTAATTTTCTACCCTTTCCTCGTAGTATACATTTCCAAGATTTGTGCTCATTCTCGTGCTCAGTTTAACACACACCGCTTCTAATTTAGTTTCAAGTATAAGATACAGTGGTGGAATTCCCGAAATTGTCTGAAGGGGTGTTCTGTGCTGTTCTGCAACTGAAGTATAAAATTTCCTTTGTATTTAATTTAGTTTTTTTTTTATAGTTCGTTGAATTGAATAGTGGCATCAGATCACTCCGCCATGTGAGTCAACATTCTTTCTACTACTGTTGTGTACAGCAGTTTTCGAAATTTCTGCCCTATTCGCCATCTTGTTCTAACTATTTTTGTAGCATTTGAGATTGGGACATGTCATTTTCTCCCAGAGCTTCTCATCAATTATAAACCTTAGGTACTTAAAAGTACTATTTCGTTTTATTCTTCTTTTATTCCAGTACATGGAATGTCCTCTCAAGATATGCACTTAAGGTTTTTTTCTTCGGACGTGTTCAGGCTTTGCTAATCTGTCCAGGGATTTAACAGGCTCAGTGCTTTTATATAGCTAGCTAGCCTAATTTAAGCTCTGATTTTAACGCGATTATAAAAGTTATGTCGTCACCAAATGCGTGTGGACTAATTCTGGCCATGGTGGATTCAATACTTCACCGACTATAATATCCCAAAGCACTTGTCAACTGCACGATTCCTGTGGACAACATCTTCCGTGTTCCTGGAATGCCGGACCCTCACTTGTAGTCAATAGAATTTTTCTGACCTGAAATACTTTAGCAAGAGTTCTTTTAATATTGGAAGTGTAGTTTGATTTATCTAATATATTTTGTGTGAAAATATCGAATCACTCGCAATATCAACTGACATTTCACCATCATGCAGCTGAAAGCAAATAGAAATTATAAAAATTTGTAGTTGATAATTCGAAATATTAGATTATTTATACCATCATACAATGAGGCTTTGCCCTTAGGGAGATATTTTATAATTCTATTGATCTCGTTTTATGGGAAATATGATAGCTTTGAGGTAATAATGAAATCTTTAACAGTTATGCTGTTGCACGCCGAAAATTCGATTCCAGAATTTTATCCGCGAGTTCTTTGACAAAACATGCGTTTCTTTCACCTGTTATTTTGAAAATTTCAATTCCTTGATGCTGTTAATGATATATTGGAGAACCTGGCTCCGAAGGGAACTCAATCTACAGTATTGACGGTACAGCACTTTATAGATGGGCCTGCTTTGGTATTTGAGGATTCTAACAATTTGGTAATCAATTATTTGCCAATTATTAATCATGCAAAATGATAACATTAAAACATTAATTAAAATCAAAACAACACAATTTCTATTAAAATTGAATTACATAAGCGCAGATTAATTCATCTAATTTTAAACTTTTTTATGAAACCACAGTAATTAATTTTCTCCTGTCAACAAAATATTTCTATGCAGGTGACAAAGACTTGAATATTTCAATAGATTAACAATCATTCAATATTAATAAAATAAATACTTGAACAAAGCAATTGTTTCAATTTTCAATAGACAAAATTCCAAACTTTAAGTAAATAAACATTCGAGAGTTTGCTAGTATAAAAACTCTGTTCCAGCGCATTGACAATTTGAGAAAAGAAAAACATAATTAATGTATTATACCTAGAAAGAACTTATCTCATGAAAATCACTTAAAAAAATAATTTATTTATTCAACAAAACACCAATCTTTAGAAGAAGAAATTTCAAATTATTATAAATATCTCATCCATTTTCTCTCTTTTGTATTCCAACTTCAGAGTTTTTCTGTAACCAGAAAAATCAATAAAATCTTTTGAAAATTTTTGACTTGAATCCTATCTTTCGTTAAGAAACAAAAGAGACCTGTTATTTTTCGATAATAAGATTAACTTTCCTTTTATATTTGCTTAGATCTTCTTACTGAAGAGAAACGAGCGTATCTTCTCAACAACAGATTCTGAAATATGTGTTGCTTATTTCGCAAACTGTAGCATAATGTGTAATGAAATGTATTTCAGTCTTACTTTACACTTTTACTTAAATCCTTGTAGGTATGAGGTTTAAGGAATATGTGGGTGGCTCAAAGAAATCAAAATGGTCTTTGACAAAGAATAAGCAAAGCCTCCATAACTTTTGGTACACCGTCTTCTGTCAGTTTAATAGATTATTTATCCATCTCTCACTACAATACAAGAATGGCATAGGTGGCACGTGTTCTTCACAAGATTGGACAGTAAATTTAGAAGTAGGATTTGCCATACCTGCTTCAGCACAGTAACCAGGCTTTTGTTTGGCAATCGGTGGTTCCTCCCAAGAGCATCTCATACATGTTCTATGGGATTGAGGTCAGTGAAGTACGCAGGCTACTCCATTCGGTCAATTCCTCTGGTGTTCAGCAGGTCACCAACTCAGATCGAACGACGACAATGGGCGTTATCCTCCATAAAGATGAATGCATTTTCAACAGAAAAATGGAAATTGCTTACAGGAGGAATAATAACATCCTGGTAATAATGTTGAATTTTCATGGTTCCGCTTTCTAACAAGTAAAGCTCGGTACGTCCATTCATGATGATGCAGCCCTAGACCATCATCAATCCATCGCCCACTTTCATGTTGTTAGTGGAAGAATAAAGGAAGTTCGGGGTCGTATTAGCGAGAGTGAAAATACATTTAAGATAAAAATGACAAAGATCAATCGCGAGAGGAAATTCGAGTACAACATCTCGTGATTTGGATCCTTGGTTAGATGAAGAGGTCAACACCTGATCTGGTGTCCCACTCTCCAAACTTCCACACTACACCAAAGTGAGGACATTTGAGGATATCAATAGATTTAACGTGCACCTCCAAGTGCAAGAGGGTTTGTGGTTGGGTCGAGTCAACAATTTTCAAACAATCTGGTTGCTAATCCGCGAATCTACCAACTGCATTACCACGCCTTCCCCCCTAATTACGTCGAATAATCGATTCAGTGCACGTTCAAATGCTAATTTTAGTAACGAGACAGATGTGGATTTTTTGCCGTGTATTTTATTGGAAATAAGAATTTATCCCACTAAGAAATGCTGTTATATACTTTTTTCTGAACATTGTTGTTTCCAAAGTAGTTTATTAAGGAATGGAAACTGAAATTTTCTAGAAAAAGTAAGTTAATTAACAATCTAACTCTTAATATCGAAGAGCATACAGCATACATTTAAAAGGTCAGACTCTATGAGATACGTATTTTTCTTGTCACGTAACTGTTTATTTGTTTCCAGTTCATAAATTTAAGTATGCAAATGGTATGCAATTGAACTTAAAATGGTAAATATAAAAAATATCTTATATTCTGTGTGCATTATTAGTTACTTAAAATGGTTAGTAAGTCGGGTATGTTTTTGGAGACAAGGGTCTGACCTGCCAATCAATGTTTTTCTGTCAAGCAAGTGGACATACGAAGCAAGCAAGATTTAATGGATACAGAAGAGTGAACTATAACCAGGTTACAGGAATAGAACCTGCACCACCTACAAGTTTCAGGCTACAATCGCACTGAACAAACACATTGAATCTTGACGACCCATCAAAGAAGGTTGCATGTCATTTGACCGGTCATGTGCAAGGACCAAATGCGCATGTCAGTAAAATGTAAATTAACATGTTGGGAAGGTATATGGAAGGGAGGAAAGAGAGTCATAGAACATTAAATGGAAACGTAATTGTATATTCGAAGTGATTCAATATTTTTTATCAACACTACCTCTGGCACTAGGAATCAATAATCTATGATTTTATGTATGGAAAAATTATGATGTTTCAAAGTCACGTCTCTAAAACCGTGACGATAACTTTGTTAAGCTATATATTTCAAAGGTTTGCTAAAAATAGATTTTGGGTATCTGAAAATTCTTCGCTCGTTGAATAGCAGAAATTTCTTTCAATATAATAATTGAGAGTTATGATAGAGGCATACTGGCGAGAAAAATGGACAGTTAGGTTTTATTTATTCATGGCAAATTAGATGCATATAGTTAAAAATCTCAAAACCCCCATCAAGGAAAATAAATTCTTTTGTCCGATAATTTATGTTCAATAGAACTCAAATCAGTGATCATTGAAGGCACTGATTCCGACAATAGTCTATCTTATGTCATTAATTCAACAGTAATAAATTTCATGGAAGTGGATATGTTCTGACGGTCCGGAAAAGACGATAGCATGTGGATCTTTTTGTTCCAAAATTTTTCCTAGCGCCTTACCGTCTGGCAGTGCCAATACGATGAAGACTGGTGAATGGGCAATCATCACAAGGAGAAGCATAAAATGCTGGAAAATCTATTAGAGCTTGGCCGCAAATAAAGGTCACAAGATAAACGAAGATATTGGAGATTTTTAAGTTTTGGGATGAGATCATCTTTTGCTTAAAGACGATACGGTGAAGTTAAGCACCGGTGGTAAAAAACACTAACTGTCGAGAAAAACTAGGTGTATGAACATTCGTTCATAGAATGTTCCCTGTGCATATTGTATCCGGTACATATAGTTCCCTGTGCATATTGTAGTCGGTGAATATAGTTCCTTGTGCTGATTTCACTGTGCGCATATTGTAGTCTGTGCATATTGTTGTCAGTGCATATAGTTTCCTCTGCATATAGCTTTCAAATTGTTTATCAAGACCTTTCAAGTTGCTATAAAAACTTGTAAAGGTATCCAGCTGAGTCCGATTCCAGTTTATTACTGTTGTGCAGTGTTCTTAAGGTGTTGTGAAGTGTTAAATGTGGCTTGATAATCAATTGTGAATACCTTTTACAAGTTCTTAGAAGAATGCTAATCACAAACCTTTAATATCTGGCTATTGGTTGATGTGTGTAGATCATTTTTATGTGATGCGCCAGAGATGGTATTTGGGGGCTCCAAAATACTGTATTTTGGTTCATCTATGAATATGTATATCAAAAGTAGTGCACTACCGGCGTTCATAAAACAAGCGTACGTGTCCTGGAGAAGTTTCAAATATCATAGCACATCACCCCTAATAAAACATTGTTCCATATTTCACTTTGTGACCAGTGCCAGAAAGTCCACGCATCCTGTGGTTCGTAGTAATTAGTTGAACTCTCCCAATTTCTTATAGTCACAGTGATATAATTATATATTGGTTCGTCTTTCTATTTTCTATTCGTTCCGTCGTGGTGTCAACAGCACTTGCTTGAAATAAAATAGTTATTAACAGCATCCAATTAAGTAGAATAACATATTTGTATCTTTCCTTGCCTGTATGAGGTACTATTATAAAAGGATGTGTTTGTCTGTTTGTTTGTTTCTTAAACGCAAAGTCCTGACGAATCTATGGTACTTACAGTAATGGGATTTGGCACACAGGTAGTGCAGATTTTTTACAATTTTATGGTTGAGGAGAATTTTAAAATTCAATCTAGAAGATTTAAAAATAAATTCAATAGTTTTTTTACCAATCTCATTTTTTTGCGGTAATTCCGAGGATGAAGAAACATCAAAATTTAGACCTTTCGCCCTCACGTGTCACATTAACGTCAGCCTTTGGAAATATGCCAAGTTTTTTTCATCTCCGGGGAGAGAACACATCCGAATGATCCTCGTTTGTTTTGAGATTCATTCATTTTGATTTCCTGCGCAACGGATTCCAGTAAAGGAAACACATTGCATTTTCTGCCTTTCGCGTTAAAACAAAAATAGAAACAGATTTTCATTTTAGCGAAGGAGAGCAAAGAAATAAAAACATTTTGACTGGGATTGTTAAGTTCTTTTTTCGTAAAATTGGAATCATTAAAGACAGATTGAAAATATCAACAGATTTGAAATCTGCGGAAAAGTTTACACCAGATAATAACCAAACACGACGGGCAAAGCCAGGCTAGACACGCAGTGTCTAGTGAAGTATATTTTAACTTAGAAATGCATATCTGTAACCTTCAATCTTTACACACGGTATCATCTTCCCTGTGAGCTCGTATATCCCCATAGTCACGAATTAAACGGTGTTGGTCCCACTACGCCTTATATTGAGCCACTTTCACGTGGTGTTGAAACGGGAATTAAACTTAATCTGGACTAAACCTCAAGCGCTGTTCCTCTTACCCATTCTACAATCTCGGAGATATGGCGGTTAAATTGAATTGCTGGCCGGTTCACAGTGCTCATCCCGTACTGCTAACAATCTACGGCCTTTTCATTGCGGCTTATCCGTCTCGGAGATTCTGCATTAGTTGCGTTTAGTTTGATGCGAAGTATGTACGTAATATACTCAGTGACGGACTGACTTGAATGATCGGTCCAAGTCCAATGATGATCTGCTTTACAGGAAGAGGTTCATAACAGAGATAACGTTTGATAACAATGACAATTCTTATCTAAAGGTTGAGCGTTGGAACAACGTCCGGGTCACCAAAGTATGTGTGTATAAGGAAGTTAATTCATATATCCATATGAAGATTTTAACTGATTCAATGAGTAACTAAGCAGTTAAAAAGTAACTTTAATAAAAACTCATCAAACATTCAACAAACGTAATACGCTGATTGGTCTACCAGCATAACTTCTTTTCTCAAAATAAAGACTTTACAACTTATGAGGAATCTTAATTTTCTTTTAATCGCTGCAAGCAGACTATATTCTTGTGCACAGAAGAACTAAAAGATAGCGATTATTTAAATGTTATCCGCTGCAAGTTATTTTCATGCTTGGACTGATGCCACAACACACTCTTGAATTCACGTGCGAGAAAGCAAACCGACACGCAATTTCTTAGAAAATACTATGCAAATTTTAATGAAACTGGAAATTTTAATCATACACTGGAAATTCCAATGAAACAATTTTCATTTTATAATGACATACACATTGTATTACTACGCAATAACCTTAAAACATAACATCTTTCAACAGCATTCAATGTGTCCTGCTAGTAGTTTATCTTATTTATAACCAACTCTCTATAATTCGAGACAATATATAGTGAAACAAATCTAGAGGCACCAAAGCAAAGAAATGAAAAAGATTAACTGTTATGCAATTTTAAACCGTCTATAGTGTTTAAGAACCCTTGTAAATTAAATAAAGTATTTAATTTCTAAATTGGTTTATACGAGTATTGTCCGGTGAAACTAACATAATAGAGTTCTGCCGAGAATTTTCTCCCAAATCATCGACCTTCTACAGAAATAGATGGAGCTTGTATTATATATATTATATATGAAATTTAATGCATCTTACATAATTCAATTTTCTGGAAGTAACAATTTTTACTGCAACTTTAAAACTTTTATATCCTGTCTTACTTTCTGTTAACTGCAAGAAAGCCATTTACCCGTTACGCTAAATCAAACCTTAAAATGCGAATCACGGCACGTCTATTTTAACGACCGTTTGCGATATCAAACGTCTAGCGTAAAAGAATGCGACATCCGTATCAGCAAATCTTCGAAAATCACTATTTACAGACGGTAAAAGGAAGGTATGACTTTCAGTTTCGCAAAACTCTTGAGGACTTTTTCAAGGATTTCACTTTGAGATAAGTAGGGAAACATTTCTTCTAAAAAAAAATGAAATATCAACCAAAAAAAGTTTCTAAAAACTCGTCACGTTTTGCCACCCTCATGTAGCAAAGCCCTTCAGGATTTTTACACCCGGTGCGATCAAATAAAATTTTCTTTAAAATAAAGAAAGGAAAAGAAAATAGAAATGCCATCCCTCCTAAATTTTAGAATCTTGAAAAATACGATGACAGGACCGCACATAAAAACAGTTAGAGTGATAAAAGAAATGGTTATTTTTTCTGTGGAGGGAAACTGTGATGAAACAAGGGTAAACATATAGATTCTCTGCACGCGTTCTTCCTTTGATTGTGGCTCAAAATTGAATCTTTCTGTTCAATATTTGCTCAAGTTCCGAAACTGAGTTGATTGGTTACGAGGATTTCATATTGGATACAAGTTTGTTTCTATTGGCCAGAGGATAAGGCTTTGGTTTAATAAAATAATTTTTTAAGGAATAATAAATAAATAAATTAGCTCAGTTAAGTAAAATCATTGTATTTTAACCCTCCTTGTGGTTATCTCAGCGAAGTATCTCGTCATTAGCAAATCTGACCAGATCATTAGCAGAAAGTGATCAAATCCTGATCGCGCCATCATAAATAAACGGCAATATCTTGATAACGAGATATCTGTAACAAATTTGGACAGATCTTCACGGATTAAATACGTTAAGAGAAACACCTGGAGGATTAACATGTGAATATTCTATATTAAGATAATCACTAAAAACCTATTGATCTAGTAGTCAGGGTTCTGGTTTCTGGATTGAAATGTTCATGCTTACAATCCAGGGTAGGACATTATTGTTTGCCCGTCTAGAATAACTATGTGGCCTCCGCATAACAGACTGTGCTAGGAATGTTTAGTATGTATGTCACAGGCATATGCAATCAGGAAGACTCTTGAGTCAGAGATTTGGAAAACGGAATACTTAACCAGAGATACTATTGCATCAACATCTGAATCTAGACCCTAGCAACAACGTAACTCCTGTCAGCAGGCCAGCCATTGGATGAAAGTAACCAATCCTGATCCAGCCACAGCTCGTGGCGAAAACGCCTACGAAAGCAGAATAAACAGAACAAAAGACGAATGACAATGGCGAATATGTAGATTGCGGGAACTGGCAATTACCTAAATGTTTGCATTTCCCTTGTAAATATTATTTATCTTCAAATTATTAAATACCTCTTAAAATTGTTTAAAATGATCAGAACCCTTTCCTAAAATCTATCAAAAAGAAAGGACGTCATAATAATTATATGTTTTATACGACGTGAATCCATTCCCCGAAGTGCTCATGTTATAGTGTAAAGTTGTTCACAAATACAGCCTTTGTAGAATCACATACTGGATAATATTCAATTTGCCGGGCATTAGAAAAGTTATTTCATCTATGGGTGGAATGGAAATGTATTTAAATATAACGGTTAAGTTGTATATTTAAATAAGAGAAATACCTATGCAACATTGCCCCTTATAATCCCATTCTTATTGTACTTAAGACATGTCATATACGGAACAATATGTTCTTAAAGTTGTTATTTGTGTACAGGGCTGTTAACAATGTCTTCAGTTGCATCTTCTACATATTTCATTGACCCAACTTCATGATTGTTAAGAGAAATGATTTGGTTTGCACAGTGTTATGTCACGAACACTATACTCTGTTTCACCTTAACTTGTCAGTAGAGTAAAGGCTACGTTGACCGCATCACAGCCGTTGTCGTAGAAACTAGGGTTACAATGTCAGAAGAAGTCAGCTATAAGCGAGGAAATTCGCCCTTTTTGGCAAGGAGAGATAAAATGCACGTGGAAATTCTATACGTTTCACAGATCTTTAATTTCTAATGGCTCTTGCATTACATTTGTTAATTAAACAAAAAGCTACTCTATGTTAATATAAATGCGTTTTGATTTTTCTAAATGAGTATTATTTTTAGTTATTTAAAAATATATATATTTAAAATTTTTTTACAATAAATGTTGTTTAAAAAAACAGTCTATTTAAAGATGTGATGAACCATAAAATTCATTTTTTGAATTTACTTACCTGAAAGCTAAACACCTTGATTAATACTTCTTTTTTCAATTTTAATAATTTTATTAAAGGAAATTAATCCAATTTAATTACTCCTTTGGTCTTACATTTGGTTGGACAAGGTAGGGGAGAGTGCGTCGTCTGCTAAAATATGTGTTTTTCTTAACAGCAAAATATAGTCTCCAAATTAAATCAAATTTATTCTGATACTAGCAAAATACCCGACCTTACTCGGTTTGAATTCGTTTACTCTAGATTGAAGAGATAATCAAAATATATAATGACTTCCTTTTTTTGTAGAGTAAAAATTTATTTTAACACCTTTCGCCATCTTTATATTTTCTACAACTTACTTTGGACACAAATCCTACACATTCATGTAATACATTTCACATACATCGCACAATTGCTGTATGACAAAGCTCAAAAAGACGAAAGGTGATACTAAGGTTACTACTATAAAAGACGATTTATAGGAAGATTTGGAATTCCCTTTCTTAAGTTGTTTTCATGTGCAACTCAATTAATTAAAATTACGATTTACGGCGAGTGCTCTCGCACTCATAGTCAACAAAACAATATTTTTTTACCTGTGGCACTCTTGCCTCCGGTATGCGACATTGTGAAATTTTGCAATTTCTCCTGGCATTACTACAACGAATTTTTTAATGTTGGAAAAAGTTCTAGTTTGGATTTTTAAACATTATTATTATTTCAATAACGACATTATTCTTTAAATAACGGCATTATTCTTTAAATAACGACATTATTCTTTAAATAACGGCATTATTCTTTAAATAACGGCATTATTCTTTAAATAACGGCATTATTCTTTAAATAACGGCATTATTCTTTAAATAACGGCATAACTACACTTAAAATTTACTGAAAATTTATACTGACACCTAACATTTTCAAGTCTAATACTTTGTGGTGCTGTTGGGTGTGAGGAAAAGGAAAACACATTTATTAAAATAATAAATATTTAAAACAGGAAACAGCGAAGTAAAACAAAATAAAAGATGTCGTAAAAAATTGTTCCAAAGATATTAATTTGTGATTCAATTTTATCTCTTGATCTCGCACAGTTGCCACAACTTACAACTAAAAGTGTACAAAATTTAGAAATGTGAAATTAATTCAGAGCGAAAGAACCAGAAAAATATCACTGCTCGCGCGATCGTGTTCATTCTCGTTTCATTGAAAAATATCGTCTGTCCCAAATATTCGGAAATCGTTTTCATTGCGCAAAGAATAAAAATAAGACTCGAAATAAATGACGTATCAGAAATGAAATTCCATAAAAAAAAATAATTTTTTGAAGAATAATTACTTTTTCAGCAGTACTGGTAAAGCAATCGAATTAATCGTAATATTCAATAGACATTCCAATTTTTCCAAAACTACCAAATTATGGTTGATTTAAGTATACTCACTCAGGTGTTTTAGCATGAAACTCGTCTAAATATAACAATAAAGAAATGTTTAATATTGCATTCACTAAATTATTAGATAATGTGTAAAATAAAATGCAATGCAATCAAATATCTGGAATACAATTCATGTGATGCCTACACAAACACACAAACACAAAATCGAGCATAGAACAGAAAGACGGACAGACAGACTTTCGCAACCAATTCCACTCACTAAATCAAGATAAGTACTCTCTGTATGCAAATTTCCATGAAAATATCTTAAACCGCGTGGACGTGTATAGGGCACAACATACAGACAGACAGACAGACAGACAGACAGACAGACAGACACCAAACGAGAAAAAGGCGGATTCGGCATCAGAAGGGTCCAAAACGGATAGAAAACTTGAAATGCGTCGAAAATATTGAATGTACAAACAAACACTCCATTCTTATTTATATAGATTAAAGAAAGTAAATAACAAATAAAAATACATATAACATAGAGGATATAAAATACATTCACAATAAATAAATAGAATATAAAAAATACAAATATAGTGAATACACATACAATAATAAAAAAAAAAGAAACCATTTTAAAAATTAGAGTTAAAAAAAATAAACCTTATATGTGTGAAACATATTCTGAAACTCGCGGAACGGTGTCGGGTTGATTAGTAGTAAATTATTAATTTTATGAATAATTTAAAATAGTTTACAAGAAAGTGTACAGAAGAAACCAATCTCTTTCATGAATAGTAGTTACAATGAGAAAACTATATTTACGTTTTACTTATTCATCACATGCATTTATACATCATCAATATATGTAAAACATAGCAAACATCATAACAAATCTATTTACATTATAATATACTTATTCATCACATGAATTTACACATCATCATCACTTAACATTTCCGAATCGCTATCAGACTCACTATTAAAAGAAATTACCAAGTTCTTACTTTCCCAAATATCATCCACAAGTCCATCTACTTCCCACATGTATTTCTCTTTTTCAGTAACATGGTTTATGCAGTTTTTCCAATTTTGTACAGAGACCTTTTCAATCCCTTGGATGACTAAATCCTTCACATCGTTCAGTTTAAAAGTCTTGTTTTCCCTGGCAACGTGTCCTTTTACTTGACTCCATATCATTTCAATGGGATTAAGCTCACAGTGATACGGGGGAAGTCTCAAAACCTTATGTCCAAATTTTTCGGCAATTTCTTCAACTCTGTATTTATCAAACATATGTTTGATTTCGCTAACTTTTTTCAACAGTTCAATCTTGATCATGTCCTGGTTCCACGTAATGTTTTTCAACGATAGCCATTCTTGAATTGCACTTTTTTTCCAAGATGTCGTCGGAATTTTTTCTTTCTTCACCGAGTGATAGGGGGCATTGTCCATCACTACAAAGCTGTTTCGTTTCAATTTAGGCATGATATCTTCAAACCACTTCTCAAAATGGTTACCATCCATTTCTTCGTGGTAGTCACCGGATTTTTTTCCTACAAAAATGTCAGCCGCATCAGGTACAAATCCTTCATCACTTCCGATATGGGTAATGATGAGTCTTCTTCCTTTTCCTTTTGGTGCAGCCAAGCCTGTTGTCAAACTTGAAGAGGAAGCTTCATTGGTGCTTTTGATGTTTTTGTCTTGCCATACTCGACTTTGTGAGTGTCCTTCATTCACCCATGTTTCATCTAAATAATAGATTGAAGCATTTTCATTCTTCAGTTCTCTAATTTTTCGTAAATAATTTCTTCGCCATAAAATTATGTCGTGTCTTTCTAAAAGCATAGCCTGCCTTTTTCGCTTTTCAAAGGAAAATCCCAAATCTTTCAGTATCCTGTACAGTGTACTTCGGCTAATGTTTGTCGAAAAAATATCCTTATCATTGTTAATTTCATTTAGAACTTTGTCCAATGTAGGAATTTCATTTCGACGAAAACAATCATGAATTTTTCGTCGGATGCACGATAAAGTAAAGTTGTCATATTTCATCATTCTTGTTCTTTTTCCAACGGCATAAGGTCGTTTTTTTCCTGGAGTACTCAAAGGACTTGTCGTCTTCTTTTCTTTTTTCAAACGAAAAACAGTTCTTTTGGAAACACCAGTTAGTTGAGACACCTTTCCGACGATTTGGTTAATGGAATCACTATGGTTTTCTTCTCGAAGTCTAGAATAAACATTCAATATGTTCCTGCGAGCTCCACTACCAATTGATTTTCCTTGCTTTGATGGCGTATACAGCTTGGATGGTGACGTTCCTTTTTCAGCCATGTTCAGAGAATCAAACACACTCCAATAAAATAGCACAAGAGAGATATGAACGTAAATACACACGCTAGCAAAGACGCAGAGCGAAATGGCGCAGACTTGGCCGGAAAGCGTATTTAGCTCGCCAGAAATGTTACCATGGAAACCGGTTTAGAATTCCGTTTCGGATATATTCATTCGCTTCGGTCAAAAAAAAATGCTTTTTACAAATAAATAACCGATTATAAAGGTTCAAAAATCACTCCTTCATTGTAGGACAATTTTTACACGTTTATATGCATTTTCTTTATTTTAAATTCCAAATCAAGTTGGAATTATTTTTCATGCGGATGAACATCATTTCTGCCTTTCCCAATACTGACAAGTTAAGGTGAAACAGAGTATAATTTATAGACAAATACAAATTGAATAAATTTGTTTTTGAGCCTGTTTCTAAAATAAATAATATATAATTTATCATCGCACTGAGTAAATAAAATTTGTTTTGGGAGCAAGGCGACATCATGCTCTTTTCTTTAAGTCCCAAAAAATGTAGCTTCGCCTCTGATAACTAATAATTTGTGTCCTATCAAGTCTAAGTAATCAATGCGCGTTCTTGTACCAGAAAATCGCGATTCATTCTCGTTGCAAAGGAAAGATACTTCAGTGCATTTACCAAGTGAAAAAAAAGCATTTGTGGTCGATCCTGACATAAAAAGCGCAGCTATGGGACAAAAAAGGAGCTTATGAAGCGAAAACTAAACCGTCTTCAGATTAGCTCCAAACTTATAGTTCACGCTGACATGGATGACTTTCTTATCTGACATCCGGTGATTGTGGTGTGCCTTGGCCTGAAAATTCTTTGTTTCAAGAGATTCGAGTATGAGAGATGGAAGTAAATAAAAGAGATTATATGAGAGGCGTCCCTTTTTTCCCCCACCAGTGATAAACGTGCCTGAGTTGTTCCCCTTAGTCCTGTCGAGAAACAATAGCTAAATGGTTCTTGGTAAGATAAGGCAAAAGATGGCGATACTCTTTATTACCCGGTTGGTGTTGAAGTGAATCAAGAAAATTATCGGCAGCGCCACTGAAAATTATTAGTCGTAAGGTTACAAAGTATTCTTAAGTAAACAATTTTTGAGTAGTTAATTTAACCATCCAAACGCTTCAATGAGGTATCTTTACCAAATTTGGTCAATTTTGCAATGAACGAGACATCTTGTTGAGACAATACTGGCCTGTAACGCCAAGGGTGAAGAAAATCCAAATGGAAAAACAAATTTCCACTTGCCCAGAACTGGTGGCGGTTTGGAACAGGTTTATCCACCAGATGCTAGCCACTAAAGGACAGTTTTCGACTCGATGACAAGCCACTATAGGAGGGTTAAAGTACAAAATAATCAAACGTATTACAATTTTTAAAAATACGTTTCACTGAAAACGTTAATTAAAAAGCAACTCCAAGTTTGATCACTTTTGTTAGACTCTTGCAACTGCATAGATATGCATTTGACACCTCACATGATGGATAATGGTTTGATATCTCAAACAACCGTAATGCTTTCTAGCGTTAATGGGGCATCAGATTATTTCATGCGCAGCATTTTAACTAGTCCTAACGATTAGATTTGAAGATACTATTTTCTATACCAACGTGGAATGTATCCTACGTTTTATGTTTTCAAAAGAGTTAGCAGCAATTTAACTCTCATGGTGGTGGTCCTGACGAGATTTGGCAAAATTGGTCAGATTTAATGGACGAGATATCTCGTCCAAACTACTTGGAGGGTCAAGTATTATCCACTTATGTATAAAATTCGGTACAGCTACACTCTACGTTTATGAGCGGTGGCAACGGCCTTGGAGATTTTTTGGCGCACTTCTAAAGTTGCTAAGGAAATAATTATTTCCTAACTCTTTTTCTATCACAAATTTTTTTTCTTTTTACAACACACTTTTTAAGCACATTTCAAAACGTTTCAAAAAGTATATTTTTTAAAAACTTTCACAAAAAGTAGTAAGCTTAAGCACATATCAAAACACATTTGTGAACCAGTAGAGAAACTAAGCTACGCATGTTTGGTAAGAATACCCTGAAACTTATCAAGAAAAAGATTTACAAAAGAAAAAAAAAAGCAAGAAATAATACAACCTGATAAAGTCCGAATTCTTTCGTAAAAAAATAATGAAAACGAAAATGGTCAAAAAAACAAAACTCTTAATCCTATCGTGAAAAAACTATTATAATAAAATAAAAATTCCACAACTGTCAAAATACAAATAAATGGACCAATGGTATCACAGAAAACGATTTAAAAGGACCAATGCAATCAAAGGATTTTTTTAAAAACAAAATAACCAATGGGAGGAAAGAAAAAATTTCAAACGAATCAATGAAATCAAACGACTTTAACGGATTTTGGAAGAACTTTCTAGAATATTCAAAATGAAAATTGAAAGTTTCCGTTTGCCGAGGTTGCCATGAAAACAACAACAACAGTAACGAAAATGGGTTGTCTTAATTTGACGTAACTCGCTACTAGAAGTGAGCCAAAAAAATCGCCAAGACCGTTGCCATCGCTCATAAACGTAGAGTGTAGCTGTACCTAAAATTCAAATACAACTCACTCAATCATCGGTGTTTCTCAAGAACTACGTCCTAGGAAGCTGAATTTTTGCAGTGTGATTCTTCTTATACCGTAGGGGTGCACTAACAAAGGATTTTGAAAAATTCGACTCCTAAGATACCTAAAATTGACCTAAGAACTAAGACAAAAGCAATTCGAAATCGATTTAGAAATAACATTGAGTATAAAATGATTGCTGTACGCAGCTCAGATTGCTTTAGCAGTGTTGATTGAAAAACAATTTTTTTGAAACAAATTAAATTATAGTATTCATGTTTGTACTGACTTTTTTCTTTTAACCATGATGAAAATAATATTTATAAATATTTAATTTATGAGGAAAGAATATTTAAAGCATTTATTTTTACATAACTTACATTTTGTAATGGAACACGAAAGCTCAAAAGAAAAAAAACTATTTGATCATAAAAGCGTAAGTTTGCTGTTCGGTATCTGGCAACACCATAAATTATGTTTAACTTTTTAATTTGATTTAGAATTCCTTGCTTGGGTATTTGAGTTGATAGCGAGATGTTGCGGTCATATTAGAAGACTCCCAAGTATTATAAATATTTTTTTTGCCTTATAAATCATTATTTCCACCAACTTTCTTTAAATCTCTCGTTTAATACGTAATAGTGTGAAGATTGAATAAAATATACACATCAAAACATTTGTAAAGTGTATAGTTTCTAATTTTAAAATAACAAGTAAATTTAAAAAAATAATTTTAAAATAATATGGGTTACGTTAAATTGAAATGGGTAGTCATACGTTGTGGTTCAAATATATATCCAAATTTTGATATAGCTTTTCATTGAAAGACGATTACAATCAGTTAAATTTCATTTGTTTTTCGTGTTTCATGGGTGTTATTGAAAGTTGTACTTCACTGTCAAGTAATTACATCTATCATTCTAAATGCAGGTACGTGCTTTCCATTTAGAAACCGAATTTCTGAAATTAAAAAGTACCATATGGGTTCGATTTAAAACTGTATGTCGGTAGGGGAGTAAAATAAGCTTTAAACAAGACTTTGTTGATCTCTTAAATCATATCACGGTTACAAATTTTGAAAAATTGAATTATTGTGTCTTCATTGACAAAAAGTTGGGGTTACTTACTCTATAAATTGAAGCTGTTTTACGCAACCTAAATAAATATGAATCTTTCATGGAAAAAATTTATTTTCTTGATATATAGTGCTGTAAAATCAACCTTATGTTTATTAAAAAATTGTTATCGATTGATTTTAATTTGTCTATACACTGATGACATTTATTTCTATCACAAGCACCGTTATTCCACATGCCGCTGAATGGAATTTTCAGGAAAAAGTACGTTTGCTTCTAACTAAATTAGTTATGAATGCCGCAAATTCTTAGCCCCTTGGACATATATATCGCGGGTTAATATGTAGCCTATCATACCCACAGAGCTTTAAAATATAAGTGTACCAAATGTGGTGTAGATTGGTCAGAAGGTGTATATGTATAGAGAACAGACAAACTTCAACTCTGCTTTATATATCTAACAGAAGTTCCGCTATACCACCTACCGCTGAGTTGAATTTTCAAGAAAAATTACGTCTACTTCAAACTAATTTAGTCACGAATGCCGTAACAATTTAATTTATCATCCTCTCATATTGATGATGAAATTAAAGAATATCGCATACTATGTGCAAGAATGGCACAAATAAAACCTATTCATAGAAAAATAAGACTATCCGCCAAAAATTCACTATTTTTACCGAAAATAAATGCACGGAAATATTTTCAGTCATTCAAAAACTTAAAATCCACTTATGTATTAGTTACATTAAAAAAACTTTCAGCAGAAGAGCGACGAATATGAAATGGATTATATGGATGGATACAACATGCACATGTATATTTGCGTCCAAGTAAATTGTAGAAGCGATGGAGAAGTTAAAATGGTTATAAATTTTTTTTCCATACACTTAAATCATGCTAACATTCTTTTATGAAAAATAATTGATGATGACTTTGTAAGCAACATATTATTAATTCAACCCTAACAAACCTGCTATTTCTGCTAGTTATTTATAGTTGAAGCACTTTAAATTTGTCTTTTACTTCAATTAGAATGAATTAATATACATAACAGGGTATAAATTTCTAACGAACAACTGAAACACAAATCTTAGCTGTGATATTTGACGAGTAATTCAACTTCAGAGAAAATCATTTTTCAGAAAAGTGTGATGATCCGTACGCTGGAGCACTTCCTTCCAATTTGTCACGTAAATCGCCCCCAAAGTCATATTTCTACTTACCAGTTTTATCTCTTCCCTATTAATTTTCGCGTGATGCATCATCCTTTCGCTACGTAGATTGCATAAAACCTTAAGCAATCTGAACTTTAAAAGACCGAAGATTTATTCCATAATTCCATACATATTGATGCAGGCAACATTTTTTTTACACTAGTACCAATCTCCCTTTAAGCGTCAGCATCGATTCTTTGATCCCTGAACAAGTGATCTTTCACTCAGCTCTCTCTGCCGCCTACCCCTACCCCTAAAGTGCTTCGTCCCAGTAAACCGGAGGAAATCACTAATGCAAACTTAAGATGCTTTTTCTTTCTCCTTCCTTATTGCTCTTATTCCAAGATTTTCCCTCCTGCGTCGTGGGCACATGCTCTTAGGGAAGTGTACGGTGGCGTTATTATAAATTGGCGACAGATGATGTATTAAGGCCTGTCGCCAAGACTAGTTTGTATTCATTGACAAGCCTTATCCGTATAGAATGGAATCCAATACTTGCATAATAGTATTATGCTCAATTCCTGTGGTCCTTGATCGCCCACTTGGACGAACAACGGATTAGAAACCGTACATTTGCGAGTTCTAAACAAGGTCCAATTTAAAGACCATCATGTACACGGGGGCTGGTGCACCTTGAACCTGCCGTAACTTCAAATACCATCATGTTGGGATGGTGTGAAAGTTAAGACAGTAGGGAACCAGCTAAGGTCTTGATATCGTCATTTGACCGTGGTTCAAATCTTCGAGGTGTCCTAGACTCTTCCCTTTCGGGATTGATCCTGGACCTTCCCAAATATATCGTTGTGTTGATAGTTAGCGAAATATATTTATACAGGGGTTTTCTAAAATATACACTCAGGAACATTGAAAATAGCGCACCAAGAAGGGAGCACCGGATTGAAATGAAATTTAATACACATAATGATACAGATGAGAGATTCACTTGATTCCAAAATCAAGACAATTAAACAAATACAATGTGTAGAATTAGACAGATACAGTGCAACTTCAATAGCGCGTTGGACCGCCTCTTGCTGCAATACATGACGCAACACGGTTCGGCATTCAGTTGATTAGACGTCTGATGTTGTCCTGGGGCAGATGGGCCCACAAATCTTGAACAGCCACCATGAAATCATGTACAGAATGACATGGCGGCATCCGGCGTTTCAGCTGGTCCTACACATGCTCTATAGGGGACATGTCTGGGGATCGGGAAGGCCATGGAAGAATATGAACATGACGTAGGAAGTATTTAGCAACTCGAGCTGTATGGGGACGAGTATTATCTTGCTGGAAAATTGCCCCTGCAAGACCAGTTAGAAAAGGGGGGACCCACGTGGGGTCGAAGAATGTCTTTAACATAACGCTGGACCGTTAAGGTTCCACGTACTACAATTCGAGTGGACCGACTATCATAGGCTATGTATCCCAGACCATTACGCCTGCTGTGCGGGCAGTGTGTCGCTCGACAGCGGGGGTGGTATTCTACCATTCACATTGGCGCCTCCACACCCGTACGCGGTTATCATCTGTCCTTAAAACGAACCGGGATTCATCACTAAACACCAAGTTTTGCCAATTTGTAGCATTCCACGTCGTTCTGGCTTGGCAACAGTGTAGACGGAGTTGCCGATGTTTCGGTGTTAAAGGCAGTACACGAAAAGGCCGCTTGGATTGCAGATTCGCCTCCTCAAGATGTCTGTAAAGGATTTGTGGAACAACTGATACCCCTAAATCTGATTGTATCGTGAAATGAGTCAACGTGTGATCCACGATCTTTCGATCCTCTCGCCTCGTCGTCTTCCTGGTCGCTCCAGATCTGGTACCCCGCACGTGGGTACCATCTCGTGTCCACTGCTCCCAACATGTTATGACGGCACACTCCGATCGATCGACCTGGCGAGCAATACGGCGGGTCGACCAGCCTGTGTTTTTTATGCCGATGATGAGGCCCCTCTCATACTCGTTTGATTGTGAGAAATGTCTTCTAACACGTCTACCTGGCATTCTTCATTTACTAAAGTCCTCCTAGAGTCGGAATGTGATCGTCACGTTCATGAATCTTCCACTATGCGCCGGTCGCACTTCCTGATTGCAGCGCCACTGCAAGGTGTGGTCATGCGCAGTGGCACCAAACTTGGATCATTTGCATAACGGATCTCACTGTACTTATTTGCGAAGTTTCGCTATTGTACCTTTCTTACTTCTTGGTGCGCTATTTTCAATGTTCCTGAGAGTATCTAGCCCACTTATAAAAGGTGGTAGAGAGGCCCAAAATAAACAACAAACAAACCTACACCTCACGTTGAGGTGGTGTTGAAGTTCAGAGAGTAGGGTGCCAGCTCAGGTGTTGATATCATCATCTGACCGTGGTTAAAAATTACCAGGCGTCCTAGGCTTTTCCCCTTCGGATTTGATTACGTACCTTCCCCAATAGATCGTTGTTGCTAATTAGTGAAATATATCTATCCATGGGCTTTCGAAAATATTTGGCCCAATTGTAAAGGGTGGCACAGAGGCCCAAAATAAACATTTTTGGCGAATAATATGTGTACGGAAATGTCGCCTTTAGTTTATACAGGGCGCTGTATGGGTTTGTGGATAACATTGTTTCTTGTAGCTTAAGGAATCATTCAAAACTCGGATTTTTCAACGGTATGCATCGCTATACGATACAGGGATGAGCCGAAAATAAGCATGTATAGGAATGTCACACGTTGATACAGGACATATAAACAGCAATATCTTACACCGGATTTGAACTAGGAACCTACGAATACAGAGGCATCATTATGACCACGGCACATTCATGACTAGCTCGTCAGTTTCCGTTCTCAGCTCCATACACCAGACACATATCTACGAGCTCCAAATTCGTGTAGTCGTTAAAAATCGCAGCGGAGAATGCGTTACTCCACATAAACGACATTATCAACTGACGTCAACAGCGTCTTCTACCACCTAAAGGCGACATTTCTAGACGGATATTATTTGACAAAAATGTTTGTTTAATGTCCCCTCTACCAACCTTTATAATTTGGACTGATAATTTTGAAATACACTCAAACCTGTTTTTGTGCGGTGGATAGGGACTGCATAAAGGAAAACGTATAAAAAAAATCTTCTAAAACTACAAGAGTAGCTATAAAAAAATTAAAAAAAATTAAAAATTTATAAAAAAAGTCTGACTTTGAAAAATGCCTAAAAAGTGCAACAAATTTAGAAATGCGAAATTAATTCAGAGCGAAAGAAACACGAGTTTTCGTTTTATTCCCGTTCTTTGAAAAATATCGTCTGTCCCAAATATTCAGAAATAGTTTACATTGCGCTAAGAACAAAAATAACACTCGAAATAAATGAAGCATCAAAGCTGAAATTCCATAAAAAAAATATATAATAATTTTAGGAAAAAAAAAATTGCTTTTTCAGCAGTACTGGTAAAGCAATCTAAGTATGCACTTAGTTTTTTTAATTTAAGTCATTTTTATTGATAACTTCATCAAAAGTGTTCTAATTTGATTGAAATTTTGAAAGGACTGTAAATAGATTGTAATCGATAAATTGTTTTCATATACCGCACAAAAAAAGATCGCACAAAAACAGGTTTGAGTGTACTCTGTTTATTTAAAGAGAAGTTGATAGATTCGTAACATATGATCACAAGTGTTTCCATTCAGGCTTAGCAAAACACTTCCCCCTCATCAATAAAAAAGATATAAGAGTTATTGAATATAAGGTGGATTAATGAATATTCTATATTTTGTATTCCACATTGAGAACAAAATGAACTGTTGAAATAGCGCAAGTAGTTAATTAACGTTACGCAGATGCAACACTCCGGGCTATTGGCATCCGTCCGGGAAAGATCCAAGAATCGCCTTGTAATTTTGAACTGCCCCATGACGAGGTCAACGTCTGAGCTGGCACCTCACCCTCCAAACTTCCATCCAAAGCTAACGTGAGAAATTTGAGGCCACGACAGATTTAACGTATACCAGACCCTGTTACACAACGGTCTTTTATTGAACAGAGTTAAGAAATTGTAATCCTCATGTTTCTAATCCGCTAATCTCCTGACCAGGCTACTGTGGCCTTCCACAGCATCCTAAACTGGTATTTCAAACGTGTGGCATTGCTTAGAGTACAATTTAGTGGTACCGAAAATAATTGGTCGTTGGTATCACACTAAGCCACTCATGTGAAACGCTCCTTCTTCATTGAGCTTCCTGGTTCGAATCCGGAGCAGTGCATGGATGTTTGTAAACTTTTGGTGTAGAGGCGGTTGGTGCACCTTAAATCTGTCGTGTCCGAATGTCATCACGTTGGGTTGGTGTGGTTACCTCGTCATCTGACCGTGGTTCATAATTACGTGGTGTGGTTACCTAGCAGGGATTCTGAACCGGTGGTACGCGGCATCGTTTCAGGTGGTACGCAAGGATGATACTAGCGACCCAAATATTCTACGAAGCTTGTTCGATTTGTTAGTGTGTACAACCACTTTTTGCTATTTCTTACGCCATTTGTTACTAGTTACTTGTGTGAGAGTGGTTTTTTCTGAACTTTTGTGTGTAAAAAATAACTATAGAAACAGAGTAAGTATAGAAGAGTGAAGTTAAGCTCCATTGCTCCTGATATTGATATTTTAATAAAAGACAAAACAACAAGTTTCGCACTAAAAATTGATTTTTGATTACATTAATCTTTATTTGCTTAGTATGTACTAATTATTTAAAATTATTCGTTTTTAGACCTGTAAGTAAAAATAAAACTGTAATTTTCAATAACCGTTTTATTTTTTCCATTATTAAAACACCATTAATACGAAATACAAGTGCATTAATCATAAAATATGAAGCTTTTCTTAGTATTTTAATTAAAATAAAACAAGCCATTGGCACTTTTCTGACAGTAGATATGTTTCTAAAAAAATAAAAGACTGGTGGTACGCAGTTATTAAAAGGTTGGGAACCCTGCCTTAGGGGATCGATCTCGGACCGTCGTCAATAGCTCGTTGTGTTGTTCTTGTACGACGCTAAATAAAAAAAAACACCAAATTACCTTCGTTGTAATACATGATTTCAATAAGTGTCTTGAAAATCCTAGGAAAGTTTACACTCCATTGAAGTTCTAATTTTCCGCCATTCTCCGCTGGTTCGTAAAATTCTTCCACTAACGCGATCCAATTAAACTAATTAGACGGTAATCGTATTCCAACGTGGTTTATACCTCTCGTGATTAGCTACATGATATCGCTCGTGTGAAGTTTGAAGTGAGTTCAGATTCCAGAGAAGTGTGCGTGACCATCTTTGGTAGCCTTCAGATCAAGTTGGTAGGTAGTTAAGTAACGCTACATTGGTCCAATGTAATGTGTCTACCAAATTTTGGAAACTTAATGTAGCGACGTTTTCATGTTTTTCATGACCTGGTAGTAACAAATTTCATGACATTCACTTTGGAATACGCACATGTTTCGAAAAATTGGAAACATTTTAAAATAATCATTTATATGAACCTAGTATTTATCAAAAAATTATTTTTCTTATAGTTGGATTTTTACTGACAAATATTCAGTGCTTGCATATCCAAATCTATGCATTTATTTCACACCAGCCACTTCTCGGCTAGCCCGTCGTTGCCCGTGCTGGTTGCTTTCGAGGGGTTATTGGTTTGCTTCGTAAACCAAATTCGTAGCCTATTGGATAACAGCCATAACGGAGATAACCGTGGAGTTGGTTTGCGATGCAAACCAAATGGAAATTAACCGTGGTGTCACAACCTCTTGCGAAAATATAAATATTTAATTGAATATTTATTTATGAAAAGAAAATTAAATGTATAAGGTATCTATCTGGTGTCAAATTCTCCGCAGATTTAAAATCCGTTAAAGTTTTAATCTATCTAAAACGATCCCGATTTTACAAAATAAGAACTGAACAATGCCAGCCAAAATGCTTCTAATTTTTTTTGCTTTCCTTCGCTGAAATCGTAGGAGCGCAGGAAATGTAATCTGGTTATTTTTTTTAGCACGAAGGTTGATGCGACGTCGCAATGTTTTTCAAAAATATAAAAGAAATTCAATTAAATTTTTTTTATTTATTTGAAGAAAATCGCATTGTTAGGTATCGATCTAATGTGAAATTTTCCGTTGATTTCAAATAACTCCAGTTAAAAGTTTATTTGTTATTTGTCGTCAGCTGGATAATCATTCCCCATACAAAATGAAAACGGAAACTAAAATAATAAATTTAGAATCTGTGATTGCTTTTCTTCGGAAACTAAATAATAAAAAAATATGTAATTAAATTAATATTAAAATGTTCTAGGTTAAATTTGAAAATTCGGGGTCGAAAAAATTGCAAAAAATTCGGACTACCTGTGGGCGAAGTGCCATTATTGTAAGTGCCATTATTGTAAGTGCCATTGATTCCTCACAACAGTCCATGCACGCATGCACGCATACAAACATTTCATTTTATAATATTCGAGATTTAAACCTATTCAATAAAATTAAAATATCATGCACTAAGTAACGGAAATGTATAGACTACTACATAAAAAAACTCACACACAACATTAATCTGTGCACTTTTTTCTATAGTTTAATAAAAACCTACACGCCGCTACTGATCTGATATAATGATCAATCACAAAAAAAAAAACTGAATACAACAGCCTATGTTGATTCCAGTCTAAAAGTTTAATGTTTCTTTGACACTTGGAATTTTAGAAATCGTGGAAATGGTTTTTTGATACTGTCTGCTTCGATGTAAGCGATATGATTTTTTTCGCACAGAGCTCCAATGCCAATGTGATACAATTAAATTTAATGGAATTTCCAAGCACTATTGAAGGAGACAATCAGGACACTCCTTGACAATACGGTTATGCCATGATAATTTTTTTAGCATTTTTAAATGTACTGTAAGTAGAAATTTCTTACTGTCAGAGCGAAAAGGAAATACAATGGATTCTTTTACAGCTTTGCAGATTGCTGTAAGAGCAAAACCAACAATTGCTGCCCTAACGTCAAGTTGATTTTTGTTTTCTGTTATCTCCAGTGCAATCAGCTGAGTAGTATTTTTGATAGATTTCATAACATCTTTTAATATGAAACCTCTAGCTATACACCTCATCATTGCATAACATTCTGCATACAAGAAAGGTAAATGTGGTTGATCACTCCGAAATTTTCTAAAAAATGTTTTTCTTCTAAGGCAACTAACTAACTGCAAGAACATCAGTTTTGCAAGTAAAAGTTCATATTTCAAAAATCTTTGTGCGGCTTGAAAATTACTTGAAGCAGATGGCTTTGATTTAAATGCTTCAGCATACTTTTTCTTTTTTAACATATCGAATAACTTTTATGGCTCTTTCAATAACTAGAATTTTCTATCCACCATAATGAGAATAACTTTAGCGGGAATAAAGTTGAACCTAAATGGAACGAAAAATATGCTCTTCGAAAAAGAGAATATTTGAACTTAAAATACAGGTAACGTAAGAAAGTACACAAGTCCAATCCAGCTTTTTTCAGGGCAATCTTGTATGCTCCATGGACAATATGTAAACATGTATCAACATTCATCGAATTTTTCTCTTAAGAATCTTCCTCAGACTTCATATTAAAGACTGAAAATCATTCAAGAATTACAGGTTTACATTAGAGCCATCAATTGAAAGTTGGTAGTGTTTTCTTTACAGATAAACTCAACCCAGACTTAGTATGGGATAAGGCACTTAGTAAATCAACAACCGAGTGGTCCAAAAACGTAGAAGTGAGATATTGCGTTTTAACCTGATGTATAGTTGAATCCCAATAACAGATTATTACGGCCATTTGGCCCATCTGTGCTACTTTATTTAAACTTTCATCTAATGACATACATTAAAAATCACATATAGATCTTGACAAAGGCTGTCTTGAAAAAGTGAACCCAATCCATAAGTCATAACATAGTCCAACTTGTATTTGTGTATTTTAAACCTTTGTGAAATGGCACTATATGGAAACACTTCAGAAAATAATTCACTGAAAAGGCAGTCAAGTCTATCAGAAACATAGCATATACGTAGCTTTGTTTAAAGCAGGCCTCGAAATAGATTTTTTAATACAGGTGCACCTTGTGCACCTAAGTTTTTAAATTAGGTGCACAAGATGCACTGCGTGCACCTAGTGGGAAAAAATTAGGTGCACAATTATATTTTCATGTGCACAGTGCACCTGTGCACCCGGGTATTTCGAGCCCTGGTTTAATTGAGCCCATATGAATACTGCTCTCAATACATTTGCGTTTGCTACATAAGAGCTTAAATTATTCGGTATTGAAGCTACAGGTGGAGAGCACTCTGAATTTTTAGGTCTATATACAGGGTTCCCACTCTTTTTCTAACTAAAAATAAGAACTTTCTAATGACAAAATTAGGACTATATAAGGACATTTTAATATTCAAGTCTATTTATTAAAAATTATACACAAATAACGCCACACAAAAATGAGATTTTTCAAAATAAGCCCAGTGTGATTTTTACAAAATTCAGCAATTTATATATGGGCATTTACGTGTACACATATTAGTAATATGTAAGTAAATAAACAAATAATAGAATGGAGACCGCAAGAAAAGTATTTAGGATGTTTTTCTTTTACATCTCTTCGCAGTGCATTTGATTTTATAAAAAGGGTAATAATAAGTTTAGTTTAATGAGGACCTCCGATACCAATCCCGAAGATCGCCACCATATGAGCTTGGTGTCGCATGTCTCCCAGCTGCTATTGCGAGTTTGATTTCTTTTTCTTATTCTTTTCATATTGTTTTGTGTTTGCTTTTTAATGGTCTCTGGAGAGTTTATGAGCAATTTCTTAGCATACGCTGCTCATACGTACACATTTTGTGTTGTCTGGGTCAGGCTCCTGAATGCTGACGCCCTAATCCACCAATATTTTCATTTTCAAAAATTTCCTAATTTCTTTATACTTTAAATATTTTTTGTTTGTCTTTGAAATTATATTGCTTACCTTGTTGTGTCTGCAGCTTCAGCCCACTTATGAAATTTAAATTACTCACCCCAGTAGTTATTTTACATATACGCTTTCATAAATTCAAAATAGAAATTAATAAAAATAAGAAGTAAATTTATTTATTGGCACATCGGAGGTTTCACTAAAATAAAATTAATAGCAAACTATTCATTTACTAAGAGGATGGAAAAGGATTGCAAGTTGCTTTCTTCTAATCCAATACTTTCATTTTCGAAAATTTACAAAATAATTTTATTTTAAATACATTTTTTTTTGTTTTTTAAATTATATTGCTTATCTTGTTATGTCTGCAGCTTCAACCCATTTATGAAATTTAAATTCCTCACCAAAGTAATTATTATATACACATACTTTCATAAATTCATAATAAAAATGAATAAAAATAAGAACTAAATTTATTAATTGGCACATCAGAGGTTTCACTAAAATAAAAATTATGGCAAACTATCTATTTACTAAAAAAAATGGAAAATGATTACAAGTTGCATACGTCAGAGTCAAATTTGACTGGATCGGAGACTGAACGAGTGTCGTTCATTTTCCCGTGAACTGAAACGGATCATAAAAGCTTTGCAAAAACTATGATAAATTTGAAAAATTATGATAATGTTTAAGAATTAAAATGCAATTTTATTGAATGGATGTATAGAGTATTTTAATAAAACAAAATTAATTTGAAAATAATCATCTAAACTGACGATGGAAACGGATTGCACATGGCATAACAAAAGCAAAGTGACATTTAAGCACAATAGACAGTTGAGTATTTGTCACCCGGATACAAAGATAAAAAATTATAAAGCCTAGAAATATTATTCGTTGTCTGTCAGCTAGCACTCTGGTTTACTTTTTTGCGATCTTTTTTTCCTATGTTTTTTTTTAATCAATCGTTTTTTTTTTTTTCGTACTCGTAAGCAGTTTTAAAGCCGATCAGGCCCTAAAAAGAGGTCAGAAATATTGTGAAAAAATATCGTCATTTGAAAACTGAATTTTGTTTTCAAAGGAAAATTAACTGTTGATGGAAACTAAGTATTTCCAAGGGCTTTTAGAAATAGAAGGTCAAAATAAGCAATTTCTAAGACTCGTGGAAACCTTGTAAATATAGATAAATGTATATATTGTTTTTTAAATCCAATCGGTTGTTTGTTTTCGACTTGAAACAGTATCAGCTAATATTGTTTCGGAAACAGCATCGCAAAATATTGTTCTAGATGTTTCTTCCTTTGCGCTCATGCGCGACAGGTCGGCGGATACGATAGCAGGCTGGCATTCGCAAAATTGCTAGTTAAAGCTCATGACGTTAAACAAGCTTCCGATTACGTCTCAACCATTTTCAACCACCTCAACCATTTTCAAAAATCCAGTTTCATGACTGGTAGACACCCTGTTGGAGTAAAACGGAGAGGTATTGGGGATGGTACGGGATCAATCCTGAAGTCATTTTGAACTACGCCTACAACTACTGAGCTAGCACTCCACTCTTCAAACTTCCATGTCATGCCAAAGTGAGGATATTTGAGGCCTCGACAGATTTAATGTGTACCACATCTCGTGAACGTGACGGTATTTGTCTGGACCTAGTTTCCAAATGGCAATTTTCCGGTTTCTAATCCGTTGCTCTTCTATATTGTCTACCGGGGCAGCGGTTTGAAGAATACGGACTAGGAACAGGGAGTTGCGAGTTTAAGTACACAAATACCGTCATGTCCAAAGAAGGCTAGTGCACATTAAATCCTCAAATGTCCTCACGTTGGCGTGGTGTGGAAGTTTGGAGAATGTGGCGACTGCTCAGGTGTGTCATCAGATCGTATTTCAAAATTAGGTGGTGTTGTCCTAGGATTTTTCCCTTTGGGGGTTGAGCTCGAACTGTTGCTAATAGCTGTGTGTTGCTCCAGTGCGACCGACGTAAGTTAAAATACCTACCAACCAACTGGGCTATGAAGGCCTTCCTCAGAAGAGGAATCTACTGTGATACTGCTTTTTACAGAAAACAGAGCAGCAAGAATCTCGCCACATAACAACCATTACTAACTACTAAATGTTCCAACCTTTCCTCCAAGACATTTGCAAGAACTATAATACTTTGAGTAGGGTAAGACGGGGTAATTGTAAACAGAATTAGTAAGTTCACTTTCAATCCCTATTTTCAAACTCTTGATAAATTAATTAAACATTATTCCCCCTACTAAGCCAACCTATCACTATTCTGCTTTGATATTTAATTAGTACGAAGATACCAGAAAAGAAATTTGACACTGTACTCGGCTGTTTACAATTACCCCTGAAAGTAGGGGCAATGTAAACAACGATTTTTCTTGTGAGATTGAATATTGAATAAGTGACAACATGAGCAGTTGTCATGGCAGTAGAAGCAATTCCAATGGTATTTTTACTTTTCTAATACCATGTTTACAATAACCCCATTTTGATCTTAAGAATAATAACTAAGAATAATAATAATAATGATCTTAAGAACAAATTGTTCGAACATTTTCTGAACAAAGAATGTATTTAGTGTAAAAAACAAAAACAAAATTTTTAATTAAAAAAAAAAAGCTTAAAATTAAAAAATGCAAACTTAGGTACGAAAGCAAACAAACATTACATTTCTTACACATTAAACAGTGTCCTCAAATTGGAAAATTTCTTTACAGCCTTCTTTGCTATAGGTTGGAGTAGGTCAAATTGCTTTGGCATGGTATTTGGTAACACATAATTAATCTTTTTCAACCACTGAGAATTAAGTCTATACAATTGAGTCCGGTGATCTCAAACTCCTCTTCTGAAACAACATTCACCCTTCATACACACGAAAAATGGGCTTTCTTTCTCTTCCCCCCTCAACATCTACAAGTAGAAATGTAGTCGTTTCAATGTCTTCCATGAATGGCTCCAAAATATTTAACTTCCCTTACAAGCTAGTCTTCAATATTTTGTTTGAACGTTGGGAGAACTTCAAACTCTTCACCGTCAATGTTAGTCAATTCTTTCAATAGTTCACCATCCTCGCTGTCCTCGAGTTCTGCTTTCCTTTCCATTTGCTTCTTTCTTGGTTTCATGCTTATTTTCTGGCTCTTTCACTATCTTCTCACTAGGCTTCCTTTTGTTCTTTTTCTCTTCTGCCTCCTTCAAGCGTGACAGCACTTGGTCAGTTCTAAGAACTTCAACATATGTGTGAAGTTTTAGTAAACCAGTCTTCCTACTCTCCAAGAACACGAAAAATGTAATAAAACGCAATTCAAACATAAATACGATTAAATACAAAATTACACAGGACAACATATTGGTTTTCTATCCAAATTGAACGAAACTATTGACAAAGTTATATTTACAATTACCCCGTCCCTTAAAAAATATGGGGTAGTTGCAAACATTCAACTGTTGGTGCATTAAAGTTCCCAGAAGCAACGGTCAATGATTTTCTGTTCGATAGAAACATAACTGACTATAGTAAAGAATTGGTACAGCATACATTTCAATATATTTTGGAGGGCATCAGTACATGCAGCACACGAAATCTTTAAAACCGAAACTTTTCAAATATAAATTTTTCAACTAAACATATTGCTATCAGCTCTGGTTCAAAGAAATACGGGATCACCATATTGCATCCTCAGGGATGCCAGCTTTCATATTTCACTACTTTTTAGTTTCTCGGTTTCTCACGTGGGCGCTTGTATAGCTTGTTTACAATTAACCCACCTGACCCTACTTCGTAAAAATACTTTTCCTAGATTCACATCCAGGTTTCTTTCCTGACAACATAGGAAACATTCAGCGATGAACAAGTATAAAGGATCAAAGCAGATGGGATCCCACAATGATGCGTGATTACTGTTGTTTTTCGTAAAATGACAACTCAATACAAAAGAGAAAAATTGAAGCATGAGTATTTGTATACGTGTATAAGGATATAAATTTAAATTCGTATTCTTCATGCTTGCTCTATTCATTAAAAACATTTCTGCTTAATGTGTGTTTGTGACCATTTTATAGCTAACACAAAAAATAAATGCTTTGATAACCTACAATTTGAAGTTCAGGTTTTAGTGGAATTCAAAGACACATACTTCCTAGGCGTATTAATATTTCATTGTATGTAAATATTTTGGCTTGGTGGGCTGCATGGGTTTTGATAGTGCAAGGGCCATATTTCGCCAAGCTGCGCCAGACACAATCCAGACCATATCAAGTAATGAACGTACACTCTAACGGAATATTTTACTGACACAAGAGAGAGAAATACGCTCAGGAAGGAATAAAACCTGACTGGAATAGAATTTGCACCACCTTTAACACGCAGGTCATATATAGGAATTCATACAAGATACAAAAAAAACTATATGTGATGGAGACTTTTGCAGTCGTTTTTGAATTCACATCCAAAATATAACCAGGAAAACGTATTTCACCCACGATTTAAAAAAGTTTAAAATTGTTGACTAGTGTTACAGAATGCACTAAAAAAACGTGGATGATAGAAATAAGCACATGGGAGTGAACATGAAAATAAGGTTATCTTTAAAAAATACATGGAACCTTCTTCATGTATGGGATGCGTTTCAAGAGGACGTTTAGAGTCTAATTGTCGTGAAATGTCACTAGTGAGTGTACTTTAGGGAACTGAGACGTTCTCGACAACGCAAAACATGAAAATTTGTGGTGTACAAGACCTCCTTATTTTTCACTGAAAAAGAAATCCCTCAACTAAAAGACTATATTTATAAAAACTACATTCTTCATTCATTATATTACAGTAAAAGTATATTCATTCTTTGCATTATTTTTTTAAATATGAGGAATAGAATAAGTACTTACAATAAACAGCCTTCTAATACATGGTGATGAATAGGTACGCTTGTAAAAAATTCTATTCATATTAAAGAGGTGTAATTTTTTATGAACCTTTCTATGGTAATAACTCATCCAATGAACATAATTAATTTAATTTCTTATTGATAGTATTTTTTTTATTCACCAATTTTATGAGAAAAATCAGCCTTTTTTTCACAATTTCAAATTTTTTCGATTCAACTTTTTTTTAAATAATTTTTACATTTAACATACTGCAATAAAAATTAGTTTACTTCAATCCATACACATTTGTGTCAATATTAAAGCATGCATTAGGATTTTCCAAGCAGTAGAAAAATTTTTAAGCGTACCTATTCATCACCATGAATTAGAAGGCTGTTTATTGTAAGTACTTATTCGATTCCTCATATTTAAAAAAATAATGCAAAGAATGAATATACTTTTACTGTAATATAATGAATGAAGCATGTAGTTTTTATAAATATAGTCTTTTAGTTGAGGGATTTCTTTTTTAGTGAAAAATAAGGAGGTCTTGTACACCACAAATTTTCATGTTTTGCGTTGTCGAGAACGTCTCAGTTCCCTTTTACGATGCACCTATTGCGAAAAAAATAAGTGAAACCAGCATAAAATTCACGAAAAAATGTTTCATATTTTTTACTAAATTTTATTTCATTTGAAGTATTGAAATGTGCATGTCTTATATGCATTATAAGTTGATTTAAATAAAGTATGAAATGCGAGTACGACACTATAATCAGTAGATATAAACCACAGAGATGTGCCCTGGAGCAGAAAGTGCTTAAAACTGCGACGCACGTCATAAAACAGTCTTTGCCGAACAATTTTTCCTAAATTTTATCAAGATTTTAACCTATTTTTTTCAATTATAGGTTACGATGTTCTGCAGTTATGTAGCTGCTCAAAGTGTTGCTCCTGTGCGAGGTTCATTAATTACATAGCTAAGTCTCATGATCCAGTTACTGAAGAAAGTTTCACGGACCGAGTTTACTAAATAGTGCCTTGAGTTGATCAACTAAAACGAGTTTTGATGTAAAGGTGTTTTTTTTATATCAAAAATACGTTGTACGAATCAAGATGGGAATTGTATTTTCACGAGTTTTATTTCTTCAAGTTTCCACTAAGTATAAGAAATTTGGGCTCTACGTATATAAATAGCTTCTATATTTTAAACCATCCTTGATAAGATATCGCATCATCGAAAAAACTGACCAGATCTTGATGAAGGAGGCATCTCATCATTTGAAAAAACTGGCCCAATCTTGATCTCGTCATAATCAAACAAAGGGGATATATTCATCATTCAGAATTAAAAAGTAATTCTCGATGACGAGATAACTCGTCATTGGCAAAATTGTTGAGATCTTCATGGACAGTATATTTCATCGAAACCACTTGGAGAGTCAGTTATACACTCTTTAACAAAAAACATCGACGCACCAAGAAGAAGTAGTCCGTTTGCGATAAATATTGGTGGATGTAAAGAACAGCTTTCAAAACAATTGAATTAATTATTTCAGAATTTGACCGTTACAAAGAGAGGAAGTCAGTAAGGCCTTGGTCCACCTCTGGCCTGGATGCAAGTTGTCACCAGGCGTGGCTTGGACTGCAAAAGTTTCCAGATGGTGTCCTGCGGAATGTATTTCCAAATTGTCTGCAACTGTCGGACAAAATGGCCAACATTCCGAGATGGTTGTAATTGCCTTAAAATGGCTTCCCAAATATGCTCTATGGGAGGGAGATAAGAATACCTAGATGGACAAGGAAGTGTTGGGAAAGCTTGAAGACAATCCATAGCAACAAGTGCCATGTGCGACCGGGCATTATCTTGTTGAAAAGTAAATCTGGGGTGTCGAAAAAGGAACGGTAACACAACCGGCTGTAGAATGCGTCTGCGTGCCGCTGTTCTGTAAGTGTGCCAGAAATGTCTACCAAAGGGGTTCGGGTATCAAAGGAGATGGCGTGTGATAGTAAGGGCAGGATCCCCATTCTACCCTGGACATATCCAGACAAGTCTGCGGTTGTCGTCAGTACACAGTTGGAAAAGGGACACGTCACTAAAGACTATACGTCCCCAGTCAGTGACGTTCGAAATTGATCGAACCCGGCAGAACTCCAGGACAACTCCTTCTGGGTGTGTCGATTTTTTTGTTATAGAATATATTATTATCACCCCTTTAAAATATGTCTTTTAAAACAATATGAATGCCGATACTTAAAAAACTTTAAGGCCCCTTAAGCACACAAGAGAAACTTCCGTTGTTAATTACTTTTAAACTCGTGTCTTAAACGTGTTAGTCAAATAATTCCGTGTAATCAACTCCCTAACAGTGTTCCACTTAATTTAAAAACCGAATTAATTCTCATTACGCTCATATATAAACGGTTTTAGAATAAACGGGGACATTGTGTACAAATGAAAGGAATTCTTCACTCGCAACTTTCTCTTGATGGAACTATCTGTTCACCATAAAGTAAATGCAAAGATAAGAATTTTCTGAGACCCTTGGGAATTTCAGACATCGTGCCGAGACTAAGTATTGTCTGAAGAGTTACATTAGCAACAGTTTCTTTCTGGTCTTTCTGGCCTTAACATATTTAATGTTAAACTTTGGTAAAAGTTTTTAAATTATACGTCTAGTCGAAATGTCATATGTCGAGTGGAAAACATGTATCTTAAACGGATACAAACAAATCTAGAGCATGATGTGCTTGAGAACTACACAAAAAATATTCCAATTTAAAGACTATCAAAGAAACTTAAGAGTCGAAATTCTATTTTAACAGGGGGCAGGGTCATTTGTGAAGCGAACTAATTCTTTGACACCAGTTTGTTATAATATATTTAAGAAATTATTCCAAATATATAAACGTAAGTATGTATGCATATATATTACAGGGTACGTTTTTTGAATTGTGAAATCATTCTGATCATTTTTGACACATTCTAATATATTGCTTAGACAAAAATTAATTATGGGTCCGTGGTAACCCAGTCGGTAGTAGAACAGCAACTGGAGATATTTTAGTTCGAAATACGATCCAAACAACGATCGTTGTATACGTGGTGGCCAGTGCACTTGAATCGATTGTGGCCACAAATGCCTTTAAGTTGACTTGGTGTGGAAGTTTAGAGAGAGTGGAGTGCCTGCTCAGGTGGTTGACCTCGTTGTCTGACCGTTGTTCAAATTTTCGAGATGCTGTCCTCGGATGTTTCTTTTCAGATTGATGCCGGACCGTCATCAAGAGCCCGTTTTTTTCTCCGGTGTGACGTAAATCAACTGCCAACCAACTAAGCAACATTTTTTTTACATCCTCCTACGCACCAAAATCGATTCTTTTTCTTGTATCTTATATTGATTTTAAATTGCACAGGAAACTTCAAATAATCTTTTGTTAAAGCTTTGAAAAAGGATTAACAGCTTTGCTATACAGAGATATTTTAAACTGCATAATGTTTTCAGTAGGATGATAAATTTTTACAATGAATTCAATTCCCAGAATGGCGTTGCTTCATTAAAATGTTGTCTTTTATCTGTAGCGTATCGAAACATGAGTTTTTTTTTCTTGCAGTTTTTGAACTATATATTTGTTGTTCTCTGTAATTGGATGGCTTTATAAAGGTGGGTATTTTAATTGACGTCATTCTGAAGCAACACACCTGGCAATTGGTAACGGTTCAGGATTAAACAAAAAAGGAAGGATCCGAGAACAACACCACGACATTTTTAACCACGATCAAGTGACGAGATCAGCACACCTGATATGGCACCCCACTCTCTAAACTTCCACACCACTGCCATGTGAGGACATTTGAAGCCACGAAATAGTTAACGTGCACCAGGTAGTGATGCGACATCGACAGCAAAACATCGATGTTATGAAACATCGATGTTCAAAATTAAAACATCGATGTTGATAATACATCGCCCCCAAAACATCAACGTCTTTAAAATTCAGTGTATCTAAACTTTTTTTCCCCATTTCTTAAAACTGGTTTAGCACCTAGTGATGCAACATCGACAGCAAAATATCGATGTTCAAAATTAAAACATTGATGTTGATAATACATCGACCCCAAACCATCGATGTTTTTAAAAATCAATGTATTTAAACTTTTTACCGCATTTCTTAAAACTGGTTTAGCAGCTAGTGATGCGACATCGGCTCCAGTAAATCGATGTTTTTTATAAAACATCATTGTTTTGAAAACATCGAAATCGATGTCGCATGACTACTTTTCAGACTCTTCACTATTGACCACTTAGGTGAAAAATTATGTTGAATTTGCTGATTGAGAAAATTATGCTACTTGGTTATTTTTTAAATTTTTATAAAAATACTTTTTTCATCTGAATATAAAACATCGACAAGTATAAACATCGATGTTACAAAAACATCGACTCCAATACATCGATGTTTTTTAAAAAACATCGATGTTTTGAAAACATTGACATCGATGTCGCTTCCCTAGTACCAGGCACCTTTGTACACAACGGTCTTTGGTTTGATTCAATTACGCAGCCCTCATACTGCTAATCCGTTACTCTTCCAACTGGTCTACTGAGGCCATGTTCTTTTCTAGAGAATCTACCAACAAATAAATAAATATAACTCGTCTCTCAAATTGCTTCAGAATCCTTTAGTAGGATCGCATCAATATAATATTTCGTTAAATAAATCTAGGTTATTCTTCATGAAAACCAAAACTGTTACTTCTTTTCCGTATCGGGTTACAGGGGGAACTGGAACAGTTCAAAAGGGTCCTAGTTGAAAAAAAATGATGTCCTTACATTGATTTATAATAGGTAAAGATAAAAATTCTTGAAACGTTAATTTATTGTTTTCCTCAAACAGGAAACGTTTAGTTGGAGCATTTTAACTATCTATTTTGAAATAGTTTATATCATGCACGACGTTAAATAACCATTAGGTGCGGACGTAACTTCGTATTAGATATCTTTTTCAATCTCCATTACCTTATGTGACCTTTCTTGCTCTCACCGAAAACAATTCGCTCAGTCATTTGTTTCGATTCCCAATATCTCAATGGAATTCAAAGAACCATTCGAGTCCACAAATGGTCTTTCCTGCACGCTTTCCAGATGCCAATAATTGAACCTCATTAATAGCGAAAAAGTAATATAGAATCGACTCTATGGGGTTTTTATGGAAAGAATACATACACTCTTTACACTTGGTATAGAATACTCTTGATATGAAATCGAACATAAATTGAGTGATCACCCTTGGCAGAAAATTGTTAAAGGAAGTAAAACCTCAATTGCTTCAGATTCTTTGTGAATACAAGTGAATCGATTATGTGAAGTATTGCTATGTCTGCTTTGTAATGCCCGACCGCTGACTTCTGCGGCACTACAAAGGGTGTGCTGGTGGTTATTTGTGAAGGAGAACCCAATGAGGTAGGCCACCATTTATCTTAAATGGAACAACCACAAACATTCATGGTGGACGGGAAGACAAATTTGTCGAGGATTAGCAATCGCATTTGCGAGTCTTAAACGACAAACCGAAGATCGTCCTGGTCATGGGAGCTGGTAAAAGTTAAATTTTCAGTGACCTCAAATGAACTCGTGTTAGAGTGTTGTTGAATTTCAGAGAGTAGGGTTCCAGCTCAGATGTTGACCTCGTTATCTGACTGTGGTTCAAATTACGAGAAGTCCTTCTTTCAAATATCCGCTTAGGATTGAACCCAGACCGTCACCAATAGATCGTTTTATTGCTTCATAGTGATATAAAATTAACAACCTATCTTGACCGTAGTTCAAAATTACGAGATGTCGTTCTTTCATTTAGGATTGATCCCAGACAGTCACGAATAGAACGTTTTATTGCTCCATAGTGGTATAAAGTTAACAACCTATCTTAATTCATATGAATCAATTTATGTGAAGTTTGTCTTTGTTTTAAATGCCCACCATGAACCTCATCTGCCCATGGCACTACAAGAGGTGAACCGATGGTCATTTGTAAAGGAGCACACAGTGGGTAAACCGGTATTAATCCTAACATTCATCAACATCCATGTGTTTACTAGAGTTAGGTTTCATTGAATTATAGAGGCTTAATTTAGGACCGATTTGACGGTTTCTAAATCTCATAGTGTTGCCGAATGTCTGAATTCACTTGGGTTTCCCTTTGATTATCAATCACGTGCCATGTCAACAGAGACAAGGCATCTGTTTGTCACTTATCATACAATGCATCCTCTACTCAAGACAAAGTGCTAAGCGTTGTCCATTAAGACAAAAAAGAAAATCTTATAAAGCGTCGATGGAAAGCATCTTTCAAGCATATAGATCGACAAATATTAAAAGCATACTTTACAATAATAAAGAACATGGACACCACATTGCAAGGTGAACATATTGCGCCAAACAGCCGGGAAGGAAAGCTACCGCTAACAGATTAGACATCGACAATGTCAGTTAGGTAATACCAAAGTAGAGTGAGCAATAGTAACCTCTTTATATTCCCAGGATCATGTGTACAAAACTATTAGAAAAGTGACCCTGAGAATGCTTTCGTCTGTTTGTGAGTACGACCATTCATCATCTGACTAATACACTGGACGAGTAACGACGCCCATCTATCGATTCATCATCTGATTGGACCACGTGACATAATAGAATTTGGCGATTTCATCATTTTTGTCGCAATTCTATAGAAAAGCGGATTCACATAACTGCCCTGTCATAAGATATCATATCGCCAAACGTGGCGATACGTCGCCAAATAGGCCAACCAAGTCACTTTTTCACTGTTCAATCGCGTGACTACTAGGCGGCATCTTGAAATACTTTTTGAAACTTCTCTCACGACCAATGCTAAGCCTACTTATATTTCCCGTCTATGGTTAAAGTGGCTGAAGAGTTATATGCGAACAAGAAAAACATCACTGTTCATAGACTCACCTATTCGATGTTTTGTTGTAAGGAATAAGGCAGTATTTTTCTGAACTTTCAAAGAATTAGATGCGAAAATTTTATTCTCTTTACTCATCACCCCAAAAAAATTCCCGGAAAAGAATATTTGTTATAACGATCGTGCAGAGAAGGTCGTTTCTGATTCATAACATAAACTACTGCAGTATTGTTGTTCATTATCGGATGGATTTATTGTATATATAATCAGCTCAAACATAACTGCAAAAAACTCAAAGTCAAGCAGGCACATTGCTGCCGAAAGCAGAAAAGCAATTCAAACCAAAGGCTTACGGGAGCTGGTTTTATTTGTTCTTCCTTCGCGCGGATATATACTTCAACATTTTCAATTCTCCTACCGCGAGTAGTAATTTCGATATACCAAGCGAGAAAAAAGATTTATATTAACAATTATCTAACCGACTGATAAACGCCCGCTGCGTTTTCCAATTCCAAAATGGCCAAGATGCGAACGGGAGTGCTGAAAACGCAATTTACTCGAGTTTTATTTTCCTTTCGTTCAGGTGTTTATGCCGAGTAATAATATTTGCGGGCACACAAATATCTTGTGAAATCCGTCAGTGGGATTTGAATAATGTTCTTCTGAAAACCATTCTTTTTCGTTTTCGTTTTCGTTATTCTTTCCCGATTGCATTGGAAAAACTTTCCCTTCGGGTGTAATAAAATAGAGTTGAAATAACTGGTGGCACACATGAAAAAAGCCGAAAAAGTTATCTTCCAATTCCAGTTTACTGGCTAATTTTCCGCGAAAATGGATGTTTACCGACTCTGAGAAATATTTGGGTACTTAAAATATATCTTTTGAACATTAAACCGGGTATTCAAATACTTAAACATAAAACGCTAGAACTACCAGAAACGTGTTTGAGCATTGAAAGAAGATTTTCTTTGCATCTGAAAGCGTCTTACCTGAAATAAGGCGTTCTTGCTTCATCTTTTGAATTGGAAATGCAAATACAGTTTGAGTTGAGAACTAATCTCCCGTCTACTTTCCCGAAACGTTTCGGTCATAACGGAGTAAATTAGCGAAAATGAAACGGATACGGCGTTCCGGCTTTGAAATATTTGCAGCTTGATTCGTCTTGACAGCAGAGAATTGGAAGTGCTGTTATCAATGACAAATACTGAGCAGAAAATGAAAAAGGAGTTAAGTAGACTGTTTGTACAAGATATCTCCCAGTCCCCAATGTACAGATTTTTGTTTGCATTAGAGTTTTGGAAGTCTTAGTTCGGATTGAATGGGGACGTAAGTAAACTTTATTACTTGACATAAACTTCCGGGTGAATTACTGTGCACTATCTGTTGAGATGTGATTGCCTTTAAATGGCGAAGGAAATACAGATAGTAAAAACGGAAATTTTGTTCGCTGAATATTAATTCGCAAGTGTTGAATAAAACAGTTATAAGTTGTTTGTAAGATTCATCTTGAAAGTTTTCTTTCCAGATCAATACCAGATATTCATATTTCCATAGATTATTTCAGTATATTGATAGAAAAAGGGCCAATATCTATTTCGAGTGTTTTGGGAAACAGCTCTTTTTAAGTACTTTTATTTTTATACAGAGTATAAAAATACTTTCCAATGTTTGGATACTTTCGTAATGAATTGACAGGAGGATATTGGCACTTTTATACTATAATTTTCATTACCTTGATTTGTGGACATAACTCAAAACTAAGCTAATTCGGAAAATGGCCTTATTTAGCAATGTACAAATTTATAACTTTTGTCGTCCTACCCGCGTTTAATTTTCTACTATATCAAAAATTATAGATATTTAAATTTAAAACATTTAAAAAATTCATATTTAATTTTTCTGAAAAAAAAAAAAACGATCTACGAATCTGAGTTCGCTGAGACTAAACTGAGAATAATTGTTTAAAAAGTTACAATAGGTCACATTTAGATGTTAATATCTGAAACATTTCCCAAAACATAGTTCATCTGTTTTTTGCTTGATATGGACTGTCGCTCTTGGTTATTTTTTGATACACGAAATCAGTTGTACCCAATATTTTAAATTAAATGTGTTTTATTTTAATTTATTAACAACTAGTTAAACTAAACTAACTAGCTTAACTAGTTAAGGAAATTCTGGGGCATACCAAAATATACTTTTCGACGATCAGATAGTATATCAAAATAGGTATAATGTTGCTTGATTTGCCGATAAATAGTAGCAATCTGCTTCCCTTTTTGTTCCAAAGTGACACTAAAAAAATATTTGTCAAGCAACTTACTTATGATACTTGGTAACATACATTACTTCACGATCGCTTAAGTTAAGTTTAGAAAGATTCTGGAATAGAAAACCGTGTTTTTACCATTCTCAGCAACTGAAAATCAAACACCAGTGATCACTTATTTGACTTTCCCAGACTATTCCGGATCACCCTTTGGCCTTTCTACTCCTTTTGATACTTAAATCACGGGATTCTCCCTGATTATCTCAAGGTCAAGGGCAGAGGTGTAATACATCACGAGTTCGGATCTTTGTTTCTTAACCCCCTAATCTATTTAAGTTCTGAGTTCATCTGGGGGACGTGGGAAACAATTGATAGATAACAGCGTGTTAGTAATCACTGGAAGCTTCTATAACAAACATGGTACCCCCATAAAAAGGGTGGTGCTGATTTGAATATGGAGCAAGAGGCAGAAAAGAAAGAGAGAGAGTGAGAGCCATACCCAGCAGGCACGTCTAGGCCTATAGTAGCAGGATGGAAACAGAATCTGTATCACTGAACAGGACGTTGGCAGGTGGGGTTCTATATCCATATTCTATCCGTTATTACTTATAACTATATTTATCTTAAGCTGTAGAGAAAGGCTCTCGTTATTTCAGACAATAAATAATACTTCTTAAACTTTGATTTGTTCTTGAAGCATGCACCACCGCGACAATATATATATATATATATATATATATATATATATATATATATATATATATATAAATGTTGGGACTGTAGGCCACTAATTCAAACTTTCGAAAAGCATGCACTCATCTGTGAACGGACTAAAAGAAGCTGAAATAAGTGCTTGTGTGCTTGACTTATCCTCATTCTTCTTCTATTGTGGGAGAGTTAGATTACAGATGGGGAAAGTTAATTGAATGAGTTATAAACCACCGGTCCATTAACAAAAGAGGACTTGGCTTTGCACTATAAGAAGTCAGGGATCCATCTTAAAAAGAAATTTGCAATTTCAATTACTTGTGTTGAAATGGCCTAATGAAGTACGTGTTTCTTTCTTCTCTGTTCATTATAAGTTCATTAAGGGAGACATAATTGAAATGCATACTCAGTTTTGCAATAATTAGTTGGGAGTGAAACTCATTTTCCCTCTCAGTTGGATAAGTAACCATGTGTGGGTTACTTGAGGTTTATATGCTTAAGCAATTTTTCTGTATGCATGATGGATCTTTACACTGTTGTGGTAGTCAAGAAACCAGTTTCTCCCAGATTGGTATTTTAGAATAGGCTATTGTTACATGGTTCTTATATGATTATCTGAGCCGTATAAACATCTTTATAGATAACAGTTTGAACTTTCATTCAACTGTTGAATGAGTATTCTCTAACTCTTTTCTAGAATTATGAGGCTTCTTAATTGGGACCTTTTTGACTTTAATCCAGCTGTATGGTTTCCAGTCCAGAATTTAGTCTCAAAGTTTACTTTTTAGAGTTGTTGATTGTTACGACTGTTTTACATAAGTATCTAATTCTAAAGCAATATTTGACAGTAATAACACGCTGTCAATTGCTATAACTCCTTCATGTCGTAATGGGGCTTCAGATACGTGATATATAAAACCAATAATTTTCAAAATAGAACACTAATGTTTATCAATCAAAAAGGCAGTGTCTTCAGGTTTCTTCTAATAGAACTGGTGATTGCTACATGCCGCTTATATACGAATGTAAAACTAAAACAATATTAAATAACAGTATGAACACCAATCAGGTTTTTATTGAGTATGCTTTCGTTTCTAGAATAATAAGGCTTTAGTTAATTAGAACTAGCAATTACGTTTCCAGTCAAGAAGGCAATGTTTTCAAATCTGATATCTTAGCTCGATCCAATTTGTCTTTCAGAGTTGGTGATTGTTAAATTCTATTTACACACAGAAATATATAATGCTAAAACAACGTTAGATAACAGCATAAACACTCAAACAACTCTTGATTTAATGTTCTCTAATTAATTTTATATAAATACACTTTTATTTGTTGTATTATGACAGTACTTATTTCTAAAAATCATGTTCGGAGATTCTGTTTTCGTAGCTTCCAAGACAGTATGAGATTTTCTTGTTTATTATTCATCTGTTGTCAGAATAATTTGATACCTCGGAATATATATTTGGGTTACGAAAATATCCCAACTTTGAGTTCAATGTATGAAACACTAATGCAAATTAAAATTTTTTTTATTCGATATCAAATATTAATTTAATTATTTTCAGTATTTGTTAGTAGAGATACATTTAACAATAAATTATACATATTTAAGCATGCTTTAAGCCAATAATGATAGCCCTAAATCTATCTAAGGGGCATCAAACTTCAGTATTCTCATTGTTTTAATGAATATTCATTTCGAAACAATTGAAAACACCTTAAATGTTAAAGAATTAGTAGCTATAATAATATTTTAAACATTTTAAAACACATTATGATAGTTTAAATGCCTTAATTTCATTTCTATGATGTTGGTTTTATTATTTGTAAAGTATAAATATGGTCATATCCAAAGGGCTAGTTGGTGAAATCGTTTCAATGGTTATTCAGGGTCTAATACAAGTCAATGCGTAACACAATTTTGAGGAGCGTTTGCCCATGTTCGTATCATGATAGAATAAAGACTTCCGCTCTTACCGAACTCTAGTGATATTACTTTTAGAATTTGCATAAGTTATAGTGAAGAATTCGTTGGCATTTCTTTCGAAGTAGTTTATTTTTGGTTATATTTGTATCTCTTACTTTATTATTTTTTTCCTTAGGTGCTGATCTCATCTCAGTTTCGTGTCGAAAGTTTTCTTCCTACGATCGATTTGAACAGATGTGCATGAATAACTTCAATTTGTAATATTGTCTTCTAAAATTCAACGTACGTGTGGTGTACATAGTCACGTATACCAAAATTTACTTGAACAATGACAGTATAAAATAGCAGTTACTCGACTCCAGCTTGAAGACCTAAGTTGCACTGTCGTTCGCGCGTCCTTGCTAAATTGGTAACGGGTAAATTGGTAGTGAATACGCGCACTTTCGAAAGCAAGTCAGATAGCGTTTCTAAAAAATGCAAAATGGCGCCTCAATTGACAGGCTCTTCAATGGATTTATCCAAGCTCTCACTGTTACAAGCAATGGGTAATCTCTCAACTGGTAGTAGCATTTGAAGAATACATCCACTGATACTATTTAAAAGGAAAGAATGTGACCTTATCAAGCACTACGAATATTAACTTGTGATTCAATATTACATATATAGAATTGCTGCCTAACTACATCATTAACTATTTTTTGCCCTGTCTTTCACGCGTCCTTGATAAATATGTTTTAAACTTCCGATTCAACTTTTTTTCAGGGTACTTAATATTTTAATAACCTCTTTGATTACTTCTATTAAATCCTAGCACTATCCTGTTTAACAAATCCAATTAAATTCTAGTACTATCCTCTTCGATTGATCCTATTAAATCCGAGTACAAACCTATTTATTAAATTATATATATTGCTATTATCTTTAATTAATCATACTCTTAATTATCATCTTCAATTTTAATCATACTCTGTATTATCATCTTAAACTAATCACAGTAATTCTACTTTTTATTCCCAACATCTGTCATCTTTAATTAATCATAGTACCACATCGTTTTTACTCAATCCGATTAATCTCTTCTCTAATTAGTCATATTAAACCCTATTAATATCAACTTCAATTAATTATAATTTATTAAGCTCTATTACTATACTATTTTTATTACTATACTATTTTTATTACTATATTTTAATTTATCGTATTGCTATACTCTTTAATTAATCGTATTACTATTAGCTTTAATCAGTCCCTATTAAATTTTATGTAACTATTATCTTTAATTAATCATATTATATTAATTCCTGTTACTGTCCTCTTCAATTATATTAAATCACATTAAATCGTTATATTATCCTCTTTAATTAATGATATAAGTATCCTATTTAACTAAGAATTAATTAAATGATATTACTATCCTCTTTAATCCTACTTCTATCTTCTTTAGTTATTCCTTTTAAGATACGCTTTTATTAATCATGTTACTATCCTCCGAAATGAATTGTTTCTAAGCAAATAAATATTGTTATGCAATTTCCAGTTACTAGTAAATGACGCTTGTTCTAAAACGAATTTATCTTCACAGAACTTTAAATACAGTTAGACAAGAATAAATTTTGATTAATCTTCTGTTGATAAATCCCGTCTCCTTAAATCCACACGACTTATACAGCATTCAAAACTACACGTACAAACTTCTAGGGAAGGTATAAAACACAAAAACAAAAAAGAATCACATAGTAATGTGTGACCGGAACTAAAACCTGATCAGCTGGAGGCGGGACGAACATGTAGAAACGACCAATCAATAATGGGTGGAAAAACTCTTTATTTAGCGATACTTTACACTAGTACCATACGTGTACATGTTCAGTTTCACATCAAGTGCTCTAAGTTCTTACCATCCACAGTTATGTCAGCTTGAGGGCGCTGTCATCCGCTGAAGGGTGCTGTTCGCCATTGCTGTTGCACTGGCGAATGCAGCGTCAGTCATTTAAAGTTCTGATTACGTATGCTGAGCATGCAACAGTTTACGAACGCTGAAAGGGCGGACATGCTCCCTGTGTATGGTTGACGGCAACGTAAGGGCTGCGGCAAGGTTGAATGCCGAACGGTACTCAAACAGACAGGTAGCACACTACATCGCTGACGAATATCGCCCTCATGCGTGCATAACTGTGGATGGTAAGAACTTTGAGCATTTGCTGTGAAACTTAACGTGTACACGTACTGTTCTAGTGTAAAGTATCGCCAAATAAATAGTTTTTCTACCCATTATTTGTCATTTCTGCATCTTCGTCAGACTCCAGCTGATCAGGTTTTAATTTCCGGTCACACATTCCTATGTGATTCTGTTTTTTTTTTGTGTTTTCTACCTCTCCTAGAAGTTTATACGTGTAGTTTTGAATTACCCTGTATATAGATGTAGTTTCAAACTCAAAAATTACTACTATACTTTTTAAGATATAATTCATGAAAATGTTAAGAAAACGTATTTTCTGCACGAAAAAACGTAGGATTAACAAATATTTCTGAGATGTCGACTCTCCAGTCATTGGTACAAGAAATCACTGACTCTTCTTCATCCGTCCCCAGTTACGCCTTTGTGCGAGGAGTCTTAATTGATGTACTTAAAGAGTTCCTAATTTAGTAACAATCAATAAGTCTTAGTGATATAGTTAAATGTACTTTATTTTAAGTGGTGCGTTAAGCAATAAGTTTTTACAGAGTTTGTACCATTTAATATTTTATTATTTATGTATTTACTTACTACTTAACGTTTTTACTCATTTAATATTAATAAATGACTTTACTTGCTCAGATAAGTCCGCCAACTACTGTCTAATTTTTATTAAATACTCTATTAAGCATTCTTGACTCGATTTTTTTCTCGGATGCTTACTCATGTCTAATGAGGTAAATATAATATAGTCTCTAAATATTTAACGGGGTAGACTTTTCCTAACTTTAGAATCCATTGGGTTGATTCAAAAGTTCGTCTCGGTTTTTTTTTACAAAAATTGAAGAAAGTCATTGTTTATACTTAAAGTTACCTGTACATTTAATCAATACAGTATACGCCGTTCTGTTTGATGACCTTTTTCTATCCTTTTGGTAGCTGTATAATCCCGTGCTTATAAAACTTCTGAGGTTTGGGGGTTAGGGACTAATCCATGTGACGAAACTTTCTGAACCATTTATTGTACGTGGAACCATCAACGGTACCCTCATCATGCAGCGCACATATCTTCTTTAGTGTCTGTGAATCACTCTCGTTTTTTTGGAAATAAAAAAGCATATGTCGAAAATGCTCCTTATTTTCTGCCATTCTTAATGATTTACAAAATTTTAAAAATGCAACCAAATAACACACTTTTTACCCCAAGTATTCACTGAAATTTCTTCTTCCAAACAACATGAAAAGTTCACAGGTGTGAAATAGATAACACTTCGCGTTTTTGCAATGCAATGTCATCTAATGCCAAAAACGATACGAACTTTTTCACCAAACCGATATTATCTAAAACTTATGTGTGCATGTAAGGGATGCTAATTAATTCGATCAGTATGTACGATTGAGGTAGGCCAGTTGGACGAGCAATGGATTAGCAACCAGAAAATTGAGAGCTGAAATGTCTGCCTGATATGCCTGATTTTGTCTGCCTGATATACCTGCTTTTGTCTGCCTGATAGGCCTGCTTTTGTCTGACTGCTTTAGTCTGCCTGATAGGCCTGCTTTTGTCTGACTGATGTGACTGCTTTTGTCTGCCTGATATGCCTGCTTTTGTCTGCCTGATATGCCTGCTTTTGTCTGACTGATATGACTGCTTTTGTCTGACTGATATGCCTTCTTTTGTCTGCCTGATATGCCTTCTTTTGTCTGACTGATAGGCCTACTTTTGTCTGAATGATATGACTGCTTTTGTCTGCCTGATATGCCTGCTTTTGTCTGACTGATAGGCCTGCTTTTGTCTGCCTGATAGGCCTGCTTTTGTCTGCCTGATATGATTGCTTTTGTCTGCCTGATATGCCTGCTTCTTTTGTCTGCCTGATAGGCCTGCTTTTGTCTGACTGATATGACTGCTTTTGTCTGCCTGATAGGCCTGCTTTTGTCTGCCTGATATGCCTGCTTTTGTCTGACTGATAGGCCTGCTTTTGTCTGCCTGATATGCCTGCTTTTGTCTGCCTGATATGCCTGCTTTTGTCTGACTGATATGACTGCTTTTGTCTGCCTGATATGCCTGCTTTTGTCTGCCTGATATGCCTGATTTTGTTTGCTTGACTGGTGAAAAGCAGGCCAAAGAAAAGCCATGACATAGCAACGTCGACTATGCACGTAGTTAGTCGCGATTGCCCATGTATCTAAAGAAATAGATATCTATGGAAGCATCTAGAACTAATTCTCCGAATGGCAAATTATCGCAATTTAAGCGATTTTCAACGAGGTTTAATAGTAGTTGAGAGGGGAAATAGCATTTTGGAGGTATTGGAGAAGTTTGGATTTTCCCTTACAATCATGTAAAGTTTGTTCCGGGACTACAAGAATTAAAAACCAATAACTTGCAACCGCAGGGTGGTCGTAAAAAGACTATGAGTGAACGTGGCTAGCGTTGGCTGCCAAGATCCATTTCATAGGCGTGTGACACTGTCTCAAATAACATTGTTGGGCCCTCATCAAACTTCACCCTTACGATTCTGCATCGTTCGGGATTGATCCCGGATCTTCGTCAATAGCCCGTTATATTTTGCTCCAGAGTAAGGTTAATTAACTACCTAATTACCTCTACCACGTTTCCTGCTAGTCAACTTCTGTGAGAATATAATATTATTGTTTATTTATTCTTTGAGTAGTTACGTGACTGGGGATAGCATTAAAGGAATAATTGACTTTGAAACGTTTTCTGAAGATGCAGTGATTGTAATCATTTACTTCGTACACATAGGATTTAGAATTTAACCTTATTACTAACCATCTTGTAAATTATTGTAGTTAGAAAAGTCAGTACGAGAAGTTTGGAAATTTCACAATATAGTAAATGTTTTACTGCTTTGTAATTTTCTGGCACACAAGTTCAGAATTGAAGTTTTATACATTTCGTGTGATATTGATCTCGATTGAAGTATATCACTTATATTGTACAAGGGGAGCAAGAGAAAACAGACCGTCTCGCTCTCCGTTACTGTATATGGAGCATTACAAGAAAGAGAGGTGATTGTTGGGAAATTTAAAAGGAAAAGTGTATGCCAACATGTAATCTAAACAATAGCATACCCTTTACCTTTTAAATTTCCCCACAAACACGTCTTTAGACCATATTTTGTGTGATATTCCATGTGCAGTAACGAGACAGCTGGTTTGCTTTTTCCATTATCCTGCTCTATCCCCTTCACAATTTACTTGTTGCATTTTAGTATTTCTGATGCCAGTATTTTTACTACAAAAATTGTAGCTATGTAATAATATTTCAAAAGAAATAATGTACATTGAAATATGCTTTCGCAAATGATAAGATTGAGGAACAAGTTTTAAATCATGTTCTGTAGACCAATAATGAATAATCAGCATTAATGATTTTTCATCCTTACAAAGTATCATAAAACACAATATTTCTGTTTATGATGAATAGTGCAATAATTTATTTTATTACCGATTGTTTGAGGCATCTTGGCCAACCTGGAACTTGTGTCATAAAAGTTAAATCTATCAATAATACAGAGAAGATTAGAAACCATTCAATGATATTTATTTTTCACATAGTCACAAAAACGAAACACCCACACAGACAAGATCAGTATGTTAAGGAACGGAAGATCGTAATACATCAGAAAACGTATACAAAACCATACAATACTGGAATACAATACACTTTCAGTCACTTCCAATACTCTCAATAAGGAAGTTGCGCTATACCTTTTAAATCTGATCTTGAACAGTGTTCTGTACCATTGTAAGCCAGAATAAAAGATATTTTTGCTGTGTAACAAAACTTCAAATTCCATCAAAACACAACCTCGATGCGACACAAAAGATTTTTGTTGATTTGTGGTTTTGCTAACATGGGAATGTATTTGAATGTATGGAATAGTAAAATAAAGAGATTGTTTGTACATCGAAGATTTCCTTCCCTTTATCAAGTTTTTGTATCGGACACTTCTAATGCAAATTCAGGGGTTTTGGCAGTAGTTCCTGTCTAAATGATCTGAGCTACGTCTAAACGAAATTCATCACGCATTTTTCTTCTACGTTTAGTTTAAAATTGTGTATGCCAGAGATCCCGAGGTAAAAGAATCACGAATTAATATAATAGTTTGAAACACATTTATGTGCCTGTTATTCTTTAGCGTTATTTCACCCTTTTTTGTAACTGTGAATTTATTAAATACTGATTTAAAAAATATTTTAATTCTTATTTGTCCCAAGTAGCATCAACCTCACAAAGGGTTTGATTTAAAACTGTATACAAGTTACAGTAGATCAAATTTTAAGTGGATGCCGATATTGAAAGAACAACACTCTCTGTTAGGAAATATGATTAAAAACAAACCATCAAAAATCCTTTGTCGTAGTCACAGAAGGTCAAGTGCATCAATTATGTGTTTAAAAATAACTTATTATATAGCTTTGGCTTTAACAGATATAAAAACTTATTATACAAGTATTATAAACTTATGTATTAAAAGTTTGTTGAAAATGAGATTTTTTCTTTTAAAAAACACTATCAAATCGACCCATCATTTTTTGAAAAATAGCAATTGGTTATTTCTGTTCTTTGTACTGAGGACATTTAATTTTTTCACTTTCTTTTGCAATAGCTCATGCCTGTAAATGGAATTTTTTCAGGATGAAAACTTCAAGAAATATTATCATGATATATCAACAAATTAACATGCCATCCTTCCCATACAAATTATGAAATATAGAACTATCGAATGCTTGTTGCAAGAGTGCCAAGTGATGGTAGAAAAACGACAAATGCTAGAGTATTTGTTGTAGATTCGTCACTTTTAAAAATTAAGTTTCAGGTGATTTACAAAGTGATTTCAGTGATTTTCCAAATTTTAAAATCGACTTTTGTAGCTGTAAATTTAGTGTCCCTTTACGTAGTTTTGTGGTAGCAACATGGGTACGACACACGTGAAACGTATTATATACAAGGATATGCTTACATACGATTTGCATCTCAAGTAAGTTGTAGAAGTTATACAAGTATGGAAAAGATGTTAAAAAGTTATTTTTGACATTTAAATGAGATATTGGCAGGGAAAAGCAATTATTCTGATCACTTTTACCATCTATTTTTAACTTGTACAACTGGAGTAAGGTCAGGTAATTCTGCCTTGTGTTGCATAAAATCAACAAATAAATATTTAAAAAGTAAACATATATTGTTCCTCTCCCCTGAATTGATTGAAAGCAATAATGCTGATTTGAATTTTAAACTACAAGGGCCGTTCGGAAAGTATTATCCGTTTGAGCATGCGCACCACTATGACAGTGGAAGGTGCACCGGTAAAGGTCAACCAGGTTTAGGGACTCGTATGCCAGTTTTTTACTGTAATACATCGCGCATTATATCGTTTATTGTTCTTTTGGTAAACAAATAAAACGTCCAAAAAAATCGAGCGTGCCACCAAATGGGAAGTGAGATCCGTGGTCCGATTTCTAAGCCAAAAGATGCGATACAAAGCTAAATTTATCGCGAAATTAAAGCAGTGTTTGGTGATTTGATGGATGAATCATTTATGCGTTGTTGGCGCCGAAGTTTTAATGAAGAAATAAGAGAACGTCCATGATGAGGAGGGATATGGTCGCACAAGTGTCAGCACGGATGAGCTTGTCAAGTTTGTCGACAAATTAAAGAAGATCGGAGTGTGACTTTGTATAAAATTCATGATAAATCTCACATATATCTCGCACTATCATTTACGAAGTGGTAACAGATCACCTCAAATGTAGAAAAAATTGTGCAAAGTGGGTGCCTCGCATGCTCAATGGTGACCACAAAAACGAGCAAATGCCTGTAACGTTAAGATTTTTGAAGCTCTGCTGAAATAAAAGATATGAGTTTCTTTCACATATTGTCACAGGAGATGAAACTTGCGTTTCCTATGTACCTGAAACACCAAACTTCAGTCTATGTAGTAGCAACATGTTCGTTCACCAACCATGCCAAAAAAGTTTAAACAAAGAATCTCGACTTGCAAACTCATGGCTACGATCTCTCAGGACCGTCGCGGAATATTGCTTATTGCGTTTATGCCACAGAGAGCCTGCTTAAACGCCGATGCATACATACTGTGAGACATTAAAGAAGCTATGACTTGCAATTCACAATTGGAGACGAGGCAAGTTGTCTAGCGGCGTGGCTCTTGCTTGTTGTCCAGCGGCGTGGTTCTCTTGCATGACAACGCACGGCCTCACACATCAGGTTTCATTTGGAAAGTTCAGAAGTTTCATTTGGAAAGTCTTGACCCCCCTATATTCCGGACATAACCCACGGTGACTTTCATTTGTTCGCAAAAATTGAAGAGTTTCTGGGTGGGAAACCTTTTGCGAACGATGTGGAGCTTAAATATGTTATTACTTCTTCTTCTTCAGGAGCACAACAGCCTTTTACAGGCCAAGGCCGACTCGCAGATCCTCCTACATCTGGCTCTGTCTGGTGCGACCGCCCGCCATCGGTTGACTCCCAAAAACTTGAGATCTCTTTCCACATTATCAATCCAACTTGTAGGTGGTCGTCCCTTTTTTCTAGTCCCTTCAATTTTGGAAAAAGTAACTTTTTTTGGTAGGGTCAGCATCGGGATTTCTAAAGAGATGGCCCAGCCATCTGATGCGTGACGCTTTAATTGTTCTCACTATGTCGGTCCCGCCGAATTTATCATATTTTTTTGTATATTTCGTGGTTGTAAAGGACCCTTCTCACGTTGTTCTCTTGAGTAGGTCCAAATATTTTTCTTAGGATCTTCCTTTCAAAAATTAGTAGTTTTTCCTCCTCGGTTTTATTGAGGGTCCAACATTCACTCCCATACATGACTATGGGTCTGATTAAAGTCTTATAAATGGTTAGTTTAGTCTTCACGTTGATGAACCTGGATTTTAGTTGGTTTCTGAGGCCGTAAAAACTTCTGTTAGCCATGAAAATTCTGCTATTTATTTCAATTTTCAGGTCGTTGTGGCTTGAGATTAAGGTTCCTATATACTTGTTATTACTGTTAATATTAATGGACTGGCGGCAGAGAAGTATGCCACTGGTATTCAATAGCTCGCCACAAGATACGACAAATGTTTAAATTTGCATTATAACTATGTATAATGTAATACAAGGTATGAAAATGTAAAGTAAAAAGTGTGGTTGAAACTTTTAATTGGACTGTATTTTTTTTTCAAAGGGGTATTACATTCAGAACGACCTTCGTAAAATAAATACTTAGCTTTCTTTTTTTTTTTAAAGTGTTGATTCTCAGTGCGATAACTTAACCATCAACACTTTCCTTATCTCGATGATGTATGTCATCAGTAGAAAAACTAACAAGATCTTGATGGATTCGATATATCATTGAAATCACTTTGAGGCTTAAGATCTATCTTGTCATGTAATTTAATAACGATAACTCCATTATCTTTTGAACCCGTATTCCCATTTTAACTGAACTTTAGATAATTTTACTTCTGCATACAGGCACTGCTATGTTCATACTCATTACAGTTAATCTTCATTGATTGCCAAATCACTTTTTAAAATCCTCAAAGTTGATTTAACATGAAGTCTGAGCAAATTAACCAATTTGTACATCTATGTTCATTACCGCGAATGACAGTTTCGATAATTAAACGGAATATATGCTTCGGGATATTACAGGATCGGCGCAATATAAGTGCAATTTTATTTTCCATTAAATGCAACAAATGCCTTTACGAGAACTTCGAGTCGTTTGTCTTGAATTTAAATGATAAATTGACACTCAAACCTTCCTAATTAAGAGCGTTATATTGAGTTTACAATTACTTAATTTCATTGATTCTTTAAATACTGAAGCAAATTCTTTAATGAATGCAAAAGATTCTGTCTTTTGTTGTTCTTTTCAAAGTCCATATTCAACATTTTAGCCTCTTAAAGTGTGGGATTTTATACATTATCAAAAAATAACACTTTTTTGCCAAGTTTTTATTATGATGAATCAATTTGTATCTTAATTTATAGGCTTATTTAGAATGTGTTTCAAAGAGGATTACTAAATTATGGTGACTTAAGATTGATTTGTTCTTAAGTAAAACAAATTCAAAACAAAGAATATTTTATCATAAGCAACAATTTGTCAAAAATGAATAGAACTATTCAAGAAAATTCGCTAATCGAATGATATAAACATCATATTTTATGCATTTTTTGAGTAGTCAATTATTTATCTTTATTTTTTTATCAGAGTGATTGAATTTTTATCCGGTATATAACGTCCGCACGAAGCCAAAGCAATTTTCAAAATGGCTGCATCGGGAAAGATCAGACAACATATGATAAATTGTGTTTATGGTGTAAGTTTAGATATTTATTTTGTTTGTTTAAGCTTGGAATTCGAATTCATGTCACTGGGGAATAACATTTTAAAACATCTCACTATAGTCTAGAAAATGTATTTAGGGCAAATATTGCAGATTTATGCTTTCGGCGTGTTGTCGACAATGTATATATTTATTCGTATTATGAATTTTCCTTAAATGCAATATGTATTATAATATTATGAATTATCAATGTACTCTCAATATGTGTTTTATAGTAAGGATTATCAATACAACTCTTCTTTTTGTTTAAATATTTAAAAGAGGTGCAAATAACAGTTAATAAGTTAGAGTTTAATGCAAACATTTTTGTACCTAAAAAGTATAATCAAACAATAAATATAATCGCATTTTTCCAATGTATAATAATGGACTAACACGAATATTTCTCTTTGCGGAAAAACATTCGCAGCTGGAGTTTTCAAAGCTGCATGAAAACATAAATCTGAATGATTATTCTGAACAGTGAGTGTGTATATCTAGGGCAAACACATTTCTACATAAGCTGCGATAAAAAGAGTTACGCATGAACAGTTAAGATGTACCCGTTGAACCACTCTTTGTTTACAACATTCTTTGTGTGTAACTTTAATACAAAAACAGCCTAAAGGTCTAGAAAAGAACACAGTCAAATGTTGAACACACATCCAGATAAAAACTTGGGATTAAACTCAAATTCCGTGAACGAAATACATCAATCCTGAAAATCTCGTATAAGCCAGATGCCACCTTCTCACCATTGTCATTGTACATCAAGCTCTGGAAGAATGGTTTTCTAATATTTTTCCAAAACATAAAATGTTGCATTTCTTATTTTCACATTTCAATAACGATTCTAGCACCCTACCGTTAAAAGGCTCTCGTGTTACACTTTCCAGAGTTTTTCATGTTTCTTTTCTCTAAGAAAATTTCGTTCCAATATTTTTTCAGAGAATGGGCACGACAGCGGAGAAAGCGTAGTGTTATCGAAGAATATTTATTTCAGGTAAAATACACGTAGGAAATGAATTGAGAAGTATCTATACCTCGAATGAAAGGCATCTATCAAAGCAACAGTTTACTTCATTTTGTGCTTCAAGTTGAAAGATGCATAAAAATGTTTCATTAGTTCCATCAGGAAAGCTACTTAGAACCTTTGAATAAGAGAGTTTTTTAGTGTAGGCATAAAACAACGGCAGAAAAAATATTCCTGGTTAAAAAATATTAATATTGGTTTGACGAAAATATAATTGATTGTCGTTTTGGTAAAGTTAATTTATATTGTAATAATTTAAAGCATTTTGTATTTATGAATCTTTGACTACTAAAATTATATGAATAAAAATAAAAATAAAATATTTAAATTTGTTTTAAAGAAGACGTATACATTTTTTTCATTAGTTCCATTTGGAAAGCTACTTAAAATATTTATCTTGTATACTAGAGTTTCTTTAGGGTAAACTTAAACTACTGGGAATAATAACCTTAATTTTTTCCAAACACTAAAATAAGAGATTTGGTGAAATAATCACTTGTATTTCTATTTTTAAACTAAAGTAAAACTGTTCTGAAAAACCTGGAATATCATCATCTATTGCTTGAAAAGTACGTAAGAAGTATTCAGAATAATGAAATAATACTGAGACGCTATCATCATTTATGATCCATGAAACCAATCCTCTAAGCACAAAATTCAATAGAACATGCGCACATAAATTTTTTGTCTATTTTGTTGAGAGTAGAAACAGTCGTTCAGCATTCCATTGAAATGGTTGTAGTTTTAGAGAGTTATGTCAAAATATATTACAGACAAACTGAAAAATGCGAAAAGTGTGCTTTGTTAAATACGAGTACATCCATTCGTAAGTGAAATCAATTGCAAAAACCAAAATAAGACTAAATTTATTCTCACCAAATATACTAAACGTACTACATCTAAGTAATTTTTAATAGAATTTACTGAGGTAGTTTTTGTAAAGTGAATACTAAAACGAAAAATGCTTTGTTTAGGAATAAATACACTAAATTGCAAATATAACCTCAATTTTAAAACATTGATGGGAGTAAAAAATAGACATAAAGTGCAAAATAGACTATTGAAACGAAGGTATTCTTGCCGAGTGTAAAATTTTAAAAATAAAATGCGTGCTTAATGTGAATAAATATTTTTATTAAAATCATTGGGAAAATATCATTTAAGATTAAAAATCTAATCGTGATAACAACCATACGAATAATGATCTCTTTTCAAAACATTTTGAATACAAACACCTGTGAAACGAGGTTTTATTAACGAATAGAAAAAAGTAAAACTACTAAATAAAAATAAAAATAATGTATTTATGACAAATACTTATAATAATATGTGTATGATCAAAATACTTATAATAATATACTTGTACTTAGGATCAAAATACTTATAATAATATACTTATACTTATGATCAAAATACTTATAATAACATACCTATACTTACGATCAAAATACTTATACTTATAATAATAATATACTAATACTTATGAACAAAATACTTATGATCATTGAAGTTTTATTATTTTGTGATATACTTACTAAAAATTATCTTTTATATATAATTTTGTTTACCATTTCACAAAAAAGTACTAATTCCAATGTTTCATGGGTTCAAATGGAAAATTGGTTATTTAACCCGTTTTGGTAAAATACATAACTGCGAAAGTTCGGTAAATTAAGAGTTAACCAATCCATATTTCACAATAATTATTTGATATTAGAAGTCCTGCATTCTTTCGACCTTATTTAGTCCTTATCAATGTGAGCTACCAGTTATTGTAAAAAGTATTTTTATTCAATAGAAACTCATTAGATGGATTTACAAAACATACAAACGATATTTTACTGCAGCTTCCCAAATGTTCTGACACGATAAAAATTAGGGATTCCATAAAATGTAGTTTATCCTTTGATTGACGACATTTGGCTTAATATAACTGACGTTCATAATTAACTATCATATATCAATTCGGAATTAATTGTTTGGAATTTTTATTGGACATCGCTGAAATCATTAGAAAAACAGAAAATAAGTCAAGTGACATCATGTTTGGAGCACATACAGGAAATACCCCGGAAAAAACATTACCACCACCAACATATATTTTACAGAAAAATCTTTACATATTACGAGAGTAGGAACATTTCGGTAAAGAAGGCCCGTTATATATTATGTTCATGATACTTTTATGTGGACAAACATTTTTTTTTCGTTCCACCATTTTTTTAGAATATGTTTTCTATTTGAAGTTAGATATCGCCAATGAGCATACTTCTTTTGTTGTGCATGGTACTAAGGACATTTGCAAGTTTGCTGACCAATCGCTGAAACAAAATCAGCCCTGAGCAGCGAATTCCTTGAACTAATTGTTATATTTCATTGAGATACTCTTGTCGATTAATTACATTTACGGAACCTAGTGTTATGCACGATGTTCGTCGGACGATAAAATTATTTTATTCATATGCAATACTAGCCACTGCATGGCCAGCACGGCGTTGCCCGTGACTGTTCTTTTCATGGGATCAGGTATGACCATTGCACGCTAATCCCCGGTGATTGCTACTAATTCCCATTTGGTTTGTTTCGCAACCAAATATTCGTATGGAAATTCGAAGTGTATTGGATAACAACCATCATGGCGTTTGCTGTGGTGTTGGTTTTCTTCGTAATCCAATTATGAATATTGTGAACTAATTGTCAAATGCCGCCAAGTTCGAATTGAAAATAGATCCAATCGACGTGACGTCACAATCCCTTCGAAAATATTAATGTTTAATTGAAAAATTATTTATTAAAAGAAACTCAAACGTATAAGGTATAGGTTGAAATTTTCATTTTTATCTTTAACGATCACTGAGATAGAACAAAAAAGCACTAAGGAACGTCAGTAATAACTTTAATTATTTCTTTTGTTCCACTCGAATTCGTTGCTCAGGAAATCAAAATGAATGAATCTCGAATCAAACGAAAGTCATTCTTCGCAGCGGCAAAATTCGTATAGGAAAATATATAAAAGTTTCGATTAAAAAATTATTAATTTAAAAAAAATCATAATTTTAGGTATCGTTCTGAAATTTTCTGCATATTTCAAATTCGTTGAAATTTTTACTCTATCTTTAACGATCTAGGAGATAGACAAAAAAGAAGAAGTACATAACTCCCGTAAAAACTTTATTTTATTTTTTTTAGTATTCTGACAAATAGTTCCTCCGCAAAATTTAAAAGGAAGCAGAAAAAAATAATTTTAGAATCCGCCATCTTTTTATGGTGTTGCCATTCGAAAGAAAACAATAATAAATAAATTCCATTCAATTCATTTTAAAATGTTCTAGATTGAATTTTAAAGTTCGGTCTTCGTACAAAAATTGTAAAACATTTGGACCACCTGTGTTCCCAAGATCCATTGTTGTAAAAGTGCCATACATTTTTCAGGACTGCCCACACAGGCAGACAGACACTTCCTTTTATAATAGGGGGCTCCGACCCCCGGGGATTGCTACACAATCCCATTTGGTTTGCTTCACAAACCAACACTCCTATCGCAAGTGATTTAACTTTTTTTTTACTACCCTTCTTCTTCTTTCTAATCCCACTGATCTGGATCAGATCAGATCCATGAGTCCCTCCGCCTTCAATCTCCCTAGAACTATACCGGGGCTACGCAGTAGGTCCTCCCGCGATAATGCAATGCATCCTAGCAAATGCTCGGCGGTGGCCTCACTTGTGTTGCACTTTGTACAAGTGGGGAAGATTTTGTTTCCTCGGGAGAACCTTAGAGTCCTAAGGTGTCCAGTTTTGAACCTAGATAAAGCTGTCTGGTCCCGCCTTTCACCACCAAAGCTCAAAGCACCACCAGGGCCAGGGCTACAGTACCAAGGATGGGGCGGCGGAAGTTTCCAAGACGAGTTGACAAGAGCCTCACTTCTGAAGTATATTTCATGGAAAGTCAGAGGCTCAGCAGGACACAGGGGCAGTGATGATCCCTTCTTAGCCAGTTCATCGGCAATGTCGTTATATTTAAGGTCTACATGAGAAGGAATCCATTGAAAATGTATAATGCAGGACTTAGATAACGTGGACTACCCTTAAACCCATGAATGCACCTTGTATATTCTACAATTGTTTCAGAGTACTTTATACTGTATTTCATATTTTTTAAACGCGCCACTTCTGGAGGAGCACTATTTATTTTCTTAGTCGCAGAACGCATAACTACTTGGAACATAGTTGGGGATCCGATACTAAACGCCATTGTAAAATCAAACAAAGATCACCCGGAAAAGGAGAGATTAATTAGATTTTTTATCTTCGATCAGTAAACTCTTTCTATGACCATTCCAATACGCTTGACATCTTAATGAAATTCTCTGAAACAAAAAATAATCACTTGCAAAAAAAATTAATTATTTAGTGCCTAAAGAAATGAAATACCGACTATTCCAAACCTTATAATACTTCATTACTGCACGAGTTTCTGCATAACTAACCTTAAACAAATATTTGCGCAAAATTAAAGGAAGGATTACTTTACCTTATATAGCTTCGATCTCTAAAAAAAAATTATCTCTCAAACAAAACACAAGATTTAAAATGGTTTGTATTGGAAGACGAAAAAACGTAAGGCTTGAAAAACTCATAAAATAAAGGTATCCTTATGAAATTCGACGCTCAGAATTTTTTCCCGTCTCTTTAATAAAAGCTCCTAAGCACCTCAAAATAAAGGAATAAAATGCTTAGTCTCAAGAAATACAATTTAATTGTGCCTTAAAGCTTTATATGTATATAATCATTACTTCTCACCTCTTTTATCTGTGTGGACTTGAGACTCTCAAATACCATTCCTTGTTCCCATAAGTTAGAGTAGTAAAACTGATTTATGCTGAGATCGTTTTTTTCTTTTCTCTCGTAAAAGCAAACTTTATTTACTTTAAAAGTCACGGTCTCATGTTCAGCTGCTCTCAGAAGAATGTGTTGGGTTTCTCGGGTCTGGGAGGAGGTGAGAGGCACGACGCCGTGTAATAATTAACGGCGAAATTTAATTAAAAAATTTGCCGTTGATTCTTTTTCGCCGTAATATTTCGCTCCAAATCGGGCGACATGTGGACTCAATGTGAAGCTGTTGCTCCGAAGGAACCGCGCGGCAGCGTGTTTACCTACTTCATTAAATTGAAACGGCTTTTTTTAATTTTGTGTACTTGTTAACGCTGGATTTCGGTCTCCAGCTCTCTTGTCAACAATGTCCCCAAAGTGATGAAGTTGTTCAAAACGTAAGATAGACCACTCTGAAATTAATTTAACCATAGTTCTTTTGTTTCAGACCCTTTCCTCACGCGAGTATGCTCAACGACATATTTTTAATTTTTATACCAGGAAATCTTGTTTTGAGTGAAAATATCTTTAGAGCGTATTCTCGTATGGCAACAGTTAGGAGCGTAGTTAATTAACGTCGCTCTGGAGCAACACAACCGGCTATTAGAAACGGTATGGCAACGAACCTAATGGGAAAGATCGGCGAACAATACTCGTTGGGTTGGTGTATATGTTTGGAGAGTGGGGTGCCAGCTCAGGTGTTGCTTCGTCATCTGACCGTGGTTCAAAAATTACGAGGTGTTGTCTTTCCCTTAAGAGACTGATCCTGGACCGTCGTCAATAGCCCGTTGTATTGCTCTAGTACGAGATTAACTAAAATTACCATTACCGAGAACAATACTACGTAATTTTGTACGACGTTCACATGACGTCACACCTAAACTGTCACCCCTCTCCAAATTTCCACACCACGCCAACGTGAAAGCGGTTGAGGAAACGACAGATTTAACATGCATCAGCCCCAGTGTACAGGACGGGTTTTGGATGGATCTAGTTTAAAATTCGCAATCCACCTGTTGCTAATGCGTCACTGTTCCAACTGGGCTACCGTTGCCTCGTCTGGATGTTGCTGAAGTGACACAATAATCAGCAGTTACATCGGTCGTGACCTCAAATTTACTCATTTTGGAGTGGTGTGAAATTTTGGATAGTGGAGTGCCTGTTCACGGGTTGACCTCGTCAACTTACCGTGTTTCAAAATTACGTGGTGATATCCTCGGATATTTACATTGGGGATTGATCTCGGACAGTCACCAATTGCCGTTCTGTTGAACCAGTACGACGTTAATTTATTACCAATATTATAAGCTGCCAATGATTATTTTCAAGTGTTCTGTAATCATAACCCAGAAGATTTATAGCCTTTGTAAGTTAACAAAGGAAAAAAATGTCATCCAATTTTATCTCAGTTTTGAAATTGGTATCATATTTGTCGCCGATAGCTATAGGGGTTAAACTGTAGTATGTGCAACTTGTCATAATAGAAAAACATGTTAATTGAGAATTGAAAAGTATGCATAGATTTGAAACTTTACCAAACCATGTCTGGACTTTTAAGGGGTTAGAAACCTTTTAAATGTCCAAATATGCAACAAAAAAAATCACTACATTTCGAATCTTAATATCTCCATGAATAAATTATTTACATAAATGAAATTTTGTATGCAGATTTAAACTACCTTTATCTTTTGTAAACTATGTTTTTTTTTAATTTCTACCCCTTAAATATATTGTAAACTGGACCAAAATGAAATGCATCGTGTTTGTTGTTAGAATATTATATGATGTATTGCGCGCAATATATTCTGGGCAAAATAATTATTATTCTGAGCTGAATTTTTTTTTATACTTAAAAATATATAGTATAATTACAGTGGCGAACTCTTGTATATTTTTTTTAATTTCTTGCAAAAATTTTTTAATAAAAAAAAAAAAACTTAACTGTTTTCTTTTTTTCAACACAAATTTTTTTTTTTTCAAAAACTTTCAACAGGATAGACAAAATTTGGTCATTTTAAACATATATATGGTTTATATAATTAATTAAAATTTAATGGAATTCTAACCAACCATTCCAGAGAAATCTTGTGCGCAAGTGGTAAAATCACAGTTTTGAGATATCGTCGTTTAAAAACAATTCGCTTGTGAAATTCTTTCGCAGTAAAGGAAGGAAACAAATGAAACTAAAAATAGAAGTAAAGTACCCTTTTCCCAGATAAAAAATAAAATTAATAAAACAATGTACATGGATACTTTAGCAATATAGAGCGTAGTCAAAATACATTTTTGTGATCGCTGATATCGACGAAGTACAAAATGTAAACAAACCATCTGGCTCTAAATGTTTGATTAAGGGCTTCACTCGTTTGACCATAACTTTCGTTCTAGAGTGAAATTTTACACCAGGTTAGTTTTAAAACGTTGCTAAGAAACAGAGCATTAAAATGAGATCATAATAATTTTTTTGATTTTTTTGAAAATTTAAAAGGTTCCTAATCCCTTAAGCGAGATTCAAATTCGATGATTTGACACAACAAACGTATCTTATACAATGCAACAATTCGGTAGTGAATTTTAAAGAGCACTTTTTCACTTTCGAGATTTTTATATGGCATGATGATATAGGTAATTTTATTCCTTAGTATCCAAATTCCTTGAATTCTACAGAATTATAATATTAACTTCAAACTTGTGGGTTGAAATACAAAATTATCTACTTGCTTCGTTCGGAAGTGTTGGTGAGTCAAAGTATAATCAATATTACTCAAATTTAAGGAGACATTATGCTCATTATCCCAAATCCAGTTCATTCAACTACATCCCTAATTATTGCTAGATCATGTTCTAAGTGTAACTTCCTCTCGAATATACTTCAACTTTCCTCCAGAGCTTAAATCAAAAGAGAAATTAATTGTTCCCTAAGTTGGAGGTGAAGTTCCAGAACTAACATATAGATAAGCACTGTAGCTGTTATAAACTGTAAAAACTAATCAGAAAGTTAATACTTACTAGATACCTAAAAGATTACAGACAATTTTCATTCCGATTAAAATGTCTCAGTATCTAATCGTTTCGATATAAATTAATTCTATTTATTAAGTTTCATGCGGGTATTGTTTTCTTGCATATCTCCATTCTCTCTCTCTCTCTCTCTCTCTCTCTGTTCTTGAAAAACAAATTCTTTCATCTCTAGCTGGAAAGGAAAGATTGGATGTGCTGTGAAAATTTATGCCAAATCATTTCTTATTCATATCAGAGTTAAATATGCGTCTATTGCAATATACTTTAACTGCCACGCCTAATATGAGATGGAAATAGTTTATTTAAAGTTATTCGGCTCTTCTATACTCGTATTTCATACGGGATGAATATTAAAGACACTTTAAATTTCAAACCCGGTGAAATATTGGTGAACATTATTTCATAGTTAATCGTATAATATAGTAGTAACAATACATAACAAACTTTTCTGGATTCGAATTTCAGCCAGGGAACGGATGTTCACAGCATTTCAAAATGCATTTTAATCCGAAGATTCCTATCTAATTGGCCCCTTTGTAGCTAAACATAACAGTAAAGTGACAAGCCAAACTAAACATTCAGTCAATAAACAAATAATTAAATGTCAACATTTCAAACACAGAGATAATGCAGATAATTTCTTACTTTGGGGTTTTAATTCAACCCCAAAACAAGAAATTGCCCCCAAACAAGTTTATAAACAAGATATAACTAATATAAATACATGCCTAGGTGTTCTAATCAATCTTGAAATTCACCTTTTCGGTATGCGTGGCTAGAAAAATCCTGATCTAACCCTCTAACCCTGATTAATCCCCAAATTCATCGCCAACCGAATCAGATTAGTAGTATAAACTTCATGAGGCCAAATACTACCCGGGTTTGTAGATAGTGAATTTTTGCTGTGAAGTCTTTTATATTTGAATACTTAGGATAAATATTTAATAATTCCGTACTTTGTTAACCGAATACTTTAGTATCGAAGTACTGTAGAATTCGATTACTTAGGTATAATAATACTTAGGTATTCGAGTATTTTTGTATGCGATTATTTTGTTATTCGAACAATATGGTATACAAGTAATTTCACAGTCAATAACTTATTTATACGAAATCTTTGAATGAATAATACTGTATTAGTATATGTGAAAGAATCGAGTACAAAGAGTACTTTTAGGTATTGAGTACAAGACTACATTTGTATTCGAATACTCCAATCTACTATTTAGCCATTGAGTGTATTGTGTGATAAAAGTAGTAGTACACCACTCAGTAATTTTATATGGTTGATAAGGTTTTAGTTAGATAAATTTAAGTTTATTAGGGTTAAGTTTTTTAAGTTTATTAAGTTAGTTAAGGTTTTAGTTTATTAGACTCTTTCGAAACCACGCGACTCAATTGGATACCCTGCAAAACCGGAATATAACTTTTTTCGAAGCATAGTAAAAACACGAGTATGTAGGTCTTTGTGAAAAGCTGCTGTATCGGCCTTGACGAGGCCAAGAAACTCTAAGCTTCCACCATGCATCCGATTCATGATTTTAAAATATATATAGTTATATATCCTATCGGATGTATACAAAGAATGAGGACAAGTATGAATACAAAGGAAAAATATGGAAGTTTTATATTGTGAAAATGGCACGATGTCCGTATCAAAGACTTATGGACCCTTCTTTTTTTGCAGTGAAAACAATCACTAGCTGTACCTTGTTGGATATGTTGAAAATGTGGCTTTCCACCCAGGAAGATCTCTCCAACTTGATTTTCCAACAAGATGGGACACCACCCCACTGGATTACAGAGGTCCGTCGTTTCCTTAACACTGAGCTACCTCGCAGTTGGATCGGTCGCAGTGAACCAGATGACTTGATGTTACACAACTGGCCACCTAGGTTACCTGATATGAGATGGCATGCGATTTATTCCTTTGGGGGTTTGTAAAAAATAAAGTGTATGTGCCACCGTTACCCACAAATTTATGTGAACTTGAACAACAGATTTCTGCTGCTATACAATCAATTACCACTGCCACTTTACAACGTGTTTGGCAGGAATTTATATACCGTCTTGACATTATACGTGTAACTAAAGGAAGTTATATCGAACACTTGTAAAAGATCTTACATATTTTCCCTTTGTATTCATGTATTACTTGTCATTCTGTGTCGTTTATTTATGAAAATACAGCATTTTGAAATCGGATGATTCATTTTGAAAAACCCTGCATATAAACTTTCTTGCATTTCATATATTTGCATTTTTCGTTGATAGATACATCCTTCTTTTCGCTTAACCAATTAAACCTAAGAAACGCCGTGTAATTCTGCTAGTATTTATTACATTTTTTGCCTCTGCCAAAAAATAGGTATCATTTTGATTAATTTATCAAAACCAATGATAGCATATTTTTTGAGCTTTTCAAAAAATCTTTTTAAAACATCCTATTTATACTTTGTAGTAAAAAAAATAAAGCTACATTTATTTGTATATGTATTAATTAAAATTATCATGAAATTCAATAACGTAACTAAAAACCCATGTCAAAAGTTCATTACTAAACCATTGAAATGAAATAAATGTTACACAATTAAAAAACTTCTTCTCCATTCATAAGGTACAGTGATTGTTTTACGGCACATCTGTTGAAAATCGCTGCTCTAACCACTTGACTACTAAAGCAGTAAAACCCCACACTCGAAAAATAGAAACGTACCTGTAAGTATAGCACCATCTTGCACAACAGACTCCCAAAGAACCACGTTTCCGTGACGTCCCACAAGACGGACGGTGGCAAGCAGCAGAGGATGACCAGGAAGTCAGCAACAGCTAGGTTCACGATGAAGTAGTTGGTCACGGTCCTCATGGAGTGGTTTCTGTAGACCGATATGCACACCAGAGCGTTGCCGATTAAACCCACGAAGAACACTGTGATGTGGAACGCTATCAAAAGCCACTCGTAGGTGCTGGGGAATATGTAAGCTTCGATCATCTCGATGTAGTCTTCGTCCGGAACGCAGTACTCATTGGTGCACACCACGCTGGAATTGACCGGACTCGCATTGCGCTGTCCAGTCCCCTGTTGGTGTTGGGGTTCCGGGGACATGTAGACCACGTTTGGGTTGTAGTCACTGTCACCGTGCATGATTGCTCAATTGGTTCCAACTCTTTTTGATAAATCTGTCTTAAATCCCAAATTTTCAAATGTGTGAATTGATCTGCATAATCATTATGACAACTGCTTGGAATTAGCCCTTCTAGTATTATTTACACATCAAATATTATTTTTGATTTCGTTTGTCATTCAATGTTTCCTACAAAAGCCATCAATTTTCTCCAAAGGTAGATAACTTTTATACTTGAAATCAATAATTTCGTATGTGTTGAGCAAATATTTCGTTTACTTCTGCTTATAAAGTTGGTGAAATATTCGTCCTTTCGTTTTTATATCAAACTAAGTTTATGAAGAGTTCACTTTAAGATATATTTTCAAACTTACGGTTCTGCAAATATTGCTGTCTATAATATTATGTAACAACTGTCTTCGGTAGGTAATTAGAAAATATAAATTCTCTTAAAGCATAGTGTCATCCCCCTCCAAACACAGCAAAAATCCGCATTAAAACTTTCTCGTAAGCTATTCTGGTTGCATAAAAAAATCACTAGCATTTATTTTGACGTTGAAAAAATTCGTTTATTTTGCAAACCAATGCCACCAAATTAGACTTGTTTATGAGTCGTAATGCTTACACATTAATGACCTCTTTTTTAATAAGTTCATGTCAAAGAGGCAATTTAGATTAGAATATTTTTTGTCCAGAATAAAACAGTTTAAGTTAGTAGTAAATGCCTTAATTTATGTTTTTTATCTAAAAATTTACAAATTAATATCTTTGTTTTTGCGTGATTATAGTAACTTTTTTTTAACGTGGAAGCTTTGTTTTAGTCATTTCAGTTTTTATATCATTCGGCATATTAGCAACAGTTAGTTCATGCTCAGCTTCTAGCATAAGCGTGGGGATACTTTTTAATGATGAACTCATTAGAGATGTTATTTTTTAACTCATCGCATTTAAAAAATTCCATCGCATCCATCAATTAGAAATGTCTTTAATGCAATGCTGGTCATTTTTAGCTTCTGTGAGGAAAACAAATGTTCTGTATTTTTTCAACTTATTTGAATACCTTTTCTGTTCGTTCAGCAAAATTCTTGAAATCTGAAAGGGAGAAAAAAAAACAGAACACATCAGAACAAACTAAAAAAGAAAGCAAATTGATTTAAATGATTTTTTTATTTATTTAATAAAGTGTTCTGCTATCACGAATCCTTAACATATGAATAAATTGATCAAATAATAAATATCAAAATTTATATAAATTGTAAATAAAAAAGTTCAAGGTGCTTATCAAGCTTCACATTCTGACTGAAAAGCTTTCAGAACGTAACAAATCATTCGTCAAATTAGAAGTGTAATCATCATTTGAAATAGTGCAGTTGTTTTTCAATCAAAACTGGCCCATATGCTTTAAAACATAGAATATTTGTTTGGTAAGTTGACATTTAACCCTAGGGATTTCGGCGAGATATCTCATCAATAAATATATGAACAATTTTTATATTTTATAACGACATATCTCATCATCAGAATCATGCCGACTTTTTTTATGATGACAAGATCAAGACGTCATCAGTTTTCCCTAAGGACGAGCCTGTCGCTCTTCAAGATCTGGTCAGTTTTGCTATTGACGACTCGTCTAGACAACCACCAGGACGATTAAGCTACGGTTTTTTTGGACGAGTCTACACGTTATATTAGAAACAGATTAACCGTAAACAATGTGTTCTTACAATTTCTGTCTCCGAGCTTATCGTTCGGCAATAGAATCTACAGCAAAGATTTAGAGCTATTGTAAAATAATCCCCAGCTATGGTTGCCACATATGATTTTGAGTATGGAAGTCCTTTCCCTCGGAAAGCTTACCACCGTTCCACAGATGGATTTCCCCAAAGCCACCAGCCTACTCTTCGGATCCGAACTATAATTTAAAGTTTAAGCTGAAATAGCACTTCACAAGAAACAAATATATAGCTCCATTCCATGCACTCTCTTGTCGATTGAACCAGATTTTAGTTAATTGTCACGGTGTTTAAAGAACATCCGGAAATGGTAAACGCAATTGAAAAGACATTTTATTTACATTAAACTCGCATGTGAATGCATTTGTTCTCTAGTCAATTGAGTCCTTTTCTAGTTGTGACGAAGATGTTTTGATCGATTAGTACATTACAAAGAGAACATATCCGTAATTACTTTGCAGTTATCTGAGCGTAACTATACATCATGTACATACCTTTCCTTGAGATAATTGAGTTAATGTTCTAGTTAAGAGCAATCATCCCACAAAGCACATCTAAACTCGAACCTATCAGAAGTACTTCAAAAGATTTTCAGAATTCTTTTAAATTTCGATTTTCGTGAGACTACTCTGAAATAAAGCAAATTATGTAAAACGTAGGTATTGCTCTAGAATTTCCATTTGTAAAATTATGGGAAGACAAAGGCACGTATTACGATGAACTGATTATAGATTCCTGAATTCATGTCCCCATCTAGGTTTTTGTGTGTAGCACTTAGTCAATTAGACATTAATTAGGCAGAAGTGAATGTGTTGAAGGATTCGATTCTGTATCGCATTTCGAACCATGATCATATGGAATTTAAATAGAGGAATCTCTTTGAATATTAAGCAGTGAATTTAATACCTTTCATTTAATTCGAAGCTAAAATTCTCCGAATGAATGAACTGTGAATTTGAATACTTATGCAAGTTCAAAGGGAGAACACATGACGTAATGTTAAAATGGTTGTTGGTTAGTTTGGGATGTTCAATGGTGCAGGGCGAATTTTGTCTAAGTGATGTACAGGTGGAGGACCAAATATTACGAACACCTGTAAAATAATTTAAAATCTTTATTAATAGGGGGTTGGACCACCCTTTGACTTAAGTACAGATTTAATGCGACGTGGGATAGATGCATAAAGGTCATGGACAATATTTAAAGGAATATTAAGCTATTCCTCTTGCAGAACGGTCTCTAATTCCAAAAGTCTGGACGGAGGTGGAAATCGAGAACGAAGTTTGGACTCCAAATATTCCCATAATTATTCAATAATATTCAAGTCCGGAGACTGAGGAGGCCAGGCGAGATGTTCAACTTCATCGTCATGCTCTTCGAACCATTCTTGAACACACCTAGCAGTGTGGATAGGGGCGTTGTCTTCTTGAAAAAGCGGTCGCTCTCCAGGGAATACAGTCTGGACATGATCCCATAGTATCCTTATATATTGATTGGATGTGATCCTCCCATGCAGAATAACAAGTGGCCCAAGATCGCGCCAAGGTATCGCATCCCATACCATAATGGAGCCACCCCAATGCTTCACAGTCGGCAAGAGGCATTCAGGATTAAACGCTTCTGTGGGCGTTCTAAAGACAGAAACGCGTCCGGTCGTCTGAAATAGGGTGAATGACGATTCATTTGACCATATTACCTGTTGCCACTGCTGTGGGGACCAGTTTTTGTGATCTCTGCACCATTGACGTAGCTTGAAAGCATTAGTTGCTGTCACCAAGAGTTTACGAAATGCCACTCTGCCATAAATGTTCGCAGCATGAAGTTCCCTTTTCGACAGTTTTTGTTGAAACGGGGTCGTGGATATGACTGTTCATTTCGGATGTTATATCGGATAACGATTGCTTGTGCTTTCAGGCTATTATGCGCTTCAAGACCCGTCTATCCCTATCAGCAAGCTTTGACTTTCGGCCACTGTTGTGCTTTGAAGACGTCGTCTTACCCTCTTTCGTGTACGCTGTCATAACGGCTGATACCGTACTCCTTTCAAACCCCAAAAGGTTTCCTGTTTCCGTAACCAATGCTCCATATAAACGCGCTCCAACAATCATTCCTCTTTGGAACTCTGACAGGTCTGACATTTCAATTTATCACAAACAGTTCGATAGACGCATGCAACGTAGGCGACTGCTGTTGAGAGACTGATACCTTCCTCTTCACGCCCACTAGGTGGCAGACTTCTGTTGCAGGTGGCGCGGCTGTACGACAGGTGTGAAATACGTCATACTTTTTCACAGGTGTTCGTATTATTTTGTTCTCCATCAGTACAGGCATATAACATGAAAGCATTACTGACACAAAACAGACTAAATACACCGCATCTTCATCAAACCTGCATTGCCTACAACTCGTAAGATGATAGCGCAGTGGACATACCCACTGACTCACGACTGCCCTAATGCTAATAAGGAGGTCAAATCTTACATCTCTACGACAGCATTCCATGCTGCTGCTAAACAAGGCAATTCTAAAACCAAAAGGCACAAAGTTCGTAAAAAGGGTTGGTTGATTGTTTTGAGAATTTATGACGCAAGGGCCATATATAGCCATGCTGCCCCAGATAGAAGACATAGAATAGCAAATAATGGACACACAGGCGCAACGAAGGTTTTTACTGACGTAGAAGAGAAAAATACACCCAAGGATGAATGCATCTGATCGGCACCTGAATCTGTGTTGCCCACAACTCGAAGGCTGTTAGTGCCGTGAGAATACCAACTGAGGCAAGACGGGCTCCGTAAGTAAAGAGGTAACTTATTATTGGGAAGTACGATTGACAGACTGTCGAAGGTTGTGCAGCTTGATTCAGGGACTGATCAGAATTTAATCCATTCTCTAAATAAAACATTGGAAGAACGATAATTGGTTCCAATCAGAACAGTGTTCAAAGGTTCGGCGGCATGTAAATTCGGTTTGGCTGCCATCTCAAATGTTCGTGGGTTGTCTGTATTCCTTATATGTTAATTACATAATAGCTCCTTTGCAAATGAGTTTTTAACCAGCAAAAACACATCTCTTGTAATATTAAAAAATTCTGCAACAACTGAAGCGTTCTTTTGAATATCTCCACTGGTTTTCAAAATTAAGAGAATTTGGGTATTTTGTCGTATTTCTAGAAAATTACTGAACGAAAGGTAAAGCTTATGCTTCCAAAAAAGATGCAAATCTTTAGCGTCGAAGCGAATACGTGCGTATGGTCGGTGCATCTAGCGCCCGTGCTTTTCGTGCTTTTTTACCTCGCACATTTCGGCGAATCTCGAGGTGTGTTTTTCTTTTGAAGAATCCAAAGAAATTCAAAATCAAACAGTAAAAATGAGTAACTACCAACGTCTGGATAATGGAATGAGGTGGCGAATCGTAGGGAGACTGAAAGCAGGAGAGTCCAAGAGCAGATAGCTAGTGACTTGAATGTAACGCCCAGTCTTGTGTACAACTTATGAAACAGTTTAAGGATACTGGATCCTCATAGAGAAAGCCTGAGCAAGGTTGTCCAAGAACCACGACGGTCAATGATAAAGATCGATATTTAACCCTTACAGCGAGGCGTAACAGGAGTGCAACAGCTTCTCAGCTCTCTCATGACTTTCATGCGGCCACTAGAAGCCGAGTTTCAAGGGTTTACTATTTCCAGAAGGCTTCATGAGAAAAGTCTGTTTGCGAGAAGACCTGTTATTAGCATCGCGCTCACTTCTGCGCACAAGAGTGCCCATTTAGCATGGTGCAGAACATGTTCTTCGGACCAGAGATCAATGGGGAGACCGTTCTATTTACTGATGAGTCCCGGGTCTGAGTAGTCACTTATTCTTGACGAATGTTCGGCTGGAGAGAACCAGGGATCCGCAACCTGTCCTCCAGCATCCAATAAAGAGACAATTATGGCAGCAGAGTTTTGATGGTTTCTGCAGGCACCAGGTTGGAGAGTTTCACAGACCTTCATGTCTTTGTTTGACGCTCTGTGACTGCTGTGAGGTATAGGAATGAAATCTTGGAGCCCTATGTTTGCTTTTTCAGGAATGTAGTTGGCTTTGATTTCATTTTTAAGGACTACAACGTTCGTCCACATAAGGCTCATCTGTATGAAAAATATCTGGAAAGTAAGGATATTCGCCGATTGAACAGCCAGATCTCCAGCCCTAAACCCTATAGAGCGTATCTGGGATACTCTTGGGATGGCAATTGAAACTCGGTTTTCCCATCCAGAACTTGAAAAACTTTACTGGAGTCTGGAACCGACTGACACAGTAATTCATAAACTGTCCTTTTTAGTGTAAATTCACGTATTGTGAGAGCTGTATAACTGTTATATAAGAGGTTACCATATTCCCTATAAAATTAATTTTTGTGCAGATATTGTAATCACTGTTTTAGACCTTCCTGTGCTCATGAGTCTTACGCACCATCATGCATTTGTACCATAACTGCCGTATAGTTATTTATTTATATTATTTCAGCCTATGTACCTAACTAATTTCATTTAAATATGTCCAGTAGTTCTGGAGGTAATCCCCCATAAGGGAAAATTTTCTCTTAATTTTCAAAACAAGTGTCTATGCGTCTGTATTCAAATTTTTCAAAACTGATATTTTAAGGGGAAAATGGTCTTTGTAGTATTAAAGATCGATATTTACAATTTGTTCAAACGAAAACCACTAGATGGTGCTATGGGTATGGATTTAATACCATGAAATAGTGCATCCGGGTGTGGAACAACGGTCTGTGACGTAATACATGCTTCCCGTTACTGCCATTCGGTGAATGGAATAACGGTTCATGGGATGATACCCAAGTAAAATCAACATCAAAAGTGTGGAGTGTTTTTAATTCATGTTCAATTTGTGATATGTAACGAATCTTTTTTCTGCAGCGTTCTTAATTTTTCATTGATCACATACACTCTATAACAAAAAAAATGACGCACCAAGAAGGAGCTGTCCGATAGCTATAAAAAATTGGTGGATGAGAAGAACATACACAGAAATACAAACGATTAAAATTTCAGAACTATTGAATGATTTATTTCAGAGTTTGACCGTTACAAAGGGAGGAAGTCAATAAGGCGTTGGTCCACCTCTGGCCGGATTGCAAGCTGTCCCCTAGCGTGGTATAGGCTGAAAAAGTGCCCGGATGGTGCCATGTGGTATTTCTTACCAAATTGTCTCCAACTGTCGGGCTAAATAGTCAACATTCAGGGATGGTTGCAATCGCCTTCCAGTAACGTCTCAAATATGCTCTATAGGAGAGAGATCAGGAGACCTAGCTGGCCCAGGAAGTGTTGGGATACCTTGACGACAATATATATATATATATATATATATATTTATATATAAGGTATCAAGGTATATATATATATATATACGTATAGGTACCTATATATATATATATATATATATATATATATATATATATATATATATATATATATAGGTCAAGGTATCCCAACACTTCCTGGGCCAGCTAGGTCTCCTGATCTCTCTCCTATAGAGCATATTTGAGACGTTACTGGAAGGCGATTGCAACCATCCCTAGGGGACAGCTTGCATTCCGGCCAGAGGTGGACCAACGCCTTATTGACTTCCTCCCTTTGTAACGGTCAAACTCTGAAATAAATCATTCAATAGTTCTGAAATTTTAATCGTTTGTATTTCTGTGTATGTTCTTCTCATCCACCAATTTTTTATAGCTATCGGACAGCTCCTTCTTGGTGCGTCATTTTTTTTTTATTATAGAGTGTATGTGATCAATGAAAAATTAAGAACGCTGCAGAAAAAAGATTCGTTACATATCACAAATTGAACATGAATTAAAAACACTCCACACTTTTGATGTTGATTTTACGTGGGTATCATCCCATGAACTGTTATTCCATTCACCGAATGGCAGTAACGGGAAGCATGTATTACGTCAGATACATGTATTACGTGGTTTTTACGAGATATATCATCCTAACTAACTAACACCAACACACACTCCCGTGCCTAGTGTCGTGAGACACTGTACCAGTTTAAATAAGCGTGGTTGGATGAGTAGAGCAAGCCACCAAGGTGACATGTCTACTTAGAATGTTAGAGCACATTATATTACATTTATACATCCTTACATCTATACAGTATATACATTAAATCAATATATTAGGTTACATTATAAATATATATATATATATATATGCAGCATTCAAGGTGAGAAAAAATTTCGGTTTTCTTAGTCTCTTAGGATAATTAAGTCCTGATGATTTTCAATGAATCTCACCATGTTAATAATTTTAACCCTCGAGCCCTTGTTGCATGCAATGTTAAGAGATACCTCATCCATCAAGATTTGACCAACTTTGCTATTGACGAGATATCTCGTTATCTACATATTGTCACTTTCTTATGATGACGAGATCAAATTCTGGCAGTTTTATTTTAATGACATTTGTCTTCCATCAAGATCTGGTCAGTTTTCTTCTAACGACTCGATATATAGTCAAGACAGGCACAAGGTGGATCAAGGGAAAATTTTAATTTATAAACATTGAAGCGAATAGCTTCGAAGCAGAGCAATAGATTTCAATTACAAAGGTATGGTATAACTTAATCATCGATATTCGAAACGAAATGGCATGCTGCATTTTTCATAGATTGTTACAGTTAGAAATTGTATTCTTAAAATTTCAACATGAATGTGTTAGAGAAATCGAATATTTCTTACACTTAAATTATCTACCATGTCAATAGTTTGAAAATGAATGTCGTATATTTTGAATTGCATACCTTACAGAGGCACCCCGAATTCAATTTTCTTCTTAATTAAATACAACTAAATTTTTAATTTAGATAGATACATACATTATTTATTTCCTTTGTATTATACTTTCAAATATAAATATTCCTTCTCTTCGTATTCAAACTTCTAACTAGGTTTCGCATTTATTGTAAGATTTTGAATTAATAATCTGTTATTTGCAAATTTTCTGTATAACAAATGCATCTACACGTGTGAGTGGTGCAGCAAGACAAATAATCAATCCACCTTCCTATGTGGTAAAGCATAGCACCTGCTTAAAGAAAAGTTCACATGAAAAACCAAGAGCTATTTTGGTTTCTTCTGGGGAAATTTTTCTACATCATAACGCTCTTATGAATGCTGAATAACATCAGTTTACTTCTAAAAGTAAAAAGTACTGAAGCGTGAAAAGAGCACCATATGTTGAAGGATTCTTTTAGGGAAAAAAAATTACTTCTTCGTGTATCGTTAATAAGCCCGGATGTTTTTGCTGAGAAGTGCTGTATGTGTGAAATATCGAAAACGTACATTCAACGAAAACAAGAAAAAATCGTTGGGTTTTGGAAATTTATTTTCGTGGCTGTGACTGTTTTAAATTCATTCCCTTTTATTGTGATATTCTTTTTTCGAACAATGTATATTTATCAACAAAATCCACAAACCTTTTTATGCTGATTATTGCACTTAAAACGTAAGTAATTACCACGAATCATTAAACATATCAATATCACATTTTTTTTATGTTCATCATATAAAGTTACAGCTATGCATTTACAGTATTCATTATATACAGATTTCCAATCAAAGGAATTTTATTTGTTCCATAAGTATGATTGAATCAATAATCGAAAATTTCAGCTTTTTCAATGTTGCTAATTTTTATGGAGGTGGTTGGTTACGTTTCATGGAGCAAGGGATATTTCATATAGCCATGTCAAGCAACGACGTCATTCAAATGGACATTCAAACAAAATAGACTTGCTGTGTATTTTTACATTATTTACCATTCTATTTTGCCCCTGCTATGTCTTAAACAATCCCACACCTGGCTCGTCTCAAGTGATAACATTTGTTTCATTAGATATACTTAATAAAATCTCAAATCTAAGTACTTAATAAATAGCTGTCCTTATTTATACCTCCACAACTGACTTGTATTGTATAGATCGATTCAACACAAACACTATTCTACACATATTTATGAACTTCAGAAAGTGATTTTATAGATAGAATAAAATCTATTAAACGATTTTTTAACCCTTGCCAGTTTAACTCGAACACAACTCGGGTGCTGCGAAAGGTCACTTGTATGATTTGACAGTACGCCGCTCGGGCATCTTAGTTTTCTACGGCAATCTAAGGATTTTCTCGGATTTTAAACTTTATTTTCGCTTGTAATGTTTCTAATAGCAGTCCAGTAATGATTGGATTGCAAAAAAACATGAGTACTCGTGTTTTAATATCAGGTTTTACTGCTTTTCGCTTACGCGGGAGAAAAAATTAATTTTGTTTTCACTTGTGTATTGTACCATATGCTGTGAATACAATTTCTTTTGAATTTTGTGCTAAAATAAAAGAGGAACGAGTGACAGTATATAATTCAGATATTGGCTCAGATAATGAATCGGAAATTTCTCTAAATGATTCTGGAAGTTGTGAAAGTTCGTTATCGGGATTATCTAATGATGAGAAACTTTGGAGGAAAATACTCGCATGTGAATTTTAGACTTGACTTAATTGACTGGAATGCAAAACATGAGTACTTGTGTTTTAATATCAGGTTTTACTGCTTTTCGCTTACGCGGGAGAAAAAATTAATTTGGTTTTCACTTGTGTATTGTACCATATGCTGTGAATACAATTTCTTTTGAATTTTGTGCTAAAATAAAAGAGGAACGAGTGACAGTATATAATTCTGATATTGGCTCAGGTAATGAATCGGAAATTCTCTAAATGATTCTGGAAGTTGTGAAAGTTCGTTATCGGGCTTCTCTAGTGATGAGAAACATTGGAGGAAAATACTCGCATGTGAATTTTAAACTTGACTTTGTTGATTGGAATGCAAAACATGAGTACTCGTGTTTTAATATCAGGTTTTACTGCTTTTCGTTTACGCGGGAGAAAAAATTAATTTGGTTTTCACTTGTGTATTGTTTCATATGCTGTGAATACAATTTCTTTTGAATTTTGTGCTAAAATAAAAGAGGAACGAGTGACAGTATATAATTCAGATATTGGCTCAGATAATGAATCGGAAATTTCTCTAAATGATTCTGGAAGTTGTGAAAGTTCGTTATCGGGATTCTCTAATGATGAGAAACTTTGGAGGAAAATACTCGCATGTGAATTTTAGACTTGACTTTGTTGATTGGAATGCAAAACATGAGTACTCGTATTTTAATATCAGGTTTTACTGCTTTTCGTTTACGCGGGAGAAAGAATGAATTTGGTTTTCACTTGTTTATTGTACCATATGCTGTGAATAAAATTTCTTTTGAATTTTGTGCTAAAATAAAAGAGGAACGAGTGACAGTATGTAATTCTGATATTGGCTCAGGTAATGAATCGGAAATTTCTCTAAAGGATTCTGGAAGTTGTGAAAGTTCGTTATCGGACTTTTATAGTGATGAGAAACTTTGGAGGAATCACTCGCATGTGAATTTTAGACTTGACTTAGTTGATAAATCGCCTGATCGAAAGGCATGGAATTGTGAATGACAAAAAGAGGACTACCAGGAACTGTTCCGATTCCCCTACGATTGATTGAAAGACGAAGTGATTCCACCCACCGAAAAGAAACTGAGACCGACGACGCAGTGCTCTGTGTTGTGTTGCTCGAAAAGGAACGAAAGTAGAAAACGGAGGAGAAAAGAAACCAGATATATCCTTGTCCCGATTGTGATATAGGACTCTGCTTATCTCCATGTTTTAAAATTTTTTACACAGAAGCTGAGTTTTGAAATAAAATAAAACTGTAAGCTATTTTCTCACATCCATTTCTGTCAAAAGTTCTTGAAAGTTCTTGTTCGCAAAAGCCAACTTTAAGTAAAAACGCCAATTTTTCGCTATAATTAAAAACTATCATAAATTATTAAATTCAATACTTGTAACAGTTTTGACTGCTGATTTGAATTTATACAATCGATTTGAATGCAAAATTGTTTATCAAAAATGTGCTTATTTTTGGACACAATATGGCAGAAAAAAGAAACTATTAAGGGTTAACCCTTCTTTGCATAATGGTGGAAATTTCCATCATAACATTAAATGCCCAAAAATAATATAAAAGAACAAGTTCACTTTGAGTTGATCGTGTCTGGATACCTTTTTAATGTCCATTGCATAAAAAAAAACATAGCTGTCAAAAATAAGCAAGAGTCACTATCAGTAAAACGAGATTGAAGTTGCCATTCCGTTGTTTGTTGTAGTTGCAATAAACGTATGATTTCGTTTTTAATTTTGTTTTTCAGTTTCTATTGCTAAAAAAGTGAAAATGAGTGGAAGAAAGGTTTGTAACATGTGTTTCTGTTATTTTTAGAGCAATTTCTGAAAATGTTTGCGTTTAATTTAAAAAATACCACATGATACGATCATATTGTTATTTGCTAAATTTATACTATAAATATATACTAAGATTTTTTAAACCATTTTTCCTTTAATTTTGAACATGAATTATATCATCTTGATTTATTTCACCAATAAAGAAAAAAATCATGCAAGGAAGGGTTAAGATTAAAAAAAATAGCTAAATATTAACTTCACCTATTTAAACATGTGCCAATAAAATGTTACCTAGTATAGTAATTGCCAATTACTTACGTGTTTAATCTACCGATATACCTAGATACACATTCAACTCTATTTCCACTAATCGTTCAAGATTTATAGTTGCTTAACCTTAATACAATTAATTCTTTAATACGTAACCATCCAATTTAGAGAGAACTACAAATCTCAGATTAAAAATCATTAAGTATAAATTTCTATAGTATGTATGGGAATATATTTCTCTAAGTAACTAATTAAATGGAAAATCCTAGTCTAATTCAATAGTAGATCCAGTAGAATCACTATATTTTCATTCCTACATCTCATGTAAAACATTTCGTTAGAAGCAAAATGTTCAGACAAATTTTAGTAAACAATATTTTAATCATATTACTGCGATAAATGTTATTTCATAGAATAGGTCTACATGAGAAATCTAGAATCATCAAATTATTGTCTGTATTTACAGTCCAATACGTACATTTTAGAAACAAGTTTTAAAAAATAATAAATTATGTAACTTAGTGCTATTGAGTTATTGTCTCAAAAAATGCATTTTACATTCTTTATAAGCTACGATACTATTCTGCATAAGGTGTAAAAAAATTGAAAAAAATATATATAAATTTAAAAATGAAGGATATTTTATGTGGGTTTTCCATAAATTATTTGATGTTTTAACAAAAGTTAAAAGCGTTATGTATTATCTAGGATTTTCGTAATTTATTACAATGCAAGAGATGAATAGAACAAAATGAATAATGCATTGTAGTTATGTATCAAGTTTTTCAATTCGGTTAGTAAAAAGATTTCAAATTGATAAAAATAATAATAAATTAAACAAAATTTACAAAAATTTTGATTTTAAGAAAAATATAGAATTTTAAGGACAATGTGCTTTTAATGAGTATTGTTAATGACCAATAGAATAAAGTACTTTAAAAACGAAAATAAATGAAAATGTTTGGAGGGGTAATTTACTTAGAAAAAACAAAATGAACTTTTTTATACATAAGAACAAATGAAAAACTGTACTTAATGAGAATAATTATCTATGATTTCATTAAAAAAACTACTTATTCTAAATTGTGGGTTTAAATTCACATTTATATGTTTTCTTTTGTAGATTTCGATAAAACTTTGCACTTTGAAACAAGTTTGCATCTATTTATTAGACATTCAAACCGTCATCAATGTTTTTATTTCTGGAATGAAAATTTAATTTTGATTTTACTTTAAAACTAGCAATTATAACATTTTTATTGATGTTTTATAAAATTCACTATTAAGAAACGAACGCATTCATTTCGATTGAGGATAATTTATGACATTTTATTTAGGTTTGAAAATAATCATAACATTAAAGAAACAAACATTTGTTGACCTATTCATATTTCTCTTTTTAAGTTCATTCTGCCAAATAAATCGAAACATCCCATAACATTAATCAATAACCAAAAAATTGTAAATACAAAACTTTTTTTGGTACCTAACATCCATCGGATTAAAGTTTGGACACCAATGATCGCCAAGTCTTATTTCTGGGCATTAGCATGGTAAGGTGAAACAAGAGGTTATTTGAATTGGTGTCAGATGCATGCTGTGAATATTCTAGTTAGGCGTTGCGGTTGAATTGCCTTGAGTTGCTACTAAGCATGTCTGGAGAAGGCATTCAAGCACCCAAATACTTAACTGAGCGACTGTGAAAGGGGAGGTATTTTTTATTAACGTCGCACTGTAGCAACACATTGGGCTATTTGTGACGGTCCGGGATCAGATCCCAGGACAACACACAATTTTGAACCACTGTCATAAGATGAAGTCACACCTGAAAAGGCACCTGACCACTCCAAACTTCTACACCATACCAACGTGAGGTAATTTGAAACCACAAAGAATTTAACATACATCAGCCTCCTTTGTACACGACGGTCTTTGGTTGGATTCAAATTCGCAACCTCCGGTTGCCAATCTGATACTCTTGCAACCGGGCTACCGCGGCCCTGCTATGAAATGGGTTGTGCACTACAGGATTGTGCAAAGCAGGATGGTGTTATCGACATATAGACGATCATCTGTGGTGTACATCAATTACTATGCCAAAGTGCTGGCAGCAGTGGATCCGTTAAGCAACACTTGCATGTTGTGAAGGCTCAGGTCGGTCCAGGTGGTCAGTGGTGAGGGAGGATTGACTTATAGCAACAAGCTGAAAATGCTCCAAAAGCATCTTTATAGACCATGCAACGATGCATATAATCTACTAAGTATTCTTCTGTAGCATTGCAATCTATTGCCTTACCAGAACCAATGGCTGGCTGAGGCAATATTACACGTGGGTGATGCGCTTTCAATGGAGTTGATATGGATACCACCTGCGCGTTTTCTAGATCAAACGTGAAAAGACTGGTAAAAGGGGAAGATCAGACAGCAATCCAAATACGCTGCATTAACTCTGGCGCGCCCTGGCGTTGAATAAAAATCTTGGAATTCTAAAGTGTTTTATTCTGCGGTAGGTGAGCGCCAGTAGTAGCGTTGCTGATTGCCTCGTTTAACGTTTTTTCGCTCTCAGTCTAGAGGAGATAATGATCTCTGCATTCAAGTATGGCGGACACCCAACCAGTGCTAGCACTCTCGGTTTACTGTAGAGTGTCACATCGCTGTATCTGTTTGTGTAACACTGTGGGGAGTCATATGTCTTTTCTAGAATTGGTGCGAGGTAGTTTGGCAGCATTCCTGCAACTACTGTTTGTCTTTCATGTCACGCGCCCAAGGGGCTATTTCCCTGACCCTTGGACACGTGAAGTGTACAGAAAGAATGTAATGTAGAGCAGGCCACGTACGGATCACCTCTCCAAGAGTGCCTGCGTGGTGTTGAAACTCTTCTTTAACCAGATAGATCCCCCATATATGTCTCCCTTTGAGCATGGCTGAAATATGCAAGGAGGTCGATTGCACCACCCTCGACAACTACATAATGCTTGGTGTAATTTGCTACAGGATAGCATAATGACTCCATCTTACTCGACGCCACGTTGTGTATCAGCATGCATCACGCAAGAACAATAAAGAGCTGTAACGATAGTCATCTTGATATCTGTGCTCAGAGGAAAAATATTGTAAGTCACTTTTTTAATTTTTCGTGACAGCAATTTTAAGATTCAAGATTCAACATGTAGATCTGTTGTGTTTGAATTATTACAATTTTCCCACCTTTGTTTTCTCATAAACTGAAAGAAACAGCTTTACGACATTTTGCCACCTTCTAGACATTAGCAAAAAAGACTCTAGGATGGGACTTATAACAATTTGCCATCTGAGCACAGATATGATATTGTGTGTTCATTTATTTATTTCTTCGTTACACACGCTGTTTTATTTCGCTTGTACATTGGTTTCGAGGCATTTCGATTTTTTGGAATACAGTGTACTAATTTTTGTAATAATGTTTTGTTTATAAGCATAATATGTGATTGCTTACATTTTAACAAAATTTAATTTGATTTGAAAAATTGACTTCAACAACAAAACTTTGGTAATAAAATTAAACTGTATTCAATGGTAAAGAAAATAAAACAGTTTTTAAAATTTATTGTATGAGTGCTGTATATTTTAGGTTTTGCATCGTGTAACGTTAATTGAAAACGTTACATTCATAATCATCACCGCACCTACACCGAAACTAAAAATTACACAGACAACACCAATTTTCATGGATTCACCCCCTAAACTCACCGAAACGAACGCTTTCTGGAACACACTCGTTTTCCCAACGGAAAAGTACCACGCTACAAGCTGGAATCCCCTTGCATTCCTTCTACCCACAACGGTCAAAGAGACGGCCGATTCCGAGAAAAGTGGGCAAATTTAGGGGTCAACCCCTTGCCAACTTTCATTCATAGATCCAATTATCAAAAGGGTAATTAACTTCATCAATTTTGATCGTACGGCTTCTGAACATCTGTCAAAATGTCCTTTAAGACCTTGTGGTCATTTTGATAGTTGTTTCTAGTCGATATGATGAAGGATTGATTTTATAATCCACTTTATTCAATTTCATTCATTCAGACCCAGGGAGGACGCAAAGTGGGGTTGCCACTTGGCGGTTTCTGACTGGATTTCGGATGGAGATAAACCATCAAAAATGGAATTTTGGCAACATAATTGGCGACAAAATCGCAGTTTCCATTCATCCCATAAAAACAAGTGTAGCGTGATTATTATGTTTTTATTTGGTATTTTGAAGTGGCCGTCGTTTCCACTGTCCCCATTGCATTTCCAATACATTTCAAGAGAGCTACCCTCATCTGTCTTTAGGCTCGAATCCGGTTTCCTCATCAGAAAAAGACTCTCCTCAAAAATTAGAAGAACCAATCAATGTCATCTCAGAATCACAGGTCGTATCTTAAGTCTTTTTTATCTCTTTTTTTTTTTTGAAGAAGTCTCCTTATTTTTAATGGGAAACCTAGGGTTATTGCTATTGAAGTCCTCTTGCTAATACTTTAGTAAGTAAGGAACCACTTCAACTCATCCTAAATTATCACAATCCCAATGGTCCAACCATACTATACTACCTACCTACAATCTAAAAAATAAGACAAAATACCAAGTAAAAACATAATAATCACGCTACACTTGGTACCGTGACCTTTCCCAAGGTGATTTCTTGAATTCATTGAGAATTACTTCATGTTTAATAACTGATATTTCATGCATAAAAATTATTTTTAATGATTCTGCATTATTGTATTACCATAGACCTCAAAAACTTGATTTTCATGCTCTCATTTTAAGTTAAGCTACCGTTCAAATTTATTGTGCCATGGTTATCTGATTATTTAATTTACAAATGACACTTAAAATGATTATTCATAATGGACATTACTTTTGGATTGTTGTATTACATACATACATATTATGCTATTAGCATAAATTTTGTTCTTCCTTTAGTATATCAATTTTTGTTTTTATTAATGGCAAATGTATCTTTATATACGTTTTTTAACAACATTATGTGTCAATTGGCATTATTAATTCTTGGCTACAGGCAGTAATTGTTTGACTGTGAAGAGTTTACATTTATGGGTAAATTACTGTCAGTCAAAAGTACGACAAAATTTCAAGTGGCACTGGTATTTGTTTTTATGAATATTACATGTGTATTGGTTAGAATTTGGCATATTGTTGTTTTATGTTTGGCAACGAAACTTTATAGGACATTACTTATTGTTTCTGTGTAAACAATAACTTTTTAAGTTGTCACATGAGTGCTGAAGAAAATGCCAGCAACTCGTAAGTTGATATGCCAAAATCATCTTATCTTGTTAACTAAGTACTGAAGAAAATGCCAGTGGCTTAGGAAAACAAAGTTTTCATGTGCAAAAAAGTTAGTTCTTTAATGTGCTTACCTGAACACTGAACTAAAATGCCAGTAGCTTCAACAGATATACGTGTATTTTTTTATGCCAAAATCATTGTGTATGAATTGCGTTCTGTGGATAATGTTGTTACCAATGTCTTAATTCATATTTATATACCAAAGCTGTCTTTATCTACCACCTTTAATGCAAATTTTGAGTTACCAACACCATGGTTTGTGTATGTGCATACTTTAATTATATTTTCAAGGTTCACTACCTCATGGTTTATCTAAAATTTTTAACTATTAGTGAATTACTGAACTGTGTTTTAATAACATGCACATGTGCAGACTAATTACGAAATATTCCCAATTTTTTTTGCATTTTATGTAAACACTACACTATGCGACCAGTCATGCTTATTAGTGGGCCCATTTAGATTCAACTTTTCTTTCTACAAATTCTTCGCAAATCATTTAGATAAAAATCCAAATCTAATCTAAAATCAAATCTAATACAAAGTTCCATGCAGAGTCACCTGGCCAGATTTCCCTCGTGGAACAGCTCATCGCTTTCATTGTTGGTAATGTAGTTTCCATCATTTAAAATTTTTTTTCACCATATCTTTTAATTGTTTTCCTTTTAAGCAGGCTTGTCGCAGTGTCAAGTTCACGCATAAATTTTAGCAAGGTATTTGTTTCACTGGATTGTTGTAACACATACAGGCTACATTATTACAACAAATTTTTGCCACTCACGTTGTCTTGCCCACTGCCTGCCACTTATGCCAAGTATGTTGTGCTTTATTGTGTTTATCTTATTGTTACCAGTATATGCCATTATTTTTGTCAATCCTTTCACTCAGCACATGGAACTGAACAAATGATGCACATGTCGCATCTTTTTGTAACCCCCTGTATTTACTCATGTTACTCACCTCACGATCTTACTTGGGTTCATGCGTTCATCATCATCACCCTCCTAAATTGTTTTCTTTCCGTGTCTTTGGGGAGGATGTAACGTTAATTGAAAACGTTGCATTCATAATCATCACCGCACCTACACCGAACCTAAAAATTACACAGACAACACCAATTTTCATGGATTCACCCCCTAAACTCACCGAAACGAACGCTTTCTGAAACTCACTCGTTTTCCCAACGGAAAAGTACAACGCTACAAGCTGGAATCCCCTTGCATTCCTTCTACCCACAACGGTCAAAGCGACGGCCGATTCCGAGAAAAAGTGGGCAAATTTAGGGGTCAACCCCTTGCCAACTTTCATTCATAGATCCAATTATCAAAAGGGTAATTAACTTCATCAATTTTGATCGTACGGCTTCTGAACATCTGTCAAAATGTGCTTTAAGACCTTGTGGTCATTTTGATAGTTGTTTCTAGTCGATATGATGAAGGATTGATTTTATAATCCACTTTATTCAATTTCATTCATTCAGACCCAGGGAGGACGCAAAGTGGGGTTGCCACTTGGCGGTTTCTGACTGGATTTCGGATGGAGATAAACCATCAAATATGGAATTTTGGCAACATAATTGGCGACAAAGTCGCAGTTTCCATTCATCCCATAAAAACAGGTGTTGGCGTGATTTTCCCCAGACTCTCACTTTTCACCACCATCAAAGGACGTAAATTTTTGCGGCTGCCTGGTTTGTTCGGGGTAATTGTGTGGATCGTGGAGTGGAAAGGAAGTGTTTGACCGAAGGAACTGAATCAACTCCCGTGGAACATCTCTTTCAACCATCTGACTAAACCAATCTTCCTGACGGAAATAGTCGCTCCTGTTATTCAACATTTCTTTTGCTTCAACAATTCTTCGCATTGATCCCGCAGTTACCTCCAACCCTTTCAATTTTCTTCGAGGAGTAGAGGCCTTTGGGAATACCGTCCCGGTGCGGTTTCTTCTTTGTTTTTCCGTGTATTTTTCGTTGAGGCCCTACTCCGACATGGATCTCTGCGCAAGAGATTACCTTGTTTGAACAACGCACCTACCCCTTCAAACCACATCAAAGGATGGACGGATGGACCCTCTCTGATACTGAGTTGGAATAGCAAGTTGGCCCTCTTCTGTTCAAGATAAATAAAAAGAATTTGCTCTCACTCATCCTGTCTGAATTCTGTGAGTGGAAGTGACCGTCGTTTCCACTGTCCCCATTGCATTTCCAATACATTTCAAGGGAGCTACCCTCATCTGTCTTTAGGCTCGAATCCGGTTTCCTCATCAGAAAAAGACTCTCCTCAAAAATTAGAAGAACCAATCAATGTCATCTCAGAATCACAGGTCGTATCTTAAGTCTTGTTTATCTTTATTTTTTTTTTGAAGAAGTCACCATTATTTTTAATGGGAAACCTAGGGTTATTGCTATTGAAGTCCTCTTGCTAATACTTTAGTAAGTAAGGAACCACTTCAACTCATCCTAAATTATCACAATCCCAATGGTCTAACCATACTATACTACCTACCTACAATCTAAAAAATAAGACAAAATACCAAATAAAAACATAATAATCACGCTACACATCGAATAGGTTATGCAGAAAATGTCATATAAGTTTTCATTGGAAGGCGTATAAACAGTATGTATCCAATTTACGTTGCAACATCATATTAGTATTTCGTGTTAAATTTACGTGACAAAACGTTAGATTCTCTTTTGAGGTACTGAAATTCAAATTGTAGAATCTAAAAGCCTGGTTATCTGTTGGTGCTTATACCGAATATTTACCTAGATTCTCTGTTTTGTCTTAACACATCTTTATTCTATGTGTGTGTGACCTTTTATATACCTTTTAAAAAGATCTTTTATTTTTAACTCTATTTATTATATCTTTCTCCATTTACTAATATTTTTGAATACAAGAAATGTAGGTAAGGTGAGAATGCATTTAAGTTTAGAAAGTCCTGAAGCGAAAATGTTAGTGACTAGAAAGGATAAGATTCCCATTAGCAGAAATTACATAATCAGATCAAGTTCCTAGACCTTTATAATCGTCGGGAAAGCTACCCATCAGTGTTCTACAGAAATAGTTAAAATACAATCTACATATTTGCATACGAAGTACTTAGCTTAAAAGCTAATATTTTGCTCACATTAAAATCGTATACAATTTTACTTATTTACACTTATGGCATATGTGTCATCACGAAACTGAATTTCAAGTCCTCGGTAGTAAATTTTAAAATTAGGAGTCAAGCTTATTTCTCTTTTTGTATTTCCAACGCTGTGTTGGCCATGACGATGTTGTCGCTTAGTTTCATTATTACAATGGTTAGTTCAAGATTTTCATTCATACAGTTTCAGCATTCCTTCTCATGGCAACTGACAATTCGTGTGATATATCGCGTATGATATTGGTTAGATGTACTTCCATTTTACGAACTTAACGCTCTAGTATATTACTTCCTTACTATAACTTCGTCTTACTTACCAGAGGTTGAGAGTTTTCATTGGAGGGACATTCATTGGATAAAAAAATTTCACAAGCACTATAACATTTGGACATACTACAAGTGCATAAATGGAACAAAGAGCGCCAATGCGTAAATAACAAATTTAGAACATAATATCAAAAACATGAAAGTAATACAACAAAGAATTTACGCAACCGAACACACACAATTACACGAGGAACAGAATTCAGTGGCAGGAGGGCCATAAGAGGACACATATGGTGACGTGATTCTTTTATACGTCGTTTTTAAAAATTTGTGCTTTGAAGCTTTGCATAAGATGGTTTAGATAGCATAGGGGAAATAAAACCACAGTTTAATGCCTAAAATATATTTAGATTTAAATTCCTCAAAACTTAATCCTTGAATATGATAGAATTGTCCCTCGTGCTTTTGTAGATGGTTCTGACTATGAAGACAACCGATTTTCGCCCATAATAGAACTGAAATCATGTCCAAACATCATGAAATGGTATATAGTCACAAGTCTCACGAACAGGCCTTCGAAAAAGGGCTGTCTTTGACCGGCAGATTGTGACAGGTTTTGGTCCCAAACCTTTTATATTCGAGACACGAGTATGAAATGTTACTTAATCATTCTGAGACATATTACGATAGTGAATATACGGGCGTTGTCTACATATTTCTCCCTTATGACAGCATACAGTCAAGAATGAATGTGTTTATGAATAAAAGGGTAAGCTTTAGTATGCATACTTTTCAAGCACAACAAAAGCACTGTGGACACTAGTCACCTTTAGGTCTTTGAAGAGAGATGAAACTTGAAATAGACTATCAATCTTTTAATAAATACCAAATGTTACTACTTTATATACGGATTAAATTATTAACTGTTTGATATTTCCGAATACCATTGTTGGAATTCTGCTATGGTAAATTGTTTTTTCATCTAAGGCGGCGCCTTTCGCTTCTGTTCTAAAGACGCGTTAGCTGATGAACAGTATCAATTAAAGATAATGCGAATTTTAGAGTAGAAAAGGCGGTTGTATAGATGGCATTTTCAGTCCATCTTGCTTTCATTTGTTTTCTTTTCAAGTTGAATTTTTTTTGCCATATCTAATCCAGAGTAAACCTCAAATAAAAAGATTCCATGAGTTCCTGAGTATTGCTGGCATCATTTTAATAGGTTCAATTTTTAATTGGCGTGTATGGTTTCAATACCATTTCGATCACTCCAGCAAACAGTTTCATTACTACCGTGTTACAGAACTTCAGTGTTTGTCTACTATCCTCCCCGAACGGATCGAGGCACTGTTAATTAACTGTTTCCAAGGGCTCAGGATCGTACTTTCTTCTGAGCATATGACCCGGTTGAAAGTGCTAGCGTCTGTTTCTGTTCTGTTAAGAAGCGAGAGGGCAATCGTTTTGCTGTCCGTTTGGACAACAAAACCGTTTTCGTTTCCTATCCGTAAATAAATACTGTGTCTCTTTCTGATATTTAATTTATATTTGACCTAATAAGTTGTATAAAAAACTGGCGCTCAACGTGGGACCTGAACTAAGGGCCGAAGATTAGTGAATTCGGTGAACTGTTAAGAAAACATTAGACAGAACAAGTTCTTGCGGAATAACTAGTAGAGGTGGCAATTCTGATGACAGAATTATTGATTTGACTTTTATATAGCTGGCCTGATAAGTGTCCATAACAATAATTTTACACAATTATGATCCAAACACCTGTGCACACGAAAACATGGATATTTTAATCCGATCGATATCTAGTGAATCATTTAAATACTAAATAACAGACAGTAATTTGAGTGGTATTGTTGTGGTTTGGGAACGCATTTTGTCCAACATGTCGTCAACTGTCAGTACAAGTTACCTATTGCTAAAAATTCTCACAATAATGATCCATTATCTTTTTATGCAAGAATATATTCGATGTACTATAGTCCTGTTTGGAACACAGGTGGGTCATAACACAACTATGGTCCAAAGTTCACAAACAAAAATTCAATAAATTATCCTTATATTGAATGATAACAGTGAAATATGCCAATTTATGATCGGTCTACCGGTAATATTAGAAGATATTTTATTAAAGCTTCTTTTAGAAGCTATAACAAAAATCTAAAATATTATGTAATTTCGGACCCTATATGTATAAAATTAAAGTATCTGTTTTCGTGTACTTTTTTTCCGATTTATGACATATTATTTCGGGAAGAGCTCTAAATAGTCCTCAAGATACTGGTTAATTATGAATTAAGCTATGGCCTTTCACTTTAATGATAGTCTTGAGGGGTAAATCCCATTTAGATGTGTACAGGCTTCATGGACACGAGGTACTCTAGTGATCTTTTCTTTTTACATGGAGTTTAATGTCCTTAGTATACACGGGGGTCGCTCTACAGGGATGCTGAAGCTATCCTATTCTGCTTTCTTTGCACTACTTTATTCCCAATCCATCTTATTTTCGACGTAAAAATTTTGCTTGATGTTGTCTGTCTTGTGTTTCGCACAGTTTTACTAGAAATGTCCCTTGTGGCATTAATCCCAGTAACTCTTTTTTTTTCTCTTAAACGACATGTTTTGTTTGATGTTATCTATCTTGTGCCCGATCCAGATAGGTCAAATGCAGCCCTTGCGTCACAAAGCCCCAAATCAACTATATTTCCCAACAGCATTAAGTATCCAAACCAACAGTAAGAAACTTGACAAGAAGAACCGAAAGGAGAGGATCCAGAAATCCAATTATGTACCGCGAACATACACTACTCTTCACTAGGGATGCGACATCGATGTCGATGTTTTCAGAACATCGATGTTTTAAAAAAACATCGATGTTTAAAAAAACGCTGATGTTTAAAAAAACATCGATGTTTAATAAACGTCGATGTTTAAAAACATCGATGTTTTTAACATCTATGTATTGGAGTCGATGTTTCTGTAACATCGATGTTTATTTTTGCCGATGTTTTATTTTTAAATGAAAAAATTATCGTTATAAAAATTTTAAAATTAACAAAGTAGCATAATTTTTATAACCAGCAAATTGAACATACTTATAGACCAAAGTGGCCAAGAGTGAAGGGCCTGAAAAGTAGGGATGCGACATCGATGTCGATGTTTTCAAAACATTGATGTTTTATAAAAACATCGATGTTTTGGAGCCGATGTCGCATTACTAGTTAAACTAGCTAAACCAGTTTTAAGAAATGGGGGGAAAAGTTTAAATACACTGAATTTTAAAAACATCGATGGTTTTGGTGCGATGTATGTATTATCAACATCGATGTTTTGATTTTGAACATTGAAGTTTTAATTTTGAACATCGAATTTTAAAAACTTCGATGTTTTGCTGTCGATGTAGCATCACTAGTTGCTAAACCAGTTTTAAGAAATAGGTGAAAAAAGTTTAAATACACTGAATTTTAAAAACATCGATGTTTTTGGGTCGATGTACTATAAACATCGATGTTTTAATTTTGAACATCGATGTTTTGCTGTCGATGTCGCATCCCTGCTCTACGCTAATGGACTGGATAGCAAGATGTGATGGTATAAGGGAGAAGAATACATGCTTTAATAAGAGTAGGGTGCTGCAATTACAATAACAATCCTTCTGGGCACACTTTCAACAAGGTTTTGATACACAGCTATGGGTATTTGTGTCCATTCCTGCCGCAAGAATGTCGCCAGCTCAGCTGTATATTTTGGACATGGTTCCCTGGTCCGTAAGCATCGATCTAACTCGTCCCACAAATGTTCTATGGGGCTTAGGTTGGGACTCTGAGCAGGCCAGGGAAGACGTTTTACATACATATCTCAATACCACTACTTGACAGAGACTACAACATGACATGAAGCGTTGTCGTCCTGGAAGTAAATTGCATAAAATTGACAGAGCGTATGAAGAACCTGATTGTCCAAAATGGTCATGGAGGCGTCGGCGTTCAATTGACCAGGAACAGCATGCAAATGTCCCAGGCCATACTACGAAAAGCACCCCAAACAAGAAGTCAGATTTTATACAAATCCGCTGGGGTCCATTATTGTAGAGTGGTGTATAACTTGATAATAAGCAAAAACCACCTGAGAAAACTCTCTGAAAGCTAACTGAAAACCGTGTCCCTCAATTTTCTCTTTGAAACCAAGATAAATCTATCAACCTGTTATATAAAGACTAATTATATAAACGTCAAACTACATAGTGATTCATTCCCTTAGCTGTGGTCCTTCCAGAGATATGGGGAATTTTACCATGCAACAAGATGTGATTATCTGAAAAGAGTAAATTTTTCTACCTACGGAAATCGAAATCTCTCGGGTCGAATTTCCAAACTTTTCTATTACGCTGAAAGGCCATTATGTTACGCCTACCCGGACGGGAAATGCAGATGTTGATAAACGACCTTATGTAATGAAGCATTCAGGAACAGCGAAACATGACTATTTTTCCTGCTAGTGATAATCAAATGTGTCTAGTATATACCAAGTTAATTCAAGAAACTAGTTAGGATCGCTTTATTTTATCAAAAAATACAGTTAAATACTCTCATTGGAACCCTAGATTTAAAGTTACTTTAATATTTATTACGTATTTTTTATTTATAGTAATAACATAAATTTATAATATTATAAATATATAATTTGTAAATATTTAGTTACAATATTTATAATATTATATATTCAGGATATATTATTATATATTAGTACTAGCAAAATACCCGACCTTACTCGGTTTGAATTGGTTTACTCTAGATTGAAGAGATAATCAAAATATATAATGACTTACGTTTTTTGTAGAATAAAAATTTATTTTAACATCTTTCGCCATCTTTATATTTTCTACAACTTACTTTGGACACAAATCCTACACATGCATATCCATTCATGTAATACATTTCACATACATCGCACAATTGCTGTATGACAAAGCTACAAAAGGACGAAAGGTGATACTAAGGTTACTACTATAAAAGACGATTTATAGGAAGATTTGGTATTCCCTTTCTTAAGTTCTTTTCATGTTCAACTCAATTAATTAAAATTACGATTTACGGCGAGTGCTCTTGCACTCATAGTCAACAAAACAATATTTTTTTACTTGTGGCACTCTTGCCTCCGGTATGCGACATTGTGATATTTTGCTATCTTCTCCTGTCATTATTATAACGAATTTTTTAATGTTGGAAAAAGTTCCAGTTTGGATTAAAAAACATTATTATTCTTTCAATAACGGCATTATTCTTTAAATAACGGCATTATTCTTTAAATAACGGCATTATTCTTTAAATAACGGCATAACTACACTTAAAATTTACTGGAAATTTATACTGACTTACCTAACATTTTTAAGTCTAATACTTTGTGGTGCTGTTGCGTGTGATGAGAAGGAAAACACATTTATTAAAATAATAAATATTTAAAACAGGAAACAGCGAAGTAAAACAAAATAAAAGATGTCGCAAAAAATTGTTCTAAAGATATTAATTTGTGATTCAATTTTATCCCTTGATCTCGCACAGTTGCCACAACTTACAACTAAAAGTGTACAAAATTTAGAAATGTGAAATTAATTCAGAGCGAAAGAACCAGAAAAAATATCACTGCTCGCGCGATCTTGTTCATTCTCGTTTCAATGAAAAATATCGTCTGTCCCAAATATTCGGAAATCGTTTTCATTGCGCAAAGAATAAAAATAAGACTCGAAATAAATGAAGTATCAGAGATGAAATTCCATTAAAAATATTTTTTTTTTTTAAGAATAATTACTTTTTTAGCAGTACTGGTAAAGCAATCGAAGTAATCGTCATATTCAATAGACATTCCAATTTTTCCAAAACTACCAAATTATGGTTGATTTAAATATACTTACTCAGGTCTTTTAGCATGAAACTCAACTAAATATAACAATAAAGAAATGTTTAATATTGCATTCACTAAACTAATAGATAATGTATAAAATAAAATACAATGCAATCAAATATCTGGAATACAATTCATGTGATGTCTACACAAACACAAAATCGAGCATTGAACAGAAAGTCGGACAGACAGACTTTCGCAACCAATGCCACTCACTAAATGAAGATAAGTACTCACTGTATGCAAATTTTCATGAAAATATCTTAAACCGCGTGGACGTGTATAGGGCACAACATACAGACAGACACCAAACGAGAAAAAGGCGGATTCGGCATCAGAAGGGTCCAAAACGGATAGAAAACTTGAAATGGGTCGAAAATATTGAATATACAAACAAACACTCCATTCTTATTTATATAGATATTCAGGAACAGTGAAACTTGACAACTTCGTGCTAATGATCACATTTGTCTATAGTAAATGCTAAGCTTCTTCAAGTAACTAGTTAGGATACAATCGCTTAGTTTGAAAAATCACACAGTTAAATTCGTGTTTTAAGCCTAGATTTAAGTTACTTATAATATTTATCAGATATTATTTATTGCATTTTTATAATAATATTATAAATTTATATATATGTAATTGTATTCATATTGTAAATTAATAACGTTTATACTAAATGTATCATGTATAAACGTATGTTCAGCAATTATATATAGTGTGTTATAATATTTACAATATAATTCTTTGAAAAATTATTTAAATTTTGTTTGGTCCATAGTCATTTATTAGATAGCAAACTTTACAATGCATTGTATTTAATAGAAAGTATTGTTTATAAAAAAATAAGTGTGTATTAGTTCACTAATTATTACGAAAAGCCTTCGTAGGCATTGATTAAGTTAAATATCAACGTCCTAGCTTCTGTTATTAGTACAAGTAGCACTAAAAGCATATTTTAAAATAAGCGTGTATAAAAAGAGATATCAAAATACTAAAAATTCTTAAGACATAATTTTCTACAATTTTCTGTTTTTTTTTTCTTAAAGAAATATTCAGTGTCTTTAAATTGAAGCGTTCAGGTTTTATTTTTTTTGCGTTCTTCACTGATTTTCTTATTTAAAACTCTTAAACTGTAATCAAATTTAACCAAATTATGAAATAAAAGAGAGTTCTAAAGAAAACGACTCAAATAAAATATTTCATACCAGAAATTTTCCGTGAAACAAATCATTGAATCTTGAAATATTTTACTTATGTTCAAAATCTCTCGTATAATAAATATCAGCGGTATCTTCAAATATTATTTATTGCCATTTTCACCCAACGTTGGATGTTTAATCCTATTAATGTTGATCAATCAACTATCTTACATAAATTAGGATGCATTCTTTGGAATCTTCATTGGCGAAGTACTGAAATAGTATTCGTAAACAAACGCCACGGTCATAATACCTACAGAAAACATGTATCGCCGCAGAAACAATACAATTATAGTTACTACAATAGTGTAGCTTGACAGAAATGCTCTCACAGAAAGCAATTGAATCTTATATTTTGAAATTCAAATACCTTGAAGTACATCATAAAATCCTTAAACATGGAATTCTATGTTACAGATAATTCTCGCAAATGTATATACCAATTAAATTTCGCGATTTAAAATATATTTCACGAAATTAATGCGTTTTGACGTTGAAACTCCGAAGTCATATCGCGTATGTTTACTGAAACTTGCACATTTATAAGGTTTTAATTGACGGTGTTAGGGTTTCACTTTAAGTGACTTTTTATCACCTGAGAAACCAAGTTTACTGCGTCTAGACAGAAGTAAATAGCGCGTTCCTTCATGCATGGGCGACAAATATAGTGAAAAGGGCTTAAGAAATCTTGAATACTGCGTGTTCTTAGGCGCAAACATCAAATTCAGTCTTACTAACATTAAGACTTAAAGTGAATATTTTTCGATCAGACGTAGAGGGTTTTACTTGTTGTGGGTATGTGAATGTGTGAACACTTCTTTGCTGAATGAAAGGTAACTGAGTATGTGTTAAAAATTAAAACAGATTTATCGTTACTTGTTATAAAGGAACTTTAAATTATTTCAGATATTCTCTATAGAAAATCAAGAGGGTTTTACTTGTTGAGTGTATATGAATGTGTGAACACTTCTTTGTTTAATGAAAGGTAACTGAGTATGTGTTAAAAATTCAAATACTTGTCTCGTTATTTGTTACAAAGGGAATATTTCAGACTAGGGGGCCTGCCCCCTGCTCGCTAACGCTCGCCAACCCCCGGAGAATTGCTTCACAATCCTCATTGGTTCGCTGCTCGAACCTATGCTCGCTTCGCTCGCCTCAATGAAGTCATGTGTCCTAGAAAAAGGGATTGTTTGCAAAATATGTTACCAAAAAATGTTTTTAAAATCTAAATTTGCTGTATTACAAAAAAAATATATACAGTATCTCTAAAATCAGAATTCAAATGAAAACTTTGTGCAAATTTTGACTCGAAATGTGAGCGTTGCTTGGGAAATTGAATACCCAGCATGTTGTTTGTATGTACATTTTCCCAGCACTCAAACGACCCACACTTTTTCATTGAGTTTGTTGCCGAAAGTTGTTGTGCAAGCGTCTTGTTGAACTATTATTGTTGGCCCTGAAAAGGACCGTTTTTTAAATGGCCCTGAAAATATCCTCCGCTTTCTTTGATTTCTAATTATAAACTGCAACAGCTCGACTAAAATTTTTTTTTTCAATAAAATTTCATCCTATAATGCTATAAATTCAATCGATGCGCGAGACTTCGCGATAAACAAACAGTCGTACAGTGTTGCCAAAACGCGATTAAAAATAATGTCTTTTTTGCTTGCCACGCAAGAGAATTATATATATAGATACTATTCATATAAATTATTTCAGAGATTTTCTATAGAAAACCAATTTTCATTCAAAAATCGTCTCTTAGAATTTCAACATATTTTCAAACCTCCTAAGCGTAAATGTTTTGATAAGGTATTTTGTTTTTCAATGTGAAAATTTGAATAGTTAGGTAAATTGTTCAATTTAATTTGCACTGGATCAGCACATCCGTCTATTGTGACGGTAAACGATCCCGAAGGAGAAAATATTCGACAACAACATCTCGTAATTTTGGAACTTCGGCGAAGTCAACAACTAACCTGTCTGTAAAACTTTCCTTGTGTGTGTATGTCGACTGCTTCATGTTTTCTGTCTGGCGTTGACCAAATATGAACCTATACGCCATAAAAACCCAAACAATAAACATGGCCGTGTTTGAAAGTTACGAAGTACCGTCCACGGATCTTTTCCTTAGAGATAAATCCAGTTTCATCACCAATAGCCCGTAATGTTGCTCTAGAGCAACATAAATTAAATTACCTACATACTGATCTATACTTATTTTCTATTTCCGTCATCGGACAAGAGTAAATTGTACTGGCACCTCACTCTACAAACTTCCACACCATTGTGAGAATATTCAAGACCACGACAGGTTTAACGATCACCAACCTCCTGTAATGTCCAGTCATCCTGAACAGTGCAATTAATCGGGGACGCTCTCTGCAGGACTGGCTGTGTACATGACGTCAGTGATTACGTCTACAGGAGGCAAGTGAGTGAAACTTTCGATATAAAATGAGAGTCCGCTGTAATCGCAGACAAGATTCGGTAGCATTACCGTTTTACTTCTGTTTTGTATCGGTGATGGATATCGTCTATAAATATTTTAAACTGTAGCTTGTAAATAGATTGCATATATTTGTTGTGCTATTTTAAAAATTTTAATGCAGAAAGTGTGATCTTTTTAATCATCAATATAGTACACTTCGTATAGTATATGACAGTGTATGAATGAAACTAGTTTTAAGCTCGAAACCCTTCAGAGTTGTTATTTCGTTGCTCTTCCAACTGTGACACAGCAAACTCCTTCGATTTCAGATAACGGGTAAGTAGTTGGGTAAGAAGTGAAAATTTTTTTTTAGAAAAACTAATCAGATTTTTTTTAGTTCTTTTCTAGATTGTTTAAAGTTTTTAAACTTGAATTTGGCATCACCTTAGGCATTTATCTTATCAGTATACGGTCAGCTATTCTAAAAGCACAGATGTGAAGATCATTTACAGTGAACTTGGCTGTCTTTGCAGGCAATTGTTTCTAATATTTTTGTTTAATTTTCACGCATAATTGGAAAAGCAATTTCTGTAGAAGAAATTATGTCTAGTTTGGAGACAGATATCCATTACAATATGAAATCATTTACAAAAAAGTACTTACTATAATATAACGTGAATCACAAAATCTTAGTTTGTTTTAATTTCTTTAAAAAAATTTTGTTTTTTAAATTAAAATTTTCATTTTTCCTCTTATCTATTATTTGTAAGAGTAAATGAACATTAATAGATGCTATTTCTTAGAAGAAAGTGTACAAATTTAATTTTGTAACGTGATTCACAGAACCTGCCATTAGGTTAAATGTTGTACATTTTGTATTAACATATGAAGTTCAAACGATTTTGTGATAAATTTATTTTATTAAAACTTATTATTTTTTGGAATGTAATACAAAAATAATGTTATGTCACCCACTGCAGCTGCAAAGGCAAAGAAAGCTCAGAGAAAAAAGAAAGCAAGAAAGAAATTATGACGGATACAAATTATGACGGATGTAAATTATGACGGATACAAATTATGGCGGATATAAATTAGGACGGATATAAGTTATGACGGATATACAGTATTACTATGAAATATTAATGCATTACTATATTACTATTATTAACAATACTATGAAAAATTAATGAAAATACCAGTAGCTGTACACACGGATTTAAAGTCAGAAGGAAGAAAAAGTTAGAAATAGAATTCAAGTGTCGTGGTTTAAGAACAAAGAGAATTTCAAATAAATAAACACATCAAAGCTGTTAAAAAGTAATAAAGACCAATGTTATGACACAAAGGAAGAAATAGCTAAATTCAGATCAGATCAAAACACAAATTTAAATAAAAATTGTTATTTGCTTCAACTTTTACTGCGAAATAGATATGTTTATAGGGCATTTTTAATTTTTTTTAACTGTGAAATTTATCTGATTAATAAGCAGTTATTCTCAGGTGTATGTAAAAAAATTAATTTAGCAGATTAAAATTTTCAAAACGTTATTAACAAATATTTAGTATTCAAAATTCACAAATGTACCGTGAGTCATAAAAATATCAATTTATTTTATTAATTAATACAATAATTTCCTCTTTCTTACCTGTGAAAATGACCTACTAGGGATGCGACATCGATGTCGATGTTTTTACGTTGTCGATGTTTTATTTTTAATTGAAAAAAGTATCATTACAAAAGTTTAAAAACTAACAAGTAGAATAATTTTCAAAATCATTAAATCGAACATACTTTTAGATCAAAGTGGCTACTGGTGAAGGGTATGACAAGTAGGTATGCTACATCGATGTCGATGTTTTCAAGTCATCGATGTTTTATAAAAAACCTGGTTGTATTTACCATCGATTTATTGGAGACGATGTTTGTTTAACATCGATGTTTTTACTTTGTCGATGCTTTATTTTTAAATGAAAAAAGTATCATTACAAAAGTTTAAAAAATAAAACAAGTAGCATAATTTTCAAAATCATTAAATCGAACATACTTTTAGACCAAAGTGGCTACTGGTGAAGGGTATGACAAGTAGGTATGCTACATCAATGTCGACGTTTTCAAGTCATCGATGTTTTATAAAAAACCTTGTTGTATTTACCATCGATTTATTGGAGCCGATGTTTGTTTAACATCGATGTTTTTACTTTGTCGATGCTTTATTTTTAAATGAAAAAAGTATCATTACGAAAGTTTAAAAAATAAAACAAGTAGCATAATTTTCAAAATCATTAAATCGAACATACTTTTAGACCAAAGTGGCTACTGGTGAAGGGTATGACAAGTAGGTATGCTACATCGATGTCGACGTTTTCAAGTCATCGATGTTTTATAAAAAACCTGGTTGTATTTACCATCGATTTATTGGAGCCGATGTTTGTTTAACATCGATGTTTTTACTTTGTCGATGCTTTATTTTTAAATGAAAAAAGTATCATTACAAAAGTTTAAAAAATAAAACAAGTAGCATAATTTTCAAAATCATTAAATCGAACATACTTTTAGACCAAAGTGGCTACTGGTGAAGGGTATGACAAGTAGGTATACTACATCAATGTCGACGTTTTCAAGTCATCGATGTTTTATAAAAAACCTGGTTGTATTTACCATCGATTTATTGGAGCCGATGTTTGTTTAACATCGATGTTTTTACTTTGTCGATGCTTTATTTTTAAATGAAAAAAGTATCATTACAAAAGTTTAAAAAATAAAACAAGTAGCACAATTTTCAAAATCATTAAATCAAACATACTTTTAGACCAAAGTGGCTACTGGTGAAGGGTATGACAAGTAGGTATGCTACATGAATGTCGACGTTTTCAAGTCATCGATATTTTATAAAAAACCTTGTTGTATTTACCATCGATTTATTGGAGCCGATGTTTGTTTAACATCGATATTTTTACGTTGTCGATGTTTTATTTTTAAATGAAAAAAAGTATCATAACAAAAGTTTAAAAAATAAAACAAGTAGCATAATTTTCAAAATCATTAAATCGAACATACTTTTAGACCAAAGTGGCTACTGGTGAAGGGTATGACAAGTAGGTATGCTACATCGATGTCGACGTTTTCAAGTCATCGATGTTTTATAAAAAACCTGGTTGTATTTACCATCGATTTATTGGAGCCGATGTTTGTTTAACATCGATGTTTTTACTTTGTCGATGCTTTATTTTTAAATGAAAAAGTATCATTACAAAAGTTTAAAAAATAAAACAAGTAGCATAATTTTCAAAATCATTAAATCGAACATACTTTTAGACCAAAGTGGCTACTGGTGAAGGGTATGACAAGTAGGTATGCTACATCAATGTCGACGTTTTCAAGTCATCGATGTTTTATAAAAAACCTGGTTGTATTTACCATCGATTTATTGGAGCCGATGTTTGTTTAACATCGATGTTTTTACTTTGTCGATGCTTTATTTTTAAATGAAAAAAGTATCATTACAAAAGTTTAAAAAATAAAACAAGTAGCATAATTTTCAAAATCATTAAATCGAACATACTTTTAGACCAAAGTGGCTACTGGTGAAGGGTATGACAAGTAGGTATGCTACATCAATGTCGACGTTTTCAAGTCATCGATGTTTTATAAAAAACCTTGTTGTATTTACCATCGATTTATTGGAGCCGATGTTTGTTTAACATCGATGTTTTTACTTTGTCGATGCTTTATTTTTAAATGAAAAAAGTATCATTACGAAAGTTTAAAAAATAAAACAAGTAGCATAATTTTCAAAATCATTAAATCGAACATACTTTTAGACCAAAGTGGCTACTGGTGAAGGGTATGACAAGTAGGTATGCTACATCGATGTCGACGTTTTCAAGTCATCGATGTTTTATAAAAAACCTGGTTGTATTTACCATCGATTTATTGGAGCCGATGTTTGTTTAACATCGATGTTTTTACTTTGTCGATGCTTTATTTTTAAATGAAAAAAGTATCATTACAAAAGTTTAAAAAATAAAACAAGTAGCATAATTTTCAAAATCATTAAATCGAACATACTTTTAGACCAAAGTGGCTACTGGTGAAGGGTATGACAAGTAGGTATGCTACATCAATGTCGACGTTTTCAAGTCATCGATGTTTTATAAAAAACCTGGTTGTATTTACCATCGATTTATTGGAGCCGATGTTTGTTTAACATCGATGTTTTTACTTTGTCGATGCTTTATTTTTAAATGAAAAAAGTATCATTACAAAAGTTTAAAAAATAAAACAAGTAGCACAATTTTCAAAATCATTAAATCAAACATACTTTTAGACCAAAGTGGCTACTGGTGAAGGGTATGACAAGTAGGTATGCTACATGAATGTCGACGTTTTCAAGTCATCGATATTTTATAAAAAACCTTGTTGTATTTACCATCGATTTATTGGAGCCGATGTTTGTTTAACATCGATATTTTTACGTTGTCGATGTTTTATTTTTAAATGAAAAAAAGTATCATTACAAAAGTTTAAAAAATAAAACAAGTAGCATAATTTTCAAAATCATTAAATCGAACATACTTTTAGACCAAAGTGGCTACTGGTGAAGGGTATGACAAGTAGGTATGCTACATCGATGTCGACGTTTTCAAGTCATCGATGTTTTATAAAAAACCTGGTTGTATTTACCATCGATTTATTGGAGCCGATGTTTGTTTAACATCGATGTTTTTACTTTGTCGATGCTTTATTTTTAAATGAAAAAAGTATCATTACAAAAGTTTAAAAAATAAAACAAGTAGCATAATTTTCAAAATCATTAAATCGAACATACTTTTAGACCAAAGTGGCTACTGGTGAAGGGTATGACAAGTAGGTATGCTACATCAATGTCGACGTTTTCAAGTCATCGATGTTTTATAAAAAACCTTGTTGTATTTACCATCGATTTATTGGAGCCGATGTTTGTTTAACATCGATGTTTTTACTTTGTCGATGCTTTATTTTTAAATGAAAAAAGTATCATTACGAAAGTTTAAAAAATAAAACAAGTAGCATAATTTTCAAAATCATTAAATCGAACATACTTTTAGACCAAAGTGGCTACTGGTGAAGGGTATGACAAGTAGGTATGCTACATCGATGTCGACGTTTTCAAGTCATCGATGTTTTATAAAAAACCTGGTTGTATTTACCATCGATTTATTGGAGCCGATGTTTGTTTAACATCGATGTTTTTACTTTGTCGATGCTTTATTTTTAAATGAAAAAAGTATCATTACAAAAGTTTAAAAAATAAAACAAGTAGCATAATTTTCAAAATCATTAAATCGAACATACTTTTAGACCAAAGTGGCTACTGGTGAAGGGTATGACAAGTAGGTATGCTACATCAATGTCGACGTTTTCAAGTCATCGATGTTTTATAAAAAACCTGGTTGTATTTACCATCGATTTATTGGAGCCGATGTTTGTTTAACATCGATGTTTTTACTTTGTCGATGCTTTATTTTTAAATGAAAAAAGTATCATTACAAAAGTTTAAAAAATAAAACAAGTAGCACAATTTTCAAAATCATTAAATCAAACATACTTTTAGACCAAAGTGGCTACTGGTGAAGGGTATGACAAGTAGGTATGCTACATGAATGTCGACGTTTTCAAGTCATCGATATTTTATAAAAAACCTTGTTGTATTTACCATCGATTTATTGGAGCCGATGTTTGTTTAACATCGATATTTTTACGTTGTCGATGTTTTATTTTTAAATGAAAAAAAGTATCATTACAAAAGTTTAAAAAATAAAACAAGTAGCATAATTTTCAAAATCATTAAATCGAACATACTTTTAGACCAAAGTGGCTACTGGTGAAGGGTATGACAAGTAGGTATGCTACATCGATGTCGACGTTTTCAAGTCATCGATGTTTTATAAAAAACCTGGTTGTATTTACCATCGATTTATTGGAGCCGATGTTTGTTTAACATCGATGTTTTTACTTTGTCGATGCTTTATTTTTAAATGAAAAAAGTATCATTACAAAAGTTTAAAAAATAAAACAAGTAGCATAATTTTCAAAATCATTAAATCGAACATACTTTTAGACCAAAGTGGCTACTGGTGAAGGGTATGACAAGTAGGTATGCTACATCAATGTCGACGTTTTCAAGTCATCGATGTTTTATAAAAAACCTGGTTGTATTTACCATCGATTTATTGGAGCCGATGTTTGTTTAACATCGATGTTTTTACTTTGTCGATGCTTTATTTTTAAATGAAAAAAGTATCATTACAAAAGTTTAAAAAATAAAACAAGTAGCATAATTTTCAAAATCATTAAATCGAACATACTTTTAGACCAAAGTGGCTACTGGTGAAGGGTATGACAAGTAGGTATGCTACATCAATGTCGACGTTTTCAAGTCATCGATGTTTTATAAAAAACCTGGTTGTATTTACCATCGATTTATTGGAGCCGATGTTTGTTTAACATCGATGTTTTTACTTTGTCGATGCTTTATTTTTAAATGAAAAAAGTATCATTACAAAAGTTTAAAAAATAAAACAAGTAGCACAATTTTCAAAATCATTAAATCGAACATACTTTTAGACCAAAGTGGCTACTGGTGAAGGGTATGACAAGTAGGTATGCTACATCAATGTCGACGTTTTCAAGTCATCGATGTTTTATAAAAAACCTTGTTGTATTTACCATCGATTTATTGGAGCCGATGTTTGTTTAACATCGATGTTTTTACTTTGTCGATGCTTTATTTTTAAATGAAAAAAGTATCATTACAAAAGTTTAAAAAATAAAACAAGTAGCATAATTTTCAAAATCATTAAATCGAACATACTTTTAGACCAAAGTGGCTACTGGTGAAGGGTATGACAAGTAGGTATGCTACATGAATGTCGACGTTTTCAAGTCATCGATATTTTATAAAAAACCTTGTTGTATTTACCATCGATTTATTGGAGCCGATGTTTGTTTAACATCGATGTTTTTACTTTGTCGATGCTTTATTTTTAAATGAAAAAAGTATCATTACAAAAGTTTAAAAAATAAAACAAGTAGCATAATTTTCAAAATCATTAAATCGAACATACTTTTAGACCAAAGTGGCTACTGGTGAAGGGTATGACAAGTAGGTATGCTACATCGATGTCGACGTTTTCAAGTCATCGATGTTTTATAAAAAACCTGGTTGTATTTACCATCGATTTATTGGAGCCGATGTTTGTTTAACATCGATGTTTTTACTTTGTCGATGCTTTATTTTTAAATGAAAAAAGTATCATTACAAAAGTTTAAAAAATAAAACAAGTAGCATAATTTTCAAAATCATTAAATCAAACATACTTTTAGACCAAAGTGGCTACTGGTGAAGGGTATGACAAGTAGGTATGCTACATGAATGTCGACGTTTTCAAGTCATCGATATTTTATAAAAAACCTTGTTGTATTTACCATCGATTTATTGGAGCCGATGTTTGTTTAACATCGATATTTTTACGTTGTCGATGTTTTATTTTTAAATGAAAAAAAGTATCATTACAAAAGTTTAAAAAATAAAACAAGTAGCATAATTTTCAAAATCATTAAATCGAACATACTTTTAGACCAAAGTGGCTACTGGTGAAGGGTATGACAAGTAGGTATGCTACATCGATGTCGACGTTTTCAAGTCATCGATGTTTTATAAAAAACCTGGTTGTATTTACCATCGATTTATTGGAGCCGATGTTTGTTTAACATCGATGTTTTTACTTTGTCGATGCTTTATTTTTAAATGAAAAAAGTATCATTACAAAAGTTTAAAAAATAAAACAAGTAGCATAATTTTCAAAATCATTAAATCAAACATACTTTTAGACCAAAGTGGCTACTGGTGAAGGGTATGACAAGTAGGTATGCTACATGAATGTCGACGTTTTCAAGTCATCGATATTTTATAAAAAACCTTGTTGTATTTACCATCGATTTATTGGAGCCGATGTTTGTTTAACATCGATATTTTTACGTTGTCGATGTTTTATTTTTAAATGAAAAAAAGTATCATTACAAAAGTTTAAAAAATAAAACAAGTAGCATAATTTTCAAAATCATTAAATCGAACATACTTTTAGACCAAAGTGGCTACTGGTGAAGGGTATGACAAGTAGGTATGCTACATCGATGTCGACGTTTTCAAGTCATCGATGTTTTATAAAAAACCTGGTTGTATTTACCATCGATTTATTGGAGCCGATGTTTGTTTAACATCGATGTTTTTACTTTGTCGATGCTTTATTTTTAAATGAAAAAAGTATCATTACAAAAGTTTAAAAAATAAAACAAGTAGCATAATTTTCAAAATCATTAAATCGAACATACTTTTAGACCAAAGTGGCTACTGGTGAAGGGTATGACAAGTAGGTATGCTACATCAATGTCGACGTTTTCAAGTCATCGATGTTTTATAAAAAACCTGGTTGTATTTACCATCGATTTATTGGAGCCGATGTTTGTTTAACATCGATGTTTTTACTTTGTCGATGCTTTATTTTTAAATGAAAAAAGTATCATTACAAAAGTTTAAAAAATAAAACAAGTAGCATAATTTTCAAAATCATTAAATCGAACATACTTTTAGACCAAAGTGGCTACTGGTGAAGGGTATGACAAGTAGGTATGCTACATCAATGTCGACGTTTTCAAGTCATCGATGTTTTATAAAAAACCTGGTTGTATTTACCATCGATTTATTGGAGCCGATGTTTGTTTAACATCGATGTTTTTACTTTGTCGATGCTTTATTTTTAAATGAAAAAAGTATCATTACAAAAGTTTAAAAAATAAAACAAGTAGCACAATTTTCAAAATCATTAAATCGAACATACTTTTAGACCAAAGTGGCTACTGGTGAAGGGTATGACAAGTAGGTATGCTACATCAATGTCGACGTTTTCAAGTCATCGATGTTTTATAAAAAACCTTGTTGTATTTACCATCGATTTATTGGAGCCGATGTTTGTTTAACATCGATGTTTTTACTTTGTCGATGCTTTATTTTTAAATGAAAAAAGTATCATTACAAAAGTTTAAAAAATAAAACAAGTAGCATAATTTTCAAAATCATTAAATCGAACATACTTTTAGACCAAAGTGGCTACTGGTGAAGGGTATGACAAGTAGGTATGCTACATGAATGTCGACGTTTTCAAGTCATCGATATTTTATAAAAAACCTTGTTGTATTTACCATCGATTTATTGGAGCCGATGTTTGTTTAACATCGATGTTTTTACTTTGTCGATGCTTTATTTTTAAATGAAAAAAGTATCATTACAAAAGTTTAAAAAATAAAACAAGTAGCATAATTTTCAAAATCATTAAATCGAACATACTTTTAGACCAAAGTGGCTACTGGTGAAGGGTATGACAAGTAGGTATGCTACATCGATGTCGACGTTTTCAAGTCATCGATGTTTTATAAAAAACCTGGTTGTATTTACCATCGATTTATTGGAGCCGATGTTTGTTTAACATCGATGTTTTTACTTTGTCGATGCTTTATTTTTAAATGAAAAAAGTATCATTACAAAAGTTTAAAAAATAAAACAAGTAGCATAATTTTCAAAATCATTAAATCAAACATACTTTTAGACCAAAGTGGCTACTGGTGAAGGGTATGACAAGTAGGTATGCTACATGAATGTCGACGTTTTCAAGTCATCGATATTTTATAAAAAACCTTGTTGTATTTACCATCGATTTATTGGAGCCGATGTTTGTTTAACATCGATATTTTTACGTTGTCGATGTTTTATTTTTAAATGAAAAAAAGTATCATTACAAAAGTTTAAAAAATAAAACAAGTAGCATAATTTTCAAAATCATTAAATCGAACATACTTTTAGACCAAAGTGGCTACTGGTGAAGGGTATGACAAGTAGGTATGCTACATCGATGTCGACGTTTTCAAGTCATCGATGTTTTATAAAAAACCTGGTTGTATTTACCATCGATTTATTGGAGCCGATGTTTGTTTAACATCGATGTTTTTACTTTGTCGATGCTTTATTTTTAAATGAAAAAAGTATCATTACAAAAGTTTAAAAAATAAAACAAGTAGCATAATTTTCAAAATCATTAAATCGAACATACTTTTAGACCAAAGTGGCTACTGGTGAAGGGTATGACAAGTAGGTATGCTACATCAATGTCGACGTTTTCAAGTCATCGATGTTTTATAAAAAACCTGGTTGTATTTACCATCGATTTATTGGAGCCGATGTTTGTTTAACATCGATGTTTTTACTTTGTCGATGCTTTATTTTTAAATGAAAAAAGTATCATTACAAAAGTTTAAAAAATAAAACAAGTAGCATAATTTTCAAAATCATTAAATCGAACATACTTTTAGACCAAAGTGGCTACTGGTGAAGGGTATGACAAGTAGGTATGCTACATCAATGTCGACGTTTTCAAGTCATCGATGTTTTATAAAAAACCTGGTTGTATTTACCATCGATTTATTGGAGCCGATGTTTGTTTAACATCGATGTTTTTACTTTGTCGATGCTTTATTTTTAAATGAAAAAAGTATCATTACAAAAGTTTAAAAAATAAAACAAGTAGCACAATTTTCAAAATCATTAAATCGAACATACTTTTAGACCAAAGTGGCTACTGGTGAAGGGTATGACAAGTAGGTATGCTACATCAATGTCGACGTTTTCAAGTCATCGATGTTTTATAAAAAACCTTGTTGTATTTACCATCGATTTATTGGAGCCGATGTTTGTTTAACATCGATGTTTTTACTTTGTCGATGCTTTATTTTTAAATGAAAAAAGTATCATTACAAAAGTTTAAAAAATAAAACAAGTAGCATAATTTTCAAAATCATTAAATCGAACATACTTTTAGACCAAAGTGGCTACTGGTGAAGGGTATGACAAGTAGGTATGCTACATGAATGTCGACGTTTTCAAGTCATCGATATTTTATAAAAAACCTTGTTGTATTTACCATCGATTTATTGGAGCCGATGTTTGTTTAACATCGATGTTTTTACTTTGTCGATGCTTTATTTTTAAATGAAAAAAGTATCATTACAAAAGTTTAAAAAATAAAACAAGTAGCATAATTTTCAAAATCATTAAATCGAACATACTTTTAGACCAAAGTGGCTACTGGTGAAGGGTATGACAAGTAGGTATGCTACATCGATGTCGACGTTTTCAAGTCATCGATGTTTTATAAAAAACCTGGTTGTATTTACCATCGATTTATTGGAGCCGATGTTTGTTTAACATCGATGTTTTTACTTTGTCGATGCTTTATTTTTAAATGAAAAAAGTATCATTACAAAAGTTTAAAAAATAAAACAAGTAGCATAATTTTCAAAATCATTAAATCGAACATACTTTTAGACCAAAGTGGCTACTGGTGAAGGGTATGACAAGTAGGTATGCTACATCAATGTCGACGTTTTCAAGTCATCGATGTTTTATAAAAAACCTGGTTGTATTTACCATCGATTTATTGGAGCCGATGTTTGTTTAACATCCATGTTTTTACTTTGTCGATGCTTTATTTTAAAATGAAAAAAGTATCATTACAAAAGTTTAAAAAATAAAACAAGTAGCATAATTTTCAAAATCATTAAATCGAACATACTTTTAGACCAAAGTGGCTACTGGTGAAGGGTATGACAAGTAGGTATGCTACATCGATGTCGACGTTTTCAAGTCATCGATGTTTTATAAAAAACCTAGTTGTATTTACCATCGATTTATTGGAGCCGATGTTTGTTTAACATCGATGTTTTTACGTTGTCGATGCTTTATTTTTAAATGAAAAAAAAAACATAGTAAAAATTAAGACCAATAACCGTGCAACTAAATATTTGTCAGTGATGGCGACATCTATCCCATTAGAAAGAGTTTCCTCCTCAACTGGTATAGTAGTTAGTGCAAAAAGAAGTCGGCTTAGTCAATTGGAGATAGTCAGGTAGTGGAGAAAGTTAAAATGTATCTTTTTTCACAAACTGTAAATAACAAATATTAAGATATGTAATATTTATAAGCCCCAATATTTTTTAGTTACAGTAAAAAAAAATAAGTTTGTTGTGTTCACCCCCCTTAAGTTGATAAAATTGTTGAAAAAATTATTTTCTTCTAAATTATTCAATTTGAAAATAAAAGATTTGTTAATTAATCTTATTACTTTTTTTTACTTTGTTTTGACAGTTAAAAAAATCTAAGTTATAAATTATAAACCACGGAAAATGGCAAATTAAATCTCCTCCCCCCCCCCCCCTCTGCGAACATTAATGTTTGAGGTTATTAAACCTGTTGTAGGAGAATGTGGACTGTCGAATAATGAAAATATCCATAGGTAATTTAACGAAACGAACTTTATTTAATCTCACGAGAGAGACTTCGATGCGAAGTTGGCTTGTTGCCGTACAAAACAAGAATGGCTAGAATAGCCAAGCGACAGACAGAAAAGGTCGCCAACATTTCAATTCAAGGTGTCAACAAAACCAGTTTTGAGAAATGGGGGTGGGAATTTCAATATACTGATATTTAAAAACATCGATGGTTTTTGATCGATGTACTATCAACATCGATGTCTTAATTTTGAACATCGATGTTTTGTTGTTGATGTCGCATCCCTAATCAGAAAGAGTTTTTTCCTTAAGTGGTGAAAAAATAAGTCGACTTAGGGTGGAGAAAGTTAACAAACTTCTTTTTTTTTTACAAACTGTAAATAACAAATATATTAGGGAGTATAATAATTATAGCCCCTAATATATTTTATTTACAGTAAATAAAAATAAGTTTGTTGTGTTTTCCACCCAATAGTTGATAAATAATTAATAACAACTACAATAAATATTGTTATGTACCTACCTAATAATACTTATTGTTAGTAGTACCAACGTCAAATTGTTGTAAATATTATTTTCCTTTGCATTATTCAATTTGAAAATAAAATATTTGTTCGTTGTTCTTATTAGTTATTTTTTTAAATTTGTTTTGATAGTTAAAAAAAGTCTTACTTATAAATTAATAAACATGGCAAATGATAAATTAAATCCCCTCCCCCCTCTCCGGCGAACATTAATGTTTGAGGTTGCTAAACCAGTTTTAAGAAATCGAAAAAAAATGTTTAAATACACTGATGTTTAAAAACATCGATGTTTTTTGAGCGATGTTTTGCTGTCAATGTCGCATCCCTATGACCTACAACTACTCTTAGTGAAGTAACACCAAACACCTTTTCCGATTAACCTTTCTTAAAAGAAAAGAAAAACTACCATTTAAAAAATATATAAAAAGTTATTTTTTAGGTAACATGAGTCACAGTCTGAAATGTTGCCATTTAGGAAACTAAATTCTCACTAAACTTCTAAATTATGACGTAGATGCTTTAGGAAGATATCAACAAGCTTATAAATCAATTTTTATTTAGCTATCATTATCCATTCTTTATTTACCTTAAATTTCATGTTGAAAATTGATGTCTAATTGTAACGTGAGTCACCTGGAATTGCCCAGGTAGATAATTGAATTAACGTCGAACCCGAGCAAACACAATGGGCTATTAGCGGCGTTCCGAAATCAACACCGAAGGGAAATATCTGATTACTTCAGATTAAGAAGTTACCACATTCCGCAACTCATTAAATAGATATCTGCCTAATTTCACAAAACTGACATTTTTGTATTACTATTTTCACCATACAAAAAAATTTAAGCCCAGGAAACGTGAAAAACCCTCCCCGATGCCTTTAAAAAGTAGTTGTTTGCACAACTGAATGAATAAAAGTGAAACTTTTTAATCCCACGAGCTTCGTTAAATGCCTTTGTATATAAAGGGAACCATTTTCACAACAGTGCACTCTTCTGATCTTCTGCTCAAAGGAACATTTGAATAAATTTCCAGTAGCGTTGTGTTAAAGTCGCAATTGCACTTTCAGACACAGCACAGTTGAGATTTACATTTGGACCAGTAGGGAAAACTGCCTATCGGAAATCCAAACAAGTGTTTCAAAGCGCTCCAGAAAATTGATTGGAGTTGTTTTGGTATAACAGAAGTTATTTTAAATGACTCGTTTGTACTTGGATATCTATGGGGAAATCGCCAATTTGGGATAAGATCAAAGCATTTAAAGGACTTTTACAATGCCACTTAGCGAGAACGAATCTTTTAAAGCATCAGAATAGAGATAAGAGCTCTAGCAGTGGAACCTTTACCCAGAACGGAATAATTGAACTGTAATTGCCAACTTAAGGTATCTCTACATATCTAAGCTTTTCTATCAAGCTTTCATACTTTGTCGATTTTAAATCGATTTTAGCCGTTTGGGCTTCATGGCATAAGGGCCAATTCTGGCTAAACTACACGAAACATCTTTGACATTTTACCATCTATAATTTTTAGTTGGCTGTCTAATTTTTAAGAACTAAAGATAAGTAATTTGGTTCTTGAATTAACTTTGCACTGGAACAACACAATGGACTAATTATGGCGATCCAGGGTCAATCCAGAAAGGAAATATTTGAGGACACTTCGTCAGTTTGAACCACGGTAAGAGGACGAAGTCAAAACCTGAGAAAATTTTCGAGGGTCGGATCGTGTACTCTCAGCGTCGTGTTGCTACGAAAAATAGCGCGGTAAAATCTTATCTTTTTCTTAAGGATTGATCCTGGACCGTCGCCAAGTAGTAGCTCTAGTACAGTGTAAATTCACCTGCCTACCTAAGAAAACCTCAATAAAACTTAAATGTTCTCAATTAATCAGAAAACAACGTCAACTAAACGACGCTGTGACGATATGTTTACCTCTTAGGGGCCGTTATACAGATCATGAAATGACAAACACTGCACCTGATGAAGCCTGCTCAATTGGAAGTTATATCACAACGTCCTTCAATTGAGGATCGTTATAAAGTCTACTGTATTTGATTAAACTGCTATTTACTATAAACTACGATTAATCTCAAACTTTTCTTCGATATTAAACTCGCCTTACTTTTTTCTCAGAAATGGTTGTGAATCACCAAAAATAAATTTTTTTATATTAAGATAAATTTTCTCTTGGTGGTCTTTGGTGCAAAAATCTGTTCCATAAACTGTCGCTATTTCTGTGCAAGAGACAATTTGCTTTTCCAACCTGTATCTCCATTCCCATTGCAATGATAGAGCAGTTTTGTCTTGACAAGATATCTCGTTCTTAGCAAAATTACTAATTTCCAGATTTTCCTTGTCGTAATCAGCTTTAACAAATCACTCAATCGGAATACTTAATTATTACTAGTTCTAGCGAAGTTGTGTGTTAGCTAAACTGGAATAACGAAATCATTCAAAGAGCAGAACAAAAGAAAACATTTCTCTGGCAGAGCTTATAAGGATAACAATTAGATATCGACCTTGTTAACGAAATAATTGAAACCCTTAATTAATTTCTATCTTAATTATCTTCAGAGTGGCTCAATGCAAGAATTGATAAAATTAACGCACTGTTAGTTGTCCATTTCATCTGTTCGAAGTTTACTGTAATTCTTAGAAGCATATTTCAATTTGGAACATGCATTGTTTATTTTCCACGAAAACTGATTTACCACTTAACGGACTGACATTGTAAAAACAAAATATCAAAGAACAAATACCAACAGTTTCAATTTCCTTTAAATTCTACTTGCTCTCCCGACTATTCCGATGGTAAGATTATGCACCAAATTTACCATCAATTCGGTAAGTAGTTTTTGAAAGTAGCACTGTAGTAACACAAAGGGCTATTGACGACAATCCGGAATCAAATTTCGTATATATAATTTAATTTAAAAATACACTGACGAAAAATGAATACAATTTGAAGCTATTAGTTTTAAAATAATAATGTAGTGATATCAAAATACATATAATTTATAATTTCAGGATTTAATACTGAATTGCGGTAAGTAATACTTATGAAATTACTCTGAACGTAAGTAATTTATAACAGTTACACTACTCAACATATATAAGTACATTGTATAGAAGCAGAATATATTATTTAGGTTTCGAGATTAAATTCAGAATAGCAAACTAATATACATTTTCTTGATTCAGCACTATGTTCACACTATCTATTTTCCAGTTTATAATGCCGATAATTCACGTTGACGGTGAAACATAATTACTAAGTTTTGAACTTCAGTTTTGCATAAAATGTTTCCAATAGTTTGAAGAGACATTATGTTATTAACAGGACCGTTTCTTGATGTTTTGCTGGTATGCACCTGCACTTATGATAAAATAGGGCGGTTACATTATAAATGAGATGTTCAGCAAATAAAAAATATACGACACACACGCTTAAAATGAAGTTGTAGTTTCAGCTTGTTTCGTTTGATCTGTCACTTAACTGTCATTTTTTATTACACTAGGAATAATTAGACTGATTAAAGATTTAGAAATAAGAAGCTACAAATAAAACGAATCTTACGGAATGTGCCTTAGCAAAATTTCGAAAAAAAATTCGAGGAATTTAATTTTGAAGATAAAAAATACCTATGAATATATGTATATCTCTGTATTGTTAAGTTTCATTTAACAAATTAAATCAAAGGTTATTTATTTTAACTTACAGACAAATTTAAAGTGCTTCAATAAAAGTTATAAGATTTAACTCTCCGAGTAGTTTCAACCATGTATCTCGTTCATCAAGATCTGATCAATTTTTATAGTGGCTAGATATCTCGTCACCAAGATTTAAATTTTTCTATGATGATGAGATTAGGATCTATTGAGTTTTCTTCAACTGACGAGATATCTCGTTAAAAAATATCTGGTAACTTTTGCTAATGACCAGATACTTCGTTGAAACAACCACCAGGAATGAAAAAGTTTTAAGAAAATGGCTTGTTGAGATTTGATTGTAAATGACAATACATCAGATAGGGTTGCCTACCATCCCAGATTGTCCGGGATTGTCTCGGAATTAAAGTTGCTGTCCAGAATCTCGGTTGAATGTCACACTTTCCAGGGATTCCAGAGAAAGCTATCGACTAATATCACCTACACTCCAAAATAATTATTTCTATTATATATGACTTCGTGTCCATCAGGTGTCCGTTCCCCCACAACTATCCCAAGCCAATACTATATATCGTCATTCAAAATGCAAGAGACCGTATGATAAAAATTCTATTTTTTCTTTTATTATTGCCGTACGTAGAATTTTGGGATTTTCTCCTGGTGGCAAAATCTCTTATGTCATCAGCTGATCCAATGAACTAAGAACAAAATCCTAAGTACTTAATAATAGAATCAAATGATAAGGAAGAATTCGGTATTTTTTGCTCTCCTGAAAAATGCAGCTTTTAGACTTACAACCATTTGCACTTTCTTTAAGTGAAGACTTAAATATTTTCAGTTTTGCCGCAATATGACCCGGAATTGTTTCAGAAAAGTTGGCAACCATAACAACAGGTGATATCTTAGTAATTATCACGTGTAAAGACTATGTTTTAATAATTGTAAGGTTTAAAAGAATTCATAGAAGAAAATAACGCACAAAAATATTTTACCCACTCTTTGGTTGTCGTGATGAGAAGTTTTGTAATTATCAAAACAATTTGAAGATCCTGGTTGACTATATTTCTCGTAATTAGAAGAAAACTGACCAAATAGTTTACTCGGCATGTCAAAAATCTGCAATATCAATACGGATGTTTCTTATAAGCAAAATAGATTAGAACTTGATCAACGAGTTATCTCGTCGTGCCCACTTGGAGGGTTAAACGTGGGTTTACCTTCCTAAAAATGTTTTGTATAAGGCTCTTAAATACAAATAAAACACTTCTAAGTTAAGACGGACGCAATGCACGGAATTTACATTTCCTTCAAACCTAAGCCTTAATCCTGATTAGATTGCCAAAGACCCCTCAACGCTCAATGCATGTTTAGTCATTGTCAGTAAAGCTTAAAAATTACAGCTTAGATTTAAACCCAATTCAATCTCCTAAAGTGAACCATTTAGTAAAAAACGGACAGTTGCTTTCACAATAACTTCGAACTTTTAAAATACTGAAATCTCTCCCAACTTGAAGTGTTCTGGAATATTTCTAAAAGCCTCTGAACTTTTAAAGTGAGAGTCATCTTAAAAGCAGATGCGTACTTTCATCAGCACTAAATGGCCGTTTCTAGTAGTGACGCTGTCTTGCAAATATAGCCATTTTCAGTCTGGATGAAAATTAGCAGCTGTGGCATTATTAGCGGCATCGTGTTAACTTTGGGAAAGCTTTTGAAGATGTCTTGTTAATGAGGCAGATGTCTTTTAATGTGATGTGCTTTCGTGTAGTAACTATCGACCTATTTGTGATTACTTTGCTTTATATTAATCTCGCTAAAATGTGAATTAATCGAACTGTATTCACTTGTTGTTGTAACAACCAAAATAACGAAAAATTGCATTAGCTTTCGGTTATTAATATTGTAACAGGTGTTTATTGCTCTAGTATTTCTATCAAATGTAATCGATAAATTAAATGCGGATCTTTTAATAGATTATTTGTATGTAATGTAATAACAATCACTTTTCACCGAATACTTCATTTCGTAATGCATAAATTGTATTTTTGGAGTGTTTTATTGGAATTCTGAAATCATAGAAATATAAAATAAAAAATACATTCGTACCTTTATGGCCGGGTGCACAAATCTGATTTTTCAACGTGCATGTACTGATTTCGCGCCATTTGCGAAAAATATTCTATCGAAGAAAACATGTTTCTTTCGCTTACTTGGTGGAAAAAAATTATATTTTGAAACAAATAGACGTTATTAGATACAACCATTTATTAATTATTATTTATATTCCATTTATTTATGATAACAAGGTACTTCAGACCGGAGAAGCGTATACAGCGAGCTGCGATGCCGTTGAGAACAGCGGTACAAATTCCAGCAAATTGGACGTGCGTCGCCGCAGCTTCCCCGGAGGCATATGTGCTCTATTTCATTAGGTCTAATGTATCTCATACCGTACTTGCGTTGCCGCAGCGGCGACGCACGTTGAAAAACCGGATGGTTGCACCGGCCTAACAGTATGTTCTTGTGTTTTCAGCTTGTTCTGAATTTAACAATTTGTCTTATGAAACGAATTTTTTTTCATTTTTACAGAAAACAATAATTTGATTAGATTTTATATTTACGCATTGCTAATTATTTCATGAATATAAGAGCTTTTACCATGCCGACATCATTGCGGGACATCCCTTATTTATATTATTATTTCGTGAATTATTTGTCTATTCGTGAAGCCTCATAGCAAAGAACTATCGAAGGAAATAAATTTAATTCAAAAACGTAATTTGAGTAAATTAAATACACTAAAATATTATTTGCTAAATAATTCATGATGTTTGATTAAATAAATAATTAATTATCGTGTATAAATATTCCAGAAAAACATGTATGATACTTTTGCTTTCAAATAAATTATTATCGTTGACAAAAATTTAAATATAATTTTTTTAACTATCGTTTGGTAAAATATATTCCAGATATTTTATTCATAACATATGTCCCACCAGTAATGTTGCGACAATGAAAGGGAAAACATTTTTCATGTATTTTTAAAACATAAAAAATACTTTACAAACGCGCAAATATAAATAGCATTCATAATCTATACAAAATATATACGGTATAAATTATTTCACACATTTATAAAAATACTTTTTAAATGAAAAATCTACGACACACGAAAATAAAAAGGTTTTAAGCGACATTATATAGTCAAAATTCGAACCACACGAAGTGTTTGAAAGACTGGTTGGCTGTGGGTTGATAATTTAAGAGTTTCTTCAAAATTGTCTCATGTTTTTCTAAGACTGTTGGCTTCAGAATCATGGACAATGGCTTTAAGGTCAGTGTTTATAGTGTACGAAAACAGCAATATATTAAGCTTTTCATCTGTTACACAGACGAACAATACGTTCTTAAAGTTAAATATCTATTTATTCATTCACTTTTAAAGTAGGCATATACTTATCTGCACAGTAAAACTATTATCACATTCAATAAAAGGTGCCGCAAACAAATCTAGTATGTTTGAGTGATCATAAAAGTATTACCCTCCTATTGGCTTCAACGATATGCCTCGTTGAACAAGATATAGCGTATTTTTATGACGACGAGATCAAATTCTGGTCAGTTTTCTTCTAATGACATGATACGACTAGATCATGACGGACAAAATATCTCGTCCTGTGAGATCTGGTCAAATTTGCTCTAATGACGTTATAGAGGAGAGGAGGGTATTATGGAATACCATTTACATTTCTAAAAATAACTTTACTGGTTTGGAATAAAAATCCCCAAAATCATCATGAGTACATACTATAACTAATTGGTATAAACTGTCACTTGTAAAAAAAAATACTATTTATTTTGTTGTTAAAAAAATATTTAAAAAAAATTTCAAATGGAGGTTAATATGAAATAGTCGGGTAGTATGGAATTGGTGATTTAAACCATTGAAAAACAAATTAGACTTCATAAAACAGTTATTTTTAACAATAAAAACCATATTTTTAAGAGTATATGCAGTTATGTTAGGAGGATAGTTGCTTTTTGAAAACAACATCGTTCAGGTCAAAAAACTTGTCTACTTTATTAAATCCCCTGACTCTGGCAAAAGATGTACCCATGGGCTTACGGACTGAAAGTTTCGGTTTTCTTTTCATAAAAGCGTAGAACCATTCTTTGCCAGCAGTTTCGTCCTTAAATGGATGGGGTATGTTATTGCGAACCTGAATTGGCGTGTCGGGTATTATGGAATACCTAGTATTCCATAATACCCGACATGCCATCTTGGAAAATGAACCTTTAAACTGACGGACAAAACATTCTAAGCTAAAAATCGACCACAGTATTTCAAACTATAATTCTTTTAGTGTACATTATGCTTAACATCAATGTTCAAGTCGCATGTGTACTAGTAGGTTAAAATGTTTGAAAATTTACCTACAAAAACTCTTAAAAATCACAAACACGCTTTGTTCTGTAACGAGTGGAACGACAACAACATGTGGTCAACTCTCACTGCACTGCATCATGGGGGTCTTTCTTGAGTAGTTCATGGTATTCCTACGTGATAACAGCACCAATCAGAGCCGAAACCTAGGTATTCCATATTTCTCGACTATTCCATAATACCCTCCTCTTCTCTACCTCATTCAAACAGCCACCATGTCCTTGAATTATTCAAGTGATATGTCGTTCTTGTGTTGAGTGAGGATCTTGATTTTTGGTAGATATGGTGATGGAATTAGATATCGATAGATGGGATGTTCAAGAAAGTGGTTCTAACAGACTGATCTCTAGAATTGAGAGTTGTGGTGCCCCTGGTATAGAATGCGCTGTGAAGACGACGATGCTACGGGACCAGGGATATCTTCTGAATGTTTCACTCATGAGTTTGTTTGAAGCCAGCACTTTTCCAGTCACTCACCATCAGCACTTGTACTTTTCAGCTATATATGCTCTCCCAAGACATTCCCAGATTCTGTTGTTTACCGTTTTCTCCACCCAAATAAAGTCCACTCATACCCAATAGTCCGACGAGTTCCAGAAAGTCCACTCAATCCATATTCAATCACTGTGACTGCTTGACCCCTTCCGACTCCTATATTCACTAGGATGTAAGTCGTTCCATTTGATATTGGTTGTTGCCTTTCACCTTTCAACTCTTTTCAAGTTACGGTGAAAACTTTTATATTCCTATTATATAGTATTGAGTTATACTCCTTCATTCAAAGTTTAAGTATCTGCAGTAGTTAGGGATCCATTTTAAGTTCCAATTAAAGTTCCCATACTCCAATTAAATGAACTATCTGGTAGCATAATACTATAATAATCGAAAGTAAATCGAGTGTTTGTGTGACATTTATGAGTTGATTCGAGTATGATTTAGAATTTTTTATCTTCTTGCGTAGTGTTTTTTCTCTCTGTATTACATTTTAATTCTATGGTTCTAAGGGAACGATGTAGTGAGCTGAAAATAATCGCGTCGGCATATGAATTCAAGACACAATGAGCTATGCAAATTTCATGATGCCAGAATTCAGAGTAGAGGGATTATGCTGCTTTAGACAAACAAGTCTCTCCTGTTTCCTCAGCAGTTTTCGAAAGTTTGACTTGAATAAGAGCATTAAATCGAAAAAGTGCAGGAATATCCATTAAAATTCAAGGCCTACAAAAGCATTATTAATGTTTAATCTTACTATTTCAAAACTAGAAGAAACGATCAGAGTATAAATATAGCGCTGTGTAGAGAAAGTATGTTCGTACCTGAAACGACCTTAAGACTGAGTATCCAGGCATATTGAGCGTAGGTAGAAGTTCCGAATTCTGTTGAAATGTTACGTTGCTGGTCGAGCTTTCTACTAATGTAACTTTGGATTGAGGACTGCGTAAGTAGAATCATTCAGAAGCTACCAAACCATGCATCAATCCCAGAGCTTTAACCAATTAAAATTATCTCTTTCAATATTAAATATCAAACTGCATTTTAAAAGTTCGAACAGAAAATTAATTGTTGAATATTCTCAACAAACAATCATTTAAATTTCCTAGGTTTTCATTCATTTCACAATCCAAGGAGAAGCCCGAATATCCACGCCACAACATCAGTTTGTGTCCTCAACGCTACCTACCAAACTTTCGCTCTTTCAGACAAACCAAGTAACACCTCTGTTCCTTCAGCAGCTCCGTTACGTCGTCCAACAGCTTTATGTACTTTGCCCTCTTCTTGCCTTGCGTTATTTCATTTTCCGATTGCTTTGTCATTAACAAACGTGACGTTTAGATTGCTGTCTTCTCGCCTAATATTATGTATTACAATTTACTTCTATGGTTTACAAGAAGGACAAAACAAGTTGAAAATAATTGCGTTTACCTTAAAATTTAGAGATTTAACAAGCTGTGCAAACCAAATGCGCCATAACTCAGTCTTATTGAGATTTTGCTGCTTCGGGAGAACAGATTTCTTCACTGTATATCATTCACATAGGTATAAGTATACTTTACGTTACAAATTTGACTTTGTAAAAGCAACTTATTACATCTGGTTACCAAAGAATTAGGAAAACATGTTTACTGTGGCAACGTGGAAAAATATACAAATGACCATTTACTTTGAGGCCAGTATTTTTTTAAATATTTGTCGCAGTGTGTATAAAAATAACAGTGATGTTAGCATTACTTAACTAAATTCAATCAGTAAACTATAAAAGCTGAAATAAGACGTATCACTGTCATTTTATATAGCAGATTAAACCATCCACGAAACCCCAAAAATGAAGTTAATCCTAGATTGATTTATTTCTGTATCGGAGAAACAATTTGTCTGCTTTCAACAGGAAAATTGAATCAACCCTCCAGTCTAAAAGACCTGAAGCACTAATTTTCTGAACCAACACCAGAAATCATAGATATACATTCTTCAGAACAGTGAAAGCTTCCAAATCTTTATCGATTTTCATCAGAAGCACCCGAAAGAAACCTCAAATAAAACCTCTTCTGGCTGTCTCAAAGGCTCTCCTATAAATCCCTGTGCAAACTGTTACACAAAAAGTTATCGGAAAAGGGGCCACTTCTCCAGAATGGGAAATCGTTATTTCTCAGGATGGCTAGCAGTAGCACCTCTCACAACTATCTCGACACGCTTAGTTGAATTTTCGATGGGTTTTCTAAGATCATGGGTGCAAGTGTCCTATTAGATCATTCACTGCAATATATCGCTTAAGGTTCACAAAGTTAATGCTCATCATTGTAATGATTTCATTACCCATTTATATTGATATCAATGGCTTTAGAAGAAAGATTTTCGTTCTCTTAATGGTGATTTTATTACCCTATTATTGATATCCATCGGCTAAGGTTCATACAGAATATATTCCTCTTTCCACCATGGATATTTTATTATTCACTTATTGCAGGGCTCTAAATACCCGGGTGCACAGGTGCACTGTGCACATGAATATAAAATTGTGCCCCTAATTTTTTCTCACTAGGTGCACAGAGTGCACCTAAAGTTAAAAAAAGGGGGAACGTGTTTATATTATTTTGATGTTCGAACAAAATATTAGTATCGACCACTCTCGTTCTAAAGGAAAGTAATTAAAATTACTAAATACACACTATGCGAAAACAAAATCCCTGGACCATAATGGGTTTATACAGGAGGTAGGTTTACTTGTGCCACTGCCACCAGAACTTTCCGATGATTGAAGCATTTTCCAGATGGCTCTTTTGAAGCGACTGTCGCGTGCGCCTGAGAAGGGATAATTTAAATCACGTGACCACCTTTGAACGATAGGCATCCCGCTTTTCTCTAAACACCTCGTGTTTCAATAAAGTGTAAAGCCGTAGGAATTCCTGAGAATTTTGTAGAATATTTTCTGAATAGGTTTGCCTTAAAACTGCACGAAAACTGTAAGGTTACCACATTTGGCGATAAATCGTCCATAAGTTGTAACGTATAGGATACTACATACCATCCAAGAAAAGACTAAAAAAATAGTTGAGAAAGAAAAGACGAAAGAAATAGCTGAGAAAAAAACTAAAAGAAATAGTTGTTGGTATACCCAAGTAATAAAGTAGTTAACATTACATTAATGCTCTTTTGTTATATACGTTTTTTAAAACGTGCACCTAAAATATTATCTGTGCACCTTATTTATAAACTTAGTGCACAAGGTGCACCTGTATTAAAAAATCTATTTCGAGGCCTGATTTATAGTTATCCATCTCTGAAAGTTTGTACAGTAGGTGCTCATCACTATAATATTGGTTGATTTCATTGCCCATTTACTGATATTCCTCCTTTAAGGTCTGTATAGAAGATGCTTATCATAATCATAGTGCTGGTTTCTCTCTTTTCTTTTATTGATATCTAGTGCCCATTGATTTATATCTACTGACGAGATACTTCGTCCATCAAGATCAGGACAGTTTTGCTAATGACGAAATACCTGGTCAAGACAACAACCAAGAGGGTGGATCTGTCAGATACTAGAATCAACTGCCAGATCGATCAGGCATCGAAGTGACCACTGGTGCATAAGGTGCTCCTCATCACAATAGTGATGATTTCATGACTCGTATATTGGTATGCATCATTTAAGGTTTGCACAGAAGACGCTCCACAACAAGATAAGATCTGTACTAAAACCTAAAATGTGCAAGTCACACACAAAGGAAAATATTATCCCCTAGTATTATCATTTTGGGTTATTAACGGTTACCCTCAAAATGGTTTCAACGAAATATCATCCATCAAGATCTAACCCATTTTTCTAAAGACGAAATATCTCGTCATCAAGATTTGGCGGTTTTTTACTATGTCGAGATCAAGATCTGCTTCGTTTGCTTCTAATGACGAGATTTATCGTCCATCAAGATCTGGTCAATCATCAGAGAGACAATAGGGTTAACTAGTCAATTAACAGAATCAATCGCCAGAACGATCAAGCATCAGAGAGACAAGTGGTCTCATGGTTCGTTGACAAGGAACACGCATGATAGATTTATGTAGAAAATTTACATTGGAAATGGAAACTAATGTCCGCCTAAGATTTGCGTAAAAAACATGGTTTGTTTTTCAGATTTTCTTGATTCAGTCGATAAAGTGCAATTATTTTATTAACAGGGATTCTGGGCTGTCATGGTCACTACACTTCTGGTGCATTTATATAATTTTTTCTTCATGATTGAGGCTCGAACTCAAAGTATTGTGGACTGAAACAGGTGGCTCACTTGTTGATCCTCGTCCTTATTTTTACGAAAATTCACCGGTTTGGGATAGACTCTTATGGGAATAAGTCAGCTGGCCGTCTATTTGTGAGATTAGAAGTATAACATATATTTACAAAGTAAAGTACACTGGAATCTCACCATGGTACTACAAACAAAGCAAAGCCTGTCTGATTATTAATAAATGTTAAAGTACTATACGTAGCTTGACAAATATTTACCAGTCTCTAAAACACGTCACTATTGTAATGAAGTCTTGATTTCATGTTGCTAGGGTGACTTATTTTGTGGTAAATGTTGCCACTGTATATTGAATGCTTCATGGCCATTTTAAGCCATCCTGTCAGGAGAGTAAATGGGAAAATTTGTAGCAAAATGATTGGTTAACTCTGGAGACATAGATGGATAGAAGGTTCCTTCGCTTAAAAATTGATTACTCTGTCTTATGATTATAGCTGTTAAACGATTTATTGATTCAAATCAAATAACTTTCTACCCATATTGTTTACACTCTTAGGTAGAAGTAAACACAAAACAGCTCACAAACAGTTTATTGAGAGACGGCATGTTTTTGGCACTTGTAAGCTAACGTATACATAGCATTATCACTGTACAGAGTTTGCATAGGAACAAGCTATAAAGGCGCATATTCTATACCTATGCAAGGCCAACCATGAAACTCGAAACAAGAAGTATCAGTCCAGAAAGTTATGGTAAGGTTGACAGCATTTACAAGTTCCAACATGCATAATGATATTTAACAGTTGATGGGCGGACAAGACAGTGCCAAGTCACATTTTTGATCAAATTAAACTGCCGCTACTATTTTTTCGCTTTCTTAGTAAGTTAAAAAATCTCTTGCAAAGAATTTCGTGAGCTTAAAATGCGAAAAGATAGCAAAAGATAACACAGCTTTCTTCATGCCCTGATCAATTCAAGCAGTTTCTGGTGGTAAGAAAGTGTCAAGCATCAATTATTAGAGATTTATCTATGATAACCAGGAGACAACTACAGTTTTGAAAGGATTCTGAGAATTTGTCTGTAAATGAATAGGCGCATTTTGATTATTTACATGAGAATACTTATGTTCCTATCGTTAAAGTGTGAATGAATAAGTTGTTTGGCATTGTATTTATTCAAAGAATATCACTTGCCAGAGGTGGTTGGATTATTTTAAATTTTGTTTATATGAATTTATGAAAACATATTTCACTTTTACTCTGAGAATTCTTATATTTATCAAGGAGACTACCTTTCTTTTTGTGAACCTCATAATTTCATTTCACCAATAGACGATATTTTCTACAAAATATTCACTCCCGATCTGGTGAAAGAATTTGAATATTCTGAATGAAAGGAATAATCGTGAGAAGTTGAAAAAACGTGAACCAATTCATACTTATTACTCAATCATGGTTTAGTTAGTTTATGTTAATTTAATATTTTTACGTTATTATTCTAACTTTATTATAAGTGCTTTGATAGTAAAAAAATGATTTGTTTAGAGAAGAAATAATGGGAACCTTTCCGTGTTTATTTTCGCTGCCTGTCTGACGCTCAGTTACAATATGTATTTATAAGATACACTTCACATTTAAAAAAATAAATTAACGTTTTTTACAATCGTGAAGTAATCTAATGTTTTTAATGATTTCAAATATAATCAAAACACATGGAAAGTACACGAAGACGTTCAATAAAATAGTTGTGCTACTATTAAGAGTTAAGATAGTGCAAGTCACTAAATTTTCGCACAATGCTTGTAGAAATAGTAAATTATGAAGTATTGGAGAGAAATCTTTGAAAAACCATGATTACTATTCGGAACTCATGAAACATCAATAATAAATTGTTAAACACACTTCATTTTATTCAATGTTAGTTGAAGATTTGATCAAACTTTCAAACTGTTAGATATCAAAAATAAAAATGTGACTTTACACTACCTTCCCTGATCTCCAGTGAACTTGAACTATGCAACACCTTTTATATCGTACGAGATATAAGGCCTATTAATTTCAGATTATACTGGCGAATTACATTACCTTACTTTAGGCAAGGGTCAACTAAGCTTAGCTTTTAGGGGATATGTTGTTCTACTCAGTCTTAAGCTACTGTTTTAGGGTCATATTTAGTCTGGAATACGAATGACTATTACATAAAAGGATCAAGCAAAAAGGCAAAAGCGAAAAAGTTTGCGAAGTTCATTTGAAACCCTAGAAGCTTGTGTATCTAGAGCAAAATCTGCTCTCCCTTAGTCTGTTCTCATGATGATTTCACTATGGCTAATTAAGAATTCGAAATATTCCCAATAAAGTTACATAGAGAGCTTGATTTACACTAAATCTATAAAAATTGTAGGCATTGTACACATATATAAATACACAACAATTTATAGAATTTATTGAAACGAAAAACACAATTAAATACGTAGAACATTAAAGATTAAAATTCCTTCAAAAGTAAGCATTCATTCTTCGCATAACAAATTTTTTTACGCATCCTCCTTTAAATTGGTTTTTATTATGTGCTCATTAAAAGGATTATTTGTGCTAATTAAATAGCATATTCATAATAGCATTAATGAGCATATTCTCAAAGTTATATTTGCACGAAATTGAATCAAGAAATTGTTCCTTGTATCGAGGGCTACGAATGAAAAATATCAGTTCCAATATTCGTAAAAATGTTTTACGTTTGGTATAAAAATAAACGCGCTCTCTAACGAAGCTTGAATATGCTCATTAAGTAATGGGAAAACAATTTAGTTATCCGATCAACTTTTTTGTTCAAAATAAGTCTTGACACGGACAGTTTAAAAGGCTTAGAAGAACCGTATATGTAATTTCTATCCAGAACTTTGGAATCCGATTAGATCTAATTTATCGAAGGAAATGGTTAATTGGTACCTTCTTCACTTCATATCTCATTTTCTTCTCAAACGCTCTTTAGAAGCTTTCTCATCGTCCATAAATAGTGCGAGGTAATCTTCTTTTGCGTTAAAAGAGTCCAATTACTTTCTTCCTTCGAGGTTGAATTTAGTTTTCAATTGGGGTAAGACTTTAAACATTGTTAAGAGTTTAGTTGACAATAGCAGAATGGAAGTGAAATTTTCTAGAACAAAGTCTGTTGATTAAATATTAAATTATTCAAGAAGTGTAAATTGGCTATGGTGTGGAATTGTAAAAATAAATTGCATTGCAAAAATGGGTTTCCATAAAGGCGAATAAATGAATAACTATTTCTTACGAAATTTCATTCTCCAATGAATTTTTAAATTTGTACCAAATTTTATCAGCTGCACTTGTTACATAATTGTGTAAAACTTTACATATAATACTGACAATGAGTTCAATTATGAATTGACTGGTAAAATTTTAATAATTTAGTTTATATTTATAATATATTCCACGTATAAAACTCTTTTGATTTCTTCTGCATAGTTTAGTTGCAATGAGCTCAAAATTCCACATGTTCTCAAATCATTCTTTCATGAAGATAACACCATACTTAAAACATAGAAAAGAAGCAAATGAGTTTTATAAAGTTAACTTATTATTAAGTATTATTTTCTTAGTACAGTTTCTATCAACCTGTAAAATGTATCATAACTAATAATATGTAGTAGTGTTTTAATAATGATGAGAAATCTCGTCAATATAATACCGATATTTTAATGAGGGCGAGGTCAAAATCCAGTCAGGTTTTTTTCCTACGACGAGATAAGACAACCAACAAGTTCTAGCAATTTTTCCTAATCACAGGATACCACCAGAAAGTTTAACCCATCTTTTGGTTTATCTTCGCCTCTAAAACTGCCCTGAAATGGTTAGCTTCTGTACAAAACCTGTTTCCAACTGTCACCTTTTATGGAAAAGGGACAATTTAATTTTCCAACTTCGATCTTCATCCCTGTGGAGCAATAGGGCAGTTTCGTCTTCACGAGGTATCTTGTCAATATCAAAATCATGCTGATAATAGAATATATTTCGCTTCAAATCACTCGGAGGGTTAATAATAAGGATTATTATCCTATGTCCTATCCTATGCCGGTTGAAAGATGTTATACAAAGAAAACGGTCGAAGTTTTGGTGACTGGTGAATGGCAGATTCGTCACATCTCATCATATTTCTTTTCTCTCTCTTCAAGGGATTTCCCAATACTTCAAATAAACCGAGTGGCTCAGCCCCTACAACCCAGATATGATACCTTGAAACCTCTGGTATTTTCAAAATCTAAAATCATCTCTCGAAGAGATTTTAGACTATGGTAGAATGAGAATATAATACTTTCATCAATAAACTTTCCAGAGTGGTTTGAAAGTGGAAGCATAACTGGAAGAAATGGGGGGGGGGATCGAGTGGAGTGGTATACTTCAAAGGAAACTAGGTGACAGAAGTTCTCTCTAAGTATATATCTTGCTTCATATTACATGACTGAATACTTTCCAGACAAACCTCGTAATGAATATAAAGCCATACCAGATCTCAAAATTTGAATTTAAGAACATCACTATGGGATTGATTCTTTTGTACATTTCTGTGTATATTGTTCAAAAATCGGAACTAGAATTTCCACTCCAAATTCGATATCAGTGCTAATTGTTTCATTCGGCCTTGTACCCATTAAAGGATAATTGCTCTTATATTGTCGTTTAACAACTCAATGCGATTTTTCTAATAAATTTTCGTAAACGAGATGAAAATAGCTATACTGATATTATTATGTTTTAGTGGGTAACTTTCTAGTTGTATTATCTTCAGTACGCATCATAACAAAGTACACATTTATTTGAACTCTTTCCTCCATAAAATTCAAACTAAGACTAATTTCTCCCTAATAGGACATTGAACTTTTAAAAATGAAATTTTGCAACAGCTTTACAAATTGCAACACTTTTTGCAAAACAGCAAGCTGCTTCGATGATGAAACAGCTTGTTTGCAGTTTTTCTTTTACACACGCGGTTTATTTACAGAAGATACCGCATAGATTGTTATCCTGCCTAAAAACTTAATTTTTTATTCCTTATTAAAGGTTTTAAAGATTTTGGAGTGGACATGCAACTGTTTAATTTTAAACTAAGAAAACGCGTTAAAAGAATTAAAGGTTATACACTTTTATTTAAAAAAGTTTTAACACTTGAATTTTTTAATGTGCGGTTTAAGTGCTGCATATTTTTACTGAAATGATTAATTTTAGTATAAATTATGGTTATATCACTTAAATATAAAAATATAATAGAAAAACTCATTTATTTTAGAAAAGATCGTTAAAAAGTCTCAAAATAGTAAGGACGAGAATAGAATACGAAGAGTCACGATGCCGTTTTACTATATAGGAAGGAAAAATAATGGCTATAAATGGTTAATAATTGGTTATAATGGTTAATAATGGTAATAAATGGTCTAAAAAATTAGGTATATTTACAAAAGTTATTTCAGGTCCCTGAAGATAGAGGAATATAGTTTTGACACTTTTCGGGGCTAAATATTATAATCGAATCTCTAATGCATAAAAATTGCATGATTGTAAAATATTTTCTATCTCGTACATTATCTAGAGTTGCATAATGACTAATAAATACTTTACAACGCCCTCTTTGTGTGCATTCTTAGTCCCGATAAAAAAGCTTTCTTCTGCTTATGGGGCAACGCTAGACCGTTTGGAAGAGTAGCAGATGAACAACCTGAGGGTTGGGTTTTCGAAATTCGGTCCAACGCAAGACCATCGAGTTCGTGGGAGCTGTCTGTCGTGGTCACGAATTTTCTCACTTTGGCATGATATGGAAGTTTTGAGAGTATGGTTCTACCTCAAGTGCTCTTGTCATCATGTGACCGTTGTTCAAAATTACGAGGCGTCGTCCTTGAACAGAGTGTCCTAAAAATTTCCGTACTGACGATTCGTGAATTTATTATACAAAAACAACAAACTTTAAAACAATTATTTTTATGCACTGTTAACCTTCCGCGTGAAAAAAAATTTGATCTTAGATTTATAATAAATATTCAAAATTTCGGCCCTTTTCTTGGAGGCAAAGCTGAGTTGTTCGAGCATATTTTTAGAAACGCGTTTCAAGATGCTGGCAGTGACTTCTGAAATGCTTTGAGTAATGGCAATTTTCAGATTACCTATTGTTAATGAGGGTATTGCAATATCCTCCGTTGAGTTTCTTCACAAAGTCAGGTGTAACGACTCTCGGTCATCCATTCCTGTATTTTGGGTTCCATCGAACCTGTCTCACGAAATCGCCGAACGAGTTGATATACGTATCATTACTCGGTATTGCATCATTTGGACGTAGACATCTACGGTAATGATCAGGCAGATTCTCTGGCCAAGGAGGACTGCAGACGAGCAGTCCCTACCTCTTCTTGAATAACTTACTCAGAACTCCACTCCATGAAAAAATCCCAAATTATGTACGAATGGCGGGTTCCTCCTGTCCATAATTGGTACATGGGTAGAGTACCGGGATCTACTTTTGAATTGGAGTGTGACAGAGCTTCTCAGACTGCTTTATCTAGACTTGCCAGCGGACACACTAGGTGCCCCTTCTTTTGTGAAGGCAGGAAGGTCTTTCCTGACTACACCAGACGTCTAACTCATCAAGCCTCTGCTCAACATATCCTGGATTGTTTAGGCCTCTCCAGGGATGACATTTACTACAGTCCCCTTCTGCTTCTCGACTTTCTTAGTGTCAACGGACTGTTGGATCTAGTCAGACTCTGGAGATAAGCAACAACAACACATCATTTGGATATTTATGTCGTCAAAATTCTTTGCATCTTTCATATGATTTACAAGTCAAACAGCGAATTCTCTGAATGCGGGATAAACTCATCTTGCAATGAAGAACAAAATGACGTGGAACTTTATTATCACACAACTTGAACGCGAAGAAAACCAAACGATAAATATTAAGGACTTGATAAAACAATAAGCAGACGATAAAATTCAACAATGCCAAAAAAAAACACCGCTAATAATTTTTTTAAAGTTGGAGTAGGAGTACTTTTAGGAACCTCTGTATATTTCCCTGTGGAATAGATCCCGGATCATCGTCAATAGCCCGTTGTGTTGCTCCAATGTGAGGTTAATTAAATACTATCGCGGTAGCTGGGTTGGAAGAGCAACAGATTAGCAACCAGAGGGTTGCGAGTTCGAATCAAATCAAAAGACCGTTGTGTACATGGCGGGTTGGTGCACGTTAAAAGTCTGTCATGCACTCAAACGTCCTCACGTTAGCGTGGTGTATCAGCTCCAGGGGCTGTTCTGGTTATCTGACTGTGGCTCAAAATTACAAGATGTTGTCCTTGTATCTTTTTTTAGGGGTTGATCCTGGACCTTCGTCAATAGCCCGTTGTGTTGCTGTATTGCGACGTTAATTCAATTACCTACCTACCATATATAATATGTTTGTACGTACAGTAAATTAGAGGGGTTGATGCTCGCTTTTCATTGATGGAACCACCGAGAATATTTGAAAAATAGTAAGGTATTACCGAAACTACAAAAATATTCTAAATGCATTGTAGATTTATACAAAGTGTTTCGAAAATACAAAGGCCAAATTGTAAAGAGTGTAAAAAGGGGCCAAACATAAACATATTTGTAAAAGACTAAAGACAACACAGGGCGCTCTTTAGATCAATCAATTACATCGTTTATGTGGCCATAGAGGCATATCTTCTTTAAGTGCGTATGGAAATCACAAGCCCGTGTGATCTCCCTCCCTTCTGTTTTACCCTTCCCGTCTACAACTCTGCTTTTTGCTTTTATTGTCTCCATTGCTGTCTTGTGTTAGATGCAGGTAGGCCAAGTATGGCCTTTAAGCCATCAAACCCAAAATCAATCAAAGCCAAACTGCTTTATTTCAACCTTAACTGATGAATTTGTGAGTATATTGGGTATATGTGGATGAACATGATACACTACCCTACAACAATGGACCAGACAGCAAGATGTGATGGTATAAGAGAAATACTACATACTTTAATAAGAGAGATGTTCCCCCACATGATGCAATTACACTAGCAGCCCTTCTGGACACACTTTCCACAGCGCTTTGCTACACAACTGCGGTTATTTGTGTCCATTCCTGCTGCAAGAATATCGACAACTCAGCTGTTGTTTTCGGACGTGGTTCCCTGGTCCGTAAGCATCGCTCTAACTTGTCCCACAAATGTTCTGCGGGGCTTAGGTCGGGACTCAAAGCAGGCCAGGGATGACGTTTTACATTCATATCTTGAGACCACTGCTTGACAGAGGCTGTAACATGACATGGAGCGGTGTAGTCTTGGTAGTAACATTCGTTCATTCCATAAAATTGCCAGAGCTTAGGAAGAACCTGATTGTCCAAATGCTCCTGTAGGCGTCGGCGTTCAGTCTTCAAGAAGCAACATGCAAAGGTCAGAGAACATACAACGAATACCTTCAAACAAGTAGTCGGATTTTATGCAAATCCGCTGGGATCGGTCCATTATTGTAGGGTAGTGTAGATGCTTTAAAACATTTTTAAAATACAACCTAAGGGATTTAACCATAAAGAATCGTTTCTATTATTCAGTAACGATTAAAATGTTCATTGTTATAGAATATACAAACATCCATTTTAAACTAAAAGGCTTTAAATATTCAACCATTTATGTATTGTTATTCGCTGCATCAGTTGAAAAATTTGGCATCAGTTAAAGAGAACAATATTTTCATTAATCCTTTTATATATCCATCTTTAGAATATTATATCATCAGCACCATTGAATGTGTGCGGCAGAAAATTTCATTATAACTCAAAATAGTAAACGCAGAATACTAAGTATTAGAAAATAGTATAATAAAAAAACTGTAAGTATTTTAACTTAGTCAATTTTTTTTTTGCGATTACGTAAAACATACAAATTTTCTATCACACATCAAACAATTTTATTATTTTTCGTCTCATTAGGATGAAATACGAACGGTATAAAACTAATGTTATAGAAGCCTTGCAATATCACTTCTTTTAAAATTCTCAGGCTTATAATATCTGTTTTAAATTTCTTTTGATCGATGAATTTCAGTTTAATATTATATTAAAGATAAGTCATTTGGGTGTGAGCATTTAGTCTCATATAGAAAGATGAAAAATTCATATTGTTGCAAAGTGGTGCAATAAAACAGATATTTTTAATCATAAGGTTCAATTTATATTCATACTAGCAGAAATACCCGGCTTTGCTCGGGTTGAATTAATAATATGTTGATTGAAAAGTCATCATCAATTATTTTTCATAAAAGAATGTTAGCATCATTTAAGTGTGCGAGAAAAAAAATTTATACCAATTTAACTTCTCCATCGCTTCTACAATTTACTTCGACGCAAATATGCATATATATATATATATATATATATATGTTGTATCCAATCATATAATCCATTTCATATTCGACACACTTCTGCTGAAATTGATTTTTAAGTTTTCGAGTGACTACGAATATTCCCGTGCATTCAATTTCAGTAAAAATGGCGAATTTTCTGTGGATAGTCTTGCACTTAGTTTTCCTATGAATATGTTTTCATTGTGCCATTCTTTCACCTAGTATGTGATATTTTCGAATTTCCTCATCAATATGGTGAGATGGTAAATTAAATTGTTACAACATTCGTTAATAATTTAGTTTGAAGCAAACGCAATTTTTCTTGAAATTTCAATTCAGAAGTAGGTGGAATAACGGAACTTCTGTTAGATATATAAAGCAGAGTTGACGTTTGTCTGTTCTCTGCACTAATTCACCTTTTGACCAATTCACTCATTTGATACACTTATATTTTAGAACCAGCGGATATTATAGGCTACATATTAACCCGTGTCCTGTATGTCTAAGGGGGCTAAAAATTCACGGCATTCCTAAATAAATTAATTTGAAGCAATAGCACTTTTTTCCAGAAAATTACATTCAGTAGCATGTGTTATAACAGAGCTTTTGTTAGAAATACATGTCATCAGAGAAGACAAATTAAACCCAATCGATAACAATTTTTTAATAAACAAAAGGTTGATTTTAAAGCACTTTTACAAAAAAAATATTTTCAACGAACGATTCACATGCATCTAAGCTGAGTAAGAACAGCTTCAATAAATAGAGTAAGCAACCTGGACTTTCTATCTTTTAAGATATAAAATTTCAAATTTTCAAAGTTACTTAGTGTGGTATTATTCCAAGATCAACAAAGTCTTGTTCAAAATTCCCTTTTCTCCAACACACATGCAGTTTTAAATTGAACCCTTGTGGTACTTTTGAGGTTAAAAATTAGGTTTCTAAATGGAAAGCACGTATCTATTTAGAATGATAGATATAGTTACTTGACTATGGCGTAAGCTTTCAATAACACCCATGAAACACGAAAAACAAATGAAATTTAGTTTATTTTAATCGTCTTTCAATGAAAAGCTGTATCAAAATTTTGAAACATATTTTGAACTACAAAGTATGACTACCAGTTTTAATTTAACGTAACCCATCTTATTTTAAAGTTATTTTTGAAATGTTTCATGTCATATTAAAATAATAAATTACACTCTTAAAAAATATTTTGATTTGTAAATTGCATTTATATTTTTTTTATCTACACACTATTACGTATTCAACCAAAGATTTAAAGAAAGTTGGTGGAAATATACATAAACCACCACGAAAGTACCCATGTCTTGTGATATTTTGCAGGAAATAAATAAATAAAATCCAACTCCTAAATAATATTTCTGGAATAGATAATATTCTGGAACACATAAGCAAACAGAAACAAAATTCTGATACCTAAGAAAGGCAGAATTCTGAAAAAAAATATATGTTCTAGCTTGTTGAATTTCGACTTCCTGAATATAGTCTGAAGTAAAACAATTCGACAAAAAACTTGAACATTATTGATAAAGACAATGATTTATAAGCAAACAGAACACATATTTATAATACTTGGGAATCCACAAATATGACCACAACCATCTCGTTTTCAACTCAAATACCCAAAAAATAATAATTATAAATCAAATTAAAAATTAAACATTAATTCTGAGGTTGCCAGATATCGAGTAGAAAAATTACGCTTTTATGATCAACTAGCAAAATACCCGACCTTACTCGGTTTGAATTGGTTTACTCTAGATTGAAGAGATAATCAAAATATATAATGACTTACGTTTTTTGTAGAGTAAAAATTTATTTTAACACCTTTCGCCATCTTTATATTTTCTACAACTTACTTTGGACACAAGTCCAACACATGCATATCCATTCATGTGATACATTTCATATACATCGCACAATTGCTGTATGACAAAGCTCAAAAAGACGAAAGGTGATACTAAGGTTACTACTATAAAAGACGATTTATAGGAAGATTTGGAATTCCCTTTCTTAAGTTGTTTTCATGTGCAACTCAATTAATTAAAATTACGATTTACGGCGAGTGCTCTCGCACTCATAGTCAACAAAACAATATTTTTTTACCTGTGGCACTCTTGCCTCCGGTATGCGACATTGTGAAATTTTGCAATCTTCTCCTGTCATTACTACAACGAATTTTTTAATGTTGGAAAAAGTTCTAGTTTGGATTTTTAAACATTATTATTATTTCAATAACGACATTATTCTTTAAATAACGGCATTATTCTTTAAATAACGGCATTATTCTTTAAATAACGGCATAACTACACTTAAAATTTACTGAAAATTTATACTGACTTACCTAACATTTTCAAGTCTAATACTTTGTGGTGCTGTTGGGTGTGATGAGAAGGAAAACACATTTATTAAAATAATAAATATTTAAAACAGGAAACAGCGAAGTAAAACAAAATAAAAGATGTCGTAAAAAATTGTTCCAAAGATATTAATTTGTAATTCAATTTTATCTCTTGATCTCGCACAGTTGCCACAACTTACAACTAAAAGTGTACAAAATTTAGAAATGTGAAATTAATTCAGAGCGAAAGAACCAGAAAAAATATCACTGCTCGCGCGATCGTGTTCATTCTCGTTTCATTGAAAAATATCGTCTGTCCCAAATTTTCGGAAATCGTTTTCATTGCGCAAAGAATAAAAATAAGACTCGAAATAAATGACGTATCAGAAATGAAATTCCATAAAAAAAAATTAAAAAAATTGAAGAATAATTACTTTTTCAGCAGTACTGGTAAAGCAATCGAATTAATCGTAATATTCAATAGACATTCCAATTTTTCCAAAACTACCAAATTATGGTTGATTTAAGTATACTTACTCAGGTGTTTTAGCATGAAACTCGTCTAAATATAACAATAAAGAAATATTTAATATTGCATTCACTAAATTAATAGATAATGTATAAAATAAAATACAATGCAATCAAATATCTGGAATACAATTCATGTGATGCTTGCACAAACACACAAACACAAAATCGAGCATAGAACAGAAAGACGGACAGACAGACTTTCGCAACCAATTCCACTCACTAAATCAAGATAAGTACTCTCTGTATGCAAATTTCCATGAAAATATCTTAAACCGCGTGGACGTGTATAGGGCACAACATACAGACAGACAGACAGACACCAAACGAGAAAAAGGCGGATTCGGCATCAGAAGGGTCCAAAACGGATAGAAAACTTGAAATGCGTCGAAAATATTGAATGTACAAACAAACACTCCATTCTTATTTATATAGATGAGTTCATAGTTTGGGCTTTAAGTTCTCCATTATAAAATTTAAGTAAATATAAAATAAAATGTTCTAAACATTCTTTCTTCAATCAAATATTTATAAATATTATTTTCATCATGGCAAGAAGTAAAAATTCTGTTCAAACATGAACATTATAATTTAATTTATTTTAAGAAAATTGTTTTTCGATCAACACTGGTAAAGCAATCTGAGATGCATACAACAATCGTTTTATACTCAATGTTATTTCTAATGCGATTTCAAATTGATTTTGGCATGTCAATTTTAGGCCTCTTAGGATTAGAATTTTTTTAAATCCCTTCTTAGTGCACCCTTACAGTATAAGAAGAATCACCCTGCAAAATTTCACCTTCCTAGGACTTGTAGTTCTTGAGATACTGTGATGAGTCAGTCAGTCAGTCAGTGAGTGGTATTTGAATTTTATGTATATAGATTATTTGAAAAAAAAATTTCGTATTTAAATTATTTTGATTTTTTTTTTCATTTTATGTCTTACAATATTCATGTATAAATGAAGAATTATTTTAGCTACATTCTCATTAAGTGAATTTTTGAACTTTATAATTGGAATCTTTAATTTTCTTTTGACGCTCGGAAACTGAAAGCAAGAAGAGTTGATGAAATTTAAAAATTCAGTTGTTTGAATTAGAAAAGGTTCCCCTCTGAAATATTTCATTACATACATAGTAAATTACACAGCTATTTCACGTTTATTAAGATACAGGCAATTTTAAATCTCATATGCGTAAATTTCTTAACGTTAAAAGCCAGTTTCAGCCCTTTTGATTGCATAAATTTTGAAATTAGATCACGGTATTACCCAAAAAAATATAGCAGAAATTTATAGCAAAAAAGATACAGACGTTACTTCCAAAATATTTTTTTTTTAATTCTGTATTGAAAAAAGATCTGTATTTTAGAAAAATCTGTACTTAAAAAACCTCTACCTTTATAAGAAAAATAAAAAAGAATAAGAAAAAGATTTGAGCAGAATTTTTATCTCTGCATGAAAACCTTCAATGTACTCATTAGCTTATATTAAACATGTTGATTCTTCCCCATTCATAAAATCAATTTTTTGTTCATTTTTTTTCCAGACCTCCATATTTTACCAATAAAAGCATATAAATTATTTCTTAATACATAAGATTTTCCCAATGTAATTAGTAGTTTTCCAATTGGCAAAATAAACATAAACTATTTATTTCTATCAGTTGATTTCTACAGTAAAATATCGATCAGTTTTTTTGGTTTAGTTATGTAAGTAACTGAAAAACTGAAATAAATAATAACACCCAAATTCAAACATACCAGAGATCAGAGTTCAGTTGCGTCATTAGGCAATTTCGGTTTTTTATGTAATAGTTTTGATCCAAAGTTTTTTTACTAAAGCGTTTTTTACAAAAAGCGAACTCTAAAAGCTTTTATAATTTTTTTTTTACCGAAGGCATATTTTTTTTATTTTAATTACATACAATGCGTTTGAAAACATAAACTCTTTAACATAAATATTTACTCGCACCGTATACACACAGGAATTAATGCATGATTGTATCTTACGGATTTTTAGGTATTTGGTAATGAATAAAATATACATTAATAGAATAATAAAAACAAGGGTAAACAGCTCAAAAGGATATAAAAATATCAGACTTTGCTTAGCATTCACGAATTCTTTAATATAGTATTTCATAAGGCTATCAAATTTCTTAAGAAAAAATATTTTATCGACATTCCTATCAATAAAATCCATAACCTGACAAATTTTGCGCAACATGATATATCCCACACGCGTTTGAAAATTTAAAAACTTACCAATATAGTTCATACAACAAAATGAAGTACAATTCCGAAAAACGTTAGGGTTTTCAAAAGTTCGTTTTCTTTCATATTGTTCGGAATGTTAAGTATTTACGTCTTTGTGTAATATAAGGCTTAACATTTGTATCCCCCGTGGAAGAAAGGAAACTTTGATGTAATTTTTAGAATCATATTCCATAAAAAAAAAAACATTGTCTCATCCAAATCACACAATAGGTATTAGATGAATAGGATTCATACTGTGGGTATGTCAGTTGAATATGTTGTTGAATCTCTTGTCGAATCTCAGATTACATAACGAAATAGACCATCTCTCTGAGTATAAACACTCATTGTAGAAACCCCGAAATTTTGCACAAAAGTAGCTAACGTATCCAGGATGTGTAGTTTGCGCATAGATTTTCAAATGTGAATTTAGATATACACTTATAAGGACTAAAGTATTTGGACACTGCATGTATTTCAGAAAAAGTGCTTTGTTATTCTACTTAGTAACGGATAGGCTCTACTTTTGTTTGTATTACAGTTGCAAATCTCTGTAAGTTTGGGCATGAATAGCTCGCCATGCCTCTTGCAAGGCCGTAAGAAGAGATTGCTGTGAAGATGGGCGAGCGTGGCGGTGTCGCATTCGTTACTCCAGTTAGTCCCACAAATGCTTGACCGGATTGAGATCAAAGCTCTAAGAAGGCCAGTCAAGACATTTCACCTCATTTTCAGGAACCAGTCCAGCACACGTTTTGCAGTATGAAATAGAGCTCGATCCTATTGGAAGAAACAACTAACGTCGCCGTAGTATTGCCATAGTGTAGGCAAGGCCGAATTATCCAGAACGTTGAAGTACTTGTCAGCGTTGATGGTACCAGGTACATAAAGCAATGTACCTAACCAGGAAAAACAACCCCACTCTAAAATGAATCCTCCTCCTAATTTCTGCAGTGTCCAAATACTTTTGTCCATGTAGTGTAAGTGAAATTAAAACCCCCGAAATCCTGCAACTCTCCCAATTAAACCTTTACCATTTTTGGTACCACAAATGATAACTGCATTTCCTGTACTACAGTCATTGAGAAGCTCTTGTCCACTTCAACACTCTTGTTCAGCTCTTTGCAGCACTCCCATGGGCCTTCAAGCTTTTCCAACACTTCCTTGACCAGCTAGGTCTCCTGATCTCTCTCCCCCATTTGGGACGTTATGTGAAGTCGATTGCAACCATTCCGGAATGTTGACCATTTAGCCCGACAGTCGGACAGTTTGACGAGAAATTCCCATCCGGGAACTTCTACAGTCTATGCCACGCCGGGTGGCAGCTTGCATACAGTCCAGAAATGATCAAACGCCTTAATTACTTCCTCCCTTTGTTACGGTCAAACTCTGAAATAAATCATTCAATTGTTCTGAAATTTTAATCGTTTGTTTATTAATCGTTTAATATTAATTTTAATCGTTTGTTTATTAATCGTTTAATATTAATTTTAATCGTTTGTTTATTAATTGTTTAATATTAATTTTAATCGTTTGTTTATTAATCGTTTAATATTAATTTTAATCGTTTAATATTAATTTTAATAGTTTAATATTAATTTTAATCGTTTAATATTATTTTTAATCGTTTGTTATTCACATTCATCAATTTTTATTGCAATCGGACAACTCCTTCTTGGTGCGTCGATTTTTTTTTGTAATAGAGTATATTTATACTCAATCGATTCTTTTCTTAATCTACCAAAGACCGTATTTTACATAGGGAGCTGGTGAACGTTTAATCTGCCGTGCCCTCAAATGTCCTCACGTTAGCGTGGTGTGGAAGTTTGGGGAGGGGGTTGCCAACTCTGGTGAGACCTCTTCATCTGACCGTGATTAAAAACTATGTGGTGGTGTTCTCGGATCTTTTCTTCGGGGTTTGATCCGGTGTGCCAGACGATAATTAAATACATACCTTAACCAACCAAATTATTAAATTTGTTTTTTCGGATCCCCAAATACCAAGGTAGGCTCATTATTCAAGTGCCTGAAAAACGAATGCTTTTTGAATATGTTTGTCCCAAACAAGAGATCTGTTAATGCTCACAAATCCAATTCAGATTGCTTTACCTGTGTTGGCGAAGAAACAATTTTTACAAAAATAAACTTTAGTTTCTAAATTTAAATTCATTATGTTCAAGGGGACCAGTGCAGTCCTATCTCCGCAATGTTAAAATGGTCTGTGATATCGGGCCGCTGTTGGCGATCAAATTTGGAGAGTTCTTGGCGACTATCCTCCCTGCGTGGAAGGGTTCCCATAGAGAAAATACACAGTCGGATATTTGCCTCAGCTGAGAGAAGTTGCTTTTGTTATGAGGTGCGATGTACTGCACCGGATGAAATGATGTTCGTTAGTGTATGTGCTTTTATCATTTAATTAAATTGTTATTTTTATAAACTCGTGCTTGGTTATTGAAAGAGCTCGCATGGTCACATTTTAAGGAACATTTTCTCAGAATCATTTATGTGTATTGATTTGAATTTTTTTATACAGATTATAAAGACACTTTTAAACCCTTTAACGAAAGGTTTTTTAAAAAAATTGAAGCTTTGAGTTTTTTTTCTTCAACTCCTCTTTTTTATTTGAAAAATGTCCATTTTTCATCCTTTTCAACAGTTTAAATGAACTTTTCTGAGCAGATAGAAAAAATTGCCAGTGTTAAAATATGTTATAGGGTGTGTTTCACTCGTAAACTAATTATTTTTGCATTGGCTTAAAAAGACTTTGAAATTTTTTTCTTTTTGTAGAAAATATACACGTTTAGAGACATTGAAGTTTAAAAAAATTAACTGACCTTACTTCAGGTACGTACAGGTATTTTTCAAAAAAATATTTAAAATACTTCTACTTAACTTATCTTCATAAATAGTATATAATTTTAAACAGAATTGTATACACATTTATTAAAACTTATAAAAAAATAATCAAAATTTTGAAAGATTCCATGTTTTATCATTGCGCCATTCTGTCCCTACCAATCTTCCGTTTTATGCCTAATTTTGAATATGTGTGTTTAAGAAAACAAAATATACTCAATACTATTTTTAAAAATGGTAAATACCTATACATATATTTAGATTAGGAACTGCATTATTTAAATCATTTCCATTGCATGCATTTTTAAGCAAATTTTGTGATAAAATTGCTGTATATGCATAATTTAACCATCTTCAATTTGTCAATTTCGGTGATGGGGTGAAAATTGAGAGAACGTTGCGACTGGGATTATTTTACCAGTACCGCTGGAAAAGCAATAATTTTTCCACAAATTATTTTTTACCGAATTTAAACTTTTATACTTTATTTATTTTGATGAGTACTTTTATTACACGAAATATAAGAAATTTACAAATATAATCGATAATCATTATAAAAAGGAAAAAGATAATTAAATTTTCACAAGAGTCGGGTTGAAATTAGTTATTTTAATTTTAAAACCTGTGCTCGTTTTCTGGATGGCATGTGTACACTTCGAACAAGTTTCCTCAAAAATACTAAATTAACACGTCGTTGTAAGAACTACGCTTTATGAAAAGAAAAAAACTAAGAGCACAAAACCTGGTAGCTAGCAGGCATTTATTCTAAGTATTTTATAATTTCGGCATAGATTTCTTTACAAAACGATTTGGTTCATTGAAAATTGCATTTCCCCCCTTGTTTTAAATAAAGTAGCTTGGAAGGTTTTAGTTTTATTGAAAGCTGCTTTCTGTAAGCATGAACACCGTCATTCCCGTTCTAAGCAGACACGTGGTTTCCATTTAAAACTAACTATCTCAATTGAAAAAGTGCTTGAAGGTATAAGGCGTGCGTAATTAGATGGACACACGTGTTTGGTTGACCGCTTGCAGTAACATTATTTTCTGATTATTTAGCTCGAAATTTATTTTGCATTTTTAAATTTTGTTTTATCTTTAGTTATACGTTGTGGCAATTATGTGAGATCACGCGAGGCCGAATCACGAATTAGGCCCGGTGAACACATCCGGTTTTTCAACGTGCGGCACCGAAGCCCAACTATGCAAACATAACCGAAAAATGACGCAAGAACTCATTTCGCGCCATTTACTATAGATATTCTATCGAAGAAAACGTGTTTATTTCGCTTACTTGGTGTAAAAAAAAGTATATTTGGAAACAGAATAGACGTTACTGGATACAACCATTTATTAATTAATATTTATATTCCATTTATTTATGAAAACAAGGTACTTCAGACCGGAGAAGCGTGTGCGGCGAGCTACGGTGCCGTGGGGAACTGCGGGACAAATTGCACGCAAGTTGGACGTGCGTCGCCGCAGCGGCGCTCCGGTGGCATGTGTACACTACTCCATTGGATCTAATGTATCTCACACCGCACTTGCGTAGCCGCAACGGCGCTGCATGTTGAAAATCCGGATATGTGCACCGGGCATAAATCTCTTCAGATCCATTTTTTTCCCCATCAGCTTTTCTTTGGTTTTATTTCGCAGTTTTCTGTGGTTGAAATTTAATAAATATTTCTTTTATTGTATTGTAATTCAGAAATATTACTAGCATTATATACTTATGGAAATATAGTTATTTTTTTTTTATTAAATTGTAAGTAAGATTAATTCCTATTCGTCACACGCAACAAGAGCCCCACAGAGGATTCGATTTAAAGCTGGATACATGTTACAAGTAAAGCTAATTTAAATGGAACTTCGCCAGCATTAAATATTTAGTAATAATAGAAAAAATCCGAATTCATCCAAATTTGAAGTAATAAAAATTTTTTGTCATAGTGACAGAAAGTCAAAGCTGTCTACTTTACTAGTTGAAGATATGTTTAAACAACTTATTACAACTGTTAGAAGTTTGTTAAAAAAAACAGGGATTTTCGTTTAAAAAGTGAACACAGTTAAATAGCTGTACCAATATTTAAAGAAAATAATGATTTCCTACAGCCCTGGTCGCGTTTGTAAACACTAATAAATCGCACCGGTTGTAAAAGTTATTCAAACGGATCGTTCGGAAATTCTTTCGAGACTTTCTAGTGTGAAAACTAGCCGTTTCATGATCCATTGGAAACGATATGAAAAATCGATGATCCATTGGAAACAATATGAAAAATCGATGGAAAGGAATCGAGATTTCTGTGTTTCATCAGTTCATGTTGTCATGTACGCAAGCGTTTGTAAATGCAACTTCAGAACTGGTGATACGGAGGTCACATAACTGATTATTTTCTGGTTTACGCATTTTTCAAAGAATGTTTTACGAACGTAGCCTTGTCTGTTCAAGAAACATTCAATTTTAAAACATACTCTTTTGTTATTGAGCGTTCCATTAAATGTAGTTATCCAGAAAAAATGGAAATCAAATTAATTAATTACATTCAATTAATTTGTCATCCTTTTCTATTAGACGGCGAAATTCGGAAATGTCGCATGCCTGGTACAAGCGTGCCGCAAATCAAAAATTAATTGGTAGGAAAAGCATGAGTGCTATTCGCTTCAGATGCTTTAATTTTACGATTGACTACAAAGACGGCTAATTACATAAAAGAAAAATTCTAACAATAGTCATAAGCCAATTGATCTCCATTGCTCTTTGAAATGAATCTAACACTAACATATATACATAAACCTTCTAATGAAATCGACAGATAATATGCTCGGAGCATTTACCTTCGAATAAAATAGACAGAGATGTGCTGGGAGCTTCATGCTATTCTGCCGATTGTTTGGATCAAAGATCTGTCACATGGTTGTAGGTAAACATGAATCCTGATGCCGGACAAATTTTAATTGCTTAAAATGACTATCCAGTTTGATTCAAAACATTTGTGTTCTTTTCAATAGATAATCGACTCAAGTCTATTTGTGAGTTCACATGACTTACCCTTCTGAGATCCTACAACAGCGACTCCGCCCACATGCTCTGTCTATTTCAAACTAGACATTGCGTGGCTAGCCCGTCGTTGCCTGTGCCAGTTGCTTTTGTAGGGTCATTGGTTTGCGAAGCAAACCAAATGTGAAGTCGTAGCCTATTGGATAACATCCATAACCGTGGAGTTGCCCGTGGTGCTGTTTTGTTTCGCAAACCAAATGGTCGTTGCCTGTGACAGTTATTTTCGTGGGGGGTCACATTGTACGTTGTGTTGGTATGCTTCGCAAACTAAAAAATATAAATATTTAATTGAAAATTTATTTTTTTTACAAGAAAATCAAACGTATAAGTTATCTATGCATTGTAAAAATTTCCGAAGATTTCAAATCCGTTAAAATTTTTAAACCATATCTAACGATCGCTGAGATAGAAAAAAAAGCACTGAAGAACGCCAGTGACAACTTTAATAATTTCTTTTACTTCACTCGAATGCGTTTATCAGGAAATCAAAATGAATTAATCTCGAATCCAAGGAAGTTCATTCGAAACTTCTACCATTCCCATGTATTGCGAATATACGAAAGGTGAAAATAACTTGGCTTGGTTCCAAAGGCTGACGTCATTAGTGACGTCAGAAAGGGAGAAAAGGTCAATATTCATATGGTTCTTCATTTCCGGAAAAAGAAAGAACGATGAAAAGAAATTGTTAAATTCATTTTAAAATGTTCTAGATCGAATTTTAAAATTCGCCGGGACCAGAAAATTGCAAAACTTTCGGACTACCTGTGTGTCAAAACCCATAACTGTAAGTGCCATAGATTCGTCGGGACTTTGCGTACAGGAAACAAACTCTACATTTTATAATAGTAGAGAAGAAGGTTGGTGCTCCGCTGTCTTAAGATCATAGAGTAGAAAGTGTTGTGGGCTTGTGAATCGTGTTGGGCTGATTGACAATCCAAGTGCGGGCTAATGTTTTTAATTACGCTGTATAATCTATTGAATTAATAACTTGCCCAACAGCAAGTCCTTTAGCATTTTACCCTTCGACATAGGCGGTCTTTGCGGGTAGACTAGTATGGGAAATTGACATACGTAATACATACGTACGACATATTCTAATTTTGTTGAATTATAACATAATAGGGTTTTGATATATGCCTGTATAAATAAAAGGAATTCCACCAAATCTTTCTGTGATCTCTTTCATGGTTTCAGCAAGTAAATTCTCGAACTCGCGTAGGAAAATTTCTATAAAATATTTCGAGGTTTTGTAATGAATTTCAATCGGTTTCTTTAGTTTAAGCATTTTTCATAATAAATTTTGTGTTTAGATTTATAAGTACGGTATAAAAAAAATTTACTAGATGAATGTTTAAAGTAAAAATTTCTTTAAGTTTCAAACTTCTTAAGTTATCAAAAGAAGTTTTTGTAATTAGTTGATGGGGGGTTATTCAATCAATGCAAATTTTATTTATTTATTTAGTAAGTCGTTCTAATTATAAATTAATGATGTTATTGATATGATCTATTACTCAGCATTTAATGAACGAATAGTTTTTCTTTTCTAATAGGTCACAGAAAAATTTTATTAATGATGAAATTCGAACACGTAGAATTATTTTTAAATTTAGTTGCCCACTTGAATTACGAGCAAAACAAAAACAAAAACAAATTGGAATGTTATTTAGCATTTCACAGATTGTTTTGTATAGATTTTGGTTCCAGGTATACGTTATAAAATGTCTGTTAAAATTAATGAAGTATATTTTTTCTTTTTCATCTGAAGTTTCAGCCATACGGCATTAGATGTTTTAAACAAAATTGCTTCAATTTTTCTTTTGGAAGTTCAACGGAGTAGCAGAAACATTACAGGCTGTTGAACGAATCTTGTATTTTTTGGTTCGATAACTTTTGCTGTTTAAAAGAAACGCTCAACCTCTTCAAGTATTCCTTTTCACACTCCCTTTGAGTTTACAGACACAAACAAAACGTGACTGAAAAAATGCGTTCTATACAATTAGTTTTCTAGTTAGCTTTTCAAAGCTCGAAATTGCATTTTCGACACAAATGCCCCACCGCAGTAAGATATTTAACTAGTATAAGCACTTATATAATATAAACGTTTAGAATATACTGCTGTGTATTCTTTCAGTGTGTAAATGTTTTCAATAATGGTTAATTATAAATTTAACTCCATTTAAATATTCGAGAATCAATTTCAAAATTTTCAAATGCTTCTTTCAACGCACTATTACTTTTATATTTGTCTGTTACCTTTAATTTTAGAAGTAAGACATAAAAGAGGTGTTTTTCGCATCCTCATAAATTATATCATTAATGTCACTCGAAATCGCAGAATTTTCAGAAAATGAATTTTATAAATATTTTACAGCTTTTAAAGTGTTGTATCTCTATTCTCAACTTAAATGTCTCTTTGAGCGCATTTATTTTGAATCTCATTATCTGATTTACAGACTGCTTTAACTTAGAAATGAATATATTTTATAACGGAAAAAAGTACGAAAACAATCCATCGAAAAATAAAAATTCATTTTCTTGCATATTAAATACAATGCTGAAGATATTTTGTTGTATTATAGGAAATAATTTACCACTAATATAAAAATTATTTAAAAAAAATTTAGTTATTCTTTATCATTTTGCGATTTTTATAACTTTTAAGGTACAACTGTTGTAACGGCTGTAGTATAAATTCGTTTCCTGCGCGATTATGATACATCTGATCTACCGGTCGTAGTTTAAATGTTATAGCATAATTCTTTGAGATGATTCCTTATCTATTTAAATTATATACGTTTTCGAAAGTTTCATGTAATTAATACTCGCTGTAACATACTAATACTCTGAAGTGTCAAAAGTCATGGGATAACTCCTAACATCGTGTGTGGCCTCCTTTTGCCGTTCGAAGTGTATCAACTCGATGTGGCATTAACTCAACAAGTGGTCGGAGTGGACATAGGGGTGGACATGGTCGGTAGGGGTGGACATGGTCTGCAAGGACAGATGCGTACTTGTGGTGATCCATAGTGCCTTCTACAATGATGAGTGCACCCAGTGAATGCCAGGAAAACATTCCCCAAACCATAATGCTCCCTCCTCCAGCCTGGATCCTTCCGGCAATTGTTGCAGGGTGTTTGCTTTCAGACTGTTCACGCCGTATACGCCAACGTCCATCTGTCCGATGGAGCATAAAACGTGATTAATTGGGAAAAGCCACCTGTCGCCACTCTGTGGACGTCCAGTTGCGGTAATGGCGTGCAAATCCCAGCCTTAGTCACAGATGAACAGCAGTCAGCATAGGTGCATTAACCAGGCGTCTGCTGCGGAGTCCCAGGCGCAGCAACGTTCGCTGAACCGTTGTTGAGGATAGACTCGTGGTAGCCATTTGGTTCATCTGGGTGGTCAGTTGCTTAACAGTTGCACGTCTATTCGCCCGAACGCATCTCCGTAGCCTTCGTTCGCCTCTGTCATCTATAGACCGTGGTGCACCACATATACCACGCCGCTGATTTTGGATATTGCCATTTTGCCATGCACGGTATACTTTTACCACGGCGGCACGCGAACAGTTCACAAAATTAGCCGTTTCCGAAATGCTTCCACCCTCGGCCCGAAAGCCAATAATCATGCCCTTTTGGACGTTGGATAAATCGCTACGTTTCTGCATTACGCCAACGATTGAAATGCTTTCCGATGCCCTTAGGGCATCCTTTATATACACTCCACTGCAATGTGCTGCCACCTGCCTTTTGTGATTGGTTATTTCACGTTGACGTCGAAAGTAGGTGGTGGTCACATTAATGTGACTGGACTGTATATGGACAAGTATTGGAGCGCTGCATGTTTTTTTTTCAGAAAAAGTGCTTTTTTATTCTATTTAGTAATGGATGAAAGCCTTCCTTTTGCTTGTATTACAGCTGCAACTTGTAGAGGCATACTTTCCACAAGTACTCTGTAAGTGTGGGAAGGAAAATCTCGCCATATGCCTCTTACAAAGCTGTGAAAAGAGATTGATGTGGAGATGGGTGTGCGTGGCGGTATTCGTACTCGTCACTCCAGTTAGTCCCACAGTTCCTTTATCGTATTGAGATCGAAGCTCTAAGCAGACCAGTCAAGCAAATTCACCTCATTTTCATGAAACTAATCCAGAATACGTTTCGCAGTATGACATAGAGCTCGATCCTGTTGGAAAAGACAACCATCATCGCCGTAATATTGCCATAGTGAAGACAAGGTCGAATCCAGAACGTCGAGGTACACGTCAGCGTTCATGGTTCTAACGCATATAAAGCAATGGGTCGAGTACTAACCCGAAAAATCAACCCCACACTAAGATGAATCCTCCTCCGAATATCTGCAGTATCCAAATACTTTTGTCCACATAATGTATATCGACCGGTCATATAGCAAATTAACCAAATCTTAAGGGAGATATCTTGGTAAAACAAATTTTTTTTTTTAAAGTCAACAAAAAGGATATATTTTTGAAAACGTGTATGTGTAATAAAATGCCTAGTAAGATTACGTACTATGAGCGGTATTGCCATATGAACAAAGGCTAAACTTTAATACCTAAAAATACATAAAAATAAAACTATTGTCATTGTACTATTACCTCGTAACTTTTCTCTCCTATAAGATAATAGTAAACGGGCAGATTTGTCTCGACGAGATATCTTGTCATCAGAAAAGACGACCAGATCTTGGATGAGATACCTCTGAATAATATCGGTACAGAAAAAAATTATAATATTTTTGTAATCAAAGGAATGTCTTTTAAATCTGTTATTATGCAACTATTGCTCACTTTACTAGAAAATAATTTTGACATAGTACACTGACGTCTTGACTTAAATGCACTCAAGTCAAAATTATCTTTACATACCCAAAAATATTTCATATTCCATGAAATTCCCAATCGATGTAACCCACAGGGAATGTGTAAAAGACAAGCCTGACTAGAATTATCCAATCAAAAGTGTTCAAACGGTTTCTGATATGCAATCAAGGCGTTACGTCATCCGACATTGAATCAAGCGTTTTGTGCATTGTGAATATCGGAGTGAATTTCTGCAATACAACGTTTTATTTCAGTGCGTAAGGACTCGAAACGGTTTGTTAAGGCTCCAAAGTATCATTCAAAAGAATCTGTGAAGAGGCGTATTATCTACCGTTTAGAAGCAGGGCAGACAGTCACGGATACAGCGAGATGAGTGAATATTTCAAAATATACAACCTCTGCACTATGGACACAATTTCAAAACTCTGGAACTATTGTAAGGAGGCCTGGACAAGGTCCTAAACGTATAACTGATTTTCAAGATCTATATATGACAATAACTGCCCTTCGTAACAGGAAGTCTACTGCTCGGCAGTTAAGTTCAGATCTTTCAGGAGTCACGGAAACTGTTATATCACGGCAAACTGTATACAGAAGGCTTAATGAGAAAGGCCTTTACGCCAGAAAGCCAAGGGTATGTGTTTCACTGCCTTCATAAGAGCGATCGCTTTAATTGGTGCAAAGAACATTAAAACTGGAGTCAACACCAACCGACCCATGTTATCTTTAGTGATGAGTCGAGGTTTAGTTTAAAATCTGATTGTTAACATTTTTACATCTGGAGGGAGTCAGGAACACGAAATCTCCCTTTGAACATTATAGATAGAGCAGGTGTGATGGTGTGCTTTAGATTAATGATCGATTGACGTAAGCCTATACGCGTTTTCAAAAAAGGATATGTGACTGGCCAGAGATATCGAAATGAGATCTTAGAACGATATGTAAGACTTTTTAGAGGTGCATGTGTATCGGATTTTTATTTATAGACGATCATGCCCTTCCACATCGAGCAAACTTCGTTGACGAATTCCTTGAAAATGAAGCCATTGAGTGAATGCTATGGCCAAAAAAATATCCTGATCTCAACCCGATTGAGAACTTACGGGACTACCTTGTAAAAGTAGTAGCACGGAGACATCCTCCTTCTAGAGATATAAATGCCCTGAAGACCAAATTGCTGTAGGAGTGGAACTTAATTCCTCAAACTGCGCTTAACAATATTATTGCAAGCATGAAATCACGTTGTTGTGATTTGTGTGTACAAGTCAGGGGCAATCACATTCCATATTAAAATCACAAGCCTTAGTTTTTTAGAGTTATTAATTTTTTTCTGAACTCTCCTTGACACGTATTCTCATTTTTATGGTTTCATGCTACAGTTTTATATCATATGCAGTGTTCTTAAATTCTTTCTTTTGTATTTATCTGTTTTGATGTTATGTCTTTTTCCAGACCAATTCAAAAAATTAGAGTTCACAGTTTATAAGAAATCCATGATTATATGCATGTAAAGATAATTTTGGAAACCAGCGTATTTAAACAAATGCTTTCGAAACAAAAATATCTTTGAAATCGTAACCTGGAGTGAAAGCCATTAATGCACTTAACTGCCGAAACAAACACCGATACACACATTATAATTAATGCAGTGTTAATCTAAGTAGGGAAGGCACCGTATATTATGGCTAAATCCACTTTGCCCCGAAGAGTGCACTCGCTTTGCCCCCTAGGGCATGCGCATCAAGACCATTTAACATCAAACCCTATTTCAACATTACCTCCCCTGGGGTGAAATTATTTCCGATTGAATAACGCAAAGGGGTAAAGAGGGAATTTAATTAAGCAATTAATTTCCAACGAAGTCGTGCTTCTTGGGGAAGAGAAAAAAGCCCGTCTTTTCTTGAGGCCAGAGTTCAACATAGATTACTTTTGCTCTGACTTCAAAGGAGATATTAATAAAGATATCGAGGGGTCCTGATTTGAATTTTATACTGTCGTTATAGTTTTTATTTTTAATTCATACATAATTATCGGACTAGATTAGATTGAGATTTTTTGAAAGATGTATTTTCGTGAAAACTGTATTTTGTGACTCTTTTATTGAATGATAAAAATGTTTTTATGTTAGAAGAATAAGTGTCATCAGAATATTTCAGCGGAATGGAATGAGTGTATTTTGTTTTATTATATTGCAGTATTAGATGTGAATATTCTTTGCAATTTTGAGGTTTTTTTAATGCAAACTTTCTTTAAAAATTGTTACGGTGTGACACCTTTTACACATTTGCTTAGACCTCTAATGTATGAAAAATCTTTCAAAAACGTTTTCGAAGCGCAGTCTGTATTTTTACATCTTTATATGAAATTAAGGCCCTATTCTGTAACGATTAGATTGTACGGAAAATTTATTTTCTAAAGCTCTTTGAACCAAAATTACAATGTTTTGAAACATCAAAGACAAAAAAAAATTTGACATTCTGTTCTATAATCTGTTTTATCATTCATTCATATCTTTGGAAAGTCCACGTATAAATTTGCTTAATATTGAATTCAAGTAAGACCCTATGCATCAAAATACTTAATACTGTGCAATTAACAATTATTTTTCCTTTTAACAAATAATTTTAGAGTACTTTTTCATATTTTTTACCATTGTCTCCCAAATTTTAACATTATTTTATATACAGGGTGTTTCAGTGAACCGTTTCAGAACTTCTAAGAGGGGTAGGGTACATCCTGACAACTCGAAATCATATAGCAATGTGGGGTCGGAAATGCTTTCCTGAAACGGTGTTGTACACAGAAGCACCGTAAAGAAAAGAGACCGTAAGTGAGAAATCGTTTTAATAATACATGAAAAGAAGCAAAAGGTACATGGATTAAAGTAAGTGTTAGAAGTTTCTTCCACGGGCTACAATGCACGCCTCATATCTCCGACGCATGGACATCCGAACATTCTGGAATACTGCAGGCATATCTCGAATTTCTCCGGCAGCTACTGCAATTCTTGCAACCAGCTCCTCAACATTGTCAACAGGGGTGTCATAAACTAGCGATTTCAGATGACCCCAGAAATAAAAATCAAGACATGATAGGTCGGGTGACCGAGCAGGCCAACGCACGGGACCACCACGTCCGATCCACTGCTGACCAAATGTGACATCCAGGTAGTTACGAACATCTCCGCTATAATGGGCAGGGGCTCCATCGTGTTGGAACCACATTGTCTGTTGCGCCGATGCAGAAATCTGTTCATCTCTCAAAAGTTGTGGCAATACTTGCTGCAGAAAGAGCAAGTAGTTAGGTCCGGTTAGACGAGACGGTAACAGGTAAGGTCCGATGAGGTGATCTCCCATAATACCGGCCCATACATTGACCGAAAATCGAATCTGTGCTGCACGACGTCGTATTGCATGCGGGTTCTCGACAGCCCAGATATGGTCGTTATGCGTGTTGAAAATTCCTTCCCTTGTGAAGGATGCCTCATCGTAAAACAACACTTCAGCAGGAAAAAGGGGATTTGTAGCACATTTTCCAAGGTACCACTAAGCGAAAGCAATACGAGGTGCATAATCCTCCGGTTGCTGTGTCTGGACACGCTGGTCTTCTTCTCGGAGAATCCTCCAGACGTTGCAATGGGAAATCCCGACTGCGTTTGCTACACTTCGTGTACTCGTTCTTGGATTCCCCTGTACATGCTGCAGCACATTCTGTTCGACGTCTGCAGTCCGTGCTGTTCTTACCCTGTCCTTGTCAGCTCTTTCTAATGAACCTGTCTCAGCTAACCTCTGGTGCAGTCTTGCAAAGAAATTATGACTGGGGATACGCCTCGTCGGATATCGTTCCGCGTACAAACGCTGTGCGGCTGGCCCACTACAATTTGCAGCCCCGTACGCCAAATGCATATCGGCTAACTCTGCGATCGTGTAATCATCCATCCTACTAACTTGGCGTTCTTGTGCGAAATGAAGATTCCCTACACGAAAGCTCGGGATTTTCGCACAACGCCATCTACCGCGTCAGGAAAGCATTTCTGACTGCCCATTGGAGTATGATTTTGGTTCGTCAGGATGTACCCTACCCCTCTTAGAAGTTCTGAAACGGTTCACTGAAACACCCTGTATAATCATTTATTCTGTAAATGATAAAAGTTTAAAATACATTTACCAGAAAAGAATTATGACACTAGAAATATAGTTCCCGAAGTCTATGTATATCTTATTATAATACTAGCAAAATACCCGACCTTACTCGGTTTGAATTCGTTTACTCTTGATTGAAGAGATAATCAAAATATATAATGACTTAGGTTTTTTGTAGAGTAAAAATTTATTTTAACACCTTTCGCCATCTTTATATTTTCTACAACTTACTTTGGACACAAATCCTACACATGCATATCCATTCATGTAATACATTTCACATACATCGCACAATTGCTGTATGACAAAGCTCAAAAAGACGAAAGGTGATACTAAGGTTACTACTATAAAAGACGATTTATAGGAAGATTTGGAATTCCCTTTCTTAAGTTGTTTTCATGTGCAACTCAATTAATTAAAATTACGATTTACGGCGAGTGCTCTCGCACTCATAGTAAACAAAACAATATTTTTTTACCTGTGGCACTCTTGCCTCCAGTATGCGACATTGTGAAATTTTGCAATCTTCTCCTGTCATTACTACAACGAATTTTTTAATGTTGGAAAAAGTTCTAGTTTGGATTTTTAAACATTATTATTATTTCAATAACGACATTATTCTTTAAATAACGGCATTATTCTTTAAATAACGGCATTATTCTTTAAATAACGGCATTATTCTTTAAATAACGGCATTATTCTTTAAATAACGGCATAACTACACTTAAAATTTACTGAAAATTTATACTGACTTACCTAACATTTTCATGTCTAATACTTTGTGATGCTGTTGCGTGTGATGAGAAGGAAAACACATTTATTAAAATAATAAATATTTAAAACAGGAAACAGCGAAGTAAAACAAAATAAAAGATGTAAAAAATTGTTCCAAAGATATTAATTTGTGATTCAATTTTATCTCTTGATCTCGCACAGTTGCCACAACTTACAACTAAAAGTGTACAAAATTTAGAAATGTGAAATTAATTCAGAGCGAAAGAACCAGAAAAAATATCACTTCTCGCGCGATCGTGTTCATTCTCGTTTCATTGAAAAATATCGTCTGTCCCAAATTTTCGGAAATCGTTTTCATTGCGTAAAGAATAAAAATAAGACTCGAAATAAATGACGTATCAGAAATGAAATTCCATAAAAAAAATAATTTTTTGAAGAATAATTACTTTTTCAGCAGTACTGGTAAAGCAATCGAATTAATCGTAATATTCAATAGACATTCCAATTTTTCCAAAACTAACAAATTATGGTTGATTTAAGTATACTTACTCAGGTGTTTTAGCATGAAACTCGTCTAAATATAACAATAAAGAAATGTTTAATATTGCATTCACTAAATTATTAGATAATGTATAAAATAAAATACAACGCAATCAAATATCTGGAATACAATTCATGTGATGCTTACACAAACACACAAACACAAAATCGAGCATAGAACAGAAAGACGGACAGACAGACTTTCGCAACCAATTCCACTCACTAAATCAAGATAAGTACTCTCTGTATGCAAATTTCCATGAAAATATCTTAAACCGCGTGGACGTGTATAGGGCACAACATACAGACAGACAGACAGACAGACACCAAACGAGAAAAAGGCGGATTCGGCATCAGAAGGGTCCAAAACGGATAGAAAACTTGAAATGCGTCGAAAATATTGAATGTACAAACAAACACTCCATTCTTATTTATATAGATAATCTGTATTCATAAGAATAGTGTTCGTTTGCACATTGAATATTTTCGCCCAATTTCAAGTAACTTAACAGTTTTGGGTCATTCTAATTCTAATTCAGTGGTCCCCACGTTGTATTGAATGTATTTGTGTATGTGTGTGCCCGCAGTATGTCCAAACTACTGTATATATTTCCATGAAACTTTACATATTGTTAAAACCGACATTTATTCAGTGATTGAATTTCATTTATTTAGTGATTGAATTTCATTTATTCAGTCTATCCGTCTTCCCGTTCTCTATTTATCTGTTTTTTCAAGCATCATATAAATTGTATTTCATATTTATAATGGAATTCATTTACTAAAATTTAACATTGAATATTCTATAAAAGAATATATTTTAGTTTAGGGAACGCATTTTTGAATATGCTTGCATACATAGGCATTTCATGCTAAGATATCCGAGTAAATTATTATTAAATCAACTGTTAATTAGGTTCTTTTATATATGGAATGTATATTGAGCATTGCGATTACATGGGTGTTTCATCAGTATTGCTGAAAAGCAATTATTTTTCCAGAAATCATTTTCACAAAATTGAAATTATAATATTTTTTTTCAAAATATAAATAAAATCCGAATGTTTTGGACAAATTAGTGTGTGATATCTTACTATATAAAATGCTAGTCACACAACCTAGATGTGTTACGAGCGAAACGAGATACGAAATATCAAAAATAATTATATTCGATATCACCATGGAAATAATATTGAATGTAAAACGATTACCGTACGTGGCTCAATGTTTAACAGTGTTGATCAGAAATTAAGTTTTCCAATAATATTGTTTTACCAGTATTGCTCAAAAAATAACACCATGCGTAAGCAAGGCAAATTGACAGATAGTTGAGGGGAAAAATTTATAGATACGTGATCAATAAAAGTTGACAGATAGTGGTAAAAAAAGTTTTATACATAGCCAGTGATCACGAACCTTCAGAGATTAAGAAATATGTAGATGAAGTTTGTTCAAAATAAATAAATTTTGTTATACACCCGTCTTATGACGGGCTATTTATCCTAGTAAAGATTATAAAACACTTAATTTTGCAATAGATCAAGGAAGAAATACATTATTTTGGTTCCAATACTGTTAAAGACGTGTGTCTCTTTTATGGAAGGCATGTGTGTATGTCGATTAACTTTCCTCAATAGTCCTTGGTTTAAAACACGTGGTAGTATATTTCTTTTTATTAAAATAAATAGAACATAGACCAAAACACTTTTTGAACTAATACTGGTGGATAATAAAATGTATTCAAATTATTTTAACTTTTGACATAGCTTTCCTTTACTAAACTATTTAACTTCTTAAAACTTGCACTCCTTTCCATTATTTCAAGTAAAATAACTTAGTTGTACAGAAGCTGCACTCTATACGTAACGCTATCACTCGCATTCTAAACAGGTGCGTGGTTTTTATTTAAAACTAATGCTCTTAACTTAAAGATGTGTTTCGAACTGTAACTTGTGCTCAAAGAAAAAGAAAAATTGTTTTCTTTGGTCATGTGCAATAATACAATTTTCTGATATTTTTTCGCTTGCATTTCATTTTGCGTTTTTTGTCCCTTGATTCTTTGTTGCACGGTTGTGACAACCATGCTAGATCTCGAGATGGAATCACGAATTAGTATCTTCAGAGCAACTTTTTTCAGCCAACTTCAGTTTTATTTTGCTATGTTTCGGTGGTTGCAAATTTAATAAACAATTTATTTTTTAATAAATTGATTTTTCTATTCATCACACTCAACAGTAATCACACCAGAAAATATCCGAACCATGACTTTTCAAATAACATAATTTTTTGTTGTTGCAGTGACAGAACGCCAAGGTTGCCTACTTTACGAGCTGAAGAATATTTAAGCAGTTTTTGTACCTTAAAAGTTTGTTGAAAACAGTGATTTAATAAAACACGGTCAAATAGACCTACTTTTTACTGAAAAATGTAATCGGTTACCTTTTCTTCATAGAAATTATATTTATATCGAAAAGGTGTTAAAAATTATTTTCCTAGCACTTGAATTATGTTGGCTTTTTTCTATGAAAGAGAGCATTTATTATTCTGATCAATTTTCTGTACATACTTAACCAATTAAACTCCAATTGGGTCGGGTAATACATCTATCGAAGTGTATAATTACATGTGTGATTCTTGGTATATTATAAGAATTAGATTAGCCTTTTAAAATAATATGCATATTTTGTAAAATACTGCATCAAATAAAAATGTGACAAACAATGTTTATCCTATATAATTCTTATTGTAGCGAACGTATGACTTGACCCAGTTAGTGAAACGAACAACAAATCGCTTAGACTGTGTGAACAACAATATACAACTATTAGTCCAATATGTTTGACAGAGAATACGATATAAAATTATATATAACCGCATACTAATTAAAATCATGTCCATAAATTAAGGATAATGCCAGATCCGGCAAATAAAGGTCCAGAAACAAAACAAACGTGATTTATTCATATAGCCTATTTATAAAACAAAAGACAAAGAACAAAATAGATGGTGTATGTATGATACCATTCATAAAAACTACGATTTTTGCTCACTGGAGGAATTACAAAAATATCGACCTTCAAAAACTTAACATGACATGGTTGGTATGATTGTTAATACATTGTATGTCTCCCAGACGATGAAATACAGTCCGTACACCCCTAGTCATGCTGAAGATCAAATTATAGAGCTGATCTTGGGTTTGGGCACCGCAGGTGGCCCCCTCGTCCCCGCTGTGATAGCAGGTTATGAGCGGTTTTTTGTGGCCACCCACGGAAGGAGAGTATTCCCCAGAAGTGGGGGCGTGGAGCTGATCTTGGGGAAGATCACTCCACTCAGCAAGTAAAGCTCTCCGAAGTTCCGGTATACATGTAGGAGGTGGTTGACTTGGCTTCAACTAGTTGGTCAAGCATGTCTCACACATGCTCTATTGGATTCAAGTCAAGTGAGAATGCTAGCAATTCCATACGGGTGATATCATCAGATTCAAGGCATTCGTTTACAATGTTTGCACTGTGAGGACGGGCGTTGTCATCCATAAACACAAATTCTGCGCCCATGGCACCTCTAAACAAACGTACAGGATTTTCCAGAATGATGTCTGGATAAATTTGGCCTCTCATGGATCCGATTTGAACATGTAGATCTGTTCTGGAGCCCAGTATAATTCCGCCCCAAACGAGCAATCCTGCACCACCGTAACGGTGTCGTTCAATGATGGTGTCTTAGTGGTTGCGGGTACCTGGCGTTCTCCATATGAACGTCCACCGTGAATCAGACTGCAAGCTAAACCTGGACTTGTCGGAAAACCTCACACAAGCCCACTGTGACGATGTTGCACATTGCATGTTCTCTACTCCAGGCTAACGGCTGGCGACAGTGAGTAGCCGTGAGCGGAACATATCTGACAAGCCTGCGAGCATATAAACCAACATGTCCAAAAAGGTCTGCAAATGACTTGCCTTGAAACTGTCGTACCCGTAGCTGAAGATAGCTGACGAGAAAGTTCGGATGCTGTGCTCCGTCTGCTTCTTTTTGCAGTTACTACCAAATACCTGTCGTCATTTGGCGCTGTAACTCGGCGGAGACATATACTGTAACGTCTACAGACATTTCCATCATTTTGGAATCGTTGCCAAAACCTAAAAATGACACTTTGGGCGATTCCAAGTTCCACTGAAACTTTCGTCTGAGTACTCCCACATTCCAGGCGGCCGATAATTCTACCACGTAAAAAATCATCGACATGCGTCCTCTGTGCCATAACTATTTGGTTGTAGTACTGAGCGGTTTACAGAACGCTTGTGAACAATTTTACTTCTTTACCACTTTTACACTCTCGTCATTGTGACGTACTATCGGCGTCATCTGATGGTTTTCTGTAATTTGGATATTATTCTTAAAGATATGTGCTATAATTCTACAGGTGATATTTTTACTTTAGAGTTCGATTTCCGTGTGATTCTGAATTATCCTTAATTTATGGACATGAGTGTAAGTAAGGCTACTGAGAGAAATTCAACGTTCAAACAAATTAACTTAACTACCCAAAGTAGCAGTAACCACCTTCCCAATTCGATCGAATTAGTTTGGTACGTATAGTTTAATCATACTTGGATAAGTAAGATCAAATGTATTCTCTATCTTAAAATGAATAAGTATACTGTTTAAAGTCTTTTTTTCGAGATTATTTTTTATATTGGATTTTTTTTTATACATTCTTTAATCTAAGAAGTAATGAATTTTACGAGAATGTATTTCATTTGAAACATATTATTATAACTATAAATAAACTATATAATATTACATATTTATCGAAGGTGCTCAGTTTACAGTTATAATCTAAATTTCACTTACGAAATTTTATCCTCTATTTCAATGCGATTCATGCGAACGTGACATAGAATAAGAAAAATTATGCTCAATATTGTTGCTTACTTCTTAGCTGTAGGATCCTTCATAGAAATAAATAATTATATTCGTTGAAAATTATAAAAAAGTAGTGATTAATGGTAAGTGTAATAGATAATACTTTAAAAATTGGGGAATTGAAATCACACATTCCTACAAATTGAAAATACTATAGAAAGCAAATTTTCTATCGAAGTAATAAACGATCAAGTAAAAGAAGTCTGTTTTCAAAATGTCAGAAGAATTTTCAAAAGCTTTTGAATACAACAGACTATATTTCATTCTTCAAATTCCATGGGGGCTCATGTATATCGAAATTCGATTTATTTTGACAGTGATAGATGATTGTAGGGGGTGTATTTGGGTTTGAGCTTGAATCGTGCGATTTATGTGTGAGAAACTTAAAAATACAAAAATCAAGCATTCTCAATGAAAATAACATTATTTTACGACAGGTGTACCATCCTAACCTTGTTTGTGTGTTTGCTCATATAACCTGATATTCTAAGAATTGTTTGAATCTATGTAATGTAAAATATGATATCGAATTTATCATTAAGCCCATATGTGTATGTCATATTTGTTTGAAATTAAATTCAGAAATAATCTGTGACTAAAATTCCGCAGATGTGGCATTTACACATTACTGATAAATTTTAATTATTAATAGTTTCTTTGTATTTTAACTAACTCTGAAATTGCTAGAAATTTCATCCCATACGTAAGATAACTATTCATGTTACTAGTTTTCTTCAACATCAAGTGTTAAGTGTATGTCTCACGATTCATTGAACAATGTGATTGAATACCAAGAACCTATTTTACAGTTGGACCAGGAATTGGATTGAATATGGGGTTTTTATGGACCAAGGTCCAAAAGCCGACAAATTGCGCCAAACGCAAGATAAAAATAAATAAACTCAATCTAAAATCAATGTAATAAAAAGTAGACGTAAGTCTTACGCAACATAACACAAAATTTATTTCTTGTTTTTGAATTAAGGTTATGAATACCTAAAATTATTTGTGAAAGGAAATAAATTAATAATTAACAATGATGTAATTTTATGATTAAAACAAGCTGATGAACAATATGGTACAAAATATAAAGAGTATGGAAATAATAGATTATCTAAATATTATGATAGATAAAAGCACTACATGAGGGTCAAATTACAACTAAACGTAAAAAAGCAAAAAGTTTTGAATGGGGATTTTCCCACACCAAATCTCGCAATTTTTAAATTGTGTTTTTAAAGCACTTGAAACGTTGATGATTAAAAACAGAGTTGGACCAGAGAAACACATTTTTCTTCACAGGACATGTCCCATTTTCATGTTACCTCCTTAAAAAGAGATTTTAAAATAAATTCGGGAAATTGTTCTTGGGGTGAAATCGATACACTTCTGCATTCCATCACTGTCTGAACTCTTATAGCATCATGGCACATGAGAATCTCCTTGAGACCGCATGGCTCAGGAACATAAGATGTAACAAGGCCTGGAGGGTCAAAGTTATTTTCATAATGAGATTCATTGAGACTCATCAGGACTTAATTCTACCAATATATTTGCTTTTTTTTAATATCGTGTATAAAAGGTACCATGGTATAATGTGTCCGAATTTTGAAAACTGCAGCAACATAAACAGACATCAAAAACAATTCTCAACTAAATATGTATTATACATTTATAATAAAACATAAAAATTAATTAACCTACTTTATTTAAAACCAAGGAATACTTTCAGAATTTGCAACTCTGTCGATAACTTTTGAAGTTAAGTACTTTGTCATTGACACAGAAGATGTTATATATAAAGTGTTTGTGGTAATTTGTGCCGTGTAGGGAAGTTCTTCCGTAGCTAGAAAAGAAAAAAAGGTATGTCAAGAAGCGCTTTAGACTGCGAAACATTGTCATTTATAATTTTAAAAAATCGGCCAAAATTTTGACAAAATTAAATAAAAATTGTTCTGCAAAGACTTTGTTTTGCAACGTATGTCACAGTTTTAGCACTTTCTGCTCCCGGGTATGTAATAATGTTTTGAGGTAATATGCTTTAACATTCTGGATAGATATACCACCGAGATGGCATGCTATACATATCCCACACACATAAATTTAAACTGGCACATTGTCTCACGACATTAGGCAAGGAAGTGTGTGATTGTGGTAGTTAGTTAAGCAGAGATAAGAACAAATAATATGAAAAACAAATATTTTTAGAAAACAAGTATTTCGAAGTAACAAACATTCACTTCCAAATGCAATGACATGATTTTATAGTTTTTATGTAGCATGCAATATTTTTGCTGTTATAGATAAAGCTATGCTTTCTGTAAAATAAAATAGAATATAGGAACACATTTCAGAACTTTAATCTTTTAAAAGGTAATACAAATAAAAATGTACACTTCTTTGTAAATTTTATTGATGTATTTATATCGAAACATAATTATTTTAGCAAAAGCTGTTTTTACCAAGCTTTTGTCTTTCCTTTTTTTATTCCGCATTTCACACAAGAACATGTGTTTTAAATATAATACATTTATAAAAGTAAAAAGTCAATTTTATCACAACAGAAATCTACAATTTGCATACTTTGAATCAGGCAAAAAATGTTAAATTTTGAAAGGGCTATTATTTCCAGATACGAAATCAGTTGATATTCATAAATATAAAAAAAGACGGATATCAAAAGCAAACGACATGGTGAAAATGAATAGTTAACTCTATAACTTATAACAATTGCTATAGAAATAATTTTATGAATCTGTAAATTAAGAAATTATTTTCAAATGTTAACTAATTCACGTAAACATTTTCTTAAAAAATCTGTCATAAATCTAAAGAAAACATTACATCTTTATCACATAAATACTAATCCAAATACTTGATTTTGAATAAAATAAAACTCCATGAAATGTTTTGATTCTTTAAGACTTATATCTCCATAAATATAATTCATGAGATTTTTAAGAAAGAGACTAAACATTTGCCCAAGATTATCAAGAAAAAAACTAAACTGAAAGCATCTGAAAAGCTTTTAATACATATACTTCCAACCTTTCATTCTAAAACGTTTTTCTTTTTTTAACATAAGCAGCCATCTTAGCTCTTAAAAAAAGCTTACACTGTCCATTAGTGACACGTGTGATGTGTATAAATGCGTTCAACAAGAGCTGATTCCTTTCTGTTAGACTCTGTGACGGATTTTGGATTTGGAATGTGCATTTACAGCGTGAGTGAATTTTGTTCCAACGATTTTTATTTTGAATCTTTGAATTTAGCTGTTTTCCTGCAACAAAATCTATACTGCCTAATAAAAACGTAACAGCTATTTGTAGAACTTTCTATAGGATGGGAAAATTTCGATATCATACTACCTTCTCAATATTTTTGTTTTTAAGTATTGTTTAAGTAAGTATTAAGTAAAGTCACATTTGATCTCATGAGCCGCGGTAGCTCAGTCAGTAGAGCGTCGGGCTCGCATCGGAAGGTTGTGGGTTCTGTCCTCTGCAATTCTGATGGTTGCGAGATCGACGCTTAGACCTGGCTAAAGACAGTCGTGTTCGCTAATGGTGGCTGGGGCACGTTAAAAAGGTCGTGGTCACAAAGTCCCCCATGTTCCCATACCAAATCAATACCTCTGGGGGTACCTGATCAGGGGGTTATCGGCCTCTGATTTGGATCTAAATTACGATATGTGTGAGTGAATGGATGTGTGAAAGGGACCTTCCCGTAAAACGGATGTGTCATGTATGAAGAAGTCCAACCCTCCGGGGCAATGGCACCCCCAATTGATATAATATGGCCAGCACGACAACAACAACAACATTTGATATCATTATAACCACATCAAATATTTTAACTCTACTGGTAGTTCAATATGTACAGTATCTGAACATATTGTAAAACAGTTATAACAGCTGCATTTAGATGTACGCAAAATTCCGAATTAAGGTTTCTTTGCTATTAATATCAGGTTATAAAAAGGCATGTGTTCTTAATATAGATCTAAATGGTTTGCTTAAAATTTCTTGATTTTAGCACAAAAAACTACACCAACTAAAATAACTACAAAAACTTTAAATAACTTAATAATCCATTCTCAATCTTTTAAAACTACATTTTGTCATTCTTTGTTTTTAGATTTTTTATTTTTATGTTCGCTATTGCTATCAGTGCACATGAAAGAACGTTTTAATGGGAATTAAAAGCTATTACAGTCTGTTATAGAAGTAAAAAATGCTACTGGCTACTGTTTAGTTTTAATCTCATGATTTATAAGAAGCTTAAGCCAAGAGCTATTTTAAAACAGTAACGCCCGAACACGATTACGATTTGGTGTAATAAAAACAAAATTCAATATTATTTTATTTCTGTTTTTTATTATCAGCCAGTATTAAATCAAGTAATTAAAAGGAGTGTAACTTCTCATCAAATGGCGATTGAATTTCAATCAACGGATAGGCAAAAAGAACAGAATCAGCTAAAATAAAACGCAATACGAGTAAGTGTAAACAAAACGGATAACAGATATTTTTCTTAGTAATCCAAATGCTTCTGCATGATACATATCCAGGTTACATGAAAATGTACTTTAACGCAGTTTTTGCGACCTTTGGCGTTTTGTCTATTTGGTGGTGACCAATTACCTGTAATCAACAATAAATTCGGAATTAATAATCTAGAAATGTTTTTTCAACGAAAAATCACTAATTCCACCTGTATTTAGCATGACAAAAAACGCGTATCAAAGGATAACCTGAGAAATATTTTAACTCTTTATCACTAAAATGTTACGCAAGTAGCGAATTGTTCCTCGAAGGGATATCCGAGGACACCTCGTCAGTTTCAACCACGGTCAGATGTCGAGTTAACAACTGAGCTGGCACACCACTCTACAAGCTTCCATCCCATGTCCATGAGAGGAAATTTGTGGGCACGAGATATTTTACGCGTATCAGCTCCCACGTAGACGACGGTCTTTGGTTGGATCGAGTTTCGAACTAGCAATCCTCCGGTTGCTAAATCTCTACTGTTACAATCGAGCTACCCCGGCCCAATAAGAAAGAGCTTTAACCTTTAAACTACTGCCTGTACAGCAGTTCTACCACGATCGCTCCAAGAAAGAATTTAGACTACGGGCAGTAGAGCAGCTCTACCTTGAAAGTTATGAAAATCGCGCCAAGAAAAAATTTAGACTACTGACAGTAGAGCAGCTGTACCTTGAAAGTTATGAGAATCGCGCCAAGAAAGAATTTAGACTACGGGCAGTAGAGCAGCTCTACCTTGAAAGTTATGAAAATCGCCCCTAGAAAGAATTTCGACTACGGACAATAGAGCAACTCTACCTTAAAAGTTATGAGAATCGCGACAAGAAATAATTTAGACTACGGACAGTAGAGCAGCTCTATCTTGAAAGTTATTAAAATCGCGCCTATAAAGAATTTAGACTGCGGACAATAGAGCAGCTCTACCTTTAAAGTTATGAGAATCGCGACAAGAAAGAATATAGACTACGGACAATAGAGCAGCTCTACCTTGAAAGTTAGGATAATCGCGCCAAGAAAGTATTTAGACTACGGACTGTAGAGCAGCTATACCTTGAAAGTTATGAGAATCGCGCCAAGAAAGAATTTAGACTACGGACAGTAGAGCAGCTCTACCTTGAAAGTTATGAAAATCGCGCCTATAAAGAATTTAGACTGCGGACAATAGAGCAGCTGTACCTTGAAAGTTATGAGAATCGCGCCAAGAAAGAATATAGACTACGGACAATAGAGCAGCTCTACCTTGAAAGTTAGGAGAATCGCGACAAGAAAGTATTTAGACTACGGACTGTAGAGCAGCTATACCTTGAAAGTTATGAGAATCGCGCCAAGAAAGAATTTAGACTACGGACAGTAGAGCAGCTCTACCTTGAAAGTTATGAAAATCGCGCCTATAAAGAATTTAGACTGCGGACAATAGAGCAGCTGTACCTTGAAAGTTATGAGAATCGCGCCAAGAAAGAATATAGACTACGGACAATAGAGCAGCTCTACCTTGAAAGTTAGGAGAATCGCGCCAAGAAAGAATTTAGACTACGGACAGTAGAGCAGCTCTACCTTTAAAGTTATGAAAATCGCGCCTATAAAGAATTTAGACTGCGGACAATAGAGCAGCTGTACCTTGAAAGTTATGAGAATCGCGCCAAGAAAGAATTTAGACTATGGACAATAGAGCAGCTGTACCTTGAAAGTTATGAGAATCGCCCCAAGAAAGAATTTAGACTACGGCCGTACATTGAACGTTATTAGAATCGCTCTTGTTATATCTATAGCAGTATTCAAAAGGTTAAGGTTAGGCTGATATACATAAAAGCATGAATGACGATAACTTCAAAATGTTTCACTTCCCACTGTCAAATCGTCATCACTACCATCGCATTCATAATTTAAACTTATTATCCTTATCCACGCTTAAGGAGACAATTCTGAAGCTCTTTGTTTACGTTACCACCGGTCCAATGATTTAACTTACATACTCGCTCAAAGCCACTGGAGTAGCAACTCTTGGCAGGCGGTCGAAACACCGAATGAAATATAATTTAGATTTACAACTTACATTACAAATAGTTTTGATTATTATCTTCTAATCAAAAACTAATCTCCATGTTTCACTTTCTCTTTTCAGGAGATTTAGAGCGCACATTTCTATTTTACGTACATTTGCAATGACATTTCACTTGTTCACTCATTTCACATATTTCTTATTAGAATCTAGTCTTACCACTAATTATATCCGTGACTATTCAATACAAAATTTACAAGGGGATAAGTACGGTCTCTAAACCTGAAGGTTAATGTTATATAGTAGTGAAAGTCCTAGACTGAAAATCCCTGTTTTTAATTGAATTTACGCGATTCAAGGCAGGGTGAGACACACCTTTACACAACAGCAGTGATTGGAAAGTACGCGTTATGAGTCTGCTGACACAAATATTTTAATCATGAATTTTAATTCTTAGAGAAATTTTCCGTGTGAATAAACAAACCGGAATACGAAGAATACTTCCGGAACCCAAATTCTCTCACCTGATTAAAATCGGCCTTACCTTAAAATGTAGTTTATCGCTATTTAATGACATTTGGCGTTTTAATCTAATTAACGATGACCAATCTGCAATCCTGAATCAATTTGGTATTAACACAGCTACCATTATTAACACAGCTAAAATTGATAACTTTCTCGAAAACATTTCTTACTGCAATCCTATGCAGTCGAAATAATAGATAATCGAATATATTCCTCGTAAAATTACAGAAATCAAAATTATATAGATCTAGATTCATATTAGAGACGTTTGTATATTTTGTGGTATGTTCTACATTTTTTAAATATGATAGTATATTTTAGGATTATATAACAGTTACAAAAGCTAATATATTACTGCTGTAAATCTTACTTGAAAACGGTATGTCTCAGTTTTCTGAAAATTTTGTGAACAACAGATAATGCTGCGGTGTATTTTTTATTTATATCCACACACACTAAGTAAATGTATAAATTAATAAATAAATAAATATATATATTAAATTGTGCTTTCCTTTGACGCATCTTCATTATTAATGATGGGTTTAGAAATGATGAAGTGCGTATGAGAGAAAAAGCAGATGATGGAGTGTCTTTTTTAAAGGAGAATTTTATAGGTACCCATGATTTTGTTGTTGAGTGTTTTGTATGATTACCCCTTTCAAGCACCCAAACTTCATATTTCAAGACAAATACCAGTTTTTGTAAATGTAATAGTCCCCCTTTTGTAAAGAGAGGGCAATTTGAGGGAAGAAGGAACATAAAATATATTATTTTTGAAAATTTGTGTTTAACGAATATGCAATCTATAAAAACCCTTATAAAATCAAATGTTCTGACAATATTTAAGACTTTTAAGTTCCAAAAACGGACCCACTTTTTTTTGGTGCATAAACACGGGGCCCGTTTGGAAAGTAATACTTCCGAATGTTGCCTTTCGATCGTATCTCCTCTGGGCTTTATATATTAGCTTACTACAGAAGCCATTACGAGGGATATTCTTTCTTTTGGTCTGCCTTGGGCATTTTAAATATTTAAGATAATTGCCACCTATACAGTAAAATACTTGCTCTTGTCCTTTTATTTAATGCAGGAAATATGAAACCAGCGTGTGACATGGCACATATTATCTAGCATAGCTGTACTTATCAGCACAGTGAAAATGACCTATGTCAGTTTACGTCTGCCTCATGGACACAACCCATACAATCTCGGTCTGCAATGGACGCATGAACCCTAAGAAAATGTCGTTAACGAGTGGCTGAACCCAATGTAGGTGTACGAAGAGGTACCTGCTCTTATCATTTTTTAAAACTAATATGGAACTGAGATTTTTCATAATTTAACTTGATATTGACGCCATTACGGAGAACATTTTTTTTTCTTTTCGTTTTTATTTGGGGCATTTTAAAAGTTTAATCCAGTTGAAATACCCACCGCAGTAAAATACTTGCTCTTATCCTTTTTTTTTTTAAATAAATGTAAAACCAATATGATAATGTGCTGCTCATACCTGCCCTTGTCCTTTCTTCGGTTGGAATAAATATTAATACAGGTTTGATTTTAGAAATATTTTACCTTCGGACTGACGTCATTACAGGAGGGAAATGTTATTTTCGATTATTTAGGGCATTCTAAATGTTTAAGACAGTTATGTGAAATACTATGTTGAATACTTGTACTTAACCTTTTTTTCAATGTAACAAATATAAAACCAACGTTCGTTTTTTTTTTCGCATATTAGCTTTCTACAGACTCCATTACAAGAAAATATAATATGGCGTTCATAATGTGCATTATCTGCGGTCGTATCTAAAAGATTCTACTGGTTTACTCGTTACAAAAAAGCAGCGAACCTAAACGGGTGAATCTATAAAAATTATATTTCAGTATGTCATTTCAGAAAAGAAAGCGTCAAAATCTATTCTGCCCATTAGGCAGAAAGGTAAAATCAAATCACCCGCACTATTCCACCCAATGTTTTTCAATTCGATAGCATTTGCAGCATTGTTGCCCTACATTCTGATCCCCGCTAAAATTTAATCTTAAGTATTGCTCACCACTGCTTGGGGCATCCAAGAAATTGATCCCTACCTGCAAAACCACAAAACCCAAGCGAGTGTTCTTTTACGCAAAATGATCCTCTTTATGAAAGTAACGACCATTAATGCTTCCCTGACACTTATGTCTTACTAATTCCCCACGGGCAGTTTCTCCTTTCACGAAACTTTGGGCATATTGCCCTAACAAGTAAGCTAATAGGGTATTCATTTTGTTTCAAGTGGAACATTAACGTTTTTCCGTAGGCGTGTTCAACTTCTTGGCCGCGGCATCAAAGAAAACCCGAGAATTTCGGGATAAAAAAGGAATTATGCATACAAGCGTGAGATTTTGTGAAGACGGCAAAGAGGAACCAGAAAAAGAGAAACACTAGCAAAAAAATAATGACGACCAAGAAATACTCCTAAAAGGATAAGTGCTGAACCATCTGGTCCTTGAGAAAAGATCTATATACATGAAAAGGAATTAAATGAAAAAAAAAAGGCTCTCTAGAGCATTTATTTTTGGATTGATACGTATTCTTTAAGTGCATCATTACTGTGATGAATAGAATACTGTATTTAACCCGGGAACACACACAATGATATTAATGCTTAATATTTGTATGTTGAAATATTTTTGTATCTCAATAAAAACTCCATCAACGAAAAACATACTTTTAATATGTTTGATTTGATGTTCATGTAAATGCTTTTTATAATAATGATTCAAAATGTATGATAATGTTTAAAGTAGTTATGTACAGATTTACTGTTATCTAATGCTGAATTGAGTTCTTGATCTAATGACAATTTGTTTCGCTTGGGAACGATGGTATTGTTGTTACTTACATATACAAGGTGCATTATGAAAGCAATGCACATTTTCTGGGAAAAATAGATTTATTGATCCGATTGGAACAAATGGATAAAATTCTTCAAAATAGTCTCCTTGTGCATCAATACACTTTCGGAGACGATTCTGCTAGGCCTGGAAGGCACCCTGGAACTCCTCGACTGGAATACTTTTCAGGAACCTTGTAACATGATGTTGGATGTTCTCCACCGATTCCCAGTGCTTTCCCTTCAGCTCTCTCTTCAGTCGAGGGGAAAAAAAGTCACACGGAGCCAAGTCATAGCTGTAAAGAGGCTGGGGCACCAAGGGGGTCGTGCTCTGGTCAGGTAATTTGTGACGACGAAGGCCGTGTGGCTGGTGCATTGTCGTGGTGGAGCTTGAATACATCTTTGATGTCAGGCCTGACTCGCGTGACCCGTCGTAACAGTCCCTTGAGCACCTCCAGGTAAAAAGCTGCCTTGACAAATTGTCCTGGCGGTACAAACACAAAATGGACGATTCCTCGGATGTCAACGAAGACAATCAGCATTGTTTTGATGCGACTTGCTCATGCGCGCTTTTTTGGGTTTGGGAGAAGATTGTGTGTGCCTCCTTAGAGGCCTCTTGAACCATTTGATAAGTTTCCGTTGCATTCTTCCCAAGCCGCACACAAAACTTTACGAACTGAGACCGGACGCGTTTGGAAGGGCAGATCCCCCACCACATTTTAGACCAATCCGAGCGCGCCGCGATGGATAGTCGCGTCAGAATAAAATCATGCGCATTACTTTCATAATGCACCCTGTAATGTCTTGAAATATTTTAGTATCTCAATAAAAACTTTATTAACGAAAAATGTATCTTTAATATTTGATTTTATATTCATATTGATATATTTGATATAATTATGATTCAAAGTTTATAAGATTTAGTTTAATAAAGTTATTTACTGGTACACTATTGCCAACAAATAGTTAAGCACACAGCAAATGCACATTTTATGAATTGTAGTTGTAGAGTTTCAAATCTAAAATAAATGATTATTTTTACATCTGTTATGAATAAAAGGATTATCAGTGCAGGGATTTCGTTCAATTAAAAATCAATAAGAATGACCAGTGACCTGAAAAGTACTTTAAACCATGTGGTTGTCTCGACGATATTTCTCGTCACTAACAAAACAGAAAACGAGATACCTCGTCATAAGAAGGAAAGTGACAACAGACCTCGATGTCGTCACCATAAAAAAAACAGCAATATCTTGATGGCGAGATATCTTGTCACTATCAAAATTATTCATTTCTTGATGGATTATCTATCTCGTCGAAACCAGATGGAGGATTAAGCAGGTTGAAAGTTGAGAAGAATTTAAAAAGTGGGATAATAATGTAAAAACTTGACACTATAAACACTGTAAAGGCGGCTTCTCTGATCAAGCTTACACAAAGCAGACATATTCAAGAATTCCTTAACTGGAGATTATAAAACTCCTTTCAAGTGATCAACTGTACATAACTAACCCTAGAAGTACTATTACAGCACTCCATTTGACATTACATCGGTCCTAAAGTTCTGGGTACTTGAAATAAACCCTCTTCATCGGATGTAACACTGAATTAACTGTCTCATAAATCTAAAGCCCCTTGAGATTACTTAAGATTCCATCGACAGGTGGCTTACAGCCGAAAGGGGCCTGAAAGACGCTGTAAATTGCCAGACACCCTTGAGTGCTCCGAGCGTTTCGACACTCTCACAAACCTCCGCCAAACCCTTATTGTCCTAAAATATCTGTAACTTTGCTGTACAATCAAGCTGTAGGATGTTAAAACAAATGTTGTAGTGGTGAAATCCAAAGATCTTGATCTTTACCATTTGTTACTGTCATCACTCCTTTTCATCCGGTAAAACCCATACTTCACATCAGAGCAAAACATATTGTTTGTTCATTGAAAACCCATCAGACGAAATTAATATTTTTAAACGCGTATTACCAAGCCTATTTGTAAGCGTTTTTTCTTATTCTTATTAAGAACGAGAAAATTATAACAGCAGTATATATATTATTTCATAGCACGCACAAACTATGATACTGGGAACTTATTTTTTACTATCCCCGTGAAAACCTTAACTATGATATTGAATGTGACGAAAATGAATTAGGAATTTAGATGAGTTGGTAGGTATTTAAATCAACGTCTCATTGGAGTAACACAGCGAGCTATTGATAACGGTATGGGCTCAATGCCGAAGGAAAACATTCGTCTACAACGTCTCGTAATTTTGAACCATGGTCAGGTAACGAGGTCACGCCTTTATTGCCACTCTCCAAACCTCCACACCATGCCAACAAGAAGACATTTGATGCCACGACAGCACCATCTTACTGGCACATGATGGTCTTTGGTTGGATTCGAACTCGCAACCCTCTGGTTGCTAATCCGTTATTCTTCCAACCGTACTACCACGGCCCATAGAAAAATTGGACACAGGGTGAAAACGAGAGTTGATATTTTTTGTATCTTTCAATCGTGTTTAGTTTTTTAATAAATACTGTAACGAATGAACTACGAGCAAACCGCCAGGTGCGGAGCCATAAACCTCCGAACTGTTACCGAACTAAAAGTTTGAATCAAAGATATTCCTCACGTCTGCTCCTTTAAGGACACATCCTCCGATAGTCGGATAGTTTTCTGTGTAGAATGAAGACGCGTCGTAGCGTCCGTTATGTCGGGTATTTAAGAAAGGGTACAGCTACAAACTACGTTTATGAGCTGTAGCAACGGCCTTGGCGATTTTTTTGGCGCAATTCTAGTTGCAAGTTACTGTTGATTAGGGTAACACATCTGTCTTTAAGGTTATTATGGTTTCATGGCAACCTCGGCAAACGATAACTTTCAATTTTCATTTTGAATATTCTAGAAAGTTCTTCCGAAATCCGTTAAAGTCGTTTCATTTCATTGGTTTGTTTAAAATCTTGGTATAGCTACACTCTACGTTTATGAGCGGTGGCAGCGGCATTGGCGATTTTTTTTGGTGAACTTCTGAAGTTGCCAAGGAAAGAGTTATTTCAAAACTCTTTTTCTTTCAAAAATATTTTTCTTTTTACTACGGGAAAATGAATGCTTGAAAACAAATTTGAGAAGAAAAATATTTTTGAAAGAAAAAGAGTTTTAAATCTGTACTTGGCGATTTTCTTGGGGAACTTCTGAAGTAGCCAAGGAAAGAATTATTTCAAAACTCTTTTCCCTCAAAAATATTTTTCTTTTTACAACGAAAAATAAAAGCTTGAAAACAAATTTGAAAATGTTTTTAAAAGTATATTTTTGAAAAATTCTCGCAAAAAGTAATAATTTCAAACGCATTAGTGAACTAGTAGAAAAATTAAGCTGCGAATGTTGGGTAAGAGAATACCCTAACACTTATTAATTACACTAAATACAGTATGCATTTTTTAAAGAAAAATATTTAAAAAAGAAATAAAGCAAGAAATAATACAACCTGATACGTCAGAAATGTTCCGGGAAAAAATAAATTTAAAACGAAAATTCAACAAATGCGAAATAAACAAAACTCATAATCGTTTCGTGAAAACTATTATAGTAAAATAAAGGTTCCACAACTGTCGAAATACAAATAAATAGACCAATGGTGTTATAGAAAAAGATTAAAAAGGACCAATGCAATCAAAGGATATTTTAAAATCAAAATGACAAATGGGAGCAAAGAAATATTTGAAACGAACCAATGAAATCAAACGATTTTAATATAGTTTGGAATGACGTTCTAGAATATTCAAAAGGAAAATTTAAAGTTTCCGTTTGCCGAGGTTGCCATGAAAACAACAACAACTGTAACGACAAATGGGTTGCCTTAATTTATCGTAACCCGCTACTAGAAGTGCGCAAAAAAAAATCGCCAAGCAGTTGCCATCACTCATAAACGTAGAGTGTAGCTGTACCGAAATTTTTTCTTTGCTTATATAGGTTATTTTAATTTTAAAATATCCTTTGATTGCATTGGTCCTTTAAAATTTTTTTTTCTGTGATACCATTGGTTCATTTATTTGTAGTTCTACAGTTATGGAATTTGTATTTTATTGTAATATTTTTCACGAAACATATAAGAGGTTTTTTTTTTGCCATTTGTGGAATTTACGTTTTTTAATATTTTTTCCCGGAACAGTTCTGACGTATCAAGTTGTATTATTTCTTGATTTTTTCTTTTAAAAATCTTTTTCTTTTCAAACAGCCTACTGTATTTAGTGTAATTGATGAGTTTCAGGGTAATCTTACCCAATATTCGCAGCTTAGTTTTTCTGCTGGTTCACAAATGTGTTTTAAAATGTGTTTAAGCTGACAACTTTTTAAGAATTTTTTTTTTAAATATACTTATCAAAACTCTCTTTTTTCATTTTCCGTAAAAAAGAAAATAAACATTTTTTTGAAATTATTCTTTCCTTGGCGACTTTAGAAGTTCGCCAAATCGCCCAGGCCGTTGCCACCGCTCATAAACGTAGACTATAGCTGTACCTAAGAAAGGTTCTGTAAATATATATGCTGTGTCCATGAAATGTAAATTAGATCAATAAACTGTTTGTGAGTGTAATGAGAGTTTGTCGCTTGTTCACCCGCTTCAAGGAGGATTTCTCTGCAAACGGTATTGCTACGTAATTTTTCTAACAAGCGTACGGCATTATGTAAGCAACAGAAAAGCTAGACTTTAACTATTTCATTTGTAGGATGGAAACGACCTGATATTCTGATCATCAAAAGAGTGAATAGTGAGTCTTCAATACTTAAATTAGAATAAAGTAGATCACCATGGCTACGATCCCGACGTTTTAATAGCGACATCGTTGGGATATCAATTCATCCAGACAACATGAGCTACAGCAACAGGTACAACTGGTCATAATGTCTCGTTTCATAAAGAGGCATACTTTCGTACTAGGAAAGCAATACCGATGAGATTCACGACACGATGTTTGGGATTTATTTCTTATGACTTTGTACATCTTCTGAGTCATATTTCAAGTGGGGATGCGATAACGACAGCAAAATTTCGGTGTTGAAAATTAAAACATCGATGTTGATAGTACATCGTCCCCAAACCATCGATGTTTTCAACATCAATGTATTTAAACTTTTTCCCCCATTTCTTAAAACTGGTTTAGTTACCTCAAACATTAATGTTCACCCGAAGGGAGATTTAATTTGTCATTTGCTGTGTTTATTAATTTATAACAAAAAATTTTTTTGTAACTGTCAAAACAAAGTAAAAAAAAACTAATCCGAACAATTAACAAATATTTTATTTTTAAATTGAATAATATAAAAGAAAATATTTAGAATAATTTGACATAGGTACTAGTAACTAAGTAACTATAAGTATAATTAGGTAGGTACTTAACAGTAATTACTGTTAATGATTATTAATTAATTATCAACTTATGGGGGAACATAAGAAACTTAATTTTTGTTTGCTGTAAATAAAAAATATTGGGGCCTATAGTTATTATATGCCGCAATATTTGTTATTTTTATAGTTTGTTAACTTTCTCTACCTTAAGCCGTTCCTTTTTTCACTAACCATCCCACCAGTTTGGGAAAAACTCTTTCTGATCAGACGGATGTCGCAATCTCTGACAAATACTTAGTTTTGTACGGTTATTTTTCTTAAATTTTACTATAGTATACTATTTTTTATTCAAAAATAAAACATCTACAACGTAAAAACATCCACAAAGTTAAAATATCGATGTTAAACAAACATCGGCTCCAATAAATCGATGGTAAATACATCGGTGTTTTTTATAAAGCACCGATGTTTTGAAATCCTCGACATCGATGTCGCATCCCTGATTTCAAGCTGTATTGCACAAGCATCCCGTTTGTATATTCTGAGAGATGAATTTACTGAAATAAAAACTACTCGTCCGGCAAAATGTGCAAGCAATCCACTGTCAAGTTCGATTATTCCCTGGGTAAAGTTCTCTCTTCTGTTTCAGTAAAACTTTCCGTGTGTGTGTTCATTTACTCGACGTTGTTACGCCAAATAAAGCCCTTATGGCATTCAATTCGATACAACCAACGAATCGAATACTCCAACGACTATTTCCTGTTGCATTTCAATGAAGAGTTACAGACAAATTGCTGTAAATAAAATCTGTTCTAGCACACACGATAGATAGGTAGGTAGTTAAGTTCACGTCTCACTAAAGGGTAACAGGGCTGCTGGCGACCATCCAGAATCAATTCCGAATAGAAAAATCTGAGGACAATAACTCGTAATTTGGAACTGTGATCAGATAACGAGATCAATACCTGAGTTAGCACCCACTCTCCAAACCTCCACACCACGTGAACGTGAGGACATTTGCGATCGTGGCAGCTTTAACTTGCATCAGCCCCCCACGAATACGATGGTCTTTATTTGGATCGAGTTTCGAACTCGCAGTTGCTAATCCGCTTAATTAATTTGTTGATGTGCTTAGAAAAAAAGCAACCCCTTTGAGAATATTCCAATTGAAAAATGGTAGTTGATTGGTCAACACGAATTAGATTCAACGCCAAACGTTGTCAAAATGGCGAAAAACTACATTTTAAGGTACACTGACATGCATCATGCGAGAGTATTTGGATAGCATAAGTAAAATCTTCATAGATCCTGATTTGTTGTGCACTGAAAATTTCTCTCGTGTTTTTGAAGTCGAACTCTGCAAACATTTCGTGTATACACTAAATACGTGTATATGAAATATCTATAGACGTGAATAAATCTTTCAAATCTAAAAGTACTGGGACATGCATAAAAAGTCTAGCGTTACAAAATAGTGTTATAAATTTGTGTTACGATTTCAGAACTAGAAGAAACATCCAGGTTATATATAACTATGTGTAGACAAAGATGTCTGACCTAATATGACCTTCGTTCCGATAGCGCAGGAGCACTGAGCACGTAAGGAAGTCAGAATTACGTCAAAATTCCATGGAAATGGGCGAGCTTTGAGCCAATGTTATTTTGTATTGCGGGGGTGTAGTGAGAAATCCGGGTCATTCGAAACCTAGCGAACTGCACTATTATTAATATTTTACACTTAATATCAAATGCCCTTAGTTGTTCAAAATAAATAATCCTTTAAATTTCCATTGTCTGCGTTATTCAGACGCAATCGAACATCAGACCGGAGTATGCATATCAACGGAGTATTCATATAATACACAAGTTACCAAACCGTCTTTCCAGGCTTCTGTGTACAGATCCGTAATTGCAAGTTGACTGAATCGTTTCGTATTCGAATACATTTCATCCGTTTGAAATGGTTATTTCTTCTCGATTTCACATCTGGGAATTTCCCGTTGGGCAACCGAATTCATAGAAATCCATTGGGGAAAGGAACCAACACAGAAAAGCTGAGAAAGCTTGGGCCCTTATACCCAAGTTTAAAAGGAAATTCCATCTCTGACGCAATATTGTCTCTTTTGTTTTTGTTTCCCAAAGCATTCCATTATGCATGAACAGATTCGCCGTTTGGTTATTGCGTGTGGGTGGATTCATTTTTTCCCCTCCTGTGCAATTCATTTTTATAAACGTAAACCGTACGCATAGAAATCGCTAGATGCATTAGGCCATTTCTCTACGTTTCGCAAGCACAGAACAGCTGTATTTTGAAAATTGAAGCTTTCTATCAATAGAGTGCTTTCTTTGTATTAGAGAAGACTTATAAGTTACTGTTGTTTCAAAAGTTTTATTTTTTTTTCTGAAAATAAAAGCTATCTTGGTTTTGTAAGTTGAATTTTTATTTGAGGATTTTCCTTTCAAGGTTAAAGTAGGTGACGGTAGTGTTTCTGTGGCGAAACGTGCTTGCTATATGTATTCTCAACGGGTAATCATTTGGCTTGCTTTTCGAATATTATTTCAGCACTTTCTCAACAAATTCCAATGAATAAATTCCGAATTGATGAATGATAATTGGACCCGGATGACATCAAACGCCAAATGTTGCCTCAACAACATCTTAAAGTAATCCTAATATATATAACGCAAAAGCATTTGGATAGTAGTTTGTTTTATTTTCGTTTCTGATTTATTTGCTTACACTGAAAATATGTCCCCTTCATAAAGGAAACACATTAAAATACAATGAGCAATAGTACTTTCTGCAGGATGTAAATGAATATTCATTTTCTGATTAACTCAGTGGACAAGAATAGGATCTCATACATTGATTGGTCCGCTCGATATAGTAGACATTGGCAATTTCACAATATTTTTTTTGCCACTGTAAAAATGAGCATTCACACACCTATCCTGTCATAAGATGTAACATCGCCAAACGATTCAATAAGACAACAAATCAGCCAAACGTTTTTTTTTCCCAAGTCACTCACGTGACTAATAGCCGACATGCTGGTCACACATTTCGAAACTCCTTTCAATAGCAATTCTCAGTCTGCTTATATTTTACGTCTATGGTCCCATCATGAATACAAAAACGTGTTGAAGGTAAATTTGCTGAATGAAAAGGTTCACTTCTTTAAACATAAAATAATCAATTATTGAGGTCCCCTAGAGAACAAGTATATATGACCATCCCTCGATGTGAGTTTAGCTAATGACATATTGTACGAGGAAAAGTCTCCCTCGTGATGGCAACACAAAAGAGTATTTTTATGGATTCATTAGAAATTACATCAGAAAGGTTATATTTTATTCTCAGTTGAAATGCGTACTTCTTTCATGTATTTTCAAGTAGCTTCAAAGATTCGAAAATGTCATGCTTCCGACACACATTTCACGATGGAAAGTATATAGACATTGGTTTGAGGTTAACGACAGTCGCCTTCTATTAGAAATTGCCTTGGGCTCTCTCGAAATGAATTACATTATGGCTGCGTTTTCATCTTCGTTTGAACAACGTTTCAACCACTTTTGCATTTTGTCCTTTCTATTAATGTGGCCATCGTAGACCAATCGGAAGAGCCACGGATTAGCAACCGGAAGGTTGCGAGTTAGAAACACAGTCCAACCAAAGACCGCCGTGTATGTTGGGGGTTGGTGCACGTTAAATCTATCGTGGCCTCGCATTCTACTGTATTTATCATTAAAATAGTCTATTCTGATAAACGTCAGGAAAATTGTACAAAAAATTATTTTGTTTTTCTGGCACTGTAACAAGATTGATGCCAAGACTTGCCAAGGACTAAGATATCTCATCCATCAAGATCTGGTCGATTTCGCCAATGATGAGAGCATTTCGTTCATGAAGATTTGATCATGTTCGCCAAGGACTACGATATCTCATCCATCAAGATCTGGTCAATTTCGCCAATGGTGCGTGCATTTCGTTCATGAAGATCTGATCATGTTCGCCAAGGACTAAGATATCTCATCCATCAAGATCTGGTCGATTTCGCCAATGGTGAGAGCATTTCGTTCATGAAGATTTGATCATGTTCGCCAAGGACTACGATATCTCATCCATCAAGATCTGGTCAATTTCGCCAATGGTGCGTGCATTTCGTTCATGAAGATCTGATCATGTTCGCCAAGGACTAAGATATATCATCCATCAAGATCTGGTCGATTTCGCCAATGAGTGTATATAGTCCATCAAGATCTGTTCAAGTTCTATAAGGACTAAGGTATCACATCCATTAAGATCTGGTCAATTTTGCTAGTGGCGAGATACCTCGTCGACACAAAACTGTCCTATTACTCCAAGGCGAATGATGATAAAAGTAAGAAAAGGTTTTGTATCGGAGGCTGGACACTATCGGGCAGTTTTCTACACGAAAATTAACCACTTCTAGGGTTAACACAGATCGGAATTTTATACGTTTTGAAGATTAAATTGCTAAAACAGTTGTTTCCCAAAACAAAAATAACGCAAAATTGTAAAGCAGTCTTAAAAGTTGGTTTTATTTCTATACTTACAATTGCTCTTCGAGTAGAGAGCAATAAATTTGGAACGTTGCATGCGGACTGAGGCACGGTGCTCACATCCGATTTTCCAACGTGCGGCGCCACAACGCAAGTGCAGTCTGAGATACATTAGATCCAATGAAGTAGTACGCACATGCCTCAGACGCCATTGCGGCGACGCAAGGCGAACTTGCGTGCAATTTGTACTGCAGTTCCCCCGCACACGCGTCTCCGTTCTGAAGTACCTTGTTTTCAGAAATAAATGGAATATAAATAATAATTAATAAATGGTTGTATCCAGTAACGTCTATTTTGTTTCAAAATATACTTTTTTGTACACCAAGTAAGCGAAATAAACACGTTTTCTTCGACAGAATATTTATCGCAAATGGCGTGAAATGAGTACTTGCGTCATTTCACGGTTATGTCTGCATAGTTGGGCTTCGGTGCCGCAGCTGCGCCGCACGTTGAAAAACCGGATGTGTGCACCTCGCCTTAGGGTTTACTAACGCTTTAAACCTCCGCTCTTTGCAAGTATTCCATCGTGGTACACAAATCAAATAAAATGAATCAAATGTGGCGCATGATTTGAAAAGCAGATAAAAAGCATTTTTAAGGTTGATACAATCTTTCAATTTTCTGTGAATGTGTTTACTGAATCGCAGTGTTTATTTTGGGTAATATATTTCTTATCTCTTTATCTAAATGTCTGCTCATCACATCCTTGGCGCAGCTTGTCTGTTATTGGACCTTGTGCCATAAAATCCCAACTACCTCTGTAGTCGTTCCAGCGATATTATTTTGCTTGCATTTCATTGTTCGCATACTTGATTTACTAATTTTATAACATTAAAGGGGAATATTTTGCTATTATGCTATGCCTAATTTTGACCGTTAACTTGCATTTTTTTTATCATAAATTATGAACTTTTACGACTATTGAATCCACGGTATTTTCTATTTTAAGATGGTTTTTCTACAATTCATTTTTTATATAAAATCCTTTTTAAAATATAATAATTGATTATATCTATATCATATCTACAAATACGTATACTCTGTTTCACCTTAACTTGTCAGTATTGGGAAAGGCAGAAATGATGTTCATCCGCATGAAAAATAATTCCAACTTGATTTGGAATTTAAAATAAAGAAAATGCATATAAACGTGTAAAAATTGTCCTACAATGAAGGAGTGATTTTTGAACCTTTATAATCGGTTATTTATTTGTAAAAAGCATTTTTTTTTGACCGAAGCGAATGAATATATCCGAAACGGAATTCTAAACCGGTTTCCATGGTAACATTTCTGGCGAGCTAAATACGCTTTCCGGCCAAGTCTGCGCCATTTCGCTCTGCGTCTTTGCTAGCGTGTGTATTTACGTTCATATCTCTCTTGTGCTATTTTATTGGAGTGTGTTTGATACTCTGAACATGGCTGAAAAAGGAACGTCACCATCCAAGCTGTATACGCCATCAAAGCAAGGAAAATCAATTGGTAGTGGAGCTCGCAGGAACATATTGAATGTTTATTCTAGACTTCGAGAAGAAAACCATAGTGATTCCATTAACCAAATCGTCGGAAAGGTGTCTCAACTAACTGGTGTTTCCAAAAGAACTGTTTTTCGTTTGAAAAAAGAAAAGAAGACGACAAGTCCTTTGAGTACTCCAGGAAAAAAACGACCTTATGCCGTTGGAAAAAGAACAAGAATGATGAAATATGACAACTTTACTTTATCGTGCATCCGACGAAAAATTCATGATTGTTTTCGTCGAAATGAAATTCCTACATTGGACAAAGTTCTAAATGAAATTAACAATGATAAGGATATTTTTTCGACAAACATTAGCCGAAGTACACTGTACAGGATACTGAAAGATTTGGGATTTTCCTTTGAAAAGCGAAAAAGGCAGGCTATGCTTTTAGAAAGACACGACATAATTTTATGGCGAAGAAATTATTTACGAAAAATTAGAGAACTGAAGAATGAAAATGCTTCAATCTATTATTTAGATGAAACATGGGTGAATGAAGGACACTCACAAAGTCGAGTATGGCAAGACAAAAACATCAAAAGCACCAATGAAGCTTCCTCTTCAAGTTTGACAACAGGCTTGGCTGCACCAAAAGGAAAAGGAAGAAGACTCATCATTACCCATATCGGAAGTGATGAAGGATTTGTACCTGATGCGGCTGACATTTTTGTAGGAAAAAAATCCGGTGACTACCACGAAGAAATGGATGGTAACCATTTTGAGAAGTGGTTTGAAGATATCATGCCTAAATTGAAACGAAACAGCTTTGTAGTGATGGACAATGCCCCCTATCACTCGGTGAAGAAAGAAAAAATTCCGACGACATCTTGGAAAAAAAGTGCAATTCAAGAATGGCTATCGTTGAAAAACATTACGTGGAACCAGGACATGATCAAGATTGAACTGTTGAAAAAAGTTAGCGAAATCAAACATATGTTTGATAAATACAGAGTTGAAGAAATTGCCGAAAAATTTGGACATAAGGTTTTGAGACTTCCCCCGTATCACTGTGAGCTTAATCCCATTGAAATGATATGGAGTCAAGTAAAAGGACACGTTGCCAGGGAAAACAAGACTTTTAAACTGAACGATGTGAAGGATTTAGTCATCCAAGGGATTGAAAAGGTCTCTGTACAAAATTGGAAAAACTGCATAAACCATGTTACTGAAAAAGAGAAATACATGTGGGAAGTAGATGGACTTGTGGATGATATTTGGGAAAGTAAGAACTTGGTAATTTCTTTTAATAGTGAGTCTGATAGCGATTCGGAAATGTTAAGTGATGATGATGTGTAAATTCATGTGATGAATAAGTATATTATAATGTAAATAGATTTGTTATGATGTTTGCTATGTTTTACATATATTGATGATGTATAAATGCATGTGATGAATAAGTAAAACGTAAATATAGTTTTCTCATTGTAACTACTATTCATGAAAGAGATTGGTTTCTTCTGTACACTTTCTTGTAAACTATTTTAAATTATTCATAAAATTAATAATTTACTACTAATCAACCCGACACCGTTCCGCGAGTTTCAGAATATGTTTCACACATATAAGGTTTATTTTTTTTAACTCTAATTTTTAAAATGGTTTCATTTTTTTTATTATTGTATGTGTATTCACTATATTTGTATTTTTTATATTCTATTTATTTATTGTGAATGTATTTTATATCCTCTATGTTATATGTATTTTTATTTGTTATTTACTTTCTTTAATATCAGAATAAATTTGATTTAATTTGGAGACTATATTTTGCTGTTAAGAAAAACACATATTTTAGCAGACGACGCACTCTCCCCTACCTTGTCCAACCAAATGTAAGACCAAAGGAGTAATTAAATTGGATTAATTTCCTTTAATAAAATTATTAAAATTGAAAAAAGAAGTATTAATCAAGGTGTTTAGCTTTCAGGTAAGTAAATTCAAAAAATGAATTTTATGGTTCATCACATCTTTAAATAGACTGTTTTTTTAAACAACATTTATTGTAAAAAAATTTTAAATATATATATTTTTAAATAACTAAAAATAATACTCATTTAGAAAAATCAAAACGCATTTATATTAACATAGAGTAGCTTTTTGTTTAATTAACAAATGTAATGCAAGAGCCATTAGAAATTAAAGATCTGTGAAACGTATAGAATTTCCACGTGCATTTTATCTCTCCTTGCCAAAAAGGGCGAATTTCCTCGCTTATAGCTGACTTCTTCTGACATTGTAACCCTAGTTTCTACGACAACGGCTGTGATGCGGTCAACGTAGCCTTTACTCTACTGACAAGTTAAGGTGAAACAGAGTATAGTGTAAGCAATTAATGTTTGCTTTAACCAATTCAAACAATAAATTAACTTTTACTGAAACTTTAAAAAAATTACTTCCTTGTAAATATCTATGTTGTTAAAACTTCCGCCCTTATTCCACATTTAGTGTTCTGTGAAAACATAATTTTCATAAAAAAAAGGCACTATTTTATGAAGTTTTACTGATGTTTGATCGAAAGAATCATAGCGAATCAAGTTCATTGCATTATAATAGCAATATTTATAGATATTTAATTTTTCTTAAATCTTGTCCGCTTTAGAGGTGAGTACTTTTTTGTTTCTTGTCTGTAAATAAATGTTGTGTCTCGTAATGAGATTTTTATTTCCACATAGCTGGCCTTGATAAGTTATATAAGACATGCGCCTAACGTGGGGCATTATACGTATGTTATAAGAACGTGGGGCCTTAAAGTGTACCATAAGTGTATATTCTTCGAAGTTACATAGTTGTACATCTTAGTAGTTACAGGATTGTATCATAAACAAGTTTAATTAGTTTTTTTTTTTTTAATTTTAGATTGAGCATTGTCTAACACGTCTTACAAAATTTTTCAATTTTATCCTTTCAAATGACAGTATATTTTGCTAAGAATTCTTTATTCTTCTAAAAACAAGTCAGTGTTAAAAAAACTCATCGCTACATTACTGTAGGTGTTTTCAAAAATGATAAATAGACTCAGATTGAAATGTTTGATAACACTGGTCAACAGTAAAATTGCTTTTAAGATTTAAAAAAGAAAAAAGAAACCACTGCTAAATGATTTCAACTTCCATTTCGTCCATAGTTTTCGAAGCTGTAGCATACACAAGTGATTGTTACAGTGTAAAATCAATAGTAGTAATGCCCCGTGACTGCGTTAATAGAACTAATAATTTCTGTTATATTTGCGGTGAAGTGACAATTGCTGTTCTGTAAAAGACCATCGCAATAGTTATAAAAGCGTATCATTTGTATTTTGGTTGCAAGATAGGCAACCAGGACAAAGACTGGGCCCCACACGTAAGTTTCAGCACCTGTGCAGTAAATATTTCACAGTGGCTTTATGGTAAAATAAATGCAATGCCATCTGCTATGCCCATGATTTGGAGGGAGCTGACCAGTCACGTTGATGACTGTTATTTTTGCATGGTACCACCAGTTTCTGGAGGCATCACCAAGAAAAAGAAGAAAGTTGAATACCCTAACATACTACCTGCTCTGCATCCTTTCTCGCGTGGCTAATAACTCCCTATTTCAGAGCCTCCAACAGATTTTTCTATCATTTCAGACGAGGAGGATCCCCATGTGACAGCGAAATATCCCAAACCACGCACATTAGCATGGGGTGGCACTATGGGTGATGACTTTTAGTGTTTTGATGAAACATCTGTGACACATAAACTTATCTTGGATGAACTGAACGATCTTGTTCGAGATTTGGATCGGTCCAAAAGCAAAACAGAACTACTGGCCTCAAGACTTCGACATTGGAATCTTCTCGAACAAAATGTCCGAGTGACTTCATTTCCCCATCGTCATCAGTCCTTCGAATCTTTCTTTGAAACAGAAGAAAGCCTTGTGTTCTGCTGCGATAATGATTGCCTACTGCACGAACTCGGCATTGCACGTGAGCCCCATAAATGGCGGCTGTTTATAGACGCGTCAAAACTGAGTCTCAAGGCGGTTTTGTTGTATAACGGGAATCAGCTTCTATCCATACCTATCGGACATATCTACAGCAAGGAGACGAATGACAATCTAAAGCTGCTAATTAAGAGATTTAACTTCAGCGAGTATGGCTGGAATATCTGTGCTGACCTGAAAGTAGTGACTTTGTCGAAGGGTTTGCAGCAGATATATACAAAGTACTACTGCTTTCTTTGTTTATAGGATAGCAGAGCAATCGATTTGCACTACATCAAGAAAGACTGGCCTTCGGGAGCATCTTTTAAGCCGGGAGAAAGAATGTACAGCATCCACCATTGATAGAACCGTATAAAATCATCCTTCCTCCTTTACACATCAAATTCGGCCTTATCAAAAACTTTTAAAAGCAACAGATAAGAATGGAGTAGCTTTCCAGTACCTGTATAAAATATTCCCTCGTCTCAGTGAAGCCAAAATTAAAGATTTTGTGGGGCCTCATATTAAACAGCTCTTCAAAGATCCCAAGTTTGAGATAGTTCTTCAAAGTAAAGAAAACCTGGTCTGAGATGCGTTCTGTCAAATGGCTAATAACTTCCTGGGGAATGTGAAGGCCAAAAACTAGAAGGAACTGGTAGAGGATATGTTGGCTTTGTTCCTTGATTTCGGTTGCAATATGTCGTTAAGGATTCACTTTCTTGACTCCCACTTGAATTTCTTCCCTAATAACTGCTGGGAGTTCTGTGATGAGCACGGCGAACGTTTTCATCAGGACATTGCCAAGATGGAGCAACGGTACCAGGGCAAAAGGTCCACGTCAATGCTGGATGACTATTGTTCGACGTTCATCGTTTTTCTCCCCATGTCTATCACAAACAACAGGTCAAAAGAAAGCAGAAGTCCGAAGAATATTAAGATATTCCTAACATGTATTATAATATTTCCATACATGCATTTTTTCTCAATAATGCTTACACATTACAAAAAAAACGTAACCAAATCAGCTTTTTCTTTGTCATATTCGTATTCAGCACATTGAATTAATTAGGAAATTACTATTTTTATCTCGGAAGCAGAAAATTTATGATATTTTGTTGCCCCGTGTAGTTATAGTGAATTCTGAACCAAGATTAAATGCGATTAACGCTTATATGTTGAGTCCTGTACGGCCTGATGGGAAAAAAGATTATTAATATTTTTTTATTTTACACTCAGCATTGTCCAATACGTTTTACAGAATTTTTCAATTTTACGAGTCCAAACAATTACACATTCTGCTTCTATTCCCGTTAGAACAAGTCAATATCAATAAAAACTCACCGCTACATTAACGTCAATATGTTCGAAATTAATAAATATACTCAGATGAACGTGTTTGACAATTGTAGAGAGATTTTAAAACCTCCACCAATATTGAATGTAAAGATTCACTCTTATTACTAAGTTGGTTCCTATATGACTTGGTGGAAAAAAGTCTAATAAATTACCTTAACTGATTTATTGCCTTCGGGTGGCACCTGTCACAAATGCCTTTTCTAGTTCACTTGAAGTCGATGCAAAAAGACTAATGGATAGGATTCGAATTGTTTTCCCTCTAATGACATATAGCAGTAGTTTAATCTAGAGAAAAAGTTTCGTCGTTAAAGGTTAAAACTTCTTGATCGATTAGGCGAACCAACTAATAAACTTTTTTCCATCGCTATGTTATTGGATTCGAAGAAACTTTGAGTCAATATGGGAAATGCTACCACACAGAGTACGAATAATTACCCCCACAAAAGAACCACAACTTACTAAGTTGGAGAACTAAGTTTGTTTTTAGATGATGCGACTTGAGGACACTAATACGTTTAACTAGGCGATTTCAACTGGAAATTTAGATTTTTGAAAGTTTGAAAAAGTAATTTCTGGGAAAACGTCATTATTGTTGAGATTAATGCCAGACACATTTCTATTTTCTCTTGGTTCGGTAGTAATGTTATGTAATAATGATAACAGACCAAAGGGAAACTGAAGAAACTTTCTTAATTAAGTTTCATTGGGATTTTATTGAAATTTTGAGTAAATATATTTTCAAATTCTTGCATGATATGAAAGGTGTCTATAACAATTGATCACCTATTCCATGCAAAAATGGCGGTCAAACATGTTTTGAATGTACCCAAATACTGCATTGTGATGATCCGAAAAAAATTTTAAAATGCTGCCTGATGGTAAATTTTTTTAATCAATTTATTTGCTTTGAATTTCTTTCCCATCGGCTCATAATACGTGCTTAAAATTTGGCGACAATTCCGATGCGTAACTTTTATTACACACTGGTTTAGGACATAGCAGGCTAGTAGTTGTCTCGACGAAGTATCTCCTCAATATCAAAAATTACCATATCTTTATGGGCGCGATTACTCGTCATTAGAAAAACCGCTGACCAGGTATTTATCCCGTCATCATAAAAAAATTAGCAATATCGTGATGGCGAGATATATTGTTTTTAGCAAAATCGATCAGATCTTGATGCATGGGATTGGTAGGTGAATCATAGACACCCTGAATGTCTATTTACTATTGTGATATACGTATTTAATATGTCTAATTACCTAATAAAACCATGTTTTAGTAGTTCTTATCCTTTAAATCAGTTTTGAAGATAGTTAGGACACAGAAATATAACAGTTTAGGAAATGTTTTATTCGATGCCAGTTAGTGGACATTTGATCTTTCAAGCAAAGAATATGGTAACCTCAATGTTACCAGGGATACAGTGGAAGCTGCTGCTCATAATACGCACCGTGACCTGAGATGAGACGTGCCGTCTGGTGGATTCTGGGGGGGTTGCTCCGAATTTACGTCACAAAAACTAGGCAATTTCTAGCAGTAGACTCGACGAGATTCGAATTCGTAGCCAAGCGATTGAGTCTACCATATGATCCAAATGAAGAGGTCTTCAGTCATTCGTCCACTGATTGAACTCTTTAGAAATAATATTTCGAGTTATTCCATATGTCTGATTTATTACACCAAATTTATTTGAATTCGACATTTTGTTCTCATTTGAATGTAAACTACTTAAAAAGCAGACCCTTCAAGTGGCTTCGAAGACGTAGATCATCTTGTCAAGACCAATTTTGCTGATGATAAGATATCTCGTTTTCAAGATATTACAGATTTTTTTTATAATCACGACACCAGGATCTTGTAAGTTTTCTTCTAATGACGAGGTATCTACATCGATGAGGGAATAATCAGGATCTCTAAGTAGGTACGTTTTTTTTATTGAGAACTTGTAGTACGACGTTAATTAAAAATTAACGAGATTCGTTCCCGAATGGGATTGATCCCGAACCGTCGTCAATAGCCCATTGTGTTGCTCTAGTATGATGTTAATTAAAAATTACCAATTACCTGGGAACTTTCCCTTAACCCGACGTTAGTCGCGCCACTTTTTGTAACGTGAGTAGTCTTTTCGACCGAACAATTTTTTATAACAGATAGAAACTGTTTCTGGAATAACCAAACACTTTCATGGATACATATCAATAAAAAATATTTAAAAAGTTATTTTTAAACATAAATCGCAATGGCACTCAAGTGGCAAATGCATAAATTCTAGAAATTAATTTAAAAGTATGAGAAGATAATGTAAACAAATAAACATATTTTTATGTAAAATTAAACAATTAAATTTTTTTTGATAATTAGTAATGAATTATATATAATAACATATATTTAATTATGATTAAGAAAAAAAATGAATTTATATTTGTGAATTTATAAATATTTTTTATTCTATTTCCAATTCTGCTCTGTCAATTTGAGAACACTCAGTACAAACTGTTTGTGCATGTTCCCTGCAAATATATTTGCAACAATCGCGACATGTTTGTTGCATTTTTTTTATTTTTTGTGTTGCCAGCCAGCCAGCACCGAAAAAACGTGGAGAAATTAATATGCACTCTCCTTCCTGTTTGGACTAACGTCAGTAGGCGCGCCGCGGTCAGTTTGACCGAACTTCCCTTTCGGATACCATAACTTCCAGGAATTTCACAAGAAAGTGACCAAACGGGGGGAAGTGCTAGAGGACACTTTGAAGGTCAGCTACACAATGTCATTCCTCTTTATTTAAAAAGTACGGGAAGATACAGCAGAAAGAGCATGCACTTGCGGGTAAATGACCAATGTGCGACTAACCGCGGGTTAAGGATTTCAACCCGGATCGTCAATAGCACGTTGTTTTCCTTCAGTACGAAGTGAATTAAAAATTAACTCGGATCTTTCCCTTAGGGATTGATTCCGGATCGTCGTCAATAGCACATTTTGTTGCTCTAGTACGAAGTTAATTAAAAATGACCTCGGATCTGTCTCTTAAGGAATTGATCCCAGACCCTCGTCAATAGACCATTGTGTTGCTCTAGTATGACGTTAATTAAATATTACAAATTTGAATTTTTACCACGTATTACCATTTGACAAAACACGCTAGAATTGATTCTCAGTGAAAATCTACTTGCTTCTTTACTAGGTCAACCTATGCGATGGTTACTACAGAGTTACGGATGACGTAACATTCCGCAGCGAAAGACGACGGCTGAGTCAGAGGGTTGAAAAAAAAGAATAAAAAATTGTAGAATTTCTGTTGATTCTTGTAAATCCATCGTATTCACATGCATCTTTTACACGTTTTACTGAAATGCCAAACAATTCTCTCTTTTCTAAAAATTAAGAGTGTAAGTTTTTGAAGAAGGCAGTTGAGGAAATTGTGTGAATGGTGAAAGACGAGTAAGAAAACATGCTTTTTTACTTAAAACATAGAAAAAATGAGTTATATCGTTTAAATTTTACATCTTAAATATGCATTTTATTTTTAACACAACAAATAATGAAATGTGCTGGTTTGTGCAACGCAGTCCAAACTTCAAATTACTCAGATAATAGGGCGATAGAAAAATTAGAAGAATAGTTTAATAGAAATATTTGTGAATGTTAAGGTCATTTTCAATTTTAAATAAAAATGATTAATAGACCAAAATCCAAGGGATTTTTTTTTCTTGACAACATAGTAAATTATTTTACTGTTTATCTGAATTTTCAAAATTAGCAATGTTTGTAGATGTTAAATGTTACATTAGAAACAATTAATTAAATTCATTGAAATAGGTCTGTCCCATATATTGGAAAGGAAAACAAATTTTTAAAATGAGCATTTTGTACTTGATTAAATTTCCTCGAGAGAGTATACTCCACACTTATTAAAATAAACATATCTGGCAAGAAATTTAAATAATATCGATTTATAAAAATTAAAGAGATATCCAACTCTCTCTCGAACACCCAACATACAATTGACAGCTGGAGAAACACGGTTTAATGAGATCTAATCCAATGACTTTCAGTGATTCTCCTTGTGCTTTGTTGATGCTCATAGCTAAACTTAAGCGAACCAGGAACTGAAGTTTTTTAAATTGGAATTGAATTTCTGTAGGGATGATTGGTATTCTAGGAATAAATACGTCTTCGCCTGCGGCATGTCCAGTCATGATGGTGGCTTCAATAATATTTGGCATGAGTTTCTTGACAAAGAGTCTCGTACCATTGCACAGTGAAGGTGGCATGAGATTTCTGAGAAGCATAATTACTAACCCAATCTTCATCTCTAATATGTGTAAGAATACTCCAGATGGCTCCAATGAGTTAAAAAACTATGTCGTGTAGTTTACGGCCTCATCTGTGTCTCGCGTAATGTCGATAGATTTGTAAATTTGAACACTACTGGACAATTCTTGCAAGAGTTGATTTTTGATGACATTGACATCTTCATTTCTTGTGGAAAGAATTGCCCTTTGGCACGGCCATGCATGATCAGTGATTTGCTACAAAGGCAATATATCGATATTCCGCGGGGGTCGTAACCTTTGGGCAGAGGGCCAAGGGTTTTCGGACAATGTTTGGCTTGTTTCCATAATCGCGAAGTGACGGAATGATGAACGCCAAAGAAAATAGCAACATCAGTGATTGATTGACCTGCTTCATGGCGTCCCACAGGGCGCCAGCACTCACTATCTGCTATTCGTTTTCTGGAAGCCATAGAAACACACGTCAGTCTTGAAAACTAATTGTACGAAAGTTCTAAACACTTTTTACAGTACTTACATGCAACTCCTCTAATCCTTCACAATGCTGGTTTCTTATACGACTGCCTTTTTTCTTATTTCTTGACACGCAACCGTGATTGACTGTTACATAACACATTTACATACTTCCATCTTCCTCTGCAGAAAATTGCAGCCTCAAAATTCAGATTGGTGACTGGAAATTAGCATTTTTCTTTCCGTGCTTAACTTTTGGCAGTGAGTCTCCACTATTATAAAATGAAATTCGTGTGTTGTCTATTCGGCATGTCCTGACTAATCTATGGCACTTACAAAAATGAAATTTGACACACAGGTAGTCCAAAACTTTTTGCAGTTTCATAGTCCAGCCCGAATTTTAAAATTTAATCTAGAACATTTAAAAATTAATTTAATGATATATTTAATTATTATTGTTTTCCTCCGAATCCTAAAAATCTTCAACCGGTATTGACTAAATAGGTATTTACTGTGCGTGTGCTACCGGTCACTGGATATCCTTTATAAAACTGTATTGCTTTTTTAAAATCCTTTTAACTTTTAGTTTGGATTATCATAATCTATAATATAATTATCTTAATTTACTGTGCCTCCTCCATTTTTGGAACTGAATCACGGTTGTGCAATACATTGTATAATGAATTTAGTGTCAACATGTATTCAAAGATTGAATCAAAAAGGGTGTTGTACATACGACTGAATTAGAGGCACATTTGCACATTTGAGAGATATGTTGATGCACGATGAAATGTTGGTATACAAAAACTGAAGTACACATAAATCGCTAAACTTTCAAAAAGATATCCAAACCAAAAGTTAAAGTCTGTGTTTTATAAATTTATAAGTTGCATAAATTATCAAAATTAAATATTGCTATACTTTCCAAAAGTCCCCCAAACACAGAAACAAACAAAAAATTGCATATAAGATCAACAAACTTACGTCATTTCGCTCTAACGGTTTTTTTTTTTTAATTTACGGCCCACAATGTTTCATTATACGGCCAAAAGAAATAATGTTTTTATGCTTCTGTTTAATTTTAGCTTTTCCCCTTAGGCGGCACTGCTACATTTTGCCTCACGAAAATATGAGGAACGTTTGGCACAACGTTGTCATCATTTTACTGCGTTTTCGTTTTAGTGTAATTAGACCAACACAGACTCTATATAAAGCCGACTTCACAACTCAAAGTCCTAACGCGAGGCTACTTTTACGTGCTACGATACAAACTGCAAACAACGAACTAAACCCATTAGGCTGCCTTGAATAGGTTTAGTTAAAAATAAGTAACATTGTTTTCATATTTGTCTTATAAACTGGCAAGGTTAAGCACGAAGAGGAAAATCTTAATTTCCAGAAGCCAATCTGAATTTGAGAAGCTGCAATTTGCTGCAGAAGTAGATGGAAGTATGCAAATGTGTTACGCAACAGCCAATCAATCGTATGAGAAGCAAGCATTGTGAAGGGTTAGAGCATTGGAGTCATTAACAAAATAACTACACTAAAGCAACAACCCAGTAAAATGATGACAATGTTGTGCCAAACGTTCCTCATATTTTTGTGAGTCAAAATGTAGCAGTGCCGCCTAAAAGGAGAAGCTAAAACTGAACAGAAGCATAAAAACAGCATTTCTTTGGCCTTGTAACGAAACACTGTGGGCAGTAAATTAAAAAAGGCCGTTATAGCAAAACGCCGTAATTTTGTTGATCTTTTTTGATGATAGTTATCTTTGTTGATTTTTTTGGTTTCTGTGTTTGGGTGTCTTTTGGAAAGCATAGCATATTATATTTTGATAATTTATGCAACGTATAAATTTACAAAAGCATAAACTTTAACTTCTTGTTTAGATATGTTTTTTAAAGTTTAGCGATTTCTGTGTACTTTAGTTTTTGTATACCAACATTTCATCGTTCATCAACGTATCTCTCAAATGTGACTCTGATTCAGTCGTATGTACAACACCCTTTCCAATTCAATCTTTGAATACACGTCAACACTAAATTGATGGAACAAGTCTTTCCTTCGCAGTAAAACATTGAAATTTGAAGAGCGCATCATCATCCTGTGAGCGTAGAACTTTATAGAAGAAATGTTCTTAATTTGCATAAATGATCCAAATCCAAGATTGGCGGGAGTGCAGTAAAGACCATTTGAAGACTGTTGACATTTTTAGAAAACCAAATAATACAAAAATATAAAAATAAATTAATTTAAAAATGTTCTGCATCAAATTTAAAATTGGGATTAAATATCGCTATACTTTCCATAAGAAATTCAAACCAAAATTATTAAAATTAACTATACAAAAACCGAAGTGCTATACAGAAACAAACAAAAGATTGCAAAAATGAAACAAACCAAAAATTGCATTAAAGATCAAAATTAAGTATCGATTAAATTTAAAAAGATATCCAAATAATCCAAACTAAAAGTTAATATGCTTTAAAATTATAATCCCAACTATCGTACTGTAAAAAAGAAACAATAACAAAGTATTGCACTACAGTGATCCAGATATTGTAGATTATTATAATCCAAACTAAAAGTTATTATACTTTTAAAAAATCATACTCCAAACTATCGTACTCTAAGAAAGAAACAATAACAAACAACGTATTGCACAAACGTGATCTAGTTCCAAAAATGGAGGAAGAACAGTAAATTGTTATAAACAATTGTAACATTTATAACAATTATAAACATTGTTATATACAAAATTGTTAAATAACAGTACATGTTGGGTATTCAAATTTTAAAGCAGCAATCACATTTCGAGTCAAAATTTGCTCAAAACTTTGTTTTGAATTACAAATGGTCCGAGTTCTGATTCCAGAGGTAGTGTATAATTTTTCTGTATAAGTATTTGTATGTAACTGTATAAGTATTTTTATGTAACTGTATTTGTATTTGAAAAACATATTTTGGAATATCATATTTTGTAAACAATGTCTTCATTGATGCGAGCGAAGCGAGCAAGGTTCAAGCAGCGAAACAATGAGTATTTCAAAGCAATCCTCCGGGGGTTGGCGAACGTTAGTAAGCAGGGGGCAGGCCCTCTAGTAAAAAAAAAATTGCAATCTTTCTCAGGTTTATTCGTATTGTGATTGGTAATAGCGAGTCACGTGATAGCGAGTCTTGTGTTTCAACGAGCTAATGAATTTGGAGCACGCGCAGACGATAAACACAGTTATATTTTTTAATTAGTTCATTCGCAAAATTTGAGAGCACGCGCTACAGTTTGAAATGTTTTCAGATGAACCGGCAAAAATCGGTCTCCGTTTCCATGGCAACAGTCGAACATGAAAATATTAAGAAATACTATTACAACAAATAACACGAAGAAGCAAAAACTTTTAAACTTATGATGAGATTTCCTCTGAATTTGAACAATATGCTGTGCTAAAATATTTCCTTTTTTATGTAGAAAATGAGATGTTTCGTTCTTGACATTTTAAAAAACACTTTGTTTTTATTCACACTATATTTCCGTGTATGAGCCGAGAATTTTTGTAACGTTTTCGAAAGCTAAAGTACTGGGGTTGGCTTATATACGGTACCGTTTATCTCGCAAAAAAATTGGCAATTTTCCGTTACACGGGGGCATGCGATAAATATCGCAATGGGAAGGGAACCTTCAATTAATGTCGTACTAGAGTTCCGGGATCAATCCATAAGCGATCCATATAGGGATGGATTAAAAGCAATACCCTACCCCTCATTGTTCAAAAGTATAGTTCGCAAAGCGAACTAAATATGATTGCGTAGCAATCAATGGAGTTGACAAGCGACAGCGAGCACGGGGCGAAACCCCCTAGTGCTTTTAAAGAATCATTAAATTTTTTAAAGGATATCCAGTAATCGGCCGGCTTCACACGCACAGTAAATACGGAATAAGTCTATACCGACTGAAGACTGTTGCCATTCAGAGGAAAAAAATAATAATTAAATACCTGATTAAATTAATTTTAAAATGCTCTAGATTAAATTTTAAAATTAGAGCTTGTCTATAAAACTGCAAAAAATTCGGACTATCCGTGTGCCAAATTTCATTATTGTAAGTGCCACTAGGGGGCTCCGCCCACTGCTCGCTTACGCTCGCCAAGCCCCAGGGATTACTACGCAATCCCATTTGGTTTGCTTCGCAAACCAACACTCCTTTTACATATGGCATTTGGTTTGCTTCGCAAACCAACATTCCTTTCGCAGAGTGAAACTATCTGAATAATTTGTATTATCCTGATTTCACTTTACGGTCCATCACGTCACAGCGAGGGCTTCGCCCCCTGCTCGCTTACGCTCGCCGACCCCCAGGGATTGCTACGCAATCCCGTTTGGTTTGCTTCGCAAACCAATACCTCTTACGCAAGTGATTTCACTCTTTTTTGCTTTAACACTTAATGCACCCTAAACTAATAGCCGCATGAGTAAAAAATCTTCTGCATCTTGTTCCCTGTACAATTTTAAGTAAACTCTGTTAACCTCCAAACTTTGCGATGTATAATTTGTACTTTCTCGGTAAACCGTCTGAGAACAGAGGGAAAAAAAGCGAGCCTTTTTCCTCGCCAAATAAAAACAACTCGTTTTTATGGCTATTGTTGCTATGATAAATTTGATATCTGGCAAACCCGATAGTCAAAAATATAACCCTCCGCGAATAAAATGCTCCGCGAAATAAAAAATACGAAATTTGTGTCACCAACCTTTGATTGCATCGAATTTATTTATGAACCAATTTTAAAAATAATGGTACCGTAATAAAGAGTACAGTCTGAGGTATACTGCGCTATTTTCAAAATAAAAAACTAATAGTAATACGATATCGATATGACAGTTTTAGTTAACGGTTGTAACAAAAAGTAGCGAAAATATCCTAAGATTCCGAATTTTGTATGACTTACTTTTGATCGCATCTAATTTAATTATTAACCGATTTCAAAAATAATAGTACCATTAGAAAGAATACATTCTGAGGTATACTGCGATATTTTAAAAATGAAAAAATAATAGCAATAAAATATAGATACGACAGTTTTAAAAAAAGTAACAAAAATGTCCCGATTTTTCCCGAATTTCAAAAAAATATTATCAAGAACCAAATTGAAATTTCAAAAAAAACTCGACGAGCTGCAAAAATTTATGTTGAGAGGTACTCTTTAAAAAAAACTTACGGTTGAAGACTGAAAATTTGTATGTGTTTTGCTCACTCGCGGAAGAAATTTCGCTTCTTCAATTTTGACACTTAATAAACCCTAAACTAATAGCCGCATCGGAAAAAATCTTAATAATTGTCCAGGGAATACGATGAACAAGAAATCATGTTAATTTCGTTTTTTTCCGATCAGTACTTTCTCGGGAAATTGTTTAAGAATCGAGCTAAACAGCACAGTTTTCAATCCTGCGGCGGCAGCGGTAACTTTTTTTTAATATAGAGAGATAAATTCTTCATGACACACCGAAGAGAAAGACACACACTTGCTTTTATAATAGTAGAGATTAGATTTATTCAGTACTAATATTTGAGACCAGCCATAATATCTATCTGCTTTGATTCCTCGACAAAATAGAGTAATGAATTGTTCTGTATATATCTTTATTATTTTAGTCTGAGCAATTGCATAAAATATCATTCAAGAGTCAGCTGAAAATTGCTTAATTGTACAGTTAAAAATACTTAATTAATTCAAGATTTACACATTAATTACGGTATCATAAACTGTTTGAATACTGTGCACATTGATTCCATTCAGAAGCATGAATATTCACAAGACAAACAACCAAATATCCTACTTAAGAAAACAAAATGACTCGAAACACAAGAGTTGTTGATCTATATACAATATTTAATTGAAACCCAGAAATACCGGTCACAAAACCGTAAATTTTCTGAATACTATCCTCACTTATATTAATCTGTGTCAGAAGTATTCTGTAGGTTGCCTAAATTAAGAAATTAATCATGCATCTAAATCAAATATTGATTGTACGCAGCCTTTTGATACGCCAATATGAAGGTATGCGTTAATACTAATTTGATCTAAATGAGCATTGTTTTTCAGGCTAGTTATTCTTCACAATCTAGCTGTAAATTTCTGAAAATATTATTCCATAATTACTATGTTTAACGAGCCATGAAATCATGCGTGTAATAGTTAAAGTAAAAGAGAAGTTAAGCGTAGTCAGTTCTTTTAATTCAAATATATAGTTAAACTAACGACCCTTATTGAATGCGAGTTAAGCGAATCGGTAGGACTAAATGAGATTCACTTTTTATTCAAGAATCACGTATATAATTCGTTTAAGTTAATTACCAAAACATTAAACAAAAGTTTTGTTTTATAAATGAGTAGGTTACTTTCTTTTGCTTATTCGAAAAACTACATAAATATTATAATTGCAGTAGTAGAATTATCTCGTTTATGTTTAGTTTTATTAAGCATTCACATTAACAGGACAACATCATAGTTTGGAAATGTTTACTACCCGTTTGATTGAGGTTTCATATGTGTTATATGATTTCTATTTCTTAATTTATTTATACAAACGATGGAATTTCTGTTTTCTAACAACTGGAGCATTTCTACGAAAAGTAGATAGATAGTTAATTAAACTCTAACTGGAGCAAAGTGGGCTATTAAGGATGGTCCATCGAGAATGATATTCTCCATTGATGGCTGTGTGATTGAATTACTGACTCAATCAATAGTTTTTAATATAAGATTTGGTACACATATGAAATTTAAATCACAATTTCATATTAGGTTTAACTATTCCCCCTTTTTAAAAACAGTTATGACACTAATAAGTGAACGGAAATTTTTGAAATTTAATCAAATTTGATTTCTCACGCACACATAAACGAAAGCATTTTAGTCCTACATCCACTCACAGCATGAACTCCTTAATGGACATTTGTAGGCTCGATGCACACATCCGGTTTTTCAACGTGCGGCGGTACTGCGGCACCGAAGCCCAACTATGCACACATAACCGTGAAATGACGCACGAACTCGTTTCGCGCCATTTGCGATAAATATTCTATCGAAGTAAACGTGTTTATTTTGTTTAATTGGTGTAAAAAAAAAATATTTTAAAACGATATAGACGTCACTGGATACAACCATTTATTAATTATTATGTATATTCCATTTGTTTATGAAAACAAGGTACTTCAGAACGGAGACTCAAGTGCGGCGACCGTCGACCGTGAGGCGCCATGGGGAACTGCGGTACAAATTGCACGCAAGTTGGACGTGCGTCTGAGCAGCGGCGCTGGAGGCATGTGTGTACTGCTCCATTGGATCTAATGTATCTCAGACCGCACTTGCGTTGCGGCTACGGCGCTGCACGTTAAAAAACCGGATGTGTGCACCTGGCCTAATGCAATGAAGTAGGTTCGGAATTAGTGACTGTATAAGTAAAAACTTATTTATTTACAAAATTCTATGAACACTAATGGAAAACGTGACTCTGAAATAATAATTCCATGTCAAGCGCTTCTATGCGTTCACACAATATTCGCACAACGTAACGGGTATTGTGTGAACAATTCTCAACACGAACAGATCTGAATAACAAGAAAGTGAATTCTTAAGATTTATTTTTAAATGTTTTTACTAGCATTTTTTTTTGTGCAACAATGTTTGCAAGATTTGCACTTAGGAACAGCATTCAACTAGTCGAACAATTCTTAACACGAACAGTTCTGAATAACAAGAACGCGAATTCTAAAAATAATATTTAAAAAGGTTTCCGCAACTAGCGTCACCCTGTCAATCCGCGAGAGCTAACGATTATAATTTTACATTCGCGCAAACGATAGACATTAAGGGCGTCTTCACATGAAGTAGATCGATCTCACAAACCGGTATTTCATACAAAATGTCGCCTGAGATTGTCGCCAGGAAATGATTACAGATTAATTTCCTGCGCCGATTCGAGTGAATGGAAACAAAACAAATAAAAATTTCTGACTGGCATTGTTACGTCCTTTTTTGTAAAATCGGGATCGTTAAAAATAGATTGAAAATTTCAACTCATTTGAAATTTACGGAAAATTTTACACCAGTTAGATGCCTTACATTTGATCTTCTTTTTAAATAAATAATATTTCAAAATTGTAACTTTTTTTTATTTTTGGCAATACGAATATATAAACGCATTAGCAATAGACAATGACGTCACGATTTTTACTTCCTTTCGAATCGTCTTCGCGATTGTTATTAGTAGGTATTTAATTAACGTCGCACCGGACCAACACAATGGGCCATTGCGATTGTTTTAGGAATTGCGTAGCAGTCACCGGGGGTTGGCGAGCGTTATTGCTTTTTTCTTTTTTATGATAATGAAATTTGGCACACAGGTAGTCCTAATATTTTGTGAATTCTGTGTACAGTCCGAAATTTCAAATTTAATCTACAACATTTTTAAATGAACTTATTAAGAATATTTCCCTTTTGAACCAACGTTTTCTATCTTTCTGGAACTGTACCAAGTCTGACGTCAGTGTCCGCTTTGGAGAACTTGACTCTTTGCGATCGTTAAAGTGATCAGATTCATTTTGATTTCCTGGCGACATGCCCGTGTCATGTCGGGTGGAGGTGGGCCTCATTCTTTAAATTGATGTTTTTTCTCTCTCACAGATGGAGCTGTGGTGGAAAGAATGTAAAGACGTGCTCGTGTGATAATTTTTTGCAAATTTAATGTGTCCAACAATGACAATTAATATATCGGCATTTATTCATTGATAGTCACTTTAAGGCCATCACTACGTTTCCTGTGATGTTGGTTTGTGAAGCAAACCAAATTGGAATGCGTAGCAAACACCGTAGGTGTGTGAGCGTTTCCGAGCAGTGGTTACACCTGACCCCCACGAAAGGAACTGTCATGGGAAACGACGTGCTGGCCACGCAGTGGCTAGTATAAAATGTTATAAAATATTATAAAGTTATCGTTTTATCGCTTACTTTTTGCTTCCTAGTATTCTTACTATTAATTTGTCAACATAAATTGATGTTAACTTATAATAAGAAAATAATGTAACTTATTTAAAATACTATCAAGGGATCGTTTTGTCATTTACTTTTTTATACCTCGTTTTCTTACTATAGATTGTCAACGTAAATTGATGCTAAATTATTGTAACAAAAAAATAAAGAACTTACCAAGCATATTTTTTTTTGTTTATCACATTCTAACATTTCTTTGCTATAAATAAACAACATCACCGCTCTCCATGCGTTTTCTATATTATTTTGTCCGCATAATCTTCGTGAGTTTTGTCCCTCAACGCAGGCTGTATTTCAACAGCAGTGATTAACTTATCATTAACCAAACCTTCCAATGCTAGAAAAATATTAGACACACAAACAAACGAAGTCAAAAATCTCCAGAAGATAGTCTCTCTCGTGTGAATAACGCAATACCTCATAAGATAACATCAGTCTCCTTCATACAAAAAAAGTCGCCGGCTGCTGAATTTCCTCAGCGAATATATTTTCGTCTCTCATACCGGCCTCCTGCGTATTTTCTCTAATGAAAGGCTCCTATAGCTTCTGTGTAAGTTCCGTCGCCTTCATATCGGTGTGAGAGATCCATCTTCTTCGTGTAAAGGGACCCTTAGGCTCGGTGTACACATCGGCTTTTCAACGTGCTGCTGCGGTATCAAAGCCAAACTATTCACACATAACCGTGAAATGACGCAAGTACTAATTTCGCGACATTTGCGACAAATATTCAATCGAAGAAAACGTGTTTATTTCTCAAACCTGGCGTTAAAAAAAAAGTATACTTTGAAACACAAAATGGACATTACTGGATACATCCATTTACTAATTATTATTTATATTCCATTCATTTATGAAAACAAGGTACTTCATACCGGGGACGCATGTGTAGCGAGCTGCGGCACCGTAGGAAACTGCGGTACAAATTGCACGCAAGTTGGATGTACGTCGCCGCAGCGGCGCCGGAGGCATGTCTGCACTACTCCATTGGATCTAATGCATCTCAGACTCGCCCTTAAGTTGCCGCAATGGCGCCGCACGTTGAAAAACCGAATGTGTGCACCAGGCCTTAGAAAGACTTTTTAGAAAAATCGAAAATAATTATTTTTGATAGTATCTAAATGATTGTTTCATGATGATGGAAAGCAAATTTCCATTTTGTAAACGATTTGAAAGAAATTATAACATTGTCAATATGAGTACAACTGTTTTGACTAAAGAACTAATATTGTCTTTAATCGGCTGTGCATAAACTTTTTATCAGCTAATGCTCTAAGCTGATGACATCCAGTGTAATCTTTGTTCTCCTTATTTTCAGTAACGCTCTTGAAATGGAAATAATAACTTTAAAAAAAATTACTGCATAATAACTAATAAATAAATTACTTTCAAGTTCTCTTAACACGCTAAGAAATATTTAACAAATCACTTCCTTCAATATTTATACACTTAAACGAAAATAGCATAAATATTTAAAATGCTTAGCTATTGCTTGTAAATTCATCTTCGAAAGCTTGACTAGTTTCTATCGAAGAAAGGTTTACAGCTTTGCGCTTCGTAGGGGAATCCATTTATCCGTAAAACCTATTCGATAATCGATAGTTCAGTGAAACATCCTCAAGCTACGACTAAAGGTTTCTGAGCTACAAGAAACGGGAGAAGAAAACTCTAATCAAAATTCTGTTCAATTTCAATTAGAAGAATGCATCTTTGAACCGCTCTAAGAGACTCCCTAAACTTTTTTCGAAACAGCGTGATGTTCGAAGATGCCATTCAAAGCGCGTGTTGCTCTGACGATTGAAACGATTGATTGCACACGGTTTGAATCGAATGCGATTCGTTTAATTGATACAGATTGAAAAATTGTGGAAACGGGATTCCGCTGTATTTGCTTTCACTTGATACCCGGGTACCTTCGGAGAGATTCCATACTCTCCACTGAATCTTTTAATTAGTTAAATTCGTTTGAACACAGTGCAAGCTTTAATTGTTGATTTTGTAAGGTGTAAAACATTGTGCTCCGAGTATCGTAATTGATTTTTTTACATCCGATTTTACTGATTATTAGATGAAGTGAAAATCCATCAAAAAAAATTGTAGATAATGAGTGAAAATTTTGTTAAAATAGTACTTTTTCCTAGTGTTAAGATTTCGAAGTTCTTTGGAGTCACTGACGAGATCTTTCCTGATATAATGGCTGCGCAATGTAAGCAAACGGAAAGAAACTTCTCTTTTCCCTTTCTCTTTTTAAAACAAATTAAAAATAGAAATAAATCGTATTTCTTCAGTTCCGATGGATAACTCTTCTCTTTCCTTTCTCTTTTTAAAATAAATTAAAATAGAAATAAGTCGTATTTCATCAGTTTCGATGGATAATTTTAAGGAAGTTGCCTATACGATGCTACGGAGACAATCATAGACATCCTTAAGGATGCGATAGCTCAGTTGAAAGAGAAACGAATAAGCAACCAGAGGGTTGCTAATTCGAAACTAGGTCCAGTCAAAGACTATCTTGTACACGAAGGCTGGTGTATACGTTAAATCTTTCGTGTCCACAAATGTCCTAACGCTGTAGTGGTATGGTACTTTGGAGAGTGGGGTGCCAAATCAGGTGGTCTGTGTCTGTGTAAAATTTCTTAAGGTATCCGAACATGTTAAAAATGTTATTTCTTACCAAAAATTCCAAAAAAGTTTTTTTTTTTTTGATAGAGTATTTATTTGGTTTTTCAAAGTCTATTTGATTTTTTTCTCTAAGTTAATTAGTTGCACATTTTTTAAGATTTTAATCAAGGCGGAAAATCCCCAGAAGTGGCTGTTAAAAGACCAAAAACCTGTCAAAATTAAAATTTAAAACTTACTTTTTTTTTTAGCAAATAAAATTTTTGGAAGGTTTCTCAAATGTTTAAATGGTTTCTCTTTTGGAAATATTGTGAACATTTTTTAAGAAACAGTAGAAGCAAGAGAGAGCAAACGATATACTTCAAATTATTTTTACTCTAAATTAATATTTATGCGTTATTACCTCACTTCAAATGTTATGACACAAAAATTATTGAGGGATTCTTCTAAAAGTTTAAAACCTCGTTCTTTTTAAACTTTTCTAGGGAATGATCTAGAATAATTATGCTGAGTTGAAAAGTTTTTAAATTATGGCCGTTCTTTTAGAAATAGGACTGTAAAACTACCAAAAATCTTATATTAATATTTCGATCGCTTGTAAAATTTTTGTTTCTTTAAATATCCTTATGCTTCTAAGTTCATTCCCTAGAAAAATGCAAGTAGTTTATTTTGGTAGAATCACTTTTCAAATTAGATGAATAGATTTTCATGTAGCACACTTAAGGTTTTTGACAAATTTCTTTAAAATTTCATACATAATTATGATTTTTACAAAATTATTAATACATATTTTATATATTTATAGCCCAATGCTGTAGTTTAATGACACTTTACATAAAAATATCATTTAAATGTTTCTATACCACATTTAAAAAAAAGGCATCGAACGTGTCCGGATACTATCAAGTAGAATATAGTTCTTAATCTTAAGTAATGCCTTTAGTTATACTAATTACTATTGCCCCAGTTATTATTACTAGTATATATATATATATATATATATATATATATATATATATATATATATATATATATATATATATATATATATATATATATATATATATATATATATATATATATATATATACTGTCCACTTACACATGCAGAAAACTCCCATTTATGTTATCTGGGTCAGGCTCTTCAATTATGACGCCCTGATCCACCAACAATTCTTTTCTTTCCGAAATATCATACAATTATCTCGTTACTTTTTAAAATTTTCTCTTTGGTTTTTGGAATTAATATAAATTTCCTTTTTATCTTGAAATTATATTGCTTATTATACTATACATTCGGCTCGGCGAACATGCATGGCACATTTTGACTTTTGTTTTCTGGTTGAATACACCCCGGCTGTTTTATTATCGCACAATAGCGAGCTCTCTACACATGTGTTGTGTACTTTTATGTATTGAGGTATCGTTCGACACTCGACAAAGGAGGATAACAGGTGTTAACTTATTATGTTAAAAATGTTTCTTAAAGACCTCTCCAAAGTCAGCAGATGTTTTGAAAAACAGAAGCCATTACAGGACACAAAAACGAAAGGAATTTACGATAGGACAATACAATCTCCAGAGTCAGAGTTTCCAAAATTGAGACGCCTTTCTTGTAAAAGTACACAGATACTTTGGACGTTTTAATAAAAGTACAATGGATTATATTCTAAATAGGAAAACTTCAACACCAACTCCACGTAGATAAGAAAGGAATTTGTTGTGGAGATTGCAGATAAACACGCCTTCGTGGACTTATCTCATTTAAATATAAAATGTTTAAACAACTTTAGAACATGGAAATTTGCAATTCCAACAATATTTGCGTGACCATGTCTTCAAAATTTATGTTCTACATCCATAAAAATGGTAATGTTTAAGAACCCATTCTCCAGTATAGAGAAAGCTAATTGAAGTGCAAGGTATAAAGAAGGATCCAAGGAATTGTATATTCCATACATACATTTATTTTACTGACGGCTATTTAAATGTGAAAACATTACTCTCATTCTAAGTATAGTAAATATTTTCGGAGAATATCTTACCATGATAGTACGTTAAATATTATGAATGAGCTGATACTTGTTTCAGGCACACATATGACTCTGATGTCAATCGACTGGTTTTTCGAATTCAATTGATAGATAGTAGAATTTACATAGAGCCATAGCTGTTAAAAATAAGTAGATTAAGTATTGCTATTGAAAGGAGCTTCAAACCGCATGACCAACATGTCAACAAGTAGAAACTTGACTGTGAAAAGTTAACATGATTGGTTTATTTGGCATTTTATCACCTCGTTTTGTGAAAGGGTGTATGTATGAATGAGTACTATTTCTACAGAGTGGCACTAATAATTGTGAAATCATCAGCACTACTGTATGTCGCGGATCGATTAGACGATGAATCAACGGATGGGCGTTTTCTGGCATCCCATGGACCAATCAATTTTTTTTCTCACGGCAGACGAAATTGGTCACATGACAACTAGATTTGTTCACATGATACTGGAACATATAAAGGTTGTATATTTTACTCGGTATTTATATTTCATCTATGACTAGAGCAACACACAGGGGTCGTCCGATTCAATCTCAACCCCAAATCAACATCTTGTAATTTTTGCACTGTCAGATGACGAGGTCAACACCTGAGCTGGAAATATCAGAGCTTGCCGCTCTCCAAACTTCCACGATACTCCAAAAAGAGGAAAATTTGAGACGGTCTTAAGCTGGATCATGTTTCGAACTCACAACCTTCTGGCTGCAAATCCACGCCTCTTCTAACTATTTTTAGAAATGCGATTTCAGCACTTTCCCTATAAAAGTTCAATAAAGTGATTTTCTTATTCATATCTATGATTGTTGATCGATGGACACCATTTAGATTAAACACAAACATCACCAGATCATTGATGATCACCATTAAGGTCTACCTGATATTCATTATGACACACCATTGGAAGCTAACTTGGGTAGCGAAAGGAATGTATGCATTTCGTCTGGTTTGTGTGTATACATTGTAAATCCTTCAAAGTGCATTTACTTCAGTAGCCCAGTTGGTAGCCATCGATGAGCAACCGAAGAGTGAAAACACCAACTCAGCAGGTTGTATCTCTCCTTCGGGGTTGATCCAGGACTGTTGCCAATAGCCCGTTGTGTTGTCCTCACTGTGGCATAACTTCAACAAACTACTCATAAGTAGCTACCAACGTTTTTAGTACCGCAACCCACATACTCTCCATGATGCATAGTGGGATTTCCTTAAAGTTCAGTTTATCTTAAATTGCCAACTTTTGGAGTTGAATTTAATTGGTGTTGACAAATCAACTATCATATTTCAATTCATAACATTCAGAATTTTCATTGACGAAGTGTTAAAATCCCATTTTAAAATCACTCAAGGGATGACACTTTCGGAACATTAGCAGGTAACATGTACCATCATAAAAACACTATCGCCACCTATATTTAACTTCACAATTAAAATCTACCCTACCCCACAATATCTCCATTATAACTACTATCACCTACTTTACAACAAGAAATTATTAAACCGTCCTCTTTTTGTTATAAGTTTACTAATTAGACAGAGAGCTACAACTTGAAGCGTGATTGGAAAGTCAGCTAATTGACGTCACGTATGGAAAACGCACAGGAAATGCTTTCTGCAGCATGAACAATATCACCTACATTTCAATTAACAGAAAATTCCTCTCATAAACTTCTGTAAAAATATGATGGTACCATGAGTTGAAATTAATTTTGAGCATTTTTCGCTTATGGTCTTCGAAGAAAAGAATTTGTCTCTCCCACAACTCAACTCCACATCGTCTAGAAAACGAAAGCACCGCTTCCCAACAAAAGACACGACTCTAATTTGCGTCCAAGTATTCCAAACAAATTAGTCTATTGTAAGCGAATCGTCGTCTGTGCAAGAGGGTTTGAATTCCTTTTTAAAAGCATTAAACACTTTATTGTACATCTGATACGGTTTCGAATTCTTTCTCCGTGATATCTCGCTCTGAATATTCCCCTTTCAAGTGATCCGGCTGCCACATGAGTGGGAGAAAGGGAAAAAGCGCTTCGGAATATTAATGGCCGGTCCTCTGGGCCAGCTGTTGTCTTGAATTTTGAAATGGCTCGATGCAGGACTGTGAAGTATGGTGGAAGAGTGCGAGTGTGAGGAACAGATCGTCAGACTTCGGGTGATTGTGAGCAATGGCAGAGACAGTTAACAAAGACCTCATGGGTGTTCGTCTGGGTTCCTTTAAGGTCGTGAGAGAAATGAGGTGTCTGCTTCAAGGGCACTTGAAACGCAGAATGGATTCAATGGCCACTAAACTTGCGATTTCACTCTTTAAAGAATTTAAGTATATCATATGTTTGTTGGAGTTGGTTGGAATTTCATGGAGAAAGGGCCAAATTTTGCCATACTGCGTCAGACACAAGATATGTGATATTAAGTAATAGACATATACAATGAAAGATTCACTCACACAAGAGAGAAACGTATTTGCTAAGGTATACTACTAAGATGCAGGATTATATTCAGTGTTCTACAACACAACTACAAGAAATTGCAATTGTTCTGCAGGCATTTTGTCCGAATTTTGAAAACTACAGTAAAAACAAAAACAGACGTTAAACACAATTATCGGCTAAGTATGCATTACATATTTATAATAAAACACACATCAAGGTTAATTAACTTACTTTATATAAAACCAAAGGCATACTTTCAGAATATGTAATTCTGTCGATAACTTTTGAAGTTAAATATTTTGTCATTGACATAGAAGATGTGTTATTCATAAAGTGTTTGTGGTAATTGGGCGGTGTAGGGAAATTGTCCCGTGGCTAGAAAAGAAAAAAAAGGGTAACAAGGAGCAAGATTTAAACTGCAGAACATCGTAACTTATGATTGAAAAAAAATAGACCAACATTTGGACAAAAATTAAGGAAAATTTGTTCTGCAAAGACTTTGTTCTGGGACGTTCGTCCTAGTTTTAATGACTTTCTGCTTCCGGGCCAAAGACGATCGTACATATGTTTATGTGGGGAATAGTGCAAGTTAAATTTGCTGTTGACTCGGATGTCCTCACTTTGACGGGATGCAGAAGTTGGCGAGTAGTGTGCCAATTCAGGTGTTGAGCTCGTCATCCTATCACGGATGAGAACAACATGTTGTTCTCCAACTCAACTCCGCGTCGTCTGAAAAGCGAAAGTCTCAACTACCAATAAATTATATCGCCCTAATTTGAGTCACGACAGAATATTCCAAACAAATTAGTCGGTTGTGAGAGCGACTTAAAAAAAAATATTGGACATTTTATCGCACATCTGATACAGTTTTGAATTCTTTTTCCGCTCTGAGTATTCCCCTTTGAAGGGATCCGGCTGTCACACGGGCGGGAAAAAAAGGGGAAAATCCCTTTGGAATATTAATGGCCGGTCTTCGAGGCAGCTGCTGAATTTTGAAACGACTCGATGCAGGACGCTGATAAATGGCGGAAGGGTGCGACTGTGGCAGACTTCGGAAGATGTTGATCAATTGGGGAGGCTATAAACAAAGACATTATGGGTGTGTTCGTCTGGGTTCCGGAGAAAAATGAGGTGTCTGCTACACGGGCGCTTGATACGCAGAATGGATTCAATTGGCTCTAAACGGATGCGATTTCACGTTCTGTACATAATTTAAGTATACCAGATGCTTATTTGGCAGCGGTAGTCCGATTTCTTTTTCGTTTTGAAAATAAGATTGTTCGAGTTTAACAGTACAAAGGCCATATTAGGCCAAGATGTGCCAAACACAAGACAGACAGCTTAAAAAAAATGGACATACACCAGGGCTCGAAATACCCGGGTGCACAGGTGCACTGTGCACATGAAAATAGAATTGTGCACCTAATTTTTCCCCCTAGGTGCATGCCGTGCACCTAACGTTAAAAAAGGGGATGGAACCTTTTATGTTATTTTAATGCTTGAACAAGCTATTTGTATCGACCTCTCTCGCTCTAAATGAAAATAATTAAAATTCCTAAATACACACTATGCAAAAATATCGATGGGCCGTAACGGGTTTATACAGGAGGAAGGTTTACTTGTGCCACTACCAATAGAACTTTCCGAAAATCGAAACATTTTCCAGGTGGCTCTGTTGAAGCGACTGTCGCGTTAGCCGTGAGCCGGAGAAGGGAGAATTTAGATGTTTAAATATTTTTATTTACTATCTACTATACTAATCTATCTAAACATAACCATCTAATAAAGTAGTTTACATTATATCAATGCTCTTACATTTTTTTTTTGTGCATCGAAAATATAATCTGTGCACCTAATTTAAAAACTTAGATGCACCTTGTGCACCTGTATTAAAAAAAAATCTATTTCGAGGCCTAACATACACACACAAGGAAAGCTTTGACGCATACAAAAGAGGTATATACCCAGGGGGAATTCCCACTTGACAGGAATAAAATTTCACTGTCAACAACTCTTACATTGATAGAGCAGTGGGCAAACCCACTGAGTTACGGCTAGGGTTGTCAATTTTTTCTGAGACAATTCCGGGACATATTGCCCCAAACTGAAATTTATATATATATATGTGTGTGTTGTGTGTTATTTCACAACATTCTCCACTGAGAAATCACCTCACATGGCATACCTAGTTTTCCAAGAACATTTTTTTCATGTTCAAAAATGTGTAAAAAATAATGATAGTTATATTTATGTTTTTTTTTAATCTTAATTATTTTACGAGCCTGATGGTCCTCTCATATGCATACTAATAATAGTAAATCTAAACCTAACGTCTTGTTGCATTGAAACTATAAATAAAAATGGTAATGTTCGTATACAAAATAGAGATATTGTTCATGTTCAGTTATACAGAACCGAGACTGTTCCGAATTCTATTTTAAGAAAGTCGAATATGAAAATTTGTGTTCGTCTCCATCCCCAATTTAAAAAATAAAATTCAAATACAGTAAAATAGAATTGAAGGCAACTATTACCATTTCTTCACGATGGTCCCGCTCAGAACAAACTGACATATTCAGCATTGGCTTTGGATAGTAGTGGAGGAACGAACGTTCAACGGATAGACACGAAGTCGTGCGCAATAGAAAAAACTTTTTTGTAGTGTAGGTGATATTGGGGTCGATAGCTTTCTCGGAAATTCCGGGCAATTTGAAATTGGACTGGGATTCTGGGCAACTTAAATTCTGGGACAATTCCGGTCATTCCGGGACGGTTCGCAACCCTACGACGGACACGGAAATAAAAGAAAAAGTTCCTGCTCATTTTGAAGTTTTAAAATAAAACCTATTAATTGTATTGAGAAAAATGTGTTCTTAGTTCATTTAATTCCCACTTGACAGGAATAGAATTTCACAGTCAATAACTCTTCGATTGAAAACGTCGTGGACAAACCCATTAAGTCACGACTATGGATTTTGAACCAATTTAAAATGTATTGCATTGTTTATTTTAAATTGGTTCCAATTGAGTTTTAATTTTTATTTTAGTATAACATTGAGTATGTGCCCTTAAAAATATATTAACTTTTCCAATATTAATCAGTTTACCATCATTTATACACCCTCTCAACACATTTCACATAAACAACATCACCACCATTTCATCGCAAATCTCGAAGTAGATTCTGAGAAGGAGATTCGCCATATTTTCATCATTCAGCTACATAACTTCTTATATCATACCATCGAAAATATTGGAAAATCAATTCAATTTTGAGATAAAAATAAAGCTTCCATTTCCCGATATTCTCAACGAAATCGCATTACCGTATTTATCTTTCAACTATCAAACTTGGATACAGTAGTGAAAGTGAGACAGATAAGATCAGAACACACCTCATCCCTTGCGATCCCCAATTCCCAATGTGACTATTTACGGCACTACAAGAAGAAATTTCACTCCTACCAACCTCAAGTGTGAGATTAATGGATACTCATGCACACAGAAACCAATCTGATCTGAGATCGCCAGTGTTGTCTCAAGTGCAGAAGAAATATTTATGCTTGCAACTTTTTTTCCTTCCCGATAAAAAATACAAGAGCCTTTCAGAAACCAGGGTAAAAAGTTGGGATTTAACGATCGAAGGGTTAATGACTTGTGCACGGTAAGTCATTTACGGTTTCGCCGCATTCCTCACATTGTTCTAAAGTAATAGATGAGGTATCCGAAGGTGGAGGAATGCGGCCTGGTTTGGTGTGGCTTTGATATTGATTCAGATGAAATTGGTGTCTGTAAGAGGGAAATTAATCTCACTGCAAAGCTGGGACTTGTTTGTAGAGATTAATTGCGTGATTTAATCTGCTTATTCTTACGAAACTTTAGCTAAACGGTGTTGGAAATTCATATATGAGATATGTATATACTTTTGTGTGTTTATTATTATGATTCCAGATATTCTTCATGCTGATTATTCACAGAAACTACTATCATGTACGTTTATCTAAATAAATAAGAATGGAGTGTTTGATTGTGCATTGAATATTTTCGACATGTTTCAAGTTTTCGATCCGCTTTGGTTCTATCTGATGTTAAATCCGTTTTATTTCATATATTTTATTCACAATGTTCTTTATTTAATGTATAACTAGTCATTGCATGGCCAGTAATGCGTTCCCCGAGACAGTTATTTTCGTGGGGTCAGGTGTGATCAGTGCTCGTTAACCCCCTTTGATTGATACGAATACTCATACGAATTCGTAGCCTATTGGATAACATCCATCATGATGTTGCCCGTGGAGTTGGTTTGCTTCGTAACCCAAATGGAAATTCGTTGCCAATTGAATTCAATTCCTTGCTATTTCTAATTTCGTTAGTTTCGTAAATCAAATTATGAATATCATGAACAATGGTTTGCTTCGCAAATTGGCTAACAGCCATAACGGAGTTGCCCGTGGTGATGGTTTGCGAAGCAAACCATGAGAACGATTACACGGATAAAGTCGATTGAACGTAGATGGTAATGGTAATTTTAGTTAACGTCGTACTAGAGCAACACAACGGGCTATTGACGACGGTCCGGGATCAGTCCCTTAAGGGAAAGATCCGAGGACAACACCTCGTAATTTTGAGCCACGGTCAAGTGACGAAGCAACACCTGAGCTGGCACCCCACTCTCCAAACTTCCACGCCAACCCAACGTGAGGACTTTCGGCCAAGACAGATTTAAGGTGCACCAGCCGCCTCTACACCATACGCTTACAAACATCCATGCCCGGACCCGGATTCGAACCAGGAACCTTCCGATCTAGAGGCTAACATCTTAACCACTATACCGGTTGGTCGGCTGAAAGTAGATGAGAACGTAGATAGATTAAACGTAGATGAGAACGATTACACTGATAAAGTCGGTGAGGTTTGGTATTATTGTAATGAAGTCATTGGAAAATATCGTTTTTATGAAATTGTAAATTTTGTAATAAATGCCTTTATGTTCAATGATCCCAAGCAGCGGTATTGTGCTTTAATAGGAGGGTATAACAGTGGGAAAAACGACATTTGCCAGCGCAATTTGCAAGTTATTAGAGGGAATTAATATTAACTTAAATATTAGTAAAGATAGATTACCATTTTATCTTGGAGCTGCTATAGGTAAACGCTTTGTTTAATTCGATGATGTAAAAGGGAAACAATTTAAATATCCACCACTAATGCCTACCGGAGTTGGCATAGACAATTTAGATGATTTACGTGATCATCTTGACGGTCACATAGAGGTTCAACTTAAGAAAAAAAAATCAAAATCCGATTGAACAGGTATTTCCACCTGGGATAATAACTATGAACCGGTACCTGCTACCAAAGTCGCTGTTGCAGAGAATTAAAGTTTTTTCGTTTCCTGAAAAGCCATTGTACCAACTCCACAAGTATACGATAAACATGCATACTATGTATATTGCTGTGGAGTTAAATAATTTAATACCCTCTGAGAAGCATGTGCTGTAGCAACTGGAAAAAGCCCCCATCCAATGGAACCTAAAGCATTTTAAATGCGAATGCATGAAGAAGGTAATAAATTAATTTAAGGTCGCTGGTTCGATCCCCCTCATCGGAATCTTTCTAATTTATTTTTATTTACAGGTTTCGGACACTCAAAATACTTCATCTCATACTTCTGATTTTGTGGATCCGGACACTGAAAGTACTTCTGATTTTGTGGATCCTTCGGCTAATTTGTTTCCCGAGTTTCCTGACAGTGAGAGTGATATCCATCGCAAACAAAGACCGCAAAAAGACCTTAAAAAATGAACTGTCACATTTGATTTGCAATTATTGTTATTATTGTGCTAATGTGCTATTTGTTCTTCCTATTTGATTTTGTAAACTTCATAATATAAAACTAAAGGAATTTTTAATTTGGATTGTGTTTTAAACCAATTCATTTTGAAAAAACATTTGGTGTTGGAAAAACATGCCCGTGCGTGGATCGAACCCGCGACCTCCTCGTATAAAGCAAGACGCTCTGACCACTGAGCTAACGGTTTTTCTTTTAGTTTTGTATTGTATTTTGTTACATTGTCTTTTGTTTTGTTTTTCAGGAGTTTTGGAGTTTAAAGACCGTTGAAGTTTTGGGGTTTTATCTGCCCCATGATTCACATGCAGTACGCACATTGGTGAAATAATTACAAAGTTACATACTGTAAATGAAACACGATAGCTTTATTATTCACCAAGCGTAATGAAATATTTTGGTAGAACAATGTAAGCAAATTCTTTGGCATTATCGTGCTTACTTGTAACAGTTGGTAAACCTGACACAGTTGCAAATTCATTAGCAAAATGTAACATGCTTTTGTTCATAGCTATGTACAATCGCTCACATGTGGCTGAATTTTTTTTATTTTTAGAAATCAAATTCATGAGTTAAATCTTCAGCACACTTGAGAGAAGCAGGCCATCAGACGGTGTTGGTATTCTGCTTGAAATTCTATCGGCAATTTATCTTTAAACTGAACAGCTTCGTTACTCATCATTTCGGTAGGGGATGAAGGCGGAGTGTCAATTAATGAATCAACATGATCCCCAAGAATGGCAGTCAATATGTCATTCCCTTTGTCTGTCACACCTGTTGAATATGCCATTTTCCAAAGTTGGTGCACTGATTGCAAAATAGATGAAAGATGTGAAATAAAGTCCTCTGTTTCCATCCGCATCTGCAAAAAATTGTAGTAATTGGAGGGTACAATAACTACAAGTCAGGCGGAGGTGGTGCCACGTCAACATCGGCTACTGAACGTTTGTCTAGCTCATGATCTATCATTTCTTGATCTGTGCCTGCAATCATTTTTTGAGCTGCGCCTGCAATCAATGTTTGATGGTCCGAGCCTGGTGGGTTCTGCTTCGATTGATCCTGTAATAATGGATTAACGTTTGAACGTTGAGAAGGTGGTATAAGTCCTGAATCATCCCAATAATCACCATTGTTGTCTCTTTGTTTTTTTTTCTAATGGCGGGCACATTTGACCAAAGTCATTGGCCACTACAAGGCCGGAAGTGATGGCAACTTGTGAAGGAGCACCCAGTGGGAGGACCATCATTGCCCCTAACAATTTATATTTCGTAATTTTGAACCATGTTCAGATGACGAGGCAACACCTGAGCTGGTATACGCTTACAAACATCCATGCCCGAACCCGGATTCGAACCGGGGACCGTCCGATCTAGAGGCTAACACCTTAACCACTATACCGGTTGGTCGGCTGTTGTCGCTTTGTATAAGTGATAATCCTGTTTGCCCAAGAATAGACACAGATTGAATTGGTCGCCCAATCTCTTCATCCATTAATCTTTTAATTAAATTATCAGCTTTAATTTAAGCCTAAAAATAGCCTGAATCCAAAGTTTTCAAAATTGTCACCAGTTCCTTTAGAATAGAAATGAATTCCTACATATAATGATTGCTTAAAACACAAAATTCCAATTCCCTCGTCACCAGTTGTCAATTGAAAGGAATTACTTTTCCAAACAACAGGTGGAGTGGCGACGCCTTCAGATTCACGCCACAGTGAATATACATATTGGTTAGATATGTGTGGATGAAATTTAATGTCAAAATGAGAATCCACATTCTCGAAATCTTCGTGCTTTCTGTTTATTTCAGGTACTTCATCTGGTGTCTTAAATTTTGCCATTACTACTCCATCGTGATGAAAAGCATACGAATAGAAATAAGGGCCTTTTGCTTTAGTAGATGTTGGTCTTCTAAATGGATCGTATGCATACAGCTCCCACACCCAAAATGAATCTTTATTTAAAACGCATCGATTTTCTTCTGCGTAAGTATTTGCGTTTGGTAACATTAGTCTTCTTATTAATACATTTTTGTCTATTCCTCCTAACCACACGTTTTCCTTTAATATTTTATTTCGTCGTTTAACTCCTCCAACACACCCCATCCCATTCTTTCGGCCACTAAATTCTTGCAAAGTTTGCTGGATGACATTTTGTAACAAATGAGACTTTAAGGGAATTTTTGAATCAATTTTTGTCCAAAAGTTCAAAGACTTTGCTCGTTCAAAAATTTGCGAAATTTTTTTACAAAAAAACGGAACCCTTATTTAATACAGCGTCTAGAGCAGCTTGTTTTATGTAACTAACAACACCACCAGAAAGTAATCCACCTATTGAAGTCGTAGCACTAATTCCAGCTGCAGAAAAACCTGCATTAGTTATAAGATAAACAAGAGTTTCGTACAGTGTAGTTAAAAAACCGTCGGATGCAACACTAACTGTTTCCACTGTCCATATTTCGACCAAACCTAATTCTGTTAACAGATCAACTATTAACTCTTCGTTCACTACAGCTGTTACCGAAGCAATGCCACCCATACATCCTCCAATTACTACTTCAATTTTATATTCATTAATTATAATATAAAAACAAAAATACATACACTATTTAGATGTATGACGTTCAGTAGAACATTTTACGCAACGAATTGCTTTTTGCTCAATTTGTGTACAACGATATAAATTACACTTTATAAAAACCGATTTGTAATTTACAATCACTACAAAAATAGCGCTCACACATACTTACGAGCAATGAGACTGATAAGGAACCGGCGTGGCCTCCAACTGATAAAAAACCCGGTATTACGAACTGAACCTATGCATGAACAAAACAGGAAGCTACCGGAAGCGACAGGAAAAGAAGTTGCAAAGTTGCGGTGACTATTCTGATATCGCGCGACCATTAAAGACCATTTCCGTATGATAGAGGTACACAGTGCCATCAATCTGTGGAACTTCATCAAGACAAATCTAGCAGTCGCACATCAAATCTAACAGTAGCACCAATGTACATTTCCTGAAAGAAATGGAACAAAAAAACCGGTATCAAGGCCATACCCTTCACTGATATCCCTACTAAATCTCCCGATGTATCACCTATGGATTTTTGTGCTTCCGGACTTTTAAAATCTGCATTATCCAAACCTCGTCCCACAACCCTTACAGGACTCTGGAAAGCTGTTCAGGAGGAATGGGATAGAATACCTCATCTGACACTTCAAAAGGCATTATTATCCTGGAAATTACGGTGTCGAAAGATAGTTCAGAATAAGGGCTATCAAATAGAACATTTAAAACACAGGAATTGTATGTAATTTAGTTTTGTGAATACAATATACATTGTCTAAAAATGTGTGAACAGCCTCTGTATTACGATTATTTGAATTGTTTTACTAGTATTGCTGAAAAATTAATTATTTTTACAAAAAATATTTTATGTGGAATTTTAACTCCGATACTTAGGTTATTTCGAATCTTATTTTTGATCTTTGTGTAATGTAAGCGTTTTCCGAATACTTGGGACTGACGATATATTTCAAAGAACGGGAACGGAACGGAAACTCGTGTTAGTTGTTCACGTGCAGTGATAATTTCCTTTCTTTCACTCGGAAATAATTTCGCATTTCAAGTTTTGAGCACTTTTAGGCCCGATGCACACATACGGTTTTTCAACGTGCCCCGACACTGCTGCACCGAAGCTAAACTATGCTCACATAACCGTGAAATGACGCACGAACTCATTTCGCGCCATTTGCTATAAATATTCTATCGAAGAAAACGTGTTTATTTCGCTTACATGGTGTAAAAAAAGTATATTTTGAAACAAAATAGACGTTACTGGATACAACCATTTATTAATTATTATTTATATTCTATTTGTTTATGAAAACAAGGTACTTCAGAACGGAGACTCATGTGCGACGACCATGTGGAACTGCGGTATAAATTGCACGCAAGTTGCACGTGCGTCGCCCCAGCGGCGCTGGAGGCATGTGTGCAACGCTTCATTGAATCAAATGTATCTCAGACCGCATTTGCGTTGCGGCAGCTGCGTCGCACGTTGAAAAACCGGATATGTGCACCGGGCCTTAGTTGTAAGCTGTTGTAACCGTGCGGGATGAAGAGATTAAAAATAATCACAAATATCTTTGGAAACACGTTTTTCCGACAAGTTTTATTTTGTTTTATTTCACTTTTTTCTATTGCTTTCTGTTTTAAATATTAATTATTTTAATACATTTTATTTTATTTTCATCACACGCAACATCACCACAAGGAATTCGATTTAAAGTGGCAGGTATGTCGGAATAAAGCAAATTTTAAGTTTAGTCTTACTGTTATTAAAATAATAATAACATTAAAAAATTCCAAACTAAAACTTTAGAAATAGTAAAAAATTCTTTGTCAGAAATGACAGGAGGTCAAGGTGGAAAATTTTGCGAGTTTAAGTTACTTTTAAGTAAATTATTTATATATATATATATATATATATATGTTAAAAGTTCGTTGAAAACAATGATTTTCTTTAAAAAATTGCTATTGAAACAAATCGGTTTGCCATTCATTTAGATGGTAAGAAGGTACCTTTGTATCTCTGTACTGACGGCGTTCAATTTTAAAACAAGGTCTTTGTTTATTAGACGTGCCACAAAATGTAATTTTCAAGAAAAATTGTATTTGCCTTAAAAAACATTTAGTGATGAATATCTTATCATTAAATATACCCACAAGGCGTTGCCCGCGACTAAGCTATGCTTTTATAGAGTCAACCTCACAAAACCAAATTAAACAGTAATAAAGAAAAAATTGCATGATGATAAAAATTAACTATCGCTATACTTTCAAAACGTTTTAAAGTTAAAGAATAAAGCAAGAAACAGTGCAACTTTTCAAAATTACATAAAGTGGAAGGAAAATCCGGAAAGAAAATGAAAGGAAAAAGTAAAAGAACCAATGAAAATATCTGAAATATCCAATAAAAATCTCTACAAATGAATGTATACCAAAATAAAATATCTACGGTAAAAAGTGATCGATCCTCGCGTGAAAAAAAAAAAGAAAATTGCGCTTTGAATACCATAGGACCAATGACGCCTTTGGCATAGAGTAGAAACTCGTCGTGCTTCAAATAAAGAACCTCGTGTGATAAAAAGGCTATTAAATTAGTTTTAAATGTTTTAAAATAAATTAAAAAATTAGGCTTCGAGGTGCATTCAGACATTTTTAGGACTACCTGGTTGTCAAATTTTATGGCCGTAAGTGCTATGGATTTGTCTGGACTCCTCACACACACAGAAATAAACACTTCTTTTTTACAGTACATATTTCAATTCGTCATCCTTCCATTAAAAAATGGCGAAATTCAACAATGTCGCATGCCTGATGCAAGGGTGCCCTCAAGTAAAAAAAAAATATTGTTTTGTTTACTTTGTCGACATTTTTATGAATTGAGTTGAACAATTTTATAAGAAGAGAACATAAGAAAGGGAATTCCCAATCCTCTCAAAATCGTGTTCGGTATGCCACTTTTCGTCGTTTTGTAGCTTTGTCATACAGAAAAAGTGCGATGTATGTAAAATGTATCACAGATATGCGCGATACGATTTGTAAATGTATCACAGATATCGGATATGCGCGAGTACGATTTGTTTCGTTGTAGAATTTATAAAGATGTCAAGAAAAAATGTTAAACTATTATTTTATTCCACGAAAGACAAAAGTAATTGTATATTCTAATCATTTCTTCAATCTAGAGTTCAACCCGAGAAGGGTCAGGTAATTTTGCTAGTAGGTATATAAGATCCGTAGATATAGGTTAATCTTGAAGTAAAGATATATGAATTATTGGTAGATATGAACTACATAACTTAAATTTGTCTTCCCTACGAAATTTTACCTTGAGAGTTAAGACGGAGTTGCAAATTTAGATTTGATTTACCTGTGTTAAAAGAGTTATGATCCCAAGTATTCACATGTAAGTCAAGTAGACAGCGTATCATGTTTATCATTTTTCATTCCTGGACGCATGTACATTCTGGGAGGCTTTAATACCTTTGAGAAATCTACGGCCTCTGTGGGGGCTAGAGACCCATAGATCCAAACTAAACAAATTTATTTATCATTCGTAATTCATGAGAGCACATCTACGGGCAGAGAGATTCAAGCCCCAACACCCTAAGAAGCAAATATGTTACTTTTATATTCCTCGGGTGTAAGTAAGGGGTTAAATACCCTTATATCCATCCCTAATAAGCAAATTTATTCTTTTTCATTCATAGACGCATTTACAGGTTTAGAGCTACAGCTCTCTATACTCAAAATAAGGAAATATATCCTTTTTTGAATTTATGGGTACATATAAGATATCCTTTTTTGAATTTATGGGTACATATAAGGGCTGAACTCCCTAGACATGATAAAGGCAATGAATTCTTTTTAAAATTCATTTATGCACCTACGGGGTGCTATGGAGCGTAAGGTCCTCAGAGCCAAAATAAGAAAATGTATCGTTTTTAATTCATGAGCTTATCTGTAAGGAGGGACCTTAATTCCTCTGCTCCCGAAATAAGCAAATGTATCCTTTTAAATCCATTTGCCCATCTACGTCTAGTGTAGCGACTAAGCAACGCACATCATCCAAAGGAAATACAGCCCTTTGTAATACATGGGCATAATCCATAGGATGTATATACCAACCAGACCAGAAAAAACCAAAATTCTCTTTTAATGCAATATCCTTCATTTTTGGATGCACCCACGGAAGGAAGCCCCCAAACCTGAAAAAGTTACTTAATCTTTATTTGATTAATCTAACTATAGATTTATCTTTATTTGATTAATTTAATTATTGATTTTTCTTTATTTGATTAATTTAACTATAGATTTATCTTTATTTGGTTTATTTAACTATTGCTTTATTTTTTTATTTATCTAACTATAGATTTATCTTTATTTGGTTTATTTAGCTATTGATTTTTCTTTATTTGATAATCTAACTATAGATTTATCTTTATTTGGTTTATTTAACTATTGATTTATCTTTATTTGATTAATCTATCTATAGATTTATCTTTATTTGGTTTATTTAACTATTGATTTATCTTTATCTGATTAATCTAACTATAGATTTATCTTTATTTGGTTTATTTAACTATTGATTTATCTTTATTTGATTAATCTAACTATAGATTTATCTGTATTTGGTTTATTTAACTATTAATTATTTATCTTTATGTGATTAATCTAACTATAAATTTATCTTTGTTTAGTTTATTTAACTATTGATTTATTTTTATTTGATTTATCCAACTATAGATTTATCTTTATTTGGTTTATTTAACTATTGATTTATCTTTATTTGATTCATCTAAGTGACAAAAAAACATTTCTGTCTTTCAGACTCGTTTAAAAAAGATAATTATTTTATTTTGATATATTCATTGGACTCTTCTCTTTATTATTCAGTAATTTAAGCAGGTAAAGATATATGATAATCGATTAAACCGACGGGAACACACTGGGATGGTCAGCATTTCGGAATAATATAGATAATTTGTATTTCTCCCTTAAGTTTTATTTACTTACCTGGGGTTCCTTCTCTGGGTCTGGTAGTAGACACGAACAGCAGATGATACAACCTTATGTTTGACCTTTTTTTGTCAAGTGTCCAAGGGGCTATTCACCAGCACACTAACGCCAGGTAACACACGGCTCACCTCTGTCAAGAGTGTATTCGTGATGTTGATACTCTTCCTTGGCTATCAAGATCCCCAGATCTGTCTCCCATTGAGCACGTCTAGGATATGCTAGGTCGTTAATTGCACCATCTCTGGAATATAAGGGTTCTGGAGCATCAATTTGGAGAATGCTTGGCGCAACTTACCACAAGATAGTATAGGTGTTTTGTTAACTATGCCACACCGTCTATCGACATGTATCGCCGTCAATAGGGCTTTACAACAATTGATTTGTTACTGTGATTCCACAAAATAAAGACAGATTTGATATGGGGATCACATCCTTATCCCTTCATTTACATCATAGATCATGTTTCAGTTTGATCAAACACTGGCTTCAGGGTGTTTCCCTTTTTTGGCACGCATTATGCTTAGAAATTAATTTAATTGTATTCGTTACTGTGGTTTCATTGTGCACTGCTTTGAAACTTCAGTCACATTAGACATTCAAACGTAGAGGGAAATTTCAAATTCATCACTTCGTAAAAGCAGGAGAAATAAGATTATTCCTGGGAAAAATCAGAAGTTTAATAGGCTTCAATTACCATATGTGAGTCTAGACCGAAGTCTCGAATCCCACAGGTCAAATTACGAGAAGAAATGAAATGTCAGCTTTCACATTCATCAGGATTGGCAGACAAATTGCTCTGGGGTATTTCCAGTCAAACTTTTATCCGAATATGTATTATGCGCATATAGAGCACTATATTCAGATTCTTTGTCTTCGGAGTGAACGGAAGTGAGGCAATTGTTCAAAGCAATTGTTTCCCCTATTAAAAATATTTCCGAACATAAATAAACAGCTTTTTCCAGACACAGGATGTTGGCAACCGTAGCTTGGTGGAAAGAGTAACGAATTATCAACCGGAGGATCGCAAGTTCGAATGGCAACCAAAGTACGTCGTGTATAAAAGTGGTTCGGCACGTTAAATCTGCAGTGGCCTCGGATCGGATCCTTGGGAATTGATTGCAAATCATCGTCAATAGCCTGTCGTGTTTCTCCAGTGCGACGTTAATTAAAATACCTATTTCGCTTGAACGAACTTAGAAAACTATTTAGTAGTCCCCCCAGCTGCCATACAATCGGTGAATTATTCTTCGAAATTAAGGTATATCTCACTGGATAGACAGGTGGATAAGGTTCACAATTTCAAGCATTTGGCATTCCCGGTTGACACCGCCTAAATTTGCTTAAGGGGTTAGGTACCTTTTAAATGTCAAAATTTGCAAAAAAATCGCTACATTTCGAATCTTAATATCTCCATGAATAAATTATTCACATAAAAGAAATTTTGTATGCTGATTTTAACTACCTTTATCTTTTGTAAACTATTTTGTTTTTAAATTTCTACCCCTTAAATATATTGTAAATTGGACCAAAATGAAATGCATTGTTTGTTGTTAGAATGTTATATGGTGCATTGCGCGCAATATTCTGGGCAAAATAATTATTATTCTGAGCTGAGTTTTTTTTATGTACTTAAAAATATATAGTATAATTACAATGACAAACTCTTATATATATATATTTTTTAATTTATTACAAAAATGTTTTTAATAAAAAAAAAACTGAAATTTTTTTTTTCAACAAAAAATAAATTTTTTTTCAAAAACTTTCAACAGGATAGACAAAAAAGTTGGTAATTTTAAACATATGTATGGTTTACATAATCAATTAAAATTTCATGTATTTAGTGTGTAGTAAGGAAAGCGGAATTTTCATAGAAAGTGAAGGAAATGGGCATACGACCTGTTCAATATATTGGTATTGATAGAGACTATTCAAACGCGGGACAATGGAAGGAATTATAAGATACTTAAGCAGTACGTGAGTTGACCATCAAAATGGTTTCAATGTCTTCTTTACACACGGTAGTATTTTAATTCCTTATCTTGATGGTAGAATAAGACAGATATGGGGAAAGGGTCAGGTCTATTAAGATCGGGTTATACTCCAAGTTTTGAGCTGAAAACTCACTCATCTATACAAATCTTCCTAAACTCGCTTCAGATTTGAGTACGTATCAGCATTATCAATATCAGATTTGCTTCTCCATCAAAAACAGTCATTGATATAATGCTTTGGTAAAAGTATCACAACAGCAAATAAGGTTTTGTGGTTGTATGCAGAAACCTTAAGATTTATATAAACCTAAGGTACGTGATTCGAGTTTAAGTTGTTTCGTTGCATTTTAAGACCATACAATGGTAGTTCGAATATTTGTGGTTAGTGATACACCGAAGTAGGATCCTATTTGTCTCCTCGAAGACTAGAATTGACTTTGGATTTGGAAATACTATATTATGGGGAGCATCAAGAGAATATTTCTGCTATTGTAACTGACGAGTCAGCAGTGAGGTAAGCCGAAAATATGTCCAGGAAACTCATCAGATGCAGGTGACTCACTACAGTAAAAAAAGTAACCAGTATATATATAGATGCTGTTCGCACATTTTTTGACGATTTTGGCTAGCGGTAATAAAAAATCGTTTGCTCCAAAAGAAATAATTGCAGTTGTACTATTTTTTAAAAAGTCAAAATTATCGTCTGCGGCTTGAGAGGTTTGTTTTTATCCAAAATGGCGTTTTTAACGAAGCAGTGGTTCGAAGGCTATATTTATGCTCTTTCCAAAGAGAAATATTCATATTCCGTTATCCAAAAACGATGTGAGAGTCATGGTTTTGTGATATCTAAAGCGTCGATAGGTAATATCGTCAACAAGTGGAAAGCTGTTCAGGAGGAATGGGATATACACTTCAAAAGGCATTATTATCCTGGAAATTACGGTGTCGAAAGATAGTTCAGAATAAGCGCTATCAAATAGAACATTTAAAACACAAAAATTTTATGTAATTTAGTTTTGTGAATATAATATACATTGTCTAAAAAATGTGTGAACAGCCTCTGTAGCCAGGACACTCATTATGTGCAAGATGGCTTACAACTAGTTCATAAAGATTTAGCTAATTTTTTTAGTGACAAGATATTGTCTAATTTTAGTATGACGAGATCAAGTTAGTTTTGTTTCAAATGACGACATACCTTGTACATCATGATCTGGTCACTTTTCTTCTAATGACGAGATATCTCGTCCATCAAGGTATGGTAAGTCTTCATCTGATGACGAAATACCTCGTCGAGACAATCATCAGTATGGTTAACTGATTAACTGATAATACTATCCAGTTAGAACGAATTCTAAAATGCTTGGATTTATAATATGTCAATTGTTACTTTAAAAGATCCACGATATATTCGTTCGTTAGAACATTCCTACATAGGTTTTCAATATCGTAGTACGTAAAATATTGTTTTTGTAAATTTTTTTGGTGTGTGTGTGTGGGTTTCTTTCATGATATAATAACATACTCGTATATATTTAACTTCAGATAATATCGCTATTGTATACAGTTCAATTACTTCCTATTCTAAATTTGCAGTAATGGGCTTTAGTAGCAATATGCTGGAGTGAGATCGATATAGATGTATCGTATGCAATGGATAGATCGTAAATAGATCGATCGCAAGGAGCCTAAGTGGAGAAATACTGATTAATTGGGGACTAACGAGCGGTAAAATGCATCATTATCGGTGCGCTTTATTGGCTAAATTAGTGAAATACACCACCACATCATTAAAATTACAACAGTTTGAGTGCGGTTTTTCTTTATTTTCTGAAGACTATCTTCATTTGCTTTCATTACCATTCATTGTGCTTTCGGTTGAAATATGTAATTGGGTCTTTTCTTATCCGTGATATACGATTATAACCAACCCAGAAATAGTTGGTGTGTGCGATTTTTTTGTATTCTATATATACTATATAGCAGGGCTCGAAATACCCGGGTGCACAGGTGCACTGTACACATGAAAATAAAATTGTGCACCTAATTTTTTCCCTCTAGCTGCACGCAGTGCACCTATCGTTAAATAAAAAAGGGGAAACCTATTTTATGTTATTTTGATGTCTGAACAAAATATTAGTATCGACCTCTCTCGCTCTAAAGGAACGTAATTAAAATTCCTAAATACACACTATGCGAAAACTTTAATCCAGAAAATGCTATGTTGCAATGAAGGAAAAATTCAAAAAGAAGGATGGACACTAAACTTTATGGGTAAAGATCTGCCAAAAACGTAAACGTTTCTGATTGCCTGCCAATGTCTGATGATGACTGAATACTTGTAAGTAATACTTTCGTAGATAAAAAAGTGTTTAAATATTTTTATTTACAATCTGCTTGTAACATATCCAAACATACCCAATAATAAAGTAGTTTACATTACATGAATGCTCTTTTTTACGTTTTTTTAAATGTGCACCTAATTTAAAAACTTAGGTGCACAAGGTGCACCTGTATTAAAAAATCTATTTCGAGGCCTGCTATATAGCCGACCAACCGGTCTAGTGGTCAAGGTGTTGACCTATGGATCGGAAGGTTCCTGGTTCGAATCCGGGTCAGGGCATGGATGTAAATTGTGCTGTCCTTTGTTAGGGACAATGATGGTCCATTGGGTGCCCCTTCACAAGTGACCATCAGTTCTGGCCTTGTATAAGGCTACAATGACTTCGGTCAATTCTGTACTGTATTGTATTTCTGTATTGTATCATGTATTGTATTTGTCTTTGTAATCTGTACCCAGCCTTGCCATTGGAAATTTAAAATGTATATTATATATATACTATATTCTTTTACTTCCATTAGCATTGTGTGGAAGTTTCGTTGATAGGTAGTTAAAGTTGCACTGGAGCAACACGACGGGTTATTGGTGACCTTCCGAGATAAATCCCGAAGGGAAAGATCCAATGGGGAAGCCTCGCAACTTCAACCACGATCAGATGACAAGACCACCTGAGCCATCACTCAACTCCCTGAATTTCTACACCACCTCGACGTGATAACGTTTGAGGCCACGAGAGATTTAACGTACACCAACCCTCGTATACACGACGGTCTTTGACTGGACAGGTTTCAAACTCTCAACCCTCCGGATGACAATCCGAAATTCTTCCAACTGAGCTACCACCTCTAATGGAAGTTTCGAGTGGGGTGACAGATCAGGTATTTGACCTCGTCATCCGATCGGTTAAAAATGTCAAGGATCCTTGGATCGTTACCTTCAGGATTGATCCCAAGAGCATGTTGTGTTGCTCCAGTGTTTCTTAACTATTTACTTCCTTTACTTTCATTAGTATTATTTGTAATTTGGGGTCGAATGCGATTGAATCTTTTCTTATCCCTAATGTACTATTATAAGAACGCAAAAAGTCTGTTTTCACTAGCTTATGCATTCTGTTCCCTAATCGTCCGTGATATAATTTTTATTACTTTCTGTTTTTCCATATGCAAATGCTAAATTTAAACTATCTCATGCGCGAAACACAAAATTTGGACTTTCCATGTACAAAATATACTAAATACGAACTACCTCATATACAAAATATTAAATTTGGACTATCTCATGTCAATAATACTAAATTTGAACTTTCTCATGTACAAAATACTAAATTTGAACTTTCTCATGTACAAAATACTAAATTTCAGTTTTATCACGTACAAAATACTAAATTTGAACTATCTCCTATACAAAATAGTAAATTTGAAATACTTTATGTACAAAATACTATATTTATCTTTCTCACGTACAAAATACTAAAATTTCACGCGTGTAATCATTAGAAAAAAAGTAGGTTTTGCTATAATATCACTCTCAGGGACTTTAAAAACAGTTTTCACTAAACTAACACTAGTGGTTATTGTGATTTCACCCTTCAAGTGGTTTTTACAAGGTTTTTTCTTGTAATGACATGATATTTCGTCCAATTATATCTATTAAGTTTTGCCAATAACGAGATACCTCGTCTTGAAAATCCACAGACGTATTAACAGTTAATAGCCTTTTTAACACATGTTAACTTATTTTAAGAGTAAATGTTATGGCGTTATTTCCTTCGCTATTCAGTTGTGTACAACTAATGATAGCGGACTTCATCTAGAATTAAAATGTGATTTTTATTTGCACACACCTCATACAGTGATTTGAATAAAAATGATTATATTTCAGTTATAATACCTCACATTCCTTAAATATTTATTTTTATTTCAGTTTTACTAATTTAAAATTATTAATGGAAGGAGTCGTACCTTGGTACAGTACCTTGAAACAGTTTATATTGTGCTGTCTCCTTTTGTGTAAGTAGCAAAATAACACATTGCAGTTTACCATTTGCCACCAGAGAACCCTCTTCACAAAGATTGGCACTCCACAGGTGTCTGTTGTGTTTGCTAAACAACTAATTGAAATATGTCTTCCAGTAAGTAAATATATTGGATTTTTTAATTTTAATTCTTGTATATTCACTGATTATAATTACATTTTTTAGGGTTCTTAAAGTTAATTCAAAATCTGTTCTATTCAATGATGATTCGATTTCAGTGTAAACATAAACCTGATACTACTTTCTAGACTGTTTTATTTACAAAGGCAACCAGTTGTATCATGGGACAAAATAAATGCTGTACCTTGGAACAACCCAAGGTACAACAATTTATTTTGTCTTTTGAAACAAAAGTCTGGGTTTACAAATACACTAATACCCTGAAGTTACACGATAGTTTGGACCGACGGAAAAATCGCGTAAGTCGAATTCGCTTAAGTCGGGGCATAAAAATACACTAGTTTAGAAGAAAAATATTTAATAAAATTGCAGTTCTTTTTATATACAGTAAAAAAAATTGTTAAAAAAATTCATGTGCAACGTAAAAAAGTTATTTCGATGTCGATGACTCCATAAAATCTAACAAATTCGTCTGGCGACACAATGTCTTCTTTTTTTTCTCGTCGAATTTCTTCGTAGCAAGTTAATGTATTTTTTATTCCTTTCTTTGTATCTATAACACGTTCTTCGTTGGAGTCTGGTTTCAAAATTTTTAAGCCCCTTACATTTGGATGAGCCACGCAGATGGTCTTCGACAGTCGTCCCATTGGTTTTGAGTGCAGGTGATTTTTAACTGATTCCCTGAAAAATCTGATGACACCGAAAGATTTGCTGGAGAGAGCTCTAGCTGAGCAGAAATGTTTGTTTTGTGGTGCTCGTTTATGAGGCCACTATCGTTGAATTTTTGCCTGTTTTACAGCGACCAAGGTACATATGCAAATCTCTATTGTAATATAGTCTATGTATAGTTTTTTTTTGATAAATAAATGCCAGTTATTTGTAAATTAGGCTGTTTCTTTTTGTTGACAAGCACACCACTCGGTCCGTTACATTACAACGTATCACTTCAAGAGAAATATTAAAATAACAGGCGTCAGTGTTTCCAAGCGTTAAAATGTTGAAACTATGTAATTTTTTATTAATACGGAATTTAATATGTGTGGAATTGATTTATTATGAATGTATCTACTTCAAACAATCTAAAAGTAACATGTATTCCATGATACAACATGTATCCCAAGGTACAACAGTATATATCCTACGGCAAAATAATATGTATCCCAAGGTACAACACCATGTTCAAGGTATAAATAAATAAAACATGGCAGATTCTTCCAAAAGTAATGAATGTAAATAGTTGATGGTAGAAACAAACTGCAGCTACATTCAAAGTGAATTGGCAAGAAGTACTTTTAACACATTGGTTGGCACTCTTGATAATGCAGAGGAAACTTGCGTAATCGACTACAGAGCTTGCAAGGTGATTGTTGATCATAAATATGTTGTTCGCCTTGTAGATATGACGTTTTAAAATATCTGAATGTTGAGCGAAATGATTTTGCGCTTCTACTATCCGATACAGCACATTATATGAATGCGGCTGAGGCAGTTTTTCAAAGTTAAAGAAATTACTGGCCAAGGATCGGCCATTCAACGTTATTATGTATTTAAGGATGTATTATAGTACTGTTATACAAGACTAAAATTGTCAATATATTTTGAATTTTTTCATTTTTTTACGAATAATTTTTTTTTAGACTTTAGTGTATCAAAAATAAATGCAACTTTATTTTCATAAATAAAACTTTAGGGAATGATAAATGCAACTTTTCCCATTTTTACTGCAACAAAAAAGTTGACCTAATTATGAGCATCTCTTACTTAAACAATCCTTGTGTTTCTAGTTGTTATCCTTTGTACCTTAACTGACCATACAGAATGCAAAGTGCATTCAAATTTCAAATTGCGTAAATCACATTAAATGTAATTTATACTGCGACTCATATTTATTACTAGCCATTGCGTGAACAGCACGGCGTTGCCCGTGACTGTTATTTTCGTGGGATCAGGTGTGACAACTATTCGCTGACGCTCGCTATCCCCGGTGAGTGCTACGTTCGCAAACGAATTTCACATGCAACGTCGTGGTGACCTCGAAGTGGCTATTATCAAAAACGTAAATCAAAACACGGTAGAATCGAAAAACATGGCATCGTTCCAAAGGCATTTGAACGAAAAACGCTTGTGACGTCAACGGTCGAAAATCGCAAAATCCTCTCCATTTTGAATGACGTCACATACCGGAGAGAAGAACGAAAGTTGAAAAAAACTAATAAATTAATTAAAAGTTGTTCTAGATTAAATTTTAAGATTCGGGCTGGATACAAAAATCGCAAAACATTAGGACTTCTTGTGTGCCAAATTTCATTATTGTAAGTGCCATATATTCATCAGAACACTGCGTGCAATCCACAGAGACCCAGAGAAACACTTCCTTTTATAATAATAGAGACATAAATATATCAAACCCTGTATCCTTTCTCTAAATCAGAATAACTTCAATAGTGCTTATTAAAAATCAGCATAGAAATTCATTTTTCGAGAGAAAGGCACAACTTAAATAAAATACTAATAGCATTAATTTCATCCAAGCCTCTTGGCTCTTCTAAATTTTCTAAATCATAATAAGTCAATTTGTAGCAGCCATAATAGAACTGAAGTTGCCGAAGCAGAACTATCACAGTTGAAGGTAGGAACTTCGGCATTTCGACTTCATAAAGCCCTACGTTTTGTGTGAATGATATTTATCTGATATTCACGGTGAAATTCCTTCCAGCTTCAGATTAAACAACATAACTTTATACGACAAGTCATACTTCAATGGAGGTCGGAACAGATATGTCTTTTAATTCTCCAGCAGTGTAACACAATGACACTCCGAGGGAAGGTCAGGATGTTGCCTTACGCTGAGCAAAAGGCAACATGACACACGCGAAGAATAATAGCACAAAGACATATTATTTGAGGGACAGCGGAGTGGGAAGAAAACAGGACATTAAACAAAGGACACTTGTATTCTTTTGTCCTCGCTCCTAGCTTTCATATCTTGTTATAAACGAGGATATATAATTTTTTTATTTGCTATTATTTAAGGGTAAAGCTAGGGTGCTTTAAAAATACTTGGAAATTATATATTATTACGCGTATTTGTATGATGAGGGGGTGAGGTTTATCTTCGAAATGCCGTACTATGTTATGGTAGATAATGTATTTGAGCAGTTAGTTTGTATATAAGGTTGTGACATTGTTATTAATTCGAAATGGTTTCTACAGTGTGTTAAATTTATGAAGTACAATCGAGTTTCGTTACCGCAAAGTCATCATCTTAAAATTACTAATCTAAATAAGTTAATTGAAAACTTTCACTCTTTATACAAGAAACATTTAATTTTTAGAAAAGACAAATTATCCTATGATAGATTATTAATTTTTCATTCGATAATACATAATTTTTTTGTGCATTTAATTAGTATACAATGTAGCACCATCGTTAATAATTGGAAATGGTTTCTACACTGTGTTGTAATAATGGAAACAGCGCGGCATAATTTCGTTACTGCTAAGTGATTGGTAAAGATAAATCTTAGTAAGTTAATAGGAAACCGTTTTTTACTGTTTTTGCTAAAAACCTTTAATTTTTCGGAAAGAAGAATATTCTTATGTTAAATTATTTGTTTTTATATAAAGTAGAAACACCATTAGCAATCGTATATAAAATTGTCACCCTGATGTATATATGGAGTATAAATTTTGTTAGTGCAAAATGTTAGTTAAGAATTATTCTAAGTTAGTAGGAAATTACGGTTCGGAACGAAGAATATTCCTATGGTAAATTATTTGTTCATATATAAAGTAGAAACACCATTAACAATCGTATATAAAATTGTCACGCTGATGTATATATGGAGTATAAACTCAGTATAATTTCGTTAGTGCAAAATGTTAGTTAAGAATTATTCTAAGTTAGTTTGAAATTGTATTTTACTATTTACCTTAAAATTCAATTTAACTAGCTTAAAAAGGAGTATTTAAAAAGAAACGCAAAGACTACCAAATATTTTGAATGTCAGATTGGGAATTACATATGGCGAAAAATATAATTTAAAAGTAATTTAATAAATAAATATTTCTGAAGTATGTTCATGCATAAACTATATCTGACGCTAGCATTAAATATTACATTCAAACTTTTAAATTTTTAAACGCTACTTTTAAGATTTTATTTGTTGTTTATATGAAAAATGTTCACTCGACAAATGTCAAATTTAGCTGAAAGGAGTGAAAATATGGATTCTGAGAAGGTATTTTTACCTTATGACATTTCCAAAATGCTCTTAGTATCTAACGCTAAGCACTTAAAATTTAATAGATAAACTGGTAAGTTTACTACGGATTCCTAAATACGTTTTCGATATCTCCTGATTTTAAAATTTCCTACCTGTTTATTTCGTTTCGTAAATTTAAAAGTAAATCTATAAAAACATAAAATGAAAGTATTTATTTGTATTTACTGTTTAAAAAACATGCGAAAATAGATTTTAAAGGTCACTTGGGAAATGTGAAAACAAGGTAAACGAGAATATGGAATGAAATTGAAAAATACATTTAAACGATTTTCTTGAAAATGAAGTTCTTAAACTGAAAAATAAACGTCGAATTGGTATTTAAATGTAAATACGTAACGTAAAGCCTTTCGCAGATCTGATTCCAAAATGAAATTTAAATCGTATAACTTGTGTATTTATTCAGCAAATCTTATTTAATTTGTTCCATTATTTATCTATCTTTAATTGTAATTGTGGAATTCAAATTCAATCCAGTGCATTTAAAAAATTTCTACACTTTGAAGTATTGTTTACTTAATACCCTCAACTTGATTCAACTGCATTCAATTTCAACCACTACTGCCCACTCATCCATTTAAATAGTCTAAAATTAAAATATTCTTCAACGCAGAATATTTTTCAGATTACACCCTGGAAAGGATTTAATGTTTCCGGAAAGAGAAAAAGGATATGAGAGAACAAAGCATTTATCTTCCTAAACAAACTACTTTGCTTTTTATCTCTACAGAATCGCTTATAATTGCTAGTGTGTGAATAACTCCTCTCAATCAAACCAAGAATCGCGTCTGTGGAATACATTAATACTAGGGGACCCACCACCTTCTCGCTAACGCTCGCCACCTCCTGGAGGATTGATTGCTTTGCAATCCTCATTGGTTAACTGCGCAAACCTTGACCACTTCGCTCGCATCAATGAAGATTTGTATCCCAGCAGACAGGGTTTGCATACAAAATATGATATTCCAAATTAATATTTTTCAAACACAAATTTGTTGTATTACATGAACGTTATACAGTACCTCTGGCATCAGAACTCGAACAATTTGGAATTCAAATGATAACTTTTGAGCAAATTTTGACTCGAAATGTGAGCCCTGCTTTGTAAATCGAATACCCAGCATGTTGTTTCTGTGTACATTTCCTCAGCACTCGATCCACCCATTCACATTTCATTGAGTTTGTTGTCGAAAGTTGTAGTGCAAGCGTCTTGTAGAACTGTAATTGGTTGGCCCTGAAAATGGCCGATAACGCTGTAAATTTAATTGAAGAGCTAGGCTTCGTGGTAAACAAACAATCGTACAGTGTTGCCAAAACGCGATAACAAATAATGTCATTTTTGTGTGCCATGTAAGAGAATTATATATATAGATAATTTTCTGAATTAATTATTAGATGCATGATAACATTTACTAGTTTAATATGAAATTGTACATTTGAGTATTTTACTGCGCTTAACTCTGTGAGGTTTTATATAATAAAATATATAATTTGATATATATATATATATATATATATATATATATATATATATATATATATATATATATATATATATATATATATATATATATATATATATATATATATATATATATATATATATATATATATATATATATATATATACACTTATTCATGCAACAAATTAACTTGTAATGACGAAATGTTCCGTCAATTAGATCTGTTAATGGTTTTGCAAAAGACTAGATACCTAGTCAAGACAGCCATCATGGGGGTGAATGGAAAAATAACCATGTTTTCTTAAAGAATTAACGGTTTCTTTCAACCTTTAGAACGCTTCTATTGGCCTATTCTGTAGAATAGAATCCTTTGGTAAGATTCAATAGTTCAACTATTATATTCTATTGTGTGGTATAACGTAAAAAGAAACCCCTTCATACAAAGATTAACACATAAAAATGCCTGCTTTGAAAATGAGCTGAAATCCTAGTTTTATACTAGTCAAAATTTAAAAATTTTGATTGCAATCTAAGAAACTCTTATTAAATGTGGAAAAATAAAAACACACTATAGCATATAAAATACAAAAGAAACATGTATAATGCAAACAAATCGGAAACATAATTCTATACGTTTGGAATTAAATCCTAAAAACAAATTAAGAAAATTCCAAGATTAACACATAAAAAATGTCTGTTTTAAAATAACCGAAATCTGTTTTATAATATTCAAAATTTTAAATTTCACTTGGAATCTAGCAAACTTGTATTACATATGGAAAAACATAAAATACAATGGCGCACATAAGATACGATATAAATACCCAGAAAGTATGATATAATTATCTATTCATTCAAAGTACCAAAATAAAGAGCTAATAGCAAAATCTTCCATAATTAGGATTCCCTTGATACTTTTAATCCATCCATTCACTCCTTAAACTAGCTTCCAATGAAACTTTTTACCTGAAAGAGTTCCTTAAATTACTTAAATAATGATACACACATGGATAATAATTTGTAGCAACTATAGATGGTCCTGTTTGAATAAAAAATGGTCTTGTTGCTTTAATGACATAATTTAGAATTCTCCATACATCTGTTCAAATTTTTCCAAATATATTTCCAGAACAATAGTTTAATTGAAATACAGTTGAGCTCGCTTAACGATTGCACCTTTCATTACTTTTAGAACTCTGAGTTCTAAGAGTAATTTATTATATTTACTCTCTAATTAAGTATTAATACATTACATACATATTTAATGTGTGTTGCTGGATATCCGACTTTCTCTAAGACTTGTTAGCTTCGAAGAAAATTAAACAAATACAAATTTAAAATTCATGCATTCTTTTAAAATTTTATTTGAAAACGGTTTAATTAATACAGAATAGATAGGACTGTAAATAAATTAAGACATTTGTAAAGCCCGATTCTCCGAAAAAAGACGTCTTTTCATGAGGCATTTATTGAAACGATAGCACATTTTAATGCTCATCTTATATGAGGCTTTTCTTGTCAACAATTAACGCCTGAATGCGTTTTACGCTGCCCTTGATAAAAACGTCACCTGTTTATAGAAATATAGTAATTATAAACCTAATCTAAAAGTACAAATTGATATGACTACTTTCATTACAATAACGTTTTGAGTACATAATATCATATTCAAGAATACAATTCTGAATGCACTTCACGCTGTTATTGGTAAAACAATTCTATTTACTTATTAGAAATATATCAATTACATAAATCTGACATTTGTAAAGCCCGATTCTCCGAAAAAAGACGTCTTTTCATGAGGCATTTATTGAAAGGATAGCACATTTTAATGCTCATCTTATATGAGGCTTTTCTTGTCAACAATTAACGCCTGAATGCGTTTTACACTGCCCTTGATAAAAACGTCACGTGTTTATAGAAATATAGTAATTATAAACCTAATCTAAAAGTACAAATTGATATGACTACTTTCATTACAATAACGTTTTGAGTACATAATATCATATTCAAGAATACAATTCTGAATGCACTTCACGCTGTTATTGGTAAAACAATTCTATTTACTTATTAGAAATATATCAATTACATAAATCTGACATTTGTAAAGCCCGATTCTACAAAAAAAGACGTCTTTTCATGAGGCATTTATTGAAAGGATAGCACATTTTAATGCTCATCTTATATGAGGCTTTTCTTGTCAACAATTAATGCCTGAATGCGTTTTACACTGCCCTTGATAAAAACGTCACGTGTTTATAGAAATATAGTAATTATAAACCTAATCTAAAAGTACAAATTGATATAACTACTTTCATTACAATAACGTTTTGAGTACATAATATCATATTCAAGAATACAATTCTGAATGCACTTCACGCTGTTATTGGTAAAACAATTCTATTTACTTATTAGAAATATATCAATTACATAAATCTGACATTTGTAAAGCCCGATTCTCCGAAAAAAGACGTCTTTTCATGAGGCATTTATTAAAACGATAGCACATTTTAATGCTCGTCTTATATGAGGCTTTTCTTGTCAACAATTAACGCCTAAATGCGTTTTACGCTGCCCTTGATAAAAACGTCACCTGTTTATAGAAATATAGTAATTATAAACCTAATCTAAAAGTACAAATTGATATGACTACTTTCATTACAATAACGTTTTGAGTACATAATATCATATTCAAGAATACAATTCTGAATGCACTTCACGCTGTTATTGGTAAAACAATTCTATTTACTTATTAGAAATATATCAATTACATAAATCTGACATTTGTAAAGCCCGATTCTCCGAAAAAAGACGTCTTTTCATGAGGCATTTATTGAAAGGATAGCACATTTTAATGCTCATCTTATATGAGGCTTTTCTTGTCAACAATTAACGCCTGAATGCGTTTTACGCTGCCCTTGATAAAAACGTCACCTGTTTATAGAAATATAGTAATTATAAACCTAATCTAAAAGTACAAATTGATATGACTACTTTCATTACAATAACGTTTTGAGTACATAATATCATATTCAAGAATACAATTCTGAATGCACTTCACGCTGTTATTGGTAAAACAATTCTATTTACTTATTAGAAATATATCAATTACATAAATCTGACATTTGTAAAGCCCGATTCTCCGAAAAAAGACGTCTTTTCATGAGGCATTTATTGAAAGGATAGCACATTTTAATGCTCATCTTATATGAGGCTTTTCTTGTCAACAATTAACGCCTGAATGCGTTTTACACTGCCCTTGATAAAAACGTCACGTGTTTATAGAAATATAGTAATTATAAACCTAATCTAAAAGTACAAATTGATATGACTACTTTCATTACAATAACGTTTTGAGTACATAATATCATATTCAAGAATACAATTCTGAATGCACTTCACGCTGTTATTGGTAAAACAATTCTATTTACTTATTAGAAATATATCAATTACATAAATCTGACATTTGTAAAGCCCGATTCTACAAAAAAAGACGTCTTTTCATGAGGCATTTATTGAAACGATAGCACATTTTAATGCTCATCTTATATGAGGCTTTTCTTGTCAACAATTAATGCCTGAATGCGTTTTACACTGCCCTTGATAAAAACGTCACGTGTTTATAGAAATATAGTAATTATAAACCTAATCTAAAAGTACAAATTGATATAACTACTTTCATTACAATAACGTTTTGAGTACATAATATCATATTCAAGAATACAATTCTGAATGCACTTCACGCTGTTATTGGTAAAACAATTCTATTTACTTATTAGAAATATATCAATTACATAAATCTGACATTTGTAAAGCCCGATTCTCCGAAAAAAGACGTCTTTTCATGAGGCATTTATTAAAACGATAGCACATTTTAATGCTCGTCTTATATGAGGCTTTTCTTGTCAACAATTAACGCCTAAATGCGTTTTACGCTGGCCTTGATAAAAACGTCACGTGTTTATAGAAATATAGTAATTATAAACCTAATCTAAAAGTACAAATTGATATGACTACTTTCATTACAATAACGTTTTGAGTACATAATATCATATTCAAGAATACAATTCTGAATGCACTTCACGCTGTTATTGGTAAAACAATTCTATTTACTTATTAGAAATATATCAATTACATAAATCTGACATTTGTAAAGCCCGATTCTCCGAAAAAAGACGTCTTTTCATGAGGCATTTATTGAAAGGATAGCACATTTTAATGATCATCTTATATGAGGCTTTTCTTGTCAACAATTAACGCCTCAATGCGTTTTACGCTGCCCTTGATAAAAACGTCACGTGTTTATAGAAATATAGTAATTATAAACCTAATCTAAAAGTACAAATTGATATGACTACTTTCATTACAATAACGTTTTGAGTACATAATATCATATTCAAGAATACAATTCTGAATGCACTTCACGCTGTTATTGGTAAAACAATTCTATTTACTTATTAGAAATATATCAATTACATAAATCTGACATTTGTAAAGCCCGATTCTCCGAAAAAAGACGTCTTTTCATGAGGCATTTATTGAAAGGATAGCACATTTTAATGATCATCTTATATGAGGCTTTTCTTGTCAACAATTAACGCCTGAATGCGTTTTACGCTGCCCTTGATAAAAACGTCACGTGTTTATAGAAATATAGTAATTATAAACCTAATCTAAAAGTACAAATTGATATAACTACTTTCATTTACAATAACGTTTTGAGTACATAATACCATATTCAAGAATACAATTCTGAATGCACTTTACGCTGTTATTGGTAAAACAATTATATTTACTTATTAGAAATATATCAATTATATAAATCTAATTTAAAAGTACAAATGTGTGCACCTATTTATGTATTCGCTAAAATAATGTTTTGAGTACACTGAAAAGTATTCAAGATCCGCATGCCTGATATTTGCAGCTAAAATAACATTTATAAATTGTAGGTTTCAGAGCTGACCTGAGAATTTCATTCCATTCAATTATGAGTAAATTTATCTAGCATGCCAACTAGTCTTTGGCTCGATAATTTAATTTTTTAGTTACAAAGTAAAAGAAATACAGGGTACCGTACCTTGCATTATTTACAGACTATACCATTCAGATTGAAGTCTCGCCTGACAAAGTTGTGTAGGTTATATACCGAATACCAAAACCTTGAATCTATTTTTTGTCTCGTATGTCCAGACATTTCATCTTTGCGTGTGGAAAATCGTTAATATGGTTTATCAAAACATATTATTTCTATGTTAAATACAAATTATTTCATTACTAGCCCTCCAAGTAGTTTCGACGAAATATCTCGTCCACCAAGATCTGAATAATTTTTCTATTGACGAAATATCTCGTCGTCAAGCAATTGAATACTTTTCCTTCGATTGACGAGATATTTCGTCCTTCAATTTCTGTCAGTTTTGCAAATGACGAAATAACTCATAGAGAACACCACATTGATTGTTTAGCATTTTGATCAGTGAAGCCATGATTATTTTACTACTAAGTTTGGGCTACCGTAATGTATCTATGCAGGAAAAATCTGCTAATATAAGTGTGCTTGGCACTTCGGGAAAGATTTTAGCTTACGAGATAACTCGTACTGGACGTCCTAGAAAAAATAACAACAACGAGTTATATAATACGTCTTACATCACGTGTTAATTCTTAATATGTTTTTCACCAACATAATAAATTAATAAATATGCTTTAGAAACACGAGTTAAGACTTTAACACGTTAATTACGAGGTAACACGTAGTCAGTAGTCGTCTTACTAACCCCCCCCCCAAGAGGTTGTCTCGACTAGGTATTGGCTGAAAATGGTCTAGATCTTGATCTCTTCATCAAAAGTTCAACGATATCTTGATCACAAGATATCTCGTCATTAACAAAATTAGTCAGGCCTAGGTGTACACGATATATCATTGAAACCACCTGGAGTATTAACTAAACATAATCACTTATGGTTTAAAGAAATAATCGATACGAAACTTCATAATAAACTAAAAGAAAGTTCTGAAGATTTATCTTAGTTTGCTCACTCAGACGATAAGAATTTCTTTCCCTTTTACTCGACAATTGCAGAAACGAGCACAGAATCTTTTCATCAATCACTTTATTGACAATATTGATCTGGATAGAATCTGAACTTCGTACCCTTTATCGTTTGTGATTCTTATTACATACGTGTAAGTTCGTTGATATCTGTTCCTGAAACAGCTGGACTGGGCTGGTAGCTGAGTAGTTTTGCCTCCGTTCTCAGTTTAGCAGGTCATCGGTTTGAATTGATCGTATCGGTTCGAAATCTATTTGAAAGTATAAGCCCCATTCTGGTTACACCTAGTATAGTTGAAAGTGGACTGTGTGGAGGCCTTATCTGTTAAGCCATATATATAGATGAAGGTTGTTTTTGCAACGATAGCACCCCTCATAGACGTGAAATAAAAGTACGCTGAGCATTGCTGTTTAGAGGAGCAAAAGGTGTGACTATCATGGCAACTAGCTATCACGTGAATACTTGGTGGAAAATTGAATTATTTATCCGATTTGGTGTCCCATCTCGTTTAACGATTAACACCCTATGACAGAATAGAAGTGTGACGTGCATTTAAATAGGGTGGCGACAAAAATGGTAAAATCGTCAAAGTCTGCTATTATGTCTCGCGGACCAATCAGAAGATGAATAAATGTCTCCTGCTGTCCCATGGACTAATCAGACTATGAATGTTCGTTTCCAAGTGGTAAACAAAAGAAGCCTAAGTGTTACTCAACTACTAATTTTGAACCTGAGCACTTAAAAATGTTATCACTGTACTTTTACATTACTCACAGTACTTTTACATTACTCACTGTACTTTTACATTACTTACTGTACTTTTACATTTCCTCTATAGGCGGAGCGTGTTTTCAATACGTGAAGTCACTTGGTTTGTTTTCCAAATACGACTTCACCAATAAAAATTCCAATGAATAAATTTCTAATTAATGTATTATAATTGATTGCTCAACGCTGATTAGATAAAACGACCAACTTCGTCTGAACAACGATAAACTACATTTAGTGCCAACCTTGCTTGCGAGATCATTTGTCTAATTGATGTAAATTTTACATAAAAAACTTTTAACTTTTACATTTCCTCTATAGGCGGAGCGTGTTTTCAATACGTGAAGTCCCTTGGTTTGTTTTCCGAATACGACTTCACCAATAAAAATTCCAATGAATAAATTTCTAATTAATGTATTATAATTGATTGGTTAACGCTGATTAGATAAAACGACCGACTTCGCCTTAACAACGATAAACAACATTTAGCCATGCCTGCGAGATTATTTGTCTAATTGATGTAAATTTTCCCTTTTCTGTCTTGTTTGTTTACACTAGGAATCACTATCATAGAAACAAATCAAACCCAAAATATCTTGAAATTTTATTTCTTCCAGCAACTAAGCTGTTTGTTTGTGTTATGCCATGGTCACGCACACATACAGAGAAAGATTATCAAAGGGATCAATGAGTGGGTTTACTGTTTTTTAGTACAGTAGTTGCATTTGCGTTGCACTGGAACAACGAAACGGGTTATTGGCGACGGTCCGGAGTCAATCCTAAAGGGAAAGATTTCGAAAACAACCCATCGTAATTTTTAGCACGGTTAGATGACAAGGCTCAGCTGGAATCCCTCTCACCAAACTTCCACAACGAACCAACGTGTGTTTAAACGTTTTTGAATAATTTTCACTTGATAACAGCTAATAAAGCACTACATTGTACGAAATACTTTCATGACTTTGAGGGGTAAAATAAAGTTGTGGGTTATTGAATTAAGTGGATTCCGTACCAATTCGAGTAATCATTGGACAATAAATACGAAATTCAAATCCATACCTTATGGAATCAAGGACCAAAGCGTTAAATAAATGACTACTTAGTCTACACAAAGGAGTTATTTATTTATTTTAAGGACAGGTATGATCAGATTAATGGTTATGTAATGTGTCATATATTAAAAATAAGTAGAGAGTCAATATTTCTTTGTTTTGTTACCGAACTGTGGTAAAAAAAACACTAATTAAATCTAACCATGCTCATTTACATGTAATCCTATGTTGTATAATATATTTTAACTATTCCAAATGTTTTGCTAGTAAGCTCAGTTCAATAAAAGTGTCCTTGTTTACTTTTATTGAAATACATCGAATTTTTATTCTAATGTTCAATGACTTTTCTCTTAAAATTCTCATGAATAGCATTTTTAAATACTCGATAACAAATATTTTTCTCTCATACTTTTTCTAAAGGTTTGGAATTTATTTTGTGTTCAAAGACTATAGTCAAACGGGAAATGATTTGTCACAAATGAAGTTCTTTCTTTTGTCTCTAAAGTGATATAAATTACTTACTATTTTATTTGTCTCACTTAACCGAAAAAAGAAATAATTCAACAATATTGTTGAAGATTACCTTACAAGGTTTAGTTCATCGTTAAATTTTTTTAATGGAGAGTGGTCAAATATTTAGCATAAAAAAAAAAGGATATATTTAAACATATGCTGAGTTGCGTTGCGAACGACTAGAAAGTAGTGTTCATTTCAAAGTTAACACTTTTATCTGAGGTATGGTATTTTTAAACAATTTAAAACCACAAGTTCATATTTTAAGTCATAAAATATTTCATCCTAAATACGTATGGTGCACAAATGTTCACAATATTCCCATCTATCTTCCTCTCTAATACATTCAGCTCAGGTGGTCATCTGACCGTGGCTCAAAATGATAAGGCGTTGTCGTTGGATTTTTCTGTACAGGGTTGATCCCTGTTGAAGTAGCCAATAGCCCATTGGTTTTCTCCAGTGCGAAGTAAATTAAACTACTTTCCAGACTTCCTCTAATGTAATTAGTTACCAGTAAATAATTTCTCTTTCAAAATAATTGTAGTAATGCGTTGATTTCACTAATTAATAAGCTAACTGCTCAATGAACTTCCATTAGATAGAAATTTAGTTGCATTTCAGAGAGATCATTATTAAGCAAAAATATAATATGTCTTACACCATTTAAAATGCTTGGATTAAAAAACAAATCCGTTTCTTACGTAAATACATCTTTAAAATTGGAACAGTACTGGAAAGTTCACTAAGCTTAAGCAAGGGTTCCGTCTGAATTCTGTCGTGCTAAGCGAGTTTTGGACCAGTGTGTTACTTTCAATTGCGTGGAGGACATAAACTGCGATTACAAGGACTGCGTCCTTGGTGCCGTTCTAAATCTCACAAGTCTTTAATCACTAAAACTATCTTCCAATATTAGTAGCAAACTGCACTTTAATCTTTCAAACAGCAAATTAAGTGTTGAATATTCACAACAATTAATATATTTTAAACAACAAATTAGTTGTTAAATATTCACAATGAGCAATCCTTTAAACTACAAAATAATTGGAGAATATTTACAATAGACAATCGTTCAAACTGCAAATAATTAATTGTTGAGTATATTCATAATAAACAATCGTTCAAACTGCAAATTAATTGTTGAAGATTCGTAACAAGCAATTTTTTAAACTGCAAATTAATTGTTGAATGTTCGCAACATACAATCTTTTAAACTGCAAATTAATTATTGAATATTCACAATAAGCAATCGTTCAAACTGCAAATTAACTGTTGAATATTTGCAATAGACAATTGTTTAAACTTCAAATTAATTGTTTTATATTTACAACACGTATGTAGTGCATCAATGGATACCTGGACATTGTGGAGTTATTGGTAACGAACAGGCTGACTCCCTTGCAAGAAAGGGCTCGAGATTGCTCCAATCAAGATGTTCAACATTACCATATCATTCCATAGAACTGTATATTAAACAGACTATGACTCGAAATTATATATTACAGCTATTTGACCGAATACAGACAAAGAGATGGAAAGTTGAGGATATCCTCACAATTCCAAACAGCCCACGTCTTGAAGCTGTAGCTCAGTTCCGCTTTTGGACAGGTCATGATTGCCTCATATCCATCACATTGGGATTTTTGACCAACCAAAGTGCCATCTTTGAAATACGGCAGAACCAATGAACCGAGCCCACCTTCATCGTTACTTCTCAATTCATGGCAAATCTGAGACTGATCTGAGATACTGCCAAGCTAGGGAACCCTTAAGGTAATGACTTCGGTAAATTTTGTTAGACTTTTACTTGCCACTGGAAATAAGAAAAATATTTACAACAAGCAATCTTTTAGACTGCAAATTAATTGTTGAATATTCTCACTAAGCAATGATTTAAACTGCAAATTAATTGGAGAATATTTACAATAGGCAATCCTTTACACTGTAAACTGACTGTTGAATATTCTCACTAAGTTAAACTGCAAATTGATTGGAGAATATTCACAATAGGAAATCCTTTAAACTGTAAATTAATTGATGAATATTCACAATAAGCAATAGTTCAAACTTCTCTTCTATGTTTGCTTCTTTCATCAGGCCTGCGTTTTGACTTCAAAACTACGGTTTTCGTCTTAGTACAACACACCAGTTTTAACTTTTATTTAATAATTTTTTTTTACCTTATTTCTACTAATTAAACCAAAATCACTTGTTTTCTATAGCTTCTGAACAGAATTAAATCAGCAATTTATCTAAGCATAATGTATTTTCTGCCTGTTTCTTAGAAATCCATGAAAAACTCTTAAGAACAACTTTTGCCGCAAAAAGATTAGGAAATAATTTATCTCTAATGACCCTCTAATTTAAACAATAATTTTAAGTAAAAATATATTCAGCCTCTTACTTCCCAAATCAACTTAAAACCTTAAGAACAGCTTTTGCAACAAAAATATGAATAAATTAGTTTGTATCTTAATGACCTTCTATTTTCATTCTTATATCTCAGAAATTGTAAAGAAAGAAAAATGGGGAGTTTTGAAGATTTTTAAACTGCAACTCTCTTACATGAACAGACTAAATAGCCAAGATGACATTCTTCATTGGAATTAACTTCTTTCACTTCACTCATACCAACGAAATATTAACAAGCAGAACGGAGAGAAAGAAAAGCTACAATTCAATTTCCGACGTAAAGCAAATAAAGTTTCAACAGCATTAAATTACTTTTTCTAGTTGCTGTTTGTTCAAGGACCATGAATCTCAAAACGATAATTCATCATTATAAAAACATCTCTCGCCCCTATGAGAGTATTCGATGTGAAAATGAATAGTTACAAAAGCATATTTGTCACAAGCGATTCGTGTATGTATGATAGGCGTTTTCGAAAGGTAAATGTAGGTGGCGGTAGTGTTTCTGTGAAGATGTTTCCTGTGCGTATTCTAAACAAAATGACAACATTATTTCCTCTATGATGGTATTTTGATTTTATAATGAATCGATAATAAGCAATATCCTTATCAGAAGTCATTACAGCATTTAAGGGAGGTATCTTCTGCCAAATAGGTGCGGGAGTATTTCTGAGATATGTCCTTCCTTTGTGTATTCTGAACTTGACGTTGGTACGTTTTTCGAACACAATTTCATCACTTTTGCCAGTGTGTGTGTATGTGTGTAGATAAGTGGATGAACTTGATTTTAAGATAGCACCGAACTCATCTCTACTATTATAAAAGGAAGTGTTTGTCTGTTTCTTGCCTCAAAATCCTGACGATCTATGGCACTTACAGCAATGAGATTTGGCACACAGGTAGTCCGAATCGTTTGCAATTTTTGGGGTGCGGCGAATTTTAAAATTCAATCTAGAAGATTTTTAGATGGATTTCATAGTTTTATTCTCCATCGGTTGTTCAAACGCGGAGAGCTTTTTCTACTCATAAGACCTTGCAGTCAGGGTTTGGAATCATGCCAAGTTTTCTTTCATCCGCAAAACGCGGAGAATTTTTTTTTTTTCGTTTCAGCTTTGATTTTGCGCGAATGATTTCCCAGCCAGAGGATAAATTTTTTAACGGAAGTCAAAGTTCTTTTTTCTATCTCCTAGACGGTTAAAGAAATAGTAAAAATTTCAACGGATTTGAAATCTGCGGAAAATTTCAGTTTAGATTAATACCTAAAAATATGATTTTTTTTCAAATAAATAATTTTTTAATTGAATATATCTTCAACGGATTTGAAATCTGAGGAAACGTTTACAACAGCTTACAGTCGGTTCAAAAAATATATATGCACCGGTGCTTTTATATTGCGATATATTTTTTGAACCGACTGTAATACCTTACGTCACGGCGTTGCCACCACGGGCACGGGCAACGCAGTGGCTTGTATTAGATAAATTGGACTTTAGAAGAAAAATCTTATCAAACCGTCCTGTTTGCTTACAAAGAAAATTCGTCTCATAGCCATAATATTTTTAAGATAATTTAATAATTATATTTTATCATTTCATAATGTGTTATATCATTACACTAGAGTACACAGCAATATTTTAGTATCCGTTAAAAGTTTCTTCTGTCCTGTTAAATTTGGTAGTAAAGCTGCAGTGGAATGTTGTCCTTCCTGAACTTTTTTCAGACAGGGCGTTTCTTCACTTCTTTGTTAATACGATTTTACCACGCCTCCAACAAAAAATATAATGAATTACTTATTGGTATATTATGATTAGCCAACGTCAATTAAGTTAAACATCAAACGTCTCCAAAACGGCGATAAACTACATTTTAAGGTAAGTTTGCTGATGTGAGAACATTTTGGGATTAAATAGTGAAATTTCCGTTTTTGGTTACTTGGTTTTTGCCGTGAATACGTTTATAAATCGGAACAGTTCTTGGGTATGCATGTAAAGTTGAATGAACAAAATTCGTTACAACTGTTTTGCGAGATGAAACATCCGGTACGTAAATATAGCAGTGTGTTGATGAAGGACATCCGAACTTGACACGACTTTCAAACTGAGTGCGCTGTGCACTAAGCGTGGGGAAGGGTCCGTAATGTTTCCAAATTTTACAGTGCTGGGCTAGTTTTGGACAAATGTAACTGGATTGCTTTGAGTGAGACTACGTACATGGTGACCTAATAAAGTTATCAAACTACGCTAAAATTAATATTGGTCAACAACAATCAACAACAGCTTGCATCAAATTGATTTCAAACATTTAATTAATTGTTGAATATTCAAAATAAGCAATCGTCCAAACTTAATATGTCTGCTTCATTCTGACCGCAATCTAACATCAGGCTTGAGTATTCACGTCAAAATTACAGTTTGTGTACTCCACACAGACTATAATAATTTTTACAATAAGAATTCCTCTTATTTGATTATAGCTAACATTATCCATTTATATTGATAAAGAATTAGAAAATAATATAAATTTATGTTAAAATTATCCATAGTTTACAAGCACCTTTCCTTCCTGTAACAAAGACTTCATTTCAAAATAAATTCTCGTTTAAATTCTATTTCAAACGTGCACTTGCTTAGTTGCTTAGTGGCTACAGTGTATTCAGCTCTAACAAATTGCCCCTCAAAACCATCTGTGGCGTAGAGAAGAAATTTGCAATTGGGGTTCTAGAAAAACAGCGGCTGTTTCGAGCGTTTAAGTGCATACGAGAACACTTGATTATGCTCGTATATTTTACACAATTTTTCTAAACATCAACAGAAGATGTCGATCAACGATTGAATAGAAAAACTGAATCGATTTGAAGCTCTTTAGATGCAATCAATTGTTCTCTGAAGTTACTACAATTATGAATTGAACGTAGATTCTTTTATGGAACAGAACGAATAATATCATAAGCTACTGAATTAGAGACCTCAGTTAGCTAAATTAACATCGAACATTTCTAATAACTGTTTAACTCGATCTTTTTGTTTGTCACTACATAAAAAGATAATCTCCTTTTTTCGTCGAAATATCGCCAAAATCGATAGCTAAATTAACATCGAACATTTCTAATAACTGTTTAACTCGATCTTTTTGTTTGTCACTACATAAAAAGAGAATCTCATTTTTTCGTCGAAATATCGCCAAAACCGTTAGCTAAATTAACATAGAACATTTATAATAACTGTTTACACTCCATCTTTTTGTCACTACATAGAAAGATAATCTCATTTTTTCGTTGAAATATCGAAAAAAAATCGTTAGCTAAATTAACTTCGAACATTTCTATTAACTGTTCAATTCGATCTTTTTGTCTGTCACTACATTAAAAGAGAATCTCATTTTTTCGTCGAAATATCGATCCAGTGAACTATTAATAAGCACTTTGGACTATTCATTTCAGAAATATAGCGATAGAAATTTGAGCTATTTGTGTTTCATACGACTTAAGACGCGAATTAGTTTACCTTTTAAAATGAATGCATTTTTTTTAATTGAAGGGTAGTGAATTCTTGGCGAAAGTTGCTAAATCTGTATTTCAACATGAAGTTTGCTTAATTACTTGATATTCAGTTGGAAGCGTTAAATTTTATGAGTCTACTTCTTTAAACAAACCTGGTGGCTTATTGGACGCTGAATCTGGTCTATAGAAAAGCTAGTCAGATATGGATGGACTAGTTATCTCGTCTATCAAGATCTTTCGTCATAAGAAGAAAAGAGATCAGATTTTGATCTCGTCATCATAAAAATATCGGCAAATCTTGAAAACGAGATATATAAAAAAATTGTTAAATTTAGGGATAGGATAACTCGTTGAAATTACTTGGCAAGTATGTATTGGTAAAAGATAAATGTCACCTACACACATTACATGTTTGATTACTGAGTTTAGAATTCTTATTTTATAGTTTCGATTTGGTATTTCAGATAATATTGATTCGAATTGTAAAAGCTAGTCTTTTTGAAAAGTGTTTTTTTTTTCAGATACAGTCAACACTTTAATATACTGTCTGATTTTACTTATTTTTAAGAACACGTATCTCGCAACTCGTGATGTGATCATTTTTCAATATTCATATTTTTACTAAAATGATCCAGTGTTACATGTTTCTCAAAAGATACCGATGAACTTTTTGCCCTATTTTTCATTTGAAAAATGCAACTGTTTCGTCATATTTCAAATTTAAAAGAAGCTGTTTGTGAAGCGTAAATAACGGATAATTATCGTTCGCTCAAATGACAAATGAGCATCGTTCGAATCAATCGAATTAAGATTCGTTTGAATTTTGATTAAAATTTTTATTTTTATTCATTAGACATCAGTTGTGGCAACATTAAAAAGGAGATATCTTTGGAATTTGTCTTCTTGTTATTCAGAACTGTTTGGGTTGCAAATTCTCCGACTAACTGTTTGTCTTCTTAACATTATTCCATAGTATACGTTTTGTATGGACACATCGAAACGCTCATCATGAAAACATTATTTTAGAGTGAGGGACTCTGATAATATAATTACAATTTGAGAATAAATAAGTTTTAATTAGTCCACTTACATGAACCTACTATATTCCACGAAACATGAAACCTTTTCTCTAAATCTATATCTATATATAATTCAAATACCACTCACTCACTGACTGATTCATCACTGTATCTCAAGAACTACAAGTCCTAGGAAGCTGAAATTTTGCAGGGTGATTCTTCTTATACCGTAGGGGTGCACTAAGAAAGGATTTTGAAAAATTCGAATCCTAAGAGGCCTAAAATTGACCTAAGGCCTAAGCCAAAATCAATTTGAAATCGCCATAGAAATAACATTGAGTATAAAACGATTGCTATACGCATCTCAGATTGCTTTACCAGTGTTGATCGAAAAACAATTTCCATAATATAAATTAAATTATAGTATTCATGTTTGAACTGAATTTTTACTTCTTTCCCTGATGAAAATAATATTTATAAATATTTTATTGATGAAGAAAGAATGTTTAGAACATTTAATTTTATATTTACTTAAATTTTATAATGGAGCATTAAAAGCCCAAACGATCAACTCATTGTTCATAAAAGCGTAATTTTGCTTCTCGGTATCTGGCAACCTCAGAATTAATGTTTAATTTTTTAATTTGATTTATAATTGCTTTTTTGGGTATTTGAGTTGAAAACGAGATGGTTGCGGTCACATTTGGAGATTCCCAAGTATTTTAAATATGTGTTCTTTTTGCTTATAAATAATTGTCTTTATCAATATTGTTCAAGTTTTTTTGTCGTACGTATGAAGAAGCGAATTGCTTTCCTAGTTCCACAGCTTTCAAACCGGACCTTCACCAATAGTTCGTTGTGCTGCTCCAGTGTCACATTAATTAACTATCTACCTTTCAAAGCTTTCAAAATAATATTTCCTTTTTTAAATTTATGTTACATATTTTTATAAACTAAAATTATTATAATTTAATCTTTATACAGTTTTGGTAGGTAGTTTAATTAACGTTGTACTGGAATAACACAGCGGGCTATTGATGACGATTCGAGATCAACTCCCAAGGGAAAGATTCGATGACAACACCAAGTAATTTTTAACCACGGTCAGATTACAATGCAACACCTGAGCTGGCACCCCCATACTAAAGTAAGGACATTTGAGGCAACGACAGATTTAATGTTCACTAGCATCCTTTGTACACGAAGCTGTTTGATGGATTCGAACTCGCAACCCTCCGATTGCAAATCCGTTACTCTTACAACTGGGACCCCGCGGCCCTTGTACAGTTTTTGGAAGCTAATTATAAGGATATAGAAAACGATTTAATTACAACAGCTACTTCTGTTCTTGTCAAGTATTTATTTTCTTGAATAAAGGTTTTACCTTTAAATATTATTTTCTCTATTTTTTGAGAACAAAGACTTCTTTCTTTAAACCATAAGGGTGAATGAATATTCACCCCTTTTAGGTCAAAATATTCCACACTCACTCTCCTGAATAATTTGCTTTAATTATTCCTCTGTTAATAGCTTCATTTCACTCGCGATGCAAAAATCAATGCTCTGCAGTTGCTTGTACTTAAGAAAGAGTTCTAATGCAATAAGATACTTTCTTTAGAAAAAGAAGTTATTTACTTCTCCCTTTTTTGTGTGGAATTAATCTCTAACAGCAAGGTAATTGAATTTGTAGTACGGGAAGATTATTTAATAACAGCAGGAATAGAAATCTTTCTGTTTTTTAAAGGGATGATAGACTTGTTTTCCTGCGTTCCTTGCTCGTCATGCTCAACAAAGCTAAACCTTTCATCAGAATTGATTATTCGGGCTGCTTTTTAAATTGTTGAGTTTCGATTCGCGAAGGCTCAGTCCGGGAATTGAAATTTGTTTTTCTATTTCGAATTCTTGTTCATTAAAATTATTGGATATAGACACATGACTCGCCTTAAGGCCCGTTGCACATATCCGGTTTTTCAACGTGCGGCACCGAAGACCAACTATACACACAGAGCCGTGAAATGACGCAATTACTCATTTCGCGCCATTTTCGATCAATATTCTATCGAAGAAAACGTGTTTATTTCGGTTACTTGGTGTAAAAAAATGTATATTTTGAAACAAGAGAGACGTTGATACAACCATTTATTAATTATTATGTATATTCCATTTATTTACGAAAACAAGGTACTTCAGAACTGAGATGCTTGTGCGGCGAGCTGCGGTTCGTGGGGAACTGCGGTACGAATTGCAATCCAGTTGGACGTGAGTCGCCGGAAGCATGTGTGAACTACTCCATTGGATCTAATGTATCTCACACCGCACTTGTTTTGCGGCAGCGGGGCCGCACGTTGAAAAACCGGATGATGCGTGCACCGGGCCTAAATGAATTAGTGTAGGATATCAGTATATCAGTGGCATGTGTCAATAAAGCATTTTACTCAAATAATGTTTGTTGTAATCTGTTCTGGAACACTAATACACCCTTGTTTGTCTTAACACCATCATAAAAAAACAGCTATAGTCACAATTTTCTGTTGTCATACATTTTGTACGTGTATCACCGAAGGAAAGTACAACGAATGCTTTCAGGAAATGGAGTTTACTAACACTCCCAGTGGTTTCAATTGTCCAAGATCGGGTCAATTCAAGAAGGGAATACTGATTGTTAATTGTCTAGAACTGGTTACAATTTGGAATATGTTTTACCACCACAGGTTAGTCACTTCAGAGTGGTTTTCAACACTAATATAATCCACCAGGTGTTTTAAAGACAATTAACAAACCAGTACAGCTGTGTCCATAAATTGGATTCCTTTCATTATAATCATTTAAAGTAAGCACGTGGTATATACTTTTAGCTTATTAGCATAAGCTCATATGTGCATATGCGTGTGTGATCGTATGAGCTGTAAAATCAGACTACATAACCTTTTTGTTACGTCAAATTCTATGCGATTTGGAGAAAAATATCCAAAGAAATTCAACATGAAAGCAGCTATCGAATGGTCATGTGGATCTTGGGAGGACATCACTCAATCAACAATAACAAACTGTTGGAAACATATGCAACCACAGCCAAAAATGCCAATTCAGTTTCAGAAGAAGCCGACTTGAAAGATGAATCAAATACGCACGACATTCAGCAATCAGAGTTGGAGAAAATTTGGAACGCTACAAAAAATAAAACGTAAGTTCCTGATGACGTGAATTTGAAAAATTATCTCAGTGTAGATGGGGGGTGGGGGGACAACGTTTCAACATGTTATGAACTGACCGAAGCAGACATCATCCAATCCATTAAAGACAGCTAAGATGAGGTCAATGAAAGTAGTGAAGATGGAGAGGCTGTGGTTGGAGATGATGTGCGCAATGTCACTTCTTCAGAAGCCTTAGCAAGTTTGAAGACAATGCGGATATTTATTTCGTCACAAAGCAATGTGCCGGACTTTATCTTTACAAACATTCACCAGCTGCAAAATTATTTACTCTCAAATACAACAGCAAACCTTGTTCAGAAGAAAATCGTAGATTTTCTGAAATAAAGTTTTGTTTCCTTGCATTTTATTCATTTAGGATTAATGTTTTCCAAAAGAGGTACGTCAATTTTTTTTCAGGTTTTAGAAAATGCTATAACAATTATTTATTTGAAAAATTATTTTTCTCTGGCTGATTTCAATGAATTGCAATAAACTTTCTAATTGCAGTAGCTAATCATAGTGTTATATGTAGTCTTCTTTTGAAACAAAAGCCGAATTCACGTATTAAATTGTTCTTTTTTATTCGAATTAACAAACTTTCGTTACAGCGAAATGTTTGTTAGAACGAAAAAATTTTACTGTCCCGTGAAGTTCGTTGTAACGGAAACTTACTGTATTATCAAGGAAGGAAAATATCACGATTGTTTGGGGAACTAGAGTTTGTTATACATAAGTACTAAACCAGTATAGCGAGGTCAATAGATTCAATTCCTGTCATTAAAATTATTAAATTTAGGCACGGGGCGCCTGCTTTTATGAATTAGTATATATTTATTTACTGATATCAGAACACACACAGCTGTGTGCTCAATGCCTAGCATATGTACCAAAAAGTATTTTGCAAAAAATTTATGATTGTAGAACAATGATGGAAGAACAATGAACACAAAACAATGATGGATAGTTCACCCATCTTGTTTAAACACTACTTCAGTGAGCAGTGTTAAGACAAAGTGACAGAACAGCCATCGTTACAACTTTCGGTTGTCAGCCATCTTGAACGACTCAGAAAAAGAGGGGACTGCGAATAGTTTTGAGAAAATGGAATTTATAAAAAAAAATTAAACAAACACTATATAGAAAGGTCAAGATATTGCATTTTTTATTAAAAGAAAAATTAAAACATAAACTATAACTTAATTAGTGTATTGTTGACGAGAGAAATAGTGCACAAGGAACATGTAGAATAATATAACTGATTAGAAATAGTAGATTTGTTGATGCTCAAATAATGTTCCACAGGATACTCTCAGAATTATATGAATTATTAATTCAAATGAAATCCTTATATATATATATATATATATATATATATATATATATATATAATGTTTTAAATAAGAAATAAAAGCATAAGAAAAAATAGCAAATTAAGGAAAATTACTTCTCAGAATGGATTGCATAGGAGATACATTCAAATGTTCTAAATCATATTTTAAACCAACTGTATTGTTTAAGGTATTGTATTCGGAACCAATTTAATAAACTTAGAACTAAGAAATTAACAGCTTATTCATTTACAAAACAGCTTATTCATATACAATTTCTCTGGCAAACACATATACTCGTCTTGCATTTATTGAATAATTTTGAAAGATGATAAGGATGCAAGGTAGTTAATGTTGTTGACATTCACACACACACACACACACACACACATATAGCTCTTGACAAAAATCTGTAAATATAAACCTTTTTAGTACTAAAATTTAAAACAGAATTGAGATAGTAATTAGGAAAATTAAATGATCAATTCCACAAAGTTTATTAATAAAAATATCTATGTACAAAATCTTAAATAAAGTGCCTCTTCAAACAGGTTTGGAATCTTCAATTAATTGATAGTAGCATAAGTTTTTTGTGGTGTTAACATTAAGAATTAATCTATCATTTAGTCATTATCATCAATCTATCATTAGAAGATCTAGCATTTAGTATTCGATTTGTATGTCGTTTTTTAAATACAATATTTTACGGATAAGATAATTTTTGTGGGCTCAGCAGAGTTTTATACATAAATTAGAATTACAATCGTAATCCGTACAAGATATTCCAACAGCACATTTTTATTGAAATAAAAATTAAAAAATTGTTCATTTACAAGTCACGATATAATAAAAGATTGAATTGTTCAGTACCAGTCCTTATCATAAAAAAAATGCTTTAATTATGAGTTGTTACTTTTTAATCCTCCAGGTGGTTGTCTCGACGAGATATCTCGTCATTAGAAGAAAACTGTCCAGATCATGGTTTCGTCATCATCAAAAAATAGGCAGTATATTGATTACGAGGTATCTCGTTATTACGAAAGTTGGTTAACTATCTTTTCATTAGAAGAAAAATGACTCGATTGTGATCTCGTCACCTTCAAAACATCGACGATATCTTGATGACTTCTCGTTATTAGGAAAAATGATCAACATATGATGGACAAGATATCTCGTGGAAACAACTTGGGAGGGGGGGGGGTTCTAACGAATTTTACACCGTAGAATGAATTTAAATTGGAAGATGTCGGAAATTCTCGAAATAAAAATCAAAATATAAAAATATCTTTTACCTTTTTGCAGGTAGGTATTTTAACTAGCGTCGTACTAGAAAACACAACGTACTATTGACGACGGTCCGGGAAGCAATAGCGGAAACCCTCACGCTTTGAGCACTCCTTGGCGAGTTGGCGATATAAAGCACTTTGAGAACCGAAAGCTGGGGAAATTGGCAATTCTTCTCAATTTCTCGAGCAACCCTACTAAGTTGTTTAGAAGATCGCCATTTTTTTCTCGCTGAGTGCTGTGATTTTTAGTCTGATTTTTTTTTGGATATTCTATATATATATTATGTTGACATTCAAGATATAACATGATTATTTTTGTTTTACTTTATCTATCTCTATTGTAACTACTTCGTAATATTGGTTGATATAAGAAGCAGGCGGTATAAGAAGTACCCCATGTAAACAAATTGTATATGTTTACATTTATTTGAAATTTAGTCAATCAATTGCGTTTCATTATGATTTTTACAATATAAAATGATCACTTACTCTAAAACTCGTAAAATAGAAAGAGTTGATGAGAATATATATATATATATATATATATATATAAGATAAAATTAAGTTCATTATTGGTCTTTTTATTCCTATTCGCAGATTATTTATAGTTACGAAAGAGAAAATCGTCACTCTGATCGATTAACTTTAAAGTGAAATTAATGAATGCGCAATAAAAATAGCAAGATGTCAGTCAAAACAACTACAGCATTAATTTAGCTGTAGCAAAAGTTTGAATTAATATAGAATTACTAATAGTTTTCAGACAGAAAAAAACATGGAGTATAATACAATTCCTTAATTAAAAATTTATTTTCATTCCATAAAATGTGGGACTACTATTAAAAATTCTCCTTCTAGCATATTTATATTATAGTTATTGCATCTGGTAGTTATAATAAGATTATTTTCAAATAGCTATAAACTTTTGTTTTCCGAACATTAACTGATATTTAATAGTAATTATCACAATTTTAAAAACTGGTAAAGCTTAAAGCTTACGTATAAAGCGTAAATCGTAATCACAAATTCACTAATGTATCTTATTTATATTGAAGTAAATTATGCAACCATAAATATACAGACACATTTTCAATATCTAAATCCATTGAACCATACAAATTTCCATTAATATGAATTGAAAGTAAAGGTTTATCGGCACGAGGGGAAATTAATTGTGAAAGATTAGTATTGACGTTAAGCTAGGATGCGTTGTTAATATTTTTAGATTCTATAACAGCCAATAAAATGTATTTGTGAATAATTACTCTATTTTAACAATCCACACATGTGAGATGGAACATAAGAATAATTTCTTGTCCATATGGAAGCAAATATCTAAAAGTTTATAAAAAAATTTCCATTATTAATTCGATCATCATACTTATCAGTTAACATGTATGTTGAAAAGGCTTATTTTTGACATTAAATTCTATAAACAAAACAATTGATTACATTAATTCTTAAACAAAACAAATATATTACATTATATTCTATAAACAAATGTAAAACTATCGATTAAAATCCCAAGTTATAACTTCTAAACACAAAGTCACGATCACTAAAATTTATCCCGGAAAAAGTTTATATTCTAAATTTCAATAAATTAAAAACCATTTTAAGCTTCTCGTGTTTTTTTCTGGCCCGAACATATACAACTTCAAAACTTAGAAAGTTCATCAAGTCTAAAATACAATTTAAAAACTTGAAAAAGTTTTTTAAAGATTTTGTCTTTTTAAAAGTAAAACTTCCAAGCACATAAAATAAACTTACAGGTACATTTAAAAATTGTTTATGCAACTAACGGTCTCGAAATAAATTTAATCCACATAAAATGCCCTGACTTTTAAAGAACACACGAAAGAAAATTTCTTGTTCCAGCAAATTTCTCTTGCATTTTAAACCTTTCAGCCATTACTTCTCAAAAAACTCAACCCTTCGAAAGAAACTCTTTCTTTTGACAGACAGCAAGAAAACAAAAGCTTTACTTGAAGCATTTGATGTAAATTAAATGCACGGAGTAAAAGCTACAAAACGCTCTTTCATACCAACCACTAAAAGTCGATATCTTATAATGAAAGTAGAGGGCCCACTTACCTTTTCCTTAACTTCTATCCACCCTTTCCTTTCTGGAGAGAGTTCCTCGACAACAAAATGAAAAGGGGGAAAAAGTCTTTCCCTGATAAAGCGATGTAGAAAAAATTGTCCGGGAGTTGAGAGAGGAAAGGGAAAAAACAGGAAGAGCCAGCCACCTGTTGCCAGAGAAAAGGTTCCTCCAGAAAGAATTTTCAATTGGAGCGCGCAGAGTCGCTTGCGTGGTGTGGCTATTAGGGTGGTTGAAGCAGTTGTGAGGGAGTTGGAAGCATCCCCGATGCTGCCGTGCCCACCCCCTCCGCCCACGTGGGTATGACGTCACGTACCTCTCGCGCGCTTTTCTTTTTTCCCAGGAGCCACTCCTGTTTCGAAAGTATGGTTTGGGATGCGAATTAGGAGAATATCCTCCCTGGAGAGGGTTTAGTGGCAACGGTATTGAATGGAATTCGAAGACAAGGGTTGCAACCTATTTTCTATACAAAATCGTCAAATCAAAATTGAGGAAAGTTAATTAGCACCAAGAATTATTTTCTTAAATTTAAAGGTAGGATTGCTTACATCACAAATCTTTCAGTTGATAATTTTGCATATTATTTTAAGTCTTTGATGGACATTGATGAATACGAAATTTTAGAGAGAATGAGGCTCTGTGTACACATCCGGTTTTTCAACGTGCGGTGCCGCTGCGGCACCGAAGCCCAACTATGTACACATAACCGTGAAATGACGCTAGTACTCATTTCGCGCCATTTGCGATAAATATTCTATAGAAGAAAACGTGTTTATTTCGCTTACTTGGTGTACAAAAAATTATATTTTGAAGCAAAATAATCGTTACTGGATACAACCATTTATTAATTATTATTTATATTCCATTTATTTATGAAAGCAAGGTACTTCAGACAGGAAAAGGGTATGTGGCGAGCTACGGCGCCTTGGGGAACTGCGGTACAAATTGCACGCAAGTTGGATCTAATGCATCTCAGACCGCACTTGCGTTGCGGCAGTTTCTTAACCTTTAGCTTTAACTAAACCTTAACCTTAACCTTTAGACTATGGCCGGTACAGCAGTTGTACCCTAATCGCGCTAAGAACGAATTTAAACTACGGCCAATACAGTAGTTGTACCTTGAAATTTGAAAGAATCACGCCAAAAAATTATCGCGCCATGCATATCTACAGCCGTAGTCATAAGGTTAAACGGATGTATCCCGCACATACCACAACTTAAGATTTCTGAACCTTTTCAACACTTTTGGTGGTTGTCTCTATGAGGAATCACATCTTTAATAAAACCGACCAGACCTTTATGAACGAGATATCTCGTCCGAATCACTTTGAGTGTTAAGGAATGATTACCATCATTATGTCTCATTCTAAGTACAAACCACTACTTGACATCATACTGTCAAATAGAAGTTTTAAGTACCTTGGAAGCATTTATATGCTTAGACTATTTATATCATGGAGAACACGATAACGCCTCTCTCAATGATAAGGGTGACAGGATATGTTAGACTACTCGTCCTAGACTTTTGAGTGGACACATCAAAATTTTATCCTTTATGTAGGACAATAAAGCTCATCCAATGTGCGTAGCCGACCAATCGGTATAGTGCTTAAGAAGTTAGCCTCTAAATAGGAAGATTCCTGGTTCGAATCCGTGTCCGGGTATGGTGTAGAGGCGGCTGGTGCACCTTAAATCTGTCATGGCCGAAATTCCTCACGTTGGGTTGGTGTGGAAGTTTGGAGAGTGGGATGCCAGCTCAGGTGTTGCTTCGTCATCTGACCGTGGTTCAACATTACGAGGTGTTGTCCTTGGATCTTTCCCTTAAGGGATTTATCCCGGACCGTCGTCAAAAGCCCGTTGTGCTGCTCGAGAACATGGTTTGTCACAAATTACCATTACCATTTCCAATTTGCTTAAATGTCCAGTACTGAATTGTTTTGGTATTTGTCCTCCTCTTCTAGCCACGGTAGCCTGGTTGGAAGAGTAACGAATTTGTAACCGGAGGGTTGCAAGTTTGATTACAACCAGACAGTATTGTATATTGAGCTTGTGCACGTTAAATCTGTCGTGGCCTCAAATGCCCTCACGTTGGCGGTAAACGTAAGTTTGTAGAGAGGAGTGCCAGCTCAGGTATGACCTCGTCTTTTGACCGTGTTTCAAAATTACGAGGTGTTGTCCTCGAATCTTTCCATTCTGGATTGGATCCCGGACACGTAGGTTGCGTTTTTGCTCCAGTGTGACGGTGGTTAAAATACCTATATTCCTTGTCCTCCTCTTCATTAAAACAATTTTTTCGTGTAGTTAAGAGAGCGGTCTGTTTCTCTAGAAGCTTTAAATTGCTTACTATCCTGTACACAAGGATGATTGAAAATATATGTGTATGATGTATTTCAATGAACGTACGTCAATGCTACTTATCTTCCAGTACTTGCTCTAATGAGCCACGAGTCACCTTGAATTTTTGTTAGTAGACTGGGTTGTTTGGGTAATGAATATTGATTGGTTAAACATTAACCAGCGTGATTAAAAACATTAGTTTGGCTTCGACAGCCAGATCGAACAAGTCGATTTGTAAGCCCACGTGACACCCTTCAGTGATCGTGCGATTCCGCACACGTGCTTTATCTATTTTATTAGACGTTCGATGTTTCTTACAGTTCTATTGTTCAAGGAAATCAAAGTGGATTTCCTAAAAAGCTCTATATATATTTTAAATCGATTCTTAATGAAGATATGTGAAGATAGAAAAGATACGCAATACATAAGAAATCCATTCTTTTAAAACGTATTTTTAGCTCATTTCTATTATATTTAGAGTTATTGTAAAACATCAAATTTCAGTACGTATCAGTAATCTGCAAGTCTTTTATCTTTGTTATTGAGTCTATTGATGATGTATCCCGAACATAGAATTCATGTTCTTCACTTACAACTCCAAGGCGTCGGAACAAAAAAATAGTATATATATATAGGTAAATTAAATATTTAAAGACATATCAAGGCTTGTTTTAAAAAGTTTAGCTATCAGTTCTTTTTATAGTTTTTCACCTTATTTCGCAGGTAGGTAGATGAATATACGTCTCAATGGGGCGACACATCGGGTCTATTGGCCGGGACAATATTGCCAAAGGTGCGGGTTCTATCTCAAATCGAAAAATCCAATGTCAACACCTCGTCATTTTGAACACGGTGAAATGTAGATGTCAACACCTAAGCTGACACCAAACTCTCCATACTTCTACTTTACGCCACCGTGAGGACATTTGAGGCCAACTACAGTCTTTGATGGAATCTAGTCTCAATCTCAAGACCCTTCGGTTGCTAATCTGGGACTCTATTAACTATGCTACCACGGCTCTCCTTATGTCGTAGGAATTTTTCTTACTGAGGCAGTATTCCGAAAAATTTAATCTGTAAATCCAAACACAGAGATAGTTGGATGGATTTTATTGCGCAAAGACAAAGCTGCACCAAACAGAAGACAGTGGTCAGGGGCCAATATGGGTTAATAAGTATAAGGGTATAACGGTGGCCGAAAATGTCCGACTGCCCTTCATCCTACACTTGCGAGTGTACGCATACAAACTATATCTTCCATTCGGGGGCATAAGGTACATCCAACTTGTCTAAAATGTAAGCCCTCACTTGTCATCTGGTCTGTATTTTGATCTTGCAAAGGAGAATATCTATAAAAGTCCTGATATAGTGATGCACTTTTGGTGCGTGTCCAAACTTGTGGACTTGGTCTTGCTATTTAGTTATGCCTTAACCCTCCAAGTGGTTTCGACGAGATATCTCGTCCATGAAAGGTATGACCAATTTTGCAATGTAACGCTAAAACAATCGTTGCATTTTTAAATAACAAACGGAGACTTCAAAAGGCACAGAGTGCATCAATTTTAATTGACCCCTTAAGATTCCCAGACTACGCTTTTTGAGAGTGCACCCTCTTTCTAGCAAAGACAGGACTATTACCAAAGCTAAATGCCAACATAACTGAGGGATTTCAGCATTTCCGGACTTTTAAGGGACATCTTCTAATCCGCAGTAAAGTCTTCACTCACCTACACTAGTTAATCCTTAAGTAATTCTACCTTCGCTAATTTTTATCGTAACGATTTGAAATCACTCTTGAAGTATTCGTCAAAATCAAACAAGCACTTTGATAGTGATTTCGAATCTCTTAAAATTTAATTATTATTTCAAAATATCTAACTTTCTAACCTGAATCAAAAAGAGACGCCAATAGGGTTGCTTTGGGTAAACTTTTTTTCAACTTGAACTAGCGCACATTGCCAAATCTTGAAAGCGCCGACCATCAATGGCGTGCAAATAGATCGCTTGAGTGAGATTTTTAAAGGAATTATAAAAGGGCTGTACACCAAGTTTTGCCACGCTGGAGATTATAGCAAATATTGTCTCGCGGGTGGACACTCTTTTAATATATTTACTGTCACCAGTTGTCTCGTCATCTCAACCGTCATGTTTTAAGAAAGTCATTCTTACTTGCTCTTATATCTTTATCGTTCAGGAGTTTTTATATTATTATTCAAGATGAGACAGGAATGTCCATCCGGAACCTCTGACTACCTGGAATCTCTCCAAATATCAACATATATACTTTTATTAACTGTGTGGTGGAAAGGTCGTGAATGAATTTGGTAATTTAACAATTTTTTGTGAGGCGTGGACGCGACAATATTGTGAGCATCCATCATCTACTCTTAAAACATAACAAAACGTCAGATTTTCTGGATCGGATTTCTGTCTACCATCCATCTTTTTTTTAAACTGAGATACAACACAGACCGGAGGTCTACTAGGCGATGTGACATAGACTGAAGGTCTAATAATGATCTCTCTGAATTTTCCTCATCTGAGAGATAATATGGATCGGGGAACTATTGGTTGACATCGTCAGTAATTCATCATCTCATACGAATGATCCCCCGATGAGAATCGAAGTTCACGTCAAATCTAAAATTCCTATCTTAAAGATATCTAGACAAATCAGAACTTCGGCATCGTCTTTATTCAACAGGTACAATTGTCAGTTCCATCTTCCTTCGACATCTTCGTCCAGTTGGGTCGTCCAGAAAATGAAGGTGGTATAAATTTATAGTATCAACAGTACATTAAAGAACATATCTTATCAGGGAGACCTGGAGGTTGTTGCTGGAAGTCCCTTTTTTTCTTATAAAGAAACTGAAACCCACTTCCAAAAGGCACTTCAAGGTTAAGGAATAAGTAACAACAACGGAAACCTCAACCTTTTAAAGAAATTGGGACTTCCCACCATCTTGAAAGGGTTAATATACATTATTCAAATGATGGGTATTAATGAAAAAGGTAATTTTAGCAGTGTAGATTAATTTTATCACAAATTCTATCATTACATGATCTTCCATATTCCTTTACGCCGTCGTAAGTTCGGTAAGGCGTCTTACCTATTTTATATTTTACCTGTATAGTGATAATCAATATGGTTATAAAAAATAATTCTTAAATATAAAAGTAAAAGGACCCAGTGCTCAGACTAGAAATATTATATATGACTAGGGGTCCCGCCCCCTGATCGCTAACGCTCGCCAACCCCCGGAGGATTGCTTTGCAATCCTCATTGGTTCGCTGCACAAACCTATGCTCGCTTTGCTCGCATCAATAAAGACATGTGTTCTAGCAGAATGGAAATCTAATTTTTTAGAAAAATCTGTCTTTTAAAAAAGATATATACAGTACCTATGGAATCAGAATTCAAATGAAAACTTTGAGCAAATTTCGACTCAAAATGTGAGCGCTGATTTGGAAATTGAATACCCAACAAGTTGTTTGCGTGTACATTTACCCAGCACTCCAAGCACTTACACTTTTTCATTGAGTTTTTTGTCGAAAGTTGTAGTGCAAGCGTCTTGTTGAACTATAATTGTTGACCCTAAAAAGATCCTCCGCTTTCTAGGATTTCTGGGTACAGCTACACACTACGTTTATGAGCGGTGGCAACGGTCTTGGCGATTTTTTGGCGCACTTCTAGTAGCGAGTTACGGTAGATTAAGGCAATCCATTTGTCTTTACGGTTATTGTAGTTTTCATGGCAACCTCGGCAAACGATAATTTTCATTTTTAATATTCTGGAAAGTTCTTCCAAAATCTGTTTAAGTCGTTTGATTTCATTGGTTCGTTTGAAATTTTTTCTTTGCTTCCATTGGTTATTTTTATTTTAAAATATCCTTTGATTGTATTGGTCCTTTTGATTTTTTTTCTTTGATATCATTTGTTTATTTATTTGTATTTCTACTGATGTGGAATTTTTAATTCATAATAATTTTTTCACGGCAGAGTTCTGACATGTATCGTTTTTCGCATTTGTGGAATATTCTTGTTTCGTAATTTTTTTTTCTCGGAACCGTTCTGATGTATCAGATTGTATTATTTCTCGCTTCTCTTAAAAATATTTTTCTTTTCAAACAGCCTACTGTATTTAGTGTAATTGATAAGTTTTAGGGCATTCTTACCCAACATTCGCAGCTTAGTTTTCCTGCTGATTCACAAATGTGTTCGGAAATGTGTTTAAGCTTACTACTTTTTGCGAAACTTTAAAAAAATATTCTTTTCGAAACGTTCTCAAATGTGTTTTCAAGCTTTCATTTACCGTTGTAAAAAGAAAAATATTTTTGAAAGAAAAAGAGTTTTGAAATAAAACTTACTTTAGCGACTTTAGAAGTTCGCCAAAAAAAAAATCGCCAAAGCCGTTGCCACCGCTCATAAACGTAGACTGTAGCTGTACCAATTTCCATTATTAACTGCAGGAGCTCGACTAAAATTCATTTTTTTTCAATAAAATTTCATCTAATAACGCTCTAAATTCAATTGAGGCGCGAGACTTTGTGGTAAACAAACAATCGTACAATGTTGCTGTAGAGACAGGCGAGTTAGCGCCACCGGCGCGATAACGCCATCTATCGAAGAGTAAGTGGTACTGCAGAGAACGTCGGAGGTAATTGTAGACTCCGGACGTGTCTGCTGGATTCTTAGATCCCGTTGTTTAATTCTCCATGTATATAGTGTTCTTCCATGTTAAATTAGTCGTCCTGTATTAGTATGTGCTGTGCTGTGTTAAAATAAACTTGTGTGTTTAAAGAAGTTGTTCTCGATTGGACAAACAAAACACTTCGATTCGGCAATCCTCACAGTTGCCAACACGCGATCGAAAATAACGCCACGTAAGAGAATTATGTATATAGATTTACATGGTAGATATAGAGAGAAGATAAAAAATAAAGTACATTTTTTTTTTCAATCCTATGCGGATCTTAAGGCGATAGTGAACTTTGAAAACAAACTTTTGCATTTACTATCCGATAAAATTTACAGACTGCTTGTTTTCTATTAAAAGGTCTAAGTACAAAATTTGTCCCAAAAACATTAAGTTGTGTGGAAGAGTAACATAAATCGTATATTACATAAAACGAGTTCACAAAAATGTAGAAAATAAGAAACAATGGATAGATCTAATGCGCATTAGTTTTCCCTGTATTGTCATAATTTTAATTCCCGTTGTTGATTAAAAACGGATGCACCGAGAGTATTTTGAAATCAGAAGAACGTCAAAATATCCGGAATAGTAAAAAAACGCACTTATATAATAGACATATTAAACTTATATACTACTATTAGAATTACCCAACCAAAGTCGAGTTCTGTTAGGTTAACTGTAGATTCAAAAAGTGATTAGAATAATCAATTTTCTCCTGAAAACACCAATACCATTCAACTGTCAGAGAAATAATTTTTTAATACGTATACCATCAGGTATAAGTTGCTTAAATATAGCCTCAACACTTTAAAGTTGGCAACATTGATTTTCTATCAATAAAGAATTTTTTTTCCTTTCAAAAGTCCTAGTTCCAACATTTTTTAGCATTAATATTCCTTTGATATTGGCAGAATTCCACATTTAAAATTTGTTTTATTTTAACGTGCATACTGCTTCAAATTGAATCCTCTGAGTGTTTGTTGTTGCGTGGGATAAATAGGAATTTCAATTTATTAAAAAATATATATGTATTAAATTTACAACCTCACATATATAAGATCGAAATGAAACTTATAAAAATTCGGCGGAATAAAAGAGTTGTTCTAAAAAAATAAATGTCTTGATTAATTTTTGTCTTGCAATCTTGCACAGTTGCCACAACTGACAACTAAAATTATAATAAAGTTTAAAATGCATAATCTGCTCAAATACGAGCAAAAAGAAATCGAACACGAAATATCCTTTTTTTTAAACCCCGCGCTACCTTTTAACAAGCACATTTTTCAATTTAGAAATTAAGTTTTGAATGGAAGTAGGTATTTTAATTAACGTTGCACTAAAGAAACACAACGTGCTATATGCAACGGTCCGGGATCAATTCCTCGAGGACAAATCCCACGTAATTTTGAACCACGTTCAGATGACGAGGCAACACCGGAGCTGGCACCCCACTTTCCCAACTTTCACACTACGCCAACGTGAGGGAATTTCAGACCACGACACATTTAACGTGCACAAGCCCTCTTTGTACACGACGGTCTGGATTTTGGTTGGATGCGAATTCGCAACCCTCTTGTTTCTAATCCGTTACTCTTCCAACCACGCTATCGCGGACCAAATTTTGAATTGAATCGACGTTCCTGTTTCGAATGAGAATGATGATGTTACTTGATTATTGAGTGAAGTATCAAAAGAACAAATCATTTTTATCTGAAACTTGGAAAAGAAATGCAAGTTCTAAGGTGACTAATGTAAAGGAAACCTATATCAAAAATGTAAAATACTTCGAATAAATTCGATTGACTACTAGTCTCGGTTAAAAATATCTTGCGCTGTACGTTTTACTTCTTTTATAAAAGAATATTTTAAGACCAATTGTGTTGAGAAAAGGACGTTTGGGGATAGTTAATCGAAATGTACACATGCCGTCCAAAATATTAACACAAGTCTTTGGAATTATTGGACACAAAATATTCAATTTTTAATTTGCTCTGATGCGAAATTGAATATTTTATTATTTTGATATCGTCTGCCTCAAAAATTTAAAAATTATCTATATTTTAAAAAGAAAAAAAAATGAATTCGAATTTATATTCTTTACATATTGTTTGTAAGTTAAGTTTAGTGAATTTTGATTTGAAGTAACTATATTTTTACTTGGGGGACTAGTAATAACAGCTACCAGTCTTCATCTACATATGGAATAATCTTCGTTAAAAGGTGCGCACTTTTTAATCAATTTTACGGTCTCGTCTTTTCCAATAGATTGTCTAGTCTATTTCCCTTTCCTTCTCATCATGTCCATTCTCATCCAGTCTCTAATTGGCCGAATCCTCTAAACTCATTCTGCCATCTTCTTGCAAAGAGATGTGATGTGAATCATCTGAATCATCACATTGATTTTTAACAATTTGATCAGAGGCACGCGAAATTATTTAGAAAAATGACTCCACCCTCTTGAGGAATATTGGGTGCGCCTTAGAAAAGAATATCGTGCAAGCTCGAAATTCGCTTAGCTCTACCCAGCTTGATAAAACAAGAAAGGAATGCAGAACTTACTGACAAATACGAATTTTTGCTTTGTCTTTCTTTTACTTATCTACTTTTTAAGAATTGGAAGTAAGAAAATGTGAAAATCGATTCTCCAAATATTGTATCTCTACAAAATTCCGAACACTGTCGGTTTTGTAGTGTTCTTTTTATATTTATTTATGCTACGCACAACGGTTAAGGACAGAAAATGAAACATCTGTTACATTTTAGGGCTTCATTCTGTTAACTTTTTGGCCGGTTATGTGTTTCGAAATTTTTCTTCTGAGAATTGAAAAAAAAAGACTGAATTTTCACTGAGAGTTGAACATTTTCAATAATTAAAAAATTGCTACAAGAATAAAAACGTAATGCGAATTGCTGATAGTTATTGTTGTACTGTCAGTGCATATTAAGCGGTTATGATAAAAAAAACCAATAACCATTGTTTACATATCTACAGAGAATGGGAAGAATCTTGTCGTTTGGAGGAAATGTGAATAAGGAGGAATAATATTTACTTATGCAGATAGCTTCTTCAAGAATATGAACTGAAAGCAGTATTGATGAAACGTTCTTATAACCATAATTAAATTAAAGAGCCTAATTCTATTGAATACTTAACAATAACACCATTGGATACTTAATACAATTCACAAATAATCTGCTCAAAAATGTACCATTAATTTCATTGCATGCAGAAATTAGTGTATTTACGCGTATATAAATGTTAAAAGGTCGAAATTAGTACGTAAACTTTATTAAGATACTTCAAGAACCATACTATGAAAAAAATAAACAGTCTAATATACTAGTATACTTTTAATTAAGATATTTTTGAAAAGAAAAACTATTCTAAATAAGAGTTCATATTTTGTTGCACAAAATCCTACTAAAATTAATTTCGAATACATCTTAACCTGACAAGAATAAAACGACGATAATTGCCATCATCGCTTAGTCTATTTTGGTATTTCTATAAAACAAGCAAGGAAAACACCCAATGATATACATTGGTAATAAAAAGTTTGACACACTATGTCTAAATAAACACATTATATCACTGGCTATCTAACTATAAACACAAATTATCGCTGGTTCACTAGCTCTCTTGAAAACAGCAGAGCCTGCACAAAGGGTCAGGGGGTGATATTATTCCTTTGTAAATGTCGCGATTGGTAGTCTTGACCATTGAACTAGACGGAATTCAGCAACAAATCTACGCCTTGACCATTTAGGGATATCAATGCCCATTTAACTCAACAATATTTAAGAGAATCGGTTTTAAACGTACACACAAACAGACATATATATGATCAAAGTTAGATGAACAGTTTTTCTCTTCCAAATGCATTTCGCTTCATGTCGTAGGGATATATAAAGGTCTGATCTATTTACTAAGGTTGGTAGGAAGATATTTAATTAACCTCACACTGGATCAACGCAACGGGCGGCTATTGACGACGATCCGGTATCTATTCCTCGAGGACAAACCCACGTAATTTTGAACCTCAGTCAAACAGAACGCCTGATCTGGATGAGGCAACACCTGAGCTGGCACCCACTCTCCAATCCTGTTCCCTATGTTTATACCGTTAATCCTTCTATTTGTTTTCAACCAGATATCTCGTCTAGCGAGATCTGACATTTTGTAAATGATGTAAAGATGTCTCGTTGTCAAGAAATTGCTGACTTTCCTACGACGAGACATCTTTATGATGACGATAATTGCATCTTTCTGATGATGAGATCAATACCTGTGTTTTTTATAATTATAAGATATATCGACTATCAAGTTCTGATAAGTTTTGCTAACGCCTAGATACTTTGTCAGAACAATCACCAGAAGAGTTGATAGGAGAAAAATTCTCGTCTTCTTTGTGGTCTGTTTGTTATTGTTAGAATGTAATGGTAATTTTAGTTAACGTCGTACTAGAGCAACACAACAGGCTATTGACGACGGTCCGGGATCAGTCCCTTAAGGGAAAGATCCGAGGACGACAACTCGTAATTTTGAACCACGGTCAGATGACGAAACAACACCTGAGCTGGCACCCCACTCTCCAAACTTCCGCACCAACCCAACGTGAGGACTTTCGGCCATGACAGATTTAAGTTGCACCAGCCGCCTCTACACCATACGCTTACAAACATCCATATCCGGACCCAGATTCGAACCAGGAACCTTCCGATCTAGAGCCTAACACCTTAACCTCTATACCGGTTGGTAGGCCATTGTTAGAAGGAACTGTTTACATTATGAAATGTCTCAAAAGATTCTTATACTTTCTGTAATAGGGATTTCAGAGAATTGAGACATAACTAACTGAAGGCAATTTTACTTTCTCTTGACCAAATGCTCTCACATAAAACACATCGGGTTATTTTTAAATGTAGTCTTTGAAATCGTTTTGCTTTTAATCTAAGAGGTTTTGATAACACTGAAGAACAGCAATTTCGTTGTCTTAGATTTGTGATTGGTTTTTGACTAACTTTTAGCCTCTGGATCCAAATATAACTGCAGTTTTGGTCTATCACGTCAACTTTTTATGCTACAGTATACCCTTTCTTTGTCTCAAAATTCATACAAAATGTGTATATAAAGGGAACACTTACGAAATGTACTGTTCACAAAGAATAGTTTTATTCATGGAAATGCTATATGTAGTACTGCAAGTTAAACTGTGTTCATACAAATAGTAAATTTTTTTGTACCAAACGGTAAACATACATATTAAGAAAAATATTTTTGTTTATAACTTTCTCTGGAGTGTTTAATCTGTGGACATTATAGCTTGATGCTCCAACTGCAGTCAGCCATCATATGTACATCCTTTCTACCTTGATACCGTGCCTTCACGACCTTCAAAGCTTCGTGGAATCGCTCACCCTGTTCATCACTGACAGCACCAAGATATTTTGGGATGTTAGCAAGATAGCTATGTAAAAAATGCAATTTGATGCTAATGTTACAACCAGGCATTTTGAAGCTCACCCAAAGTTGCTGGATAATTTCGGTGTAATTATGTGCTCGTGTATTTCCAAGAAAGTCTTTGACAATGTTTTTGAATGTCAGCCAAGCATTCTTTTGAAGTTCTGTCATTGTTCCAATGAAATGCTCATCTTTAACGTGCTGCCGAATCTGTGGACCATCAAATACACCGACCTTTATATTTTCAAAAATGCCAAAATGAGATACTTGTGTTAGATACTTGAAACAGTCTCCTTCAATTTACAAAGCTTTTAACAAGTCGCTTCATTAAACCCAGTTTTATATGCAGAGGTGGATTTTTTCAATCATTGTTAATCTACCCACATGTGAATATAGCTTTAAAACACCCAATCTTCCAGATACCTGTATCTAAGGCAAAATAAATCGATTGACTTTGAGATATTTTTTTTCTGTACAGCTAGAGAAGAGAGAGCAGAGAAATCTAACTTTAAGGTAACCTCTTTCACAATTTGTAGTGCAATTTGGAATGTTACTCGAAGCCACTTTCAGAAAGTCGCTTTTTTTTAAATTTAATGCCACTGTCAAAACGGTGACGAATCAAATTTTTTTTTAATCGGAAGTATTTTTACTTCTCTGGCAGTTTGTTTTTGTTTACGCCAAAAACCCTTCTCATTGCTACTTTCTCGATCTCCTATTGACTCTAGCTATCGGCGGATGCCTGGAAAAATCAGATTTTAACACTGATGCCTCTAAATGCATCTCGAATTCACTCGGTACTGCACCAGTTCAAACACAGTAAAATTGATATCATTGATAAGCAAAGCAATGAACAGTATACATCCAACTGGAGCAAATCCATTAATAAACATTCAACAAGCAATAAATAAGGTTACTAATCGAATGATTTCAATATGTAATATGGCTCGTTATTATGTATGTCCGTCGAGAGCATAGTGTTTATTTGTTTTCGGATTTCATTTAAGGTCATTATTTAAGGAAAATTAATGAAAAAATCATATGAATCAAATGAAAATTCATATCCTGGACTACTTAGGCCTCTCTAATGAGGACATGTACTCTAATATCCTTCTGGTTCTCGACTGAAGATGAACAACAACAACAACATTTAAGGAAAATGGGTACTCAACCTCTTTCTTATAAAAAATTAAACCCCATACTTTTATACAGTCACGATCCTTTCTAGACATCGACCTTCTAATGACATGGAAGGAGAGCTCTCATCTTCTCCTTATATTTTACCTTCGCTCGGCTTGAATATGTTCATTCTTTAGAATTTCTACTGGTGATGTGTTGAAACAGTATTCGAAAATCAATCCGAGTGAAGATTCAGAACGCGTTCAAGAAACACTTTCCACTACAAAAACGCAGCCAACATCTATATCTAGCTTCACAGAAAAAGACTCTCATTTCACAACATCTCCATCCAACAACTGCCATTCACTTACTTTACAATATAAAATATCAGCAGTACCCACAAGGCGTTGCCCTTCACAGCGTAAAGCTACAGAAATAGTAAGAAACACTACAATCTGATGCGACTACACTGGACAGTCTTAACGCTAAACCTCAATGATTCCGACAAACAATGTAAATGAATGACACTGTCAGCGAAATAAAAACCAAGTTAAACAGTAATAAACAAAATTGCAGATATGATACAAATTCGATAGTAAGTAATGCTTTTAAAAAGTCTTAACGCTGAACCTCACTGATTCCGACAAACAAAGCAAATTAAATATCGTTATTCTTTCTAAAAGTGTTAAAGTCAAAGAAAACAGCAAGAAGCAATACAACCTAATGCGACTGCACTGGACTATGACTTACATCAAACAGAACGTCGATTTTTCCAATTTACACTAAAGTGGAAAGAAAATTTGTTAAGAAACTGTGGAAAGCAGCCAATGAAATTATAGGGAAAAAATAAAAGAACCAATGAAATCAAGGGGAAATAAATTACACTTTCAATACCATTGGGCCAGTGACGTCATTGGACAACCATCATACACCGCAGCAGTCATCGCGGCAGAGAGCGGAATGCTGTGAGAAAAGAACCAGGGGAGAGAAAACTAAAAAAATAATTAAAAATGTTCTAGACTAAATTTCAAAATTCGAGTTTCAGGGTGCATTCAGTCATCTTTATTACTACATGTGTGTCAAATTCCATGACTGTGAGTGCTATAGATTCGTCTGTACACCTCACATACACAAACACTTCCTTTTATAATAGTAGATCTAATTTGGTTCTACGTCTCGTTTTAAATTTGGTATATTTCCGTTGTGAGTATTCCACTGGTGAGATATACTTATGCAATAAAGGTTTATAAGGAAAAATTTTGTGATTTATAATCGCATTCCCTCATTAAAAAAAACCTAACCCTTCAGTTAGCTGTTTGACATCAACATTAGACAATTCTCGTTATTAGCAAAACTGTTCAGATCTTGATGTAAGAGATAACTCGTCGTTAGAAGAAAACTGGCCAGATCTTGGTCTCTTCGTCACAAACAAATCGGTTAACTCTTGATGACGAGTCACTTAGTCAAGAGCAAAATTGGTTAGAGCTTGATGGTATGTAGGTATTTGAATTAGCGTTGCACTGAAGCGGCACAATGGGCTATAGGCTACAGTCTGTGATCAAACCTGAAGAGAGACATCCGAGGACATCTGTTTATTTTGAACCATGATCAGATGTCGAGGTCAACTCCTGTGTGTGAGCTAGCACATTACTCTACAAACTTCCACACCATGTTAACGGACATTGAGACCACGGCAGATTCAAAATTTACCAGCTCCCATGATGTTTGGTTGGATCGAATTTCTAACTCACAACAATACAGTTGCTGCAAAAATACTTCCCCAACCGGAGACTCTTAGATCTTGATAGTCGAGGTATCTCGTCACATCAACTTGAAATATGAACCTTTACACTAGGGCGATTAGATTTTTTCAATCGTCTCCAGGAACGTCTCTCTCGCCTGCATGTTCGACCCCCCCCCTACTTAATTACCTTACTTGAACGATAGAGCCTTGAGTGGCATTTACGTCTGACGCTTTCCTTTCATAGTTTTGTGTGGCGTATCGTTTGGCGCTAGATAGATATCACCGAAGAGACCTTCTGCCTTTCCCTCAAAGCGTTCACACCTCACGGTTGACAGGGTAGAGTACCCCGAACAAAAGGAGGGATCCTCTAGAAGGTCAGTCGCTGACAGCTCGTAAATGGTAATCGATGGCAGCGGTCACTTAAAATTGGGATAACATCCACTGTACAGATATCTATACCATGCAGCAGGTGTAAACAAAATTTTAGTGGTTACAACTATCTCTATGCCAGGTACAGCTACAGTCTACTTTTATGAGCGGTGGTAATGGCCTTGGCGATTTTTTTGGCGAACTTCTAAAGTCGCCAAGGAAGTAATTATTTCCAAACTCTTTTGCCTTAAGATCCGCATGGGATTGAAAATAAAAATGTACTTTATTTTTTATCTTCTCTCTATATCTGCCATGGAAATCTATATACATAATTCTCTTACGTGGCACGCAAAAAAGATGTTATTTTTTATCGCGTGTTGTCAACATTGTACGATTCTTTGTTTACCACAAAGTCTCGCGCCTCAATTGAATTTAGAGAGTTATTGGATGAAATTTTATTGAGAAAAAAAATGAATTTTAGTCGAGCTCTTGCAGTTAATAATGGAAATTGGTACAGCTACAGTCTACGTTTATGAACTGTGGCAACGGCATTGGCAATTTTTTTTTTTTGGCGAAATTCTAAAGTCGCTAAAGTAAGAATTATTTCAAAACTCTTTTTCTTTCAAAAATATTTTTCTTTGTACAACGGAAAATGAAAGCTTGAAAACAGATTTGAGAACGTTTTAAAAAGCTTTCGCAAAAAGCAGTAAGCTTATACACCTTTCAAAACACATTTGTGAACCAGCAGAAAAACTAAGCTGAAAATGTTGGGTAAGAATGCCCTGAAACTTAATAATTACACTAAATACAGTAGGCTGTTTGAAAAGAAAAAGATTTTTAAATGAAAAAGTTAGAAATAATACAACCTGATACCTCAGAACTGATCCGGGAAAAAAACAAAAAAACGAAAATTCCACAAATGGCAACAAAAAACAAATCTCATAAGCGCTTCGTGAAAAATGTTAAAATAAATAAAAATTCCACAACTGTAGAAAAAGAAATAAAAGTACTAATGGTATAAAAAATAAAATTTAAAAGGACCAATGCAATGAAAGGATATTTTAAAATCAAATAATCAATGGCAGCTAAGAAAAAATTTCAAACGAACCAATGAAGTCAAACGACTTTAACAAATACCTCAGAACTGTTCCAGAAAAAAATAAAAGACGAAAATTCCACAAATAGCAACAAAAAAAATCTCTTAAACTTTTCGTGAAAATTGTCATAATAAAATAAAAATTCCACAACTGTAGAAATACAAATAAATGAAACAATGGTATAAAAGAATAAAATTTAAAAGGACCAATGCAATGAAAGGATATTTTAAATCAAAATACCAATGGAACCAAAGAAAAAATTTCACACGAGCCAATGAAAACAAACGACTTTAACGGAATTTGTAAGAACTTTCTAGAATATTCAAAATGGAAATTGAAAGTTAACGTTTGCCCAGGTTACCAGGAAAATGACAATAACCGTAAAGACAGATGGGTTGCCTTAATCTACAGTAACTCGCAGCTAGAAGTGCGCCAAAATAATAACCATGGTCGTTGCCACCGCTCATAAGCGTAGAGTGTAGCTGTACCCTATGCCGTAGCGTAAAGTTAAGTACGTTCTAAGAATTAAAATTTTTTTATTGTATTTTGCAATTGGGATGGTGTGTGGCTTCTACAATGATTTAGAAATGGGATCATCTATTCTGAAGCTCCCTGTGTGAAAGTAACGGACGAATATTATTTGTAAATTTATTTCTTCTGATCTCTTAGTGATGGGACATCTATATCGGGGTGCTTAAATCCCCGAAATGAACCCATTTATTTTTCGATTTACTCGGAGGAAGATAACATTCCCATTCAAGTGAAGCATGAAGGTTTCCAGTAGAAAATGGTTCCACTCTGAGAAATGCGAACCAGATCATTAACACATATGAGTTGACTGAGAATGAACAAGATCCATTGGAGCACAGGTTCCTGAAGATGGTAAGTGAAAGAAAATCTTGAAAAGAATTTTGTGGTTGAGAGATTCAGTGGGATATTTCGACGCTCCTGCTTTCTATTTACTTTCTATTTCAGTGATTCGTAGTACGCGAAGATGGCTTCTCCATTGTATTGCTGGAAGAATAAAATATTCTATTTTCATGGGATATTAAGTGCGGCTGGGAAACGGGTGGAATTTTATGTAGCATTCAATATATTTTTAGTATCTCTCAGACACAATTTTCTGGTCGGACATGAAATTTCTACTTCAGACCGAAATCTGGAAAACTTTTCAATCAGAAAAACTCATTTGTTATAAAACGCAATTTTACCATCATAGGGGGACAGTATCTAAGGTATTTAGCAATCTAAGTAGTATGTAATATTAATATGTTATTAAAATAATAAATCTTCAACAATCGCAATTCCTTAAACAACTGCAGAAACGCGTTAGTCCTGTTGGAAGGGCAACCGGAGGGTTGCGAGTTCGAAACTCGGTCTAGCTATAGATCGTAGTGTACTTGGGGGCTACTGCATGTTATATCTGTCGATGCTTCAAATGATATCACGTTGTAAGTTTGGAGAGTGGTATGCCATCTCAGATGTTCCTTTCGTCATCTGACCGTGAATCAAACTACGAGGCATTGTCCTTGGATCTTTTATTCTGAATTGATTCCGGACCGTCGTAAATAACCCGTTGTGTTGCTCCAGTGTGACGTTAATCAATTACTATTACCTCTCAATGGCCAATATTACCCCTAGTATTCTGCCGAGGAAAGATATGTAGATGGTTTCTCGGATTTATGATGCAAATGTAATATGTGGTCGTTGCGTCAAAGACAGTAATTTACATAAAAGGAGTGTATGCTAGTACACATAAAAGATAAGTTTTACTGTCACAGAATAGAGAAATTCAGCCATTGTGAGTTTCAGAAATTGAACATTAATCAGCTACCAACTATCTACCAATCTTAAGCAACTTCGTGTACAATGATATTTAGTAGTTTTTACTGTTTTTGTAACCATCAGTTGAAAGACTATTTTTGGTGTCGTCTAAATTTCCAAGTAACGGGAAGTCCTAGAATTGGATATTTACAAGTACAGTATAACCTTGATTATTCGTGGAAATGTGAACTGATTCTATATCAAATAACCAGAAACAGGGAATAATATGGAAGTAGTAACACCACAAAAATACAGCCTATAAGAAATTCAGAAAAAATTTACTACAGTACCTGCAACTAGTAGTACTGCTCCTGAAAGATTCGTACAGCAAGGATTAAGAACAACCAATAGCCGGATTTGTGAAACAGTATGTATCTATAGTGACAATTTTACAATAAATCTGAATTTAATTACCGTATAATATCTCGTGGAAAGTCATTAATGTTCCCTTTCTCAATACTATGAATACTGTACACTTTTGATCGAAGATGTATAGAAACATTAAAAACATTGTAGCTAATTTGGCCAGTATAAAATGTTGGCTGGTTTAGTTTGCTATGGTTTAATGGCGCAAGATCCATATTTGGCCATGGTGCACCAGCCACAAGACATACCGTATCAAGTAATAGATACACACACAATGAAAGTTTTCTGACACAAAAAAGATAAACACACCCCTGACAGGAATCTAACCTACTCCGTCTACAACTCGCATGTTAGTAGCTACAATATCTACAGCGTAACAAGGGCATTGGTTTGGTCGGAGCTTAAGTAGTCAAGGTTACACTGTATACTGAATAACTTTGATTATTCGAGATCTTGATAATTTTAATAATTATAAATATGTACGCATAATTATACTTATTAAAATTATCAAAAAATAGCTATAAGTTCTTAAAGTGGTATTAGTTAAATTGGTAAATTTGGCCACTCAGAACCATTCGAATTTTTAGAAATTTTAACCCTCTCAGACTGATTTTTTTGTATAACATTTAGAGTATATGTACCACCGGTTAAACCTTCTCTTCAAAACTGCTCACATTGGTGCCAAAGTACTGACAAGAACAGACACAACCACCACAAAATCCTTAAAGGATGGAATTTCTTAACTCCAACATTGTTTACATCTGTCAGAGCTGAGAAGTCGGAAGTTCTCAAAATAACTTTGCTTTTCTTCAGAAACTAGTATATGTCATTTTGGCTACTTTTAAACGTTCTGATTTTATATATTTTTTCCCTTCGGAAATAATTTCCTGTTTTTTTTTTTTTCTCATTTTATTCTGTGTCAATTTTTAAATTTTGTCAACCTTTTCTTTTGTCATTATGTATTTCTGTAATTGCATGTTTTTCCATTCACTTACCTTTCCTCTTTCAATGTACTTAACTGTTCTATGACATGTATTGTGGATTGCTGTACACTCCCTTATCCCCGAATCTCAGTAGGACGGACTATACATCTGAAAGCCGTACAGGTGAAACAGTGTCCGCCTAGGTCGTCCAATCCAATCCAACTGTAAAAGTTGAACAGTTTAATCGTTTTAGAGAAGTTTTCTGTTCATGACAGTAAAAATATCAAAACATTATCATACTTCAAGTGCTTGCAGAAAAATTTAAATTTATTTAATGATGACGCCATTTCTTAAATGGCATATTGTAACATAAATATCCATATAAGTTCTTGAACCAAGTATGTAAGACCATAAGCCATCATGTACATAAGACCGAACAATAAGCCGTAGAAAATTCACAAGTGTGATATTTGCTCACATCCCGTATTGTTTCATTCTGTTGACTACAGGATCAAAAACAATCAAGTCTCGCTTTGAAGTGTGAACAAAAAGTGGATTATTGAAATGGATATCATTATCATGAATTGACACTAAATTGAATTTAGATTGGTCTCAAGAAACTTCGCAACAAAGGTTTTGGACAATCACGTCTTGAAGTCTGCTGTTGTCATGGTAGTGATCCTCCTATTCATAAAACGCAGAAAGATGATTTCTTTAGAATGGGAGTCAAACCAATATAGTACCTATTTTAGTTCCTATAAAACATTTGTTTCAAGTGCCTTACGTCACCCTTCGTAAGAGGACAAGGAACTTTGAAAACCACTCCCAAATTCGATTAACAACCTTTTTTTTAAAGCGTTTAAAATTAATTGATATTAAACTTTGGATAGCAAAAAGACTGTTTCAATTACGATTCCTTTTGTGATGAAGTTGCATTAACACCAATAAAAAAATGTACGTTGTTGGTATGCATAGTATGTCTACAAAAATGGGCTTGTTCTACAGTTGACATTTTTATTGCAAAATTTTCCTGCGCTTCTGGTTTTAATTTATTTCCTTGAAATTTGTTTGGTTAATTCTTGTAATCTTTTATTCTATAAGTGCATAATGAAAAATTTATTATTCTTCCAAATTCAGAAATGTTCGTTTAAAATATTGATTGATCTATGTCAAATTATTTTAGGTGTTTTAGTGCACACTTATTTTTGGCATTTCATATGTACAACTTATAAAAATGAAAACTTTAGCAATACTTGGAAAATTAATACGTGTGATATCGTTCAATTTCTGATAATTCATCAAAACTTTTCACCACGTTTTATGCTATAAACTCCGCACAACTTGATACATGTGGACCAAATTTTATGTACAGGCTTTTTCGTGGAAAACAAATTATTTGTGAAATTTTTACGATCAGATAGCTTCAAAATTTTGATTTTAAAATCCACTGTCCAATAAGAGTTTTGAAAGCAACAAAACTTTAATAACTTTTAAACTGTAATTTTAAAGCCCACTTCTTTCCATGAAGTTCTCAAATCTTTCCTCGCGACATATTTGTGAGACAGTTTGAAGTTAGTTGTGATGACAATCAAAATATATTTGTCAAAACCAGTGTTCCATTGACTGTAAAAAAGGGAATTGCTACTTTGAAAATCTTCTAAACATTGAAAATATCGTAAGTAATGTAGAGAGATTGTAAAATTTAACCACTGAAATTGTTGAAAAAAATCTAAAATTCTCTTAAGTAGACTTAATTCAATGTCACTTGCATCTCGCTCCAAAACAGCAAAAATTATTTATTTTGGATTGGTATTTACCTCTAAATAATGATATATTCAACTTAAGCAATAAGTTATATACATTAATACTTGAAAGATGTACTAGAAAAAAAGAGCTTGCTGCAGTGAGTTTTTTCAGTGAGTAAAAATATAAATAAGTGTTCGAAGACATCTAAACAGTATAGGCCTAAACAACAACAGTATTGCAAAGATTATTTTCTACTATTCGAAGTAATATTTCAATTTAAAACTTGACCTTTCGTTGATGTTGCAGGGTGCAGTGCCGAATCTTTTGGAAGCTACTCTTTTAGCATAATCCTTTTCACAACGTCTCTAGAAACTTTTACATTCGTGCTTTTATGCATTGACTAATACACTGAAGTAACAGAAAAACTGGTACACTCGTTGAATACTTGGTAGACCTCCTACTGTAGAATAGAACAGTACTACAACGGGGCATGGAATCCACGAACTTGCAGAAGTATTCTATGGGCATTGAATATCACACTTCCTGCTAATCTGTCCATAATTCTACTGTATTGTAAGGTGTAGGAATTATGTGTTCCATAGCTCGTTGCATGTTACCCAGATGTATTCTATAACATTGAGATCTGGTGATCTGGCAATATCCCAAACCCAGACGAGTTGTCCTCTAACCATAAATCGGCGTGTCTGAAATTTATTTGGTTGCGCATTGTCCTGTTGGATGAGGCCAAAGCCAACAGAATGAACGCAGGACACGAACTGATGAAACTCGTTACAAAGGATGCAGACAGAGCGTTATACTGTTGTAGACGTACCTCATTCAGTGCCATTGAATTCAAGCTAAGCCTCATGCCATTACGGAACCATTAAAGACCGATACAATCCCTTGTCATTAAACTGGAAGTTCAGAACACTTTTATATTTAAACGAACCATAACGATGTTTTAAAAATATTAATAAAATTAGACCGATAGTAAAATTTCTTTTAATAGTTGCTTTAACAGCGATAAAAGGTCCGTTCTAGGTCCATCCATATCTGTCATTTTACGGTAAAACCGATTAACTGTTTTTCTTAAAACTTAATTTGGATCTTTCCCTTCTGAGTTGATTCCGGACCGTCGCCAATTGCCCGTCGTGTTGCTCCAGTGCGATGTTAATCATATACCTACCAGATATTTATTTATTTATTACCAACCTACCTTAAAACGTATTTATTTATTACATCAAAGATGAGGATTTAGTGATAAATTAAATAAGACTGGGAATATAGTAAAAAAACCATAACTGCGTTTATTTAAAAACCATTGGGGAGAGTTAAAATTCGAGATTTTAATAAAAATATTCTTACATAATCTATAGTTTTAGTTTAAAGAAAAAGTATGATGTAAAAGGATTATAATATTTAATGGTAATCGTAAAGGCAAGAATCCTACTTTGAATCGAACAATTTTTGAATTTTTAGCTTGTAATTCTAAAAAAAGTTGTCTTTAGAAAAGGATTTTCATATTAACATATTACTTCGCTCTAATAACACAAGTTCATAACGCTTGATTACAAATGTGTTTATATTCATTTATATGTTAAATTATGACGGGTAATATCCTTATTTTAGTTTCTTTTGCTTTCTTCCAAGAAGCACATATTAGCATCTCTTTATTAGTATTCATTCATAGAAGACAGCTAGTTGGCGTGGTACCATGCTGTTATGAAACCCTTTTGCATGCTGTTATGAATGTAAAGATGCAAAGATATTGCTATAGCAACCAATGGCGCAAAACAAAATTTAAAGGCATACACTAACGTAACTCATTATTCCACATAAGCCTTTATTTAGATGAATCATAATTCAGAAGATGTACTATCACCTTTCACTACATCAGTAAATATATGGCAAAATAAAGTAAAAATAATTTAAGGTATAATAATATTTAAATATACTCTCTCGTTATGTGTAATAAAACATACTTCCAGATTAATTAAGATTATAAATTAGAAATAAAATAAGTAAATTAGTATCAAACGCATCGTCGGCTTAGAGCAGAAACTCATTTTTCAGAGACACAAAATTATTCATTTATTATGAGAAATGGATGAGTTTTTACTCTAAGTCTACTATGCCTTTAATGCTAATTAAGATATAATTTTAGTTTAGCATGAGTCAATTATGAGAAATATATACCTTTCTCCAAAACATAAAGAATCCTTAACGAAAATATTTTTAACTTAATAAGCTGTTATTAGATTATTAGTTTAAAATTATTATTAGTTAAAATTACTTTAAACTGTAAAAGGTGTTTGTTGATAAAAACAATATACGATTATAATGTATTCATTGTTCTTACAGTCAATATTAAGCGCATTTCAGAAAAATCATATTCAGCTATCATTATTAGTTTTAATAAACAACAGCTGAAAAATCTTGTTGATGGTTAAATTGTTTCGTACTTCATATCTGTGCTGTTGTTGGAAACTTTTGTTTGGAGCGCATTATGAAATTATCTAAAATTATATGGATATTTAACCCAGTAATGCCTAGCGTCCCTTTAAGGACGCTCACTTTCACATAAATGCAGCTTTCAACTCAAAAATCAGGAGGAAGCATTTCTAAGCATTTGTTTCAATTATGTATATTCAGTAGATGACAGCATTTGATGGTAATAAAGTTGATGACGTGGGCTTTCTATTTTCATCTTCTACAGAAAACGAATCGTTAGCAATGTCGAATCAAACATTTGCCGTTCGCCAGGTAGAAGATCCTGGTGTTTCTTGACGAGGTTAAACATTTTTTTTTTGTACACAACCATTAGAATGCTTTTGCAAAACTAAAATTTTGCTTCGCTTTGGATTCTTAGATAAATGAAAAAATAAATTACTATAGAATTCAGTTAACGACATTTTGGAATTGCGTTTTTTCCTTAACATTCTTTTAACCAGTGGATATGCTATTTTGCCTCATTTTGACGTTTCTACTGGTCTGCTAAAATTGATGACAACATTACTGTAATAAGTTCTGAAATGTGCAGAAATCAATTTGAACAAAACATGCAGTACTTCCATGTGCTTGCTCCAGGAGCATCAACTATCGATTGATGAAAACTTGGTGTCGTACTATGTCCGACACAGCTGCAAACAGTTCATACGACCCGTTTTGGATACAAGGTTTGGTGCTTGAACACCATGCTTGGTTATTTGGTTTGGTTCAATTTGAGCCCTATCGTGGGGCAGGAACTGAAAATACTGTTGCGAATTAAGTATGAGGGTTCGACTGCCGTGGATCTCATTTCAGAACTTCCTGAACATTCCACCATTGACTTATACTGAGACAATTTACTCACTTCTGCACTAGAACAGTGCGTCCCAATCGCATTGAAAAATGCCCAACAAGCGACGTTTGATATTTTTAAAAAACATACCAGAACTTAGTACCTTGGAGTATTAGCACTATGGAAAGCAAGACAATCAATCCTAGTTTGGTAGAACGACAACAATGTTGTAACCATAGCTTCAAATGTGAATGGTGTTTACTTATTGGCAAAAGCAAAACGGTGGTCAAACACAGAAGAAAAAAAATTGAATTGCGATCGTAAATATAATTATTACATGGAGGTACTAACAGAATGGATCAGAACATTGCAAGTTACTATTATTATATCCGGAGATAGAAATTTGTATTAGATTTTTTTTTTCTATTAGAGGCTGCCATGCAAAATGCGTGGAAGTTATATCGTCTTTGTGCATCATCAAACACGAAAACTTGCACTTTCTTTAATTCCGAAGAGAGATATGTTTGGTCGATTTCAAGAAATATACTACTGAAAGGAAGTTGCAACCGGGAAGAGCTTTAGAGAAAACAAGTCCTTAAAATCCAAGAGTATCAAATGGCATTAGACGAAAAAGCATTATGTAATCTATATAAATAAGAATGGAGTGTTTGTTTTTACAATGAATACTTTCGACACATTTGAAGTTTTATATCCGTTTTGGTACCTTCTGATGCCAAATCCATCTCTTGCGGATTTGGTGTCTGTATGTATCTATGTGCACTATGCATGTCCACACGGTTCAATATATTTTCATGGAAATTTGGATACAGTGAGTACTTATCTTCCTTTAGTGAGTGAAATTTTTTGCGAAAGTATGTCTGTCCGTCTTTCTGTTCTATGTTCGATTTTGTGTTTATGTGTTTGTGCAGGCATAACTTCAATTTTATTCCAGATATTTTATTTTAATGTGTTTTATTTTATACATTTTCTATTAGTTTAGTGAATGTAATATTAAACACTGCTTTATTGTTATATTTAGATGAGTTTCATGCTAAAACACCTGATTACGTATGCTTACATCAACCATAATTTGGTAGTTTTGGAAAAATTGGAAAGCATATTGAAAATTACGATTACTTTGATTGTTTTTCCATTACTGCTAAAATAGCGATTATTCTTCAAAAAATTATTTTTTAATGTAATTTCATACCTGATACTTCATTTATATCGAGTCTTATTTTTGTTATTTGCGTAATCTAAACTATTTCCGAATATTTGGGACAGACGATATTTTTCAACTAACAGGAATGAAACGGAAACATCGTGTTGGTAGACCACATGCAGTAATATTTTCTGTCTATTTGCTACGAATTAATTTCTTTTTTCTAAATTTTCTGCACTTTTAGTTGTAAGTTTATACCACAAATTGTTTTTTTGTAAGTTTTTTGCAAATTGTAAGTTTATACCACAATACCACAGGGGGTCGGCGAGCGTAAGCGAGCAGGGGGCGGAGCCCCCTAGTCTATATAAATGAATGGTAATGGAATGGTAATTTCAGTTAATGTCGTACTAGAGCAACACAACGGGCTATTGACGACGGTCAGGGATCAGTCCCTTAAGGGAAAGATCCGAGGACAAAACCTAGTAATTTTGAACCACGGTCAGATGACGAAGCAACACCTGAACTGGCACCCCACTCTCTAAACTTCCACACCAACTCAACGTGAGCACTTTCGGGCACGACAGATTTTAGGTGCACCAGCCGCCTCTACACCATACGCTTAGAAACATCCATGCCCGTATTCGAACGAGGAACCTTCCGATCTAGAGGTTAACACCTTAACCATTACGCCGGTTGGTCGGCATAAATGAATGGAATGTTTGTTTGTACATTCAATATTTTGACCCATTTCAAATTTTCAATTCGTTTTAGACCCTTCTGATGCCAAATCCGTCACTTGCTAGTTTGGTGTATGTCTGTATGTATATGTGTGCCCATTGTGCGTCCAAATGGCTTTATATATTTTTGTGGAACTTTGTATACTGTGTGTATTTATTTTCGTTTAGTAACTGAACTTGGTTGCGTTAGCCTGTCCTTCCGTCTTCCGGTTCTATATCGGATTTTCTAACTGTGTGTTTGTACAGATTTCACATAAATGACAAGTAAAATAAAGTAAAATACAAATGAAAGTAATGAATACAATATTCTTTACTTTATACACCGTACTTTAGTTTTAGTGAATGCAATATTGAACAATTCTTTACTTATAGTTAGATACGTTTCGTGCTGAAACATCCAAGTAAGTGTACTTAAATCAAACATAATTTGGTAGTTTTGGACAATCAGGAATGGACACTGAGCAATGCGATTATTTGGATTGTTATACTAGTACTGCTAGAAAAGCAATTATCCAAAAAATATTTTTATTGACTTTCAGCTATGCTACTTTATTTATTTTGAGTATTATTTTTGCGCAATATAAAGGATTTCCAAACACTTAGGACAGACGATATTTTTTAACGAACGAGAACCAAACGGAAACTTGAGTTGGTTTAACACGTGCTATCTTCTCTTCCTTTCGACCGGATTTAATTTTTCATTTCTAAATTTTGTGCACTTTTTAGTTGTAAGTTGTGGCAACTGAGTAAAATCAAGCGGTAAAAAAAAAAAAAAGCAGGAACTAATATCATTAGAATATTTTTTTTTCCAGACAATTTTTATTTTGTTTTCTGCTTTAAATATTTATTATTTCAATAAATTGCATTTCCTTTTCATCACACCACCACCACCACAAAGTATTTGACTTAAAATGAAAGATAACACCTAATCTCTCTATATTAAAAAAATGTTACCGCCGCAGCCGCCGCCACCGCCGCCGAAGAATTGAAAACTGTGTTGTTTAGCTCGATTCTTAGCCGGTTTCCCGAGAAAGTACTGATCGGAAAAAAATGAAATTAACATGCTTTGTTCTTCATCGTATTCCCTGGATAATTAAGATTTTTTTCCGATGCGGCTATTAGTTTAGGTTTTATTAAGTGTTAAAGTTGAAGAAGCGAAATTTCTTCCGCGAGTGAGCAAAACACATTCAAATTTTCAGTCTTCAGTCGTGAGTTTTTTTTTAAGAGTACCTCTCAACGTAAATTTTTGCAGCTCGTCGAGTTTTTTTTGAAATTTAAATTTGGTTCTTGATAATATTTTTTTGAAATTCAGGAAAATTCGGGACATTTTTGTTACTTTTTTTTAAAACTACCGTATCTATATCTAATTACTATTAATTTTTAATTTTTAAAATATCGCAGTATACCTCAGAATATACTCTTTCTTACAGTACTATTATTTTTGAAATCGGTTAATAATTAAATTGGATGCGATCAAAAGTTCGTCATACAAAATTCGGAATCTTTGGATATTTTCGCTACTTATTGTTAAAACCGTTTTGTCTACGGCAAAAGCCATTATTTTTTAAATTTGAAAACATCACTGAATACATTACATTACACTCTTTCTTATGGTACAGTTATTTTTCAAATTGGTTAATAAATAAAATCGTTGCAAGTAAAAGTTGGTCATACAATTTTCGGAACTTTCAGATCGTAACTTCCGATACAAAACTAAAATGATCATATCTGTAATAGTATTACTGTTAGTTTTTAATTTTAAAAATATTGCAGTATACCTCAGAATATACTCTTTCTTACGGTACAATTATTTTTAAAATTGGTTCATAAATAAATTCGATGCAATCAAAAGTTGGTGTCACAAATTTCGTATTTTTCAGTTCGCATAGCTGCTTCCGAAAGCAGTAGTGGGTTGCACTTTCGACTATCGGGTTTGCCAGATATCAAATTTATCGTAGCAACAATTGCCATAAAAACGATTTCTTTTTATTTGGCGAGGAAAAAGGCTCGCTTTTTTCCCTCTGTTCTCAAGACAGTTTACCGACAAAGTACAGATCGTAAAGTTTGGATATTAACAATGTTTACTTAAAATTGTACAGGGAACAAGATGCAGAAGATTTTTTACTGATGCCGCTATTAGTTTAGGGTACATTAAGTGTTAAAGCAAAAAAAAAGTTAAATCACTTGCGAAAGAAGTATTGGTTTGAGAAAGCAAACTAAACGGATTGCGTAGCAATCCCCGGGGTCGGCGAGCGTAAGCGAGACGCAGCGAAGCCCTCGCTGTGACGTCATGAACCGGAAAGTGAAATCAGCATAATACGAATTATTCAGATAGTTTCACTCTGTGAAAGTAATGTTGGTTTGCGAAGCAAACCAAATGGCATCTGTGACAGGATGGTTGGTTTGCGAAGCAAACCAAATGGGATTGCGCAGCAATCCCCGGGGGTTGGCGAGCGTAAGCGAGCAGGGGGCGGAGCCCCCTAGTAAAGGAAATTTTATATGTAACTAGCCACTGCGCGGCCAGCAAGGCGTTACCAGTGACAGTTTTTTTTTCCTGGGGCCAGTTGTGACCACTGGTCGTTAAGGCTCGCCAATCCCGGTGATTGCTATGCATTTCCATTTTATATATTCGTTTGCTTCGCAAACCAACACCATAGCCTCAGAAAACCACATTTTTAGGTATCGATGTGATGTAAAATTTTCTTTTGTAAACTTTAATGATCGCTGAGATAGAAAAGAGCACTAAAGAAAGCCAGTCAAAACTTTTTACTTGTTATGCTTCACTCGAATTCCTGGCTCAGGAAATCACTATAAATGAATCTGATTTCTTTAACGATCGCGAAGGTAAAATTATCTGTGGCGAACGCTGACGTCAGACTTGGCACAGTTCCATAAATTTCGAAAACATTGGTTCAAAATAGAAAAAAAAATAATTAAAATTAATTTTTATTAAATTAAAAAATTAAATTAATTTTAAAATTCATTTTAAAATGTTCTAGATCAAATTTGAAAATTCGGGCTGGACACAAAATTTGCAAACAATTAGGACTATCTGTGTGTTAAATTTCATTATCATAAAAAAGATAAAATCAATTACGATCGCCAAACCCTGATGATTTCCTATGCAATGCCAAAAACAATTCAATAGCCCATTGTATTGCTTCAGATCGACGTTAATTAACTACCTACCAAAAAGAATCGCGAAGACGATTCCAAAGCACGAAAGAGTTGTGACGTCGTTGTCTAATGCGCCAACATTTGGATTGCAAAAATAAAAAAGTAACAAGTGGAAAATTATTTATTTAAATAAAATAAAAAGGTAAGGTATCGTTCTAGTGTAAAATTTTCCCCAGATTTTTCAAATCCGTTGAAATTTTCAATCTGTCTTTAACGATCCCGATTTTGCAAAAAAGAACTAAACAATGCCAGTCAAAAAATTTATTCATTCGATCCAGGAGATAGAAAAAAGAGCTGCAGAACTCCAGTTTAAACTTTGTTTTGTTCGTCCGCTGAAATCGTTGCTTGGAGATGAAAGGGAAAAAATGAATTTAGAATCTGTGATATCTTTATACCGTGGCCTTTCTTAGGAAAACAATAATAATTAAATGCCAATAAACTATTTTTAAAATGTTTTAGATTAAATTTTAAAATTTGAGAAGGACACAGAGGAACTCGCAAAAAATTAGGACTACCTGCGTGCCAAATTTCATTATTGTTGTAAGTGAATGAATAGTTGTCAGTAAATTCATATGTTGTAAGAATAATTATTGTAAGTACCGTACATTCGTCAGGACACTGCTTACATTTAGACACGACACAGACACGAGGTGAAACACTTCCTTTTATAGTAGTAGAAGTTTTGCCGTTATTGAAAGAATAATGATATTAAAAAAATCCGAACTGTAACTTTTGAAATATTGAAAAATTATTTGACATAATGACAGGAAGACAAGGTGAATAACTTTACGAGTTGAAGCTATTTTTAAACAACTCATTATATACGTTACAAGTTTATTGAAAACAATAATTTCTTAAAAAAAGCTTAGCCAATTCGATTTACCATTTTTTAATGGTAATATCTAAATAAATTATTAGACATGATACAAAATGTAATTTATAAGAAAAAATGCATTCGACCTAAAAATACTTGGTGATGAATATCTTATCAAATTAATTCGTCAACTTATAAATACAAAATGTAATTTATAAGAAAAAATTATTCGACCTAAAAATACTTGGTGATGAATATCTTACCAAATAAATTTGTCAACTTCCCTGAAAAATGGCGAAATTCGACGTCGCATGGATCACGCAGAAGAGCGTTTAAGTGAAAAAAACATTGTTTAGTTGCCAATGAGTTGCCAGAACACACGCCTTAGTTCTCATTATTAGAAAGTTGAATTGAGTTTAGCATGAAAAGACTATAAGAAAAGGAATTCCCAATCCACTCAAAATCGTTTTGGTAGTAGTAAATTTAGTGCCTCCTTTCGTCATTTTGTAGCTTTGTTATACAGCATGAGTGCGACGTGTGTAAAATGTATTGTAACGTGTGTAAATGTCCAAAGTAAGTTGCAGAAAACATAATTATATTCAAGAAAAGGTGTTAAAATTTTATTTTACTCTACGAAAGACAAAAGTGATTGCATAATTTGATCATTTTTCTTCAATCTAGAGTTAATCAATTCAATCCGAATAAGGTCGGGTAATTTTCATAGTAGTTATTATAACTATACCAAACGCTCGTTTTCTGTGAATATCGTTATGAGCATACATTCCACTTCTAAGCCAATTCCTTATTTCCTTCAATTTTTAAACATAGTTTTCAACGAGCTTTTTTACTCATCAACGGTAAATAGCTTTTACTATGTATTTTTGCAAAGAGTTAAGGTAACCCAAGTACAGGTCCGAAAATTAAGGATAGCATTGAATTCGTATCACGCAAAGTCATCCAATCTCAATCCAATAGAGTGTACATAGGACGTTCCTGGAACCACGAGGCCTGTTTGTGTTCTTATTTTGTTCCATATAGCTTGTGGAATATCCATTTGTATTTGAAGTACTTCGGTGCTGATACTTGGCACGAGAAACACTCGCGTGTGTAGTATTTAATCACTAATTTTGTATGACAACTTAAGTTAATTCAAAAATGTACAATACCATTAGTACTTGTTTACACTGTGCAATGCAATGTATTAGATAATGCAAAAATGATGCATACTGAAGTTTGTAGGTAATCAAATTCCATTCAATTATATTGTTATCGTGACTATGCTCATAGTATATATCCCTCTTACGTATATATATAAATACGATATCCCTACACACAAACGTAAGTATAACAACACAATGTATGTAAGCAGCAAAAGTTCTTGCGAAAGAAGTAAACGAGATAGCCATCTATCGAAACATTTTTTGCGAATTTCTGACTAAAACGGGCATAATGGTATTTTAAAATGAGTCAATTTGACGTGCAATTTCGGGTGTTGATCTATTGGAACAGAGAACTCATGCCGTTACAATTAATTTCAACTTAAAATAAGTCGCACAGAGATAGAGACCATTGTTGCCTTCATCAAATTCACATCAAAAGTTCTGGATTTAATGTTATTTCCAAGAGTTTTCTTATATCTTAAAATCCAAAGATGGGAGATCTTCAAGGTAAACATCGCATTAAAAATCACTTAATGTAGAATTCCGAGATATTTCTTAATGGAATTTTTTTGGAAACGGTTACTAAATAATGTAACTTGGTAGAAAAATGTATGTAGGGTGAAGTTGGACAAAACCGGGTTCCTAAATGCTTTTAATTTTCCTAAGCGCCCACGTGAATAAAATTGCTGCAATTTCGATATGAATGATATATTAATTCTTTAGTTCCAAAAATAAATTATTTTCAACCTGAAAAAACTATATTTTGAAAGTTGAATTTAATTATAATCACCCTGAATAGGAATAATTAAAAAACGTCTCTGTTTTAAATCTTATTTATAACAATAAATTAGTACAATGACCTTCCTTCCCTGAGGAACGTACGTGGGTTTAAAAATCAGGGAACATAAATAATTTTGAATTTAATGTGTTTGGAATGTATAGTAAATTAAGTTCATTGATCAGATTTGTAAGAGGTTTTAAGAACAGAAAACACAAGAAAATTTGATCACGCTCCTCTGCATTGATACAGGCTTCATGCGCCTATCCTTTACAGTTGAGACTCTTTATCTAACTTTTGAAAGGTTTCGACCTGGGGTGCAATTCATTACAAAAGATACAGGTTTCGTCACATTCCACGTCGTTTTCACCTGGGGCCTGTCTGTTTTAATGCTGAACTCCCTTTTCTTCCGTGCTTTGACAGTTTTTTGCTTAGGGGCCTTAAACAGTTTCTGTTTTAAGTTTTTCTTTTCTGGTTTTTCCTTCTTCTCCAAGCTCCAGTTCCTACCCGGTCCTGTCCGACTGCTAAGGTCCCGGTTTTATCCGACAACGATTAATCAGAAAATAAGGCTTAGCATGTTTCAAACTTGATGCAAAACGCGGTTTAATAATTTAAGAAAATAGCTCAAAGAGGTGTTACTAAAACAAATCTTCAAGCAATTAGCAATTACAGAGTAAAATCGGTGGAGTAAAAATCGAACCTTTTCTACTCGAATTTTTTGAAACATCTGGCATCGACAAACATAATCTACTCTGCGTTTCATAACATGCCTCCAAATAACATGGCGGCTGTCTGCAACTAGTTTCATGCGTTATCTGACAGATGGCAGTAATAATCTAGCCAAACCAGCCGGGTCCCGGTTTTATACGACTACCCGGTTTTGTTCAACCTTCCCCTATTAAATTAAATAATAAATAATGATAATTATTACTCGCATACGTAGTTAGTGATAGTTGTTGCTAAAATACTGCACTATCACCATTTAAAAAGTTGTTGTCATTTTGGGTTGGGGGGTATAATAAAACGACTCAAAAGTGAACATCAGTATAGTTTTACCATTATCTATATTTATTTACAAATGTTTCTAAAATTAATTATTTGAAACTTGGATAGATGCCCTTCCTGCGAAGGGTGACTAACAAAATTTATTTATTTGTGTCAAACTTCATTTATACATTTTTAAAACCTGCTGATCCGAGATCACTGGTTGTGTATAAACCTTTTATCACGACTATCTGTTAACTTTTGTTGATTATTGGCTATGTATAAGCCTTTTCCCATCGCTATCTGTAAACTTGCCTTGCCTTAGCATGGTGTTGTTTTTGAGCAATGGGTTAGTAAAATAATACTATAGGAAAACTTATTTCTTTATCAACACTGTAAAAAAAATGAGGTCCATACGGTTTTCATTTTACACCCAATGTTATTTCCATTGCGATTTCGAATATAAGGATTTTTGATATTTCGTAACTCGTTTCGCTCGTAACATCACACAACCAATCAACACAACTAGAAACTCCGCCTACTCGTGGCGTCACACAACCAATCAAAACTTAATAGCTGCAGAAACACGGGAGAATCTCTCTCTAGCATTTTATATGATAAGACTAGAATAAATGGCCAGTCATACGACAGATGCATAACAAAATTTATTTATTTTACACCCGTCGTATGACTTTATATATATATATATATATATATATATATATATATATATATATATATATATATATATATATATATATATATATATATATATATATATATATATAAACCTGACGCTACGTGATCACTGGCTGTGTATAAACCTTTTTTCACCACTGTGTGTCAACTTTTGTTTATCACTGGCAATGTATAAACCTTTTCCCACCACTATCTGTCAACTTGCCTTTTTTCTCATGGAGTTGTTTTTCCAGCAATACTATTGGAACAATATTATTGGAAAACTTATTTTTTGTCCAACACTGGTTAAACAATAATCTGCGTACGGTAAACGTTTTACACAATGTTTTTTTCCATGGCAATATCGAATGTAATCATTTTTTATATTATATATATATATATATATATATATATATATATATATATATATATATATATATATATATATACTATGGAATGTAATAAACATTTTTATTTGGAATTTAGAAAAATTAAAGATGGTGTGAAGAAGATTTTATGTATGGTCTTGTTAATTTTCTATCAGCTATATTATCTTAATAAATGTCTAATTCTTTCAAACAAGCGTTCGTCTCCATATCTGCAGCTGAAAAACGTGTCTACGGCTATCTAATGCAATCGTACTAATATTCTGATCATCCGAGCAGTAAATAACTGATTATTTTAATTAACAATGCATTGGAGCAAAACAATGTGCTATTAGAGACGGTCCGGGATAAACCCGAAGAGAAAGATCCAAAGGCAACACCAACCAATTTTGAACCAAGGTCAGATGGTCACACCTGAGCTGGAACCGCACTACATTTGAAGTCCAGGCGTATTTAACGTGCACCAGCTCCTTTGTGCACGATGTTCGTTTCTTCCATTCGAACTCGCAAAACTCCGGTTGCTAATCCCTTATTCTTCCAACCGTTCTACCATGGATGTCCAAACAGTAAATAGCGTTAGTTTTCACCTCCAAGTTACCTAATAAATAACTCAACCCTCGGTAACTCCTTAAACCGTGTATATACGATTCGTTGGTGTAGGATATCTATTTAATTTCCCTTATGATAAATTTTCGGTGCTTATAATTATGGAAACTTGGATTATATGATATTACAGTGTAATGATGATTTATAGTTATTGCTGAGTTATTTGTGTCAATTATAGTGAGTTGTAGTTGGGGGTTACTGGGTAACTCAGCTTATTTTGACATCCTATGGTGCTTTAATAAACTTCTTAAAAGTTTTTCGATTTTAAAATAAATTGGATGTGATTTCTAAATAAGAAATCCACTCGTTCGACTTTTTAATATTTATTAAAACGCAAGTGTCTAGATATGGCATTTGGTAGTAACAATATGTCAATAAATAATAACTTCCATGCTTCTAAATTCACGTTGTATTAATTATTTTGGTCCAAAGTACCTATAGTCCAAAAGATCATGTTGAATATTTCCCACAGCAACCATATCTTGATCATACTGGAGCTGTCTCAGAGATACGGATACAGTCTACGTTATGAGAAGGAGCTTCTGTGGTTGTGGAGCATCAACAAGTTGGATAGTTCTTAAATCCTCTCACAAAAGTCTTGTATCTTCTAAGTCTTGTTCGAGCATTTGGGTTCAATCTTGAGCTCAAAAAGTAATTATAGTTTCGTGATCTTTGTGGTACAGTTATAAAATCATAACCGCACTGTTTTTTTTAAGAATTATTTTGTCGGCCAGCTGAAGGGGCTCAAGTTTTAATAAATATAATTTTCTGATCATGAAAATAAAAATGTGTTTATACTTTCAGGTTTATCACTACGAAAAAATTTTAACAAAGTTCAAAGAGCCATTTTCTAATCTTAAAATGCGTTTATGACTCTTTCAACAGTATGCATTAGAAGGTTTTTATGTAAAGCGATTTATTTTACTTAAAAAATTTAATAGATTTTTTTAACAGATTAAAACAAGCTTATTATGTAATAAATAACACGTCTTTTTGGAATTGATACTCGTTATGTGTCCAGCATCATATTCACGAAACCATGGACCTGACATGATAACAATAAAAACTTTTGAAATGGTAAGGATATGTTTTATTTGATATTCCTTAGGATCTCCAGTATCCCGTAAGGATTGTTAATCGATCGGAAATTTGTCAACATCCTCTGGTATCTACAGTCTTTCATCTCAATGGAAATTCTAATGACCACGTTGGGCTACTTCAGAGAGACTTCAGAGGTAGATCGGAATAAGATCTAGAGACAAGCAGCTGAATTATGTAGTTATTTTTCTCATAGATCACCCTATTTTAACTCTATGGAACACCTTTAGTATACGTCAAATATATGTCTACACACGTCGCACAAAACACTGTCACTCAAAGGAAGAAACCATTCGTCTGTATATTGTGAGTAATTGCACTCAATGTCGGCAGCAAATTCTTCTGGATGCTACCACTCACAGGTTCCATCTTGTGAAAATCTTACTGTATATGTCTGAATTATTGCTACACATATCTCACCGAACAGTCGCTCAAATGAAAAATATATTACATTTCGTATATTTCAACTAATTGCACCTAATATTGGCAGCTAATTATTGTGGACGTTACCAGTGGTACTCGCAGCTTCCATGTACCATCTTGTTAAGACCTTTATGATAATGTTAAAAATATGTCTACACACTCTTGCAGAACAATGTCGTAATGTTTGGAAAACATTTCAGTCTGTAAACTAACAGCAGATTCGTCGGGACAATATCAGGCACTCGCAGCTTCAATGTCCTATCTATTTACTCGTATGTGTTCTCTCTGCCGTGGAAGAATCTACGGAATGTTGGATGAATATTCTCTAATTGCTTTAGAACATGCTATTACATTTTAAGGCAATGTTGCACATTTAGTTGGAAATAGTTGACTAATGAGGAATTTCTAATTATTGGAATAAAAATACCTTCTTGTGTTATTATAAAACATTACAGCACTGTTGCATATTTACTTCCAGCTAATTTGTAATCAGAAAGAACCTAAAATCGTGATAGTTAAACTTTATAACCCACTTAAAATTCCTTACATTTTAAAACTACACTCGGTGATTCCATTTTTTTGTACAAAATCCCCGACGATGCATTACAACTCTATTAGCAAATGTTGTTGAAATCAGTACATTAAGTATATTACACTGTCATAAAATAAAAGGCATCAATTTAGTGGTCAAAATTTATTACTCCTTCAAAGTAATCACCTTCGACTTCAATGCACTTCTGCCAAAAATTATTCCAATCCTCAAAACATGCCTTAAAGTCGTTTTTGTGAAGCCCCTTCAGGATTCGTATCTATTTTTCTTTTGTTGCAACAATAATGGACTCAAAACGGTGACCACGAAGAGGGAGTTTCACGCGTTTAAATATCAAAAAGCCATACGTTCCATTCAGGTGAATACGGAGCTTATGAAGTCGTATTTGTTGAATGCATTGTCAAAAAATCACGAATAATAATGGCATTGTGAGGAAGCGCATTATCGTGATGCAAAACCCATGAGTTATCTCGCCACAGTTCCGGTCGTTTTCGACAAATTGCTTCACGCAAACGGCTAAAATCTCTTAAATAACAATCTTTATTAACCAGTCTGGCCAGTTAGTTGAATTTCGTAATGCACAACACGACAATGGTCTTTTCGGTCTTGCTTCACCTTTCATGCGATGTTCACTTGAATGTTGAGATGTTTCTGTTTCGAATCCATAGATTCGAGTTTCATTACCCGTAATAATGAGTTTTTAAAAAGAATCACTTTGAGGAAGCATCTCTCGGGATACTACAACGTGTTTCTTTTAACAAATCGAGAAGCGACAAATTTAAATGATCTTTCGAAATTGCTTGAAAGGAACCAAATGATATAGGAACTTGTTTAATAATATCTCTTATTGTTAAAGGCGCGTTCTCTAGAATTAAGTTTAATTGACCGATTATAATTGATCAACAAAGGTTGAATGAAATCTATAGTGAGAACCTTTGTTTCAATAGAGTTTCCCAATTTTTTAGTTTGATCAAAAAAAGTTTGACCCATTCAAACTAAACTTTATCGTTCAAGTGATGAATCATCCGCCATCTGCTTTCGAGTTATTTCCACGCAAACGATCTGTCATGTTTTATTTTATTCCAGAAACTAAACAAAGGTGTTTTTTTTTTATTCTCTAGGCGAAGTTTGTATCTTTTTGATCGTTAAAGATGGAGTGAAATTTTCAACGGATTTGAAATCTGCTGAAAAATTTACACCAGTTCGATACCTTAAGTGTGATTTTCTAAAAATAAATGATCTTTCAATTGTCACTTTTATATTTTCGCTTATTAAACTGTTGATCAGTTTCTATTGAAATGTGTAAACAAAAACTGATTCAAGTCATATTCAACGTTTATCGGTCAATTAAACTTGATTACCGAGAACGCGCCTTAAACGACGATCACTAAAGGCACATTCTCACGAATCAAGTTTAATTAACTGATTATAATTGATCAACAAAAGTTGAATGAAAACTAGTGAGAACCTTTGTTTGAATAGAGTTGATTAACTTTTTAGTGGATCAAGAAAATTTTGACTCATTCAAACTTTATCGTTCAAATGATGAGTCATCCGCTATCTGCTTTCAAGTTGAAACTTGTCTTGAAATGTGTGAACTTTAGTTGACTTTCAAGTTCGCTATCGACTTTTCATGACATGTGTGCCTGTGTTTTGCTTTTAGACATAAGAAAGTTTAAAAAATGAATCTCAAGTCACCTGAAAGTGTGATTCAAATATTTTTAGAACCGTATCATAAGCTTGATTGCCTTTGGAACCATCGACAGGATAAATACAAAAAATAAAGATACAAGAGTTGTAACTGATAAAAAAAAAGTGCAAAGTAATAAAAGTGAAACTGATGATGAATTCAACAAATTTGCTAAAACAAATGCCTCTTTACGGTGCAATCATCTGCCAGGAACAAAATCACAAACTTTCCTCTTTAAAACTTCACCTACGTTTTCACCTTTATATCATACAACTCCATCACCAGCTCTTTCAAACAGTATGGAAAGAGAATAACGATCGTCGTCGGTTTTAAATAAATCGTGCAACAGAGAACAATGCGGAGAATATTCGCAGGAGCCATCTGATATACTTGCTAAAAACTTTATTACTTTTATTAGCAATTTTTTTGTACTTCAAAATCTTGTAAAGCCTTGTATATTGCCGTACAAACTTTCATTAAAAAATTTGGAAAGGTATTTTTAGGTACTCGGTTTACGAAAGCAAGCGTTGAAAAGGAATCTGCTGTAGGTAAATATCTGAAAAGTTATTTAGGGCTTTAATTTTGGTAAGATTGCTTTTCGCATGACTTTATCTTGTTTCTTTATGCGATCCTGAACTTTAAACATCAATTTGTCAAATTTCCCTTCAGACATTCTTAGATGATTTCTATATCCCTCTTTATTCTCTAATACTAGTTCCTTCAGCAAGGTTTCTGAAGCTCCCAATTAATTTCTTATTAAAATCCATTGGCTCACCTTCTCATGTAATAAATTGTTTTTAGTTCCTTCAGCAAAATTTCTACTTTCTGTACAAATTCACGCTTCAGACACCATTTTAAAAATAAAATTGTTGATCAGTTTCTATTGAAATGTGTGAACACAGACTGATTCAAATCATATTCAACCTTTATTCATCAACTATAATCGGCCAATTAAACTTGATTCGTGAGAACGTGCCTTAAGCACCAATTCTTTGACCGGATTGACATGTTTGACCTGATTGACATTAGTCGAAGTGGATGGGCTACCAGATCACGAATCATCTACGACGGATTCTATACCTTCTTAAAACTTTTTATACCAGACAAAGACTGTTGATTTTGATAAACAGTCGTCTGTGAAAGCTATTTGCAACATTTCAAATGTGTTTGTAGCAGAAATTTCATTGCGGTGAAACAAAATTTAATGCATGTTCACTGCTCAATTACATTTGATATTTTAGAATATCAACGAAGTGCAAATTCCTCTCTTGTTAGAAACAAATTCATTTTCAAACGATAAAATAAAATTAAATTAATTCATAATTGTTGCCACATGTTTATATATATTTAAAAATATTTTATGAAAGTTTGCAGACGATATCTACTATATATGTATTTTAAATGACGCATTCTGGATACTATTGATCACTGTATTATATCGATGAAATTGCATCATAAAAATTCACATGATAGGCAATATAAAGAAATAATTCGTTTCTACAGTGATTTCTAACAAAATATTGAATTTTGTACAATATATGCTTTTAAAATTTAAAATAAGGACAAGTTTGCTCAATACTTTTCGTATGAGATATCCGTTATATGTTTTTCCTTGGTACTAGAAATATTTCTAGAAAAATGTTTTACGTAAGGAATTAAGTTCATACACCACCCTTAGTTTTAAAAAAATTTCCAAAATATTTGGATTTGTAGTTACTATTCCTAATGACGTAGTTTGGTACACGTATTTATACATAACAATGCATTTGAATACATAAACATTTGAATGATACAGAGAATGATAGAATCTTATTTGGAACATAATAAATTTAAGCGAATTGAGTTCAACTGAAATTTTGTAAGTATTAACTATATTCAATGAAAAGATTGCGATTTCACATCAAATGGATTTAATTCATTTTAACCCCGTTACACTTTTTTTTTTGGAACAATTATTACAATTTTAGATACGCACATTACTACATATTACAATTAATTGATATTCGGGGGGAATGGCAGCCTTGTTGGTAAAGAAGCGAATCAGTAACCAGAGGGTTGCTAGTTCGAAACATCCAACCAAAGGCCCTCGTGTACATAAGGGCTTATGCACGTTATATCTACTGTAGCTTCAATTGCCGTCACAGGGACTGATCCCGGACCGTCGTCAATAGCCCGTTGTGTTGCTCTAGTACGACATTAACTAAAATTACCATTACCATCAATTGCCGTCACATTGGCGTTGTGGGAGAGTTTGTAGAGGGTGTTGCCATTTCAGGTATTGACTTCGTCATCTGTCCGTGGCTCAAAATTAAGTTGTATTGCCCTCGAATCTTTCCCTTCAGGATTGATCTCGGACTGTCACCAATAGCCCGTTGTGTTGCTTCAGTGCGACGTTATTTCAAATACCTACCAACCGTTTACATTCATCGAACTTGTATTAACACTTTAATTCAATAAGTAGTACATTTTGTACACAGGTTATTATTGAAAAAATATTAATTTTAATATAGTATTTTCAATATTTAGAACATTATTTTCAAATACTTACCAACCGTTTACATTCATCGAACTTGTAGTAGCATTTTAATTCAATAAATAGTACATTTTGTACACAGATTATTATTGACAAAATATTATTTTTAATATATTATTTTCAAAGTTTATAATATTATTTTCAAATACTTACCAACCGTTTACATTCATCGAACTTGTATTAACACTTTAATTCAATATATAGTACATTTTGTATACTCAGGTTAATATTGACAAAATATTATTTTTAATATATTATTTTCAATAGTTGGAATATTATTTTCAAATACCTACCAACCGTTTACATTCATCGAACTAGTAGTAGCATTTTAATTCAATAAGTAGTACATTTTGTACACAGGTTATTATTGACAAAATATTATTTTTAATATATTATTTTCAATGTTTAGAATATTATTTTCAAATACTTGCCAACCGCTTACATTCATCGAACTTGTATTATAATTTAATTCAATAAATAGTACATTTTGTACACAGGTTATTATTGACAAAATATTATTTTTAATACATTATTTTCAATATTTAGAATATTATTTTCAAATACCTACCAACCGTTTACATTCATCAAACTTGTATTAACACTTTAATTCAATATATAGCACATTTTGCACATAGGCTATTATTGACAAGATGCTGGTTTTATCACTGACTTTTAATATTTGTGATGACTTTGTTTACATTTAAACTAAACAATGAAAGCTTAGTATTTTCAGTAAGATTACATAGAATTCATAAGTTAGTTCTCTACAAGACACTCTAATTTGTGTCTCACAAAATGGAAGCTACGGGATTACCTATTAGACAGTCTGGAACACACTGCAGTTATTGCGAAAGTAGAATATTTGCAACTACTCTTTGAATAATAGAGTTTGTCCCTCATATTTTCGGTTTCGAAACAGCGTTAAGTGACAAGCCATGTATATGAGAAATGGAAATTTGGTAATTAAGGCTTGTGATATGCTCTGCAAGAACGTATTATCAGTCATCAGTCATCATCAATTATCCAATTATCAGTTAATTAATTGGTAGTCTAAATTCAAGAAATGTAAATAGTTTAGTAAAAAATTTTATATTAGAAATAAATAGTTAGTATATAAAGAAATGTAAATAGTTTAGTAAAAAATTTTATGTTAGAAATAAATAGTTAGTATATAAAGAAATGTAAATAGTTTAGTAAAAAAACTATTTATATTTCTAATTTTATTTTATTTCATTTACATTGAGAACCTATCCTACACTAACAAGCAAAAGACGTGGACTCAGGTTGATTGGGTAGAGTAGAATTATTTTTAATACATTAATTTCATAATTGATAGTTTAAATCTTAAAGTAACTTGAAAGAAAACATTGTGTATATTTTGTGTTTGGATTCTATAACAGCAACATAATTAAAATTTCCATCTTTATAGAAGGATTGTTTCGGAAGGTAGGTATTTGAATTAACGTCGTACTGGAGCAACACACAACTGGCTATAGGCGACGGTCCCGGATCAATCTTAAAGGGAAAGATTCGAGGACAACACGTAATTTTGAACCGTTGTCAGATGATGAGTTAATAACTGAACTGGCACCCCACTCTCCAAAAGACTATTTTGGATAATATGAACATAAATGTCTGAGGAACTCATTTAAAATTAGGTGCTCCAAAGTTTTCATACTCACATTCAAGAAACGGATGGACCAAATAGTTTGAAACTTATTTTGGATTGAAATTTTGATGTAGATGTTTGCCGTCAAAATATGGCTATTGGAAAGTGTAAAATGCGTACGCAATTTAATAGAAAGATGACCCCTTCAGTCAAATTTTTTTTATATGAATTTATGCTAAAACGTTATTCTCTGTTGAATGGTACCTTTGAATTTGCTCTGCTATGGAAATTACGTGAATAACGAGACGGTATTCAATATTTCCCCGTAGATGTACATGCTCACTGAAAAAGTATAGCTTACTATATTTATTCTCCGTTATAATCACTTCATGTGAATCCATTTTATATTAGGGCCAATCTTTATATTGAAGTTCACGAAACCTTGTTTTCTCTCTAAACTATCTTTATTTACGATTGTAATCGCTTCATATGAATCAATTTACACTAAGGGCTTATCTTCATATTTCGTTTTTTTCTAAGTATGCACAAAATTCTTCTCTCTAATTTACATTCATGATTATAATCACTTCATTTGAATCAATTTACCTTGAGTGCCTACCTTCATATTTTAAAGTGAGTGCGGGAACGAACTTCGTAATCTCTCTCAAAACTATTCAAGATTATAATCGCTTCATGTGAAGCAATTTACCCTATCTTCATATTAAAGTGCATAAACTTCGTTCACGTGCATCTAGCATTTGAAAAAAAAAACTTTGCAAGTTCAGAACTATTTAAAGCAAGTACAATACTCAACAAAATCAAAACAACAAATTTCTAACCGATGGACCAATACGGTAGCGTTGGACAACACCGCATTTCTTAAGTCCTTAAAACATAAGATGTGCCTTGCCTCGAAAAGATTTGAAAAGCAAATTATTCCTCAACAACTTACTGGCTCACTCAAACCTAAGTTTCTCGTAGAAAGGAGGAGAATATTCCACAATCAATTTTAAAAACACTCTTTACAGGATTGGACGTTGTGGTTCACCGAGATTGTATTATTGATCCAAAGCACTGTTCCATTTCTCAGGGAAAATTCAGATCGTGAAAGTTAAGTGGCCTGGCGAATGGTATAAAATTGCTCCAATTAGCTAAGTAAGTAGCCGTCAATGCCCGCTGGTAATTCCGTTAAGTGACGAAGATCACATGAGGATAAATACGATTCCTGGTACGAAAACCAGCTCTGTTGGAATGTCGAATAAGATGAGGAAATAGAATTGGGGGTATTCAATCGTGTTTGGACAGGCGTAAGGCGAATAGCGATGTTTCGAATAGTTGACTCGCTTAGTTGTTCCAACGAGTTATCTCGTCATTAGCAAAATGTGTCAGATCTTCATGGACGAGATATCTCGTCGAAACCCTTGGAGGGTTAATATAACATTTCAACTTCTAAATTCACATACTGGCGTGAAAAAAGTAAGGTTTTCGTATCATACTTTGTGGTGAAATTACCTAGATGTGAGCAAAATGGTACAGACAGTACGTCAAGAGTTACCAAACCGATGAGTAAATAATAAACTATAATAAGAACAGAAGCGGACAGCATTAAAGTTTTCAAATTGAAGTGGTGACGCAGCACTGGAGGCAATGAGACTGAAGAGTTGACATGAATACGTCGTCTTTAAAATCGGAGCAGTGCGGGAGTCTTGTATGAGAAAATTAGCGTTACCAAAAATAGTTGTAACTGTTTTGTTAAATCATTTTAGAACTATGTATAGTAAACATAAAGAAGATAAGTCTATATTTTTTTACAGGATGTTTCTTCCAGTGTAAACAAAGGTGTTCGTAACCGGCGTGATTTTCAAACTGAGTACACAATCACCCTGAGTGCTAGGAGAGGTTTAGCAATACATTGAAATTTTATGGTGCTAGGCAAGCTTTGGGCCAGTGTAAATTCGGATTGCATGGAGTGAGAACTGCGTAAATGGTGTCAATGGAAAGCTACTAAACTACGCTACAATTAAAAGCGGACAAAAGTAATACCTCAGCAACAATTAGTATCAAACTGCACTTAAATCTTACAAACTATATAAATTAATTATTGAATATTCACAATAACCAATCGCTCAAATGTCCTGTCTACTTCATTCATTCCAAAATTCATCATCAGGTCCGACTATTCATGTCAAAACTACTAATTGTCTCTTCATCAAAACTTATTTTTAAGTACGAATCAATTTTAATATAAACACACGATTAAACACAATAAGAATGTTCTCCAAATCACGCATGTTATGTTGCTTATGTTTAATTATATCCTCTTAAATATTGAATTGATACAGTTGCAGTTATAAATTGAATATGAAGAATTATTCATGTATAAACATTAAAAATGGGAGCTTATATTTCCTTTTTTCAGTGAGAGCATTGAAATGAGAAGTATTTTGGATGTGTCATGTGGTTAAAAAGAAGAAATGGTATCCGCATGACAGTTGTACATATAGATAAATCGAAATTTAATCCGGTTATAAATTCTGAAGGACTGTTATTAAATATGATTTACTGACAAGAGGGACCTTGAAGAATAGAATTTCACAATGAAACTTTTCTCGATCTATTTTTTGATAGAAAAATCTTTGAATAGCATTGAATATGACTTTTAAAGTCATTGCGGTCTGTAGATAACTCCAAAGAAAGATGTTCTTTATTCGAATCGTATTTCGGTTTCAGTGAATAACAATGATTGCGTGGAATTGGAAATTTTAGTTCACGTGAAAAAGGAATGAGGGTACAGTAAAAAAGGAATACAAATAAGCTCAGCCTTTTCTTTATTCGAGGCAAAAGTTTTGATGTAAAGTTCTTATATTATTTCCGAGTTCTGTGACTTCATTAAAGGGACCCGTGTCAATCCTATTTATATATTTCCTGCCGGCAAATAACTCATACATGGTTTCCATGTTTTATATCTGTTTAAAATTTCGAACTTATCCAGAAAAGTATCTGCATGTATATTTGATGTATTTTTATTTTCAAAACTTAAAATACTACTATTACATTAGATTGTAAGTTTCATATGTATATTAACAGATGCATAAATACTTATTATTGAAACGGTAATTTTAAAAGTTCAAAGTTAAAGTCGAAAATTCTGGAAAACAAAAAACTAACATTAGCTTTGAAGTGTATATGTTACCGCTAAAGCTCGAAAGCCGTTAATGTGCACATTACATAGCTAATCTGCAGATTAGCTTATTGGCTCCATTAACGTGCGGAATCAAATGTTTTCTGCATTTAACTTAGTTAATGTGAGCATTAACGGCTTCCGTAGCGTTAAAGTTATAAAGTTTGTTTCTCTCATTTTCTTTCCCCCTGCATTTTCCCTCTCTCCCTTCACTTTGAGTTTGGGTTCGCGTGTTTCTCTCATTTCCTTTCTCTACACCTTCTCACTCTTGATTCTTTAGATATCGTAAAATAAATAAATAACATTATGTTAATTTTCTTAATTGTAATAATATTTTAAACCGTTTGATTCTTTTTATTATAGTTTTCTAATTGATTAATGATTGATTCTATCAACTAATTTGTTGATTGTTTGATTATATTAACTTGATTCTTCGAAAAATAAATAAATAAAATTATGTTAATTTAAACGTACAAAAACGTCACTGTTGTTCCAGCAAATAACTTATTTTCACTTTAACGAGTGCCTAGTAGGTAATGTGCAGATTATCTAGGTAATTTGAGAAATTAAACAATTTTCGGCCCTTTAACGGATTACCCTAGTAAATCTGCACATTAGAATAACTGATTATTGCACTTTAGCGGTAGTATATATTTGCTTTTCCATTCCATATTTTATATTTGTAAAAATACCTAGGATACGTAGGGTAAGGTTGAGCATACCTAGGATGACGTTCTTAGGCGGCACAGGTTTGACTCTATTTCATCCATGGTATCAGTAAAACCATTATGTGTAAGTCCATTTACTGGAAGTTGTCTGGCCCAACTTGGCCAAATACAGCCAGCTCTTATGGCACCATTTTCAGAATTTCGTCTACTCTACCTTCTCTTCGAGATTGACCCCTGACCTTTGACAGTAGCCCATTGTGTTGCTCCAGTGCTACGGTTAAACTATCTATCTACCTTGCCACACTAATGGTCCGATGTAAATATGCTACGGCACAACCATATCCTTAATCATATAAATCGAAGAAGACATCGGGGGTATCGTTTTTACCCTATTTCGATCTTCACATACTTTCATACTAACATGGATGCAGTATTGCCAGTTGTCTACGAAGATTTCACCAGTTTGATGGACACCCGTCAGAAAAAGGATTAAAAAATATAATTAAATTATAACTACATTTTCATGCTAGTAAAAAGGATAAATTGAAAATCTAGGGCAAACCCAGGTGCTCAACGCATTTCCATAGTAAAATGGCTCCACAGACTCGTAATCTTTTAATATTGTTATGTGTTCTTAAGAGACATTTCTCATGGCTCGAATCGTTTCAGAGAAGAATATCCCAGGCTCTACTCATGTCATCACTTTCCGGTAGTGCGTATATTTATGTATTATTTTGTAGTATGAAGCACCATGAAGAGAAAATTAGACAAAAATTTTTACGAGCATCTGGAGAACTCAATAAGAATTGCAACTATTCTCACATCGAACCAGACATTGATGGTTCTAGTTTCACAAAAGCATGGTCGATATCCCACTAGTTTTATGTTTTTGTTTTCCTCTTTATTTAGTATTATGGCCCTTGCATCACAAATCCCAACCAACCATACTGGAAATGAAGTTGTCCACTCTTATTGAAATATAATAAATACAAGTATAAAGAAGTAATTTCTTACATATATATGCATTAGCTATATTGTTGGAAAATAGTCCCATCAGTTCTTATTCCACGCGCGAAAGAATATATCATCGGTGTTCCATTTGTTATATCGACGCCGACGTTTCTTTTCCTTCATGCTAAATGTTCATTGTTTTGTCCCATGTCCCCTTTAAGTCATAAAGTTATTAATTTCTTAACTTGCAGTTCTCATATTTGATCCCATAATATTGTATTTTAAATGCGATGAGAGATTATTCCTCTTCACTCATTGTGGCTCAGGAAAGCCAGAAGGTTGTACATCCCTGATATCAAACTTTTGAAATTTCAGAATCAACCTTAAGTAAATAGTTTCCATCTCTTCAACTTAATCTCTTTGAGAGTGCATCAATTTGGAGTCATGGCTATAGCAGAATTTATTTTAGAATAAGTCTCCTCACGAAAAATAGAAATGCTCTGAAAGGCGTCTAACATGGTAAAATAGTATGAAGTTTGAGTATCGTCAACCAGGAAACTTTTCCACTTATTCACCGTAGACTGTCTAGGTTTCCATCTGCCTAAAGATATGGCTCTAGCAACCCCTTAATGTTGTAATATGTCTTCTCGCTCTATATCTAGGTACTCTGACATGGTAAAACTCCATGAAGTAGTCCAAGGTAGAACCATCCAATGACGATCATGCACATAGCAATGTGTTTTGGAATCTAAACCTGCAGTGGTATAAGGGATATGAACCATGGTCTGTGATATTCTCGAGTATCATCGATCTTTGATTTGGTAACTCTCCTTTACTCTGGGAATGAGTTCACGAATTTTGCGGCCTATATCTCACCCTATTTCCCTTTCTTTCCGCCAATTATTCTTCATAGCTAATTTTTGAACATGTATGGAAATAAGCTTTTGTCTGTCTCTCCGAGGAGTTTTCAAGCTGCCATTAACCAAAAGACGGTTTACTACTGGAGTATACTTTACGTCACATACGTAAAAAATATTATTTTAACCCTCTGATACCATGAGTTTCCGAGTAATACGGTTGCGTTTAACCTATAATACACATTATGGCAAAATAACCACATCTATTGGGTGAATGGATCCTAAAGTTGGTCAAGAACTGTAAAAAATGTTAGAAGTCACATGCATGGAAAACTGCAGGGTGCATGTAATAATGCAAGTATGACTTTCAGAAATCCAAGCTAACCCTTCGAGTGGTTTCGACAGTATATCACGTCCATCACTATCTAACCAATTAAGCAAATGAAGATACTCCTGGGCATCAAGACATTGCCGATTGTATTTATGATACGAGATCAAAATGTGGTCACCTTTATTTCAAATGACGAGAAATCTCGTCCATCAAGATCTAGTCAGTTCTGCTTCTGACGAGATACCTCGTCGAGACAATCAACAGTAGGGCTAAGGCTATATTTGGCAAAGCTGCCCCAATTAAGTTGAAAATATAGGTCTTTATGAAACCAATATTTCCAGTAAACGTTGACCTTCAGAGATCTTCGTGCACATATATCCGTTTTGCTACCTGCAGTTTTCGCTGCATGACTTCAAGTCAGTTTCTACTCTTTCCTATAATTCTTTCAATCAATGGATGTAGTTATTAAGTCATGTGTGACAAGGAGGAAAAGCTATACGACACAACTCAAAAATCTCGTTTCCCTCATAGGGAGAAATCAACTAATAGAAAAGCAACGCCCCATCTAGCAATTTAAACATTTAGACTCTTTTGACAACATTATTTCTTTAGTTATCTCAAATTACCAACTCTTAGCGTTTCACAATTCTATATTTTGACGCTGGTGTTAAAAATTTAATGTGTAAGCATCAATGTTACGCTTTTCCTTTGAACTTTGGTATAGTCCCTTTGAGATTTATTACTTTTCTTACTTTAGAAAATTTTAACTATTTCACATTCTATACTTGAGTTAAAGCGCAAATCTTTTCGTTAAACGACTTAGTGACTTCAGAGAATCATTTAATCGATATTTTACCAGTCATTTTCACCATGGCCTTAATATGAAGCCTACTTTAAGGAAGTTATTAAGTAGATTTTAAAGCTCTTAATTTATGTGGCTGGAAAAGTTTAAGAACTTTGCCTTTTCAATAGAAGTTAAACAATACTGCTAGATAATAACCAGGAAAACATATTCTATTGGAAAGGTTGACTACGATAAAAATTACATTTCTAGACTGCTAAGAAATAAAACTATTTGTGAGATTTTATTGAAGAGAAGGTATTTTATTCAGTGATTAAAATAGTTTTAAGATTATTTGAAAGTGATTGAAATCCTTACTATTTAGTGTGAAGTAAGTAGCAAGTACAAAAGAAATCTTAAAAATTCATATTTAACTCAATTACTTCTCCGTTGTTATTCCTTAGTAATTTCTTACAACTTCTTATTTTGATCATACTCACAGTTACACTCTTGTATTTTAATTTATACCCTGTTTGTGCACGGGTACCAGATAATTATTGTTTGCCCGAATGCCAAATGATTATATAGACCAACAGATTATTCTCTGGGGGTACCTGATCAGGGGGTTATCGGCCTCTGATTGGGATCTAAATTACGATATGTGTGAGTGAATGGATGTGTGAAAGGGACCTTCCTGTAAAACGGATGTGTCATGTATGAAGAAGTCCAACCCTCCGGGGCAATGGCACCCCCAATTGGGCCATATATGGCCCGCACGACAACAACAACAGATTATTTGATTCCGGCGTTTTTTTTAAAACTAATTTTATGTGTATTTCATGTGCTGCAAACAAATATGTCGTTAGTTTTTGCCCATAAATTAACTAGTTCAACATAGTTTTCAGCCTTGTGGTTGCCTAGAAAGTTCTTGACAACAAGTACAAATTAGATCCACGCTTTTCTCTCAGTCGCATTCATGTAATCCACGAAATTAGGATCGTTTATGAGCTGTCTGATTTTATAACCATCAATAATTCCAGTTTTAGGTTTTTCTGTACTTGTTCCAGGCATATTTGTCCTATGTATGCAAAGCAACGGCTGTCCTGATCAAGAGCTTTCATCAACTGTTTCATTAATCCTAGCTTTATATGCAGCGGAGGCAGATGATTGTGTCTCTTCTAACTAAGGATTCACGAATGGCCATTTCTTTATCCAACAAACATGTTCTAACTCGTTTGCCATTATTTTCTTATCCAGTAGTATTACTGTCTCTGCTATCCCATGGGCACAAGAAGCAAGGATATTTCGTGTAGCACCACCTGCCTACCAGGAATTAACCATTTTAAGTTTTAGTGAGTAACAGGTCGTCTTGCAGAGTCTAAATCAGGATCTGTCCACATGCTGCAACTATGTCGGTTTATGCCAGTAATATTCACAACATAAAAATAACAGTCCTCAAAGTGGTTTATGGGTTCCCTTCAAACCATTAGGACACCAAATTTTAGAGTTCATCTCTTCTCATTAGTACACTGTCGTAGGTGTTCTGTACAAGTTTTACATTACTGTGAAGCCCAAACTTTATCTTTGTCACCAAGCCTAAAGCTAAAGTACCCGAGGTAAGCTCTTCTAACAATATCAGAAATGGGGTTTTCTGTTCTCTTTTAGGGTGTACTCACCACATATGTTGCAAAATACATCAGGACGATTAACACAATTTCTTCGCCTGAATGCCATTCTATTACTTATGTAAAATGTAAACACTAGGTTATGTAAACAAATATAGCTTCATACACTCAGCTGACAGCGGTACAGAGAAGAAGGAAGAAAAAGCAGGAATCAGTCCGCCTAAAAGAACTGAACTTAACCACTACTCAATGAGTTGTATAGTAAAATATTTCATAGTTTCGTTACGCTAAATCCCTAAAAGAAGAGCTGATTGTTTTCATATTTGAAACCAGTACATCAAATATAGTGAAAATGAATTTAAAAATTCCAGGCACCAAACAAAAAAAAATTGTAAAGCTGAGTTATCGTTTGCGCGCATTGATATATTGGCTCGCAAATTTAAAATTCCCTTTCAGTTTTTTATTTTTGTTTCTATTTTTCATTCACCAGCTGTGGCAATATTTAAAATACTAGGGGGCTCCGCCCCCTGCTCGCTTACGCTCGCCAACCCCCGGGGATTGCTGCGCAATCCCATTTGGTTTGCTTCGCAAACCAACACTCCTGTCACAGATACCATTTGGTTTGCTTCGCAAACCAACATTACTTTCACAGAGTGAAACTATCTGAATAATTCGTATTATGCTGATTTCACTTTCCGGTTCATGACGTCACAGCGAGGGCTTCGCTGCGTCTCGCTTACGCTCGCCGACCCCGGGGATTGCTACGCAATCCGTTTGGTTTGCTTTCTCAAACCAATACTTCTTTTGCAAGTGATTTAACTTTTTTTTGCTTTAACACTTAATGCACCCTAAACTAATAGCCGCATCAGTAAAAAATCTTCTGCATCTTGTTCCCTGTACAATTTTAACTAAACATTGTTAATATCCAAACTTTACGATCTGTACTTTGTCGGTAAACTGTCTTGAAAACAGAGGGAAAAAAGCGAGCCTTTTTCCTCGCCAAATAAAAAGAAATCGTTTTTATGGCAATTGTTGCTACGATAAATTTGATATCTGGCAAACCCGATAGTCAAAAGTGTAACCCACTACTGCTTTCGGAAGCAGCTATGCGAACTGAAAAATACGAAATTTGTGTCACCAACTTTTGATTGCATCGAATTTATTTATGAACCAATTTTAAAAATAATTGTACCGTAAGAAAGAGTATATTCTGAGGTATACTGCAATATTTTTAAAATTAAAAATTAACAGTAATACTATACAGATATGACCATTTTAGTTTTGTATCGGAAGTTACGATCTGAAAGTTCCGAAAATTGTATGACCCACTTTTATTTGCATCGATTTTATTTATTAACCAATTTGAAAAATAATTGTACCATAAGAAAGAGTGTAATGTAATGTATTCAGTGATGTTTTCAAATTTAAAAAATAATGGCTTTTGCCGTAGACAAAACGGTTTTAACAATAAGTAGCGAAAATATCCAAAGATTCCGAATTTTGTATGACGAACTTTTGATCGCATCCAATTTAATTATTAACCGATTTCAAAAATAATAGTACCGTAAGAAAGAGTATATTCTGAGGTATACTGCTATATTTTAAAAATTAAAAACTAATAGTAATTAGATATAGATATGGCAGTTTTAAAAAAAAGTAACAAAAATGTCCCGATTTTTCCTGAATTTCAAAAAAATATTATCAAGAACCAAATTTAAATTTAAAAAAAAACTCGACGAGCTGCAAAAATTTACGTTGAGAGGTACTCTTAAAAAAAAACTCACGACTAAAGACTGAAATTTTGAATGTGTTTTGCTCACTCGCGGAAGAAATTTCACTTCTTCAACTTTAACACTTAATAAAACCTAAACTAATAGCCGCATCGGAAAAAAATCTTAATAATTATCCAGGGAATACGATGAAGAACAAAGCATGTTAATTTCATATTTTTCCGATCAGTACTTTCTCGGGAAACCGTCTAAGAATGGAGCTAAACAACAAAAATTTCAATTCTTCGGCGGCGGCGGCGGCGGCGGCGGTAACTTTTTTTTAATATAGAGAGATATATATATATTTAGAATTTGTGTTCTTGTGATTCATTATTATCAACTGCACATGTTAAGAATTATTTGACTAGCTGTATACAGATTTAACATTATGCCTTAACGCAAAATATAGTTAATCTTAAATGTAATTGATATAGTTAATTTCGCGCAATCATTATATGCATGTATTTTAATAATATACGCATCGGTATAGTTTTTTAAAATACTTTCCAATACTATTTTTATGGGGTCTCAATTCATTACACATAAATTCATAACACATACAATGGTATTTATTGTGAGGAGATTTGCATATCAATTTGATGTACTGTGTGGGAGTCGAGAGCATATTATTTCATTAATTTCCTTCTTTTGCCTGCGTAAATTCCCAGACGAAATTCGAAGCATTCTTAGAGGTCAAACTGAGTTATAGGATTTCAAGCGTTTCCAGTTAGTGTAAGCCTCTACTTTAATCACAATCGCGTTTTATATTCAGTGGACGCCCCCGCGAATGCACGTTTGCAACGCTTCTTACTCTTCTTACTCTCATTTTAATTTTTATATTCTATAGTAATCCAGCAATTCCTGTGAAAACTCTAAGGGGACATTAGTGTGTATTGTTAAATCTTTAATGCAATATTTTCCTTAATGCTGTAAGTGATTTTGACGAGACATCTCGTTCAGCCAGACCACATTAAGTTTACTAAAGGTGAGATATCTCTTCGAGGTACTGTGGATTTTTTTTGTGGTGACGTGATCAGTGCCTGGTTATTTTTAATCTAATGACGAGATGAAGTGTTTAGCCAGTTTTGCTAACGACGAGGTACTTGGTTGAGACAACCACCTGGAGAGTTAAGTTACTGACCGAAGTAGACTGGTTGGAAGAATAGCGTATTAGCAAGCTGATGGTTGCGAGTTAGAAACACGATCCTACCAAAGACCGTCGTGTATGTGGGGGCTTTGCTAGGTAAATATGACGTGGCCTCAAATGTTCTCAGGTTGGCATTGCGTAAAAGTTAGGAGAATAGTGTGCCAATTAGGGTTGCCAATCGTCCCGGATTGCCAGGGATTGTCCAGGAATTTAAGTTGCTGTCCAGAATCCCGGTTGAATATCAAATTGCTCCGGAATTTTCGAGAAAGCTATCGACCACAAACATCACTTACATTCCAAAATAGTTATTTCTATTGCACACGACTTCGTGTCCATCCATGGAACGTCCGTTCCACAACTACTTTCCAAAGCCAATACTAAATATGTCCGTCTGTTCAGAACGGGACCATCGTGAAGAAATGGTATTAGTTGCCTTTCGCTTGTATTATACTGTATTTGAATTTTATTTTTTCAATTAGTGCTGTAGACGAACACAAATTTTTATAGTTGAATTTTTTTAAATAGAATTCGGAACACTCTTGGTTATGTATGACTAAACGCGAACAATATCTCGATTTTGTATACGAACGCTACCACTTTGATTTTTTAATATTTTCAATGCAACAAGAGGTTAGGTTTAGATTTATTATTATTACTATATATATGAGAGGACCATCAAGCTCGTATAATAATTAAAGTTTTAAAAAACTTGGAAATAACTATAATTTTTTACCATATTTACTGTACATTAAAAACCATTTTCTTGAAAAAAACTTTCTATCTCATGTTAAGTGATTTCTCAGTATAGAATATAGTCAAATTACATACACACACACACACACACATATATATATATATATATATATATATATATATATATATATATATATATATATATATATATATATATATATATATATATATATATATATATATATATATATATATATATATATATATATATATATATATATATATATATATATATAAATATATATATATATATATATATATATATATATACATATATATATATATATATTTATTTATTTATTTATTTATTTATTTATATATATATATATAGAGAGAGAGAGAGAGGGGGGGGAGAGAGAGATTTCAGATTTCAGTTTGGGGCAATATATCCCGGAATTGTCTTAGAAGAAGTTGGCAACCCCAGTGTCAACTCCTGTGGTTCATCGTCATCTGACCGAATTCAAATTTACAAGGTGTGTTCCTCGATCTTTTCCTTCGGGATTGATCGAGGACAGTCTTCAATAGCTCCATTGCGACATTAATTCAACTATCCGTGTTCCTTGAAGATACTACACTTTTTTTGTGGTTGCATTCTTGAGGGGTATTATAATGTCAATCAAATGCACACATTCTCTATAAAACTATACATTGCATCTTTTTAAAATTTTCATTCGGTAAAGACTTTTTCTTTATCTAGATGCAATTTGAAGAAATAAAAATTGGTTTGTAGTTTTTGAGTTTCATGGTGCAATTGTCTTGCCTTATGGAACAAGCACAAGACATAAAACTAGTAAATGGACAAATGGACATACACAAATAAATGTTACTTACACGGAAGATTGTTATATACCCAGGGAGGAATCGAATCGACGCCGCCTACGTGTCCTGGTTGCTAGGGCAATGGGAGACCCCACTCTAAGCCACAAACCTATTTTATAGAATCCTGACACTTTTAGGCGACACCTGAAAGTGTAAAGACACAATGAAAAAGTTTGGACTCTTTTAAGTTCAAATGTTATTTCTGCTATTCCTTACACTTTATAATTGCGTCACTTTTATTTTATTTTCCTGTTTGATTCCTGTCATCTCAATTACAACCGTAAGTACAATACAATTTTAAGGTATATTACTTAGGTTCAAAATTATTTCTTTTATTCCTTAGTTTCTAATTGCATCACATCTATTTGATTATCATATTTCCTGTTATCACAACTACAACCTTAAGAACAATTTTAAGGTGTTTCAATTTCGTTCAAAAGTTATGTCTTTTATTCCTTAATTTTTAATTGCGTCACATTTATTTGATTATCATATTTCCTGTTATCACAACTACAACCGTAAAAACAATTTTAAGGTGTTTCAATTTTGTTCAAAAGTTATGCCTTTTATTCCTTAGTTTTTAATTGCGTCACATTTATTTGATTATCATATTTCCTGTTATCACAACTACAACCGTAAGTACAACTTTAAGGTATTTTACTTAAATAAAATACGAAGTGACGAACTATCCCAAACTGCAACACTGAATTAATTTCATAACCCAAAAATCCCATTACTTTTCATTACAAGTTGATTCTAGTTAAGCTTGTCACATCATTATCGTCACCATGAAAGTACTAAAGTTTTTGTACGACCTAAAACAGGCAGTCCGTGAAACAGCCGTAATAATAAAACTTGCCCTGGAAATGTCTCCGTGGACAATTATTACAGTTTAATCCCACCCCAATTATACGAAACTACGACAGTGGAAGACACACGGATTTGTAATAAAATCTATACGAACTCGTTTGAAAAAGAAGGCATTTTTTTATTCCCAAGAATGCAGAATGAGGCAAGTTGAACAGTCCAGTCTGCACATTCGCCTTCCGTTTTACGATCCATACTTACTGCGCTCGGTGTCTCATCACATCTCCTGCTGAGATTTTCTCCCAGCGAAAGAATGGAAACGAAATAGAAGGATTAGAGGAAAAGTCAGTAGCAGTTCTTTCCACTCTCTGTGAAAAATTTCAGGCGCAGTTTGTACTTCCTCTTCTCGTGTTTTACCTCTTGCCAGAGATTTTTTTTTTCTATTTTCTTCCAAAGGTGCTTTTTTCAACTTTATTCTGGAAGTTTTATGGAAAATCTTCTAGGACGAGGCCGGTCTTTCTCTTCTATTCTCTCAATGTAACAAAAACTACCTCTTTTCTATTTTCCGGACAGCCTTTCTAATTTTCAGAGGCTCGATTAAAAATTCTAAATAATGATTTACGAACAGTGTGGTTAAGACGGTTGCTTCAATGCTGGTTGTCGGTAAGGTTGCTAACAGTCCAGGACTGGCCGGGATTATCCCGGAATTGAAATTGCTGTCCAGAATCTCGGTTGAATGTCAAACCGTCTCGGAATTTCAGAGAAAGCTATCGACCAGTATCACCTACACTCCACATGAATTTGTGTTCATCAAACTTCCTTTCCCTACTATCCCAAGTCAATACGATTAATCGTTACTCAAAGTGAAAAATGTAGTATATTAACAATTCTATATTTCTTTTGTTATTGCTATATGTGGGGCATTTTGTGACATTCTCTTATGTCATCTTTACAATATCTCTTATATCATCAGCTGATCCAATAAACTAATAACAAAACCCAAAGTATTATAGTAATATAATCAAATCGTTCTTTTGCTCTCCTGAAAATTCAGATTTTAGATATACAACCATTTGCACTTTGAGTGACAATATCAATATTTCAGTTTTGCGCAATATGTCCCGGAATTGTCTCAGAAAAAGTTGGCAACTCTTGTGGTAGGTTTGTAGTCAATTAACATCGCACTGGAGCAACATAATGGGCTATTGGAGACGGTTCGGGATCAATCATGAAGGGAAAAATTCGAGGACAACACCACGTAATTTTGAACCACGGTCAGATGACAAGGTCAACACCTGATCTGCTAATCCTCTCTCCAAACTTCCACACCCAACCAACGTGAGTACATTTCAGGTTATGACAGATTTAATATACACTAGCTCATTGTACACACACGATGGACTTTTGTTAGACCGACTTACGAACTCACAACCCTCCGGTTTCCAATATGCTACTCTTCTCTAACTGTGCTATCGTGGCACAGTGTTGGTGGACTTCGCTTGATAGGAAGGACATTTGCTTTCATCGGAGTTTTAAAATTACTGTTAAAGTTATGTATTCGTTAACACAAATGACGAAAGTAGACCGACAAGAATTGTAATCCATTCACCTCACAAGTGGTTTCGACGAGTTAACCTGTACAACAAAATCTGACCAATTTTAATGACGAGGTATCTCGTCATTAAGATTATTGCCGATATTTCGATGGTGACAATATCAAGGTCTGGTCACATTTCTTACAATGACGTGATATCTCGTTCATCAAGATCTGATTAGGTTTGGTAATGACCATATATGGTCATTACCAATGATCGTTACCTCGTTGATACAGACGACTGGAGGGTTAAAGATGGTAAAAGCTATGAATACATATTTCGTGAAAGAATTGTAACATCCGTCACCACTTCACTTCAATCGTTCAATGGAACGTAAAATGAGAAGTCATAGTTCATTTTGGTAGTTTTTTTTTTTTTTTTTTGCCTCAAGGTCCATATTTGGCCCAGAAGCAGCAATCACAAAACAGAATGCAAAGTAATGAACATACATTGCCTTACAAAATTTGGAGATTGATAATTCTTAAGTATCCCGTCTAAATAAAGTCTAATTTTGTACGAAGGATTTGTTTAATAGCATGTTATTTTTCTCATCAAAACTCTCCATGCATCCAATAGTCATGGCTCTGTTCTTCTAATTAATATGGTGTGGTCGTGGAAGCCCAGTCGAGTTGACAAAGTCGCGCTTTAGCCACAGGAGGGTTCCGTTTTGGGAACTCGTTCCAACCAAAGATATGTGCGTGGTGGCTGGCGCACGTTAAATCTATCATGACCTCAAATATCCTCATGTTGGTGTGGTGTGGAAGTTTGGAGACAGGCGTACAATTCAGGTATTGACCTCGTCCTCCTATTTTGGTTCAAAATTTAGAGATCTTGTTTTTAGTCGCCAATATTTCTTTGTGGTGCTCCAGTGCAAAGCAAATTAAACTATTTGCCTACCTACCTGATTAATATGTGGTAAATAAAATACTTCTTCAAATTGATATGGTGCACATTAGATTATTTGGGCATTTTTCAATAGCAACCCCCCCCCCCCACACACACACACAATGAGGAACTTGCACTTTTTTGTATATAAAATTCAAATACCACTCACTCACTCACTGACTGATTTATCACTGTATCTCAAGAACTACAAGTCCTAGGAAGCAGAAATTTTGCAGGGTGATTCGTCCTATACCATAGGGGTGCACTAAGAAAGGATTTTGAAAAATTCGAATCCTAAGCGGCCTAAAATTGACCAAAGGCCTAAGCCAAAATCAATTTGAAATCGCCATAGAAATAACATTGAGTATAAAACGATTGCTATACGCATCTCAGATTGCTTTACCAGTGTTGATCGAAAAACAATTTCCATAATATAAATTAAATTATAGTATTCATGTTTGAACTGAATTTTTACTTCTTTCCCTGATGAAAATAATATTTATAAATATTTGATTGATGAAGAAATAATATTTAGAACATTTAATTTTATATTTACTTGAATTTTATAACGGAGCACGAAAAGCCCAAACGATCAACTCATTGATCATAAAAGCGTAATTTTGCTACTCGGTATCTGGTAACCTCAGAATTAATGTTTAATTTTTTAATTTGATTTATAATTGCTTTTTTGGGTATTTGAGTTGAAAACGAGATGGTTGTGGTCACATTTGGGGATTCCCAAGTATTATAAATATGTGTTCTTTTTGCTTATAAATCATTGTCTTTATCAATATTGTTCAAGGTTTTTGTCGAATTGTTTTACTTTAGAATATATTCAGGCAGTCGAAATTCAACACGCTTGAACAAATATTTTTTATTCAGAATTCTGCCCTTTTTAAATATCGGAATTTTGTTTCTGTTTGCATTATGTGTTCCGATATATTACCTATTCCAGAAATATTATTTAAGAGTTGGATTTTATTTATTTATTTCCTGCAAAATATCACTATACATGGGTAATTTCATGGTGTTATATGTATTTTTCCACCAACTTTCTTTAAATCTTTGGTTGAATGCATAATAGTGTGTAGGTAAAAAAAAATAAAATTTACAAATCAAAATATTTTTAAGTGTGCATTTATTATTTTTAAATGACATGAAAAATTTCAAAAATAATTTTAAATAGGATGGGTTACGTTAATTTAAACTGGTAGTCATACTTTGTAGTTCAAAATATATTTAAAAATTTTGATATAGCTTTTCATTGAAAGACAATTAAATAAACTAAATTTCATTTGTTTTTCGTTTTTCATGGGTGTTATTGAAAGCTTACGCCATAGTCAAGTAACTACATCTATCATTCTAAATAGATATGTGCTTTCCATTTAGGAACCAAATTTCTGATCTTAAAAAGTACCATAAGGGTTCAATTTAAAACTGTATGTGTGTTGGAGAAACGGGAATTTTTAACAAGACTTAGTTGATCTTGGAATAATATCACACTAAGTAATTTTGAAAATTTGAAATTTTATGTCCTAAGAGACAGAAAGTCGAGGTTGATTACTCTATTTATTGAAGCTGTTCTTACACAACTTAGATGCATGTGAATCGTTCGTTGAAAGTGATTTTCTTTTTGTAAAAGCGCTGTAAAATCAACCTTCTGTTTATAAAAAAATTGTTATCGATTGGGTTTAATTTGTCTACTTTGATGACATGTATTTCAAACAAAATCTCTGTTATTCCAAGTCACTGAATGGAATTTTCTGGAAAAGTGCATTTGCTTCAAATTAAATTAGTAACGAATGCTGTAAAAATTGAATTTACTATCTTCTCATATTGATGATGAAATTCGAAACTATCGCTTACTAGATGAAAGAATGGCACAATGAAAACATATTCATAGGAAAACTAAGTGCAAGACAATCCACCGAAAATTCGTCATTTTCACTGAAATTAAATGCACAGGAATATGCACGGGAACTCGAAAACTTAAAATTCAATTTCAGCAGAAGTGTGAAGAATATGAAATGGATTATATGGTTGGATACAACATTTATATATGCATATTTGCGTCCGAAGTAAGCTCTAGAAGCGACGAAGAAGTTAAATTGTTAATAAATGTTTTTCCCCGTACACTTAAATGATGCTAACATTCTTTTATGAAAAATAATTGAAGACTTTTCAATCAACATATTATTAATTCAACCCGAGCAAAGCCGGGTATTTCTGCTAGTCTATATATATATATATAATTCTCTTACCTGGCACGCAATAAAAGACGTTATTTGCTGTCACGTTTTGGAAATACTATACGTTTATTTGTTTACCAGGAAGCCTCGAGCCTCAATTGAATTTATAGCGTATCGGATAAAATTGTATTGAAAGAATAAAACGAATATTAGTAGAGCTGTTTCAGCTTACTAACGACATGATGGGTATTCGATTTCCAAAGCAGAGCGCACATTTCGAGTCAAAATTTGCTCAAAGTTTTCATTTGAATTCCAAATTGTTCGATTTCTGATTCCAGAGGAACTGTAATTTTTTCTGTTGTACAACAAATTTATGTTTGAAAAATATTTTTTTGGAATATGAGATTTTGTAAACAATGTCTTCATTGATCCGAGCGAAGCGAGCAAGGTTCCAGCAGCGAACCAATGAGGATTATAAAGCAATCTTCCAGGGGTTGGCGAGCACTAGCGAGCAGGGGATGGGCTCCCTAGTATCTTTATAATATAGAAAGTGAAAAAATATGATCGAAAGTATCTTTCTTTTTTACTTTTATAGCCCGAAAACGTAAAATAAAAAACAGTTTTAAGTTCGTACTATTTACTTGATCTCAAAACGCTAGTTTTCCTACGCAGCTTCTTGTGACGTCACTGCGCCCCACGATGGCCTGTTTACTTCGATAGCAACGATGAAATAGCAAGAAAAAAAAATTTTTAATTGATTGTTTCAAAATTAAAAGAGCAAGCAATATGAAATTTCAAAGCGCTAGACAAACGTAAACATTACATCGTGGTGCACAGTGACGTCACGTAGCGTTTTGAGGTCATGGGCTTTTGCCGTACTTTTCGGTAATATGAAACTTGAATTTTTAATTAAATTAAGTCCATTTTATGGGTTTTAATTGTCGTTTTTGAACATTTTGATGATCAATCTATTAATAAGAAGCTGAAATGAGCATTTTCCTAACTGGTACAAGTTCCTCACTGTCAAGAAAATGTATAAACTAATAGATAGTTTATTAAAGGACATAATATTGATACTATGTTACCCATATTGTTTAGTTTCGGAAACCACTTATTAGTAGAACTAAAAGAGTCATTTTTGTATACTTCGGAACTCTTGCAATTGATATGATAAAAGTATCATGCATTGACCATATAAAGATAATGAGTTACTGTTGATTGATTACTCAAATCAAATAAGCGTAATTCTTTATCCATGGGCATGCATGACAAACCACAGCCGCTAAAAAATACATATAATTTTGCACTGGTAAGCACGAATTAAAGGAAGGTAGAAAAACGTAGGAAAAGCTATTTGTTTCATTTTAAAAATCAGTAGAATGCTTCTCAAATTCTGTAAAAAATATTCATTATGAAATCATGCTCAGTAATGTTTGCTGAGACCGTTCTCATGACATTTATGGTACCTTTTCAATCATTTCAAAAATACTTTTTAATTTTTTTTAGGTTTTAGAGTTGTTTTTGACAGGGAACCACAACAGTCCAATGAATAGAATCGGAACAAATGAAATGAAACAGATTCATTTACACATTGAACATCATATAGCTTATTCATTTTTGTAGTTTTACTCTTGGGTATAATACCGCAACATACGGCACAGATAGTCCGTATTTGGACCTTGCGACATATAACTCAAACATACTGATTTTACATATCAAACATTCTCCTCTAAGTATCACTTTCACACGACATCTCAGCCGTTTAAATGACACCAAGTTGAAGTCATCCATTAAAAACGACTACGCTGACCTATTCGTAATATTTTTTTTTTAATAATAAAATACCCTTAGACCCAACTATCCTGTACTGAGTATCATAGCAGCCTAGTTAAGATAAATGATCATACATGAAGCATTTGTAATTTTCAGAGCTTTATCACAGTTAATGTTTGCACTTATAAATACGTTTTCTGAATATTTTTTGCTATATAAAAGTTGTATATTGGATAATATAATAATAGTCTTTATGACTGTTTTCCCACTTACTGTTTCATTTTATCTACTCGTTTAATTTGATATTCTCAGAATAATTTCCCACATTGAGAAAAATAAATGTAGCGATGGAAGATGATCCCAAATTATAAATTCATTATATTTGTTATTTCTTGTAGTATTCAAATGAGAGTGTAACCACAAGTACAGCAAGGAATTTAATAGTTATAAGGAGACATCGCAATAGACAAGCATACAGAATTATACTAACAGCGTAAAGACTCAGAGGCAACTAACTCACTAGCGTATCTCTCTACATTGAAAAAAAGTTACCATAGCCGCCGCAGGGTGGTTGAAAACTGTTTTTTTTTTTTTTTTGGTTCGATTCTTAGACGGTTTCCCGAGAAATTACGGATCAGAAAGTTACAAAATTAACGAACTGAGTGTTGGCTTGCAAAGCAAACCAAATGGGATTGCGTAGCAATCCCCAGGGGGCGGCGAGCAGGGGGCGGTGTCCCCTAGTTATAAAAAGATTGCATCAGCCAAATGAACTGTTAAGAATATGTATACAAGAAACACTGGAACTCATAAATCATAAAGCAAGAAAGAGCAATATTAAACACGCCAGTGATATATATATTTATATATTTTTTTTCGATTACTAGTACACACAGTGGTGTAGTTTTTAATAATTTATCTTCCATAGTCAAATACACTTAGTACATTACTTGAAAAAATTGCTGATAAAATATACGTAATGGTAATTTATACGGTTTTCACAGTAGAATGGTTATCTAGAGATAATGAATCACTAGACATACAAATAGTTTATCTGAGAATCCAATGTAACCCAACTGAAAACTTTATTTTTATGTACCCTTTAATGTAGAATTCATATCACAATCTGATACATAGATAAAAATAAATGTGGCTATATGAGGCACAGAATGAACCCCAATTATTTACTCCACATACGCTACTTTTTTTTTTTTACGGGAATGAGCAAATAGTTTATAACAATTTCAATTCCATAACTGCATACATTTAGTATCTATTACTTCAAAAATTTGTTATAGAATATTCGTACGTCGTTAAGATAAATTATTTTTTGTACCATAATAGTTATCCAGGGATAATGAGTCTCTCAAGTGATAAAAAAATACTTCATCTGAAGTCAGTGTAACTCAGCTGTAAAATTTTTCAAGTCTGAAGTTTATACTTTTGCAACGAAAAGTTTTTTACATTTTCCTGGAACTTTCTGCACTTACGTTACTATAAATAAAGTTGGCATTTATGCAGATATATATAAATAACAATTTTTCTTTTCATCCATAATGACAACCATTAGGCGGTTCGATAGAATTAATTGTAGGATTTAGTATAGAACAGTCAGAATTGTGTCATTTTTCAAGTCACTAATTCCTTCTTTTCTGCATTTAGGAATTAGAATTTATGTGGTTTTCGTGCTCTTCTTTCCTTTCTGGAGATTAAGTGGTGCTAATGACACTAAATATTCTTTCGCGTAGAAGTGATACCAACGGGGAAAGTCCGCTCTAATATTTTTAGAAAGTCGGTCCCATAATTAGTATTTACGCGGACATAGTAAAACCTTTATGTCTGTCAGCTTTTTACCTGGTCTCAGACTTTACTAAGACAAAGTGATTATTAATCAGACATGTTGAAAATTTCTACTCGAAAATTTAAAATGGTCTTTTAAATTGTAGTTTATAACCCACTATATAGTATAGCAAATATAATAGTTAACATAATTTTTACAAACTTAATGTGCAATGGTAGTTTTACACCTTTTTTCTTGTTATTTTTAATAAAATAAAATTTTAAGTGTGCTTTCTTATATTGCATAAACGTTAGCTGAATATATTGAATGTGTTCGTTTGTTTTCTTGTTATTACTCATATTAATCTTAAATCTTAGCCTTTGTTTTTGCGTCATTAAATAAAAAAATAGTTTCTTCTAGAACACAGAAATAGGAAGTCGTTTGCATTGTTGATTAAACAAGACAACTAAACTTAACATTGCTTACTTTAGTTTGTATTCACTTTCTAAGCCTAACAATATGGTTGAAATTCTGGAATTTTTACACGCGTATACAGGAATATGTGTTGATATTATTAACTACATAATGAAGCTTACATTTTTGAAGATCGAAAAGATATTGTTAGGAACTGTTCTCTAGCAATAAATATCTAGGGAAAATAAGGATTACACATTTATTAATTCTACAAATGTAATACATTTTATTGAAAGAAATTTATAATTTACAAATGTAATAAATTGTATTTAAAAAAGTTCATAAATTACAAATTTAATAAATTTTATTTAAGAAAATTCATAAATTAAAAATTTAATAAATTTTATAGAAAGCGGAAATTTTACTTCCCTATGCCTAAATTTTATCGTTTGATACATTTATTTCGGGTATAATTTTAAATGTTTATTCCCGTTTTAGTAACGTTAGGCGTTTAATCTAATCAACGTTGATCGATCAACTATCGAATCGTTTTTTCCATGCCAAAATCACGAATTTGCATTGCTGGTGATTTTCACCAAACTGCTCTTTTTGAGCCTATGTCATGTGTTTACGCTATGGCAAAGCCACTTACCTTTATTCGTTGTGTATATACTGATTTTCATTACGGCCGCGGTAGCTCAGTTGGAAGAGTAACCGATTACCAACCGGAGGGTTGTGAGTTCGAATCCAACCAAATACAGTTGTGTACAAATAGGGCTGGTACGCGTTAAATCCATCGTGGTCTCAAATGTCCTCACGTTGGCGTAGTGTAGTAATTTGGAGAGCGGGGTGCCAGTTCAGGTGTGACCTCGTCATAAGACCATGCTTCAAAATTACGCGGTGTTGTCCTCATATCTCAATTATACTCAATTTTTAGTGAAGTGTTGAAATCGGATTCGATAAACAAGCCAATTGACATTAGGTTGGGAATACGTATAAGAAACCCTTTCCCTCACAGAAATACTACAACGTCTCTATTTTGCTTGGCACAAAACGTCTATCGACAACTCTCCTAAGGACAAACAAAATTTAAATTGAATCCATTAAATTATTTTTGTCTCTATCATCTCTTAAAGATGTTAAAATTCCTTTGAATAAAATATGAATATTTATATTGATTTCCTGATTGAAAACTGCAAACAAAAAGTGAAATATCAGCTTAGTGCATCTAAACCAGTTCATACTAAACGTTTCATAAATCTTTTGACCCAGTTTGATTTTTAATCCTTCGGAAACAAACGATTGCAATTGTTGACTTCCACACTTCGGAATAATATTAACATTGCACTCTCGTGGGAGAAAAGATTATGATGAAAGGTAATTGCAGTGAAATAATCTGAGATAAAGTATAAAAGATGAGGAAGTACACAGTTTTTATAAAGACTCAGGATTGCTTTTTGTCATTTTCTTATCTCGAGTGGGTTTTTTTCCTCCCCGAACTTCTTAAAGATTGTTTTTGTTGAAAATGACAAAACTTTTAGCTGAATTTTTTTCAAGGCTTTGAATTGTCTTCTTTTTTTTTTAATCGAAGCTCTCTTTGTCTGAAGTTTTGAAGGTGAATCTGTCGCTTACCTTTAAAAAACTGGTTAAGTGTAAGAAGAGTATATATATCCAGCTTAAACGGGCCAAGAAGTTTGGGACTTTAGAGGAAAGGTGTAAGCTTATAAAGAATAAAGATTTTCTTTCTTTTCTTTCCACCATTGCAATCTTTCTAAGCAGTTGACACGAACGATTTCACCCTGTCACCAGCATGTCTTCCCTCTATAACTTTGAAACAATGATAATACTTCCATATGATTCTATTCTAACGAAATGGCCAGTTGGATCTTTCCAAATAAAGGTTCCATTCAAACGAAATTAGCAATATAAACCTTCCAAGGGATTCTATTCGAATACAATAAGCAATATAATCCTTCCAAGTGATTATATTCTAAGGCAATGAGCAATAGAATTTTTCCAAGGGATTCCATTCGAAGGAAATTAGCAATAAAATCCTTCCAAGGTATTGTATTCTAAAGCAGTTAAAAAGAATTTTCCAAATTGTTCTATTATTAGGAAATGAGCATTAGAATATTCCAGGGAACTCTCTCTCCCTCCCTCTCTCTTTCTTTCTCTCTCTATTTTAATTCAATGAGCAACATATAATATTTCCAAAGGATTGTAGTCTGGGGAAATGAGCAATACTTTTTACAAAGAATTACATTCAAACGAAAAAATGAGAAATATAATATTTCCAAAGGATTATCACTAGAGCTCGGATCGATGTGCAAAAGTGTGACCTGAAATATGCATTTCAAAATTCCAAAACATGCACTAAAACCCCCAAAATATGCGAAATTGCAAAAAAAAAATTTATTCTTACAAAAAGGTAGTGAGGAGGATAAAGTGAAATTGAACCACACTTTCATCCAATTAATTCATAATTTATTTTTATAGCGCAGATAAAGATAAGTAAAAAATATACAAAGCAACAAATATACAAATTAACAAATGTTACATGATTGAAAAATGTAGATTAAAATTACAGTATTTCAAATGTCCTCTGGGACATAACTAGGGGGTAGACGGACATGTGCCCGGACGCAGGATTGGGAAGAAGAAATATCTTGGAATTAATTTGATAGTTTGTCTTATGCTAAAAACTAAAGTACTGCAAATTAATCTTTACCTTTAAAATCAAGTCCTTACCATCTAATGGGAATTTAAAAAATTTAGAATAGTGGAATTAATGTGTGATGGCGATTACAGGTGTTGTCGGGAAGGGTTTTGGTTTGCTTTGTCGGTGGGGAGTGCCTAGGCGAGTTTTTGACCCTGGCGGAAACAAGACTAGTTACATTCCTCCTTCTAATTAACGTCCTCCAACAAATTGAAATTACATTGAATAATCAAAGTTTTCAATCTTGAAACTTCGTTTTTTGTCGCTTAAAACATTCTTCAATGAGGAGAAATACCTTTCCACGTCAATGAGACGATGGGTAGGAATAGGTCAGCTAATACTTATTGGGGGTCCATCAACTCATATTCTGGTACAACCTCTCCATTCAAAATCGTTTAACACAGCCTGAGCAGTCTTCCATTTCTTTTCAGTTCCACATCAAGCTTCTTCCTCGTGCTTTCCCCGATGGGCCGGTTCTAATCTTTACTCTTCGTAATGAAGTCATTGATCAGAGCTACAGAATAACACAGATCCATACCACTATTTTCCAGTGTGGTAATTAAATGTGGCAAATTGCCAAATTTGGATCTGACGTAAGCCAGATGTTGGAGTACTGTAGAGTTCTTCAGTGCAACGTTTGCTTTCGCAATAGCTTGGTTCCCGGCATCATCAAAACTTCCAATCCCTTCTTTCAACTTTAGGTGTTGTTCAGCAAAATAATTGGCCACAAAAATCCACGTACCCCATCTTGTGATTATTGGTTCAGGTGTTAGAGGAATGTTAGGACATTCCTTTTTGAAAGCCCTTTTACTCTGATAGGGGCTTTAACAAATACCTTTTTGTCGAAGATATTAATATACTCAATTCAGGTAGATTATTCCTCAGCTCTTCTGCAACACGATGGACCATGCACATTAGGTGAATCATCTTGGGATTAAAAAAAAACTTTTAGACTTTCTCTAGCCTTTAGCATGTAGGCTATACTATCCGTAACACAAGCCAACAATCGTTCCTCCCCATACTGTTGCACGTGAATCCTCCACAAAATATTAATTGCTTCACCCACTGTCCTGACTATCGGTGATTAGTTTTTCCATCTCTTTACATCAAATTAGTTGGCCTCGTCCAACTTCCTCTAAATTGTTTCCCAACTATTACATAGGCTACATATCGCCTGTAGGGTCAGTCGTTTCATCAATAGACATTCAGATGGGGGAATTGCCTATCTCATTTTGTAATCTTTGTATTACCCACTCCTACACTGGCGTAATGTAGTTCTTTTTGAATGTCGATTCATGAGAAAGTTCTTTACCTGGGTCAAGAAGGCTCGAAAATGTTTATTCTCCAACTTAAGTAACATGGGTCCAACCCGTAAAACTGCCACAAGCACACTGTCATCCAAAATAGTGCAGTATGCGTAGAGCTCATCATGAGCTTGTTCCAAGGGTCCCAATCCATATCAAGAGAAACACCTCCAGAACATATTTCCACCTCCGACGAACTTTACTGTGAGTACAATGCATTCTGGTAGAAGGCGTTCTCTAGGCAGACGCCAGATACTGCCATCCGAACGGTAGAGAGTGAACTTTGATTCGTCGCTCCAGGGCACCCGTTTCACACTGATCTACGGGCCATTTTCGACATGCTTTGCATCATAATAACAACCGAGCAGCGCGGTTGGACTTTGTGAATAAAAATTTTGATTTTTTTTGTAAAAATGTTTGAAAATAGAACAAAATTGTCCAAATATGCACAAAATATGCAAAAAACCCCAAATATGTAAAACCGCAAAATAAATTCGGGTTTTTTTTTGTTGCAAATTGATTTTTAAAAAAACACTCAATACGGATTTCTATCAACATCAGGAGCTAAAAAAAGGTATGCAAAACATTCAAATCCGAGCTCTCATTATCACATATGGAAAGTACCAATAGAATATTTCCAAAGAATTATATTCTGAGGAAATGATAGATAGAATATTCCCAACTGATTCTATTCTAAGGCAATGAGCAATACTCTTTTCAGGGTCATTCCATGTCAAATCACGTAACAAAAAATAAGTTGTGGAATTCGATGTCATGGATTTGGTTTTTTGGAATATTTGTTACTTATCTGAAATATGAGAAAATGTTGTTTTACACGTGATTCATTCCAGCTACAAGGCTGGTGATGCTATCATTTTAAAGCTTATCAAGAGGGCTTTCATTTGATGTATGACATGTATGGTTTTGAGTAAAAATATTTTTGGCAGTTGTCCTAAATGCTTATTTTTCAATTTTTAAAATTCGAAATTTTTTAATTTTTGAAAAACTTTACACATGTCGGTATCCATTTACTCAAGGCACAGTCAAAATTTCAGTAAATAAGACGTTCACGTGAGTAAGACACAATTAAAGCCAGTAGTGCATAGGATTTTTCAATAATGAGTCATCCCATTCCTGTAGTGACTTGTTCATTCATGTCGTCTCCCATTTCATGTTCCAAGTAATTCAGTTCTGTGAGTACATCTTAGTTAAATTTTAACCTGATTTACTTATAAGTACAATCAATTTCTTTCAAATAATGGAATTGAAGAAAACATGAAAATTTGCACTTTCTGCAGATTGCAGAAATGAATGAAAAAGCATGAGGCGAGTGTTGTTGAAAAATAAAATCATTCAGGGCTGTATAATAATGATAGTCCTAGTTGCAGTATTAATGACTTAGGATATGGATGCAGGATTAAGCTACTTGAAAGCCTCGTTGACTTCTTTTGGTGAGTCTCCAGTGAGTAGAATGAAAATTAAGAGTTCTAAGAAATATTGCAGAGGAAAGATAGAAGAAATAAAAAGTACTTATCACAAATCCCATTTTAATGCAGAGGACGATGAAGATGAAGAATATGAAATGTGTATTAACTCAGAATCCGAAATACTCGAACAACTCAAAGCGAGATTTAAAACTCTGCAGATAAAAGCGAAAGAACGGTGATTTGAGCTATTTTACTTGAAAGCTGGTCATGTGGAAGAATTGAAAGAGAGTTTGGTGTGAGTAATTACATTGCTAGGAAAGCAAAAAAACTTGTTGTAGAGAAAAGAGTTTGACCTCTACCGACCCCAAACCAAGAAAAAACTTTTCCAGAAGAAATTGCTTCCGTAGTTAAATTTTTTTACTACATTGATGAAGTTAGCAAGCAAATGCCAGGAAATAAAAACTATGTTTCCATGAAGGAAACAGGTAGTAAACGCATTCACATTCAAATAATATTGATTGTTTGAAATCTGCGAGATATTCGGACCTTTAAAATCCAAATATTTATTTTTGAAGATCAGGCTTTAAAAATTTGCAGAATTGCGACCTAAGAACTGCATAATAGCAGGAGCCAGTGGTACTCGCGTTGTATGTGTTTGTACCACTTATCAAAATATTAAGCTAATGATAACTGGGGCTGATTTAAATAAAGTGACACACACACACTTCGAGGATATGAAAATCTATTAAAACCTACCAAGATTACCTTTCGACAATAATATATGTAATCCAACCACAACATAAATGCTTTCTAATTGAGTGTGATTATTTTCCCAACATTATCGAATTCAAGGAAGCCTTGCTAACCAGCCTTGAAGAAGAGTTGATTGAATATATAACCTACCAGCGGTGGATTTCAGGAGATCGCTGTTCCTTTGAGACAGTTAGTAAAACCACAGAAGAGTTTGCTGAAGATTTTTCAACACAACTGATTAATCTAAAGAGACACGATTTCACTACCAAACACCAATCTGCATTTTTTTTTCTCAAAAGAAAAGTACACTAGCGCCTGATGAAACTGTGGTGATGTGCGAATTGTTTTAGAATTATTCGTTTATTTTCCAAGACGAAGCACAATGGTTCTATTGGAACCACTCAATAGAACGGTCCATTCTATCGTAATTTACTACAAAGATAAAGATGCCCTAACACATAAAAGTTATGTCTTCATTTCAGGCTGTTTGAGTCATAACAGTTATTTTCTGTTTTTTCAAAAGCTTCTATATTTCTTGAAAAATTATTGTCTGCACAACTTAAAGAAAATATATTACTTCTCAGATGGTTCTTCATCTCAATTTTAAAAACACAAGAACTTCCCAAATTTGTGTAATCAACCTAGAGATCTCGATGCCATTGATGCTGAATGCCATTTCTAAGCAACAGCACGTGTGGCAAAGAAGTGTGTGATGGTGTTGGAAGGACAGTAAAGAGGCTAGAGTAGCCAAAGCTATTCTCCAGAACCCTCTTCCAAACTAAATCATAACACATCTCCAGCTGCTTCAATGGAGAAAGGAGAATATTCCATCATTAAATTTATGTGACAAAGGTGAAGACTTGGACGAAGAGAAATTTTTAGAGACTCGGTTTGATGAAGCTGCTACTGTAAAAGGGATCCAGAAGTTTCATGCCTTCATTCCAGTAAGAACGAAACAATTTATGACGAAAGTGTTTTCTGAATCTGAAAAAACTTTAGTACAATCCATGTGGGCCAGCTCCCTCATTTAGTTATCCATGAAGACTATATATTCTTAAAATATCAGAAAACTTAATCCTTTGTAAAGTAACCCCAGTAACAGCCACTGGTAGAATAGTAAGAGGATATGACACAAGCATCATATGTGTGTGTGTTTTCCTTACGAAGCTAGGTGATCTCTTTAAATGACCTGTAAATAAATTCAATTTTTATTTTATACTATACTGAAATTTTGACTGTGTGTTCAGTAAATGTTTTCCAGCATGTGTAAAATTTTCATAATTTAAAAAAATATCGATTTCTAAAATTGAAAAATAAAAATCTTGGGTACCTGTCTAAACAATTTTTAACTCAAAAACCATACATGTCATGCTTCAAATGAAATCCCTCTTCATAAGCTTAAAAAGGATAATATAACCAACTTTTAATATGATAATGAATGATCATTTGCAAATTGTGTTTGAAATTTTGGCGTAACGAAAGCGGTTCTTAGGACATTTTGTCAATTTTGAAAATTCCAAAACTTAAATACCGGCCAACCAGGAAAATAAAATAAAACGTTTTTCTTTATATTTCAGATAAGGAACAAATATCTCAAAAAATTTGTCCAATCCATGCTGTCAAGGGTTTATGCATTAGTTCATTTCACGCGGACTGACTCGACAAAAAATTCTATTCAAGGTAAAGGAAAAATGTAACCTCTCAAAGGGATTCTATTTTAAGAAAAGGAACTGTAGAATATTTCCAAGGGATTGTCCCGTGAAACATGACCAATAGAATGTTTCCATATCCTATTAATGGAATCGGTTAAAAGGATCCTATTCCAAGTAAAGGACAAATAAAATTGTGTTCGAAAGATATATTCTATACTGAGAGGATTAAAAACTCTTTCTGTGAAGGTTAAAAGAATCTATGGATTCTTTAGAAAGATGTGATTATTTACTATAGTGGGTGAAACAACTCGGAAACCTCTCAACTTTCAAATAGTTAACATCATATGCCATAAAATCGACATTCATAGAGTTGTTATTCTTAACTCTAACATTTCGTCCCTTAATTTATTTTTTCCTGTATCAGGGAATTGAATTTTTGTTTATCACTTACACAATATTGTATTAGCGGAATTCTTCTATCTAGAAAGCGAACAATAAATTATTCTTCGCTATTCCATGTCAGCATTTTTAAAAGAAAGTGAAAATAGATGATCAATCGCCTTTTTGAAAAATTTTCTATAAATATCAAATCAACTCTTGTTCTGATTCTCAGATAAAGAATAATTTTTGAAAGGGTTTTCAAATTGATGCGTTTGAGGAATTTTGATGGCAATTTTTACAAAAATCTTTTTCACAAAATATCCTTGCAATAGAAGAATCTCATATCTAAGTACTACATTCAGACATTGATGTTATACAGTACAATATCTGATTGATATAAAACTCTATCCCTCGTATACATCAAACTTTATCAATTGTCAAATGAAATAATAATCACAATTTCTATCTAGCAACTGGAGAATCGAGAGTTCGAAATTCATTCCAACTCAAGTACCTAAGGGCAGATGCACGTTAAATAATCCGTGACTTCAAATTTTTGGAGGTTGGCTTGATTTAAAAGTTTGGAGAATGGGGTGCCAACTCAAGTGATTATCTCTCCATCTAACTGGTTTTGACCGTTTTTCAAAATGAAGAAGCTTCATCGGATCTTTCAATTCGGAATTGATCCCGGACCTTCGTCAATAGCCCAATGTGTTGCTCCAGTGTGAACCAAATTCGACTTTCTACCTACTTCAATTTCTAATATAACTTAATTTTTATCTAGTTATTAAAAGCATGGTAAAAAATAAGGCTATAGTTCAATAACATCCTATCAGTCGGTCCTAAGAAACTGGTAGACTGTAGCACTGGTACGAGTTCGAATCTTGTGTGTGTCAAAGTCGAGTTGACTGCTTGAAGTTTCCTAGTTTCTTCAGACGCCACTTAAATAAAGTATATCATAGGCAAAGACCACCAGAAAGACATGATCCAACCACATATGATAAATGTAAGTACAAAGGGCGTTCCATAAAAACTTCTACCACGGAGCTTCTCCTTCAACGTCGGAAACAGCCAGAAATATCATGGTGCGAAATCTGGACTGTAAGGGGGATGTGGCATGATTTTAATATTGCATTTACTAAGATATTGCTGAACAGAAGTAGCAACATGCGGGCGAACATTATCGTGATGTTATGTCCAATTCCCTACCAGTTCATGTCGCTTTCTCTATATGTGTTGTCGCAAAATTTTCAAAATATAATATTCACCATTCACAGTAGTTTTTGGAGGCATAGCATGCTGATAGATTACACCTTTATGATCAAAGAAAATAATCATGACCTTTCCAGCAGGTTTGGTTTGTCGGATTTTTTTCGGTGACGGAGAATTAGTGTGTTTCCATACACTTTGTTGCGGACTTGGTAAGGGGATAAAATTGATGCACACAAATTTCATCATCTGTTATTACAGTCTTTAGGAAATTCGGATCATTTTGAAGCATCTGTTTCCCTCACAACATTTGTGAATTCTTGTTTGCATTTATTCTTTAGTAAGGTGATGAGGGACCCGTCTGGAACAAACAGGGCAAAGCTATAAATTGTTGCGTAAAATGCGAAATATCGACGTTTTTGAAATTTTAGTTGATGCCGCTATCTATCTCCTCACATGCCATTTGCCGATTTTCTTGCAAGATTGCTCACACAGCGTTAACATTTCGATCATTCCCAACACTTTCTGGTTGACCAGGCTTAGGAGCCAATTCTGCAGACAAACGTCCTTTTTTGAAATCATCATACCATCTAAAAATCGTAGACTCGCCAAAACATTTGTCTTTGTAAGCTTCTTTCATTAACTTAACTGTTTCTGGAGCCGTTTTGCCCAAACGATAGCAAAATTTTATGGCAGAACGTATTTCGTTTTTTAACTTTGAATCACTCCCCTCCATTTCTGTAGGGCAAATAAAAACAATTCTTTAAACAAGCACTAAACTAGGAAAATAAAATCGTCTGCTTCGTTTAGAATATTTATAATTGTACGGTTAACAGTTTGAAAAAAATCGCCTGCACTTTTATTTTTTAGTTTCGCGGTGTTACCACTACATAAAAAATTCACTCTCCGTTTTTATGGAACGCCCCTTGTAAAAAGACAATTTATATTGAGAGGAGCAACATAGCGATTGTTGAGTGCAGAGTGACCAAAGCATCGACTAGTAGTCAAATGACTGCCTTGTGAAATTTTGACTTGATTGGTCGATTTGACGTTATCAATTTGTCTCGCGATTTTACATCTCAAGGCAGGGTAGATATCGTCCCTCAAAGTTCAAAAGGTCGTATTGTGGTGTTTTGGGGCATCACATTAATAGAAATGGAGTTGGACTAAGTCGAATACCTGTATAAGTTTTTTTATTACACTTATAAGGTTTGATGTTACAACTACAACTATATACACAACTCGATTAATGAACTAATGTTCCTGAAGAAACAGTAAGTTTCTCTTCTCATAGTTTGTCGTTTTCCCCGGGGTTCGGCTTCCCCGTATAACTGTCCAGAGCAATGTCCTCTGTGGCTTCTTTCGCTCAAGTCCTTTGCCTTCCTTCTCGGGGCATCAACCTCTATCCTGGTCCCGTCACATTTTTCTCAAATAACACCTCCCACACTCAAGTGATGTCAAATCCCCGCACATGCGAAAGGATCGTGAAACCGTTAACAGGCGGTCCTTCACAAACAACAGGTGTCAGGTGGCAATCGGGGCACACAAGAGTCGGACGCCGACACTGAGTTATTACCACACTTGTGGCTGTTGACTCCTTTCTCGTGGAAACGTTTCTTTTCCAGCCGCCACGATCTCACATTATTTCTAACAACTACATTTTCCAGAACATCAAAAAACACTGATCGTTTTTCTTATGATTTAATTCTAATATTATTATATACATTTGGTTGTAACTTTTATCGGATCAGCTGATGACGTAAAAGATTCTGCCTCCAGGTGGAAGTCACAAAATTCCACATATAGCAAAAATAAAAAATAATGGAATTTTTGATATGCGACCTTTTGAACTTTGAGTGACGATATGACAATGCGCATTTTTATGGTGGCGACAAAAAATAGCGAAATCACCAAACTCTCCAGCATCACGTGGACCAATCACATGATGAATCAATGGATGGATGTTTTCTACCTTCCGTGCACCATTCAGAGGACGAATGGTCGTTTCCACCCTCATGCGAAAGTAGATTTACGGTCACGTGATCCTATGAAGATAAAAAAAGTTAGTATTACTCACAGTACTTTTATATTTCCTCTTTGGATTCAACACAGTTTACAGTGAGTTCGAAGTGGCAGCTTCTTCCATGATGCTCTGGGATAGCTCTGAAAATGCCATGTACTCGCCAGTTAAATACTTGAAAGTTCATCCGATTCGATGACTGACATTGGAAATAAAAGATTCGGTTTTTACATTCTAGTCTTATTTATCAGTTTGAATTTAAAAGTTCTATAAAATTCTTCTTCCCTCGCTTATTATTAAAAAGAACCCGCTTTTATAGGTTTTTGTTGATTTTTCGTACAGCTGTGCATTGACATAAAATATCCTGCTTCAGCTTTATCCCCAGAAATCGTGAACATATATTAGAGAACTTAAATTTTTCCTTAAAGGTGACTAGCCACTGCGTGGTCAGCACGGCGTTGCCCGTGACAGTCCTTTTTGTGGAGTCAGGTGTGACCACTACTCGCTAACCCCAGGGAATTCGTAGCCCATTGGATAAATGCCATCACGGCATTGACTACAGCCAAATTCGAATTGCGAAGAGATCCAATCGGAGTGACGGCACAATTTCTTGTGAAAATATAAATATTTAATTGAAAAGTTATTTATTAATAGAAAATCAAATGTATAAGGTATCAATCTGGTATAAAATGTTCCGCTTGTTTCAGATCCGTTGAAATTTTCAATTTATCTTTAACGATCCCAATTTTACAAAAAAGAACTAAACAATGCCAGTCAAAAAAAGGTTTTATTTGTCATGCTTTCCTTTGCTGAAATCGTATGAGCGCAGGAAATGGAATCTATTGATTTCTCAAACGCCTCGTGACGTCACAATCTCTTGCGATAGTATGAAAGATATTCAATTTAAAAATTATTTGTTTAAAGAAAATCATATTTTTAGGTATCGATCTCATGTGAAATTTTCGGCAGATTTCAAATCAGTTGAAATTTTTACTCTATCTTTAGCGGTCTAGGAAAAAGAACTACATAATTCCAGTTAAAATTTTACTTGTTTTGTTAGTCTAATGACAAATTGTTCCTGCGAAATGAAACGGAAGAGGAAAGAATAAATTTAGAATATGACATCAATTATGGTGTTGCCATTCTAAGGAAAACAATAATAATTAAATTCACTTAAAATGTTCTAGATTGAATTTTAAAGTTCGGAGCTACCCAAAAATTGCAAAAAATTCTTACTACCTGTGTGAAAATCCCATTACTGTAAGTGCCATAAATTCGTCAGGACTTTGCGTTCTGAAAACAGAAAATATGCACTTCCTTTTAGAATAGTAGAGAAGACACGCTATTTATCATTGGTCAAAATAACTCTAATTTACATCATCCATTGAGACCCAAGGAAAATTATCTGCATTTCCAAATCCAACGAAGGTAGTATTAAGTTATCTCTTTGACATGAGCAGTAAATTTTGAAAAGGAACAGTACTGGGGGAATGGGGGAAAGCGTTGTGTTACAAAAATCGTTACAACTATTTTGTCTCACGTTTTCAGAACTAAAAGAAACTTCCAGAAGATAAATATAGCGTCGTGTAGATGAAGGGAGTCCTCGTAAAGGTACAGTTTCTTAAAAAAGCGGAGCCGTTATCTAGCAGACGTAATGTAGCTGATGATGACGTCACTAAAACGTTGTTTATATAAACAGATGGCGTTGGGTTCCTAGAGAGCGTTGTTTGTGAGCGAAACAAAAATTAACGGAATCGCCATTTGCATGGCGATCGTCATAGCGGTCTCAAACAGTTGGAGAACGGGTTTTTTTCTTGTAGCGGCAACATTTCATTTCCTGAGTCAAACGCTTCGAGTGGAGGGAAGCAAAACAAACAAAAATTTTGACTGGCATTGTTTAATTCGTTTTTGTAAAATCGGGATCGTTAAAGATAGATTAAAAATTTCAACGGATTTGGAATCTGCGGGAAAATTTTACACCAGATCGATCCCTTAAATTTGATTTTCTTTGTATAAATAATTAATTATTTAATGATTAATTAAACAATCAAACGGTATATATTTGAATAATAAATCTGTTTTTCGTATTGATCTGGTGTAGAATTTTACGCTGATTTGAAATTCGTTGAATTGTCACTGTATCTTCAATGATCCCGAAGTTAGAAACTTGGACTAGAGAATAAAAAAGCCGCTTTGTTTCGTTTCTCGAATAAAATAAACCACGACAGCCATCTGTGTTGACCAATTCTCCAGCGTATTCTGTTCGTCTAAGTTAACACCTCTGGTCTCTGTTAAGACGGCCGCCTAGTTATGCCCCCCGCATCATGACATATCACGGCTACTAGATAATTGCTCCGCTTTCTTAGAAAACAGTAGCTTTAGTAGCATAAATTTCAAACCGAGTGTGCAGGCGCGATCACAGGATGTTGCAATGGGTCCGTAATGTGTTGATATTCGATGGTGTTGGGCGAGTATTGGGCCTGTGTAACTTTGAATTGAGTGAAATGATATGACTGTGTACGTGGTGTAAGTCGAAGGCTATCAAACTTTTTTGCAATCACAAGCCTTTTAATCAGTAAAATTATACTTCAGTTTTAATATTAAACTGCACTTTAATGGTTCAAACTGTAAATTAGTTTTTGAATATCCACAATAAACAACCGCTTGAACTTTCTATGTATGCTTCATTGATCCCACAATTCAACATCAGACCTTAATATTCACGTCAAAATTACCGTTTGTGTCTTTGACACATCCTATTAAAGTTTTATTAAATTTCACGTTCATTATGTTAACTGATTCTAATTGTATGATTAGTTTACGTTCGCAATTTCAAAAAACATTGTATTCATCCTGCCGTTCCTCATGCAAAACTAGTTAACTATTTTCAAAATCATGACAAACTAAAAAGGCATTGTCTTTTATTTCGTTAACGGTTTATTGAACTAACAGAGAGATCATTCTTTAGACGCAAAAAAATATACTACCGAATTATGTTTCAATAGATAAATACAATCACTGTAGTTCAAGTTCCATACGTTATAAATTGCTTCATTAGACAGTTTAACATTCCATTTCATTATGTAGTAACTGCTCATTAAATATAGGGGAGACAGGGGCTAGTTAGAATAAAAGGTAAGTAGGAATTCACCATGTATTTTTTTACCACAGTAATTTCAGAGTGGTGATATCGACACTATTTAACTACACGTGTATGTTGCATCATCCACTCTAGTTTCAGTGGAATCAAAGTTTCCAGAGAGAGACAAAATACAGATTTTTTGTTGTTGTTGTTAAGTTAAGTTTATTTTCTTAATTGAAGGTTTTGTGATTTATGATGCCCTATATATAATATGTTTGCATATCATGCATTTTCAATGGTTGTGTTGGATGTAGTGAGCAATAAATATTGTATTCCTGTACTGGAATGGCTTGTAAAACTTATGGTGAAGTGAGGCAGACATTTTATTTCAAAAGTCTTAGTAGGGCAAGATGACATTCAAGTCGTGGGGCATGTTGGCATAGGAAAGATATTGGACATCGATGGCGATGAATTTTATATTTCCATAGTGGTAAAAAGACAAAAACTTTGAAAATGGCTGGAAGCCGCAGACATAAAGTGGTTTGTTTACGAAAGGCATAATGGTATCAGACATAATGGTTTGTTTGCGAAAATTAAAGCCACAAATTCAATAGACGATCGCACTACTTTTTTGAAGGACTTAAAAACAATTAATTCCGTCCCTTTTCTTATTATTTTTTAAATTTTTAATTTTTCATTATTTTTTAGCAAGACGCTTTGGAGGTGTAAAATATAAGTTTAAAGTGATTAACTCGCATGATCCTATCACAATGATATGCTGTGTCAACTTACCCCAGGCGTTATGCTAACATGGACCGCATCAAGTGTAAGTTCGCATAGTTTGAAAACTTTCGTAAACAATATTTAACAATTAAGCTATACTATGTTAGTGATTTTTTCTTCATTAATTGTAAACAAGGAGTTCCACTATCAGCAGCATTGTTTATATCAGCTAAAAATTTAATTTAAAAAAAAAGTATGCCAACTAGCTCTGATCTCCCCTTCCCTATTTTTGAATTATCACAGTCTTTACTAACTTAAAATAACATTTTCCCATGCATCACACATAATAAGATTTGTAACATTGGATCAGTGTTTTAAACTAGTTTATAATAATTTCTTTGTTTCGCATCCGTGGACCACCGTTTCTTAGTGTATATGTACGAACGAAACGTCTTACAGATTTTTGCTAGTTACTGTGCTCTTATGTTCTTCAACGAACCTAAATATAACAGGAAAAATACAGTTCAGAAGAATTAACTGTTTGTGTATTTTACTGTGCATATCTTCGGTAAGTATTGATTTAAAAATATATGTGAGCTTTTCGTAATCAAGTCTGAAACTAGCGACAAATAATGCTGTATGAAACATCGAAAAAGCCTAATGAAATAGACAGAGCATGTAGGCGGAGTCGCTGTCGTAAGATCTCAGAAGATTGTCACGTGAGCTTACGTGACCGTTTCACCGACGAGTGACCCAAACGTAGACTTGCAGAGACTTTTCATGCACACAATCTTATAATTCGTAAACCAGCTGCCCGTGTGTCAACCAACCTCTCCTTTAAGCGTCAAAGAAATCAATAAACATTTAAAATAAATGAAGCAAGTCAGATGAAGGCCGAAGCAAAAGTGAAGCACTAAGCATTAGATATCGACTAAATGAAATTAATCTGTAGAACTTCGTATTAACAACGAAAAAGCAAAGGTCTCCTTAAAACTATCAATAAACAAGATGTTTTTACAAGCTAGGTTTTTTTTTATTACTTAGCATGTCACACTACCAACAAGGACTGGGAGAAGACTCCGAGTTACGAACATTCATTCAAAGATATTACATGCACATATTTTCAATAATCTTATGCAAATGAGGTACAGCTACAGTCTACGTTTATAGCGGGGGCAACAACCTTTGCAAATTTTTTTTGGCGCACTTCTTAAGTCGCCAAGGAAAAAATTATTTCAAAAATCTTTTTCTTTCAAAAATATTTTTCTTTTTACAACGGAAAATAAAAGCTTGAAAACGTTTTGAAAAGCATATATCTTTTTTAAACTTTCACAAAAAGTAATAAGATTAAAAACATTTAAAAACATATTTGGGAACTAGCATAAAAACTAAACTGCGAATGTTAGGTAAGAATATATACCCTGAAACTTATCAATTACACTAAATACAATGAGCATGTTTAGAAAGAAAAAAGCAAGAAATAATACAACCTGTTTCGTCAGAACTGTTCCGGGAAAAAAATTAATAAAAAAGAAAATTCCATAAACGGCAAAAAGACAATAAATGTTTGAACTCTAACGTGAGAAAAAATTATAAGAAACTATAATTCCACTACTGGAGAAAAACTATTAAATGAACAATGAAATCAAAGAAAAAATTTCAAAAGGACCAATGCGATCAAATGATATTTTAAAATTAAAACCAATGGAATCAAAGAAAAAATTTCAAACGAACCAATGAAATCAAACGACTTTAACGGATTTTGAAAGAACTTTCTAGAATAATCAAAATGAAAATTAAAAGTTTCCGTTTGACGAGGTTGCCATGAAAACCACAATAACCGTAAATACAGATGGTTTTTACTTTAACCTACCGTAACTCGCTACTAGAAGTGCGCCAAAAAAAAACCCGCCAAGGCTGTTGCCACCGCTATAAACGTAGACTGTAGCTGTACCCAAATGGGTACAACTACAGCTATAGTCTATCATTGAGGATGACGAAATCAAGAAATGGTCAGGTTTTTCTAATAATGAGCGATCTCTTCCATCAAGATCTTTTTGTCTTCATTCATTCCACAATTCACATCACAGGACCATCTATCCACGTCAACATTACGGTTTGTGTTTTCGACACTCAACCTATCATTTTTATATCAGATCTATAGAAGAAAAGGTAAATTCAATGGATAAATTTTAAAATGTTATGATTGCATGCTTTTTATTTCACTCAAATGATATTCTATGTTCAGCTTGTTTACATTTCTTTTAAGAGCTTTTTTTTTCCCCTCGTGAAAATAATAAGATGACTTATGTAAATATCAAGAATTCACCATTCGAATGCCTTTAAGTATTTTCCATTTAAGTTGCGCATAAAAAATTAATGAATTTTTAAGGAAAACTTTCAAATTAACTGGTTTTTGTTTGAGACGAAAAAACTCTTATCCATGTAATAAAGTTATTTTTTTGGGAATCAGAAATCTAAATCACTTAAAAATTTTGGGAATTCCTTTCGGAATTTTCAGGAATGCCAATCTAATTGAGAATCTAGATTCACTTATAAGAAAATATTTTTTGTTTATATTTTCTACCTACATGTGAAATTCTATTTAGCTTTTGTGAAGTTAAAAAGCTAGAAAATCTTTTCGTCATATTTCTAGTTGGAGACTATAAATATGAAGAAATTAGTTTTTAGCTTTTTTAATCATATATTATGTGTAGAACTGCTTCTCTTGGATAAAAATGAAATAGAAGCATTTATTTTTGAAATTTTTTTAATCAAACTTAAAACCTAATTATCTTATAGAATATTCTTTAAGACCTTTTTACGAATCTAGTGACACGTGTATTAATAGTTCACCCTTTCTTGTGTAGAACAAAATTCATTGTCAGCGTCTGACAAAAGTTTATAAACTTCCGTCAGTGTATTTCTTTTTTTAATTGCTAGTTAGACTCAAGAACATGGTACCATTACCAATAAGCGATGATTTTGGTTGGTTGGTTTTGGGTTTTATGGCGCTAGGGCCATATTTGGCCAAACAGAGCCAAACGGAAGACAGATAATGTCAAATAATTGGGAACAGAAAGGATGGAGAGGAGAAATAGAAACATCGCTATTATATCCTGGAGGCAATACTTTTGGAATGGTAGCCCACAGTAATCCTAGAGACAAAACCAGGTAACGAAGTTTAATTTTATGGCTAGCAAAATTTTTGTCGTCAATTTGCAGATGGGCTTGTATTGTTTTCTTTAGTTTGACGAACCAACAATTGTTTTTTCAGGTGTTTTTTTCTGGATGTTGCACGGAACTTTGCTTTTAGAAAACATTACATTGGAATAGTTTTGATAATATACAGATATGAACCATTTTTTTGGTGTTAGCAGAATTACTTTACATTACTCGTATTAAATTTGTAAAATGAAGATTAAAAAAGTGACTTGACCAATCACTTTTCACTTCCGTAGAGAAACGTCAACTTCATTTCAGTATTAGGAAAATAACTTTTTAACACCTTTTCGACATTTTTATGATTTCTTCAACCTATTTTTGAACGCAAATAGTATTAGATGCATTTTCAATCCATATGGTACCTTTCACACACATCGCAATCCTGTAGTGTCAAAGATACGAAGGATGATTTCTTCAAATGTCTATAATATTTGTGAGAGATGAATAGTGAATGCCTTTTATTAAGTTTGCCCTTTATTTTCTGTTAGTTAAGTACGCTCTGTAAAATTACCGTAATTCGATTCTTAAAAATAGCGTTTCTTATCAATATTTTTTTTCTTATGGAATATCTGGTCATCTTCCACAAGGCATGCAAGATTTTCGAAGATAACCAACTTTAAGGCAAGAATTACACATAAATTTGATAAAATATTCTTGACTAATTTTTTTGAGCAAATACATTTTTCTTGAAAATTCCATTTATGGGCACATGCAATAACAAAATAACTTGATGTAAAATTGAATGTCTTCTCACTATTTTCTAAAAAGTGGTACAACGATTTGACAAGATTATGTTTCAAAAAGAAATTCACTGTTTTCAACAAACCTTATAACAGATAAAGAAATATATTATATGTGGCTTCAACTAACTATTAAAATAGACAACCTTGAGTCACGACAACAAAGAATTTTTAATCTTTCAAATAAGTCCTTCGAATGGATTTTTTTCTGACATTAATATTCTTTCAATATACTCAAAGTCGACATAGAATTAGTTTTATTCTAAATTGCACGTAGTTTCAAATTGAATCCTTTGTGTGGTTGTTGCGTGCGATGAATAGGGATTTAAATTTATTAAAAAATAAATATTCATTAAATCGAAACCGCAGTGTAGCTTTCAATATCCAAGTAATTTTATCTGAATCATGGAAAAGAAATGCTAGTTTTATTGAATTTTTTAATGAAAACAAAAAATTTATACTAATTTGAATAAATTTGATTAGTTACCAGTTGTGGTTTAAAATGTTTTATGCTGTATGTTTCAATCATTTTCATAAATCTGAATTCTACCATCAAGTGTGTTTAGTCAATAACTCTTTCATGAGGAAATTTGGTCGAAATGTACAGATCCCATCAAGAAACTGATCAGTTGGAAGGGTAATGGACTATCATCCGAAGGGTTTGGGTTCGACTCCAACGAAAGATCGTCGTGTACGCGTGGGCTGGTGACACGTTAAATCTGTCGAGGCCTCAAACCTCTTCATATTGGTGTGGTGTGGAAGTTTGGAGAGTGGCGTTCCAGCTCGGGTGTGACTCTGTCATCTGACCGTGGCTCAAAATTACATGGTGCTGTCCTCGGGTCTTTCCCTTCGGGTTGGATCCCAGACCATCTACAATAGCTCGTTGTGTTACTAAAGTGCTATGTTAATTAAAATATCTACCTACTCATTCAGAAACGAAGATATGTCTTTAGCATTATTTCCTGATAATATGACGAAATAAGCATTTTTTGCAAAACTCTAATACAAAAATCAACGTTTTGTTCTCCGAAACATTAAGAAATTGCTGATATTTAGCATGAAAAACTGGGATACATTGACACTAAACTTAAACTGGGATGCATTGACACTAAAAAGTACATTGAATTGCGCGATTGGAAGCAAATATTCTGTACCTATAGTCAAGTGTATGCTTTTATATTTATTCTAGAATATATCAATTGTTTTATTATTATTTAATAAGGAAATAAGATTTTCTATTAGTCTATTTAAGACGTTTTCTTTCAAGCTAAATGTAGATGTCAGTTGTAATTGTGTTTCTCCAGTGATCCATATGTCTTGTATGTATTCGGAACGTGACATCATTTGACCTGTGTTTCGAATATTATTTCAGCACTAATAAAAATTCCAAAGATAAATTCCGAATCTATTTATGATAGTTGATTAGTCAACACTAATTATATTAAAAGCCAAATTGTACCAAGCCGTCGAATTAAAATTTTCGCTGACCCGTCTGATATTTTTTGCATACTCCAACTATCTCTCATAACATATATTGCACCTCGACAAGAAAAGTAACACAAGTCAAAAAATAAAACTTTTGATGTTATGTCATTGAAAAATAGAGGTTCCCCAGCGTGTTATATTACTATTCTATAGAATATGATTGAAGTTACCATCATAAATACTTACCTAAAATTCAAAAGAAGAGATATCATTTCAATATAAGTTTATAGTATCCTTTAAGTTGATGTTTCTCAAATTCTGCAATTTTGAGTTGTGTCACTTTTCTTGCCGCGGTTCAATATATTTCTCTTTAAAGTGGCGAAAAAGTAATGTCGCATTTACTTTTTACGACCGCGCAAGTGAAAGCGCATGAAGCTAACCTAAGGCGGGTTACCGTAGTTTCAAATTATCGCCAATTCGTGGTTATAATTTTCGCCAATGGCCTTTAATAACGGGTTCTTGAGTCCAACCAATTTTCGTTATGAAACGACTCGATCAAGCATTACGTAAATTCATTCTTGAATCAAATTTAAACACGACAAATGGATACATTGTTTCAAACTGGTATTTCAAAAATCAATTTTAAGTTGTACATTCGTTTCCTCATTCAAATTTTAAAAAATAAGAGGGGGGCTGTGATGGGACACGATCGCTAAGTTAAAGGTATGTATTAAATTAGTAAGGCCATATGGTGAATAAGAGCGAAATAAATTATTTCTACACTTTTAATTACTCTCCGAGCCCGTTGACGTTCAGCATCGGACACTCAGCATATCGCAACCCGGCAAGAAAAGTGACACAAGACAATAAGAGTTTTGGTGTTATTTCATTGAAAAATATGCATGAGGCTCCTCAGCGTGTTATATTACTATTCTATAGAATATAATAGAAGTTTCCACCATCAATACTTACCTAAAATTTAAAAGAGAAGCTTATACTATTTCAATATGACTTTTATTGTTTCCTTTAAGTTGGTGTTTCTCAAATTCTGCAATTTTGAGTTGCGTCACTTTTCTTGCCGGGGTGTGATATGATGTCTGGATCTTGTTGGTTTCCAATCTCTCGATCATTTTTCCTGTTGACGTTTTCTATAATTCTATATTTCTCTTGTGTTTATATTGGATATTTATTTAGACATTTTGAATTTTTTGCGACTTTCCACACTTCGAAGTCCAATATCTAAACAAGGATTAAACATTCAGGTTTTATTTTTATTAATATTAATAAACCATAAAAAGACGAAACAAATGGCACCTCAAACATTGTGATCAAACAAAGAAGCCGGAGCTAGATTAAATTAATGTGAGCGGCAGTGAGCATTTTCATGACGCAACTTTGCACTGCGATTGCATTAGACGATAACGATAGAGCAAAATCAATGAGCATTTATAACATTCTTTGTTTAATGCTCTTATAGACGCAATATCGTTCATTTATCTAATATTTATAGTTTTCAAGTTATTAAATTTTTCGCATTTATGCTATTTTGTGACGCTTAAAAATTAAGCGTACTACTCGGTTTCGAAAGGTAAGACGTATTTTAACGTACTACGTCAAAAGTTGAAATGAACTAGCAATTGAATTCTTGGTTTAAATGTAGTTCATGGTATCTTCTTGAGCTTAGCGATATATTTTAACTTCTGGTAACTTCACTCTACTTCCAGCTTACAAAGTGGGTTACCAGAATGAAAGTTGGCGTCCACCTTTTTCCTCCTTGGCAGTGAAACACTGCTGTCAGCTAAATGTTAACCGAATTCGTATAAAAAAGCTGTGATATGTAAAAAGAGAGAATATAAATAAATTTATTTGATCAGTACTTCTGAAAATAAGTGGATTTCTTCATCGTTTTATAAGTTTGATTTTTTGCAGATTAGAAAATTTCATTAAGTTATGTTATTTTTGATACATTGAACTACAGAATATCTTAATAACTTTAACAGACATATTTTTTGCCTGAAATCAAGTCATACAATAGTCTGGATATAGGGTATTCCGAAATCCAATTAACTATGTGATTGATAGCACTGCTTTCTTTACATTTGTAAAAGTGGAGAGATTTGATTTCTCATATGGACATTAATATATTACTTCTTGTTTAGAAGAAATAAAAATGAACTTACAAATATCGGTTGGTATGGGAGAATGATTGTAATGAAATCAAATCACCGGCCATTGTCTTCAAAGTTTAATTAATTCGAAAATACCTGTCAAATTTTCTATATAAATTCATTTACCGTTTTCTCAATATCACACACACAAAAAAGGATACAGCTTGCTTTTGACAAATTATAATAAAAAAATAAACACAGATGCTTAGCAACGGGAAAGATTATTGTTTCTATGTGGACACGATATAATAATTCTACTACTTGTCCTCATGCCCAGAGTTCTGAGCCAAAATACAAATTCTGTGTTTCTCACAACAACCTTATAAAATTATATTCTTAAGTCGACATTTTTCATTTAATTAAATTTCTTTTGTGCTAAAGCGAATAGTGAGCAAGTGAAACGACCATGGTTTACACAACTAAAACCAAATTAAGATAGTTGACGAGATAAGAGAACATAATGTGAAACCCATTTAATAGTACAAATTTAATATTAAAATTACTGTTGTGTGTAATTTTTTAATAGTATTAACTTCACCGATTCTATGTGTAGACAGTTTTACACGTTCATTACTCTCTCTATCAGGGTGTTCTATCTCTCGATCAACGATTAAAATCATGATTTTAATCAAATGATTTTTTTTAAATCACTGATTAATCAAAAGTAATCAAAAGTAAATCAAAAGTAATCTTGCATTTTAAAACTAAGTAAATACACCATAGAAAAATTATAGAATTTGTCAAAGGCTTTAATTTTTCTGCACTCATTGTGATTTCAGCACTAATGGCTACACCAAGCTCAGAGGGAACTGGGTCAATTACTGCATCTCTCTATATTAAAAAAAAGTTACCGCCGTCGCAGGATTGAAAACTGTGCTGTTTAGCTCGATTCTTAAACAATTTCCCGAGAAAGTACTGATCGGAAAAAAACGAAATTAACATGATTTGTTCTTCATCGTATTCCCTGGACAATTATTAAGATTTTTTTTCCGATGCGGCTATTAGTTTAGGGTTTATTAAGTGTCAAAATTGAAGAAGCGAAATTTCTTCCGCGAGTGAGCAAAACACATACAAATTTTCAGTCTTCAGCCGTGAGTTTTTTTTAAAGAGTACCTATAAACGTAACTTTTGCAGCTCGTCGAGTATTTTTTTTATTTCATTTCAATTTGGTTCGTGGTAACATTTTTTTTGAAATTCGGAAAAAATCGAGATATTTTATTACTTTTTTTTAAAACTGCCCTATCTATATCTTATTACTATTATTTTTTAATTTTTAAAATATCGCAGTATACCTCAGAATGTACTCTTTCTTACGGTACTATTATTTTTGAAACCGGTTAATAATTAAATTGGATGCGATCAAAAGTTGGTCATACAAAATTCGAAATCTTTGGATATTTTCGCTACTTTTTGTTACAACCGTTAACTAAAACTGTCATATCTATATCGTATTACTATTAGTTTTTTATTTTGAAAATAGCGCAGTATACCTCAGACTGTACTCTTTCTTACGGTACCATTATTTTTAAAATTGGTTCATAAATAAATTCGATGCAATCAAAAGTTGGTGACACAAATTTCGTATTTTTTATTTCGCGAAGCATTGTATTCGCGGAGGGTTGTATTTTTGACTATCGGGTTTGCCAGATATCAAATTTATCGTAGCAACAATTGCCATAAAAACGATTTCTTTTTATTTGGCGAGGAAAAAGGGCTCGCTTTTTTCCCTCTATTCACAGACGGTTTACCGAGAAAGTACAAAGTAGACATCGTAAAGTTTGGAGATTAACAGAGTTTACTTAAAATTGTACAGGGAACAAGATGCAGAAAATTTTTTACTCATGCGGCTGTTAGTTTAGGGTGCATTAAGTGTTAAAGCAAAAAAGAGTGAAATCACTTGCGTAAGAGGTGTTGGTTTGCGAAGCAAACCAAACTGGATTGCGTAGCAATCCCCGGGGGTTGGTGAGCGTAAGCGAGCAGGGGGCGGATCCCCCTAGTTTTTTTAAAAATTGTAACAGCCAGTTGTAATTTATTAGATTATACTATATACTGCAAACAGTAATGTAAACACACATGACATAAATCTAAATGCTAAGAAGAGTAATGTATAAACATGCCTGATAAACATCACTCATAATATAAACACCTAAAGGAAGTATACAACAGTTTGATTCAAAATTATAAACTAAAGGGGTGACTGATTTTATTATCTAAAAAAAACACAAGTGTGATGTAAAGTTTATGAGGGGTTAGCTCAGGGGTTCCGGAAGTGTGTGCAACAGCACCCTGGGGTGCCATGTGGAGAGATGAAAGGTGCTGCGAAGCAGCGCCCGTAACCTCTAATCTAAGCTATTTCTAAGCAACAGAAAAAAGGGTTAAAGTCACTCATTAAAAATCGGTTCACTCCCCAAGCAAGAGCATGATGAAGGTAATTTTATTTGTTTTATTTATATTTTCACCATCCTATGTTTTTATTAAGTAAAATTAAAGTGTGTGAATTTTAAATGCTAGTTGTATTAATTATGTTTATTTCTAACTTCTCTAATTTCTTTTTCAAAGTGGTCCAAATATGAAATATGTATATCGATGTAATAGTATACCACAGATAAGTATTACATGACGATGAGGGTGACGTGAAAAAATTATAATTATCTTAAGGATGCCACCACTTGGATAAATTTGGGAACCCCTGTGTTAGCTTATTCTTGTGGTGTGCAATAGAGATTAAAGAGTAGAAAAATATACATTTTCACACACAGCCATTAAAATGTCAGCAGCACAAAGAAAGATCCAATATGAATTAAAACTAAGTGAAAATACATTTATTATTGCTGCTCGGCAGTTATCATCAGAATTTACTATAGTCTGATTATTTCTGTCCCCTATTCTGCTTCGCAGATTATAGTTTAGGTCTGTCTCTTACACTTACTGATAAATTTGTTAACATGATGATGTAATTTTCTCAAAAAAAACTATGTAGGATGTCAACTTGTGTTTTAAAGTTAAACAGATGTAATGTAAATATTGATTTACCAAATCACAAATTCTGATTGTTTACTTAAAATAAATATTGATTTACATGTCATGTGACAAACCCAATTTTTTATTTAACAAATTTATAAATATTATATAACAGTTTATAGGGCCTGCAGAAATTTAAATTTAAAAAATCTGATTTAAATCAAAATAATCCGATTTAAATAAAAAAAAATCGATTAATTGATTTTTTTAAATAATGATTTTTTTACACCCTGCTCTCTATACATACCCATATGTATATAATTATAACATTTGTAAGAAATATTAACTTAAGGAATATCCAGTATCCCCAAAAATATGGATGAAGTACTTTCCTTGTATAAAGAATAAAAGGTAGTTTTCTTATAAAGTTTCCAAACTGCACTTACTTTTAATATTTTCTTTCATTCTAATCGACACATTCTCTTCTCATTAATGCCAATGCTAAGTAATATCATTTTTAAAAAAAACATTACCACTGTGTGAAACTGCAAATCAGAAATATTTGAAAGAAAATAAATGAAGTTCCAATTTTAAGAATTCTATTAGAGTTTGATAACTTCCGTAACTGTTATTTTTAATTAGAAATTATATATTTTTTACTTTGTTATTTTGGAAATGACAGCGTAGAACAGAAAAAAGATCGTGTAACCAATCATAAACGCTGTTTATTATTCTATATAACGGTAATGATTATTTATTTATCATTTAAATTAATTCTGTCATGCTTGGCCACGTGTACACATTTTTCAAAATAAACATTAAATGTTCTTCATTCGGATTTTTAAATATTTATACGCGACAGTATTACAGAGCGTTATACCAAGGCTTGACGTAGAATACGTCTTACTTATCGACTTATCAAAGCCTGTGTACCACGCTTAATTTTTGAATAACAAAAAAAAGCGCGAAAAATTTAATAATTTGAAAAGTACAAATGATATATAATCCCAGAAAGATCCGGGCACATGATGCTGAGCGTCAACGGGTTCGTCGAAAGCGTCTCAAAGTTGACGCGTCATGCCACTCACTTAATTTAGTCCGACCTCCTCTGTGCTAGCATGACATTTGAGGTGTCATTTATTTCGTCTCTTTGAAAAAACAAATACTTAATACCTGCTTTTAGTTATCAAACTAAAAAGTGTGGAAAATCGCAAAAATTTCAAAATATCCAAATATATGCATAATAAACACCATAAGAGTCTTAGAAAACGTCAACAGGAAGAAAGATCGAGAGATTGGGAATCCAAGAAGATCCGGACATCATATGCTGAGTGTCAACGGGCTCGGTTGGCGTTTTTGAAAGTATAGCCGTCGCCCCTTCAAGGTAAACAAATACCTGATACGAGTGCGCCAAGTACAACCACCGCTCATTTCGACGCAAATAGCATATCTCATGACGTAAATTTTGTAATAATCGAATGATGAAATCCAACCCATAGAGGTCGATAATGAGCTACAACAATCAACATCAACGGTGAGTGCACCAATTATGATACATGTCCGGCGCAATGAACATTTGATGTGTGAAATTAAAACAGTCTAGAACTACAGGGTGTCCCCAAAAGATCAGTGCAACTTCAAAACTTTATTTAAAAGTAGAATAAGTCTACAGCAAAACTAGTTACAATAATAGATAGAATAACTCATAGAAAGAATGTCATTTTCCAACAGGACGGTGCACCTCCTCATTGGGGAATGATAGTCCGTGAGTCGCTGAATAATTCATTCCCGCAGCGTTGGATTGACAGGGATGGCCCCATAGCATGGCCGCTTCGTTCTCCTGACATTACTCCACTAGACTTTTTCTTTTGGGATTAAGTAAAAGATATGCTGTGTACCGAACAAAAGTTAACAGTGTCGTGGAATTGAAACAAAAAATCCAAACAGTTGTAGCTACTGCTGATGATAGCATGGTGAAACGTTCGTGGATTGAATTGGAATATCGTCTTGATGTTCCACTAGACTTTTTCTTTTGGAGTTATGTAAAATATATGCTGTGTATCGAGCAAAAGTTAACAGTGTAGTGGAATTGAAACAAAAGATCCAAACAGCTGTAGCTACTGCTGATATTAGCATGCTGAAACGTTCGTGGATTGAATTCGAATATTGTCTTGATATTCCACTAGACTTTTTCTTTTGGGGTTATGTAAAATATATGCTGTACATCGAACAAAAGTTAAGTGTCGTGGAATTGAAACAAAAGATTCAAACAGCTGTAGCTACTGCTGATGTTAGCATGCTGAAACGTTCGTGGATTTAATTGGAATATCGTCTTGATATTCCACTGGACTTTTTCTTTTGGGGTTATATAAAAGATATGCTGTGTATCGAACAAAAGTTAACAGTGTCGTGGAATTGAAACAAAAGATCTAAACAGCTGTAGCTACTGCTGATGATAGCTTGCTGAAACTTTCGTGGATTGAATTGGAATATCGTCTTGATATTCCACTAGACTTTTTCTTTTGGGGTTATGTAAAATATATGCTGTGTATCGAACAAAAGTTAACAGTGTCGCGAAATTGAAACAAAAGATTCAAACAGCTGTAGCTACTGCTGATGTTAGCATGCTGAAACGTTCGTGGATTGAATTGAAATATCGTCTTGTTATTCTTCTTGCTACAAAAGGATCCATGTGGAACTTTACTAAGGTAGTAGAAAAAACACTTTTTGAGTTATTCTATCTGTTGTTGTAACTAGTTTTGCTGTAGGCGTATTCTTTTTTTTTTAATAAATTATTTTTGAAGTTGTACTGATCGTTTTGGGACACCCTGTATTTTCTTTTACTCTCATGTCCACTAATTTTTTCACATTCATTTCACCATATGGCGTCACTGACGTATTCTACGCCTTAAACCTAGTGGCTGTGTTCCGATACAGCCCATCCTTTTTTTTTCTCTACGTTTGTAAGTCGTCTACATTTAGATTTAAGTATTGAAGGAGAACCAAATAATATTCAAATCGGTAGAATTGCAATGTACGTAAATCCTCAAATAAGCATATTAAGTTAGGAGGAAACCTGTGAAATGCCATAGACTTGTGGAAAAGGACTAAAAATGCATTCCAGTGGGAGGAGAAAAGTTCCTAAACTAGAAGATCGATCAGAACTATTGATGCCAATAGTTTATTCTCTCAGTCTCTCTCTCTTATTCTTCCGATATGTTCGATCTTATCTTAATCTCATTTGGTGAAAAATGATAATTGAAGCTTGTCTCTTTACCATATTTTTCCTAAATTTTTAAAATTAGTTTGTTGTTTTCACGTTTGGAAACTGATTCGAAACTTTGAGTTTTAAATATCGTTGGCTTAGAGCAGCTGATTTCTTCGAAAATTATTGTTTACTGAGCAGCTCTTAAAAGACTAATCGTTAGTCTCTAGATCGAAACATAAAAATTCGAAGCATTTAGATAGTGTAACATAACCTTGAAACATGTTAAAATGTGACAATACATTACTCATAATCATAAAAAGGATCATTTAATGCGTTCCCCAAAAAGTATCAATTAATGAGTTCCTTCTTTAAGTCGTCAATACATTAATTTTCGATAAGAATGCACAAATTTAACTTGCTCAGTCTGTATCATAATTTCACAATTTTCACCGAATGGAAAATAGTTTATTTATTGACTTCTAGAACGTTCGTTTGTTATATGTTACCAGATAGCAAAAATTCACTAAATTTATGTTAAATCCTTGTATTTGAGCTTCTCATATCCTAAACTTTTTCATTACTCTCTTATCGCTTAAAATGAACCCACTGTTTCAATACAGTTACAACGAAGTTATTTTAATGCAATTTATTGCGGTTTCTCCAGAAGAAACGTTCATCCAGTTAAGTCAAACATCAATTCGAATTTTGCTAATATGACTTCAATTAAATGCAGTTGCTTCGTTCAACTTTTCAACAAGGCCAAATTAAACCTACCGTATGTTGCGAAACTCAACCAAAACTTAATACATTCTCCAATAATTTGTGATTGCGTAAAAGAAGTAGAAACAAAATTTGAAGGAGACATCGTAACAAAAAAAAAAACATTTTTAAAATTCATTGACTAAATGTATTTTGAATGCACACACGTATTTTAAAAGGCCAAAATCAAATCGAGTTCTACGATCTTCATTTGTCCAGAATGTCTTTAATAGATCCCTTCATCGGTATACAGTGTAGAATAACGTGGCTGGAATTCACATTAATCTCTATTAGAGCAGTTCGCAGAAATTATCTAGCATATTTCCCTTGAAAGAGAAAAAAGCTAAAACACATGAACCGATCCTGTTGCTCTTAATCAAGTTCCCCTTGGGAGATTTCCTTAGTTAATCAGTAATACCGAAGCTTACCTTTACACAACTGATCGATAAATTGCTCACAAGCTGCAACAGTGGCACAGCGGAAAAGAGTCCCATTTTGAGTTAACACTCCGAGTATTTTCAACAACATACAAAGTCTGTCCAGAAAGTAATATGAGACTTATTCCATAAAATTCGTTTATATGAAGATAATTTTACACAACTTAATATTCTTTAAAATAGCCTCCTCCTGCATTAATACACTGTAGCCAACGACTCTTCCACCCATTGATGGCTCCCTGGAATTCTTCAACTTGAATGTTGTTCAGAACGCGCGTTACGTTTCTCTGTAAGTTCTTCAGATTGTCAAAACGATGACCTTTTAAGCTGGATTTTAACCGAGGGAATAGAAAAAAGTCCGGCGGTGACAGATCAGGGCTGTACGGTGTTTGGGGCGGCGTTTTATTTTGCCAGGTACTGAGTCTCTTTGAAGGATGTGCTGTTGTTGTTATAATCCTCAGGGTCTGACGAAGTCATACAAGGTTCATAAGTCCATTGACTCCCAGAAAATCAAGCACAAACAAGGGGTCAGAGTAGATATCCTCTAGACAGGCCTATGCAGTCCAAGATGTGCTCAGCAGTAGCCGGCTGGGCAAGATACTTCGTACATGTGGTGAAAACCTTTTCACCCTCATGAAACTAAAAGCTTTTGAGATGACCACTGGCTAGACGAGAGAGCGCAGACTTGGAGCCTTTGTCACAAGCTAGGGACAGCATCAATACAGGCTTTTTACTCGTATACCAATAGTGGACAGGAGGTTCCAGACACTTCGTCATTAAATGGGATTTTTCCACTGAAAAGGGTTCCAGGTAAGTGAGTGCAGAGGAAGAGGCTGTTGGAAGTCCGCAGCCTTCCTTAGAGAGCTTGTCTGCTATTTCGTTGCCGTGAATGTCTACATGGGAATGAATCCATTGCAAGTGGACCTCGTGGTACAACGAAAGCTGCTTCAGCTTATGTATGACAGAAAGACTGGTCTTGTCGCCCACAAGTGTCCAGTTGCAGAGGTGTTGGAGAGACCTGCGGCTATCAGATAGTATCCAAAGAAGGATGTGTGAACCGGCGCAATATCGTGGTGCAAAATCCAATTGTTTGTGAGCTCCGAGCGGACGCACGCGATTCGATTCCTCAACCTATGAAGCACTTCCTTGTAAAAATCTGCATTAACTGTCTGTCCGGGTGGCACGAACTCTTTGTGCACTATTACCTTGGTGTTAAAGAAGGCAATGAGCATGGACTTCAGTTTTGATTTGCTCATTCAAGCCTTCTTTGGAAGAGGAGATTGGAGAGTGTGCCACTCTGCAATCTGTCTCTTTGTTTCAGGATCATATCTGAAAACCCATGTTTCGTCACCGGTAATCACTAGCTTCAACAAATTAGGGTCACTTTTTACATACTCCAACAATTCAGGCGAAATCGACTCACGGTTTTCTTTCTGTCCGTCGGTCAAAACCTATGGAACCAGCTCGGAACAAATTTTCCGCATTTGAAGCTCTTCCATGACGATTTCATGCACAATCGATTTTGTACGTCCCAACGTCTCTGCAATCATTCGGACACTCATCCGACGATCAGAGTCCAAAAGTGCTTTAACTGTAGCCACATTGTCTGAAGTTCGAGAACTTGATGGACGCCCATCTCGTTGTTCGTCATCGACGTCCTCTCTTCCGTCTTTGAAGGCGTTGTGCCACCTAAACACTTGAGCCATGGACAAAGAATCCTTCCCGTAGGCTTCTTGTAACATGGCAAGCGTCTCAGTAGCCAATTTGTATAGTTTTACACAAAACTTTATGGCGTATCGCTGCTCGACACTCCGATTCATACTGAAAACCTAACGCCAGTTTGAAACACGTATCTGCTTTACGAGCGATCCGTGCGCTGCAAAGTCTCAATGCCATCTGACTTCCGACAAACTCTGTAGTTGACAATCCCCATCCCATTCGTACCGCCCGCAAACTCCCCCCCCCCTTTTTCATTCTGCTTGGGAAGAAAAATTCAGTCTCATTAATTTCTGGACAGACACTGTATCTCGTTCATCAATATCTGAACGATTTTGCTAATGACGAGATATCTTGTCTATCAAGATATGAAAAATTCTGCTAATGAAGATATATCTCGTCCATCAAGATCTGAACAATTGTGCTAATGAAGATATATCTTGTCCATCAAGATCTGAACAATCGTGCAAATGAAGATATATCTTGTCCATCAAGATCTGAACAATTGTGCTAATGGAGATATATCTTGTCCATCAAGATCTGAACAATTGTGCTAATGAAGATATATCTTGTCCATCAAGATCTGAACAATTGTGCTAATGAAGATATATCTCGTCCATCAAGATCTGAACAATCGTGCAAATGAAGATATATCTTGTCCATCAAGATCTGAACAATTGTGCTAATGGAGATATATCTTGTCCATCAAGATCTGAACAATTGTGCTAATGAAGATATATCTTGTCCATCAAGATCTGAACAATTGTGCTAATGAAGGTATATCTTGTCCATCAAGATCTGAACAATTGTGCTAATGAAGATATATCTTGTCCATCAAGATCTGAACAATTGTGCTAATGAAGATATATCTTATCCATCAAGATCTGAACAATTTTGTTAATACCTAGATACCTTGTTATGCGACATGTAAGATTTTCTGACGATGACTAGATTTAGATCGGGTCAGTATTCTTCTTATGACGAGGTAGCTCGTCTTGAAATCTGGTCAGTTTTGCTAATGACAAAATAATCATCGAGGCAACCACAAGAGGTATTAAAACGGGTTTTTAGCTTCGTTATTTTTAAAAATTCATAGCATGCTGTAAAACACGTCTTTCATGTAACGGTTCCGTAATCAGTGAAGATATTTGTTAATTTGCTGATGGAAATAATGTAGTTTTTACATTTAGACATGTACTTACACGAGAAATCATATTTTTTTCGTCTGTCACTATTGCTGTCTATTTATCTTGTTATGAGTGTCTTTTACAACTATTGTGTGCAAACTTTTAATGAAACCATACCCAAATACCATATTTTGGATTTGATCCTGGATCATTGTTAATAGTCCATTGTGTTTCTGTAGTAAGACGTTAATTAAATATTTACCTGCCTACCCAAAAACTGTAATTTAATAATACCTGGGTTATGAAAATGAAGATTTATTTCTCGCTACGCAAAAAAGTGTGTGATAGTATGAAAAGCATTTTTAGTGAAATTAAATATAGGTGGCTGTGATGTTTCTGTGATGATATGTGTTTCCTCTATGTACTCTGAAAATGAAGTCAAAAACGATTTCAGCACTGTAAAAATAAAAATTTCCGTGAATAAATTCCGAATTTATGTATGACAGATGATTGGGCAACACCAATACGATTAAATTCTAAACGCTGCCAAAATGGCAAAAAACAGCATTTTAAGAGAATCTCTCAATACTTATTGTGCCAAAACATTTGGACTGCAGAAATAAAATCTTATCAGACTGCCTGGTTTGTTGGCTTCTCTTAAAATCTGATAAAAAAAAGCATTGACGTTATTCTTTCTAGTAACAACTAGTAATAACTAGTATAATTAATCAAACAAAATAATTTGTTTAATAATGAGGCATATTATCTAAGCTCTTAACATATTAGCTTTGGTCATATAGTGCGGACTTAAAGGATAAAATTTCCTTAGTTAAATTATTTTCTACATTCTTTCATCTAAAAAAAGAATTTAAGGCGGGCATTTGCATAACATAGTAAATATTCTGCGAAATTATGGCATCTCGTATTAAGAATACTCAACAAAACAACATACCTTATTTAAAAAAATTTTGGAACTCTTTTGACTCGAATAATTTTGAAAACACCAGTTTTTAAATGCTTTTGTATACGTTTAAAAGCTGGTGCTTTCATAAATTATTCGAGTCAAAAGAGTTCCAAAATTTTTTAACGTAAGCTTTTAAACGTATACAAAAGCATTTAAAAGCAACTTCAATTTTGAACCAGCCACTGAATCGACAAATCAAGATGAATTTAGGAAATAACAAGTTTGTCTCTCTCTTGATGTTTGTTCACAAAAATCACAATTGAAATAACTTACGAAAGGTTAGGAGCGTGTATGACTTTTGTTACGTAAATTACCATTGCTTAACGTAATTTCTCTCTCTCTCTCTCTCTCTCTCTCTCTCTATATATATATATATATATATATATATATATATATATATATATATATATATATATATATATATATATATATATATATATATATATATATAAATATATATATATATATATATATAAATATATATATATATATATATATAAATATATATATATATATATATATATATAAATATATATATATATATATATAAATATATATATATATATATATATATATATATATATATATATATATATATATATATATATATATATATATATATACAGGTATACAGGGTGGTCCCGAATTCATGGTACAAACGTTAATGGTAGGTACAGGACATTGTAACAATGATTTATTGTATAGGAATGTATAGTCGCAAGTGACGCGGTGAGGCGAAAACAGGGGAAATAACGGCCGAAAGGAAAAACAAAGATTTTATTGAAAGCGTTGTTGACAAGTGTCATGTTTACAGTAATTGTTCAAAATTGCGTCCACCAGTATCGATACATGCTTGACAGCGTCGGTGGAGCGATTGGCGTACACGTTCAAAGATGCCTGGTATTTCACGCACACCTGCAGCAGCTACAGATAAGCGAGCGACGAGATCCTCATCTGAGTCAACTGGAGTCTCATAAACAAGATGCTTTAGATGTCCCCATAAAAAGTAATCGAGGCTCGATAAATCGGGAGATCGGGGTGGCCAAGGGACTGGTCCACCACGCCCAATCCATCGAGTACCAAACGTGGCATTCAGGTAATTCCGTACATCAATGCTGAAGTGTGCTGGCGCCCCATCGTGCTGAAACCACATGCGGTTACGAATGGCGATCGGAACATCATGCAGCAGTTGTGGTAACACTTCTTTCAGAAAAATAAGATAGCTTCCGCCAGTGAGCCGCGTGGGTAGTAAGTATGGGCCAATCAAAAAGTCGTTCACAATACCAGCCCACACATTAATACTGAAACGTTGTTGAAACGCATGTCGACGCGTTGCATGTGGATTATCGGTTGCCCACACATGGGAATTGTGCGCATTAAAGACACCCTCGCGTGAAAATGTCGCTTCATCTGTAAATAGCACATAATCTACGAAATCCGGCTGCAACGCACATTGCTGCATCACCCACAGGCAGAAGTTCACGCGGCGAGGATAATCTGCCGGATTCAATGCTTGTACTTTCTGAAAATGGAAGGGGTGTAAGCGATTTTCGTTTAACACTCTGCATACAGTCTGATGACTCACACCTACGTCACGCGCAACAGTTCTTGTGCTTGACTCGGGTCTATCAGCCACAATGTTCAAGATGCTTTCTTCCAGCCTTGGAGTGCGTACAGCTCTTACTCGACCAGCGCCATGTTTGTTGACGTCGAACGCACCTGTTTCACAAAGTTGACGATGTAACCGTTGAAAAATTCTATGATCCGGCATTCGTCGATCAGGATACTCCGCGCGATACGCGCTGCAAATGGTAACGGCAGAGCTGCGTTACGAATGTATATTCGTAACGCAGCTCTGCCGTTACCATTTGCACGGCCGTACATGTAATGCATGTCTGCTTTTTCTGCATACGTAAAGTCACCCATCGTCTACGGCAGCACAATTGTGAATGGCGCTTTTCCCTACTGCGATGCATCATGTTCAACAGCGGCTAGACATCTACTGCCCTCTACCGGCAATGATACCAACCGATCACTCCATTTCTCTTTCCTTTTATTTCCCCTGTTTACGCCTCACCGCGTCACTTGCGACTATACATTCCTATACAATAAATCATTGTTACAATGTCCTGTACCTACCATTAAAGTTTGTACCATGAATTCGGGACCACCCTGTATATATATATATATATATATTGTGCTTTTTAAAGTAACTCATCTCTTCCCAAAGAAATCTCAAAATGTTAGACACAATAACGGATTTTTAATAAATACTTTAAGAAAACTGTATTCAAAAACAAGTTTAATAGGGATAATTAATACATTTATCAGTTCTGTATTAATATTTTAACTATCTGGTGTAACAATAATCTTTTGAGGAACTCAAAAAATATCGGATTAAGCGATAAGCGGACTAGACGGTCGCTTAGGGCCCCGGAATACAAAAGGGCCCCGAAGTCTTAAAAATGTCTTTTAATATAGGGTTCGAGAATAGTTGTGACTGCGTCTTTACAATGGGCGTATTTAAATGCAGTGAAAAGAGTTTCAAGTCATGGTCAAGTCAATGGTCAGTAAGAGCAGATGCTGTATTAACTATCAAACTTGGTTTCACTCATATAAAAGCGGCTTTAACTGAAATTTGTAATTCAGATGAAAAAAAGTTATCATAGTGGAGTTTCCTTCACTTCTGAAGGAAATGGAAAAATATGAAACCGCCCTAATGACAATTATTTGGAATACTATTTTACAAGGAATAAATCTTACAAGTGAATCACTGCAATCAGTGGGAATGAAAACTATTGAAAGATTCTATTCTACTGAAGTCATTTGAAAATTTAGTCCATAATTTTAATGATGAATTTGAAAAAGTTGAAAAAGAGGCAACTGATTTATCAGGGCATTTATCATTTAATGTGGAAGATGGACAAACTCGCTGACAATAAAAGAGAAAAATGATTTTTGATCAAAACAAAAGTCTGACACAGACACACACACATGAATCTACAATACGAGAAAATTTCACAGACAATTCATTTTTTGTTGTATTTGATAAAATCAGGCAGGAATTATTTCAAATAACTCAACCGTAGGAAGTTGTCGTGGAGCCCTTTCGAATATTTTTATTGGAATTTAAAAAGAGAAAAAAAAAAAGAACACGATATAAAAAAACTTGAAGGAAAAAAATAAAATTGACGGTGTTGGGGGTGGGGTACTTCTGAATATAAATTTATTTTATCATTTTTTAATAATTCTAAAAGAAAACGAGGACACCATAACCATAAAAACAACACCAGACATCTATCGAGCCGCCAAAGAAATATCCTGCATATTTCCGAATGTTGAAATATTATTGAAAACTTTTTTTAACAATTCCCTTATCTAAGGCGTCAGGAGAAATATCGTTTACTGTTCTAAAGCGTGTAAAAAATTGTTTAAGGAGTACTATAGAAGAAGATAATTAATTAATATGACTCTTCTGTATATAGAGCAAGAAATGTTAAGCCAAATTGACACTGCCAAAATAATTGACGAATTTGCAAGAAATAAAGCAAAACGGAAATTCATATAAAAATGTTTTTTTTAATAAATTTATTTAATGTGTTATGGTATGACATTTTTTATTACTTTTATTTTTGTTTATAACTTAACCCGGGAAACACTAGCGGTACCATATGGTACCAGAAACAGAGGTTTACAATGTTACAATTTTCTTTGTTATAATTCATATATTTTTTTTTGTTTGTTAGTAGATGGCACCACACAAAAGAGTGAAAAATCCTTTCTGGATATTAATTTAAGTGAACAACTCGTCAGTGTTTTACTTTGAGCGGTAGAAATAGGAACCATTTTTGGGCTACAACAAAAAAGTCGAAAAGGTAAAGTTTGAAAAAGTAAGTACAACCGTTCTCTCTTTTCTGATATATATATTGAAATTAAAGTTTTATGCAATATTTGTCCTTTATGACTAGATATTACGTACACAGTGTTTAAAAAATATAATAATATTATGTACATTTTTTTTCTATTGGTATGTTACTGGTACCGTTTGGTACCACAAGGCTTTTACACTATCTTTTCGTCACTGTTTAGATTTTTATTGATTGTTTGCTCTAGAAAATACAAAAATGGTTTAAAAGTGCATAATTAAATCTTTTATTATATATGATAGAATAGTTTAAAAAATACACAAATATAAAATAATAATACGAAAATTTTGCATTAAAAAAAATATAAAAACTGTATTTGTATTGCTTAGTTAAAAAAATAACAAAGCTAAAAGTATAAAATGGTAAGAGTTGTAGGTTAAATTGCAGTTATGGGAGCTAAAATGTGTCTTTGATTATATATTTTTTAACATATTATTTCTTATGGCAGTTTTTATGTATAGATTTAAATCATGTGTATTTTTTATTATTTTGAAATACAGTTTCATTTTTCAGAAATTTATGCTTTATGGATTGTGAATATTTTATCTTCATCTTCTCTTAGAATATTTTTAATATTATTATATATTTATTAAAATAGGTACTTATATGCTACTAGCCACTGCGGGGCTATCCCTGCGATGCCAATGCCCGTGGTGTAAGTTATTAATCTGGTGTAAAATTTTCTGCAGATTTCAAATCCGTTTAAATTCTTAATCTATCTTTAGCGATTCCGATTTTACGAAAAAGAATTAACATTCCCAGTCAAAATGTTTTTTATTTTTTGCTCTCATTCATTGTAATGGAATAGGACAGGAAATGTAATATGTTTCTTTTTTTTAACGCGAAGAGCAGAAAATGCAATCTGTTTCACGTGGCGTCACAATCTTTTGCGAAAATATAAAACATATACTCAATTATAAATTATTTATTTAAGGAAAATCATATTTTTAGGTGTCGATCTAAAATGAAATTTTTCGCAGACTTTAAATCTGTTGGAAATTTTTACTCATTCTTTAACGGTCTAGGAAATAGAAAAAAATGCGTTTTTAGAGCGTTCTCCGCAATGAAAAAAACTTGGCATGGTTTCAAGGCTGACGGCAAGGTTACGTGGGTAGAAAAGTCAAGATTGGGGGTTTTCTTCGTTCGCGGAAAAAAGGCGTTAAAAAACCGATTTAGAATAAAACTTTTAAATTAATTTTAAAATCTTCTAGATTAAATTTTTAAATTCGCCGCGACCCAAAAATTTCAAAAAATTTGGACAACCTGTGTGCCAAATATCATTGCTGTAAGTGCCATAGAATTGTCAGTATTTTGCGGCCGTGAAAAAAACAGAAAAATACTTCATTTTATAATATTAGAAATATATTCATATTTTTGTATTAATTTCAAATCACAAAATTGTAAATACATATTTATACCGCTTGCGTCAGTATCAACAAGAAATTGTATTTCTTACAATTTGTTCATTTAAAAGCCTAGTGGTACCATATGGAACCATGCATTTTCGACTCTATTATTGAAATTTTACAACAAAAAAAAAGGCTTTTTCTACATAAAAAGAACTTTATCAACAATATACTACAAAGAAATTGAAAGTGGAAAAAAATAATTAATTCAGGCTTTGCCGGGTTAATGATACACTCATTGCCATAAAAATTTGCGCACCCGGAAATAATTGTGGGGTCATAACGAAACTTGGCATGAAGGTACATGTCGGCCAGATATGCAAATTATTAGAAATGCAGCTTGATTGCGCATTGCGCAATGCCACTAGGGGGCGTTGAACTTCGATCTCCTTGGAGTATAAAACAGGTAAGCAGAGCTTACACTCAATCTTTTGCAAAGGAAACGCTGAGTACGCCGCCATCGAAGACAATATGAGCAGCTGTCAGAGTTCGAGAGGGGAAGAATCATCGGGATGATGGAAGCTGGGTGGTCAGCTTGGCGAATAGCTCGTCGAGTAGGCGGTTCTGATTTTACTGTGAGGAGGTGTTTGGACCAGCGGACAGAAGAGACGTCATTTACACGGCGACCAGGCTCAGGACGCCCTCGACAGACCAGTCGTCGAAAAGACAGTCACATCATACGAAACGCACACGTAGAGCCAACTGCCTCATTGGCCGCTATCCAGACACAGGCAGCACCTTCACTACGAGCCCCTGTGTCTTCCCGAACCATCGCAAGGCGCCTGGCTGAAATGACGTAAACGCCTCAATCCTGCCTTCACTTTACAGCGACACAACGCTCTCACAGCTGGTGTGATGGTATGGGGTGCCATTGCTTACGAAGCACGGATATCCCTAATATTGATCCATGGCACAATGACAGCTCAGCGGTACGTCCTTTACATTCTTCAGCCACATGTGATGCCACTCATGGTAGGGCTCACAGGAGCCATTTTTCAACAATACAATGCTCGGCCGCACACAGCAAGGATGTGACAAGATTGCCTCCGCCACATTACCACCCTTCTCTGGCCTGCTCGATCCCCAGATTTGTCACCAATCGAGCAAATCTGGGATCATTTTGGGACGGAAAATTGGACATCCTACGAGTTTGGTCGAACTAGAGGCGCGTTTACAGCAACTGTGGAACGAGATGTCTCAGTACATCATACGGAACTTATATGCCTCAATGCCTCACGTATCGCATCGTGCATTAGCGCTAGAGGGGGTCCAACAGAGTACTAAAACTTGCGTTCATTTGTACTTTTTTCTGCAATACATGATCCTTTTTCTTTTATTTTCTAATCTCTTACTTATATCAAAGTAGTACTTACATGTGCAAAATTTCGTTTCATTCGGACGACTTTTTCTTGATGAGCAAACTTTTATGGCAATGGGTGTATTTCTTGAAGCTTTTTTTTTCCTAGCTTGAGTTTGAGGGCCCAGTAAATTTTACAGCTTGGGGCCCCCACTTCACTTTATTCGCCACTGTTAAAACAACGAATCACCGAATATGAAATACGTGATGAGTTCAAAATATGAAATATGTGTATTTTTAGAAATCTAAAAATATAAGATAAAAACAATAACTCAATAATTTCAGATACCTTGAAAAACAAAAACGTATATTTTCAGAAAGCTGCAAATACAGAAACAAATTTCAGATTCTTTCTCTAATGCTTAAGGTGCATCAAATATTGATCAGTAAAAAACAAAGTGCACAAATTTGATTTAAAGGTATTTGATCTTGTTGATGAAAAATAAATGAATCATGGAAATAAATAAAAATCTTCAATCCTCGATCACAAGAAACTATTTCAGTTATAAAAACAATAAAGGAATTCTCAATAGAATTCCATACAAACAGCTCAAATATATTGCTAGGAATTGTAATATTAGTTTTCAGAATTGAAAGCATTTTAACCATCTTGGTGGTTATATCCTGGGGAGCAGAAAGTGCTTAAAACTGCAACGTACGTCGGAGAACGAAGTATTTGCAGAACAATTTTTCCTTAATTTTATCAAAATTTGAGCCGATTTTTTTTAATCATAAGTTACGACGTTCTGTAGTGCACACTCCGCTCCTTGCCACACCTTTTTTTTATTTTCTAGCTACGGAACAACCTCCCTACACCGCCCCAAATTACCACAAACACTTTATAAATAACCCATCTTCTCTGTCAATGACAAAATATTTAACTTCAAAAGTTATCGACAGAATTGAAAATTCTGAAAGTATGCCTCGGTTTTAAATAAATTAAGTTAATTAATTTTGAAGTTTCATTATAACTATGGTAATATATATTTAGCCGATAATTATCTGTTTACGTCTTTATTGTTATCGTGATTTACGTCTGTTTTTGATTTTACTGCAGTTTTCACAATTCGGACAAAATGCCTGCAGGACACTGAATATAATTCGGTACATGGGGTTGTCTCTAGGAGGTATTTCGTCGTTAGCGGAACTGATTCAATCTTGAAGACAAGATATTTCGTCCTTAGAGAAAACCTGTCCAGAATTTGAACTCGTCATAAAAATTCCGCCATATCCTGATGAAGTGGTAGCTCGTCATATAAGCGACATTGGTCAGATTTTTATTTATAAGATATCTTGTCAAAACCACTTGGTGTGTTAAAATTGATATTTGAGAATACAAAAAAAATCAAAATAAATCAAACACTAAAACGAACTGTTGGTTTCAGTGTTTGTTCGGATGTAAAAATGATACTTATTGCATTTTTTTTATATTATTAAGCACTTACAATTCTAGAGTAAAAATATATTCCTGAGACAAAAAGACGTAGAGTTTATACAAAAAAAATTGGAAATGGACTGAAATTGAAAGAACATTTAAATTTAAAAAGGTATTTTTTTATTTCAGCAGTTACGGAAGTTGTATCAATCTGTATTTCGAAGCTGAAGGATTCCAAATGGGAAAACTTTCTTCAACTAACTGGTTTTGATTAACGTCTCCCTATACAAAGGTTCCCAAACTTTCTACTATAGAGACTCAAAATTTTATGGTTTTACTTCCAGCACTATTCTACTTTTACGGTCCATTAAGCTTCACAGACGTGTCTCTAAGCCGAATAAAATGCGAAACATAAATTATTTTCTTTGTGAAATCTACTTCGAGAAATCCCGAAAGAATCCCAAGGAAAGAGGGTCTGAGAACTTGTTTTATCATTTGATGAATGAAAACATACTGAAAAGAGAGATTTTTAAGCTATGTAAAATGAGAGACACGGTAGCACATATGGTAGAGTATATGAGTAATCGGAGAGTTACGAGTTCGTACTCTATCCAACCCAAGACAGTAGTGTCAGAAGAGTAGGTAGGAAGATTAAATAATGTCGTACGTCGGCAACACAACGGGCTATTGCCAAAGGTTCGAGTAATGGTAATTTTTAATCAACGTCGTTCTTGAGCTACACAACCGGCTATTGAAGACGGTCCGGGATCAATCTTTTATGGGAAAGTAAAATCAGCCACTATAGTAAAGTCATGGAGGAAAATTATCGATACACAGGATACCATGAAAGTCCAATGAAGGTAGCAATGAGCTTTGGATTTAGTCATTAAACTGCCACTGTCTGAGCCAATCAACGAAGAGGATATATGTGACTGGATAAACGCTGACGAACAACAAGGGATTATAGATAAAATGATCGTCAATAAGGTAATTGGTATTTTTATAATTAACGTCACACGGGAGCAACACAACGGGCTATTGACAACAGTCTGGGATCGATCTCATAAGGGAAAGATCCGAAGACAACTCCACATAATTTTGAACCACGGTCAGATGACGAGGTAACGCCTGAGCTTGCACCCTACTCTCCAAACTTCCACACCAACCCGATTTGAAGACTTTCGGCCATGTCAGATTGAAGTGCACCAGCCACCTCTACAACATACTCTTACAAACATTCATGCATTGGCCCGGTTTTGAACCAAGAACCTTCCAATATAAAGTCTAGCACCTTAACCACCCGACCGGTTGGTCGGTTGGCGGAGGTTCGGGATCAATCCCGAAGAGAAAGAACGAATGTACAAGGTCTCGTCAGTTTGAACCACGGTCAGATAGCGCCCATACTCCAAATCACGGCTGAGCTGTCAGCGCACACCCCACATTTCCACAGCACGTCAATGTGAGGACATTTGAGACCATTATATATTTAACGTGCACCAGCCCCCGCACACACAACGGGATTTGGCTGGACCATATTTCGAACTCACAGCCCTCAGGTTGGTAATACGTTGCTCTTCTAACAGGGTAACCATGGCCCTGAAAATTGTTTTGGAATCAAATGACTCTTAAGATTTGATTGACCAAAGCAAACTTCTTAATCGAAAGTTGTGTTCTCCAGTACGGACGTCTTTTAAAATACCCACCTACCTAAATCTAAAACGTCTACGTTCCACACAACACAATATTTCAAATCTCCGAAGAAGGAAAAGCTACACTTTACGTTTATGAGCTATGGCAACGTCCTTGGCGATTTTTTTTTTGGCGCACGTCTAAAGTCGCAAAGGAAAGGATTGTTTCCTAACTCTTTTTCTGACACAAATTTTTTTTCTTTTCACAACACACTTTTTATACACATTTCAGAACGTTTTGAAAAGTATATTTTTTAAAAACTTTCACAAAAAATAGTAAGCTTAAGCACATATCAAAACACATTTGTGAACCAGCAGAGAAACTAAGCTACGAATGTTGGGTAAGAATATCCTGAAATTTATCAATTACACTAAATACAGTGAGCATGTTGAAAAAGAAAAAGATTTACAAAAGAAAAAGCGAGAAATAATATAACCTGATAATGTTAGAATTCTTTCGTAAAAAAATAATGAAAACAAAAATGGTCAAAAAAACAAAACTCTAATAATTTCGTGAAAACTATTATAATAAAATAAAATTCCACAACTGTCAAAATACATATAAAAGGACCAATGGTACCACAGAAAAAGGACCAATGCAATCAAAGGATATTTAAAAAACAAAATAACCAATGGGAGGAAAGAAAACATTTCAAACGAATCAATGAAATCAAACGACTTTAACGGATTTCGGAAGAACTTTCTAGATTATTCAAAATGAAAATTGAAAGTTTCCGTTTGCTGAGATTGCCATGAAAACCACAACAACCGTAACGAAAGATGGGTTGATTTAATTTATCGTAACTCGCTACTAAAAGTGCGCCCAAAAAATCGCCAAACCGTTGCCATCACTCATAAACGTAGAGTGTAGCTGCACCCCGAAAAAATTCTAGCTCAAATTACAAGTTAAAACACAATACGTTATCAGATATGGAATTGTAAAATGACGTATTAAGAATTTAGACTTATAAGTTTTTCCCAGCGGTTTTTGTATTACTCGTTTTTTGACCACTCTTGTATTTTGCATTTATATTTATCGCTCTCTTTTTAGACAAAGAAAAGCTGCAAACACTACGGATCGATGGTCTTAAGAGCCTATTTTCTTATGAACAGAATGGAATTTCAACAAAACATAATTAAACGTCTTTCTCATCGCCTACTCTTTAACTGGGATCGATTTACAGCGCAACAAGCAATCATTTTAGTAATTACCAACCTGTACGCAACCGCCAGCAGACTTGTCTAAATTCGGCTAGCCGATATTAGTTTTTCGTCAGTTCAATAATCCGTGTATCTGTTCTTCTAGTTACCAATAGGGTCCTCTTGGAGAGCTATACACCGGCCGACATTTTGTTAATGTTGAGTTCGATCGTTCGATTGACATTTTAACACTCTAAAATATCAAGGGCCGCTGTAGCCAGTTGGAAGAGTAACGAATTAGCAACTGTGGGGTTGCTAATTTGATAGTCCAACCCAAGACTATCGTGTGCGTGGAGGGCTGGTGCACGTTAAATCTTTCATGGCCTCCAATTTCCTCGTTTCGGCGAAGTGGGGAAGTTTGGAGAGAGGGTTCCATATCAGGTACAGACCTCGTCATCTGACCATGATTCAAAATTACGTGGTCTTTTTCTTGGCTTGAGGATTGATTCCAGACTGTCGCCACCAGCCACTTGTAATGCTCCAGTTTTAAATTAATCAACTGCATCTATACCTACCTATATATTTCACTGGCATGCGAGACATATCAATGGCATGCGTTTATTGTCCAAGAAATCAACAGCATTTGTATATTGACGAATTGCAGTATACGGATATTCAATTACACTGCTGTCCACCGTAAATGCAACACCCTGAAGGAAGCATGCAAATAATATGAAATTTACAACATGCATTAGCGGAGGTGAGATATGCAAATTATTATAATTTCAGCGCAGACGCACATCACGCGCGCCTGTGGCGCCACTTCAAAGCGCTATTTAAGGCTTGGAGATTTCGACGATTTCAAGTACGGCAGTTGTGTTTTTCTTGTGGTTTTTTCAAAAAAACGAGCAATTATGCCTCGTAGAAAACAGCGATCATCTTTTGATCAAGTATCCTAGTTCAACAGAGGAAGGATAGTGGCCTACCGAGATTATGGATTATCTTTCAGGGAAATAGGTAGTCGTGTTGGACGAAACCAAACAACTGTAATGCGGATATGTGATCGTTGGATGCAGGAGGGTACGACGGACCGACGTGTTCGATAGCATCCACCTCAGTGCACCACTTCACGTGATGACAGGCATATTGTGCGTATCGCAGTGACGGATCGCTCAGCCACATCACGAACCATAGCACAGCACATTAAGTCTGTAACGCATCATCCAGTTTCTGCGCGTATCATTCGACGCCGTTTACAGCAGAGTGATCTGTCCGCAAGACGTCCATTGCTTCGTTTACCTTTGACGCAGAACCACAGACGTCACCGCCGCCAATAGTGCGATGAAAGAAGGATGTGGACGGCAGAATGGAATGAAATTGTCTTCACTGACACGAGTCACGCTTCTGTCTGCAACACCACGATGGTCGGATTCGAGTTTGGAGACACCGTGGAGAGAGGATGCTGAACAGCTGCGTTATGCACCGTCACACTGGTCCTGCACAGGTATTATAGTATGGGTCGGTGTTGGATATCACTCTCGCACTCCTCTAGTACTCATTGCCGGTACTTTAAACAGCCAACGCTACATCTCCGAGGTGTTGGAGCCAGTTGTCCTTCTTTATCTTCAGGGCTTGCCCACAGCCATATTTCAACATAATAATGCGCGACCACACGTGGCACGCATTGTCCAAGGGTTCTTCGTCAATCGCCAGATTGAATTGCTTCCCTGGCCAGCTCGCTCTCCGGATCTTTCGCTGATAGAAAACATGTGGTCCATGGTTGCTCAACGATTGACCCATATTACATCCCCAGCTGCCACACCAGATCAACTTTGGCAACGTGTGGAAGCTGCTTGGTCTGCTGTACCCCAAGAACAAAGTATCTTTGAATCAATGCCGAGGGGTGTGGCAGCGGTGATCTCCAACAATGGCGGCTACTCTGGCTACTGATTTTGGCAGGAACCACACTTCACAGAAGTCTATAAATTTAATCATTTGATACTTGGTCAACATGATACTTGGTCAACTACAAAATAAATTTTGTTGTGATATCTCTTGTCTTTCTTGGTGTTGCAATTTGGGTGGCCAGCAGTGTATTTCACTGGCATGCATGACATATCAATGGCATGCGTTTACTGTCCAAGAAATCAACAGCATTTGTATATTGACGAATTGCAATATACGGATATTCAATTAGTTATCACCGTCCCAGCCTAAGCCATGTTCTGTGTGCAATATACGGATATAAACAACCTTGTCATCTGGACTTGATTCGAAATCACCTAGTGTTATCATTGGGTCTTTCACTTCGGGATTGGTCCTGGACCATCGCCAAACTCTAGTAGTGTTTCTTCAGTGCGAAGTTAATCAACTACCTATCATTTCTAAGTAAGAGATGCTTTCGATCATTCAAGTTGGTGTGGTATGGAAGTTCGGACAGGTAGTGTGCCATCTCAATTGTTGACCTCGTCATCTGGTCGTGGTTCGAAATTCCTTCCGAAATCATTCCCTTCCGAATTGATCCCGGACCGTCGCCAATAACCATTTGAGTTGCTCCAGTGCGACGTTTATTAACCACCTACCTAATTGCATGCCAAGCATTTATGCTTTTATTTAACCTTAATTACATTTCACACTCTGCAACAAATAAACAAATATTTGCACAATTACTGTTTATACATGGCAAGTCTTTCTAAAGGATCGTTTCATTTATTTTCTTCAGGCGAAAACGATTTCTCGCTAACAAAAGCACAACGCAAACAGCTATTTATTTGTTATTCGTGAATAAACGCAATATTTAGAATTAAAACTGCATCCCATATTTGTTTTGGGTAAACAAGCATGGCAGAAACTGATTTACATTCGTTACGATAAAGCCTCACCACTTGATTAAACCCACTTGATTTTGAATTAATGCATGTCTTTGAATTATTTATTCATGTTGCTCTAATATGCCGGAGTACCGTAAAAATAAATATATTTCATCTGAAGTTCCAGTGTTTTTAACCATAAAGGAACTTACAATGTTACCTATTTGACATTGTAAGTCACTAAATTTCCAGACTCTTCTAACGGATACATATAATTATATTTTCATCTCACTTCATTAATCTCTGAAATTTTCCATTCTCTAGTGATGAAGCTAAACATTTTTTTACGCCTGGTACTTATTTAATTAGTGGCTTAGTATCTTTTATCGATTGAATCTTGTTGTTATCGTAAACAGGCAATAGTTACACTTATCACTCAATCAAAATAAACCAATATGAACGTACAAAATTAGGCAATTTCCCTTCTTAAAAGAAGGTTTTCTGTTATATGTACAGGTGACATAACACATTACTCTTATTACGCGGATTTCCGACAACACGGTACTAAAATTGCGACGGCCCTCGTATAACACGATACTAGTTTCTGTATAACAGGGTTTTAGATTTGTAGTCTGTCTGTCGTGTCTGTTCTGTCTGTCATTTCTGTCGTGACTGATTGGTCTGTTCGGCTGTCTGTATGTCGTGACTGTCTGGTCTGTTCGTCTGTCTGTATGTCTTGTCTTTTCTGTCTTGTCTTGTATGTCTTGTCTTGTAGTATGTCTTGTCTTGTATGTCTTGTCTTTCAGGTCTGTCTGGTCTGTTCGTATGTCTGTATGTTGTGTCTGTATGTCGTGTCTGTCTTGTCTTGTCTGTCTTGTCTTTCAGATCTGTCTGGTCTGTTCGTATATCTGTATGTCGTGTCTGTCTGGTCTGTTTGTTCGTCTGTTTTGTTGCTCTCGTCTATCTGGTCTATCTGTTCTATTCTCTTTGTCTGTCTGTATGTTCTGTCTTTTCTATTCTGTCTGACTGTATGTTCTCTCTATTATGTATGTCTTGTATGTCTGGTCTGTCTCTCTGTATGCGTGTTCCCTATACACGTCCACACGATGTCAAATGTTTTTAAAACTTATATGAATTTACTTATGTTATTTAAGGATCCCTTATGTAACTTTATTTAAAATACATATAAATATGTTAACTTGTTCTATGTTTTTAGTACTCCGTATAACACGGATTTAGTTTTCGTATTACAAGGAACTCAATCTCTACTTTTATATATAATTCCTAAGTTTCGCAAAACACCGTTTTTATACAACACGAACTATCCTATAAAACGGTTTCTTTATAACACGGTACCATTGTTATAAGAGGGTCACTTGTACTCTCGTATCTATAGTAGGACCGATAACCCGGTTTGGGAAAAGTAAAAGAACAGGGGATATTAACGGATATTTCTAGACCGTCACGTACAAAGGGGGTCTAGCGCACTTTAAATACTTGTGACCTCAAATGTCCTCAGGTTGGCGTGGTGTGGAAGCTCGGAGAGGTGAGGTGCCAGGTCATGTGTTTATTACGTCATCTGACCGTGGTTCAAAATTACGTGGTATTGTCTTCGGATCTTAACTTCTGGTTTGATTCCCGGAGTGTCGCCAATAGCCCGTTGTGTCACTCTAATGCTACGTTTATTAAAATACCTACCTACTTTATTAACCTTTCGCCTCTCCGAAAAATTATATCACTTTACTTTCATGGTATGAAAAGAAATTTCATTTTTTTTTCAAGCAGCGCGAAATACACCTATCGAATTAGTTACTTTGATAAATCTTGGAGTACTTAACATAACCATATCTTTAAGTAAAATACCCTACCTTGTGTTAACCTTTCGCTTCTCCTTATAATTGTATCACTTTATTTCATGGTATAAAAAGAAGTTTCATTGTTTTCAAAATGCACCTATAGAATTAGTTACTTTAATAAAACTTGGAGTACTTAACATAACTATATCAAAGCTAATTGATAAATTCATTTCAAAACAGAAATAAAGTTCCCTTTTATAACTTTTAATTAATTCTGAGGCATTTCAAATGTTAATTACTTCTTTTTGAGCATTATTAGCAGTACACCCCACGTGAGGCTTTTTTTTTAAAGTGTTTTCGGTGCTCCAAACGAAACGTGAAGTTCTCTTTTTATCTAACTTCAAACGCTCTAATTAGCCGACTTGATTGTCCTGCAAACCCTCTTATCAGCTCAACAATGTGGGTAATTTCAGCTGAGATTTGTTCACTTAGTTTCCCTTTGGGAACCTAAACTTTCTTTTCTAACTAAAAGGGAACGTGATACAGAAGAACAAACCTCTTCCTTTTACTTCATTTACTTCAGCCAAGAACTGGAGTTTCACAGTGCCCGGGAATCAGTGACTCCGAGTTTTGTACCGATTCTTATCCTCTATTACGAGTGCTGAAATGCTCGCAATCCTACTGGTGGTTGTCTAGGCGACGTATCCCCCTGGCCCCAGTTGGAAAAGCAGCGGATTAGCAACCTCGATGTTCGATCCAACCAAAAAATGGCGTGTACGGGGGTTGGTGCACGTTATATCAGTCGTGGCCTTTCTCAAATGTACTCACGTTAGCGTAGTGTGAAAACTTAGAGATCAGGATGCCGGCTCAGATGTTGACCTGCAGTTCTGACCGTGGTGTGGTAATAAAAATTACATTTTTATCCAATGTCAGCTCAAGAAGTTGTGTGTTGTAGAATTCGTGTCAAGTCCAATTCAGTTCTATTTTTAACATCTATTTATCCACAATAACAGGACAAATACAAGAAAACAAAGGAAATAATCGGGACCGTTCCAGCGTGGTCTTCCTTCAACCACGTTCGAAATCAATCTGATTGGAATCCCCGTCGGGTAGGGAAGATGCGCGTTACATTTCCCTTTCATAGGGATTATCAAAATGCCTGTGGCTAAGTTACCACACCTGGTTCGAATTTACGAAGCATTATCCTCGAATTGGTATAGGACAGTCCCAATATGCCTTTCGTGTGGCCCAGATGCGACGTAAATTCAACTACTTAACTCAGGCCTCGAAATAGATTTTTTAATACAGGTGCACAAGGTGCACCAAAGTTTTTAAATTAGGTGCACAGGTTATATTTTAGGTGTATATTAAAAAAAAACGTAACATAAGAGCATTGATATAATGTAAACTACTTTATTAGTTGGGTATGTTTAGATAGGTTAGTAGTAGATAGTAAATAAAAATATTTAAGCATCTACATTCTCCCCTTCTCTGGCTGTCTCGACAGTCGCTTCAACAGAGCTAGCTGGAAAATGTTTCGATCATCGGAAAGTTCTGGTGGCATGGCACGTCAACCTTCATCCTGTATAAACCCGTTACGACCCAGCGATTTTGTTATTGCATAGTGTGTATTTAGGAATTTTAATTACGTTCCTTTAGAGAGAGAGAGATCGATACTAATAGTTTGTTAAAGCATCAAAATAACATAAAACGTTCTATCCACCTTTTAACGTTAGGTGCATGGCATGCACCTAGCTGGAAAAAATTAGGTGCACATTTTAATTTTCATGTGCACAGTGCACCTGTGCACCCGGGTATTTCGAGCCCTGACTTAACTACCTACCTACCTTTTAGATATCGGCCGTGGCCTGAATCCTCAGGATGGAGTAGAATTTACGAGGTTTGGTCCTTAAAACATTCTCTTCGCCATTCGTCCTTTGTGTGATAGCCCTCCTGAGAGATGTCGATTCAATAAACTATCTCAAAGTATTGATAACATTAAGGCAAAGTTAATTAATGATTGCACATACACATATTGTTATTAAGTTCTTTGTTTATCCACAGTAGGGGCTAGGGCAGTGGTATCCCAGTTGGAAAAGCAACGAATCAGCAACAGGATGGTTGATCCGGAAACTTGATCCGACCAAAGACCGTCGTGTAAGTTGACTCTAGTACACGTTATATCGATCGTACCAATATCAAATGTACTCACGTTGGAGAGATGTGGAAGTTTGGACAGTGAGGTACCATCTCAGGATGTTGAGCACGTCATCTGACCGTGTTTCAAAATGACACGGTCTTGTACAAGAATCTTTCCCTTTGGGAACCTTCACAAATAGCCCCTCGTTAGTTGCTCAAGTCCAACTTAAATTCAACTACCTTTCTTTTTTGTCATCAGACTGCTGGAAAATTTCACTAGAACGGCTAGTTCTTCAGCAGATTTAGAAACATTATGCGGCTCTGTTGTTGAAATATAGCATATTTTAACAATCGTCTACCAAACTTACCGTTTGTTTCAATTCGTCAATATACAGTTAATGTCGATTTCTGCTCTCTGCACCCCCAATGAAATATGAAGGTAGTTTATTAACTTTGATATAGAGCATCACATCGGGCAAGTGTTGAGACGGTCTGGGATCAATCCCCAAGGCCAACACCTAGTAATTTTGAACCTCGTTTTTGAATAAGAAATGACAAGGTCTTGTCCAAGAATCTTTCACCTTTGAGATGGAATCTGCAACTTCACCAGTAGCCCGTTATGTGTCTCAAGTCCAACTCAAAATCAACTACCTTTCTCTTTTGTCAGCTGACTGCTGGAAAATTTCATTAGAGCCGCTAGTTCTTCCGTTGCTTTAGAAACATTATGCGGCTCTGTTGCTGAAATAACGCATATTTTAACAATCGTTTACCAAAATTACCGCTTGTTTCCATCCGTCAATATACAGCTGCTGTCGATTTCTGCTCTCTGCACCACAATGAAATATGAAGGTAGTTCATTAACGTTGATCTAGAGCAACACATCGGGCTAGTTGAGACGGTCTGGGATCAGTCCCCAAGGCCAACACCTTGTAATTTTAAACCACGGTCAGATAACGATGTCAATACCTAAGCTGGCAACCCCACTCTACAAACTTCCACACCAGACCACGTGAGAACATTTGAGGCTACGACAGATTTAACGTTTACTAGCTCCTGTGCACACAACAATCTTTTATTAACATAGTCTTGAACTACCAACCCTTCGTTTGCTGATCCATTAATCTTCCAACTGAGCTACCATGGCATGTGAATATATGGAATAAAACTACTTACTATAGTCTGCTTAATATATTAGGAACACTTAAATTCAAGAAAGATATTTTGTGTAATCAATATTTCATATTTTTGCAGATTGTTTCATTCCATTATAAGATCTGATTATAAATTCTGTCATATTTTTATTAAAACTATCTACTATTTTGGTAGATATAATCTCGTTTTAGAGCAGAAACAATAGTTGTGCTAATAACAAACAACGGGCAAAAAGAAATTCGTTTTAGCATGTATATCTTTCTTCCAAAAAAGAATCAAATATTTAAATTAGGTATTTTTCAGTCAAATCCCTACGACATCAAAGGAATAATCTAAACGAAAATAATGATGGTATAAGCGAACAGCAAAAAAAAATCCATAATCTGATTTGAAGCTAAAGGCCCGCCATCATTTTATTCTTGCGTCACCTTGGTGGCTTTTCTGCCTTCTATTCTTGTAAGGTTTGCTATGCAAATTGACATTTCTTGGAAACATTTTACATCCAGTCGAGCCATCTATTGTTTAAGATAATTTAGAATTCCCTTTCCGATCGAAGTATACCAAGAACTGTATGTAAAATAAATTGCAACTGAGGAAAACTAAGTGCTATGAACTGAGTAATTTGCTTTCCGAACACTTAACTCTTTGAGCGGGTAGGACTCCTTGCAATATGCAGTTTGCCTGCGTAAGTTTTAAGCAGATTTGATTTTCTTGGCTAATGAAATCGTTTCAAAGGATTCTGTCAAAAGAAAAATTAGCAGTAAAGTTTTCCAAGGGATTCTATTCCAAGTAAAATACTAATCGAATATTTCCAAAAGACTCTATACTAAGTAAAGGAAAGATGGAATGGTCCCAAAGTTTTCTTTTCTGAGGTATGTTGGCTTCTACTTAAAACTATCAGGGAAGGCATGAGAGGAGGAGGTGTTTTGTTGATAACAAATAACAAGTTTATTAATTAAATGACATCACGAATACAAAGAAGCGGACCACACGAGAGAGTACGTCACGTGTGTCCATACTAATACATACATTATCCCTCTCTCTGATAAAATCGTCATTACAAATCCCGTGCATACGTTTGATGACTCTAGTGCCATCTATTGACAGTTAAAATTACTGTGCTACAAATAAGAATATAACAGGTAAGAGCCAATAAATCGTTCTAACAGATTCTATTCAAAGTAAAAGACCAATAGAAACCTTTCAAGTAATTACATACAAGGTAAAGTATCAATAGACTTGTTTCAAATAATTATATACAAGGTAAAGTATCAATAGACTTGTTTCGAATAATTATATACTAGGTTAAGTATCAATAGACTTGTTTCAAATAACTACATACAAGGTAAAGTATCAATAGACTTGTTTCAAATAATTATATACAAGGTAAAGTATCAATAGACTTGTTTCAAATAATTACATACAAGGTAAAGTATCAATAGACTTGTTTCAAATAATTATATTCAAGGTAAAGTATCAATAGACTCGTTCGAAATAATTATATACTGAGCCAAGGACCAATCGAATCATTCCAACGGATTCTTTTCCAAGTAAAGGAAAGATAGAATGATTCCAAGGGAATCCATTGTGATGTAAGAATCAATAGGATCGCGCGCGTTCCAAAGGATTCTATTCAAAGTAAAACGCCAGTAGAAACGTTTCAAATAAATATATTCAAACTAAAATATCCATAGACTCGTTCAAAACAATTATATTCTGAGCAAAGGACCAACAGAATCGTTCCAACGGATTCTTTTCCACGTAAAGGACCAATAGAATCTTTCCAAAGGATTTTATTCTGAGGAAATTACCAATATAATCGGTTGAAAGGATTAAATTCCAGGTAAAGGAAAGATAGAATGATTCCAAGGGAATCCATTGTGATGTAAGAATCAATAGGATCGCGCGCGTTCCAAAGGATTCTATTCAAAGTAAAACGCCAGTAGAAACGTTTCAAATAAATATATTCAAACTAAAATATCCATAGACTCGTTCAAAACAATTATATTCTGAGCAAAGGACCAACAGAATCGTTCCAACGGATTCTTTTCCACGTAAAGGACCAATAGAATCTTTCCAAAGGATTTTATTCTGAGGAAATTACCAATATAATCGGTTGAAAGGATTAAATTCCAGGTAAAGGACCAATAGAATCGCTCTCTAAAGGATTCTTTTTCAAGTAAAGGAACAATATAATTGTTCCAAACGATTTTATTCTGAGGAGAGAACCAATAGAGTCGGTCCAGGGGATTATATTCCAGGTAAAGGATCAATAGAATCGTTCCAAAATATTATATTGAAAGTAAAGGACCAATAAAATCATTTCAAAAGTATATTCAAAGTAAATTATCAATAGACTAGTTCTAAACGATTCTATTCGGAGCAAATCACAAGTAGAATCGTTCCAAAGGATTCTATTTCAATTAAAGGACGAATAGAATCCTTCTAAAGGATTCTATTATAAGGAAATTATCAATTCGCTTTCTAAAGTTTGAAAGAATCTAAGGACTTTTTTTAAGTTGTGGTTTTTTAGTCTTAAAGTGTGTTATGGGATAAAAACAACACTATAGTAATCTGAAAACTCGTGACTCTCAGACGGCTAATTTCAAAGAAGATTAATTTTTATTACAGACACTTCATATTTTTTCTATCGGTTTTGCTCCTGCTTTGTGTCAGAATCTGTGACATCCAGTATTGAGATTTATTTAAGAAAGACATGCATTCGTTCCGATTATGGGGAACGAAAGATTTTACGCTCCTATGATAAAAATAAAACGGACTTATATAAGCTACAGATTCGGGATTAGAACCTCCAGCGATTCAAAGTCGAGCGATATTCTATGTCGCTGTCGGGACAGATATTGTCATCCCTCAAACTTTTGAGAAAATAATGTAAATTTACGTATTTTTCCCTTACATTTGAAGCAATGTCAAATTACTCAGAAGGAATCGAAATGCTATTTTTCTAACGCCTGTCATATTTTTCTACAACATTTCGTAGTCTATTTCAGTTTTTTGAATTCACGCATTGTCTGAATTAAATATAGCTTTGACGGTGTCTTACCAAATTGGTATCGGCTCATAAAGGGACACAGAACGTTTCATCAAACTAATATTGGCAGTAAAATGGGAGTATGCACAGTATATGAAAATAATGTAGGCTTCAAATGGAAGACAAATATACTTTTAATGCATCAATTTAATTTATTACGTACAGGTTTAGCTTTTAAGGCCGTGTTATACTGGAGGCATTTAATCAGACTATATTCATGAACCGATGTAGCCCGGTTAGAAGAGTAACGGATTAGCAACCGGTTGCGGTTTCGAATCCAACCAAAGACCGTCATGTACAAAGGAGTCCGATGCACGTTAATTCTGTAGTAGCCTCAAATGTCCTCATGTTGTCATGGTGTGGAAGTTTGGAAAGAGAGTGGGGTACCAGCTCAGGTGTGGCCCCGTCATCTGTCCGTGGTTCAAAATGACGTGTTGGTGTCCTCAGTTCTTTCCCTACGGGTCTGATCCCAGGCCATCTCTAATAGCCCGTTGTGTTTCTCCAGTGTATAACTATATTTAATTATAACTATACTACTATATACTGTAAGTACAATACTCCTAATTATAATACTCCTAATTATAATACTCCTAATTATAATACTACTAACTAGGGGGCCTGCCCCCTGCTCGCCAACCCCCGGAGGATTGCTTCGCAATCCTCATTGGTTTGCTGCGCGAACCTATGCTCGCTTCGCTCGCCTCAATGAAGACATGTGTCCTAGCAGAAGGGATTGTTTACAAAATATGTTACCAAAAAAATGTTTTTCAAATCTAAATTTGCTGTATTACAGAAAAAATATATACAGTATCTCTAAAATCAGAATTCAAATGAAAACTGTGCAAATTTTGACTCGAAATGTGAGCGTTGCTTTGGAAATTGAATACTCAGCATGTTGTTTGTGTGTACATTTTCCCAGCACTCAAACGACCCACACTTTTTTATTGACTTTGTTGTCGAAAGTTGTAGTGCAAGCGTCTTGCAGAACTATAATTGGTGGCCCTGAAAAGGACCGTTTTTAAATGGCCCTGAAAAGATCATCCGCCTTCTTTGATTTCTATTATAAACTAACTGCAACAGCTCATTAAAATTTCCTTTTTTTTTTTCAATAAAATTTCATCCGATAATGCTATAAATTCAATCGATGCGCGAGACTTCGCGATAAACAAACAATCGTACAGTGTTGCCAAAACGCGATTACAAATAACGTCTTTTTTGCGTGCCACGTAAGAGAATTATATATATATAGATTATAATACTCCTAATTATAGTTCTCCTAATTATAATACCTACTTACCTATTATCACCAAAAATGTCCATTGAACACGTCTGGTTGATGATTGAACAACCACTGGCATACTACAGATGACCGGAGACTATGTCAGTTGATTTCGACAATGTACAAGCATCATTGACTGGCATACCCTAGACACAAATCCAAAGTCAATTTCTTACTATTGCACGACGTGTAGCGACAGTTAGTGTTACCAAAAGTGGCTACACAAAGCATTGATCTCTTCGCGTCCCGCAAGTTGGACGGATGTGTAATTTCAATCATTTCATCCTTGCGTATTATTTTATTGCTGAACTAAATAGTGCTGTGATATCTCTTGTCCTAGAAGGTGTTGCAGTTTTGATCGCCAGTAGTGTGGTTTGCTAGCAACTGAACGAGAGGACAATGCCCAAGAACTTTCGCAGGTCTTCCGGACTTGATCTGAAAGCAAGCTAACTTGTCTGTATACCACACAGATGCTTTGTGAACGTATAGTGACGACTTACGTATTGAGAAGAGTATTATACTGCTTTTCAAAGAGGAAGACAACGATGGCGCCCACTTTTGACGAGTAACTTATGTGAACTCGATTATATGATAACTAGACCCTTATCTCTAATTACCATCTTGTGAATTTCGGTATTCAATTATTAAATTGCTTATCCTGAAGTTTGTGTCTCTGTGTCATCCTCATCTCATAGCATGCATCCTCTGCTTTGTGTAAAAGTGATGACATGTGTAACATGTTTTTAAGAATATGCACCCATTTTCTGCAGGCAAGTAGTTGAATTAACGTCGTGCTTCGAGCAACACAACTGACTATTGGTGACGGCCTGGAATCAATTACGAAGTGATATATCCGAGGACAAAACCTGGTCATTTTGAATGCACCCATTTTTTGCAGGCAAGTAGTTGAATTAACGTCGTGCTTTGAGCAACGCAAATGACTATTGATGACGGTCTGGAATCAATTACGAAGTGATATATCCGAGAACAAAACCTCGTCATTTTGAACCACTGTCAGAAGACGAGGTCACATCTGAGCTGGCACCTCACTCTCCAAGCTCCCACACTTTGCCAACGTGAAGATGTTTGAGGCCACGTCAGATTTACGTACCCTCAACATTTCCGACGTAAAATCTATTTGGCTTTGGACAATCAAGTTTATATTTGTATCAATATAAACTTAGTATCAACTAAACTGTATATATAAAGTATCAATTTTGAATTTATTCTGTGGAATTTTAATTGGAAAATAGCTGAACGTATTCCAAACATATTCTCACTCGTGTTCCAAAAACAAGTCGTCATACGTATCGAAATACGTATAGGTTAATAGTTGAATATACGTCTACACTAGTGCAACCCAGTGACATACTGGTAACGCGATCAATCCCGTAAGGAAACGTCAGAGAACGACAAATCATAATTATGAACCTCAGTCAGATGACAAGGTCAAACCTGAGTTGGAAGCCGACTCGCCAACTTTTATGCATGGGTTCCATTATCTTCAGATTCTACACTTTTGACGCAGACAAATTAAGTTCAACCTTGAAAAGCTCTTTATCTAAATCGATTTCTAGGACTTTCAGAAACTCATAAACGTCACCGCACGGTACAAAAAGAAAAGTGAAGCTACCATCGGAGGCTTGGCGAGAAAATTACGCTCCTCGTGGGACCTCACCGTGTTCCCGTTTCGACGAAAAGAGTTGAGAAGCGCATCTTTTTGTGGAGTCGTGCATTTTCTAAATCACGCCATTTGCGACTCGATGTGGTCGTAAATTCCGACTCCAAAACTGGGGACAAAAGGAGATTCTAACGCTATACAGCCGTCGTAAGGAAAAGGCACTTTTAAAAATGATTCACGGCGGCTGTTTAAAGTCCAGCTCTATTTGTTCAACCGTCGAACGAATTTAGAGTTCGGCACACAAATGAATGGATCGATCTTCATGTAGGGTGTTCCCTTTCACGGTCCTTTGTTTCTAAAAATACAAGTACAGTTGGAAACGAGAGTTTAGTCCCATAAATCCCACATTTTTTGGGATGCGGTCGACATTGGTTTCTGACAAATGTGCCTATCGGATTCCAATAAGAAATGTCCTGTACAGTAAGTACAGTGTTGTATAGGCTAAGGGGCTAGAATGAAAAAATGTCATGGTTTCATTTTTGGAAGGGAATCATTCTCCAATTTATTTTGTATGTGTATGTACTTTTCTAACAGATCAATCGTAGTTTATAAGAAATAAAACCGAAAGTGTGAATAATTTTTTAAACAAGCATATATCCTTACTAGAAAAATGTTCGTTTAAACCTGCTTACAAACAATAAAAGTGTTAGGTGAAAAACTCTGTGTTCAACTTGCAAAGTACGCCCTCAAGTGATCTAGCTGCGATAATGGCGTCGTTCTGACGAAATAGGAATTTGGAAGTGGTTTGGGTACCGCTTCAGGTGTGACCTCGTCATCTGACCGTGGTGGAAAATTACGTTGTGTTTTCTTTGGATCTTGGCCTTTGGAACTGATCCCGAACCGTCACCAAAAGCGCGTTTTGTTGCTCCAGTGTGACGTTAATTAAAATACCTACCTGACAACACGTTGGCTTATCCTGTTTGGAAGCCTTGTGTAGCAAAATAAAATCCTTAAAAAATTGATACCTTAAAGCGCATGGTTGCGAGTTTGAATCTAGTATGTGTGGAAGTCGGGTTGATTGCTTAAATTTATCTACCTGCCAATGAAATAGATGGAGCATATGCGGTGAGACGCTGTCGTAGGATCTCTGTAGAATAAGTCACGTGAGCTTACAAATTACCTAGGGTCTATTGGCTGTCAATGCATAGACTAGGGATTTTTCATTCACGCTGTATAATCACTTCACACAATCATTAATTTTTCCCGCATTATAATTCATACTTTTTACTACATCCACGAGACAGATTTTCAAGCCGAGTGCAAAAACTGAAAGAAATAGCATGATGTTCGGTACATTTCACTAGAGGCTCGATGATTGAAGTTTCCTGTTTTATTCAAGATGAGACACATTAGCACATCCAGCTCCCCAAAGTCCTCCAGTAAGACAGGTCCCACACGGTTCATAAAAGCAGCATCTCCCATAGTGCCTCTGGAGAACACAGAGGCTACCTCATCATCGCCAATTAGTACTTGAACGGTCATGCAATCCATAAGTTGTCCTTGGGTAGGTATTTTAATAAACGTTACACTGGAGCAACATGATCGACATTCTTGCAAAAGGACTGTTTTGAATCTTCAAGTAGAAATGGGGCAAGGACTTAAGTCCTTGTTGTCCTTTCTACATCTGCTGAGGCTCGACTATTCTAATGTTTATATCAATCACTACTGTAATTCATTTTGCATTTCAGTTCACCGGAACGCACACGATATTCAACAACTAATCTTATCTGTGTACTCTTTAGCCAGTAGAATCTTCTCAAGGATTCTTTCAGATGTCGTTATTCAGCCATCATGTCACAACTACGATTTATATCTTTGACACAACCAACCAATTTCATTTGCATGAGCGGTAGAAACGATGACAAGAACATGCTTCATGCCAGTGACATTCAAATTCTGTGCAATTCAACTATACTTTCAAAGCATAAATTTAGTTAATCGTGTCAGATTACTGCTGAACATTAAAGTACTTCAATTGTTTTAATATTACTAGGGGGCTCGGCCCCCTGCTCGCTTGAACTCGCCAACCCAACCTTTGATATCTGGCAAACGCAATAGTCAAAAATACAACCCGCATATACGTGCGTGCGAAATTTGCTGCGCGAGATAAAAAATACTAAATTTGTGTCACCAACTTTTGATTGCATCGAATTTATTAATGATCTAATTTTAAAAATAACTGTACCATAAGAAAGAGTACATTCTGAGGTATACTGTAAGTAATACAAAAGTAAAAACTAATAGTAATACGATATAGATATGACAATTTTAGTTTTGTATCGGAAATTACGATCTGAAAGTTCCGAAAATTGTATAACCAACTTTTAATTGCATCGATTTTATTTATTAACCAATTTAAAAAATAATTATACCGTAAGAAAGAATGTAATGTAATGCATTCAGTGATGTTCCCAGATTTAAAAAATAATGGTTTTTGCTGTAGATATAACGGTTTTAACAAAATGCAGCGAAAATATCCAAAGATTCCGAATTTTGTAGGACCAGCAGAAAGATCGCATCCAATTTAATTATTAACCGATTTCAAAAATAATAGTACCGTAAGAAAGAGTACATTCTGAGGTATACTGTGATATTTTAAAAATAAAAAACTAATAGTAATAAGATATTGATACAGCAGTTTAAAAAAAAAGTAACGAGAATGTCCCGATTTTTCCCGAATTTCAAAAAAAATTATCAAGAACCAAATTGAAATTTCAAAACAAAACTCGACGAGCTGCAAAAATTTACGTTCAGAGGTACTCTTAAAAAAACTCACGGCTAGAGACTGAAAATTTGTATGTGTTTTGCTCCCTCGCAGAAGAAATTTCGCTTTTTCAATTTTTACACCTTATAAACCCTAAACTAATAGCCGCATCGGAAAAAAATCTTAATAATTGTCCAGGGAATACGATGAAGAATAATCCATGTTAATTTCGTTTTTTTCTCATCAGTACTTTCTCGTGAAACCGTCTAAGAATCGAGCTAAACAACACAGTTTTCAATCCTGCGGCGGCGGTGGCGGCGGTAATTGTTTTAATAGTATACTCTATATATATGCAACAAAAAATCGACGCAATAAGAAGGAGTTGTGCCGGGCTCGATCAACTTGGAACGGCTTTGACTTGGGACGTATCGTTTTAGTGACGAGTCCCGTTTCCAACTCTGTGTCCTTATGACAACCACAAACATGTAGGGAAACGTCCAGGGTAGCATAGGAATCCTACCCTTACTCTCGCACGCCAGACATGCCCACAACAGGGTGTTATGGTCTGGGGTGCCATCTCCTTTGATAGCCTCTTTGGTAGCCATTTCTGGCACACTTACAGCACAGCGGTAAGTAGACGACATTATACGACCGGTCGTGTTACCGTTCCTTTTGTGACACCCCGGACGTACATTTCAACAAGATAATACCCGAACGCACATGGCACGTCTAGCTAAGAATTATCTTCAAGCTTACCCAACACTTCCTTGGCAAGCTATGTCTCCTGGTCTCCTTCTCATAGAACAAATTTGGGACTTCTGGGAAGGCGATTGCAACTATCCCGGAATGGGGACCATTTAACCCGACAGTTGGAGACAATTTGACAAGAAATTCCGCCGGACACCATTCCGGAACTTTTCCAATCTATGCCACGCCAGAGGTGGACCGAGGCCTTATTGACTTCCTCCCTTTGTAACGGTCAATATCTGAAATAAATCACGCAATTGTTCTGAAATTTTAATCGTTTGTTTTTCTATATGTGTTCTTCACATCCACCAATTTTTATCGCAATCGGACAACTCCTTCTTGGTGCGTCGATTTTTTTTTCATTATAGAGTGTTGTAGAATTTACGTGGCGAGTGGCTTGAATACAATTAATATGAGTTATAAAAGTACAGCACATTTAATTAGTTACTAAAGATATACACAAGTTAAGGCTATTTCGAGGCTAAATAAATAATAAATACAAATAAGGTTTCACTCCCGCGGCTTAACCAGAGCAGACAACCTCTGCGTCTCTTCACGTTCATGCGTCCAACTATTCTCTGCTCTTCGACTCGAGACCGCACACGTTCTTGCCGACAACGTTACAGTTCAAACACGAGGGCTACCACCCCCATCCGGTCACAAATCCGCCAGCCGATTCCCTTCGACGGCGAATCCAAACACAAAGGAAATCTCGATTAGCACCTCCATGAAGCTGTAGCAGAGAGACCCCCTACGACGCTACAACATTCATTCCCCCTTTAAGATAAACTTTTTTCTAGATCAGGAAAAATTTTCAACTTTATGCCAATGTAATCCACAACTAGTGCTCCTGAAACACATGTATTTTCACAGCACAAAGTATCTCTGTCATATAAGGGTGGGACATTTGTCATAACTTAAACATTGAGCCGCGGTAGCTCAGTCAGTAGATCGTCGGGCTCGCATCAGAAGGGTTGTGGGTTCTGTCCTCGGCGGAGCCTGCAGTTCTGATGATTGCGAGATCGGCGCTTCGACCTGGCTAAAGACCGTCGTGTTCACTAATGGTGACTGGAGCACGTTAAATAGGTCGTGGTCACAAAGTCCCCCATGTTCCCATACCAAATCAATACCTGGTGGTACCTGATCAGGGGGTTATCAGCTTCTGATTGGGATCTAAATTACGATATGTGTGAGTGAATGGATGTATGAAAGGGACCTTCCTGTCAAACGGATGTGTCATGTATATCGAACAAAGTCGGACTTCCTCCCAATGGGGCTCAATAACATGAAAGGCGCACCCCCTCGCCTCATGCCGTCTTCGACGGGCCTGGCACTCCTCTGGTCTGTCAGTGTAGGCATGAGAAACAACAACAACTTAAACATTTGAAACCTACTAGAATTAAATAAATAAACCTACGGATAAACAATTTTTAAAATGCTACCCAGTGCAGTTACCTGTAAAGGATCACATTTAAATCTATCAAACACACTTATATGTGTAAAATTTCATGAGGAAACCAAAAATTAGACATGTAGCCTATCTCTTTGACACAAAACATGCAGCTATGGCAATAGATAATCGTATAGAAGATAACACATAAATAAAACTAACGAGGCCTGTAAAACCTTAATTCCTTGCATTAAAACCTAATGTGACACAATTACTCAGTTAACAAAGAACTAATCAAACAAGGAATAATATACACAGCTACTTATTAATCAAGAAAATTAATTCTCAAAATATTTCTTTAACAGCTAACACAATTACCATTTATATAGTATAATCATAATTTATAACCATTATATAAGAAAACTATTCATATACCTTAACACAAAAGGGACTAAATTAAATTCTTTTTTGCACCAATTCCCTGATCAATGCAATTCCCCCCCCCCCCATTCCTCAAACTAAATTTTTTTAATCAACATAGACACTCTTACCAAATTACGTATTGCTTCCTTCAAACCCAATATAAATGCAGTACACAATAATAACCATAGGTAAGAGTAAAAAAAAAATACTACACATCACAACAATAATGTAAAATAATTATTTCACCTCACAACACTGACTTAATCAGAATAACCACTGTTCCTCACGACATCAACGTAATAAGAATAACTACTATACATCACCACTTTAAGTAAATCTCAACTTCCCGACAGTACAATTTCATCAATGGTAAGCACTTAAAAATCTTAACACTTCCTGGCAATAAAACTTCATCAGTGATAAGCCCTTAAATATTCATTTCCATAAAAGATAAATATTGCCAGTCTCCTACGAGATCCTTATTTACAGAAATCTCACTTATATGTACTATACTTAAAAATGATCAAATAACATAAATACAGGAACTTAAACAAATTCAAAAATTAATTATACCCAACATAATCCCCCATTTAAAAAAAATTCATTTATTCCGTTATCAGTGGTTCTTCAGCCACCTAAGGATCGCATTTTGAAAACCGATCAATTTTCATAAATCCAAAGCCAAAAGTGATAAATGAACTTTTTGCAATAATGCCACCACAGGAATGACAATCTTCTATTCCACCCTCTTTCTTGGGTACCGATCAAATGATGTAACTTGTTGCTTTGAGATTGAGTTGCTTGTTGATTGAGGGTACCCCAGGGTTCTTTCGCACCACCTTTACTCTCTACCAAAACTTTAGTGTAACTTTTGATTTACAGTCATAGCTAGCCTCACTTCCCTCTCTGTCATTCCTGTTTATACTTTTCCTCCCACATGGTATAATTGCCCTTCCTCGCGTGTTCTCTTCAACCTCCTGATTATCAATCAAAATCTCCGAATCCACTCCTAACCTTTCTGGTCTGAGTTTCAAGGGAGCTATTCGTATACGAATCTTTGTCCGTATACCGATCTCCCAGTGATCCCGAATATCTGTCTCTACCCCGCATCCCTTAACCCCAGTGTCCAAGAACAGTTTGGGCAAAATTTCCCTATCGTGTTTTCCCCTACGCAACCTTGGAGTTTCAGAGTAACACTCCTGTCCATCCGATTTCCAGTTCTTTACGCGACTCAAAATATCCATTTCTAGTCCATGCTGCTTAACCACCGTAGTAATAATTTCTTTGGAGACACTGTAGTGATACTTAGTAGGATCACACCTATTTTCCTGCCCTTTCGTCCCACATGTTCTAATCAACCTATCTTCTCTAGACTCTACCTTTTCCGTTTCGCCACCTTTCCTTTTTCCTACACTTTTCTTCCTTTGCATTTGTAACTCTGGTAATTTTATAGCATACTGAGACTTCGTCTTTTCAGCTTTTTCATGAGCAATTTTCCATCTCTCCGCGGCTATTTCCAACTCTCTTTCAGCTTTTGCAAAAGGTCTTATCACATCTTCAAACTCCCTTTCCGCTACTGTCCGAGAAACCGCAAAACTAATTTCCCACTTCGTTTCAGCAAATTTTTGTCTCCACTCAGCTTCTATGAACCTCCCTTCAGCTACTCTCAGCTCCTTTGTTTAATTACTAATAGTTGCCACTAAATCTTCCACAAATTTAGCATCGTATAATTTAAAACCTTCTATTATACTTTCAATTGAAACATTTTAGGATCTGGAGGAATCTCTTCTTCTAATTCCGTTGCCAACAGTATCAAATCCTCCCTCCTAGCTTTCCAAAGAAATTCCATTTTTTAACTTACAAAAGATTTGCAAAACACACTTAAAAAACTTTTATCACATAAATCTATACAATTGGAATAAAAAAATACTCAATGGTTCCACAATAACAGTTTCTCAATAAATTTCCGTTCAGTTGCAAAAAGTATAATATTGAAATACTCTTCCCCAACAAGTAAATGCACTGATCTAACTTTAACAATTTACTCGAATTTGGAATAATTCATTTAAATGAAACTTAATCACAACCAATGCTATGACAAAGGTACTTACTTGACGTGATGTCGTGTAGCCGGTTGGGAGTATGACTTATACTTATGGCGCGCACACACACAACTGAAGAAAGTTGTCTCAGCACACTCGAAGAATCATCGAATGTTGAATCGGTTAAATCTAACCGCTCGCTAAACACAACAGCAGCATCAGATCGGGAACTGGTTGTTCACAGGTATGTCAGGATGACACTGGAGACAAATTCTCACACGACGGGGTTAACCTTCTTTTGGTCAGTTTGACCATCAAAAATTTAACGCAGCTCCTCTGGTCAGGGTGACCGTCAAATTTGACCGCAGTTACTTTGGTCAGGTTGACCATTCAAAACGAAAACCGCTCGACTGAAACTAATGCTCTTGATGGGGATTCTTATCCCTCCGTTGTGTACCAAAATGGTGGTGCTGTAACGTCGTGAGTAGAATTTACGTGGCAAGTGGCTTGAATACAATTAATATGAGCTATAAAAATACAGCACATTTAATTAGATACTAAAGATATACACAAGTTAAGGCTATTTCGAGGCTAAATAAATAATAAATGCAAATAAGGTTTCACTCCCGCGGCTTAACTGAAGACGCGGCTTAACGGCAGAGCAGACAACCTCTGCGTCTATTCACGTTCATGCGTCCAACGATTCTCTGCTCTTCGACTCGAGACCGCACACGTTCTTGCCGACAGCGCTACAGTTCAAACACGAGGGCTACCCCCATCCGGTCATAAATCCGCCAGCCGATTCCCCTCGACGGCGAATCCACGTAACAAAGGAAATCTCGATTAGCACCTCCATGAAGCTTTAGCAGAGATACCCCCAACGCTACAGTGTACAGGGTGTCCATAAAAGAATATCCCAGTTTCAATGGTATATTACAACAGATTAATTTAGATTATTTACAACAAATAATAAATCAAATTTAAGGATAACGAACCAAGTTTTTCTAACAAATGTTTAATCTGTGCACCTTTAGTTATACGGCACACATCCAACCTAAAGTCCAATTCTTCCCACTCTTTGGTTAGCAAGTCCGGAGTAATGGAAGCAATAGCCTTCTCAATTCTGTGTCGCAACTCTAGCAAATCATTAGGTAGCGGCGGAACGTAGACACGATCTTTCATAAATCCCCAAAGGAAAAAATCGCATGGCGTTATGTCAAGTGAATTTGACGGCCAACGAAATAGAGCTCTGTCGGTCACGACCATTACGACCAATCCAACGATTAGGAACGACTACGACGTTCAAACACTCTTGTACAAAGAGAATCCATTGGGGCCATCCATACTGTGGCCAGATAAAGTTTAAAGGTTCACCCCCTACTTGATGTTGTTGTTGTTTCTCATGCATACACTGGCAGACCAGAGGAGTGCCAGGCCCGTCGAAGACGGCAAGAGGGTGCGCCTTCCATGTTATTGAGCCCCATTGGGAAGAATTCCGTCTTTGCTCGACATACATGACACATCCGTTTTACAGGATGGTCCCTTTCATACATTCATTCACTCACACATATCGTAATTTAGATCCCAATCAGAGGCCGATAACCCCCTGATCAGGTACCCCCAGAGGTATTGATTTGGTATGGGAACATGGAGGACTTTGTGACCACGACCTATTTAACGCGCCCCAGTCACCATTAGTGAACCCGACGTTCTTTAGCCAGGTTGAAGCGGCGCCGATCTCGCAATCATCAGAATTGCAGGCTCCGCCGAGGACAGAACCCACAACCCTTCTTATGTGAGCCCGACGCTCTATTGACTGAGCTACCACGGCTCACCCCCTACTAATAAGGGAAAAGGCTATGCTTTCAACATATCCAGATAAGCCACCCCTGTTGCTGTAAGAATTTAACTTTAGGTTGGATGTGTGCCGTATAACTAAAGGTGCACATATTGAACATTTGTAATAAAAACTAGTTTAGTTTACCTTCAATTTGATTTATGATTTGTTGTAAATAGTCTAAATTTAGCTGTTGTAATATACCATTGAAACTGGGACATTCTTTTATGGACGCCCTGTATATTCCAGAAAGAATATCAGCATTCAAGATTCATCGTTACTAAATAAATTTAATTTTACCATCACGACACCTGGTTTCTCTGAAAAAATCCTAGGAAATAACGAAGAAAGTTTTTCCCCGAAAAATACTTTTTCTTAAAGAGAAAAACAATCCCACCTATACACATGCTAAAAATATACAGGAAACAACATTGGCTCCTATCTAATAACCTCAGAAAGCATCTCTCCTAATTTTGTTAGCTACTTATGCGGACGGAACGGCTGCAGAGTCTATTATTTTTGTTCTCAGATATTTTCCGCTTTTTCTCTTCAAGGCAATCTGACTATTGTTTCTTGTATGTTGTGCGAATATTTAACATTTGGTTTGTCGAATAATAAAACTTTGATAGTAACGTTACGCTTACGCATCTCTTAGAAAAGGCCAATATAAATCGTGTTTTTATATCCAACTTTACACAGTTCAAAAGCGGAATCAATTTCAGAGATTGGCTCAAAAGGCGTCGGTGCGATATCCTTGCTCATATGTATCAAAAAATACATCTTTTATTTATACGAGTTATGTATCACGACAGCTGTGTAAAAATCATGGAAGTATTAAAGATAAGGGAAGTTATTTTACTCTGAACTGTTGATGCCAAAACCGTAACCACGGCGCCATCTTGGTGCGTTGAAAACATTGTGCTCGTGCATGTTAATCAACGTGATTATACCATTTTTGATTGACGATTTTAACCAAATAATTAACACAATTTTTTTAGTGCTGATTTGGATATGACTTCTTGTGTCGCCTAAGTGTGTGCAAACCGAAATACAAAGAAGATCATTGGAATATCGTTTCATAGGTAAGTTTAATTTGATGTATCTTTAGGTTGTTAGCTTTTTTACCTATAACTTCTAAGTATTTAAACAAAATTATATTCAAATTAGGGAACAGCTACACTCTACGTTTATGAGCGATGGCAACGGCCTTGGCGATTTTTTTGGCGCACTTCTAAAGTCGCCAAGGAAATAATTATTTCCTAACTCTTTTCCTGTCACAATTTTTTTTCTTTTTACAACACACTTTTTAAGCACATTTCAGAACGTTTTAAAAAGTATATTTTTTAAAAACTTTCACAAAAAGTAGTAAGCTTAAGCACATATCAAAACACCTTTGTGAACCAGCAGAGAAACTAAGCTACGAATGGTAAAAATACCCTGAAACTTATAAATTACACTAAATACAGTGAGCATGTTGAAAAAGAAAAAGATTTACAAAAGAAAAAAAGCAAGAATACCTGATAACGTCAGAATTCTCTCGTAAAAAAATAATGAAAACGAAAATGGTCAAAAAATTAAAACTCTTAAGGGGACATACGACTGTTAAACCTCGAAAATTTTCGATTTTTTGAAAAAAATATATGTTATTCAACAGTGTTTTCTGAACAATTTAAAATATTCCGCGTTAAAAAATTCCTATAATTATGAAAGTTATGAGCGAAAATGCATCAGCTGTTTAATGTAAACATTGGAAAGTGCCACGCCCTTTTCTTTGACTGACTGAATGCTAATAGCTAGACACACGATTTATACATCAGAAATATATTATTTTTCTTGATGATTGAGAAGAAAAAGTACTACTTAACTCCTCTCTAAAGTTTGTGTACAATTTTCAAACGATTGCTACGCACGTTTATTTTCAAAGCTCTCTTGAAATATCGCTAAATTTTAGCAGTGTGAATTCGTTTTTGGATTTTTGTTGTTTTACTGTTTAGCTTTTGGATTCTTTTGATATGAATTCCATTCAAGTTAAAAGAAAGTCTGGTCAACGTCCTAAAAAGAGACGTTTTTATGGAAATCAGCATTCCAAAAAACCGATCGGATTTGATATCAACGCTCTTGTTTTATCTGATGGTTTTGACTCGGACAGCGAGAATTTCGATGAATCTTCTGTGAATGCCAGTGTATCAGAAAAACCAGAACCTTTCCCCAAAAGTGCTTCCGGGAAAAAAATTGATTTGGAATCGTCTTTTACCAGAACATTTGAAGGAAACATTATCTGTGATAAAGATGTGTTGTTTTCATTCCTGGAAAATAATTTATGTTGCAAAGTGTGTTTTGGTGCTATAAGCATTCTTGATGAAAAAGTGAGTGGACTTTCTTCATCAATTTCTGTTACTTGTAGTTCATGTAAAATTAAAGTATCAACTAGAAACTCAAAGTTGCTTGGCCCGAAAAAAAACATTCCTGAAATCAACCGAAGGATGACATATGCCATGCGTAGTGTTGGCCAAAGGTTGGAAGGTCTGAAAACGTTTTGCGGGATTATGGACTTCTATCCCCCTGTTTCGCAAAATGCTTACGACAAAATTTGTGCACGTATTGATGCTGCCTCAAAAATAGTGGCAATCGACAGCATGAAGAAAGCCGCTGAAGAAGAGGTTGCTGCTACAAACAGCACAGACATAACCGTGAGTGGTGATGGAACCTGGAAGACGAGGGGCCACACTTCTCAAATCGGTGTTTGCACCGTTATAGGTGCTGACACAGGCAAAGTTATTGATGTAGAGGTTCGGTCGTCAGGATGTAAAGGTTGCAGCATATGGAAAGGGCCTCGTTTTGGCAGTGCCTTCAAAAAGTGGCATGCCAAACATTCCCAAGTGTGTCGGAAAAACCATACTGGCTCATCCGGTAAAATGGAAGCAGATGGGATGGTGAAACTCTTTCAAAGATCTGAAAGTGAAAGAGGTGTGCGATACTTAAATTACATTGGGGATGGGGACTCTAAAACTTTTGTTTCCATATCAGACTGCCATCCGTATGGTGAAAATTTCAAAGTGTCGAAATTAGAATGTGTTGGACACGTTCAGAAGCGGATGGGCTCTCGTCTTCGGAAATTAAAAAAAGAGTATGGTGCTAAAAAGCTGCAAGATAAAAAATCTATTTCGGGGAAAGGACGGCTGACAGATAACGTCATCAACCAGCTATCTGTGTACTATGGGAATGCAATTCGTCAGCACTCCAGCTCGGTAAAGGAAATGAGGAATGCCATATGGGCGATATATTTCCATACACGTTCAACTGACGACGAACCTCTGCATAGCTTCTGCCCAGCTGGTGAAATGTCATGGTGCAAATACAATCGAGCAGTAGCAGAGGGAACAGTCGACGATTTTCACCATAAATCTAGTTTGCCACCAGCTGTTATGGACGTGATAAAGCCAATTTTCAATGCTTTATCACTTCCTCAGTTACTAAACCGCTGCCTTGGTGCTTTTACACAAAATGCCAATGAGTCAATGAATTCTCTGATTTGGCAAATTTGCCCAAAGATATCAGGAAGCGGTCGCAGAATTGCTGAAATCGCGGTACATGAATCGGTTGTACTGTTTAATGAAGGCCGCATGGGTAGATTACAAACTATGCTTAAACTTGGACTTTCTATAAGCGAAAATGCCATCAATGCACAAAAGTTAGCTGACATGCGAAGAATTTTACATGCAGACAGGAGAGCGAAGGAAAACACGATTTTAAAAAGAAGAAACAAGAGAAGAGCAAAATCGCTCTCTGAACTGACATTTTCTAAAAAGGAAGGCTCAACTTATGAACCAGGTGGATTTTAGCTATTTGGTAAGTTAATCACATAAATTTTTTAAGCCAAAAATTCACTTTAGTAATTGAAAACTTTTAAAAAATGTCTTTTTCGAGAGTAATTATTTTCTTGCATCGTAAATATATATTCCATTTTCCTTCAATTACTAAAAATTTTCTGATTGTATTTGTGAGAAATTTTAATAACAAGTGTAGCATAGCATTATACTTAAATTTCACCCCTTTTTAAAGTGCTGAAATATAAAAAATTTATGTTATAGTAAAAAATAACTTTAAAGTCATTTATCTCAAAATGAGTTTTTTTGATGATACGCGCACAATATCTAAAGAACTATTGAATATTTTTACTTGAAATTTTCACAGAATATGTATTATGCTATGTTCTGCTAATTGAACCACAATTTAGCTTCATTTTCTCTTTTAAAAAGTTTTGTGGGGGGGGTAGAAAAGTTGAAATTTTAGCTATTTTTAACCCTTTATTTTAATATGGTACATAAAATAGAAATTAAATTTAAATGTGAAAAAATTGTGCTTCAATTCCTTCAACTGACTGTTACGAATACCAAGATACCCAAAATATTGTGTTTAGACCAATATTTTGTCAGTAATCATACGCGTAAGGTGGTTAAATAATATTTTCTTCAAAAATTATACCTGCATTTATTACTCTCTCAAAAAAATACATACCAATATTATGGTTTGTAAAAGTTTGTACTAAAACAGAAAGAACAGATATTTTTCTTGAAAAAAAAAGTTAAGCTCTCATATGTATTGTTTGGGAGATATGAGCTGTCGAATTTGACTGATTTTTCCCCACTTTATCGAGTTTTAAGAGTCGTATGTCCCCTTAATCCTGTCGTGAAAACTATTATAACAAAATAAAAATTCCACAACTGTCAAAATACAAATAAATGGACCAATGGTATCACAGAAAACGATTTAAAAGGACCAATTCAATAAAAGGATATTTTAAGAACAAAATAACCAATTGGAGGAAAGAAAAAATTTCAAACGAATCAATGAAATCAAACGATTTAAATGGATTTTGGAAGAACTTTCTAGAATATTCAAAATGAAAATTGAAAGTTTCCGTTGGCCGAGGTTGCCATGAAAACCACAACAACAGCAACGAAAGATGGGTTGCCTTAATTTATCGTAACTCGCTACTAAAAGTGCGACTAAAAAATTCGCCAAGCCGTTGCCATCACTCATAAACGTAGAGTGTAGCTGTACCCAAATTAGACGTATTTATAAACAGTTAAAAGATTATTTTGAAAAGTTAACTGATTTATCCAAAGGAATTTTTTATTTGATTCATTAATTAACAGAATTGTACGATTTTGATTTTTTTAATCTACCAGTTGCAATAAGAGTTAGAAGCTGCTTTTTAGGGAAGTTTAACTTTTATTTAATGAAAAAGTATTACAATCAACTAAACAGTAGAGGTATTTTTAGTACATGGGTCAAAATATTACCTCATGTTACATAATTTTGAATGAAACAGCTTTAACTAACAGTTATAAAATTCGAATTATAAACATTACTTTTGATTTTCTAAAGCGCAATTTTTTGCTAGTTAAGTTCTTTTGCGTTGATCAACTAAGTAACTGCTCGAATGCTACTGAAACCTTGGACTGCGAGCAACTTGTTAGTAAGTGTTTTAGAAGACAAGCAAATGTTTAAGACATTGTAACTGCGTGAAGTTATTCAAAACAAGCATCTCTCGAGCCAATGGTTAAGATTATGAGCTCATACAATTTATGCTTACAGTCCTAGGTTTTACTGTATTTGCATGTATTACAATTTTAGAAAGAATTCATAAGAAAAGAGACCTTTTTTATGGGTGGATTTGTATGGACAGGCATAATATATTCAATAATTAGTCTTTAATTTATCAAGCATGTTTATTTATTATCAAATTAAGTAATTGTAAAGAAGTGTGATTTAGTGGGTTTTTTAGATTGAATTAATTTATGCTTATAAATTGTTGTTTTAATAATCTAAGATAAACAGTAAAAACTGTAATACTGTTGGGACTTGGACAAAATATGGTTAGACAGGATCTATATACATAGGTTTCAATGTATCTATCAATTCACTGCATCTAGCTAAAATAATTTTCATTTCAGGTTTACCAAAGACCCAGAACGTAGAGATGCATGGATAAGCAATGCATAATAAGAAGTAAAATACCACAAGGAAATAAATATTTAGAATGGATGATTGGGCCAAAAGTTTCAATGGAAATGAATAAAATTTATTTCATTGCCTAATTGTGGAAACCAATATGGATACAATTTATAAAAACAAGACTGAGGGATACAGAGTAGCACTAGACAATTAGACACTAGAGGGCAGAAGCTATGTGTGAGATCATCTAATCTAAATTAAAACATTACTGGGAAATGGTATTTGTAAGACACTTATAATATTACTAATCAGTGAGTTTTACCAATTTAAAAGATGTTTTAAAATATTTTGCATGCCAATGATAAGCAAAAACCAACAAAAATTAAGCATTGTTAGTGTAGTGTAATATTCTGCCCTCTTCACTCAACCTCTACTTGCTGTGTAAAGCAAAGGCGCAAGCGTCGCGTGGTAAGAGAGAGAAGTGACACTATGAAGCGTTATGTCAGGGATGATCGGCGAGGGAATGAGGCAGACAGGGAACGATAGAACGAGGAAGGCGACGGAATTTAAGGACTGTTCGTTCTTTAAAAGGCTCTTCTAGGAGATTATAGAGTGCAGATTTGTTGTTACGTTTGCTTTTATAAACACTCGTTTAGTTTTCAGTGTTCTCTTTTCTTTTGCCCTTCACGAACCACACGAGTAACGTTTTGCACTGTCGAACCTGCAGGATTGGAGAATATTTACAGAGAGAGACACCGAACCTAAGGTGTTAGGTATTTTAAAGAGCGTGTTGTACAGTGCGTTGAATTTGTGTACGTGCCATTTTGATAATGTCTTAAAAGAAGAGGTCGGATCTTTTTGGATAGATATTTTAGAACTTGATTAGAGGTTAGACATTTCCGGAATGTAAGATTAAGTATACAGATTTACTAATATGATATTTATAGCATTGAATTCATGCGAATTAGTACAAGCCAAAGATTAAAAGTTGATTCACCTTGTTCCCCAAGATCTATTATCAGTGTATAAGACAATAAACAAAACTATTGAGAGTGAATCAGATTCTTTGTTGTTCAGACAAAAGTATAATACAAAGCGAGCAGACGAAATGCAGAGTGCTCTGACCCCAGGAGTAAACATAGACGGTACAAAAATAAAAATGAGTGTTCAACAGGTGGCGTCCTCTAGTGGCTAATCTAAATCAACACATGTTTAAAGGTGCTAGAAAGGAAGATTTAATTATACTTTCCGAAGATATAGGAGAAACTATTAGCACAAATGCTAAATTAGTGGACCTAAAGACCATTATTTTGAACAGTGATGTGTATCAAAAATATCCAGATTTTGTGAGAGAAGTTTTGTGTAACATCACAGAAGAGAGGAAGTTTCGTTCGGAATAAGAATTTGAGTTAGAAAAAGTTCGAATAAATGCTACGATAGAAAAGCTGAGTGGTAGTTTTGGCACTGAAGGAAACAGATTAGAAAATATAGAAAGTTTAATAAGAAGTGTGCGCACTTTAACTTTGCCAGTGCCAAGTTGACCTGAAGGATGGCATATTTTCTTCGACTCTGTAGAACGAGCATTTCAAACAAAATGAGTACCCGAGGAGTTTAAAACCGAAATTATGTTGAATATACTGGGCGAAAAAGGAAATAATATTATAGTGTATCTAAACTAAGAGAGGAATTACTCAGTACAATAGACTATTAGTCGCAGTGCTGGCACTCTTCGGAGTCACCCCTTTACAAGTCATAAGAGAGGAATTAAATCATTATGTTCAACTTAAAGCAATCGTCCGCAGAGAGAACGAACCAACGCCCCAAGCATGCTTAGAAAATTTTCGGAAAGCCACGTGGAAAATTAATGAATCTCAAGTACAGTTCGTATCAAGGTTAACTTCGAATTTTGAATTTTATTGTAAATTAAGAAAAGTTAGCGATTTGGATACTCTAAAAAGCCTTATGATTAGTGATAAACTAATTGAAACATTAGATAAGGAAACATCTGTACATATAGGAATTCGCCAGGGAGAAAATTGGTTTAAACCTCTAGAATTAGCTAAGGAATGCGACCTATATTTTACCTCTAAGGGAAAATCTTTGTCATTAGTAGAAAATCATTCTAAAGTTTATAAAGATCGCGAAATTGAGAAAAATAGCCATTTTAAATATACACCACCTCATTTAAGACGAGAAGAATACAGGAAGGATAGTTACAATAAACCTAAAGTGCAAACTAACATCTCAGCTTTAGGGGAAGAAGTTAGCGCAGGTATAACGACTGTATCAATGTCTTTTCCTATAGACGTTTTAGTCGCAGTGACTGACAAGTTGAATGCTGAATGTCTCCTCCCCCTGCAGTATATGACCTGTTGAAAGAGGCCGGCTCAGATGACCAAGCGGTTGGCGAAAACGACACAGCAGGTGATCCATTCGAAAAGATTTCAGACAGCCATGAATATTCAACGGACGTGAATGAGGTGGAATGTGGGGGAATATTTGAGAATTTTCAGGAGGATGAGTCAGAATCGGAAAACCCTATCTAATCTGACTTAAGTAATGGGAATAAATCTGAGTCAATTAAGTTAAAAGATGAGCAGCAGCAGTGCGAATCATTAGAAAAAGCGAGACAAGATATTAAAACTAATAGAAAGAATTATATCTTAATAGATGATTTGATTTTTTTTTATCATAGGGATAAAATATTAGGAGAAAAGGTATTACAACTAGTTTTACCTGAAACTAGAGGATAAAAAGTACTAGACTTGGCTGATGAATCTGTTTTTGGGGCGCATATGGGACTTAAAAAGACCAAAGAACGCATCCTATATAATTTTTACTGGCCTCTGATATCCAAAGGCATCAGTGAATTTTGCAAAACGTGTATTAATTGTCAGTTGAAGAGTTCTGAGAAAATTAGTGACCGAGCACCAATAACAACTGGTATGAGACCAAAACTACCATTTGAGGTAGTAAATGTAGATGTTATAGGACCAATAGAACCACCATCGGGAAGGGAACATAAATATGTGCTTTGTCTCATAGATCAGCACACTCTTTGGCCCGAGGCGGTACCCATGCGCTCCCTTAGTGCTAAATCGACTTGTGAAGCCTTGCTACATATATTTTCTCGCAATAGAATCCCAAATATTGTTGCTAGTGATCAAGGGACAAACTTCACATCTCGTTTAACACAATAATTTTTTTAACGAATAGGCTCTGCTCCAAGATTTAGCTGTCCTGGATACGCCGCTAGCAATGCTTTGGTAGAAAGATGGAATAAAGTGTTAAAGCAAATGTTTCACCACATCATCCGACCCCAGAAATTGGGCTAGACAAATCCCGTTTTTACTTTTTGCATACAGAAAGGTGCCAAACTGTACAACAGATGTGTCTCCATTTCGTCTTTTCTTTTATATGGCAGAGAGGCACGTGGACCTCTTACTATCTTAAAATCCACTTGAGCAGGAGAAATGACTTTACCTGTTAATATACCTACCTCTGTTGTTGACTATCTGCAAGAACTTAAGATTAAACTGGAAATTGCAGCCGAAGAAGCTTTGTTAAGAGCGATCTATAAACAAAAAGTTTATACTGAATACTTTAGCCTTAGATCTTCAACAAGAAAATTTGAACTGGGCGAACAAGTACTTCTTTTGATACCAGACTCAAACAACAAATTTATACTAGATGAACTGACTGTGGATAGATAGTACAATTTCCCCCTCCTCATTCGTATAAAGTGCAATTACCTGAAGGTAATATTACAGGTTCACGTAAATAAAATCAGAAAGTATTATCCCAGAGTGAATGCCATTGGAGTAGTTTTTGATGATGAAGAGTAGTTTGGAGAAATTCATTCAACCCCTCAGTCATCGCAGATGGAAAATATCGAAGAAGTGCTACCCACCCAACAATTACGCCATTTAGAGGAGTGGAAACAAATCCAAATAAAAAATGTATTGAGAGAACATGAATCAATATTTATAAAGAATGTTCAAGTAGCGAAGGTAGGGGAACATAGAATTAGGTTAATTCCTGGTCGGGTTAGAAAGAAACCTTATTTGTATAGGATTCCAGAAACGCTGCAGTCGAAGATGGATGAGCAAATCGAGGAACTTCAATCCTTGGATTTAATCGAAGAGAGTTCAGCATAGATTGCTCACCCAGTAGTTTGTATAAATAAGAAAGATGTAGGGATGCGGTTTTGTATAGATTACGGTTCACTAGATGATGCAACAGTGACCGATGACTTCCCCATGGAGGATGCTGCACAATTTATTAACTGCATTGGAAAAGCCGAAGTGATAACTACACTAGACTTAATAAAGGGATATTGGGCGATACCCATGGAAGTTGAGAGAGAGACTTCATATTGTTTAAAACTCATAGAGGACAATGCCGGTTTAAAGTCATGCCGTTTGCTAAAGAAGGCATCGGCTACATTTCAAGGTGAAATGAACAGAGCACTGTCTCAATGTCAAGAATTCGCACTAGCATATAAAGCACGAGCTTAGAGAACTTCGCACGAGCAATCGAAGATATTGCTATATTTTCGGGCGATTGGAAAACTCATTTAGTACACTTAAATAGTATCCTTGCAAAGCTACGAGAGTTGCACTTCACCGTGAACTTGAAGAAATGTAAGTTTGGTAAACCCGAAATAAAATATCTTGGTCATATTATTGGTTCCGGTAAACATCAGACAGACCCCGACAAGGTTAAAGCAATATCCAGTTACCAGTTCCCACAGCTAAAAAACAACTGAGAGGCCTTCTAGGTTTGTGCAATTATTACAGAGAGTATATACCGAATTATGCCGGAATTGCGTTTCCTCTTACGGAACTCACCAAAAAGAAGGTCCTGGACAGTTTATCTTGGTCCGAAGTGCACGACAATGCCTTTCGACATCTGAAAGCAGCTTTGATGGATGCTCCAGCCCTTGACACTCCTGTATAGGGGCAACCGTTCATCCCAAATTTTCATCGGAGCTTACCCAGATTCAAAGACAAGATATATTCTATATCTTATACAAGCCAAAAATTATCTAAGGCTCAGCAATCGTGGACAACAATTGAAAGAGAAGCTTACGCCGTAGTGTGGGGTTTAAAGAAATTTTAAATGTGGATATTTGGTGCAGAAATTGAACTTCATACTGGACCATAATCCATTGACTCTTAACCAAAGGTGCTCTTCAGTACTCCAGTTTGCAGAGGTGTGCATTTGCATTGAAAAAGCTCACTATAACTGTCAAGCATCGTCCTGGATTACAATTAAACAATGCTGATGCTCTTTCTAAACTTTTATGAGAAAAGACAAACTTTGAGATACTTTAACTGCAGGAGTTTCTGAATTTCATGCATGCTAAACAATACAGCCAAGAAATATTTTTGAATTTTTATTATTTTCATGCATTTTATATTTGTTCATTTATTCCAATGAATATAAGAGTATATGTCATTTTTTGTGTATTATAATTGATAATTTATTATATGGATTTAAATTTATGTTACATTTAAAATTGTGCATGAGGTTTGATATTTCATTAAATTAGTTATCAAGTAGAGTAACAAATTTATGTCGAATCTTAGTACGTCTGTGAATCTTTTTAGCGTGCATGAATCTAATATTTTTTTGTATTTTATGTTGTGATATATAATTTAAGGAATTTGATATGCAAATTTAGTGAAAGGGTTTACAGGGTTAAAAACTGAATATTGTGCTGCATTTGAATATTTAGTTTACCTTTTTATGTGTTTTTTTTTAAATTATGTTGTATTCGAATGGAGATTTTGAACCAGAATATTGCTGTTAGTTCAGATTAGTGTTGGTTTATCACACACCTAACACTTATATTACGTGGGGGTGTAGTGTAATGTTCTGCCCTCTTCACTCAACCACTACTTGCTGGGAAAGCAGAGGCGCAAGGGTCACGTGGTAGTAGGGGTTATTTTAGGGGTGATATGCGAGTGAAAGAGGCATACAGGGACAGGGAACGATAGAGCAAGGAAGGCGACGGAATTTGAGGACCGTTCGTTCTTTAGAAGGCTCTTCCCTGAGATTATAGAGAGCAGATTTGATTTTACATTTACTTAAACAAACACTTGTTAAGTTTTCAGTGTTCTCTTTTCTTTTGCTTATCACGAACCACACGAGTTTAGTTTTTGTTTCCTTTTAGTAATTATATTATAACACTAGCAAAATACCCGACCTTACTCGGTTTGAATTGGCTTACTCTAGATTGAAGAGATGATGAAAATACAGGTATTTAAACACTTACACACGTTTGTCGTAGAATAAAATAAAATTTTAACACCTTTCGACATCTTTATATATTCTACCACTTACTTAAGATACAAATCCTACACATGTATATTCATTCATGTACATAATACATTTCACATACATTGCACTGTTGCTGCATGACAAAGCTACAAAATGACAAAAGGTGACATTAAGGTTACTACTACAAAATACACTCATGTCCATAAATTAAGGATAATGCCAGATCCTGCAAATAATGGTTCAGAAACAAAACAAACGTGACTCATTCATAAAGGCCATTTATTAAACAAAAGATAAAATAAAAAAGAGGGTGTATGTATAATACCATTCATAAAAAGTACGATTTTTGCTCACTGGAGCAATTACAAAAAATATCGACCTTACAAAAACTTAACGTTACATGGTTGGTATGATGTTAATACATTGTATGTCTCCCAGACGATGAAATACAGTCCTTAAAACGCCTAGGCATGCTGAAGATCAAATTATCGAGCTGATCTTGGGGAAGATCACTCCACTCAGCAAGCAATGCTCTCCGAAGTTCCGGTACAAATGTAGGAGGTGGTTGACGGGCTGAAACTCGTCGGCCAAGCATGTCCCACACATGCTCTATCGGATTCAAGTCAGGTGAGAATGCTGGCCATTCCATACGGGTGATATCCTAAGTTTGAAGGCATTCGTTTACAATGCTTGCACGGTGAGGACGGGCGTTGTCATCCATGAACACAAATTTTGTGCCCATGGCACCCCTAAACAAACGTAAATGTTGTTCCAGAATAATGTTTCGATAAATGTGGCCTTTCATGGTTCCGATTTGAACATGTAGACTTGTTCTGGAGCCCAGTATAATTCTGCCCCAAACGGACAAACCTGCACCACCGTAACGGTGTCGTTCAATGATGTTGTCTTGGTGGTAGCGGGTAACTGGCCTTCTCCATATGAACGTCCGCCGTGAATTAGACTGCAAGCTACACCTGGACTCGTCGAAAAACATCACACGAGCCCACTGTGATTCAGTTACAATTTGCTTTATTCTGACTTTCGTGATTGTGTTGTGTGTGAGAAAAAAAGAAACACAATTTATTAAAAAAAATAAAAATTTTAAATAGAAAACAGCAAATAAAACTAAATAAAAGATGTCGGGAAAAAGTTGTTCTAAAGATATTAATTTATGATTCCTTTTTATCTCTTGATCTTGTAATTGCCACAATTTACAACTAAAAAGCGCACAAAATTTAGAAAAACGAAATTAATTCAGAGTGAAAGAAACACGACTTTTCGTTATGTTCCCGTTCGTTGAAAAATATCGTCCGTCCGAAATATTCGGAAATCGTTTACATTGCGCAAATAACAAAATTAAGACACGAAATAAATGAGAAGTATCAGAACTAAAATTCCATTAAAACAATTTGTTGAAAACTAATTGGTTTTTCAGCATTACTGGTAAAGCAAATCAAAGTAATCGTAATACTCAATGTACATTCCCATTTTTCCAAAATTATCAAATTATGGTTGATTTAAGTATACTTACTCAGGTGTTTTAGAATGAAACTAATCTAAATATAACAATAAATTAATGTTTAATATTGAATTCACTAAACTAATAGATAATTTATAAAATAAAATACATTGCAATGAAATATCTGTAATAAATTTCATGTGATGCCTGAACAAACACACAAACATAAAATCGAACATAGAACAGAAAGATGGACAGACAAACTTTCGCAACCAAGTTCAATCACTAAGTGAAGATGATTTCTCACTGTATGGAAATGTCCATGAAAATATATTAAACCGTGTGGACGTGTATAGGGCACATACAGACAGACATCAAACGCGCAAGAGGCTGATTTGGCATCAGAAGGGTCCAAATCGGATAGAAAACTTGAAATGGGTCGAAAATATTCAACGAACAAACAAACACTCCATTCTCATTTACATAGCATTCAATCAAAACATTTAAAAGCAAACGGGAAAAAGGTAGTGATTTTTTTTATATCATACTCAAATTATTCTTTAAAAAACAAAATATTGCCAAAATTAATGATATTTCATTTATTTAGCATCACTTCAATTACAAAATGAATAAACGCATCTTAAAATGAAAAAAAAAATTCGCCTTGTAAAAGGTTTTTAACAGCGCATACATGGCCGCCATGTTAGTGCGTTAAAACCATGGAAATGTCGGCTTCAATTAAACCGGTTGTAAAACCTTGTTAGGGCACTTCCTTATCTATCCTACTTCCATGTTAAAAATATTGCGAGTTTTATTAATTTGAAGATTTTATTTGCTATGTTAAATCTATTTATTTTATTGTTCGTGCAATGCGAGAAATAAAATTACGTCGCGAAGTAATAACCATTGACTTCTTTAAATAAAATAGACAGAGCATGCGTGACAGTTGCTATTTTATGATCACTGAAGGGTAAATCAGGTGGACTTAAAAATCGAGTAGGCTATATTAGTGACTATTGTTTTTGATAACACTGAATAAACCCTTAAGACAATCAATAATTTATGATTCATGTCTTTTCCACGATGACGTGACATATAGATAGATCTTCAAACTGAGCATCCGGAAGATATACCATGAAACTGCTAGCACATGGTTCCGTCTATTTCATTAGAAGGTAATATACCAACGGAGAGTATTCTGAAGAATTCAGACGATGTCACCGGAATATAATTGGTTTAAAAAAAATAATAAGACGTGAAAGTATTTGACAAGATTGTTAAATTTTCACAATTACGGTAAAAACAAAGAAAATAAGTCAGTCTCTTCTTTGAAGATAAACTCTATTGAAAACAAATTTATTTTTTGACTCTATAATGCCCTCATTAACATGAATAGATTGAAATACTTTATTCATTACCCAAGCGCTGAAAGCTTAAAAATAACTAAGAATGAAAACCTATAAACAAAAATATAATATAATTATCTGCAATGGGACGCGCTTTTACGATATCCATATAATTGAAATCGGAAATATATTGGCGATGGTTTCAAAATGTTACCCTCCCCCGAATCATTGGAAACAGGATATTAGATATTATTATGCTATTTCATCAATATTTCATTATGCTTGATGTCAGATGGTATTTGGCTGATGGATAAACTTATTCTTATACCCTTTGCTTGAAAGTATTAGGTAACATAACATGTTATCCACAAATTGTCAAAGGCATGATGACACAATCTAGAATGGTAGAATTCAATGGAAAATTCCTATTGCTTTTCGATTTCCAATAGCCATTAAATGAGGTGTCTGATTGTCAAATTCATCGCATACCAAGTGTGTTATTGCTGTAGGAGTGATTTGTACCACTTTAATTAAGTTTTCATTTTAGTTTTTTGTAATACCTTACTGCTTCTCAAGGTGAATGCAGCTAATTTATCAACACTAATTAAACTATAGTTTTTCGCATCTACTAAATTACATAACCTTGTAGGAGTCCAAATCGACAACTACCACTATTTGTACTGTGTAGTTTGAAATTCTTTGGCTAAACTTTAAGAGTTGGTTGGTGCATGAAAATAACAATTCTTTTAAAGTGAATGCATCATTAAATTCGGAATTATACTGGGGACATGTATAAAAAGTCGAGTTATAAAAAAGCATTAACAGTCATGATTTCAGAACTGGAATAAACGACCAAAAGATAAATACAGGGTGATTCTAGGGTTATAAGACAAACTTTGAGGGGTGGTACAGCTTACTAAAACTTACTTTTTTGATATAGGAATGAATGGCCGGAAGTGACGCATGGAGGAACGAATACAAAAAAAAATTAGACATGAATAGAAAAACATTGTTTATTTACAACATCATTGCAAAAGGCTTCTTTACAGCAATGTTTACAATAAATGCTAAAACTCGGCAACTGTGATTGGCTAGCAATGCTGTGGGTAGAGGGCAGTAGTATTCCAGGCCATACATGAACTGATGCATCTGCGGAAAAACGTCATTTTCAATTGTGCTGTCGACCGTGGTGGGAGATTTTACAAATAGTGAAAAGGCGGACGTGCATCTGATATACAATGCTGTTAATGGGAACGGCATCTCAGCGCTACGGCTGTATCAGGAACGTTTTCCGAACAGACGTATGCCGAATCACGAAGCCTTTGAGCGGTTGCATAAGCACCTCATCGAGCATCGATTACTTCTTATGGGGGCATCTGAAGAGCATCGTTTCCAGGACTCATATTGACTCAATTAAGAACATCGCTGCTCGACTATCCATTACGGCTGCAAGCGTGAGCGAAATGCTTGGCATCTTTGGAAATGTTCGCCAATCACTCCTTCAACGCTACCAAGCATGTATTATAGTTGGTGGTTGCAATTTTGAGCATTTATTGTAAACATTGCAGTAAAGAAGCACTTTGCAAGGATGCTGTGTGTAAAGAATGTTTTCTGTTCATGTCTCATTTTTGAATTTCGTGCCTCCACGTGCCTTTCGTGCCACTTCCGACCATACATTTCTATACGAAAAATGTATGTTTTAGTAAGCTGTACCACCCCTCCAAGTATGTCCCATGACCGTAGAATCACACTGCAGAGCGTCGTGTTGGACAAAGAATTTCCGCACCTGACAAGACTTTTGGACATCCGGTATAATATTACTATTATGGTAATTGGTAATTTTTTAGTTAACGTCGTACTAGAGCAACACAACGGGCTATTGACGACTGTCCGGGATCAGTCTCTTAAGGGAAAGATCCGAGGACAACACCTCGTAATTTTGAACCACGGTCAGATGACGAAGCAACACCTGAGCTGGCACCCCACTCTCCAAACTTCCACGCCAACCCAACGTGAGGACTTTCGGCCACGACAGATTTAAGGTGCACCAGCCGCCTCTACACCATACGCTTACAAACATCCATGCCCGGACCTGGATTCGAACCAGGAACCTTCCGATCTAGAGGCTAACACCTTAACCACTATACCGGTTGGTCGGCATTACTATTATGAAGAGGAAGATTACATTGCGCAGTCTTTTTCAACAAAATTGGGAAAACTCGACATTGAAACAGCTACAAGAAGCATAATCCTATGCTAAGAACACCATCGGTGGAACTTTTTCTCGCCAACACGTCATAACTGCTATCCCATCCAGCAACGACAGATAAACTCAAAGCCAGAAATCCCGGTAAAGACACTAAACATGGAAACGCAATGATTACGTTTAATATATCCTCTGTTGCCGAGGTAACCCAATTGTAAGAGTTACGGGAAAGCAAAAACAGGGTTGCGAGTTCGAATCCAACCAAAGATCGCCGTGTATAACGAAGGCTGGTGAACATTAAATCTTAAGTGGCCTCAAATATCCTCACGTTGGCTTGTTGTAAGAGTTTGAAGAGTGGGGTGCCAGCTCAGGTGGGACGTCATCGGACCGGAGTTCAACAGGCTATTGGTGCGCTCCCGGATAGTCGCCAATAGCCCGTTGTATTGCTCCAGTGCGACGTTAATTATCTACCTTTCCTTCATTATACTGGACGATCTATGTCACATCTGTTACAGGTTTCGCAGCTTTCAGTTATTGATTTTGCATAATCTGGGTGAGTATAAAGGCATTTTCGCATCAAAAACTACGATATATTTTCTTCCTAATTATTTTTTATAGTCGATTTGCATCAAAACCCTATATTTTTATACGTTCTACTTATCGAATTGTATCTTTACACACTATGATATAGCAGACATTTATTTTATGTCACATTTCATGATTTGTTTGATATTGTAGTTTCATTAGAGTTGCCCTTCCTTCATACTACAGAAAATAATTAATCCTTGCTAATAACTTTTGCCTGTAAGATTATTAAATTGTCATTCATTTCCTATATATTCTGCTATCACACTGTACAATCGTGCAGTGTTACATTTAATTTGGTTTATTTTTATAATTAGGTAACTAATTAATGCGTGAATATGACTGTTTAGAATCATAGAGAAACCAATTGTGTAATTAGAAGTAACATTTAAGTTGTTTCTACTGCTTACAATTGTAGTTAGTTTTCTTTTCGTATGTAGTATGTACGATAATTTTATAATTTAATAAGCGGTACTCTATTAAAACTATTGCAAAGATTATATTCATCACAATCACTCAAAGTAGCATGTAATGTAATTAATTGAATGCACCTTTATTAATGCTTCTATTACAGCTTTCCTTATGATAATTTTTAGGACGGCTTGATTCAATGATATGTCTATATCCATGAGCTACGTTTATGATTAAGTTAAAATTTAATGTTATGGTATATATTTCTTCTTGTATAATTTGTTCATTTTTCATTAGATTGAGTACACTGAAATGTTAGAAAAACTACTTACCAGTCAAGTGCTTTCTATGCTATTCACGGAAGGGTAGAACTGGAGAAATACGACGGGGAATGAACTCCACGAGCTTGTAGAAATATTACGTAGGCATTGAACAACATATTTCCTGCAGAACCGCCAGCAAATTTATTATATTCCGAGGTGTAGGACTTCTGTATTCCACAGAGAGTTGCACGGAATCCCAAAGGCATTGGATATTGCTTAGATCTAGTGATTTAGGAGGAAATGACAAGAACCTAGACTCAGATGAGTGTTCTTCTAACCATAATTTGGTAAATTGTGTGTCTAAGCAATGTTTTGTTGAAAGAGGCCATGCCCGTAAGAATGAACACAGACATTAACGAGTGTAACTGATCAGAAAGAATGCACTCAAAAAGCTCAGAACCGTCTGTAAATATATTATATTTTGAGGTGTATGACTTCTGTATACCACATAGAGTTGCACGGCATCCCAAATGCATTGGATATTGTTCCGATCTAGTGATTTAGGAGGAAATGACAAGACCCTATACTCAGATGAGTGTTCTTCTAACCATAATTTGGGAAATTTGGGAAATTGTGTGTCTAAGCAATGTTTTGTTGAGAGGCCATATCCGTAAGAATGAACACAGACATGAACGAGTGTAACTGGTCAGAAAGAATGCACTCAAAAAGATCAGAACCGTCTGTAAATATATTATATTTTGAGGTGTATGACTTCTGTATACCACATAGAGTTGCACGGCAACCCAAATGCATTGGATAATGTTCAGATCTAGTGATTTAGGAGGAAATGACAAGACTCTAGACTCAGATTAGTGTTCTTCTAACCATAATTTGGGAAATTTGGGAAATTGTGTGTCTAAGCAATGTTTTGTTGAGAGGCCATATCCGTAAGAATGAACACAGACATGAACGAATGTAACTGATCAGAAAGAATGCACTCAAAAAGCTCAGAACCGTCTGTAAATATATTATATTTTGAGGTGTATGACTTCTGTATACCACATAGAGTTGCACGGCATCCCAAATGCATTGGATATTGTTCAGATCTAGTGATTTAGGAGGAAATGACAAGACCCTAGACTCAGATGAGTGTTCTTCTAACCATAATTTGGTAAATTGTGTGTCTAAGCAATGTTTTGTTGAAAGAGGCCATACCCGTAAGAATGAACACAGACATGAGCGAGTGTAACTGGTCAGAAAGAATGCACGCAAAAAGCTCAGAACTATATGTAAAAATATTATATTTTGAGGTGTATGACTTCTGTATACCACATAGAGTTACACGGCATCCCAAATGCATTGGATATTGTTCAGATCTAGTGATTTAGGAGGAAATGACAAGACCCTAGATTCAGATGAGTGTTCTTCTAACCATAATTTGGTAAATTGTGTGTCTAAGCAATGTTTTGTTGAAAGAGGCCATACCCGTAAGAATGAACACAGACATGAGCGAGTGTAACTGGTCAGAAAGAATGCACGCAAAAAGCTCAGAACTATATGTAAAAATATTATATTTTGAGGTGTATGACTTCTGTATACCACATAGAGTTGCACGGCAACCCAAATGCATTGGATATTGTTCAGATCTAGTGATTTAGGAGGAAATGACAAGACTCTAGACTCAGATTAGTGTTCTTCTAACCATAATTTGGGAAATTTGGGAAATTGTGTGTCTAAGCAATGTTTTGTTGAGAGGCCATATCCGTAAGAATGAACACAGACATGAACGAATGTAACTGATCAGAAAGAATACACTCAAAAAGCTCAGAACCGTCTGTAAATATATTATATTTTGAGGTGTATGACTTCTGTATACCACATAGAGTTGCTCGGCATCCCAAATGCATTGGATATTGTTCAGATCTAGTGATTTAGAAGGAAATGACAAGACCCTAGACTCAGATTAGTGTTCTTTTAGCCATAATTTGGCAAATTAAGACTTGTGTGTCCAAGCAATGTTTTGTTGAAAGAGGCCATGCCCGTAAGAATGAACACAGACATGAACGAGTGTAACTGGTCAGAAAGAATGCACTCAAAAAGATCAGAACCGTCTGTAAATATATTATATTTTGAGGTGTATGACTTCTGTATACCACATAGAGTTGCACGGCATCCCAAATGCATTGGATATTGTTCCGATCTAGTGATTTAGGAGGAAATGACAAGACCCTATACTCAGATGAGTGTTCTTCTAACCATAATTTGGTAAATTGTGTGTCTAAGCAATGTTTTGTTGAAAGAGGCCATACCCGTAAGAATGAACACAGACATGAACGAGTGAAACTGATCAGAAAGAATGCACTCAAAAAGCTCAGAACCGTCTGTAAATATATTATATTTTGAGGTGTATGACTTCTGTATACCACATAGAGTTGCACGGCATCCCAAATGCATTGGATATTGTTCAGATCTAGTGATTTAGGAGGAAATGACAAGACTCTAGACTCAGATTAGTGTTCTTCTAACCATAATTTGGGAAATTTGGGAAATTGTGTGTCTAAGCAATGTTTTGTTGAAAGAGGCCATACCCGTAAGAATGAACACAGACATGAGCGAGTGTAACTGGTCAGAAAGAATGCACGCAAAAAGCTCAGAACTATATGTAAAAATATTATATTTTGAGGTGTATGACTTCTGTATACCACATAGAGTTACACGGCATCCCAAATGCATTGGATATTGTTCAGATCTAGTGATTTAGGAGGAAATGACAAGACCCTAGATTCAGATTAGTGTTCTTCTAACCATAATTTGGTAAATTGTGTGTCTAAGCAATGTTTTGTTGAAAGAGGCCATACCCGTAAGAATGAACACAGACATCAACGAGTGTAACTGGTCAGAAAGAATGCACGCAAAAAGCTCAGAACTATATGTAAAAACATTATATTTTGAGGTGTATGACTTCTGTATACCACATAGAGTTGCACGGCATCCCAAATGCATTGGATATTGTTCAGATCTAGTGGTTTAGGAGGAAATGACAAGACCCTAGACTCAGATGAGTGTTCTTCTAACCATAATTTGGTAAATTGTGTGTCTAAGCAATGTTTTGTTGAAAGAGGCCATACCCGTAAGAATGAACACAGACATGAACGAGTGTAACTGGTCAGAAAGAATGCACACAAAAAGCTCAGAGACGTTTGTATGCGTACCAGGAGTTCCATTAAATGTCAGGTCAACAGTCCCTTTACCATTACGGAGCCTCAATCCCCTGTTGATATACGATATCTACAGCTTCTTGGAATTTTTCCCCACCCGAAACCTTCTATCTACACCTGAAACAGTTGAAAACGCGATACGTAAAACCAGGCTTTTCGTTTCCAGTCAGAGACGATGTTCTCGAACCCAGGTGGGGAGCCTATCTGTGTGTAGATCATCAAGGTATCATTAATATACGAAATCTATATCTTCTTGGAATTTTCTTCTCATCCGAATCCTTCTATCTACACCTGAAACCCGTAAAACCATGTTATTTGTTTCCAGTCAGATACTGTGTTCTCGAGCCCAGGTGGTGTGCCTATCTGTGTGTAGATCCTCAAGGGTACTTGAGTTGGACATATGATATCATATTTTTGAGGGAACGTTGCACTATTCTCACTCTGATGTTTATAAAGGGAAAGACTCAACGTCCATCACTGCTGTTGTCGAAAACGGTATCCTAAATTGAAAACTTTTATTAGTTAACTTTAAGTGGCGCTGTAGTCGCACTTTTTTTGTTTATTAATACTTGTTGAGTTGGTGCTTTTGATTCTACGCTGCACTCAATCGACTTATGTATCCACTCAGTTCAATTCTAATTATATTTATTTGAACTTTATGGCCAGACACCTCGATCATTTTTAATTCTTTGATTTATTTTTGGATATGATGGAAAAACATAGGCAAGCTCAGCCCGGATTAGAATTTGGAGAAGAGAGGGCAAGTGCAAACTTACTTTTCATCGAAAATTTTTGAATTCGTCTTTGAAATTTAAACAGCTGTCTTAAGTTATAGATTATGCAAGAATTCTTGGTCACAGTACTCTCCCTTGAAATGGTAGCAGATGAAGATAGACCCCTTTTGTCTCTGAAATATTAGGACCTCACTCAAGAACTCCAACTATTAATCTGCATTGAAAAAGTCGCTCAGATCAAAAATCGCTCTTAACTTCCCACTGTCAATTTTGTAATTTTTAAATAACGTCGTACCAGAACAACACAACGGGCTATTGACGACAGTCCGTGATAATTCCCCCGAGGGAGAGATCTTAGGACAACACCTCGTAACTTCGAATCACTGTCAGATGTCGCGCCAACACCTGAGCTGGCACTCCACTCTCCAAACTTCCACACCAACCCAACGTGAGGACTATCGGCCACGACAGATTTAAGGTGCACCAACCGCCTCTACACCATACGCTTACAAACATCCATGCCCGGACTCGGATTCGAACCAGGAACCTTCCGATCTAGAGGCTAACACCTTAACCACTATACCGGTTGGTCGGCCCCCTTTTTGAAGACCGGAAAATCTCTAGATGCTTCCACATAAGGTCTATAGCTTTATATATGCACTGATTGCTGCAATGACGTGCATAAATGACAGTGTTATGTGTTATGTATAGGTTCCTCCTGTATCAGCCTTTCTGGCACTTCAGTGTATTTAATAATACATATCGTAAAACATAGCCAATTTGAATAAAATTTTAATAACTTTCTATTTTAATGTCACCGTTGTTTTTGTAAGAACTCAAGCATTTATTTGATTAAAAAATTCCATTAAACTGTTAAATACGTGTTGAAGTAATTAAAGTTTGTTATCTCAGAAAGTATATCACCGTGACTGAAATTATGATATAATATCCAACGTATGTTAAAATTTAAACTAGGTGTGAAAACTATTTCTAGGGCAAGCTGTTTTCATCTAAAATAAGGTTTACATCGCATTAATTTTGTCAGCTCTTTAGTCTTGCGAGTTTTCAATTTGCGAATTATTTTTAAAGCAACAGTGAAAATGAGCTCTCGTGAAATCTCAGGATACTCTCTCTATATTAGCTTAGCTCCTTGACTTGTTACTTATAAAATTAGGATCCATATTGGCTGGGACCTTTCCCCTCTTCCCCACACTTGCTCAACCTTCACTTCTGTTTATGTATTCCATCAAAGGAATACTTAATTCTTAGTGAACACACTTTTGACGTTAAACTTCATTAAGGTTAAATTATTTGAGATTATCACATAGCAAAAGAGTGGCTTTGTGTGCGTTAGTAGGGAAATGATAGGACTTATGTTTGAAGTATGCAAGCATGGGAATTAAGTGGGAAGTCGCTGAAGGGAAATAATTAAAGGAAGAGTCAACAACAACAAGAGTCAACTAAGTCACCAAAATCGATCGAAAAATCGGTACAGCTACAGTCTACGTTTATAGCGGTGGCAACGGCCTTGGCGCACTTCTAAAGTCGCCAAGGCAATAATTATTTTAAAAATATTTTTTCTTTCAAAAGTATTTTTCTTTTTACAACGGAAAATGAAAGCTTGAAAACACATTTCAGAATTTTTTTTAAAGTATATTTTTTTAAACTTTCGCCGAAAAGTAGTAAGCTTAAACACATTTGTGAACCAGCAGAAAAACTAAGCTGCGAACATCCGGTTGCAAATCCGCGACTCTTCCAACCGGGTTAACATGGACCACTCTGGATAGCAAAAATAGTTTTCAATTACAATGATTTTCGAAATTACTTATTTAAAAACAAACATGTGGTAGATAAGTATAGTAAGTCTACTACAAAAAAAGCGTTTCACTCCCATTGAGATATTTGACGTTCTGATTTCAAAATGTTCCTTAAGTATCAGGTTTTGAATGATTCAATTGAGATTCTTTTGATGGATGATTCTTAAAATTTGTTTTAAGTATCTAATTTCTGTAATTTTTTTTAGTGTAGTGCTTGGTAAACTCCAAGAACGTTACCAACTCACAACTTCAGCTGGTGTCTGATTTTTAGACTTGATTGTAGATGTCTACTGCATGCCTTTTCAGGAATCACCATTTACTTAGGAAAGTAGCTGTATTTACGTCGCACTGAAGCTATATAATGGGCTGTCGGAAACTGTCTGGAATCAATCCCGAAGCAAAAGAACTGAGGACAACACCTCGTCATTTTGAGCCACGGTCGGATGACGAGGTCACACCTGTGCTGGCACCCCACTTTCCAAACTTTCACACCGCGAAACGTGAGGATATGAGGTCATAAGAGAAACACTACCGTACAATAATAGACCTGACGCCAACAGATTTGCATAAAATCCGACTACTTGTTTGGGAGTGTTTTTCGTGGTGTGGCCTGGTAGCTGTGCATGTTGTTACTGGTCAATTGAACGCCGACTCCTACATGAACATTTTGGATAGTCAGGTTCTTCCTACGATCTGACAATTTTATGGAAATGACGAATGTTACTTCCAGGACGACAACGCTCCGTGTCATGTTGTAGCCTCTGTGAAGCAGTTGTATCGAGATATGGACGTAAAAAGTCTTCCCTGGCATGATCAGAGTCTCGTCCTAAACTCCATAGAAAATTTGTGTGACGCGTTAGAGCGACTCTTACGGACCAGCGAACCACGTCTGAAATCTACAGCTGAGCTGGCGACATTCTTGCAGCAGGAATGGACACAAGTGCCCTTAGCTGTATATCAAAACCTTGTGGAAAGTATGCCCAGAAGGGTTGCTTGTGTAATTACAGAACGTGGGGGATCATCCTCCTATTAAAGCAAGTATTATTTCCCGTATACCATCACATCTTGCTGTCCGGTCCATTATTGATAACAGTGTATAACGTGGACCAGCCCTTTATGTAAACGGCGGTCTTTGACCGATTGTTAATCCGTGACTTTTCTAACTGTGCCTGATTTGTGATGTTGAGAAAGTTAGAAACTGTTTGCCAAATAAATGTTTTGTGTGATCCACGGCAAATTCCTCAGGCAATGATACCAAAACGAGACAAGGCCTTCTTTTCAACTGTTTCGGGCCAGATTGGTTGGTATAGTAGGAGATTAGTAACCAAAGGGGTTGTGAGTTTAAGATCGGGGTATGCACTGAGACTGATGTGTACGTTAAATCTGTCGTGGTCTCAAATGTCCTCACTTTGGCGTGGTGTGGAATTTGGAGCTGCGGCGTTGTCTTTGGATCCATTCTTTGGTATTGGTACTGAACCGTTGCCAGTAGCCCGTTGCAGTAGCCCGTTGCATCAGCCCGTTGCACCAGCCCGTTGCAGTAACCCGTTGCACCAGCCTGTTGCAGTAGCCCGTTGCAGTAACCCGTTGCACCAGCCCGTTGCAGTAGCCCGTTGCAGTAACCCGTTGCACCAGCCCGTTGCAGTAGCCCGTTGCAGTAACCCGTTGCACCAGCCCGTTGCAATAGCCCGTTGCACCAGTGTGGCGTTAATAAATTAAATACTCACCTCGCCTGAGCAAATGGAACAAAATCAATGTATTTTAGGTATTAATTTGTCTTCGAAGATTTTGAAGTTCCTTTTTCGGTTTTGCGAAGACCCAACAATGAAAATGTAGTTGGAATACTGGGCAAAACGTATCCGGAACTCCAATTAAAAGCGTTATTCTACCTCTTGCTTCTCTCCTTTGTTCTGTGACAAAGGCTGAAGGAAGTGAAATTTGGCGATACTTCTTGTGAAAGAAGTCGAAAGCGCTTACTGGGAAAGATGTACAGAAGATCGGTAAGACCCTCTTGAAAAAGTTTCACTTTTCAGACGATTGAGAATAAAGAAATAACAAAAAAAGGGGGGTACTGGATTCAACGTAAAGCAAATTTCGCTTCCCCGGGTCCAGAAGATCTATTTGAAGACAGAGATAAATAAAGAAAGGAATTCATTTTCAAAAGAACCCCGAGTTCAGGTAGAAGAGCAGAGATATAGAAAATAAAATAAATAAGAGGAGGAAACTTCCTCAGAATGTCGACATTTTCTCTTTCGCAAAAAGCGAGAGAAACTTTTAGTGAAAATAGACCTCATCAATATTTTTTCCTTCACCATCGAAATACTACGTACGTTCTGAAGAAAAGGGGGGAAAAGAACCCTCCCCTTTTTATATGAGAATATTTTTTCCGTTGCCATTTCGAAATCGGAAGAATATGGTATCGAATACGATGAACCTCCTATAGAAAATGGAATATCGAAAACAAAAATCTGGAAGGAAATTTTCGAACATTTCCCTCGAAAATATGGGAATTGACTGAGCAGAATCGAAACGTTTCCAGTAATCCAACAAAGTCATCTGACTTAGAATAATAGGATGTTCATCCGCGTTTATTGTTGACTGGGCTGCTTGATTTTCTTTGCAGTTTCACACTACAACCACAATAATTTTGTTACATTGATCTTTCGGTATGCGTACTGCTATATATAGAACCCAAAGTTGATTCTATTTACTGCGGTACACTGTGGCTAAACGAGGAAACATTCCCTTACTCTCCTAGTGCCTTTATTTCCCAGTAATTCGATTTTATTCTCGGCATCGAACTTCGTTCGATTCATACATGGAAGTGAATAGAATTGTGCCTCGTACCTTTTTAGGTACGACGTCATAAGATCTATTTATATACGGACTATTTTTGTGATTGAAATGTTAGGCTAGCATATGGTTTTAGCTTTATGTTTGTCGAGATTCATGCTTTCTCTTTCATTCTGAAGTAATGTGGTATATTACTTGAATCAATCGGTGTAAGGCCCATGAAAACTCAGAAGCCCTTATTAAAACATCAAAATTCTGTGACATAAATCAAAGGAAATCTATAATGCCTGAAGCATAATTGATGATATTTAACTTATATCTTAAATCTATTTATATACGGACTATCTCTGTGATTGAAATGTTAGGCCAGCATATGGTTTTAGCTTTATGTTTGTCGAGATTCAAGCTTTCTCTTTCATTCTGAAGTAATGTGGTATATTACTTGAATCAATCGGTGTAAGGCCCATGAAAACTCAGAAGCCCTTATTAAAACATCAAAATTCTGTGACATAAATCAAAGGAAATCTATAATGCCTGAAGTATAATTGATGATATTTAACTTATATCTTAAATCTATTTATATAATGACTATCTCTTTGATTGAAATGTTAGGCCAGCATATGGTTTTAGCTTTATGTTTGTCGAGATTCATGCTTTCTCTTTCATTCTGAAGTAATGTGGTATATTACTTGAATCAATCGGTGTAAGGCCCATGAAAACTCAGAAGCCCTTATTAAAACATCAAAATTCTGTGACATAAATCAAAGGAAATCTATAATGCCTGAAGTATAATTGATGATATTTAACTTATATCTTAAATCTATTTATATAATGACTATCTCTTTGATTGAAATGTTAGGCCAGCATATGGTTTTAGCTTTATGTTTGTCGAGATTCATGCTTTCTCTTTCATTCTGAAGTAATGTGGTATATTACTTGAATCAATCGGTGTAAGGCCCATGAAAACTCAGAAGCCCTTATTAAAACATCAAAATTCTGTGACATAAATCAAAGGAAATCTATAATGCCTGAAGCATAATTGATGATATTTAACTTATATCTTAAATCTATTTATATACGGACTATCTCTGTGATTGAAATGTTAGGCCAGCATATGGTTTTTGTTTCGTAAAGCTTAATGTTTGTCGAGGTTCGTACTTTCTCTTTCATTCCGGAAGTAGTGTATTACGTGACTTGAATCAATCGGTGTTGAGTCCATGAAAACTCAGAAGCCCCTATTAATACATCAAATTTCCGTGACAAAAATCAAATGAAATAGATAATGCCTGAAGCATAATTGGTGATATTTATGTTATATCTGTCAGTTTTATTTTTAAAGTCTTTCATTTTTAGCCCCAAGAGTCAACCTATGCTAATACCCGATCCTCTCAGTCTCAAATGGTTTCTCACTGTGATTGATTTATAGGGTCTCTCAATGCTTCTTATTGAATTCAACAACCAGTATGGTAGACTGATGTATCTAAGGTACAGTCATACCTAGGGACAGTCACTGTAAATAATAGAAGAGAAGGGAATTTTGTTTGAACAGGTTGATAACACTGTGTTGCTATCAGTCACTCGTGTTGTTGGAAGGTGGTAACTTCAACAGGTAAGTCGTATTTTGCCCTTTTCTATTTTTGCCTATCTAAAGAAAGATTTTGAAATAGTTTTTCTCAATTTTTCAACATTCTTCAGTGTATTTTACAGACACACACTATTTAGAAATCAATTCTACTGCTTTTCAAGTTAATCCAAACTTTTTTGAATCATTCATCCAACTTCAACCTGCTATGTTTGTGATCGAATACAAAATGACCAGCTGTGGAACCAAAGGACACTTTTGCCTGTCGTACCTAGGGACAAAATACGCTGTTGTCCCTACGTACAACAGCGGATCATCAATTATCTGTTTACAACCTACTTTGAAAATTTCTAATTCATTGGTAAAATTATTCATTATGTGCTTATATAAAACAAAAATTGAGTGATAGAATGATAAAGGAAATTTCAGTTTCCTGTTTTCTTTTACCAGTTTTGTGTTAGGATAATGTTTTTCACATTTATTGATGCACTCAAAAGTGACATGCTGAGAAAAATACTAGTTCCTTCGCTGTGATTTATTGTTCATGAAGAAGTCTGACATGATTGTGAGCACAAAAAGAAATTTCACTGAGCTGTGATTTTGTTGTAAAATTTAAGTCTGAAGCTTTTAAGTAAAATCTAAGCCTTTTAGTATTATTTTTGCATAAATACTTGATATTTTTATATTTTTAGTAAAAAAAATTTAATTTTTGGAGAGTAAAATTCTTTTTGATTGTTCAATAACGTTGTTCAATAAAAGTTTGAGCTGAAAAATTCTTTAAAATTTTTATTTTTACACTTTTTGAGCATGTCTTTAGGTGCAACACCTCCCGTTCCTAGGTATAGAGGAATGTCGTACCAAGGAACAGTGAAAGAGGTTGACAATTTTCCATTTTTTATATTAATAAAGACGAAAATATCCATTACAAAAGTAAGAAATAGGTAGAAAAATACCTCTAGTTCAACATGAGTAGCAGCGAACCACTCTAATTTTAACCCATTACCGGCGGTTAGTAAGAAAATTTGCCATTCGACAGTTTCATTTTTTTTCTTGGACCAATATATGGCGGGAATGGTTCCAATCAGTGTTTTTTTTCTTCTAAGAATCAACCAATCAAAATGCTTCACTGGTTGTGTATTTCATTTCTCCCAAATAGCTTGGACAGTAAAAACGTGGTTTAAAGTTAGAATTTCTTGCGAGCGCGAATGATGTTTCGTTCATCATCGCTAAACAGGCAAAAAAGTTACTTTTATTAGTGTTTTTTATCTATTTTTTGTGCTTTATTGTAATGACATGAATCCATTGTTTATATTAATATACTAAAAAATCCAAAAAAAACTTATTTTATACACGTTAGGTAGACGTATTGTTGATTGGCAAGTAAGCTTGACAATTGTCGGATGTGTGAAGTTCGGTACTGTCGGTAGTTAGTTATTACTTTAAAGGCTAAAATACCGATTTGATAATTTATTTTAATTTTAAAGCTTAAATAGGGTTTTAATTTAATTACGTTCGAAAAATAAAATGTTTTAGGCGAACATTTAATTTTTTTAAACAAAATATTTATTCCCCCCTTTTTATTCTCACGCTAAATGAAGCTTTAGATGTGTACTTTACTCTCGACAGTGGTTCTGAGTCAGATAGTGGCCATAAAACTGCCGAATATAATAATGTGGTTATAAAGCCCCCTATTGAGAGAGAGAGGGAGAGAGAGAAGATGCTGAAGCAGAGACTGGCAAAGATTCGACACAAATGAAGAGGTGCAAAAAGATCTCGATCACTTGCCGCGGAGAAAACTCTCCAGCACATGTCAAGTAAGTCGTCGATTAGACCATGAAAATAGCGATTTGATACATCGTTACCAAGCACTTCTATTACCCGAAAGAGGCCAAAGCGAATAAAATCCGAATGTAAAGGCCTAAAAACCAAAGAAAAAATAACGAATCTGGAACAAAAATCTAGAGTTTTACTCCCATTTACAAACCAAATGCCATGGATTTGTGTCACGAAAGTGAAAAATTCCCATTACAGTGTCTGCAGCGTTTCCTTACAGATGAACTGATAGACCACATTTTGACACAATCACTACTTTACCCATCTAAAAAATCTATTGTAAGAAGTATTGTTAAGATTTGGAACTCCTTCCATCGGTCCAGGAAGATCTTTAGTGCTGCAGAATAATGCATCCGACCAACAAAGATATGATAGACGAGATCATTGGCTTTACAAGTCTTACCAACAGTTTGGACGATGCAAAATTTGAGGTGAAACGTCAGTTTATAGATGCCAGAAATGTCAGGTTCCTCTATATCCTGAGTGTCATAAGACTTATCTCGCAGCATACTCTAAACCAAGAATGCAGCAAATATTTGAACTTTAGCGCTGATGCTCGTTCTAAAAAAAATGGCTTTGTATAATAGTTATTAAATATGAATATTGAATTGTTTTTTAGATTATATACTTGGATAAACTGTTAGCTTGAATTCCTTCCTTAAATACTAAAAGTGTGAAAAAATACAAAGCCACTGAAATTAGTGTCTGAAGAAGGTGGCTCCACCTATGTGGATCCACAAATTATTAATATTCCTTCATATTGTTTGCTCTAATGTGTTATATATATTTTTCATTGTTCTTTTTAAGAGTTATCCGTGTCTTTCTTTTTTTTGTGTAGAATATATAATACTTTTACATTCATGTACACACTACATACTATTGGTCAAAAATCTTACCACTTAAAAAATCATAAAAATAATTTTCGAAAAAATCTGAAAGATTCAATGTATACTTTAATTGATCTATATAAACAAGTTTAAATTTAAAAGTTAATTTTTTTAACTATTTTAAAGTCGTCTTTTTAATGGGTTAGTAGGAAAAAAAATTAGAAAATTCAAAATAAAATTTTGTACCTCTCGTACGCCTTAATACCTTCCTCTACACATAATATGCACTGTCGTTCCATTACGCATGGTCTATTATTCTCCTGCTTTCTCGCTTTTGTAAATGATAGCCTCAAGCCAGAGTTACCATGATTGGGAGCAATTCCGCTTTGTGGGTTTCTTTTAAATTAAGGGTAAAAATTATTTATATAGCTTTCGTGTAAAAGAAATAACTGCAAATAGAATTGACTTAGAATAAGAAGGTTACCTAAAATTAAGTTTTTTCTTTCTGTCGTGCTAGTGTTAGTCTACGCTCGAATGCAATTTCAGCAGGTCGCTTTGGAAACAATCATAAACGTAATAATATTTTTGAGCTTTCCTTTTTAGTTGACTGAAAATATGCCCTAGAAAAGTGTTGCAAATGACTGATCGTTGAAGACGGGTCAAGTTCTTACGAATGAATTATGTAGAATTTAGTGTCAAAGGAAATCAACACCCACTATTGCCTAAATCAGTTATAAATTAAATTCATATTTAATTGGAATTATTCTTTTTCTTTGGGCAGTTTGTTTAAGTTTGCGGTGAAAATCATACGAGGAGCATAAAAGGTCCGTTACTTAATGTGACTTATTTCCGCTAAATTGAAGGAAATCTAATTGAATACGCAACTGGAATTCTATTTAAAAAATAATGTTATTCGAAAACAATTTCCTTCTCTATTTTGTGTGTGTTTTTGTACTTCTCATACATGCTCTATTGTATGACGCTCTACTGTTATTATCCTCCAAAGAAATGTTACTCCAAATATTTAAGGAACTTTAAATTGAATAACATTTTTCAATTGTTCTAAATTAATATAATAGATCAAATTCACTCTAAACTAATTTCATCTTTATTTAATGCAAGATACTTGGTTGATCTCACAATATATATTACATATATGAAAAGGTTTATTTTCCTATTCCCAATGGCATAGGCGCAATCTTGATACAAGAGGAAGATTAGCATAACACACAAAGAAAAACAGCTTACGACAGTAAAATGATTAATGTAACACACATTGAGAAACATTAAACAAACAAAAAAAACGAAGTCAATGCCCTAAACGTGCGGTTTCCCCCAATACCTAGACAACAAATTCCGTGGAGGGTTCTACATGAAGCTGTCCATTACTTATACAGAATTACAGAGTGTTACGCAAGGCTTGGTGAAGACGCCTAGACTATGCAAATAAGTAATAAGGCAGTCAAGTCTTGTCGCCAGGCGGAAAACCACAATCCGCCTCTCGCTGTGGCTTGTCAGGACATTGGCATTCTCGTTATATAATATTTATCAGGTACGTGAGGCATTATCGTTTCCAGCATTTGTTCCATCTTGTAACGATTGGGCAGGCATTTTGATACCATGGATTGCCATTTTAGCAAATTTTGAAGAGGATATGTTCTACAGTAGAATTTAGATCCCAATCCAAGAAAATCCAGTCTTCCAATAAGTTGAATCTTTATAAAGCTTTAGTGTCTTAAACACAGATTTATTTGTATGCGTTTGTTGCATTACCAGGTCATGAAACATTCTTGTTACCAGCACTTATTCTAACTTGAGGATTGCGCTGGCATTTGGAAGTCATGGATTGCCACTATGGCAAATTTCTGAAACGATTAATAGTCACCACTTTAGCTAGATGCGTGAAAGACTGTGCAACTGTATCTACCAAAAAGTACTTCAAAGTGGAGTTGGGGGAATTTTTTGTTGAACTGCTGTATATAGTACTATTGTAATGAAAGTTGCAGTGGTAACTAAATTCACCACAAGATGAATGAATATAAGATTAAGTTAACGATACATATTTGACACACACTATTATACATTGACAAACAATTACATATTAAGACAGAATAAATCGTATAAAGAAAAAGCTTTTGCTCTTTCCATGACTTAAAAAGGAAAGCTAGAATAGTACTTGACAGAATGATAGAACACATTTGACCTTTTCTAAACGTCCTCGCACCAACATATATATGATTGTTGCTGTCAGAACATTTCATATTTTATGAAAATAAATTTGTAATCAAAATAAATATTCATTTGCAATGAATTCCTCTTAGAATATCTGGTATTGATGACTTGCTGCTTGTAGAGTAATCATATTCAGAGGGCACGATCATTCCCGCGAAATGGGAAAACCTTTTGAGAGAACCATATATGGCCGGTGGGTCGGGAAAACTGAATCGGATGGCCGTATCTGGACTGCGGGTCTGTTAAACCCGTTCTGAAGATCATATCTGATCTGCGGGCCTGTTAAAAATAAATGGAAAGTCGTATCAAGTTTGTCGACCAGGTTAATCTACTCTGATGGTATGTTTAATCTACTCTGAGTCTACTCTCCAGGTATTGATGGCCATACCTGGTCGGGCCTAAAATATATTAGCCGTCTAAACCCTGTTCGACGCGAACAACAGTTATTTCTCAAATAGCTAACAACCATACAAATATTTAAAAGATCTTTGCTTTAGTGCCTTTTCTATTCAAGCGTTCAGCAACATTGTAACGTTCTTCGGTCCACTTTTAATTTCCGTCACTAAAGTCTTGGTCTCTACGTCTTCCGTCATCTTGTCTTGCGGAGTCCAGTGGGGATTTGTGTCTGATAAAACATCACTCGAGATGAACTGGCCGTTGGTTTTCTCTTGGGGTTTCGTTAATCTAAGGATGGATAAAACTTTTTCCGACAGTCTTTAAGTAAAAGAAACGAACTCTGATTAGGAGATAAAGGTATTGCAGTTCTCTTTAGAGTTAAGAATGAATTAAGAAAACTATTTATTAACAGCTTTGGGACTTAAAGGTTGTTTACTTTGATTTTTATGGAATTATTTAAAAATTAGCTGTGTGACACAGTTGAAACTATTCGCTACACAAATAGTTTCTTGTTAAGTCTTTGAACTTATTTTCACGTATGTTGGTTTATCCGGAAAGTTATGCGTTTTTTTCAAATTGAAGTACGTTTTGTTATTATTACTTTGCTACCACTGATAAGGAGTGACCTTGATTAAAGCAGACGTGTAAATTCGGTCATTTCTGCTTTCACTGCATAATTCTAGCTCGTGTTGTGTCATAATATTTGTTTCCCTGCAGTGCTAAGAATGGTGAACCAAAACTTTCATTTCCGTCATATTATGCTCTTTTATTTTAAGAAACAAAAATGCTATGCAGACTGCGCGTAAATTGCGTGCTGTATTTAGACAAAGTACTGTTTCCGAGGACACAGTTCGAAGGTGGTTTGAAACATTTTGGCGTGGAAATTTTAACCTCGAAGACGATGCCCGCTCTGGACGACCAACCTCTCTAAACGAGGACATATTAAAAGATGCTATCGCTGAAAATCCCCGTTACACAGCTCAAGAACTATCACACTAAATATTCCAAAAAGTACAGTTCATGATCACCTGAAGAATATTTTGTATGTAAGCCGCTACAATAAATGGGTACCCCATATTTTAAATACAGAATATGCGTGCTCGTATTTCGGAATGTGATTATTTTCTAAAAACGAAATGAAGAAGCTCTTTTCTTGAAACGGCTCATTGCTGGAAAAAATTGAGAAGTGACTATACAATAATCTTAAAAGAAAAAGATCATGGGGTAAGCCAAATGAACCTCCCAAATAACACCCCAAAAAAGTAATGATTTGTGTGTGGTGGGACTACAAAGGAATTATGAATTGTTGCCACAAAATCTACCAGTAAATTCGGGAAAAAAACAGTTCTCAAATGGCAGAATTAAAAGCTGAAATCGAAGCAAAACGGCTAGAACTGATCAATCATCGAGGTGTTGTCTTCCAGCATGACAATGCGCGACCTCACATTTAGCTGAATATCAGACAAAGACTTATTAAGTATGGCGGCTGAGATATTTTGTGTTACCCCTATATTCACCAGACCTTGCCCCTCAGATTTCCACCTCTTCAGGTCACTTCAAAATTATCTAATCGGCCTGGAGTTCAATTCTTTGGAGACTGTCAAACAGTGCCTCGATTTTTTCTTTACAAATAAGCCTAATAATTTTTGTAAAAAATTTACCAGCTACCGCGAAAAAGGTGACAAAAATTATAGAACAAAATGGTGCTTATGTGATTCGATAATATTTTCTTATGTTTTTGTACTGCTTCGTTGGTATTTATCATTAAAAAAAAACGAAGAACTTTCCGGATGACCTTTTATGTCACAACCCCTCTATCTCGAAATAAATATCACGTCTTGAATTTCGTTCCAAAATAGTTGCCACATTGGTGAAAAATATGGGAAAGAAAATAGATTTATTCGTAAATTAAAAGATTTTTCTAATATGGTAGAATATTATAATAGCGCATTGTTTAATTTTTAATACAGCTTCAGGATTACATTTAGTAATACTTGAAAGCTATTTACCGTTCTCAGCTTTTAATTAAGAAAGCTTAATATGTAGGTTTATCGTTGACATCATGAAACTTTCCATACATGCTTGTAATGTTAAGAAAAAACATTTTCTAATTTTTCCATTTTCCCAGGGGGTGCACTTTTATAAAGTTCCTTTTTACCAGTCTTTGTTAACAACAAAATAATACGTTCGAGTTGCATTCTTTAGTTCTATTTTCTAGTAATAAATGTTGTCATCGATGGTACTTCAAAAGAGAAAATTACAAATACTCGTATTTTGAACAAAAATGAGTGCAAATGTAACATTAAAGGGACAAAAGGAGTACTAAAGTGTACACTGTACACGTTGATAAAAAATATTATAAAATCTGTGGTAAAGTTATCTTTGTCTATTGTTCTAAACAAATATTTCCCTTTATACTTAGGATTATATGTGATATTCTGTATAGTATGACCATTTTATCCTTTGATGAAAACATTTAATAAAAATTCAGAAAAAGAAAGTAAAGAAAAGAAAATAAGAATAATTGAAAATCTATAGAAATAAGAATGGAGTGTTTGCTTATACATTGAATATATTCAACCAATTTAAGATTTTCTATTTGTTTTGGATCCTTCTGATGCAAAATCCGTCTCTTGCTTGTTTGGTGTCTGTTTGCTTGTATGGAGTGTGCCCAATGCGCGTCCAAACGTTTTAATATATTTTCATGAAACTTTTTGTGCATACTGTGAAGGCTTATCTTCATTTAGTGACTGAACATGGTTTCATTAGTCTGTCTATCCGTCTTCATGTTCTATGTCGCATTTTCCAATTGTGTGTTTGTTCAGATATCATATAAATTTTATTCCATATACACTAGAATACAATGTTCTTTATTTTATAAACCATACCTTAGTTTAGTGAATGCAAAAAACTTTTCTTTGTTTACATATTTAGATGGTATCATGCTGAAACATATGAGTAAGGCCGGGTGCGCACATCTGGTTTTTCAACGTGCGGCGCCGCTGCGGCACTGAAGCCCAACTACGCATACATAACCTTGAAATGATTCAAGTACTCATGTCGCGCTATTTGCGATAATTATTTATCGAAGAAAACGCGTTTATTTCGCTTACATGGAGTAAATAAAAGTATATTTTGAAACACAATAGACGTTACTGGTACGACCATTAAATGGTTCTATCCAGTAAAGTCTATTTTGTTACAAAATATATTTTTTTACACCAAGTAAGTTCGTTTACTTAAGCGATATAAACACGTTTTCTTCGATAGAATATTCATAGCAAATAGTGCGAAATTAGTTCGTGCGTCATTTCACGGTTATGTGTGCATACTTGGGCTTCGATGCAGCAGCGGCGCCGCACGCTGAAAAACCCGATGTGCGCACGCTGAAAAACCCGATGTGCGCACCGGGCCTAAGTATACTTAATTTAGTAGTTTGGGAAAATCCTGAATGTATACTGAGTTTTACGATTACTTGACTTTTTTTACCAGTGCTGCTGAAAAAGCAATTATTTTTTCTTATGGAAATTCAGCTCTGTTCCTTCATTTATTTCAAGGTTTTTTTTTATTCTTTCAATAATGCAAACGATTTGAGGCACACACGATATTTCTCAACGAACGGGAACTCTTGTTGGTTGATCACGTGCAGTGATATTTTCTATTCCTTTCGCTCTGAATTAATTTCGTATCTCTAAATTTTGTCCACGTTTTAGTTCTAAGGTGCTAAAACTGTGCAAGATCAAGAAATAAAATTGATCACAAATATTAGAATAATACCACAACATACGAAGAATCATTAGTAGGGAAAGTCGAACAAACTGGATAGGCGAATAAAACCGGGATACGGTAGTTTTAGTCACATTATTACTGCCATCTGTCGGATAACAAATGAAACTAGTTGCAGACAGCCGCCATGTCATTTGAAGTTGAATGAAAGATAGAAAAGATTATATGTTTGTTGATGCCGATGTTTTAAAAAATTCTAGTAGAAAATGTTCGATTTTTACACCACCGATTTTACTCTGTTGTTTCTAATTGCTTATTTTAGGTAAGTACAACATCTGATAACACCTCTTTCAGCTATTATTTTAAATTATTAAACCACGTTTTGCATCATATTTGAAATATACCAAGCCTTCTTTTCTGAATTATGGCGTATTCGGATAAAACCGGGAATTTTACAGTCGGACAGACCGGAAAAGAATTGGAGCTTGGAGAACAAGAAAAACCCAAAACACCAGAAAAGAAACACTTAAAGTAGAAACTGTTTAAAGCCCCTAAGCAAAAATACTATCAAAACAAGGAAGAAAGAAGTTCAGCATTAAAACAGACTCCTCGTCATCTGATGAAGACGACGTGGAATGTGATGAAGCCTGTATCTTTTGTAATGAATTGTACCCCAGGTCAAAATCCCTGGAAGGTTGGATACAGTGTCTCAACTGTAAATAATGGGTGCTTGAAGTCTGTAGCAATGCAGAGGATTATGATCAAAATTTTATTTGTGATTTCTGTCCTTAAACTTCTTACAAATCTGAGAAATTGATTTAATTTATTATACATTCCGAACATATTAAATTCAAAATTACCTATGTTCCGTGATTTTTAAACCCACGTGTGTTCCTCAGTGTAGGAAGGCAATTGTACTAACTTATTGTTTAAATGAATATTTCTGCAGCAAAACAACAACGTTTTTGAATTATTCCTATACAGGGTGATTATAATTAAAGTTCAACTTTCAAAAAGCTGTAAAAAAGAACCACTGCTCAGAATGACCTGAAATTTGAACTGAATATACTCGAAGAACGGGAAAATGGTATGGCATAATAGAAAAAAATAGTTCCAAATTTTAGCAATAGATAGCGCTTTAAGCGTCATAATATGCAAAATAAAGAACTTATGCGCACTACACAATGCGTTTGTTATAAAAAACGCGGGATACATGACATTTCCCTCATATTGCGTCTGAGAATTTCGTCATGACTCACTCAATGAAGGATTGCGCTCTGCTTGTGAAGCTCTTCTACAAGAACGGTGACTGTGCGCCAGTAGCTCTGAAGAAGTTCCGGACAGTAAAGGATATGAAAAAAGGCTGTAGTGCGATGTCTGCCAAGGGTCTGAAAAAAATTATTTAGAAATTCGAAGAGACAGGTTCTTTGAAGTGAAATCTGCCAGAGGAAGGAAAGCAATTGCTTCGACGTCAGTAGAAGATGTGGCTACAGCATTCCAGGAAAGACGAGCGGTGGTTATCAAACGTGCAGTACATGGGGAATTGCCCGAACTTTGGAGATGCCTGTGAGCACGTCCTGTCCATAAAAGTATAAGGAATATCCTGCATTGCTATCCATACGTATCACACATGTTCAGGAGTTGCTTCTTGCTGACCTGCGAGTAAGACAAATTTTTGCTCTAGAATTTCTTGCTCTCGTGTAAATGGAAAATGAATGGCCATGGAATATTTTGTAGACAGACGAAGCCCATTTCTATCTCCAAGGACATGTCAATACTCAGAATTGCAGAATATGGGCAACAGAAAATTATTTCGCACATGAACCAGTGCCTCTTTATTCTGCAAAGGTAACTGTGTGGTGCTGGTTGACACCATCGTTTATCGTAGTACCATTTTTTTTCGAGGAGATGGGTCGTGAGTCCTGTTACCTGTATCGTCAATGGTACTATGGGAGTCTTTTGTGCTACCACGTCATTCCAAGTCTTCAACAGGGTGCATGTGTGACTAACATTATTTTTATACAAGATGGCGAACCTCCGCACGTTTCAAAGTCAGTGAAGCATCTGCTCAAGAGGCATTTCGGAAATGATAGAATTATCAGTCGTCATTTTCCAACATCCTGGCCGTCAAGATCACCTGATCTTAATTCTTGTGGCTTCTGGCTGTGGGGTTATCTGAAAAATGTTGTGTGTTCAGTGGTTTGATTGCAAACTTAGTTGAATTGAAGACACGCATTGCGCAACAATTAACAACGTGACCCCTGAGACTCTCCGATCTGTTGTGGAACATGCTGCATCTCGGTTTCAACTTGTGGCAGAAAACAGAGGACAACATATTGAAGATGTCTTGCGCAAGTCTGTCGATAGTTAAAAAACGATTTCATTGTTGCTTTTTATGCGGTTTTTGGCCTCAGGACAATTAGAAACCGATCTTCCCCATCCGATGTGGTACGATCTTGTCGCGGTGGATGGACTTTCCACTAACATTGCCACAGCTGTTGAATGATTTGGAAGTCATTTTTTTACTAGATAAAACGATACAGTCAAGCACATTGAACAGAAGAGTTGGTTTAACGTGCAACTCACGCCATAGCCATCGTATTGCTATTCAAATGTCACTTCTAGCCGAACCCATTTACGTTATGACGTTTAAAGCGCCATCTATTGCTAAAATTTGGAACTATTTTTATATAAATTCAGAAATATTTGTCCTTATGAATTAAAAAATTTTTTTGGTGGATTTGTTACAATTTGTTTCCTTAATAGGGAATAAGGGGCTGGCAACTTAAGTAAGCTATTTCCCGTAGTTTTGATGCAAAATCTATTTTGAACTATATGTATCAAAGCAAAAATAGTACCTACCCTTATAAATTTTTATAACTTATGATTAGTGAAAAGGTCAGTAGATTTTTTTTATATTAAATTTGTATCTACTGGCAATCTAGTCTTTATAAATACAAAGGGCAAGTATTTAACTATAAGTTCTTGTAAACTTTCTTTATTGTCCCATTCATACTATATAACCAACAGCCTGATAAATGAAACACTTTGGCATGTGTATTAACTAGCCACTGCGTGGCTAGTCCGGCGTTGCACGTGCCCGTGGTACCACGGGCACTGCCGTGATATAAGGTATTAGTCTGGTGTAAAATTTCAATTCCGTTGAAGATGTATTCAATTAAAAAATTATTTATTTAAAGAAAATCATATTTTTACGTATGAATCAAAATTGAAATTTTCCACAGATTTCAAATCCGTTGAAATTTTTAATCTATCTTTAGAGGCTGTTAGATTAAGGCTGTTCTTCTTTCGTCCGAAGATCCACGTTGAGAATAAAACTATTAAATTCATTTAAAAATCTTCTAGATTAAATTTTAAAATTTCGCCGCGACCCAAAATTTGCAAAAAATTTGAACTACCTGTGTGCTAAATTTTTTTTATGTAAGTGCCATAGAATCGTCAGGATTTTGCTCCCGCGAAAGAAAACACAGACAAACACTTCCTTTTATAATATTAGAGAATACATCACCTTATAAGTATAGCAACTTTTTTGTTGCAGTAAAAATGGAAAAAATTGCATTTATCATTCCCTAAAGTTGCATTTATTTTTGATACATTAAATTCTAAAATAAATTATTCGTAAAAAATGAAAAAATGAAAAATATATTGACAATTTTAGTTGTGTACAACAGTATTATAATATATTTTTATATACAGAAGAACGATCCTTGGCCATTCATTTCTTTAAGATAGAAAAACTGCGCCAGCCGCGGTCATATAATGTGCTGTATCGGATAGCCAGAAACGCAAAATCCTCTCGCTCAACATTCAGATATTTTAAAACGTCATATCTACAAGGCGAACAACATATTGATGATCGACACACACCTCGCAAACTCCGCAGTCGATTACGCAAGTTTCCTCTGGATTATCAAGAATGCCAACCAATGTGTTAAAAGTACTTCTTGCCATTTATTTTAGTTTCGTCTGATAGATCGAACACCTTCTTTCCATAAACTTCTTGTTTGATCCGCAATACTTCGGAAGATCATACCCTCGTGATCGAAGGGTTGGTTCAGAGGGCAAAAAATGAAATAGTAATTTCATATTAATTCATTTTAAGCTAAATTTTTAAAAGTTGCACGTGGTTGCATTTATGTAAAAAGTTGCATTTATATAAAAAGTTGCATTTATGTTGCGGTTATAACTCATTTACAATACACCCCAGGTAGGAGGAATTTTGTTTTTAGTACTTTACATACAGCGTAGAACGTGTGAAAAAAATGCATTTGTTGCAAAAAGTTGCCCTACTTATAAGTAATGGTATGGGTAATGTATGTTTTGTTCGATGTAACATGGATCGATATGTGTACCTAGTCATTTTGAAACAAATTGTCCATGCTAGTGCTAGGGAAATTGTCTCGTGAGAGAACATTTGACTTCCGACAGGTTAAGACAAAAGTTAGAAATTCTTAATTATTGAATGGGAAATGTTCGAATATATATTAATTCCAAATTCAGAAGAAAAAAAATTGTTCCAGCAAATGTTAAGACATACGTCATAGTATTTTAAAGAAATAATTTTTTAATGGATGTAAATCACTCACCTGTGAAGCGTAATGTTTCCTCCTTTAATAAATTTGGAAGAACAACCTACATAGCAGATAGAGCCATTTTCACCTATCATTTTCACTTTCAATGTATTTGTTATGGAAGAAAAGATGCGCAAACAACATGCGCGTGAGAGGAAAAATATCACGTTACTACTAGTTTTTGTCACGTGACCATGGGTAGATAAAAAGGTTACCACAGCTCACTCTACTTTTAAAATATCTGCTCCATGGTCGGATCTTTAACTTCGGGATTGATCCCAAACCGTCTCCAATAGCCCGTGTGTAACTACACTGCGACGTCAATTATCTCCAAACTTACCTTCGATTTTAGCACCCAAATTATAAAAATAAAAATAAGGATCTTTGACAAAGAACTACATTTAAAATTATATCGTAAAAAGTTAAATTTTATCATGTCATTCAACTTGTATTTTTCGAAATGAAAAATCACGGATTGATGAACAATATTCTGAGAAATTCGTTTATGTGATTCAAGTAATCGTCCTTTCATCCCTACTTGTATAGTTCATTTATAATGTTCCCGGCGTTTATGCCCCACGCGTTCAACGAACATTTAATCGATATTCAACTTCGAACGTGAAAGTGCTTCCAGAAACAGGAAATCTACAATTAGATTAAGTTTAACTAACTCGCGGTGAAGTTGAAAACTTCGAAAACAATCTTATTGAATTAAATTTGAAATTTTCACTGGCATGTGTCTGCCCATGTGAATTAAAACTGAAGAAATCCTATAAATTATTTAAATTATGGAAGATTCTAGAGGTAGGCGAAGGCAATAAGTATAGTTCTATGTAAAATTGCCAAACGTAATTACACCCAAAAGTAAGTACCTGATTAAACTAACTCTAATTAATTACCTGAAAACTAAACTGAAAATTTCCGAATTCAGCATTAAAAGGCGTGAAACACTGAATAATTAATAGCTTAGAAAACTTGATGGGTTATCTCGTCATTAACAAGGATTAGCAGATTTTGTTGTACGAAATATTTCTTCATTATAATAAAGCCCCATAACAAGATCTTTAACTCGACATCAATCAAAAATCGTCAATATGTTGTTGACAAGTTATCTCGTCATTAGCAAAATTATTCAGATCTGGATGGACGAGATATCTCGTCGGAATCACTTGAAGAGTTAAGGTGAGAACTGTGTATTTTGTTCATTGATATAGCAAATAATTTAATCTGTCAGTTGCTGGAAAAAATAATTGAGAACAAGATATTTATGTAAAAAAAATGATAACTTTTTCTAGTACTGTACATAAATTTTGGATCCAATCAAGATCAATTAATATCTGGACTCTGCTTTAAAACATTATCGAATGACATGTTTTTCATAAACATTATTCTTATTTTAAGGATTAGAATGTCACCCCAGTAAAATTTGCTTAGATATTTCAAAGTTTATTTTAGCTTTTGATCCAATCTTAAAGTAAGATGTGTCTAGAGAGATCAGTAAATAGGTAGACTAGTAAATCATTATCAAATGACATGTTTTACACAAGCATTGCTTTTTATTTTAAGGTTTAGAATAAGTTACACCCAGTAAGTTTTTGATTAGATATTGCTAAAGTTCAGTTACGCTTGTCATCCAATCTTAAAGTAAGTTGTATCTCTAGATCGAATAGCACTGAAATAAATTTAATGAGCATACAAAAAAATATTTTGAAACCTTTTTGTGAGGTTCTCTGACCAGACATATTGTCCGGCAAGAACCTTTTGATCAAAAGACGTCGGTGGGAATGTCATTGGACTTTCATTTGGATGCGGTGTGAAAGCGGAAAAAGAATGGAGGGGGTCACAAGGGACTCTAAGGAGGGACACCGAAAAAGGAAGGACCTGTCCTTCGATGTCATATGTCCAAGGTATGCAGTAATTTCTCTTTTATTTGTAAACATATGAAATCTAAATAGTATATTGATACTAAGAATTCATGAACGAATGCTTTAACTAGTGCACACTGTTCGAAGCATCATTATTAGAGGTAGAGATAAATAAACGAACACCGTATGAAACCTTTTATAACTACAAATATCATATTTTAATGTACACAATCAATCAACACAAATAAAATGCACTATCAATCGACACAAAAAAAATTTCCTTTTTACTTTTTCTTAATAAACCTTTTTATCAAGCTGTCACGCATGGTTTTTTTTTGCTGTCATCACACAATCCTATACCATATTTGATAGATTGATGTTTAATCTTTTGGCAGGTATTACACTTTAAAAGTTCTTTGACTAAGATCTTTTATTCAAATTTCTTATTTTATAAAAACCTTATTCAAATTTCTTATTTTATAAAAATTTTATTCAAATTTCTTATTTTATAAAACTTTTATTCAAATTTCTTATTTTGTAATAATTTTATTCAAATTTATTTTATAAAATGTATTTTATTTAATAAAAAGATCGGTATTACACTATAAAATTTCTTTGACAAAGATCATTTATAAAACTTATATTTTTACCGCTGTAACGAATTTATCATCTGCATTCATTGCAATGGCTTCGATTTTAAAAAACAGTAAGAAAAAGAAGTGTGGTGTGGTTAAGACCACTTGTTGCTCAACGAGAGTTGAAAGGTGTACATCACTTCCTTCCGGAGTTTGCCACGGAAGATTTCAAGGATTACATGAACTTTTAAGGATGGGAGTTTTTTTCCCCATCTTAAATGGTGTACTAGAATCCATTATCTTTTAAAACATTTTCTATTTCTATGTAAGCATCCAACCGTTAGTTTCTGTTTTTGTAGTCAACATGTCGTGCATCATGGAGAAAATGAAATCTCTGATATTCACATATTAACATGTTTGTAGCACCCACTGACCACCTATCATTTATTTTTGACGTAGAATACGTCTTACCTTTCGAAACCGGGGTAACCACATTTAATTTTCGAGTGCCACAAAAAAGCGTAAATGCGATAAATTTAACAATTTGAAACATATAAATGAACAATATCGCGTTGAAAAGAGCACTAGGTCAAGAATGTTATAAATGCTCATAGGTCTTCCGCTGACATCATCGGCTGATATAATCGCAGCGCAAAGTTGAGTCACGAAAATGCATACTGCCGCTCACATTAATTTACTCTATCTCTGACCTCCTTTGTGTGAACACGACGTTTGAGGTATCATTTTTTTTCGTCTCTATAATAATAGAAATAAAACTTAAATATTAAAAATTTGTTTAGCTATCAGACTTTTTTCCGAAGTGAAATTTTCGCAAGTATTTCAAAATGTCCAAATATAGGCATTATAAAAGCAAGAAAAATTATAGAAACGTCAACAGGAAGAAAGATCGAGAGATGAGGAATCCAAGATGATCCAGACTTCCTATGCAGAGCGTCAACGGGCTCTACGTGTAAGCCGCTCACATGATTTAGTCTAGCTCCGGCCTCCTTTGTGCGAGTAAGACGTTTAAGGTGTTATTTGTTTCGTCTTTCTGCGCTTAATAAATAATAATAGAAAAAATCTAATTATTTAATACTTGTTTGTGTCTTGTATTTTAAAGTGTGGAAAATCGCAAAAATTCCAAAATGTCGAAATGCATGCATAATAAACGCAAGAAGAATTATAGAAAACGTCAACAAGAAGAAAGATTGAGAGATGTGGAATCCAAGAAGATGAAGACTTCCTATGCCGGAGCTTACGTAGGAGATTCTGGGATAAGGTAGAGCTAAGCAATCCACAATAGATGCATAAACATTTAAGTACACAGAAGGGGAAAGTCAAGTGAAGGGCAAAACATGCAAGCACAAAAATACAAAATGACAAAAGAAGAGGATGACAAAGTTTGAATAATTGACACAGAACAAAATCTGAAAACAAAAACAAAAAAAAAGGACATAAACATAAACAAACAAAGAAAAAATCATTTTCAGAAGGGAAAAAAATAATAATATTGTAAAATACAAAAGTCATGACGTTAAATTGCTGAGTGTAAATAGGCTCGGAGGGGTTTGAAACTATAGGCGTCGCTCTTTCAAGGTGAGCAAATGAATGATACCTAGTGCACCAAGTACCTTCACCGCTCAGTTCGACGCAAATAGCTTATCTGATTACATAAACGTGTTATACTCGAATGATGGAGTTCAATCCATAGAGGTCGGTAATGAGCCATAACCTTCATCATCAACAGCGAGTGCGCCAATTGTGATACTCACTACCCTACATTAATGGACCGGACAACAACATGTGATGGTATAAGGGAAAAAATACATGCCTTAACAGAGGAGATGGTTCCCCACGTGCTGCAGTTACACTACCAACCCTTCTTTGCATACTTTCAACAAGGTTTAGATGCACAGCTATGGGTAATTGTGTCCATTCCTGCTGCAAGAATGTCGCCAGCTCAGCTGTAGATTTCGGACTTGGTTCCCTGGTAAGTAACCGTCGCTCTAACGCGTCCCACAAATGTTCTATGGGGTTTAGGTCTGACTCTGAGCAGGCCAGGGAAAATGTTTACATCCATATCTTGATACCCACTGCTTGACAGAAGCTGCAACATGACATGGAGCGTTGTCGTCCTGGAAGTCACATTCGTCCATTCCATACAATTGCCAGAGCGTAGGAAGAACCTGATTGTCCAAAATGTTCATATGGACGTCGGCGTCCAATTGACCATGAACAGCATGCAAAGGTCCCAGGTCATACCAGGAAAAACACCCCCAAACAAGTAGTCGGATTTTATGCATATCTGCTGGCATCCGGTACATTATTGTAAGGTAGTGTATGTGCGGAGGGATGAATATTTGATGTGTGAAATTCAAAGTCATGTACTAATTTCTTTCACTTTCATTCACCATATGGCCTCACTGACGTATTCTACACCTTAAACCCAGTGGCCTTGTCCCGACACAATCCCGTCCGTTTTGTTTTTAATTATTTGATAAAATCACAAAGTAAGCATGTAGTCTTTAGCGGTTGAAACTGCAGGATAAAAAGTGCATAGACATAAATCTTTTATCAAATTTTGGATGAGAAGGCTAACTTTGATAAAAGAAACTGACGAAGCGCGCTTTTTATCAAAGTTGACCATAACACTCATATTTCGTTGTCAAACTTATTTTATAAAAGATCTTTGTCAAAGAACTTTTATAGTGTAATACCGGCCTTAGGGATAGATAAAAAAATGACACATCTACCCAAAAAATTTGGGATAGGTTTAAAAAGTGGTTGATTAATAAATACGGAAAAATACAGACATTTTAATGACTAAAATCTAAGTGAGATATACCTACTAGACAGTGAAATGCCTCATTTGGCTTCCACAGCAACAAAGAACTTAATAACAATCTTCAATTAGTTTTGTTTTTATGTTGCCATTACCTTTTAGTTAGGTAGTTGAATTAACATCACACGAGCAACATAACGGGCTATTAACGACGGCCCGGGATATATCCCGAAGGGAAAGATCAGAACGCAACCACTAGTAATTTTGATCCACGGTCAGATGACGATTTCCCATCTGAGCCGGCCCACACCAACGTGAGGACATTTGTGGCCACGACAGATGTAACATGCACCAGCCACTTGCACACGACGTTGGATTCGAACTCACAACCCTCCGACTGCTAATCCGTTACTCTTCCAACAGCGTCCCCTTACGTGGACCGTGAGAGCATTCTGAATCCAATTTTTTCTCGTCCCTATCAAAAGCGAATAAAGTTCTTTGTTTCAAGACCTCTGAGAAATCTGTTTCAGAAACACTTTTGACGCGACGGGTACGAATTGGAAGGTCTGAAACAATTTAAGAAATGGTCTGGAAATAGCGACGGAACGTTTCGGAAAGAAGCAAGGATAGTTTTACAAACTTTCCTCCAGTGTGAGCGATATGGCAGAAATGACGTCTGCTGTGATTTATATGAAAAATCTGAAGATGTGATCTCTCTACCACGCCAAAGCGATTCATAATCCTTTCGAAATCTCTTCGAGACCAACTCTATCTAACTTCCTTCAACCTGCCTCCGCAACGTTCCGAGTGTGTAGATGAATAGTGTTTGGGGTATGCATATTTTTTGAATTAAAGCGACGGCTATACTTCTCGAATGAAAGTCTATCTTTGGTGAAAAGTATAACTTTGTATGTTGAGCTTCCTGCGGAGCATTTACATGGAAAGTTCTGCTTGAGGATTCACTACAAGAAGAGGATATTTAACCTTCCAAGTGAAAACAAATCTGAACAATTTTGTTAATGACGAGATATCTCGTTATTAAGATACTACCTAATTTTTTTTTTGACGAGATCAAGATCTGGTCAGTTTTTGAATTAAGGTGATGGCTATGCTTCACTTTTTTTTAATTTAGGTGATGGCTATTCTTCAAATGAAAGTCTATCTTTGGTGTAAAATATAAGTTTGTATGTTGAGCTTCCTGCGGAGCATTTACGTGGAAAGTTCTGCTTCAGTATATAAGTAGTAATAAGATACTACTCTATAAGAGAGACACTATAAGCTAAACTATAAGGGTATATTTAACCTTCCAAGTGAGAAAAAATCTTAACAACTTTGTTAATGACGAGATATCTCGTTTTTAAGATACTACCGAATTTTTTATGATGACGAGATCAAGATCTTGTCAGTTTCCTTCTGCTGACGAGATATCTCGTCTATTAGGATCAGGTCCGTTTTCTTTTGATGACGAGATTTCTCGTTCACCAAGATAGCGTCTGCTTTCTTCCAATGACGAGATGCATCGTCGTGAAAACTTCCAGAAGGGTTAAATACTTCATCTTTCTTCTATACATCTGTGTTACAGCCAGAGAGGAAATATAACAGTGAAGTGAACAATGGTAAATCTTTTATTAGCCCAGAATCATGTGAAACTAATACTAGCGTGACCCATGGACTACTTGTATATGCCGGATGGAAGCGGACATTCATCATCTGGTTGATCCACGGTACGGGAGAAGACACCTATTGATTGATTCGTTTTCTGAATGGTCTGCGAGACATAGTAGTAGACTTTGGCTATTTCACCATTTTTGCAACCAATCTTTTAAAATGAGCATTCACTTATCCTATCATCAGATCCTACATCGTAAAACGACACGATTAGATAATAAATGGATCAACCAAGTCAGCGACAGTCACGTGACTACAATCGACATCACGCATCAGTCACGTGACTGCTAGTCGAGATGTCAGTCGTACTTTTTTAACTTCTTCTCAATAACAATGCTCAGTCTACATATATTTCAGGTCAATGGCCACATCTTAAGACATGTAATTCCGTCCAGATTATTTAGAGGCCTCGGTAGTCCAGTTGATTGAGTCGCAGATTAGCAACTGAACGGTAGCGTTCGAAACTGAATCCAACCAAATGCCATCATTTACGTCTGGTTTGGTGCACGTTAAATATGTTGTGGGCTTAAACATTCTCACTTTGGCGGGGTGTGGAAGTTTGTAGAAAGGGGTGCCGGCTCATTTGTCTATCTCGTCATCTGACCGTGTTTCAAAATTACGAAGCGTCTTTGGATGTTTCTCTCTGGAAGGTCTCCGATAACCCGTTGCGTGTTGCAGAGGGATGTAAATGTAGTTACCAACCAACCAACCAACCAAATAATTTATGTGGTTGAATTTCTGAAGATAATTTGATAAAGCGGAAGTTGAATATAGAGCCCTCGTGCCTTAAAACCTAAAACCATTACAATCGAATTTATATAATTTAGCAGTGAAAATGCTTCAGTAAAGCCCATATTTCCTATATTCCTTTAAGAATACTTGTAAAGTATTTTCTTTACGCTAGTATGAAATTTTTAGAGTTTAAATATACCCTTAGACGCACAAAATAGGATACCGCGGCGACAATAATTTTTTTACTTTCGGAAACATCCCTTGGTCAAAGAAACGAAACTAATCTTGATAAATATCTCTTGTCTTGCAAGATTTAGAAGCTCTCGAAAGTATGACAAGTGAAACAATGAAAAATTTCGTTCTAACTCAGCACCCTCAACGATCCCTTTCGCAGGTGGAGACAGATCGCTACACAAGTATTAAGAACTCCCGGTAACGTTGCTCTAAGTTTATGTTGAGAACCGAGACTTGCGTAAGCGATTTTGTATGAGGGATAGTTTTAAGGAAACAATTCTGGTCTTGACAGCCTTTTTTCAAGGAGCTATGTTGTTGTTTACTGCTATAAAGTATTTAAACCATTTCAAAAAGATGACACGATCGAAAACGCACCAAATCCTACGGTTTATATTACTTGTGCTAAAGTACCGAAAAAACACTCCTGTATGGCAACGATGTGATGGATTTCACAAACTTGTGTAAAAGCAAACCAATAAAACGTGTTTTGTCAAACCGTCAAATGTTTTTCTATTAAAACGTCGAAGTAAAAATATACTACTACAAAGCAAGAAATACAATAACGACATTACAATGCTATTGGAAAACTAAATTGGTCAGATTAGTTGTGGATACATTAAAAAATGTCAAAAATGAAAAAATAAATATACTAGAGAACACTTAACCTCCAAGCGGGTTTGACGAGATATCGTTTCCATCGAGGTCTGACCAATTTTTCAACTAATGACATACTTTGTTATCAAATTTTTGAAGAATTTTGATTATGATGAGATCGATTTGGTATATTTTCTTCTAATGACGAGGTATCTCGCCTATCAAGATTTATTCAGTTTTGCCAATAATGAGATAACTTCGAGATAAAATTATTATTTTGTCGATAAACCACCAGGAGAGTGAACAAACCAAACGTTTGACTACCGCAGTGTTGATAAGCTTGTAGGCTAACATACTGCAAAGACATAACAGCGATCAAAACATGTTATGATTTATAAGGGATGATTATTACTTTTTTCAGTTATAAAGTTCGATACAATGATTATTACTTTTTTTTTCAGTTATAAAGTTCGATACAATGATTATTACTTTTTTTCAATTATAAAGTTCGAGGCGCAGTTAGGCCAGATCTGGCCCTCTCTCTTGCGCCATAAAAAAAAACATAAAAACCCACCAAACAAATAAAGTTAGAATCAATATCTCATGCTTCGTAGGTTGTCTTATTACAGTACTTTCAACTGCACCAGATAAAAAACGATGACTTTACTTCATATTGCCTCAATGCTTACACATGATACACATCGAATGGATAAGTAGAGAAGTTTTATTAGGAACGAATGAGCTTCTCTAAATAGATTGCGTTTGTTAATGTTGTATCGAATTAAAATGAACCGTTTCAAATGCATAAAAGAGAGCTAATTGCAAATGTGAAACTCTTTACATGTCTCAAGAGAGAAGGGCAAAGAATCTCAATGTAGCACTTGATATGTCTCTTATGACCATTTCAACAATTGAACCTCTGAGAGACTTGGCTGATTTTTGCAGTTTTGAGTTAGTGCATTGGTAAACATAAAATGTTTCTGAAACCTTTCCTACCATTTCTATCAAAAACTGTGCATAAATTGAAAGATTTGCCTTGCAACTGTAGCCAGCTACTAATGGCTTTCCTGTGCATAGAGCAAAACAAATTTAGCCTTTTCATTCACGAATGAGAAAATGTCTTGAATATTCGTGTTTCATTCAGTTTTGATAGCTATTACAAAACGCTAAGCGGTAGCCGGCGCAGCTCGGCTAGTAATCTATATATATAATTCTCTTACATGGCACGCAAAAAAGACATTATTTGTAATCGCGTTTTGGCAACATTGCATGATTGTTTGTTTATCACGAAGCCTCGCGCTACCATTGAATTTATAGCGTTATCGGATGAAATTTTATTGAAAACAAAAACAAAAAAGAATTTTAGTTGAGCTGTTGCAGTTTAAAAAAGAAATCAAAGAAAGCGTAGGATCTTTTCAGGGCCATTTAAAAAAAAGTCCTTTTTAGTGCCAACAATTATAGTTCAACAAGACGCTTGCACTACAACTTTCGACAACAAACTCAATAAAAAAGCGTGGGTGGCTCGAGTGCAGGGGTAAATGTACGCACAAACAACATGCTGGGTATTCAATTTCCAAATCAGCGCTCACATTTCGAGCCAAATTTGCTCAAATTATTCATATGAATTCTGATTCCATAGGTACTGTATATATGTTTTCTGAAAAACAGCAAAAAAATTTAGATTTGAAAAATATTTTGTTTTGTATATCATATTTTGTAAACATTCTCTTATGCTAGGACACATGTCTTCATTGATGCGAGCGAAGCGAGCACATGTTCGCACAGCGAACCAATGAGGATTGCGAAGCAATCCTCCGTGGGTTGGCGAGCGTTAGCGAGAAGGGGGCGGGCCCCCTAGTAAGTAAATATTTTAGAGATGCTAGAGAATCTTAATGATTTGACGAGAATAAGATCACTTTGTTGTGTCGATTCCAAATCAAAGTCAGTTGTAAACTAACTCTTAACTAACCATTCCCATACGCGTTGAGAAAATGGCGAATAGATTCGAACTAACGGTCTTGGAGAACGTTTGTGTCATCGATACCGATATTTATAGCAACGATTATTGGGAATTTAATTCATTCTCTTACGAAGCTCATGAATAATGGGTATATTTTAGCAACTAATCTTGTTGAGTAGGAACTTAGCATCTGGTTTCCTTTAGTCGTAAATTGAAAATGATATTCAACTCGGGCAACAGAGGAAATTGTTCTGGAAACAATTCCGATTTTAATTTTCCACCTATTCATTTAATACATATTTTCTAGATATAAAAGTTCAATCACATGAAGCATTTATTTGGGTCTCCAATAAACGACTTTAGCAGTCAATTTTCTGATTAAATTTCAAGGAAAAATCTTTGATGTACTTCAAGTTGGAGGGAATAAATTTTTGTTGGAAGATGTCTAGAAAATAATTCGATACAGGCACCGAATTCTTACTGTTGATCTATTAATCAGAGATTGAAGGCCCGTGATACCTCAGTTGAAAGGGCAACTGGGATGTTTCGAATGTTCGAAACTCGTTCCAGCCAAAAACTGTCGTGTACACGAGGATTTCGCAATCTGTCGTGACTTCGAATGTTCTTGCAGTTGCTTGATGTGAAAGTTTGGAGAGTGGGGTGCCAGCTCAGGTGTTGCTTCGTCATCTGACCAAAATTACGAGTTATTGTCTTGGATCTTTCCCGTCGGCATTAACCCTTCTTTGCATAATGGTGGAAATTTCCATCATAACATTGAATGCCCAAAAATTATATAAAAGAACAAGTTCACTTTAAGTTGATCGTGTCTGGATACCTTTTTAATGTCCATTGCATAAAAAAAAAACATAGCTGTCAAAAATAAGCAAGTGCCACTATCAGTAAAACGAGCTTGAAGTTGTCATTCATTGTAGTTGCAATAAACGTATGATTTCGTTTTTAATTTTGTTTTATTATAGTTGAGTTTCTATTGCTAAAAAAGTGAAAATGAGTGGAAGAAAGGTTTGTAACATGTGTTTATGTTATTTTTAGGGCAATTTCTGAAAAAGTTTGCGTTTAATTTAAAAAATACCACATGATAGAATTTTACATCACTATGCACTAATTATCATAAAGAATAAAAAATATCCAGTGATATCCTCTTTTATTTCTATTTAGTACTAAGCTAATGATCTAACTTTGCATGATGATGGAAATTTCCATCATATTGTTTTTTGCTAAATTTATACTAGAAATATATACTAAGATTTTTGTAACCATTTTTCCTTTAATTTTGAACATGAATTATATCACCTTGATTTATTTCACCAATAAAGAAAAAATCATGCAAAGAAGGGTTAATCCCGGACCGACGCCAAGAGCCTGTTGAGTTGCTGCAGTACGATATTAATTAACTACCTATATACGATTGAATCTGTTTCAATAAAAAAAAAACTGTTTGAAGGCGTAAAAGTAGAATTTTTTTTATGGGTATTTTGGAGCAGTGTTTTTACTATGAGAAAAACAATGTATAAATGGTTGAATGGAAACCAATTTGGAGCTGGATCTCTCTCAGAAGATTGAATACAAAAGGAATTATGTTTCTGTTACATTTTTACTTCACAATTCAACAGAACTATTGTTTGGGACACTATGCTGTGGTCATGCTCAAGATATTTTAAAAACAGACTCAAATTTTAATATGATGCGCACAAATATAAATTAATTGATGGAGCATATTTAGATAACGAATGATGGAGCTTAGTTTCTGGAGAAGTACCAAACCAGCAAAATGAGCATTTTATATCACTAAGACTGCGTACTTGAGACTCGTTAGTTTTTGTCATGGGTATTACATGTAAGTATGTATTAATTATTCTGAGAAATTGTAAGATTGATACACTTCTTTGAAAACGACCATCGAAATTTCTCTGCTAAATTTTACCCCAAGTGTACGACAATTCGACTTTGTTTGTGTGGTCTTATTTACTAGAAGGATAGTACAAAAGTGGTAAACCCAAGAAAAATATATTCACTGGCGTTTCTGCAAATAGGAACAGCTATCGCATGCTTTTGTGTGTCGAGTGCAATTGTATTGTTTCCTTTAAATTTTAAAACTAAATGGGTACTAGTTACCTTTACATGTAGAAATAGATAGGTATACTAGCACTTTTATGATGCAGGAGTAAAAATGACGTCAGGTAATAAATGCTTTGAGATAAAAGAATCGAGGTTTGTGACATGAAAAAAATGTTTATTTCATGTTCACATGCATGATGAAATGGAATTTAAAACATTTGATGATTCAATTTTTACAAGTTTATGGTTCTTTATACAAAACATACACGCATATAAAAATGCCGTAAATGTCTATAAAAGGAAAGCTGCTACGGCAGCACCAGCAGTTCCTATTTTCGCCAAGGTAGCTCCTGCCATTCCTACAACACCCGCACTTTGAAGTGCTGCAAAAGTACTTCCTGCAGCGACATTTCCGATGGTGCTCTGTGCGGCTGCTGCTGCTGTTCCTGCTGCAACACCAGTTGCAGTGAATCCTGCCAAGGGTAGAGCAGCAATGGTTGTTCCTACAGCGATTCCAGCACCAATTGCTACTTTTATCCCGAACACTAAAGAGAAGATGGGATTCATTAATATCTGAATTGCTATAAAACAATAACTTTCTTACTATACTCGTGAGCAACCATAATAAATCTGCACTCGTGAGCAATCATAAGTTCACCATTCATGAGCACAATCATAATAAAGTTACATTCGTGAGCAATCATAAGGCCACCATTCATGAGCGCAATCATAATAAAGTTACATTCGTGAGCAATCATAAGGCCACCATTCATGAGCGCAATCATAATAAAGTTACATTCGTGAGCAATCATAAGGCCATCATTCATGATCACAATCATAATAAAGTTACATTCGTGAGTAATCATAACAAAACTGCACTCGTGAGCAATCATAAGACCACCATTCCTGAGCAAAATCATAATAAAACTACACTTACGTGCAATCATAAAACTACACATACGAGTAGGGTAACTTTTTTGTTGCAGTAAAAATGGGAAAAGTTGCATTTATTTTTGATGCTCTAAAATCTAAAATAAATTATTCGTAAAAAATGGAAAAAATTAGAATTTATTGACAATTTTAGTCGTGGACGACATTATTATAATACCTCATTAAATACAGAAGAACATTGACGTTGTTGAATGGCCGATCCAACCAACAAAGGACCTTCCAACAAAGGACCTTCCAACAAAGGACCTTCCAACAAAGGACCTTCCAACAAAGGACCTTCCAACAAAGGACCTTCCAACAAAGGACCTTCCAACAAAGGACCTTCCAACAAAGGACCTTCCAACAAAGGACCTTCCAACAAAGGACCTTCCAACAAAGGACCTTCCAACAAAGGACCTTCCAACAAAGGACCTTCCAAGAAAGGACCTTCCAAGAAAGGACCTTCCAAGAAAGGACCTTCCAAGAAAGGACCTTCCAAGAAAGGGACCAACAGAATCATTCCAAATGATTTTATTCTAAAGAAGGGACCAACAGAATCATTCCAAATGATTTTACTCTAAAGAAGAGACCAACAGAATCATTCCAAATGATTTTACTCTAAAGAAGAGACCAACAGAATCATTCCAAATGGTTTTATTCTAAGGAAGGGACCAAACAGAATCGTTCCAAAGAAATATTATATTCTAAGAAAAGGTCCAATAATATATTTCCTTTACATATAATATACTTTTTTAAGATTCTGGAATAAATCAAGAAAATCTTTCCAAAGGGTGTAATCTGATTATTAATTTTAAAGATCATCTAGTAAACAATTTAAAACTTACTGAGCGTTGCACTTTCAATGATAGGCATTGTAGATGAATCTGGCAAAAATCGGAATACAAGAAACCTGCAATTGAATAGGAATGCAATGAATATACAAATAAAATATATTCCTCAGACAACTTTGTAAAAACTTAAAATACATTCACTTTGTGTATTCTCGTCTGGTAGTATTGTTTCAGCGGTTGGTGGTAAATTATCGTCGCACTGGAGAAACACAGCGGTTTATTGGTTAAGGTCCGAGATCAATCCCTGGGGAAAGATCCAAGGACAGCTCGTTATTTTAAACCACGGTTCACATGACGACGTCAGCATCAGAGATGACACCACACTTTTCAAACACTCTCCAAACAACAAAACGCCACGCCAACGCAATGTTTTTTTTTTATTGCTTCCTATACGCATTCTGAACGTGACGTTAATTGGCTTGTTTTTCGATTTCCCCAATAAAAATTCCAGAGAATAAATTCCGAATTAAATATACGACAATTATTTGGACAAAGCTCATCAAGAAAAAACATGAAACGCTGCAAAAATGAAGATAAACTATATTGTAAGGTAACCCCCATGTCAAGGGGTCACACCCATCACATGGTGTCTCATTTCTTTCCCTTTCAAATAAGGCACAACCGTCTTGTTAGAGAATTACATTGCTACTAACGATACATACTAATATAACATAACAAGGTGGCGTTTACAGACAACGCCATCTACATTTATAATTTGAATCAATACCCTATATGTATCAAGAAAGAGCATTTTAATAACATGAGTGGAAGCTTAATTCTCCGTTTCAGGTTTGTTTATTTACACTAAAAATCCCTTTCACAGTTAGAAACGACAAAATAGATTTGCGGTTACACCATTATTTATAAGAGGAAAAACACAAATACACTTAAAATAGATGAAGGTAGTGTTTTTTTGTACGTACTTCTGACGTGAATCCACTTAGCCTGCTTTTTAACACGATTTTTAGAACTCTTATTCTTTTTTATATTATTATCATGTTCTATTTTATAACTTAGACCTCTTTTAACTATATCAGGACTCCAAAGTTTAAAGGAATTCCATGATGTGTACTTCAACCTTCATATTTTTCAACTGAATTCAAAAGCACCTCTTTATTCTAACAAAATCCAGTAATCTTACTGAATCCCATCACATTTAATCACCTCCATAATAATAATAATATGCAGTAGAGTAATATTTACTGTCATATAATACTTAGCACATATCATATTTTACACTGACCATATTTAAATACAAAATAAAATGTAATAAAGTCCGTAATTCTTAATAACTTTTCAAGTTTCTGCAATGATTGCTTTTATAGACTTAATAGAAGCTCATTGGGTCTAAAGTTAAGTTTATATAAATAAAACTTATATTATCTGCCTTATTTTTTATAGCAAACAAGAGTAATAATATATAATATTATGTACCTTACATACGCAACAGAATTATCTCTTTTTATTGAAATCATAATAAACTAAGTGTAAATAATTTGGATTGAAAATCTCATATTACATAAAAATGTATAACACTTAAACTATTTATATAATTAAACCTCTTTCTTTATTGAGTTTCACAAACCCTGACTTAACTAAACATTAAAAATAAGTAACTCGAAAAATCTCTTAAGTTACATGCATATACATAAATCGTCGGTTTAGAGCAGAAACTCATCAAATGACAGTTCTCGTGACACAAAACGACGATGAGAAGCCATATTGTACATAGTAATCTATTTAGAAAATACATAACAGAGTCACAAAATCTTTACAACTTATAGTTTTGACCAAAAATCAAAAAGGTCTTTAAAAAACTTTACCGCAAAATATTGTTTTTGACAGTCAACGAATTTCAACTCTATAAACCGACGATTATGAATTACATGCTTATGAATTATTGATCATTGTAGAAATGAGATTCATAAGCAAATTAAAGCTGGTGCCCTTCCAAATATCGTTATTGAAATACAAGTCATAATATTAAAAAGGAAAACACTATCGAACATCCATACCTTCTCGCTTTGCTGTTCCTTTAAACTGAGTCTCGATAGAATTAGACCTCGTCTAGCAAAAGTAGCGGCAGTTCTTCAAGTGTAGTCCAAATATAAATTCGCGTGCATAAATAGTCGTAAGAATCGGAAAGGGAAATTCCCGGATCGAAGGGGAGTCCCATCGGTTATCATTAGAAGCGTCTATTTTTACACAAAAAAAAGTAAAGAACGACCGAGTAATCCTGATAACAACAATGTGAAAACTAATTTTCAAGAAACGAAATTGTTATCGAATTACTGCGTATGATCCTTCTAACGTAGGTTCCTATTCGTTATCAGATAAAAGGTATTTATCAGGAAAAATGAAAAAAAAATTTACATATTTTATCATTGGTATTAAACAAATTGCAAAACAGATGTGATTTTGCGATTCAAGTGAAAAACTTATCTAAATGTCGCACTCAAGGAGACCAATAAGTGACGAAACTTTTCTGAAATGTTTCGTAATCCAATATTTCAATTTTGTGAAGCCGACCAACCGGTATGGTGGTTAAGGTGTTAGACTCTAGATCGGAAGGTTCCTGGTTCGAATCCGGGCCAGGACATGGATGTTTGTAAGCGTATGTTGAGGTGGCTGGTGCACCTTAAATCAGTCGTGGACTAAAGTACTCACGTTGGGTTGGTGTAGAAGTTTGGAGAGTGGAGTGCCAGCTCAGATGTTGCATCGTCATCTGACCGTGGTTCAAAATTACGTGGCTGGGATGGCAGTAACTGGTTGAATTTCAATTTTCTGATACTTGGCATGATAGGGTAATGAAATGTTTGCATGCGAATGATTTTCAGTGCAATACACTGAATCGGGGTAACCTCACGATTTGGTTAGGTTAACTCCATTTGGGCAACGAATCGATGTTGGTAAATCAACTATAATCTATCAATTTGGAGGATAGGTTCATTAGCGTCTCCCTGGAGTAACACAACGGGTTATAGACTACCGTCAAAGATTTCTATCGAGTTCAGGGGACAACACCTCGTAAATTTGAACCATGGTCAGATGACGAGGTCACCACCTGAGCTGGTACACCACTCTCGCAAGCTACTACACCACGCCAAATTGAGGACATTTGAGACCAATCCCCGTGTACACACGATTTCCAAATAAAATAAAGTTAATAAAACCATAAAGCAAAGGTTCTTGTACATTTTAAATATGCTAATTCTTACTTTGAGCAAAGTTCAAGACAAAGAGTGCACATCTATCATGCCATCAAAATTAGCATATAAGAGTCCTCTTCAATCCTCTCTTCTCATTTAAAGGAGCCCACCAACCGGTATAGTGGTTAAGATGTTAGACACTAGATCGGAAGGTTCCTGGTTCGAATCCGGGTCAGGGCATGGATGTTTGTAAGTGTATGGTGTAGAGGCGGCTGGTGCACCTTAAATCTGTCGTATCCGAAAGTCCTCACGTTGGGTTGGTGTGGAATATTGGAGAGTGGGGTGCCAGGTCAGGTGTTGCTTCGTCATCTGACCGTGGTTCAAAATTACGAGGTGTCGTCCTCGGATCTTCTTTCCCTTAAGGGATTGATCCCGGACCGTCGTCAATAGCCCGTTGTGTTGCTCTAGTACGACGTTAACTAATAATTACCATAATTCCCATTACCCATTTAAAGGGTTAGGTATTTAATTAACGTTGCATTGGAGCAACACAATGGGCTATTGGCGACGGACCGGGATCAAACGCGAAAGGGAAAGATCGAAAGACAGCCCCTCGTAATTTTGAACCTCGGTTCAATGAGCTGTCACCCCCACTCTCCAAACTTCCACAACACGACAATGTGAGGACATTTGAAGCCGCGACAAATTTAACGTGCACCAGCCACCGTGCACGTTAAATCTGTAGTGGAAACGAAATTTGGTTGAACATAATTTCGAACTTGCATCACTTCGATTGCTTATCCTTTACTCTTCTAGTCTATTATCTTTTACTCTTCTAGTTGCTTATCCTTTACTCTTCATTGCATCGCATCATGTTGGGTTGGTAACGAAGTATGGAGAGTGGGGTGCCAGCTCAGGTGTTGCTTCGTCATCTGACCGTGGTTTAAAATTACGAGGTGTTGTCCTCGGATCTCTCCCCTAAGGGACTGATCCCGGACCGTCGTCAATAGCCCGTTGTGTTGCTCTAGTACGACGTTAACTAGAATTACCATTACCATCATTGCATGCAAAGCCGAAGTGTTATCAAGTTCAGACTCGTAAAATTTTGATTAAAAAATGGAATTTCAGCGAGTACTTTGGGGACAAAATTGTGTTATTTGGTTGCGTTTTTTAAATTTTGTTAAGCATTAAAAAGGGCATAAAATAAGAAGCATTTTCGACATACGCTGTTTTGATTCCGAAAAGGCGTGAATGCTTCGCAGACTCAAAAGATATAGAAAGCTGTTTGATGAGGGCTCCTTGACAATTCCGCGTGACGTAATTGGTTCAGAAAGTTTCGTTACCTGAATCGGTTCTTTATCCAGAAACCTCAAAACTTCTATGGAAAAAGGTCATCGAAAAGAATGGTCCATACTATAATGGGTTTGTTTTCGTAAATAAAATAATATCTCTTAGTTTTGTCAAAAATATTAGATTTATTTCGTTTGCTTAAGACATAATCCATATAGTAGATAGAAAGCAATATATGATGTACACTATATGTGGACAAAAGTATTTGGACACTGCATAAAACCGGCAAATATGCAAATACTGAGTTTGTCGAACGTTATGTTGGGAAGTGCACGGGTAAAATTAAAAGCAGCTCATTTTATATCAACTATTCAACTACTCTTGTGGAGCAATGCTGCTAGGACTTGGCACTTACCGAGATCTAATCTTGTCATAGGTGTCATTTGTGTAATCTTTCAGCTCGAGCTATTACATCCAAACTGGATATTCCAAAATCGATTGTAGCGTATGTTATCAAGCGATGAAAGCAAAACGGAGCAACAACAGACAAAAAACCGTCCAGGATGACCGCAGAAAGTGACAGAAGATGTTTGGTACACCATGTCAAGAAGTCCTGCCACTGCGATCGCTGTAGAGCTTGAAAATGCATCTGGGAGCTCCGTTAGGGGCAAACTTAGTATTAAGTTAGCTTAGTCTCAAAGTTAGTTTACTTTGAGAGCCACACGCGATCGGTTATCATGATCGAGCAGTTGCATGCAAGTCATTGATTACGCATGTTAATGAGAGGTGTCGTTTTGCCTGGTGTGTCGTCCGTTGTTCCTGGACCGTTGAAGAATGGAAAACTGTCCTTTGGAGCGATGGGTCTCGGTATTCACTCTTCCAGTCTGATGGACGTGTTTGGGTGCGTCCCTAACCTGGAGGATGGTTTCATTCAGACTGTGTTATTCCAACAGTGATTCGACACATCTCACGGGGTACCGTTCATGATACAGTCTCATAGTAGTTGTTAGTTGCTCCACATAAACTAAGCATATATTAGTCAGATTAGCAATCGTACAATGAGGCGTTACCCATAAGAATTTAGCGTTTAAAATTTAAATGACAATGACTCAACCACCGAACAGAATCTTCTAGTAAATCCAGGTGGTTCTTGCGGTGGTTCGGAGAAGGATCCATCTTAGTGGGGGGGGGAGGGTGTTTTTCCTGGTTAGGACTCGGCCCATTGCTTTATGTACCTGGTACCATGAACGCTGACGTGTACCTCGACGTTCTGGATGATTCGATCATGCACTATGGCAGTACTACAGCGATGATGGTTGTTTCTTACAATGGGATCGAGCTCCATGTCATACTGCAACACGTGTGCTGGTCTGGTTTCCATAAAATTAGGTGCATTTGCTTGACTGGCCTGTTCAGAGCCCCGATCTCAATCCAATCGAGCACTCGCGGGACAAACTGGAGCGACGAGTACGACACCGCCAAGCACGCCAATCTTCACAACAATCTCTTCTCACAATCTTACAAGAGAGATGGTGAGCTATTCCTGCCCAGACATACAGAAAACTTGTGGAAAGTATGCCTCCACGTGTTGCAACCGTAATACAAGCAAAAGGAGGGCCTACCCGTTTCTAAATAGAATAATAAAGCACTTTTTCTGAAAAACATGCAGTGTCCACATCTTTTGTCCATATAGTGTGCATAAAGTCTTTTCCTAATTAAGAGAATCCATACCAGACAAAGTTAGTCAGACGCATAATTTTCTTACATTTTACCTGAATCAAAAATTTATTCTCCAAGGCCATCAGGGTATTGTTGAACATGAACTAATTTTGCGGTACAGTCTAGTTCTTCATTCCATAAACGGTTCTAGGAAAATCGTCTATACTTCCAGTCCCCTTAAACTTTCTTTTGATTTTTACTAGAAAACTTATAAAAAAAACTGCAATAAAAAATTCTATTTTTTACGTCTGTCATTTCTAAACTTAAAAACGTAAACTCATTTCCAATCCTCAACTCATGTATAAACCTTAACTGAGATGAAATTAAAATTTTCTTGTATCGGAAAACCTTGTACGCACTGCTCAGTCCTTCATATACACCATTTTTGACAGTTGGAATTGTAAAGCCTTGTTGAATTCCTTGACCAGTTAAGCAATCTGAGTCGTTACGAATAGGTCCAAGTAGCGATTCCTAAACAATCTTATTTCAAGAAAAATACCCTACAGAATCCCCAACCTCATTACAGATAATAGATACTGTGAAGTTCCCCGTAGCCTCACCAGGTTTTGGTAGGGCCTATGGACACGGAGTTGGACTCCACGGGGGTCCCCCTCTTGTATGGGAAAAGAAATCCGTTTGGATAAGGGGAGGAAAAGAGGACTTGAATGAAGGCCAGCGAGGATGCCAGACGCATTGGTTTGTGCTGGAGTGTGATGTGGATTATTCCCGACAGTGTATGATTGACTGAATGATAATGTACATATTCTATCATGTGTACAGCTTAAAATCAAGATTGTGGTTTCAATCTATATATATAATTCTCTTACGTGGCACGCAAAAAAGACGTTATTTGTAATCGCGTTTTGGCAACACTGTACGATTGTTTGTTTATCGCGAAGTCTCGCGCATCGATTGAATTTATAGCGTTATCAGATGAAATTTTATTGAAAAAAAAAGGAAATTTTAATGAGCTGTTGTAGTTAGTTTATAATAGAAATCAAAGAAAGCGGAGGATCTTTTCAGGGCCATTTAAAAAACGGTCCTTTTCAGGGCCAACAATTATAGTTCAACAAGATGCTTGCACTACAACTTTCGGCAACAAACTCAATGAAAAAGTGTGGGTCGTTTGAGTGCTGGGAAAATGTACATACAAACAACATGATGGGTACTCAATTTCCAAAGCAACGCTCACATTTCGAGTCAAAATTTGCACAACATTTTCATCTGAATTCTGATTTTAGAGATACTGTATATATTTTTTCTGTAATATAGCAAATTTAGATTTGAAAAACTTTTTTTTGGTAACACATTTTGTAAGCAATCCCTTCTGCTAGGACACATGTCTTCCTTGAGGCGAGCGAAGCGAGCATAGGTTCGCGCAGCGAACCAATGAGGATTGCGAAGCAATCCTCCGGGGGTTGGCGAGCAGGGGGCAGGCCCCCTAGTAAATGTTAAAATATGCTCATGGATCAGTTTTACTGCTTGGAGGATGACAAGGCAGAGGATTAGGAAATCCGCCGTAAGAAAGAACCGTGATAGATACAGATGGAGGACAAAATAATACGAACACCTGTGAAAAGTATGACGTATTTCACACCTGCAGTACAGTCGCGCCACCTGCAACAGAAGTCTGCCACTTAGTGGGCGTGAAGAGGAAGGTATCCGTCTCTCAACAGCAGTCACCTGCGTTGCATGCGTCTATCGAACTGTCTGTGATAATTTGAAATGTCAGACCTGTCAGAGTTCCAAAGAGGAATGATTGTTGGAGCGCGTTTAGGTTACACGAAAGAGGATAAGACGACGTCTTCAAAGTACAACAGTGGCCGAAAGTCAAAGCTTGCTGATAGGGATAGACGGGTCTTGAAGCGCATAGTAGCCCGAAAGCACAAGCAATCGTTATCCGAGATAACATCCGAAATGAACAGTCATCTCCAGGACCCCGTTTCAACAAAAACTGTCAAAAGGGAACTTCATGCTGCGAACATTTATGGCCGAGTGGCAATTCGTAAACCCTTGGTGACAGCAAATAATGCTTTCAAGTGACGCCAATGGTGCAGAGATCACAAAACCTGGTCCCCACAGCAGTGGCAACAGGTAATGTGGTCAGATGAATCGTCATTCACCCTATTTCAGACGACCGGACGCTTTATGTCTGGAGAACGGCCCAGAAAAGCGTTTAATCCTGAATGCCTCTTGCCGACTGTGAAGCATGGGGGTGGCTCCATTATGGTATGGGGTGCGATATCTTGGCGCGGTCTTGGGCCACTTGTTATTCTGCATAGGAGGATCACATCCAATCACTATCTAAGCATTCTAGGGTATCATATCCATCCTTTTGTCCAGACTGTATTCCCTGGAGAGCGACCGCTTTTTCAAGACGACAACGCCCCTATCCACACTGCTAGGTGTGTTCAAGAATGGTTCAAAGAGCATGACGATGAAGTTGAATATCTCGCCTGGCCCCCTCAGTCTCCGGACTTGAATATTATTGAACATTTATGGCAATATTTGGAGTCCAAACTTCTTTCCCGATTTCCATCTCCATCCAGGCTTTCGGAATTAGAGACAGTTCTGGAGGAGGAATGGATTAATATTCCTTTAAATGTTGTCCATAACCTTTATGCATCTATCCCACGTCGCATTAAATCTGTACTTCAGTCAAAGGGTGGTCCAACTCCCTATTAATAAAGATTTTCCATTATTTCACAGGTGTTCGTATTATTTTGTCCTCCGCATGTACATTGCAGTTAATAGATTATTAAGAGAAGCTGTATTTTGATGGAATAAGGACATGAATTTAATTCTAGGATCAAGAGTCAAAAACACAAGAACTCGTGCATATACTTTTTCTGTCATCAGATTAGACCAGTCGCTGAAGCTGCTTCTAACTGTCTTAACTCTTCAAATCCAATTTAATTATAACATGCTCGTCAACTTCCCTTTAATTAAGAATACGTTGTTACTCTTATAATTAGAAACATATATCTTGGCTCAGGTTCAAAATCTCTTGAAAGTATACACCGTATACTTTCGCGCGCGTCAACATTAATTGCCATTAGACAGCAACTTGGAAAGTTTCCAAGAACCATTACAAATTTCACAAGGTATCTATTTTAAAATGTGCTTTTCGGTCATAAACTGTTGAGATGGACCTTCAAAAGCATAAACGGAAATGGTTAATTTATTTAATTGCGGCATAGTAGAAAACAAAAATGCCAATCTTTCTTCTCACACAGATACGAGTATGTAATTTATTGCACCGCAATTTTCAAGCAATCTGTGATTAAATATATTTTTCTCATTGATGTGTAGTTTACCAGTTTGCTGGTATGTAATTTTTGGCACTTGAGTTTATAAATGACATAATAGCATTCAAGGACCTTTCAGTAGTATTCACAGAAACCTTTTCTGAAAACTAAGTTTTCAAGTATTGTATTTGGGAATAAGAAGAGAAAACATGGAGTATTTCAGGGTCCCAACTGCAACATACTACACTTCTGTGTTAATATAGGTTTGTTTTTGCTTCATAGTCGAAACATCGTGTTTCCATAACATCAAGATTCTAAGCTATCCGGCAGATTTAAACTCTGGTAGGAATATCCGAAATTATAACAGATCCAAAACTGTGTACTCTGACTATAATACTGAGGTAATTTTTAATGTGTCCATATTGATTAATTGGTCATCGTAACTTAGCGGGTTTATTCATACAAGAAATTGAAAAATAGAGTGAGCAATGATAACATTTTTAAGCGCTAGGATCGTCTGATCATATTTAGTCGTTTGATTTGCAGGATGACCTTTAGATTACTTTGATTTGCAGGATGAAAACGAACATTCATTTCGCTGGTCCACTGGACGGGTGAAGGCGCTCACCCTTTGATTAATCAATCTGATTGGTCTGCGCGACATAGTAGAGTTTGGTAATTTCACCATTTTTGTCGCCACTCTATATAAATGCCCATTCACCCATCTACCCTGTCATAAGATATTATATGGCCAAATGAGGCAATAGGATGTGACATTGGTCAACCAAGTAGATTTTTCTGACAACTACTAGTTGACATGTTGGTCTCTCTTATTGAAGATCCTCTTAATAGCAATAATCCGTCTCCTTACATTTCACACTATGATTTTGTCCCCTGCCCTAACAACCTGTGAGTTGTATTCGAAGCAGGTTTGTTTCCTGTCAGGTTCCATTCCACTCTGAGTGAATTTCTTCTGTGTCAGTAAGGCTTTCATCGTGTGTCTTACTCAACGTTTGCAGTCTTGTTTTTGGCGCCGCTGGGTGAAATACAATTCTTGCTCCATAAAACTAATTGCGACCAAACAGCCTCGTTCTTTAATATTTTGATAGTAGCAACAGGTATCGAAATAAAATGCTATGAAGTACTCATTAATTGTTTTTGAGGTTTTCAGTGTACACAAACAAATCTGACGGAATGTGTGTCCGCTTCCCAAATGCTCTCACATGTTACGTGTCAGTGTTACCTCAAAAGGAAGTGTATCCCCGTTTTGGCGTTAAATATTAATTGGTGTTGAACCCCAGCTATCACATATCGATTCGAAATTCATATTTGGGAATTTTTATTGACGAAGTGCTAAAAATTGAATTATAAAAACAATGCTTGACGTTACACTCAGAATACCCTTACAGGCATTACGACCGCAGAAACACTAGCTCCACCTATTAACAGAAAATATCTCACATTAATCAGTTGCTGAAGTTTAGTATACTTTTTGAGAAACTTAATCAAAAAACGTGAGGAATCAGATTCGATTAATTTTCATTTTATTGTCAATTGCGACTGGTGAATTATGTTTGAGAGCCAAGACCTCGTTAAAAAAATGAAAGAACTGGATTATATAAGTCTGAACTTTTGGAGTTTTGTTTTTTAGTAGTCTACCTTCTTTTGTCTCATTATTTGTAATCGATGAGTCTAGAGGAGAAAATTTCTAAAAATAACCCGATATTACCTTGATACCCCAAAAGGAAATTAAACCCATACAAATAATTCCGAAACATAAGCCCTATGAAGAGTAGGAAATACTTTCTGTTTTTAAAAAAATTGTGGTAGAAAGGTATTCAGCAAAAAAAAAAAAAAAAATCCGTGTATTTTTTTTTTTATTTGTTTTAAAAAGTAATCTGGCCTTTAAAACTCCAAATTTTTATTAATCACAAAAATTAATTTTTAATACAGGTACTCGGCAGCATGATGTAATATTACAAAAATAAATAATTTATTCAAACGTGGAACCGTAAAAAATACTACTCCTGAACTCTATAATCATAATACATGCGGAATTAAGTACATTTGGGGACTTCTGACATTTTGGAAGGGAATGAAAAATATTGCATGACTTCAACACATAGAACCAAAATTAATTTACACAAATTTGCACATAGAAAATATAACAAACTCCTATTTCGTTGGAGTGATTGGGTCCAAAGTAAATTGTAATTTCGTAAGCGTTTTTAAAAGTTGAATTTGTTTATTAATGAACTTTTATAACATTTAGTCTTGTTTTGTTTTTATATCTCTGGGAAACGTGGTAGTCTGGTTTGTAGAATCGCAAATTAGCAACCTGAGGGTTGCGAGCTCGAAACTTTATTCCACTAAAGACCGTCTTATATGTGGGAGATGGTGCGGGTTAAGTTCGTCTTGGCCTCTGTTGGCGTGATGTGGAAGTCTAAAGAGTATTTTTATTGTCGAAGTGCTAAAATCGAATTCGATCGGTGCCAGATCAAGTTTTAAACTAGATATCTGACCGTGGTTTGGAAGTAAGAAATGTTGTCCTCGGATCATTTCCTTGGGGATTGACCCAGGAGTCGCCGATAGCTCTATGAGTTGCTCCAGGGCGAAGTGAATTCAACTACCTGCGTATCTTAATTTATTTGTGAAAAATATATAGAACGTAACGGTAAGCAGATTTTTGTAATCTTGTTCCACATGTACGGCCCTCTTTAAAAATCAAGCTTTATGCCAATGATTTAGAGACCAATTCCAACAGTTTCTTAGAGCTGATTCGCAATTATTCTCGATATTATACAAGAAATTTTACCACGTTAAACACTATTCACTTAAATGAACTTATCGAAACGGTATTTTTTTTTTCAATTTCTAATTCTTGACCAGTGACCACTTTGGCCTTCGGCACTACAAAGGGCAAACTCTATAAATTTACCCCTTGAAGGCCAAATGTGAAGGCTATGGATTTTGTGGAAAGAGGCAATCAGTGGTTGAGCCGCCGCCGCTATTGCTAACCATAGACTTGAAGTATAGTCGACTGAGCATTGCTATTGAGGGGAACTTCAAAAAGTATGATCAATCTGTCGATTAGTAGTTACGTCACGTGACTGCTCTGTGAAACATCGACACGGTTGGCAGATTTGGCCTTCTGCCGCCTCGTTTCGTTACATTTTCATACAATCAAATGATAAATGTTCGTTTCCAACCGTCAGACGAAAGAGAACAAATACATAACATTCCCACCTTTCATTCCGATGCACACTTCCTTGTTTCCTTTTTGTTCTTACATTTTCTGAGCAAACCGAAAATATACAAAACTTAATACTACTTTACTAGGACGGAAATCCAACTCCTCTACAAAATCAAAGATAAAAATTAATAAATTACTTTTTCTCGATATACTGCCGAAAAACAACAAGTACATCATACATCATAAAATATGTATAAGTTTGCAAAACAAAGTTTCAGTGAAATACTTTCAAAAGTTATGTATCCATAGTCAGCAAGATTAAAAATTATTCTGATATACATTGTCTTAATCCAGATATTAATAATCATACGGAATGAAATATGAACCTAAAACCATCCTTCAATCAGCTTCCATAAAATTTTTCTGGCCATCTTGAATCTTGTAAAAGAAGCAATAAGATTGATATGAATCGCCAATAACGATTGGTAATAGTTATACTGCTGTTTGTAAAGAATGCAACACCATGAAGGAGTCATCAGAATTAAATGAAATTTAATACACAAATGGCTTGTATTAGTACAAATACACTGGTGAAATAAATTAAGAGTATTTGCATATTTTATTGAATTTCATGAAACTCTTTTAGACAAAAATGCAAATCTTGTACGTCAAATACGTAAGCGTACACGTGTGTGTAGACGGAGCCAGTAGAGAAACAGGCTTTGTAAGCGCTCGTAAGTTAAGACGCATTTCGTTCGCTAGCACACCGCGGCGAATTTCTTGGTGTTATTTTGCAGCAATCGGTTAATTTCAAATTGTAACAGTAAAAATGAGTAACCCCCAACGTTTAGATGATGGAATGAGGTGGCGAATTGTGGGCAGGCTAGAAGCAGGCCAATCTCAAGTCCAAATTTGTAGAGAGTTCAATTTAACGCCCAGCGTCGTGTTTAACTTATGAAAATAGTTCCAGGATACCGAATCCATCGAGAGAAAGCCTGGGCAAGGTCGTCCAAGAGCCACGACGGCCAGAGAAGATCGCCATTTGTCGATTATAGCGAGGTGTAACAGGAGTGCTACAGCTTCTCAGCTCTCTCGTGACTTGTATGTAGCCACAGGAACCCGTGTATCAAGGGTGACTGTTTCCAAAAGACTTCATGAGAGAGGGTTGTTCTTAAGAAGACGCTGTTTGCGTCCCGCTCACTTCTACGAACAGGAGAATCCGTTTTTCATGGTGCAGAATGCATAGAGATTGGAGTATGGATCAATGGGCGACCGTTCTCTTCACTGATGAGTCCCGGTTCAGCCTAAACAACGATTCTCGCCGTACGTTCATATGGAGAGTACCAGGGACCCGCTACCTACCCTCCAATGTCCGCGAAATAGAGCATTATGGCGGAGTAGGTTTAATGGTCTGGGCAGGCATCAAGTTGGATGGCCGCACACCTCTCCATGTCTTTGAAAGAGGCAGTGGGACTGGTGTGAGGTATAGGGATGAGGTCTTGGAGCCCTATGTTCGCCTTTTCAGGGGTGCAGTTGGCCCTGGGTTCATTTTAATGGACGATAACGCGAGGTCACATAGAGCTCTTCTGGTCGACGAATTTCTAGAGAGTGAGGATATTCGCCGGATGGATTGGCCAGCCAGATCTCCAGACCTTAACCCTATAGAGCATGTCTGGGACGCTCTGGGGAGGGCAATTGCAACTCGCAACCCTCCTCCTATAACCATCCCGGGAATGAAAACAGCGGTTCTGAACGCGTGAGACCAATTGCCACAGGAAATGATAAGCCTTATTTCAAGTATGAAATCACGCTGCGAGACCTGTATATCTGTAAGAGGGGACCATACCCCCCCCCCTATTAACCCATCTATAAACCCATTTTTTTTTGTTTATTCTGCAACCGCTGTTTCATACCTTCCGACTCCAACGAGTGTTACGCACGATCATGCGTGTGTATTACAATTATTGAATGGTTATTTGTTTTGTATTGTATCAATGTATGTACATATCAAATTTCAATAAAATCGCTACAGTAGTTCTAGATATAGTCGACCAAGTCTGGAAATTCTCTTAATTTCTTACACCAGTGTAAATGAATAAATTTTCAAAGCAAAAAAACAATATTAAGTGTCTGAAATCAGTATTTGGTGTAGCCACCACTTTCTGCAATAAGTTCTGCTATACGACGTGGCATGGAGTGAAACAGATGTTGAATGTCTGCTTGTGGAAGATAATTCCATATTGCTTGTATGCGCACTCAAAGTTCGTCTTTTGAAGCTATAGGACGCGGATCACGGTCGAGACGACAACCAATCAAATCCCACACATGCTCAATGGGCGACATATCCGGCGAATAAGCAGGCCAAGGACGAAGTTGCATGTGGTTGGGCTGAAAAGAAGTCTCGAACATTTCTTGCAACATGTGGGCGTGCATTATCCTGATGAAAGATAGTTCCAAGGATGCCTTGAAGAAAGGGAACGACTTCGGGCTTTAGCACTTCACGGACGTACCTGTTGCTATTCAGATTACCCTCAATTCGTAGCAGCTGAGATCGTCCATGATACGAAATCGCACCACAGACCATAACTCCGGGTGTTCGGCCACTATGAGGTTCGATAACGCACTCTGGAAGGCAGCGTTCACCAGCATAGCGTCTAACACGAATACGGCCATCATGGTTCCATAAATTAAAGCTGGATTCGTCAGAAAAAACAACTTGTTGTCAATCAGCCCGCCAGGTTCTGTGCTCATGAGATCATTGCAGACGTAGCCGTCGATGGTTTGGCGTGAGGGGGATCCTGTATAAAGGAATCCTTGTACACGCAGTCCACGGTGCAGCAGACTTCGGCGAATTGACGAAGCCGACATTAGTACACCTGCAGCAGTAGACCAAAGTGCTGCCAGCTGCCTAGAGGAAGCTGTACGTTCATTCTCCGACATGTGGACCAGGTGTCTATCATAGCGCGCTGACGTCACCTTCCGTTGTCCACTCCCATTTTTTCGAGTTGTCCAGTGCTCGTCGGTCCACTGCTTCCAAACTCGCATCACTGTGGAACTGTTCCGCTGGCCACGAGCTGCTATTGCGCGATAGGAAAATCCTCCTTCCAGTGGCCGATGATTCTCCCCCGTTCAAACTCCGTAAGTTGTTGAAATTTCACCCTATTTCGTCGTGGAGGCATACTTAGGTCTCACTAAACGTTCGCCACTAAAAGATAACCCTGCACTATTTTCAACGTCCCGCTACAACCCTCTATTTACACACTTTTAGCATCAGTTCAAAGGGCGGTGCTGACACCACGCATGCGTGGGGGCTCTGAAACTTTACTACTTTGCATAAGATCCTATAATTGACAATTGCTGCACATTTCATTTCATTCGGATGATTCCTTTATGGTGTTGCATATTTTACAAACAGAAGTGTATTTGCATTATTTATTAAGTTTATCGAAATAGATAATGCTAAAAAGAATGCTAAGAAAAAAAATATGAATTATCGAACATTCATTTTTAGGGTTCTGTTGAATCTTGTCCTTCATCAGCATTGCATAATACGAAGCTAGACATTCTGGAACGTAGTGCAAATGAAACTGTGTGGTAAACACTAGACAAAAAAATTAAGAAAAAAAGTATGGTTAAATGATTACTAGAGTTTAATACTATTTACTAGTCTGTGATTGCTAATTAGTTAGGCAGATGGTTAAATAACGTCACACATATGCAAAATAACGGACTGTTGATGACAATCCGGGATCAACTCACAACAAAACTATATGGAAATTTAATTAGAATAAAATATAATGTAATTAGCATCACATTAATTTGTTTATGAATCGTTGTTTACACTTGATTTTGGGTTATTTGATTGAGTACACATGCATGCTTAACCTTATGAACTAACTTATAAATCGAATCGAACTTGCGCCGCCTACAACACGCAGGCTGCTAGCAAAGAGAGCAAACGCACAGGAACGGTAGTTGGTAGGTAGTGGAACTAACGTCGAACTGGACCAACACAGCAGGCTATTGGTGACGGTCCAAGATCAATCCATTAGGCCACAAAAAAAAAATTTGTTTCCTTTAGCAGGAGCAAAAATATTAGGGTCGTTAGATAGGAAATATTTGGGTTTTTTGCTAAATATTTTTAGCAAACACACAAAAGGAACTATGCATTATCTGAGTATTAGTGTTAGATTTAAAATTGATCAGAGGTGTGATGTAAAATACCTGTGTATAGTTATTTTTTGGGGTCAATATCATATTCGATAATATATTAATCGGTTACGATCGTTGCGATATAGTAATCAATTAATCGTTTTAACGAACGCGGTTTTTTTTAATTGAAATTAAATTAAATTTTTAAAATAGGTTACAAAAACTTTAGTGTCGGAATTTTTGTACTGTAATTTCAGGGTCGGTCGGGTCAGGACAGAACCCACTTTTTTTTTGGTCTTAAGGGAAAAGTCCGAGGACAACACCTCGTAATTTCGAACCACAGTCAGATGACGAGGTTAACTCTCTCTAAACTTCCACACCACACCAACATTAGGACATCTGAGGCCATGACAGCCTCCAAGCAACAGAACGGTCTTTGGTTGGATCGAATCGTATTCAATTGTCAAAAGACAATCACATTTGTTTGGACGTCCATTCCAATCGCTTCCCCTTCTCTTGATAAGGACTCTTCGGCATGCCTTGAGCGTCTAAACCTATTTTCGCTCTCTTTCACATTTTTCTACACTGATTACTATCTTCTCGAATTTCTGGTCAAGACTTCTGACGCATGCGGCTGACGCAGTGCGTCTATAACAGTACGGATGGCAGTTAACGCATCCGTAGCTGACGCATTGTGGGAAACAGTTCCATAATCATCCCGACTTAAACATATTACAGCAATTTCATTACTCAACGGATTTTCATGTTTCATAGCTCATTTTAAAGACTATGTGATTTCTTTAATATGATTTTTCGTGTGTAACAATCGGTTGAGGAGTGACGTAATTGACCCCAATGAACCTTTAACACAGGGGTGGCCAACTTGTGGCTCATGCGCCAAAAGTGTCGTATATGATGATTACAAGAGGCGCCATTGCATCCTTGCGAATACTTATTCTTTTGAACTAGGACTGGAGACAGGTTAATGACCTCGTAGGCATTCAGATCCTCAATAACCTTAATATTATTACAAAGCGTAGGGAGGTTCACTTTCAGTGGATCCTCTCCCACGTCGACGTCCCTGGCAACGAAGTTGCGGATATCTTGGCAAAAAATGGCTGGTCTGCAACGGCAACTACAGACTATGATCTAACTTTTCAAGAGATTTTCTCCACGGCGAAAAATAGTGACCGGCAGGTTTGGCTCACCCCCCCCCCCTTGCCCATCCCTGGTACGGTAGGAAAAGACCAGGAGGCGTATTGGATTTCGGCGAAGACAGACAGGATCAAACGGCTGTCTCGAGACTTATCAGTGGGCACCTAAGATGCATGACATTCCATTCTGGCCGCAGGGTCTTCCCAACGTGTATCAAGTGCCAACTGTTACCGGCTCACCCCCCCCCCTGCCCATCCCTGGTACGGTAGGAAAAGACCAGGAGGCGTATTGGATTTCGGCGAAGACAGACAGGATCAAACGGCTGTCTCGAGACTTATCAGTGGGCACCTAAGATGCATGACATTCCATTCTGGCCGCAGGGTCTTCCCAACGTGTATCAAGTGCCAACTGTTACCGGCTCACCCCCCCCCTGCCCATCCCTGGTACGGTAGGAAAAGACCAGGAGGCGTATTGGATTTCGGCGAAGACAGACAGGATCAAACGGCTGTCTCGAGACTTATCAGTGGGCACCTAAGATGCATGACATTCCATTCTGGCCGCAGGGTCTTCCCAACGTGTATCAAGTGCCAACTGTTACCGGCTCACCCCCCCCCCTGCCCATCCCTGGTACGGTAGGAAAAGACCAGGAGGCGTATTGGATTTCGGCGAAGACAGACAGGATCAAACGGCTGTCTCGAGACTTATCAGTGGGCACCTAAGATGCATGACATTCCATTCTGGCCGCAGGGTCTTCCCAACGTGTATCAAGTGCCAACTGTTACCGGCTCACCCCCCCCCCCTGCCCATCCCTGGTACGGTAGGAAAAGACCAGGAGGCGTATTGGATTTCGGCGAAGACAGACAGGATCAAACGGCTGTCTCGAGACTTATCAGTGGGCACCTAAGATGCATGACATTCCATTCTGGCCGCAGGGTCTTCCCAACGTGTATCAAGTGCCAACTGTTACCGGCTCACCCCCCCCCTGCCCATCCCTGGTACGGTAGGAAAAGACCAAGAGGCGTATTGGATTTCGGCGAAGACAGACAGGATCAAACGGCTGTCTCGAGACTTATCAGTGGGCACCTAAGATGCATGACATTCCATTCTGGCCGCAGGGTCTTCCCAACGTGTATCAAGTGCCAACTGTTACCGGCTCACCCCCCCCCCTGCCCATCCCTGGTACGGTAGGAAAAGACCAGGAGGCGTATTGGATTTCGGCGAAGACAGACAGGATCAAACGGCTGTCTCGAGACTTATCAGTGGGCACCTAAGATGCATGACATTCCATTCTGGCCGCAGGGTCTTCCCAACGTGTATCAAGTGCCAACTGTTACCGGCTCACCCCCCCCTGCCCATCCCTGGTATGGTAGGAAAAGACCAGGAGGCGTATTGGATTTCGGCGAAGACAGACAGGATCAAACGGCTGTCTCGAGACTTATCAGTGGGCACCTAAGATGCATGACATTCCATTCTGGCCGCAGGGTCTTCCCAACGTGTATCAAGTGCCAACTGTTACCGGCTCACCCCCCCCTGCCCATCCCTGGTACGGTAGGAAAAGACCAGGAGGCGTATTGGATTTCGGCGAAGACAGACAGGATCAAACGGCTGTCTCGAGACTTATCAGTGGGCACCTAAGATGCATGACATTCCATTCTGGCCGCAGGGTCTTCCCAACGTGTATCAAGTGCCAACTGTTACCGGCTCACCCCCCCCCCCTGCCCATCCCTGGTACGGTAGGAAAAGACCAGGAGGCGTATTGGATTTCGGCGAAGACAGACAGGATCAAACGGCTGTCTCGAGACTTATCAGTGGGCACCTAAGATGCATGACATTCCATTCTGGCCGCAGGGTCTTCCCAACGTGTATCAAGTGCCAACTGTTACCGGCTCACCCCCCCCCCCCCTGCCCATCCCTGGTACGGTAGGAAAAGACCAGGAGGCGTATTGGATTTCGGCGAAGACAGACAGGATCAAACGGCTGTCTCGAGACTTATCAGTGGGCACCTAAGATGCATGACATTCCATTCTGGCCGCAGGGTCTTCCCAACGTGTATCAAGTGCCAACTGTTACCGGCTCACCCCCCCCCCCCTGCCCATCCCTGGTACGGTAGGAAAAGACCAGGAGGCGTATTGGATTTCGGCGAAGACAGACAGGATCAAACGGCTGTCTCGAGACTTATCAGTGGGCACCTAAGATGCATGACATTCCATTCTGGCCGCAGGGTCTTCCCAACGTGTATCAAGTGCCAACTGTTACCGGCTCACCCCCCCCCCTGCCCATCCCTGGTACGGTAGGAAAAGACCAGGAGGCGTATTGGATTTCGGCGAAGACAGACAGGATCAAACGGCTGTCTCGAGACTTATCAGTGGGCACCTAAGATGCATGACATTCCATTCTGGCCGCAGGGTCTTCCCAACGTGTATCAAGTGCCAACTGTTACCGGCTCACCCCCCCCCTGCCCATCCCTGGTACGGTAGGAAAAGACCAGGAGGAGTATTGGATTTCGGCGAAGACAGACAGGATCAAACGGCTGTCTCGAGACTTATCAGTGGGCACCTAAGATGCATGACATTCGATTCTGGCCGCAGGGTCTTCCCAGCGTGTACCAAGTGCCAACTGTTACCGGCATCCCCCGAACATATCCTCGATTGCTTGGGGCTCACTTTGGCGGATGTCCTTGATTGCCCACTTCTGGTGCTTGACTTTGCTAGAGTTCATGGTCTCATGGATTTGATCTAGCTGCTGCTAGATCCTGAAGGATCAGACACAACAACAACAACTAGGTGCCATAACTTAACTCATCTCCATATTTTCAACACCAGAGTGCTCTTTGTTTAATTCATACAGCTTTCACCAAACCAGACTCTCAGGCACAGCTGTAGCACCATCAGTGGGGTCCACGACAACGATCGCCCTCATGTTCAAGAGATCATCTCTCGCAATTGTAGATTGGTGCTCCAATAAACGTGCATCTTTTGAACTGTCGTGCATTAATTAATTTAGTTGGCGTGACTGAGTTATTCTTCTTCTTTCCCTAAGCGAAGCAGATCCTACCCCTATCCATATTTTCCAACCCCACTCATGAACGTAAGAATGTAGAGAAGGTATTTGTGTTGTATGGCGCATCTGAAATCGTATGTGAAAAAAAATTGACGCACGGTATGTTAAAGGTTGACCACCCCTGCTGTAACATCCCATTGTAGTAGTGATCTGCTTCAGACGCGCTGGAGGAATTGCACCTTTCGAGAGGCGAGCTCTTACGTGAAGTTTTAACCATCGACCCCTTCTAAAGAAATAGACGTACCATGTGCGTGTATTCGCTGTAGTATGAACACTGGAGGTAAAGAATGTGAGCTTAAGAATCAACTTAGCCGATTGGTTATCTAAACGCAGACTGTTTTTGATCGCCATGGATAATCACTTAAACTAATCAACAGTTTAAAATTCAGGCTTTTCCCACAACCAAGTGGCAGATCTTCAGACCGAAGAAATAACCGGACTGCACACGCACATGTCCGTATCTCTAATATTATAAATAATAGTGTTTGTCTGTCTGTTTTTTTCGCGGCCGCAAAATCCTGACGATTCTATGGCACTTATAACAATGAGATTTGGCACACAGGTAGTCGGAATTTTTTGCAAGTTTTGTGTAGCTGCGAATTTTAAAATTCGATCTAGAACATTTTAAAATGAATTTAATGAAATTTAATTGCTATTGTTTTCGTTGGAATGGCAACCGCATAAAGATATGACAGATTCTGAATTTATTTTTCCCGTTTACGTTTTCATTTTGCTCAGAGGAATTATTTTCCAGCAGAGGATAAAAAAAAAGTTTTAACTTCAGTTATGTAGTTCTTTTATTATCTCCTAGACCGTTAGAGATAGAGTAAAAATTTCAGCGAATTTGAAATCTGCGGAAAATTTCACTTCATTAGGAAACTCGTTACCTAAAAATATTATTTTCCTTAAATAAATAATTTTTAAATTCATTATATCTCTTATATTTTGTGACGTCACGCAAACTTTCTCTTTCCAAAAAAAAAAAACAGATTGCATCTTCTGCCCTTTGTGTTAAAAAAAAAATAAACAGATTACATTTCCTGTCCCGTTCCATTTCCCCTAATGAGAGCAAGAAATAAAAAACATATTGACTGGGATTGTTAAGTTTTTTTCGTAAAATCGGAATCGCTAAAGATGGATTGAAAATTTCAACGGATTTAAAATCAGTGGAAAATTTCACTTTAGATTGTACCTAGAAATATGATTTTCTTTAAATAAATAATTTTTAAATTGAATATATCTTCAACGGATTTGAAATCTGCGGGAAATTTTACACTAGTTTAATACCTTACACCAGTGGTCCCCAACCCCCGGGCCGCGGACCGGTACCGGTCCGTGGATCAGATGGTACCGGGCCGTCCAAGGAATATTAAATTATTTCCATTTTATTTACTTTGGTGTATTTATCTCGGGTTTGTGCGGTTCTTATCTATGAAATGTCCACTCAAATTAGGAGGCGGTAAATCAGAACTTGAAATGTGTTCTGTTACTAGAGCTTCAATTATGATTTCTGAATTCTGTATGTCTCTATTTTCTAATTTTGACAAATGTGACAACTGTTTTCAAGTTGGCAGACAAAGTAGCTGCATTTAAATCCAAACCGAAGTTGTGGGGACGGCGCGTGAACAGAGGCATTTTGGACATGTTTCAGACATTAGCGGGGATTTTAGGCGAGACTGAGCCTAAACATTCATTCTCCTAGTTGGTGCACGATCACCTGTCTTTGCTTTGAAAAAGAGTTCGAGCGCTTCGTGGTTTTTTTTGTGGTTGGGAAACTATTTTATTGATTTAGCGTTCTAGTGAGTTAAAATGTTAAATCACATTATATTCATTTTTTGGTGCAACTGTATTTTATTTTGAAGGTATGTTTAAATACAATTAAATTAAAATTAATAAATCAAAGCAATCTAAAATATAAACAATCAACGTATCTCCCCCCCCCCCCTTTCCCCCCCCCCCCCTCTCCCTCAGCGGGCCGCGTTAAAATTATCAAACTTGATCCGGTCCGCGGCGATAAAAAGGTTGGGGAGCACTGCCTTACACCACGGGCACGGGCAACACCGGGCTAGTCACGTAGTGACTAGTATTTTATAAGGATGAGTGTCTTCGCATTATGTATTCTATGGCTCAAATCAAGCATATTTAAACTAAGCGGTGAAATTAACGATAGATTTTCACAACGGTAAATTTTATATCGTCAGTTGTGAGCTGTATGAGGGCCGCAGTGGCCCCTTTGGAAGAGTAACGGATTGGTAATGGTAATGGTAATGGTAATTTTAGTTAACGTCGTACTAGAGCAACACAACGGGCTATTGACGACGGTCCGGAATCAGTCCCATAAGGGAAAGATCCGAGGACAACACCTCGTAATTTTGAACCACGGTCAGATGACGAAGCAACACCTGAGCTGGCGCCCCACTCACCAAACTTCCACGCCAACCCAACGTGACAGAGTAACGGATTGGCAGGCCAGAGGGTCGCTTGTTCAAATCCTAACTAATTCCAACCAAACACCTAATCCAATTTGTGACAGTGGAGTGACAGTGCTCAGGTGCTTTGCAACCTCATCCGACAGTGGTTCAAAAATACGTAGGACCTTTCTTTTTGGTATTAATCTCGGACCGTTGTCAATAGCCGTAGTGTCGCTCCAGTGTGATGTTGATTGAAATACCTCCCTCCCTCTCACCATCTTATCTGTAAAGTTTTTATAGTTCATCATATATTTATCTATTGCCAGTCTCCAATATACAAATAGCCGACCAACCGGTCCTGTGGTCAAAGTGTTAGCCTCTAGATCGGAAGATTCCTAGCTCGAATCCGGGCATGGATGTTTGTAAGCGTATGGTGTAGAGGCGGCTGGTGCTCCTTCAATCTGTCGTGACCGAAAGTCCTCACGTTGGGTTGAAGGTAGTGGTAGGTAGATGATTTTAATCAACGTCGTACACACGACGGGCTATTGACGACGGTCTGCGATCAATCCCAGGCAGGGATTCCCAACCGGTGGTACGCGGCAACGATTCAGGTGGTACGCAAGGATGATACGAGGAACCCAAATACTCTACGAAGTTTGTTCGATTTTTTAGTATGTACAACCACGTTATACGAAAAATGGGATTATATGAAATCAATTTGGGTAATGGTAATGGTAATTTCAGTTAACGTCGTACTAGAGCAACACAACGGGCTATGGACGACGGTCCGGGATCAGTCCCTTGAGGGAAAGGTCCGAGGACAACACCTCGTAATTTTGAACCACGGTCAGATGACGAAGCAACACCTGAGCTGGCACCCCACTCTCCAAACTTCCACGCCAACCCAACGTGAGGACTTTCGGCCACGACAGATTTAAGGTGCACCAGCCGCCTCTACACCATACGCTTACAAACATCCATGCCCGAACCCGGATTCGAACCAGGAACCTTCCGATCTAGAGGCTAACACCTTAACCACTATGCCGGTTGGTCGGCCTAAAAATTTCAAGTGGTACGCAGTTACTAAAAGGTTGGGAACCCCTTCTCTAAAGGGAAGATCAGACAACACCACGTAAATTTGAACCTCGGTCAGATGACGAAGCAACACCTGAGCTGGCACCACACCCTCCAAACGTGAGGACTTTCGGCAAGGACAGATTAAAGGTGCACCAGCCGCCTCTACACCATACGCTTACAAACATCCATGCCCGAACCCGGATTCGAACCAGGAACCTTCCGATCTAGAGGCTAACACCTTAACCACTATGCCGGTTGGTCGGCCTAAAAATTTCAAGTGGTATGCAGTTACTAAAAGGTTGGGAACCCCTTCTCTAAGGGGAAGATCAGACAACACCACGTAAATTTGAACCTCGGTCAGATGACGAAGCACCACCTGAGCTGGCACCACACCCTCCAAACGTGAGGACTTTCGGCAAGGACAGATTAAAGGTGCACCAGCCGCCTCTACACCATACGCTTACAAACATCCATGCCCGGATTCGTACTAGGAACCTTCCGATCCCGAGGCTAACACCTTAACCACCAGACCGATTGGTTGGCCAATCAGGTACTTCATACGGCTGCGGTAGCCCGGTTGGAAAAGCAACGGATTAACAACCGGAGGGTTTCGAGTTCGAACCCAACCAAAGACCGTCGTGTACAAAGTGGGCTGGTGCATGTTAAATCAGTCGTGGCCTGAAATGTCCCCACGTTGGCAATGTATGGAAGTTTGAAGAGTGGGATGCCAGCTCAGGTGTTGCCTCGTCATCTGACCGCGGTTCAAAATTACGTGGTGCTGTCCTTGGTAATGGTAATACTAATTTTTAGTTAACGTCGAACTATAGTAACACAACGGGCTATTGACGACGGTCCGGTATCCAATTCATAAGTGAAAGATCCGAGGACAACACCTCGTAATTTTAAACCACGGTCAGATGACGAAGCAACACCTGAGCTGGCACCCCACTCTCCAAACTTCCACGCCAACCCAACGTGAGGACTTTCGGCAACGACAGATTTAAGGTGCACCAGCCGCCTCTACACCATACGCTTATAAACATCCATGCTCGAACCCGGATTCGTTAACATATATATATATATATATATATATATATATATATATATATATATATATATATATATATATATATATATATATTTATATATATGTGTGGTGCCCAGCCTCTGCCTGCCACTAGAGGCCACCTCCACGCTGAAGTAATCTCCGACCACCGCGCAGCCACACCGCGCATCCGCGCAACGCCGAGATCCAGCAGACGCAAGACGAAAACGACAGGAGAAAGACGGGTTCGCGTGAGCCGAACCGCAACGACGAGCGCCGATCTTGGACACTAAGACGGACTTGAACTTATTACTTTTGTTTTAACCATCCCATCTTGTACATAGTACCATCATGATCATCAACTCATTAAACTTTATTATTCTTTAATTTGTTTACTACCTACTACTCCAACACCCGGCCTCCATATATATATATTAGGGTGGAGCGAAAAACACGAATTTCGGAAATTGAAAACGCCTATGGTGGGAATAGTTGGGGACTACCATGCTTATTAACAGTACAAAATATGAGCTAAATCAATTAATATCTTCAGGTGCCCAAATCACTTTGAAATTTCGAAATTTTGCCAATTTTTTCACAAAAATAATAATAACGCATTTAAAAAAGTTTAATACATCTTAATTAAAACCATGGGTGGATGAAATGAACTTCCCTGCGTGTAAAAAAAAAAGTTTTACACTTAACATTATCCCGGAAAATAAAAAATTTCCCCTTTTTCCAGAGCGCCATCACGCGCGTCTCCACTCCTCTCAATAGACTCATCATTGCGACCACGCGTTTACACGGGCTCTTCCCCTTGCAGCTCTTCGCTTTTTTTAAATTATGAAAACAACCCAGAACTTAGCACGAGGAGATGGTTGCATATCGAGTTCCACCCCCCCCCCCTAAAAATTTCAATAGCTTACACTAAAAAATTAAGTTGAAGTTACTGGCAAGTGGTTTAGCTTAAAAGTGGTTGATATTGACTTTTGGTTTCAAATCTGGGTAAAGCAAGTCTAGAAGCAATTCTTGACCGAATAAATCCATCTCGTGCCTTTGTACCACATACTGTACTATATGCTTCAGTTACTAATTTAACGCAACTTTCTACTACTTGTGAATGGCATGGAAAGTTAAACATGTTACTATTGGTTGGAACGTATAGAATCATAGACTTGAGTTGATCATCAGAAAGAGATACTGTAAGTGGTGGATCTGTAATGGAATCTGATTGCCATTCAATTAAATTTATGTAATCGTGTGCTTCGAAGTTTAACTTGGGAATTTGGAACTCTCGAATATTCTTTTCAACTTTATTTTTTTTTTGTCTTCATTTTAAATTTTTCTGAGGCTCAATTCTCTGACGTGTTTTCTATCATCAGCTAACATTGCCAAAATAATATTTTCTGGATGGGCATAATAAGCATTTCTTATCTACAACAATTTTTATATCCTCAGGCTAAAATCTCGATTTATTTAAAATATGGTAAAAATTAGGAATTCCCTTACCGACATGATGACTGACTTTTAATTTTAAACCACACATATGAGTGTACCTTCACAACATACTCTGTTAATATTTTCAAGTTATGGGTTGGATCTTCTGTTGAAACATATAACCTTAAAATTATATTTGTCGTGGTCAACCATCTGGAATGATTCAATTTTTCTGGATTTTTTTGTGACAAGCTTAATGGAATATATTTATTTGATATACCTGTGCACATTTCGTAAATGTATCGTTGATCAGTGATAAGATCCTCTAGGAAAATATCTGGCAAAGTTACTTATATCTTTTCAAAGTTTGTCAAAGGCAATTTTTCACAAGATTCAAACATTTTTCCAATTTTTCCGTTGTATCCTTTTGGTTCTGTGGTTTTCCCTTCTAAATGTTGCAACAAATGACGTAAAGGTAGCTGGGTAGATCATTTGTATGTAATAAACAAATAAACCAATGCACAGGACATCCTAAAAAGAGCTCGATATGTCGAATGACTCCATTTTTCAAACATGTATTTACCACTGTACCATCACAACCAACCACTTGCATCTTAGAAAAATCTATATTTTTCTCCAAAAAAGTTAAAATACTTGTTTTAATATTTTGATACGAGTCAGTTGTAGGAGTGACACGTCTCATATATTTTGATCCTGGTTCTTGTATTAGAACGATATGTTCTTATGTTACCGTCTTTCTAGAAATCCTTTCTCTTTCTTTAATCATTACTAAAGTTTAATCCTTTCGCTCATCGAAGTATATTCCATATTCTGATAAAGAGGTAGTTTCCTCATTTTTACTTTTCAGGTAGCTGCGAGTCTTTGTCCTTTCTCTTCTAAGTTTACTACGATCAACTATGTTTGAAGAATCATCCTTGGAAATTTTTCCCATATCCTTCAAAGCAGCATTTATTAGAATTGCTGCTGATCTATCTGAAACGCCAGTTCTGTCACAAGCCTGAGCTACATTTGGAAGTTTAGTTCTCGTTTGTGAAGTTGAAGAAGAATTATTATCAATGACTGTGTTTATAGTGGCATTAGAATTCTGTAGCAAATTAAAACTTAAAGTAGCTCCCGTAGTAGAGGACGAGAGATTTTGGATTGTTTTCCTTTACAATCTTTGAGCTAAACGTTTTGGCTCTCTGCTTTCCTTTCTTTGCGCTGCAACCTTTTTTTTTCAAGCATTCTGCTGGTTTTAATGCCAACATTTCCAATGACCATTTTTCGAAATGTCCTTTGATCTGTTAAAAAAGCTCTTTCAGCAATAGGTACTTTAATTTTGAAAGTACAACTGAGAAAGTTCTTACATTTACATATACTAATATCAAATAGATTTTTTTTCTGTTGATTCCCTGAAGGACACAACTTTTCGAGAAATATAGTTTGCCAGTATTTTTTAATAGTTTCTTAATATTTCTATATGCTTTATGGTATTTTTTAAGCATATATATTATTTGTTGGTTTATTACAGTTGGAATCGAACTTTTCCCCCATAATCCTTTGAGCTCTTTAATTAAAATTGAACATCCAACAGCCACATACTAGCATCTCTTTTACAATCTTTCTGTATGTAAAAATAATGCTTCATAAATCTGCATATGTTGGAAGTGTGTTAGGCTTCATTATTTCAGCCATTCCAAACACGGGACATACATCTACTGATCGTGTCCTAGGCATTTCGACTAATTCACAGAACCGTGTATCCTTAACAAACAAAACAAACCAAACCCAAACAAAACTGAACTTAAAGATTAAAATTTTTATATAAAAAATATCTAAAATAAGTAAAAATAAGCAGGGAGGGGGGGGGGACTTGATATGCAGCCATCTCCTCGTGCTAAGTTCTGGGTTGTTTTCATAATTAAAAAAAAAAAGCGAAGAGCTGCAAGGGGAAGAGCCCGTGTAAACGCGTGGGTCGCAATGATGAGTCTATTGAGAGGAGTGGAGACGCGCGTGATGGCGCTCTAGAAAAAGGGGAAATTTTTTATTTTCCGGGATAATGTTAAGTGTAAAACTTTTTTTTACACGCAGGGAAGTTCATTTCATCCACCCATGGTTTTAATTAAGATGTATTAAATTTTTTTAAATGCGTTATTATTATTTTTGTGAAAAAATTGGCAAAATTTCGAAATTTCAAAGTGATTTGGGCACCTGAAGATATTAATTGATTTAGCTCATATTTTGTACTGTTAATAAGCATGGTAGTCCCCAACTATTCCCACCATAGGCGTTTTCAATTTCCGAAATTCGTGTTTTTCGCTCCACCCTAATATATATATATATATATATATATATATATATATATATATATATATTATACAGGGTGGTCCCGAATTCATGGTACAAACTTTAATTACAGGACATTGTAACAATGATTTATTGTATAGGAATGTATAGTCGCAAGTGACGCGGTGAGGCGAAAACAGGGGAAATAACGGCCGAAAGGAAAAACAAAGATTTTATTGAAAGCGTTGTTGACAAGTGTCATGTTTACAGTAATTGTTCAAAATTGCGTCCACCAGTATCGATGCATGCTTGACAGCGTCGGTGGAGCGATTGGCGTACACGTTCAAAGATGCCTGGTATTTCACGCACACCTGCAGCAGCTACAGATAAGCGAGCGACGAGATCCTCATCTGAGTCAACTGGAGTCTCATAAACAAGATGCTTTAGATGTCCCCATAAAAAGTAATCGAGGCTCGATAAATCGGGAGATCGGGGTGGCCAAGGGACTGGTCCACCACGCCCAATCCATCGAGTACCAAACGTGGCATTCAGGTAATTCCGTACATCAATGCTGAAGTGTGCTGGCGCCCCATCGTGCTGAAACCACATGCGGTTACGAATGGCGATCGGAACATCATGCAGCAGTTGTGGTAACACTTCTTTCAGAAAAATAAGATAGCTTCCGCCAGTGAGCCGCGTGGGTAGTAAGTATGGGCCAATCAAAAAGTCGTTCACAATACCAGCCCACACATTAATACTGAAACGTTGTTGAAACGCATGTCGACGCGTTGCATGTGGATTATCGGTTGCCCACACATGGGAATTGTGCGCATTGAAGACACCCTCGCGTGAAAATGTCGCTTCATCTGTAAATAGCACATAATCTACGAAATCCGGCTGCAACGCACATTGCTGCATCACCCACAGGCAGAAATTCACGCGGCGAGGATAATCTGCCGGATTCAATGCTTGTACTTTCTGAAAATGGAAGGGGTGTAAGCGATTTTCGTTTAACACTCTGCATACAGTCTGATGACTCACACCTACGTCACGCGCAACAGTTCTTGTGCTTGACTCGGGTCTATCAGCCACAATGTTCAAGATGCTTTCTTCCAGCCTTGGAGTGCGTACAGCTCTTACTCGACCAGCGCCATGTCTGTTGGTGTCGAACGCACCTGTTTCACAAAGTTGACGATGTAACCGTTGAAAAATTCTATGATCCGGCATTCGTCGATCAGGATACTCCGCGCGATACATTCGTAACGCAGCTCTGCCGTTACCATTTGCACGGCCGTACATGTAATGCATGTCTGCTTTTTCTGCATACGTAAAGTCACCCATCGTCTACGGCAGCACAATTGTGAATGGCGCTTTTCCCTACTGCGATGCATCATGTTCAACAGCGGCTAGACATCTACTGCCCTCTACCGGCAATGATATCAACCGATCACTCCATTTCTCTTTCCTTTTATTTCCCCTGTTTACGCCTCACCGCGTCACTTGCGACTATACATTCCTATACAATAAATCATTGTTACAATGTCCTGTACCTACCATTAAAGTTTGTACCATGAATTCGGGACCACCCTGTATATATATATATATATATAACCCGGATAACATTCTCATAAAATATTTATTTCACTTTCATTTAAATCCTATTTATAAACATCAAATCATTATCACCTTTTAAAAATAATATATTATTTTAATTCAACTCTTGATGTTTGTATTTCTTCTTTTTGTATTGTAACGTCTTTTTGTTTTGTGCTTGTGTTGTGTTTTATGTTTTGTGTTTGTTTGTGTTTCTTGCTCTGCGTTTAAGTTACATTTCCCGGTGGCCCACCGATTGTATTAAATGTAATTTTAACGGTGTGCCACCGGTTTTGCATTCTTGGTTTCCCGGGACTCCAGATGATTATTGTAATTTTTAACATAAGGCCGTAATGTTACCGAACCATTATAATTCTCCCTTGGGAATAAAACAACCACAAATATAATATTTAAAGAAAAGAAAAAGATCGATCGGCCGGCGTGGGTCCTCTTGGGCCCCCTTTGTGCTGTGGAAGTCGCCCCCACCCTTTTCCCCTGGACCATAAATACACTCTAAACCTAACGGTGAGTGGATCCATTGAGGGTCTAAAAAAATAAAATAAAATAAACATCCATGCCCGGACCCGGATTCGAACCAGGAACCTTCCAATCTAGAGGCTAACACCTTAACCACTATACCGGTTGATCGGCGGTAGCCCGATTGGAACAGCATCGGATTAGCAACCGGAGGGTTTCGAGTTCGAACCCAACCAAAGACCGTCGTGTAGAAAGTGGGCTGTTGCATATTAAATCAGTCGTGGCCTGAAATGTCCTCACGTTGGCAAGGTGTGGAAGTTTGAAGAGTGGGGTGGCAGCTCAGATGTTGCCTCGTCCTCTGACAGCGGTTCAAAATTTAGTGGCGCTGTCTTTGGACCTTTCTCTATGGGGTCAGCCCCGTACCATCATCAATAGTCCGTTATGTTGCTCCAGTACGACGTAATTAAAACACCTACCTACCGGATACTTCATTCTGGTGATGAAATTCCGCGCATTCTATTCCAATCAGCAAGGAAAGTTCCGATAGGACATTCATCGTAGGCCTTCACGGTCTTATCAGACCTTGTTGTCCAGAAACCACCGGCGTCAGCTATTCAATTTCACATCCGCTACAACTAATTAACTTCGTTCACAACAACGAACGATTAGATTAACTCCGACTTTTGCCGATCCCGCAATTCTATTACGCGGGCTGGTGGGGAAGAATTCCGATAGCTACGAACGTCCTTCGGTATTAGATTGACCTTTCGAGGGGTCAGATGAGACACTATTATTTCTTTGGGATACAATCGAATAGCTATCTAACGGATATTTTGCCCCGGTGCAAAGGCTGCTTGTTCGCAGTGCCCCAAATCACGTTTAGACCATTTAATGAAATTGGGATGTATTGTGTTCGGAGAACGATCTTCTGCTGTTCGTGTTCCTAGTGTCGTTTATTTGAGTTTAGAATTTGTTAAAATAATGATTTCTTCGATAATTTTTGGTAATTTTAGTTAACGTCGTACTAGAGCAACACAACGGGCTATTGACGACAGTAATGGTATAATTTTTGTTAACGTCGTTCTTGAGCAACACAACCGGATATTGACGACGGTCCGGGATCAGTCCCCTTAAGGGAAAGATCCGAGGACAACACCACGTAATTTTTAACCACGGTCGAGGCAACACCTGAGCTGGCACCCCACTCTCCAAACTTCCACACCAATTCAACGTGAAGACTTTCGGCCCCGACAGATTTATTGTGCACCAGCTTCTACACTATCCGTTTACAAACATCCATGCCCGCACCCGGATTCGAACCAAAAACCTTCCGATCTGGAGGCTGACACCTTAACCACCAGACCGGTTGGTCGGCTATATTTTTTAAAAGACAATGTTTAATTTTAATGCTGAATTTTAAATGTTTTTTTTAAATTTCGTTTTTTATAATTTTTTCCCGGAACAGTTCTAACGATCAGGTTGTATTATTTCTTGCTTTTTCTTTTAAAAATCTTTTCTTATCAAACAGGCTACAGTATTTAGTGTAATTGATAAGTTTCAAGGTAATGTTACCGAACACATTGATAGCTTACTTTTCTGTTGGTTCACAAATGTGTTTTGAACTGTGTTTAAACTTAACTTTTTGTGAAAGTTTTTTAAAAATATACTTTTCAAAACGTTCTCAAATGTGTTTTCAAGCTTTCATTTTCTGTTGTGAATAGAAAAATATTTTTGAAATAATTCTTGCCTAGGCGACTTTAGAAGTGCGCCAAAATAAATTTCCAAGACCGTTGCCACCGCTAAAAACGTAGACTGTAGCTGTACAAAGATTTTCATTTCATGATGCGTTACTTTATGGTTGATTTGGTTAAACGGCTGTCATTCCGGAACGAATATGTTGTACCAAACATAAAAAGTGTGATGGTAAATATAGTTTGACCTTTATTAAACAGGATTATTATTATCTCTCTACTATTATAAAAGTGGGTGCTCCTTCACAAGTGGCCATCACTTCCGGCCTTGTAGTGGCCAATGACGTCGATCAAAATGTGCCCGCCATTGGAAAAAAAAAAAAAACTATTATAAAAGTGGTGTTTGTTTTCTGCTCGCAAAGTCGGAACGAATCTATGGCACTTACAGTAATGGCATTTAGCACACATGTAGTCCGAATTTTTTGCAATTTTTGGGTCGCGGGGAATTTTAAAATTCGATCTAGAACGTGTTTAAAATGAATATGATAGTTTTTCTCACCGTTCTTTCTTCTTTCGGAAATGAAGAAGCATCAAATTTAAAGACTTCTCTCCCTATATCTCTATTGACGTTAGCCTTTGGAACCATGCCAAGTTTTATTCACCTTCCGTCTCGAATGGGAGCGAACAGATTCGAATGACCTTCGTTTGATTCGAGATACATTCATTTCTATTTCCTGATAACCGTGAATGAAACAAAAGAAATTATGAAAGTTATCACTGGCGTTCTTCAGTGTTTTTTTTCCATCTCAGCGATCGTTAAAGACAGAATGAAAATTTTAACGGATTTGAAATCTGCGGAAAATGTTACACCTGTTAGTTTCCTTATACGTTTGATTTTCTTTTAATAAATAATTTAACAATTAAATATTTATATTTTTTGGTTTGCGATGCAAACCAACACCATGGGCAATGTGACGCCCATGAAAAGAACTGTCATGGGCAACACCATGGGCAATTCTGTTATGGCTATTATCCAAAAGGCGACGAATTCCAATTTTGTTTGCTTAGCAAACCAATAACCCCACAAAGCGACTGACACAGGCAACGCCGGGCTAGCCACGCAGTGGCTAGTTGTTATATATACATGTATCTAACATAACAGAAAATTCATTAACAGTATTAAGATATATTTCTGGCAAAGAGTAAATTATATTACTATGTTTCATTAAAGCCCAATATTAATCTGAAATGTAATCTGCTTCACTCTCACATGAGGTAATTATTCTGTAAGATATTAACTGAATAATTAAATAAAATAATTATTAAATTCAAAGTATCTAAGAGAAGTTTTAATGTTAGGAAAAAAGCATACCTTAAAATATTTTGTTTGAAATAATGTCTGGTCAATTTGTATTGCTTTAGCATGGTGTTGGTTTTGAGCAATACCGGCAAAGCATTATTATTGGAAAACTTAATTTTTTTATCAATTTTTTAACAAAATATATTTTTATCAAACAAAAACATGCCTTTAAATACTTTGTTTGAAGTAACATCTGGTCAATTTGCCTTGCTTTCGCATGGTGTTGGTTTAGAGCAATACCGGCAAAGCATTATTATTGGAAAACTTAATTTTTGATCAACATTGGTAAAACAATAAGATGCGTACGGCAATCGTTTTATACTCAATGTTATTTCCATTGCGATTTTGAATATAAGGATTTTTGATATTTCGCATCTCGTTTCGCTCGTAACATCACACAACCAATCAAAACAATTCGAAACTCCTCCTACTCATGATGTCACACAACCAATCAAAACTTTAATAGTCACGGAAACTCAGGAGAATCTAGCGTTTTATGTAATCAGAAAGTTGAATTGTGTATGTTCCGTAACTTTCTTAAAGTTCCACAGGTAATGGTACTTGATAACGACGCAATGGATCACAATGGTCTATTGGCGACAGTCCGGAATCTCTAAGATAAAGATCTTAGGACAATACCACATAATTTTGAGCCACGGTCAGATGACGAGGTCGCACATTAGTTGAAACCGCACTCTCTAAACTTGCACCCCTCGCTAACGTGTGGACATTTGGGACCATGACAGATTTAACGTGCACCAGCCCCCTTTGTATACAACGATCTTTCGTTGGATTTGATAAAGTTCCATAGAAGACGTCCACTTTTTTCCATAGGAAAAATTCACATGAGACTGAGGTTCGCGAGTTACCTTGCTTGTACAATTATATATGACTAGGGGGCTTTGCTATCCTCATTGATTCGCTGCGAGTAGATTGCTCGCATCGATGAAGACATGTGTCCTAGCAGAAAGAATTGTTTACAAAATATTATATTCCAAAAAAAAATATTTTTCAAACATAAATTTGTTGTTCTACAGAAAATTTATTCAGTACCTCTGGAATCAGAACTCGGACAATTTGGAATTCAAATGAAAACTTATGGAAAAAATTTTTTACTCGAAATGCCCAGCATGCTGTTTGTAAGCTGCAACAGCTCGACCAATTTCATCCGATAGCGCTGTAAATTCAACTGAGACGCTAGGTTTTGTGGTAAACAAACAATCGTACAGTGTTGCCAAAACGCGATACCAAATAACGTCTTTTTTGTGTGCCACATAAGAGTATGGAAGTTTCAGTTAACGTCGTACAAGAGCAACACAACGGGCTACTGACGACGGTCCGGGATCAGTCCCTTAAGGGAGAGATCCGAGGACAACACCTCGTAATTTTGAACCACGGTCAGGTGACGAAGCAACACCTGAGCTGGCACCCCACTCTCCAAACTTCCACGCCAACCCAACGTGAGGACTTTCGGCCACGACAGATTTAAGGTGCACCAGCCGCCTCTACACCATACGTTTACAAATATCCATGCCCGGACCCGGGTTCGAACCGGGAACCTACCGATCTAGAGGCTAACACCTTAACCACTATACCGGTTGGTCGGCGTGCCACATAAGAGAATTATATATAGAGAGAGTGTAATATTTGTTTCCTATTTTTTTCAGCCGGACCAACCGGTATAGTGGTTAAGGTGTTAGACTCTAAATCGGAAGGTTCCTGGTTCGAAACCGGGTCCGGGCATGGATGTTTGTAAGCGTATGGTGTAGAGACCGGCTGGTACACCTTAAATCTGTCGTGGCCGAAAGTCCTCACCTTGGGTTGGTATGCAAGTTTGGAGAGTGGGATGCCAGCTCAGCTCGTCATCTGACCGTGTTTCCAAATTACGAGGTGTTATCCTCGGATCTTTCCTTTAAGGGATTGATCTCGGACCGTCGTCAATAGCACATTGTGTTGCTCTAGTACGACGTTAACTAAAATTACCCTTATCAATACCCATAGGTAATTGTAATTTTTAATTAAACGCCGTATAAGAGCAACACAACGGGCTATTGACGACGGTCCAGGATCAATCCCTTAAAGGAAAGAGCCGAGGACAACACCTCGTAATTTTGAACCACGGTCAGATGACGAAGCAACACCTGAGCGGGCACCCCACTCTCCAAACTTCCACACCAACCCAACTTGAGGAATTTCGGCCACGACAGATTTAAGGTGCACCAGCCGCCTCTACACCATACGCTTACAAACATCCATGCCCGGACCCGGATTCGAACCAGAAACCTTCCGATCCAGAGGCTAACACCTTAATCACTAGACCGGTTGGTCAGCTATCCCATAGGAAAACGTTTACATGAGGCATAAGATTCCATTATCTTGTTTAAACAGTTATACTTGATGGTTTCAATTGTATGTTCCCTATCTTTCTTTACTCATTGTGCTTTTCGGGCAGTTCGAGTTCCTGCCCACTTCAGATGTCATTCATTTTCCCTCCCCATAAGGATTTTGTCCCCTTTTGAAGCATATACCCCGCGTCAGGTAGGCACTTGAACCAGACTCGCTCTTTTCCCTTCTACACAACCGGTATAGTGGTTAAGGTGTTAGACTCTAAATCGGAAGGTTCCTGGTTCGAATCCGGGCCCGGGCATGGATGTTTGTAAACGTATGGTGTAGAGGCGGCTGGTGCACCTTAAATCTGTCGTGGTCGAAAGTCGTTGGGTTGGCGTGGAAGTTTGGAGAGTGGGGTGCCAGCTCAGGTGTTGCTTCGTAATCTGACCGTGGTTCAAAATTACGAGGTGTTGTCCTCGGATCTTTCCCTTAAGGGACTGATCTTGGACCGTCGTCAAAATCCCGTTGTGTTGCTCTAGTACGCGACGGTAACTAAAAAAATTACCAAAAAATCCCTTCTACACTTGTCTCGGATAGGTAGGTATCTAAATTACCATCACACTAGAGAAAAACGACAGGCTATAGGCGACGGTAAAGGATCAAACTCTAAGGTAAAGATCCGAGGACAGCACCGCGTAATTTTGAACCTCGGTCAGATGTCGAGGTCATACGCGAGCTTTCACCTCACTCTCAAAACTTCCACCCCACGCCAACGAAGACGTTTGAGGCCACGACAGATTTAACGTGCGCTAGCCTTCTTTATACACGACGGTCTGTGGTTGGATTTGAACTCGTAACCCTCCAGTTGCTAATCCGTTGCTCTTTCAACCACGCAATACGCGGCCGTGTAGACATTTGTAGATCGTCTTCAAAGATAACTACAGCGCCTTGATATGTTATTAATGTCCTCACGTTCAATTTTCTCTGAGTAGAATGATAAAATAGGGTCGATGTCTAGCCTTTTGTGGCAGAATAGTCATTGTGAGGACATTTGAGAGCGCGACTTGTTTAACGTGCACCAGCCTTCACGGTAGTCTTTGGTTGGATCGAGTTTCTAACTCACAAATCTCGTAATACTTATCCGTTTATCTTCCAACACTCACTAGTCCCGGAACGACATTTTAACCATGTTTACTTGTTTTTAATCTATAAATCAATCGCTTTACTGCTACAGATTCTTCATGACAATCGCCTCCGTATTTCTCATAAATATATATTTTTGACAATAAAAATGTATGTACACATAAAAGCTTTCAGTTTTTGAATGTATAGTTCATAAAAAGTTACCAAATCTCAGACAGATATAATTTAAAGGATTCAGCATACTTAAAAATTTAAAACACCCTGTTGGCGTGGTATTATGTACATGCTCTTAAGAAACGGGCATCTCAATTTTTGCTCGTATATTGAAATATGGAATGGAAGTGTTTACATTTTAAATGGTTCTGAAATTAAAGTATGCAACAAAATATATTTTAAGGTATCGCTCATTTCCATCTCTACAATGATATTATAAAAGGAAGTGTTTGTCTTTTCTGTAATCAAAGTCCTGACGAATCTATGGTACATACAATAATGAGATTTGACACACAGATAGTCCGAATATTTTTTGCAATTTTCATGTTGCGTCGAATTTTAAAATTTTATCTAGAGCATTTTTAAGTGAATTTAATGGAACTAGGGGGCCCGCCCCCAGCTCGCTGACGCTCGCCAACCCCCGGAGGATTGATTCGCAATTCTCATTGGTTGGCTGCGCGAACCTATGCTCGCTTCGCTCGCATCAATGAAGACACGTGTCCTAGCAGAAAGGATTGATTACAAAATATATTCCAAAAACATATTTTTCAAATCTAAATTTGTTGCATTACATAAAAGATATATACAGTACCTCTGGAATCAGAATTTAAATGAAAACTTTGAGCAAATTTTTACTCGCAATGTGAGCGCTGCTTTGGAAATTGAATACCCAGCATGTTTGTGTGTACATTTCCCCAGTACTCGAGCCACCCATACACTTTTTGACTGAGTTTGTTGTCGAAAGTTGTAGTGCACGCGTCTTGTTGTACTATAATTGTTAGCCTTGAAAAGGACCGTTTTTTAAACAGCCCTGAAAAGATCCTCCGCTTTCTTACATTTCTATTACAAACCGCAACAGCTCGTCTAAAGTTCATTTTTTTTTTCAATAAAATTTCATCCGATAACGCTATAGATTCAAATGACAAGCGCCTCAGCGTACAGCGTAAATGTCCGACAAGTTGACTCTGATTGGCTGGTATGATCATGTGCCTGAGACGTAATGGTGTTTCATTTGGCTATTTATCTACGTTTTGGCGCAGATCTCTTTGACTGATAGGAACGGTTTTCGAAAGGTTTTAACATTTTGAACCGAAAATTGTATCCTTTTATTATATAAGTTAATAATTATATAAGTTAGTGTTTTATGTATGCTTTTTGTTACATCAGAATGGACCTAAACCAGGGATGGATACGACACCATCATCCTAAAGCAAAGGGGACGGCAGAGGGGCGAAAAAATACCAGTTGGTAGTGAGTTCAGGAGTGGTTTTTAGATTATTTATGTAAAATCAACGGAAGTTTGGAAAAATAAAAAAAGGGTATTAAAAATTAGGAAAAGTAATTTAGAATCAAAAGGAATTAAATTGGAATTGTTTTAAAATAATTTGAATGATCTAGAAATATTTCCGCCAGTTGGGTTCGAACTCGGGAAGTCATCCTCCGCCGCTAACGCCAATCTGATGGTAAGTGACTTTAGCCATTTGGCCATCGTTGCTTCACCAAGAGGAGCTCTTTAAAAGAAGAGTTCATTTTTGCCTCCCCTTATAAGTTGGCGAGAAATACTACTAACAACAACCATACAACATATATATGAGGATCCAATCAGAGTCAACTTGTCGGACACTTACGCTGTACGCTGAGGCGCTAGTTTCAAATGACTCGCGAGGCTCCTAGTAAACAAACAATCGCACAATGTTGCCAAAACGCGGTAACAAATAACGTCTTTTTTGCGTGCCACGTAAGATAAATATATATATAGATTTAATTACTATTGTTTTGCGTAGAATGGCAACACGATAAGGAGACGTCAGATTATGAATTTATTTTTTCCGTTTTCGTTTTATTTTGCGGAGGAACGACTTTCAGCAGACGAAAAACAAATGAAGTTTTAACAGGAGTTATGTAGCTTTTTTTTCCTACCTCCTAGATCGTCAAAGACAGAGTAAAAGTTTCAACGGATTTTGAATATGCGAAAAATTTCACATTTGATCGATACATAAAAAGATGATTTTCTTTAAAATTCAATTCTTAATACACAATTTTTAAATTGTAACTTTCATATTTTTTCCCATATGACCTTCGCGATCGAGAAATCAGATTCCATTTCTTGCACTCAAACGCTTCCAGCGAAGGAAAGCAAAACAAATAGCTCTTTTACTGGCATTATTTAGTTCTTTTTTGTAAAATCGGGGTCTTTAAAGATAGATTGAAAACGAATTTGAAATCTGCGGAAAATTTAACACCAGATAGATGCTTATACGTTTGATTTTCTTTTAATAAATAATTTTTCAGTTAAATATTTATATTTTCGCAAGCATCGACCTTAAAATGAAACAGACGGATCATGTGGGCGGAGTCGATGTCGTAAGATCTCTGAAGGGTAAATCACAAATCGACTAATCCGATTGGCTATGGGAGCGCAGACTAGTGTTTTTAATAACGGTGGATAGTCAAGTTAACTAATTAATAGTTTAGAATTCATGCTTTTACACACAATCACGTGACACATCTTCAAACCGAGCACATGGAAGAAATAACTTGAAACAGCGGTCGCATGCTCTGTCTATTTCTTTTTAAGGTCGATGTTCGCAAGATTGTGACGTCACGCCGATTGGATCTCTTCGCAATTCGAATTTGGCCACATTTGATAATGAGGGTGACGGCTGTTACTCAATAAGCTACGAATTCCCATTTGGTTTGCGAAGCAAACTGCACCGTCATGTAAGAATTAGACGGACAGCTGGTTTTAAATTAAACTATTTATTTAGATAATTAAAATATTTACAAGTAAGTTAAATTTGGTCACAGCCATCGACAATCGAAATACTGCCTGGAGCCCAAGCAACAATGACTCGCTACAAAACAGTGACGTCTGTCTCTCGTCGAATTCAGAATCAGTCTCCTGCTCAAGTCCCCGTTCTCTTGGTTCCGCAGAACCGCAGCTGCGAACGGAAGGGGGTGAATTCCGACCCCTGGCAAGATATGTTTATGTCCTCAACAGAACTGAAGACACCCCCACACAGATGCAAAAACCGTCTGTAATGCCGACTTGAGTTCCCAAAGGCTAATCTAGATTCCAGACATGGGATTAGGGAACCGACGGAAACTCCAGCTGTGTCGATGGGAAAATCGTTCCTGAAAACGCACAGCACGGTTTATCGCATCTCTGAACTCAATTGCCAGACACAAGGGGAAGGAAATAGGGGGTGGACCAACGAAACGCCAGGTCGCTGATGAGAAAAACTCTCTTTCGGTATTTTGTCAAAAACGCACGTGCAAAGTCTGAAGTTGTTATTGTCACCGTCTGGATGTTGATGCACATTCCAGCGTCCACGTGTTAGAGAAAAAGAGTCGGCTAGTACCATATGGTACAAAACCAACAGCACGCTCAACGCCGTAATGGCTGTTATCCAGCAAGTTACGAATTCTCAATTGGTTTGCGAAGCAAACCAAACGGGAATTCGTAGCAATCTCCGGGGGTTAGCGAGCACCTGGCCCCACGAAAAGAACTGTCACAGGCAACGCCGTGCTGGACTCGCAATGGCTAGTAAATGATACAGGAAGGTAGGTATGTTTTAATTAGCGTCGTCTGGAGCATCACAACGGGCTATTGGCGACAGTCCGAGATCAATCTAAAAGCGAAAACTCCGAGGACAACACCACGTAATTTTGATCCACGGTCAGATGACGAGGTCACACACGGGACGGCACCTCACTCCCCTAACTTCCATACCTCGACAATATGAGAACATGTGAGGCCACGACAGATTTAACGGGCACCATCCTTCCGTTCACGACGATCTTTGGTTGATTTCAAACTCGCAGTACTCCGAATGCTATTCCTTTGTTCTTCCAACCGGGTTACCACTGCTCGAAGACAAATACCAAAACAATTCATTACTGATATTTAAAATATTTAATACGCTTTATTGTCCTACATAAAACATCGATGGATAGTTAAAATGTAAAGAAAGTCATCACAAATATTAATTGTCAGTGATAAAACCAGCTTCTTACCAATAGCCTATGTACAGAATGTACTACTTATTGAGTTAAAATGTTAATACAAGTATGATGAAAGTCAACCGATGGTAGATATTTGAACTAGTGTGGCACTGAAGAAACACAACGGGCTTTTGGTGACGGTTTGGGGTCAACCTCGAAGGGAAATGTCCTACATCTCGTAATTTTGAACCACAATCAGATGGAGTCACACCTGAGCTGGCACCGCACTCTCCGAACTTCTACACTACGCCAATGTAAAGACATTTGAGGTCATAACAGCTTTAACGAGCACCATTCTACATCTACACGAGTCTTTGGATGGATCGGGTTTCGAAGTCAATAATGCATTATTCTTCCAACCAGGCTACATTAACATTTCCTACATTATTGATTTTTAACAGAAGTTTCAGGAAGGATACGGCCCATTTTTCAATTGGGATTATTAGGGATGCGACATCGATGTTGATAATACATCGCCCCAAAACCATCGATGTTTTTAAAATTCAGTGTATTTAAACTTGTTTCCCCATTTCTTAAAACTGGTTTAGCAACTAGTGATGCGACATCGGCTCCAATACATCGATGTTTCTTTCTAAAACATCAATGTTTAGAAAACATCGATATCGATTTCGCATCCCTACTTTTCAGACCCTTCATCCTTAGTTATTTGGTCTAAAAGTATGTTCAATTTGCTGATTATAAAAATTATGCTACTTGGTTATTTTTAAAAATTTTATAACGGTACTTTTTTCATGTAAAAATAAAACATCGACAACGTAAAAACATAGACAAGTATAAATATCGATGTTACCAAAACATCGACCCCAATACACCGATGTTTTTTAAAAAACATCGATGTTTTGGAAACATCGACATCGATGTCGCATCCCTAGTACCTATTTGCGCCAAAATGCCTGCAGATCAATTTCTTGGAGTTTTGTTGCAGAACACTGAATATAATTCTGCTCCTGGGCCCCGATGTACCCAAGTCAACTTTCCCTCCTTTCATTTTTACCCAACCCTACCCTTCTGCTTTTTCTTCTTGTCATTGTGTTGATATGTTTGACGGCGCTTGGCCAAATACGGCATCCTTGCGGCATAAAACCCAAAATCAACCAATCGCACCATCCTGTTAAGTTAGATGAAGTCCTGCGTCAAAACAACCTCATGAACCGAACTGCCTAAAAATCTTCGAAACGACTCCATTGCAGAGGCATTGGAAACGATTACCTTTTCACCATTCAAACCAAATATTGAAGAAAGATTTCCGGCCCAATTTCGCTATGTTAATTTTTCGCTGTATTCAAAGTGAGAAAAGATGCGAATAAATGCACATCTGTTTAAATAACCGATCGAGGAAAGACCGACTAAAAACAAAAGGATTTCCCTGATTTCCACAAATCTACAAAGAAAATGCATAACGTGAAAGATGCAATTCAAAATGGGATCGTATTGTAATAGGCTGATTTAATAAGCATCCTCATTACGTGACTTTAATTAAATAGCATTATTAAATTAAACACTGCCTCTTTCGAATCATGAATATTAACTAAAGGTTCACCCCAGAGGTGTTTGTAAGCTTCTCTATTACCTCTTGTTGAGGAACCGATTACTTATAAAATTATCTTATTACTACTACTAAATGGTATTCGTGAATTCTGCTTAAAAGAACAAAAGTGAAATCCGATGAATCTGGAATAAAAGTGAAATGAATATTAATCTTCGAGTTCCCGGAATATTTTACTTTCGCTTCTGAACGGTCTGGAAGTTATACAAAATATTGTATCGCGAAGAATTCGCTGAAATATTAATGCGCAGTTATTATTCAGAAAATAAACGTGTTTCTGAGAAAAGTATTTCAACATCTCGAAATAGAAAATCGGTACTAATTTGTATTCTGGAGGAAAGTTTTAAATTAGCATCGATCGTTTCTCTAAAGAAATAATAATTCAGCGCAACAGATTTCAATAATGCTTGAATAGTTTGGAATTATAAAAAGATTTAGTCTTTTTGTTCTATTTTTATTCCTTTCTTCTATTGAGAGAGAAAACTGATCCGAAGTGAAAAACAAAATGGTATAGCTTTGATAGACTTTTTATGTCAACGCTTTGCTGCGTTCTTTTTGGCGTGCTTTTTGAAGAGGGATGAGGTAGGTAAAGGCAATCCAGCTTTATTGGAATTGTGGCAACTTTACGGTTGTTTTAATCTATTTTATTAATTTTTGTAAATCATTATCTTTTTTTTATTTCCAATGCCAAAACAACTCTAGTTCGCTCCATGTGATCTTTTATGCCATTTATGAAATAGCCTGGTTCCATTAGATTTAAAATTAATAAATTACTTAGTAACTTGGAGACAAACTTATATAACAATACTTCAGAAGTAAAGATTCGTTCATTTAAATAAATGCTTGGAAGTAATCAGTTGTGTTTTTTAATTATTTTCGTTGATTTTTTAATACTTTACAGCTAGGCCTAAAATGGGTGTTTTTCTAAGAAATTCTTCCTTAGAAAGGCAGGCCAAAAAACGTTACTACGAAAAACCCTATATCAAAGCCGTACAACAAATTTAGCACAGGTAGCTAAATATGAAAGATAGAACTTTTCTTTCAAATTTTTTCTCAAATACGTTTTTTATAAAAATGTTTAATTCATTTATGCCGAAATTCCCAAGTAGCACACATTGCACCCCTGCAAAAAAAGTGACAAAAGTCAAAAAATAAAAATTTTGATGTTATGTCATTGAAAAATATGTATGAGGTGTCCCAGCGTGTTATATTACTATTCTATTGAATATAAGAGAAGTTACTACCTTAAATACTTACCTAAATTTAAAAACTTCTTCTATTAAAATATAAGTTTTATAGTATCATTTAAGTTGGTGTTTCTCAAAATCTGCAATTTTGAGTTGTGTCACTTTTCTTGCCCAGATGCGAAAAATGCCGGCCAATATAAAAAAAAAATATTGGCCAACATTGCCGTCGATATTGGCCAACGTAAAAATGACCTTCCCCTAGCAATATTGCTCAATATTGGTTTTACGACATTTATAAATTTTGTTTTCTGACATTGCTCACTATCAGTTTTATCATACCTGTTCTTTTTCAACATTATTCAATATCTACTTCACAATATTGAGATATTTTTATTCAATGTTAATCAATATACTTCTTATGGCTTATGTAATTGTTTATTTAAAGAGCACGCAAGATTGCAACCGTCTTAAATTTTAAGTTGAATTTTTTAAATATTAATCATTAAAAAATATTTACATATTACCCCAATAGTTTCTAAAATAGAAGAACGTATAATTTTAACATTTTAAGTTATTAAAAATATGTTTATTGCAATTCTGTAACTATTGTATTCTATAGTATGCAATTTTTTTATTGATTACTGTTTAACATTACTACAAGCTTATTCATAAAATAGAAAAAAATTTGGAGGAATAATATATCTGCTGTAAATAGGATATGGACGAATGTTAAATAAAAATAAATTTGAACGTCGTTAAAAATTTAGGGGAAGGTTATATACCTCACAATTTTAATAGTACACGATATCTGTATAAAATTTCGCGAAATTTAGTTTGGGTAATGGTTTCTCAGGTCATGTTAGGCATGTTCACATTAATGAGATTTGACTTTTCCTAGCATAAAAAGAAACACATAAAATGGCTGTACATCATTTTTACGTAAACCAAATTAACAAATTCAGTAGAATGACAAATCTCTAGTCTTAAAATGCAAGTGAATTCAGAAAATAAACTAATGAAACAGTTCTTTGAAATCAGAATGTTATACTTTTGCAAAAACCTTTCACTCCAAGAGGAAAATTAAATGTGTCCTTCCCTAGAAAGTAATCTTTCTTCACTGCTTTTGACATATTACCATTTTATACTTCATGACATGCGAGAAAGCAATTGCTAAAGCAATGCTTTTAGAAATTGTGGCCTACTTGGCTTTGTAAAACCTGAACAGGCGTCCATTATCAAATCAAACATTTTAAAATTCTTTTTTCCCTTTAAATATACTCCTTGGTAGCTTAAAAATAAAGAAAAGAAGAATTTTAGAAAAAAAATCCAGTCACAAACGTTAGCTAAGCTGCAGAGAGCAGTTAATATTTTAATTTATTTTATTATGCACATAGTTTACGTTCTTGTTCCATTTCTCTTTTGGAAATATAGGGCTATTACAACTTCTATTTTCAAATTGTATAATCTATAGCTCAAATCAGTGAAATCGATACAAACATCAAGCGGATGCTTGAATTGCAATACAGCTTAATAAACAGTTGTTTGGTATGTAATTCTAAGAACTGAGACAAAAATTATTCAGATTTATACAATTTTGATTTCTTCTCAAAATGAATTATTTCCTAAAACTTCTGTTAAAAATCAATAATGTAGGAAATGTTAAATATGAAAACAAGGACACATTGCACAGTGGCAGAAAGGTAAACAGCTTTTACAAAGGTTAAGAGGGAGGGTTATTGATGAGATAATTTCATTTAAATAGAATTTTCTATTCCTTAAAAAAATCCCCCCCCCATATCACAATTCAAATACTTTTTTTATTCTAAAAACAATCTATGATCTGTTGGGAGAATTCTTCGCCCATTTCATTTTGCTGCACCATCTAAGGCTTTGACCGTCTAAGACATCTCAGACAATATTTCTTTTCCCATATCTTTATACTTCATAGTAGTTACACCAAGGAGGGGAAAAAGGATACTTAGCTTTGGTTAAGAAACTGGTTTGCAGGATTGAATACATTAAACACCATCTTTAAAGCAAATCTTCAAAATTTGTGATACAAAATATTTCTCAACTTTAAAAAAAATCCTTATGCTTGCTTTTGGCTAATACGGGGGGTATTTATTTTTGCCTTCCGACAGTTTCTGATCCAATATAATATCAATTTGCGTACCACTCAAATATCTATTAAGTGCATAACATCTAAAGGAAATTTTGATACCAATCCAAAATTTGGTGAACTTATGCCAAGAAGTTTTACGTATGTGATGTTCTTGAGCAAAGGAGGAAAATTCCTCATCTCTTCGTCTTTCAATATCCAAAAACTTTTGCGACCATCAACAGCGTGTAACTTCAAGGGATAAGAATATAATCTTGCCGTTGTATAAGTGTTTAGTAAGACCACGTCTAGAATATGCTGTACAATTCTGGGCTCCATATATGAGAAAGGACATAGAATTAATTGAAAGGGTTCAGCACAGAGCTACAAAAATAAAAAAAGGGGATAGCAAATTTCGACTATAATGAACGTTTAAGTAAGCTAAACCTGTATACACTGGAAAGAAGAAGAAGGAGGGGGGATTTGATTCAGTTTTTCAAGTTTGTAAAACAAGGGGACACAGAGGGCCTAAATTTCAATAGGGATAACAGAACAATGGGCCATGGGTATAAATTGAATAAGACACATTTCAATCGGGATTTAAGGAAAAACTACTACTTTAATAGGGAGTAGACAGTTGGAACGCGTTGCCAGAAAATATAGTTAATTCAAAGGGAGCGTACGAATTTAAGATATAATTGGATAGTCAGTGGGAATTGGGGAATTCATAAACAAAGGACCAGCCTTGTGGGGCTTGAGCCTGTAGCTGGTCGTCAATATTTGTATTTGACTCTTTCTTTTCTGTACATGTACACATTTTTCGCAACCATAATACGAGTTATGGTTTAACAGATTTAAAAAGTGAGATCAAACTAGGGCATCCCAATTAAAGTGCATAATATCGAAAGTATATGGGTCCAAATTTTGTTCTTACCCATATATTATCGAATCATTCAGCTCCAAAATAAAATCATTTGAAAAATCACCTTATGATGTGGGTTTACTGCTGCCATAATGGCAAGCAATAACAAATGGAGACCATTTATTTCTGAAATCAACTAAACCCAATATTGGCCAGAATTGCAAGTTCGAACTTTGACAAATGTAATCCGTCAATATTTACCCTCATCATAATTTTCTTATCTTGCATGGTAATTTTTTTTTTCAAATCTATCTTTAGAATATAAGTTTTAATGCCTAAAATAACAAAATTCTTCCTCCCCAATTTTTTACTTTGGAGTCTCGTCGTGTCTTAAGTAAGGCTCTGCTATCACATGGCAAGGCTGGATGATACTCATCTAATATCTTTAGTAAATCACTGGTAGCATTACGTTGGACTTTATACTTAATTGCTCGAAATCTCAACTTATCTTTAAGAGATTCAATTGAAGTATCTGATACAATTGATGGGTAATTTTTTTTTTCAAATCTATCTTTAGAATATAAGTTTTAATGCCTAAAATAACAAAATTCTTCCTCCCCAATTTTTTACTTTGGAGTCTCATCGTGTCTTAAGTAAGGCTTTGCTGTCACATGGCAAGGCTGGATGATACTCATCTAATATCTTTAGTAAATCACTGGTAGCATTACGTTGGACTTTATACTTAATTGCTCGAAATCTCAACTTATCTTTAAGAGATTCAATTGAAGTATCTGATACAATTGATGGGTAATTTTTTTTTTCAAATCTATCTTTAGAATATAAGTTTTAATGCCTAAAATAACAAAATTCTTCCTCCCCAATTTTTTACTTTGGAGTCTCATCGTGTCTTAAGTAAGGCTTTGCTGTCACATGGCAAGGCTGGATGATACTCATCTAATATCTTTAGTAAATCACTGGTAGCATTACGTTGGACTTTATACTTAATTGCTCGAAATCTCAACTTATCTTTAAGAGATTCAATTGAAGTATCTGATACAATTGATGGGTAATTTTTTTTTTCAAATCTATCTTTAGAATATAAGTTTTAATGCCTAAAATAACAAAATTCTTCCTCCCCAATTTTTTACTTTGGAGTCTCATCGTATCTTAAGTAAGGCTCTGCTGTCACATGGCAAGGCTGGATGATACTCATCTAATATCTTTAGTAAATCACTGGTAGCATTACGTTGGACTTTATACTTAATTGCTCGAAATCTCAACTTATCTTTAAGAGATTCAATTGAAAATCTGATACAATTGATGGGTAATTTTTTTTTTCAAATCTATCTTTAGAATATAAGTTTTAATGCCTAAAATAACAAAATTCTTCCTCCCCAATTTTTTACTTTGGAGTCTCGTCGTGTCTTAAGTAAGGCTCTGCTGTCACATGGCAAGGCTGGATGATACTCATCTAATATCTTTAGTAAATCACTGGTAGCATTACGTTGGACTTTATACTTAATTGCTCGAAAACTCAACTTATCTTTAAGAGATTCAATTGAAGTATCTGATACAATTGATGGGAAACACATTCTTCGATTTCCAGCGAACTAAAAAGTGCATTGTCCCGTATATTAGATGAGTCTAAAAAACAATAACTTTCTGATCCTATAGCCTCATGATGATCCTCATCTGAACTGCAATACATAATGAAATATCAGTTATTGAAACTTTTAACAATGCAAGCATACTTTTTTTGCACTGGTAAATTTAAAGATAACTTTGTTAACATAGTTACATGCTAATTCTTCAAAAACATTTTCTCAAACTATATATTATAAAGAATTTGATACAAGAGTGTAAAAAGTATTATTTTAAAATTAAAAATTTTGATGACAAGAAAAAACTATAAGGGAACAAAGATAATCCTTGTCATAACTAAGCCTCTTTAAAAATAAAGAAATAGCTAGTAAGATGATATATAGTTTGGTGATATCACTAAATGTAAGCAGCAAAATTTTTGTACAATTATAAATCTGTTTTGATTAAAAGTAATGACTTAGTATTTGGTACACTCAAATTTGCGATTTATTAATTTTTGGATGAAATTTTGGTGTAAACTAATTTTGTAGCGTGAATAATATCCACAATACTTCACCTTTTGAAGTTAGCTTCTTATTTTTAAAAATTAAATTAATCAAATCACATACAACTTAAAATGAATAAGCAGTTTTTTACCCATGGTCACAATTTTAAAGCTTCATACCTCAAATATATTTATAGATTTTTTTTTATGTTAGAAACATTTCGTATGGTCTTTATCCAATACAAAAATCAATTAATTTTTTAAGTGTTATATTATGTTTGTTAAATATACTTGAACAATATAGTCAAGCCTACTTTGAAAATGGCCCCCTAATATTAATTATTAATGCAAACCGAACTCAGCTAACATACTAATATCTTACTTTCCAAAATAAATTAATCTGTTACAAAAAAGGAGGAAAATAGCATTGCACACAATCGAATGGGGAATTTGGAATTTGATAACAGTAAACAATAAATATTTACGTTCAAAAATAGAACATTATGCCAGCACTAATAGAATGCTGTAGTGTTCTATTATTTTCCTGTTGTCAGTATACTGACAATATAACAAATTACAAATACTGTGTAAAACTTCACCAATGCACCAAATGAATGTGCTTAATTATTCTTATCTAAATACTATTAACATTACTAAATAATTTAGATAAATACTCATGATAACTACCTTATAGGACTTATAAGGTCGGCAGCCAACCCAAACAACGAACGTGACCAAACATAGCTTGTCAGCTCAAAAATAAGTATCGGCCAATATCATCTCAACATTGTTTCATGGATATTGCTTTCACAATGTCGCCAAATATCAATACAATATCAGAAAAAATAACAAAATGTTTTAATTTTTGAAAAAATGGAAAAGACAACGCGGTATTATTCTTTGCATTAGTATTGCATGGTTATCTCTAATATTATAAAAGGAAGTGTTTGTTTCTTGCACGCAAATTACTAAGGAATCTATGTTAATGGGATTCTATGTCATCTATGTCACTTACAGTAATGAGATTTGGCACAAAGGTAGTCCAAATTTTTTGCAATTTTAGTGTGGCGTCGAATTTTAAAATTCAATCCAGAACATTTTAAAATGAATTTAATGAAATTCAATTATTGTTGTTTTCTTTGGAATTGCAACAGCATAGAGATGTGACAGATTCTAAATTTATTTTTTCCGTTTTCATTTTGCCCGGAGGAATGATTTTCCCCACATAGCAGACAATAAAAAACAAAGTTTTAACTTTAGTTATGTAGTTCTTTTTTCCATCTCCTGTCCTAGACCGTTAAAGACACGAGTAAAAATTTCAACGGATTTGAACTCTGCGGAACATTTCACATTAGATCGATTCCTAAAAATATGATTTTCTTTAAATAAAATTTTTTAATTAAATATCTTTTATATTTTTGCAAGAGAATGTGACGTTACGCTAACATTCGTGTTCCAAAAATAAACAGATTACATTTCCAGCCCTCTTACTATTTCAACGAAAGAAAGCAAAAAAAAAAACCCACTTTAGTTGGCATTATTTAGTTGTTTTTTTTTTTTTTTTTTTTTTTTTTTTTTGTAAAATTGGGATCGCTAATGATAGATTAAAAATTTCAACGGATTTGAAATCTGCGGAAAATTTGTCATAAGATAGATACCTTATACGTTTCATTTTCTTTAATTTTTAATTTTAAATAATTTTTCAATAAAATATTATAATTTTTTGGTTTGCAACCCCCACTTAATAATATTACAATGTACCACACGGGTAATATGACTTCCACGAAAAGAACTGTCACGGGCAAAGCCCATTTGGTTAACAAAGCAAACCAACACCAAGGGTAATGTTACTCTCACGAAAAGAACTGTCACGGGCAACTCCGTTATGGCTGTTATCCAATAGGCTACGAACTCCTATTTGGTTTGCCCACAAAAGCCAATAACCCACCGTGCCAATAACCCACAAAAGCAACTGGCACGGGCTAGCCACGCAGTGGCTAGTAATATTATAAAAACGTTATATACTGGTCTTCCTCATTGTATAAAATTAAATATCAACCAATATCAACAGATATTGTAATTCCGATATTCGACATTCAGAGACATCCGAAATATTGGCCGATATTGGTAGATGTGGGACAATGTTGTTGTGCTACCTGGGTTAATTTAGGTATGAACAATTGCACATTTAAAAATTCAAACAGTAATTAAGTAATTTAAGCAGATGATTTGTATTTTAGTTTGTTTGGGGTTTGTGGACCAAGGGCCATATTTGGCCAGATACTAGATAGACTACGTCAAGTAATCAACGAGGGAGGAAAACGCAAAAATAGTAGTTCAGAAAAAAGTGGTAAAATGAAGGGCATGAAGATCACTAGGGTACCACGGGACACTGGATTCCGAAACGTCATGCTCATTCGTTTTGCATTAACCCCCGAAGATGCTAAAAAATATTAGCTTAACCACTACTTACAGCAAATTACATAATTTTTATACCATGCAATAAGTTCGTAAATTCAAGTATAGATGGCACCACAATATAATTAGTTTCTGAAGTTCAACTGAAATTAATAGTATTTAATTTTAAAAACTCTTCTTTTCCATTCCATAATATGAAAAAAAATGCAAAAAATAAAATGAAACACGCATGTTCATATTTTAACGTACTTACTTACGAAATAATAATCCGATGTTGTTTCCTTCGATAATTTTAACGTGCTATTCAGATAGAAAGACAATTTTTTGTTTGAAAATTTTTATATTAATTTTAACATGCTTCTAAATTTCAGGAAAATAGTAAAAAAGTGGAAGACACGAAAACTTTTGTGACATTGTTTCACTAACAAGTTTATTTCTGCGTGTCACCTCCACTACATAAAAATCCTCCAAAGCAACACATTCAAGAGGACATATTACATTGAAAAGTTTCTGCATAAGTTAATTTATATCCATAATTATATTTTTTAATTAGATGTAGTACCACCAGTAAACCTTAATGTAGACTCTTGTAATTGTTTTGATACTAAATACGAATTTTGAAAACTCAAAGTAAAACATTCCAAATTACCCAGTCGTTTAAAATCATGCTTGATAAAAGCATCATGCATGAAATACTAAATTTGCTATTTAAAAATTTAAACTACTGAATATACACTTGTTGAAGCAGTCTGATATAAATAACACTAGAATTTGGCAGCAATAGATTTTTTAACAAATTTCCAATTGAGACGATTTCTCTCGTCATTAGTTCAATGTTTACTTTTGAAAACGTCTTCTCAGAGCATGTAGTAAGTCACTTTGGGAGATAGTTCAAAGAAATTACGGTAAAATGAAATGTACAGTACACTGCTGTTTGTAAAAAATGCAACACCATAAAGGAATCATCCGAATGAAAGAAAATTTGCAGCAAATGCCAATTATAGGATGTTACGCAAAGTAGTAAATTTCAGAGCCACCACGCATGCGTGGTGTGAGCAGCGCCATCTGAACTGATGCTAAAAGCGTATAAATAGAGGGCTGTTTGATTTTGAAGTCATACACGTTTTTTTTTCTTTTGCGCCATTCTCTTTCGACCACATCGGACGTATTTCAACTTGCTCCCTGATTCGAATCCAAAACTGCCTTTTTCAAGGCAAAAAGCCCTGTTGATTTTTTGAGCATGACCTCGCCAATGGAGGAATCCAATCTGAATACGGATGAATTTTCCAGTCAAGAAAGAGAAGAATTGGAAACAGCCATCAAAGCGCTCACGCCGGAAGATGTCTGTCGGAAGAAAGAAGAAATCCAGGAGAAGATAGTCAGAGCTACTTCTTCGGCGGAATTCTCGATCAGCGCCGCCAAGAACAAGCGCCTCAGCGTACAGCGTAAGTGTCCGACAAGTTGACTCTGATTGGCTGGTATGATCATGTGCCTGAGACGTAAAGGTGTTTCATTTGGCTATTTATCTACGTTTTGGCGCAGATCTCTTTGACTGATAGGAACGGTTTTCGAAAGGTTTTAACATTTTGAACCGAAAATTGTATCCTTTTATTATATAAGTTAATAATTATATAAGTTAGTGTTTTATGTATGCTTTTTGTTACATCAGAATGGACCTAAACCAGGGATGGATACGACACCATCATCCTAAAGCAAAGGGGACGGCAGAGGGGCGGAAAAATATCAGCTGGTAGTGAGTTCAGGAGTGGTTTTTAGATTATTTATGTAAAATCAACGGAAGTTTGGAAAAATGAAAAAAGGGTATTAAAAATTAGGAAAAGTAATTTAGAATCAACAGGAATTAAATTGGAATTGTTTTAAAATAATTTGGATGATCTAAAAATATTTCCGCCAGTTGGGTTCGAACTCGGGAAGTCATCCTTTGCCGCTAACGCCAATCTGATGGTAAGTGACTTTAGCCATTTGGCCATCGTTGCTTCACCAAGAGGAGCTCTTTAAAAGAAGAGTTCATTTTTGCCTCCCCTTATTATAAGTTGGCGAGAAATACTACTAACAACAACCATACAACATATATATGAGGAGCCAATCAGAGTCAACTTGTCGGACACTTACGCTGTACGCTGAGGCGCTAGTCGCCAAGATGGGAAACCATTCCGCCTACATGCAGAAAACCTTACAGAAAAGCCTGAAAACAACCCCAAGACCTAGCCAAGCTGAAGGGTATGTGGAAGACTGTTACTTTGTTTGAATGCCCTGAACACTGCCCTAAGCATACCGAAAAACGGAAAAAGTCCAGCAATAAAAACGGAACACATCTTTGGAGCTCTTGAAGACATTACCGAAGAAATAGCTCCTGAATCTAAAATGCCACCCATTCATGTACAAACTGAACTATCCCATACCGTCCTTCTTAAGAAACTCGAAGAGCAAACTAAAATCACCCCCTCCCGCAAAATTGCAGGCAGTCACTTTAAATTACAATCCAATAGCAAATCCGAATATGACTCCATCCGGAATCATCTAATTTCTGAAAAAATCGAATTCTTTGAAATCACCCCACGCAACCAAAGACCAGCCATAGTTGTTATTAAGGGACTTCCCACTGTCACCAATATTGACGAAATTAAAACCGGACTCGAGGCTAAAGACCTTGTTGTTCAACATATCTCTCAGCTGAAACGTTTCAAAACAAAAGACCCCTTGCCCATATTTTTAATCACCCTCCTTAGAACTGAAAATTGGAACTCTGTTTCAGTAATATGTTGTATCTCAGAATCACAATTGAGCACTTCAAAGGCACCAAGTGGCCTACGTAGTGCTACAACTGCAATCATTTCGGACATGGCAGTGCCCAACTGTCATATGATAACTAGATGTCTTAAATGCGGACTCAATCACAGGACTAGCTCCTGCAAAAGACCCAAACAGACCAACCCACTCTGCATCAACTGTAACGAATACGGACATGTGGCCTCATGGAGAGGCTGCAAAAATTTTCCCAGACCGCCTCCAACCCAAATTCCAATCAGAAACTTCCAACATAGTGAAACTCAAGACGGCGTGTCTTACGCACGAGCTCACCTGCCCAGAACTCACACAAAAAATCTCTCCACCATACCCATTCAGAACAACCAGACTTTCCTAGACATCAAAGAGAGCTTAGAGCTCTTCCTAGAAATTGCCAAATTATTCTCGAACATTGATCTCAAAAATATCCTGCAAGAAATCAAAGCTGCCCCGACTCTCGCTGAAAAAGCCATGATCCTAATTAAAATTATGCTTAGTTAATTTCATCCTTAAAAAAAATGTATCCAACGCTCAGGGCACTCAGCCGAAGTTAAGCCATCCACACCCACCGGAGGTTAAGGCAGTTACGCGGCCATGCACTCCGTGCTACGCACGTCAACCGATATATTTGAAGTCATACATTCGGACCTCAAAATCAAACCCGTAGCTGAATTCTTACAGCAAATTTCGGCCAAGTTCTTCGAAACAATACCTCAGGTTCCAAACGAAGCACTTAGAGCACTACCACCATATGACCCTTCGGTCAAAAGCTCTGCCAAAAGACCTCGTGCTTTCCTGCAACAAAACCTGCAGACTTACCCGCGGCGACCTAAACGTCAATGTTTCGTATGGATCCTGACGTCTTTGACTTCAATTCCTAACTTTTTCTCCCCATGCAAAATTTAATTTTGCAAATTCCTATATTGGATCATGACCCTGTTGTCACTCGTAGATGCTGAGCTTTTTTGAGACTCGACTGGACCCTAATTGAATCACTAAAACACAACAGTATTATTTCTCACCTTTCGAATTAGTTTTTCTTTTTTTTTATATTTTTATTCTACTTACAGTAATGGATCATCGAAGTTAGCCACCTCCGAATGCGGTCACAACTTGAAAGGGTAACCGACTGAATTGCTGATTTCGCTTAAGGAGGTGGCGCCATCTTTCGGAACTTCGTTCAGCTGAAAACTCTTTTTAATTTTTCAAGCCAATTTAATTCACTTTTTCTAAATAAATTTCTCACTTAAATTATGCAATTCAGTTTTATGTTACACACACCTGATGACGGGTGGTTAAGCTGCATTGTAGTAGGCACTCCGGAAGTGATTGTCCAGTCCAGACTTGGAAAATAGTGCATGGTTATTTTTTAGTGGCGACCGTTTAGTGAGACATAAGTATGCCTCCACGACGAAATAGGGTGAAATTTCAACAACTTACAGAGTTTGAACGGGGGAGAAACATCGGCCTTCGTGAAGGAGAATTTTCCTGTCGCGTAATAGCAGCTCGTGTGCAGCGGAACAGTTCCACAGTGATGCGAGTTTGGAAGCAGTGGACCGACTAGCACCGGACAACTCGAAAAATGGGAGTGGACAGCGGAAGGTGACGTCAGCGCGCGATGATAGACACCTGGTCCACATGGCGGTGAATGACCGTACGCGATTTTCCAAACCCTCACAGATACTGTACCGCCAGGTGACAGGCCGGTCGCGCTGGATGACGATTTGTTGCTGAACCAATTAAATTGACCGGTTATCGGGTTGCACTAGGACGGCGCTGAAGAAATCTCGCCGCACATTCTTCATGTTGTTAGTGTTATCTTGATTGTGTTACACGTGTGAAGCGCATAATGGAAATAGAATTAATATTAAAAGAAATCCCAAAAGATTTCAACGTAGTTTTACATATGGAAAATATCATTATCCTTCGAAGTTCCTTGGCAAATGAAAATGATGCTGAAGTTAAAACTTTTTATATGTTACAAGATAGTTTGTTTCCTTTAAAATGAAACAGTATTCGAACTATAACTAAATATACACAAAAGTTTGCAATTTTTTACTGATAAACGAAGACTTACATTTTTATTTAACTGATTAAAAAACAGTTTTTTTATTACAGCTATTAAAACAAGGATTCTTATTTAAACTAAATGTGAATAAAATTACTTAACTAAAACCAGATGTTTTTTTATAAACTTATGAAAACCAGTTTTTTTTTTATAGATAAGAGATTTTTTTATAATTTTAAAAGATAAATCCCAATTTAAAAATATTAGCATTTAAAGTTACTGCTTATTTAAAGATCCCATTGACTTATTAAAGAAAATCTAAAAACGATCACCCCGTAATATTAATTATTTAATAAGAACTAATCATATAATTAATTAATCACAAATAATGATTGATTAATTAAGATAATCCATTGGACTAATCAATTTGAGCAGATATTACAGATAATTACTACTTTGCATTTAATGTTCATTGCTTTGTGTGTGTGTGTTAAACTAAGTTTCTAAAAAAAACCTGGTTTAAGCCAATAAAACCCGTTTTAAAAAAAATCAAATCGCCCAAACTGTTATCCATTGAAACTTCTTGCTAAAAGCGCGACGACGGAGCGATAAGTCGCTAAGAAGTTGGATCAACCTTCCCACAATTCCTTAACGCTCCTCCCAGCGACCGGCCTGTCACCTGGCGGTGCAGTATCTGTGATGGTTTGGAAAATCGCTGACCGTACAGCTTCTTCCAGGCAGTTGGCAGCACTTTGGTCTACTGCTACAGGTGTACTAATGTCGGCTTCGTCAATTCGCCGACGTCTGCTGCACTGTGGACTGCGTGCAAGGATTCCTTTATATAGGATTCCCCTCACGCCAAACCATCGACGGCTGCGTCTGCAATGGGCACATGAGCACAGAGCCTTTCGGGCTGATTGGCAACAAGTTGTCTTTTCTGACGAATCCCGCTTTAATGTGTGGAACCATGATGGCCGCAATCGTGTTACACGCTATGCCGATGAATGCTATATTCCAGAGTGCGTTATCGAACGTCATAGTGGCCGAACACCCGGAGTTATTGTCTGGGGTGCGATTTCGTATCATGGACGATCTCAGCTGCTACGAATTGAGGGTAATCTGAAAACCAACAGGTACGTCCGTGAAGTGCTAGAGACCGAATTTCTTTTTTTCTTTGTTTCCATTGCTAATTTTAATTTTTAAATATCCTTTAAATTTTTTTTTATATCATTATTCATTTACATATATTTCTACAGTTATGGAATTTTATTTTATTGAATTAATTTTCACGAAACGTTTCTGAGATTTGTTTTTAGCCATTTGTGGAATTTTCTATTTTCTATTATTTTTTTCCCGGAACAGTTCTGACGTATCAGGTTGTATTGTTTCTTTTGAAAATCTTTTTCTTTTCAAACAGGCTACTGTATTTAGTGCAATTGACACGTTTCATGGTATTGTAACCCAACATTCGCAGCTTAGTTTTTTGTTTTTGTTATTTTTTTGTTTAAAACACACACATTTGTTCAAGCTTACTACTTTTCGGCGAAAGTTTAAAAAAATATACTTTTCAAAACGTTCTCGAATGTGTTTTCAAGCTTTCATTTTCTGTTGTAAAATATATATATATATATTAAAAAAAAATTAAAAAAAAAAATTTTTTTTAATAATTTTTGATTTGGCGACTTTAGCAGTGCGCCAAAGAAAGTCGCAAAGTCGTTGCCACCGCTATAAACGTAGATTGTAGCTGTACCGATTTTTGGATCTATTTTGGTGATTTCGAAACTTTACTCTTCCTTTAATTATTTCCTTTCAGCGACTTCCCACTTATTTACCATGCATGCATACTTCAAACATAAATAAGTCCTATCACTTCCTTACTAACGCACACAAAGCCACTCTTTTGCTATGTGATAATCTCAAATAATTTAATCTTAATGAAGTTTAACGTCAAAAGTGTGTTCACTAAGAATTAAGTATTCCTTCGATAGAATCCATAAACAGAAGTGAAGGTTGAGCAAGTGGAGGGGAAATGTCTTAGCCAATATGGATCCTAATTTTATAAGTAACAAGTCAAGGATCTAAGCTAATAGAGTGTGTATCCTGAGATATCACGAGAGCTCATTTTCACTGTTGCGATACTTTTGAGTGTGTGCGGGCCAAAAATGTACACAATCACCCGTTCTCTGGTGTCTCCCGAAAGTCCTACGGCGAAGCCGTACAGCGAGCTAATTAAACTCGTCAAAGCTCATTTCTCGCCGAGACCTTCTGAAATCTTCCAGAGGTTTCTCTTCTATCGAAGAAATCAACACTAGGAAGAAAGCATGGGAGCATTCGTCGCAGAACTTAGGAAGTTATCAGAACATTATATAATTTCGGTAACTCTTTGGACGTCATGCTCAGAGACAGATTGGTGTGTGGACTAAGAGATGAAGGTCTCGAACGCCAACTACTCTCCGAAACATCCCTGAGTTTCGCTCAAGCACAAGACAAGGCCCTGGCAGCAGAAACTGCTAATTACCATGTGAGGGAGATCAGAGGATCTGGAACAGTATCAGTTATGCCACTCCACAAGAAACAAGTGAGAAACACTCAAAAGCAAAACCCCAAAATACATTCTGAGAAACATTATTTGGGTTGTGGAGGCACCCACCCCAGAACACAATGTAAGTTTAAAGACGCTGAATGCCATGTCTGCAGAAAGAAGGGTCACATTGAAAAGGTCTGCAGAAACAAATCTCATTCCTATGGGGAAACAGAACATGAACAGGAATTACTAAGTGATATCCAGACTTATCTAAGAGAGAGTCTAGATGCGTTCCATTTGAGGTATGTGTGTCTTAACAATGTGGAAACCCCACACATGAAGACAACTGTCCTGATAAATGGTACACTATGTGTGATGGAAGTAAACTCGGGAGCTAAAGTGTCCATCATTGACAAAGGTACGTTTGACCAACTAAATACTGAAGAGTCCCCATTACTAATGAGGTCTTCTTACGCTTTTAAAGACTATAATAAGCAACCTGTAGAAATTTGGGGTCAGTGCCAAGTTAGGGTGAGATATGCTTCATTCGATCAAGAACTTCCCCTCCTGATTGCTAAAAAGCAACGCCAAGGACTTTTGGGACTGAACTGGTTCGAACCATTAGGAATTAAGGTTACAGACATCTATAACATACTACATTCTGTCTTGGATGATGTCCTGAGTGAATTCTCTAACACTAAGTTCGTATAATTATCATCTAGTATACTAACCAGGTAAGTCAATCTCAAATGCAGATGGACTTAGTCGTTTACCTGACCAGAGATGATTGATAGTGATACTTTCCCCAACGAAGTATTACTCCTTAAGGCTTTAGACAAGCCCCCTCTAGCAGATAAAGATATTGTACGTATGACCACCCAGGACCCCCTTTCCTAGCCCGAGTGCTCAACTGGGTTCTGATAGGGTGACCAACAGAAAAACCAAATGCAGACAACACTCCCTATTTCCAACGACAACTTGAAATCTCAGCTCACAAAGGATGTCTCCTTTGGAGATGCAGGGTTATAATGCCCAAGAACATATGTTGGCCTCTCTCCATGACTCACACCAAGGCATCGTACGAACAAAAAGCCTTGCTAACGGCCATATTCACAAGTCTCGAGTTAACTCGAGGATCAGTTGATCCGCGAGTAAGAGTTAACTCGAGGATAAGTAAGAACGGTATTCTCAAACAGCGTGTTAAGTGATCCGGGGATTAAAATGAGACCCTCGCTGTGATTGGCTACCTCACGATCACGTGGTATTGTCTACATTGGTTACGACACCCGAATCTGCATTCATACTGATCAAGCACGTACTTCGCCGTAGAATTGATTCCAAATTGTGAATAAATAGGACTCATAAAGCATTTTAATATGGTTTTGGGAAAAGTAATGCAAAGGTATTTAATTTCAAATTGGATTTTTATGGAAACTTAAATTTTGCAAGAAATAATTGCACACAATGCCTTGACAGATGTATGTAATCCGATTATCTTTGTACTTGTCAGTATGGGTGTGTGTTGGTGGTGTGAAAAGTGACTTGCATTGTCAATTTTCTTTCATTCGTAATAATTCAACAGAATAATTTTTATTCTACGACGAATTTGTATCTGCCATGGTCGTTTTCTACCCTTCCCTCTCTCCGGCTTAGAGGACAGAGGTGGCGCCATCTATCTTTTCGCTAAGCTGCTTGTTGAGATTACGCAGCTACATTTATTTTCATTTTTCTTTTGAATTTCAATAAAATTAAGTTATAAATTTTCCATTTAAGCAATATTATGATGAGGACATGAGCTGCCATGTAGAAGGTGCTCCGTAATGATACGTCCAATCCAGTGACCAGTCCTCGCAAGAATACTATACTTTAGCATAGAATGAAATGTGTCATCCATTTTGTTTTTGCAGAATATACTTCGCAAAAAGGTAGTACTGCGCATGCGTAACTCTTACTCGCGAGTTAACTCGCCGATTTCGGAGGATCAAAATGTAACACCGAACCGGCAGTTTAAACCACGGATCAGGACTTGTGAAAACGGTTTTTTCGATAACTCGCGGATTAGCGTTGATTCTCGAATTAACTCGGGCTTGTGAATACGGCCGTCAGAATTACAAGTGGTGGCCAAATATTGATAAACTAATTGAAGAGACAGTAAATGGGTGCAACATTTGCCAACAAACTCTACATGCCCCTCCTAAGACCCATGGGACATGGGAGCACACAAAGATACCATGGTCAAGGCTTCGTATTGACCATGCTGGACCATTTCAAGGATGCATATTTCTCATCGTCGTGGATTCCTACTCAAAATGGCTTGAAGTCGTTCCAGTGTCATCCACAGATTCGGCATGCGCGATTGAGGTTTTGAGGAAGCTCTTCAGCACACACAGAATCCCAGACACCAAAGTGTCAGATAATGGAACCGGGTTCACTTCATCTGAATTTGAAGAATTCTTGGTTAAAAATGGAATCTGCCATGTGTTAATTGCCCCAAGACACCCTTCGTCAAATGGGCAAGCGTAGCGTATGGTGCAAACAACCAAAGACGCTATCCGAATAATTGTCTCTGGAAATTGGAATTCCAGACTGGACTCAATCCTTTTGGCCCAACACCAAACACGACTACAAACGTTTCTCCAGCGGAACTGTTAATGAACCGCCGTTTGAAAACCTGTTTGGACAGACTGCATCCAAATTTTGCAAAGCCAACTCAAGATGCAAATCTTTCTAACCCAAAGTTCCGTATGTTCGCACCCCTTGATTCTGTGTATGCTTAAGGATTTCATCCCCATGACAAATGGGTACCAGCCATGATAACTGAAGCAACTGGCCCCACAATGTGTGTGGTGTTAACCAATGAAGGTTTAATGTGAAAGCGATACATTGACCAGCTAAGACGACGGCAAGAAGTCCCTCGGCAAATGACAAACCTGGATAGCTCATCATATCCATCAGATGACCCATTACCCCTACCACCGATGTCAAACTTGGTAGGAGACGACAAAGACACAGAACCAGCAGGAAGAAATGAAGGTCTATAGATCCAGAAGAGAGATCATAGATCCAGAACCTACAGGAAGACTCGACTCAAAGGAAACTGTTCCTGTGGAAGTCCGGACACCAGTCCCTGATGATACAAGTGCTGCTGCCCTTCCATCCAGACTTAGTAGAGCCAAACATCCACCTACCTGGCTTGAAGGACTACATAACTTAAGGGGGAGGGATATTATGCATTCACCATTAACTGTTTAACTCTTAACTGTATATAACATATGTTACTCGGAATGGCGAACAATACCGGCACAGCGTTGATGTTCACGCTTGGTAACGCAACCACGCGCTTATACGCTCATGTAGATTCGACCTAATAATAAATTCATTATTCAAATATCCTGAGTATCTTTAGTGCTAACGCATCCGGTACAGCTACACTCTACGTTTATGAGTGATGGCAACGGCTTGGCGATTTTTATGGCGCACTTCTAGTAGCGAGTTGCGATAAATTAAGGCAACCCATCTTTCGTTACGGTTGTTGTGGTTTTCATGTCAACCTCGGCAAACGGAAACTTTCAATTATCATTCTGAATATTCCAGAAAGTTCTTCCAAAATCCGTTAAAGTCGTTTGATTTCATTGATTCGTTTGAAATTTTTTCTTTCCTCCCATTGGTTATTTTGTTTTTTAAATATCCTTTGATTGCATTGGTCCTTTTAAATCGTTTTCTGTGATACCATTTTTCCATTTATTTGTATTTTGACAGTTGTGGAATTTTTATTTTACTATAATACTTTTTTCACGAAAGGATTAAGAGTTTTTTTTTTTTAACCATTTTTGTTTTTATTATTTTTTTAAGAAAGAATTCTGACGTTATCAGGTTGTATTATTTCTCGATTCCCAGAGGTATTGATTTGGTATGGGAACATGGGGGACTTTGTGACCACGACCTATTTAACGTGCCCCAGTCACCATTAGTGAACACGACGGTCCTTAGCCAGGTCGAAGCGCCGATCTCGCAATCATCAGAATTGCAGGCTCCGCCGAGGACAGAACCCACAACCCTTCTGATGCGAGCCCGACGCTCTACTGACTGAGCTACCGCGGTTCTAGAAGACATCGTTGACATGGGAAGTGATGACGGTACATAATATGAATATACATAATACAATGTATAAAAAAAATGCCGCCCAGCCAGTATGGTGGTTATGATCCTCGGTTGTCACCGAGTGGGCCCGGGTTCGAATCCCGGATAAGGCATGGATGTAAAATTGGGGAAAAGAAGTCGGACTTTCGCCTGGAATGGATTCCCGTCTTGAAAGGAAAGCAGCGCACACCTTCTGTTCTTTGCTGGGATCATCGTTTGTTATAATAAAAATATTCTTCTTCTGTACTTGTCTTGAATGTTTCTGTTCACCACTTGCTTTCATATGCATCCCAGAAGAACATACGACAACAACAATGTATAAAATTTCACTTGGACAAGTAATTTGTTAAGATAAATTGTGAAGGTAAAATAGTCGGATCAGAAGGTCAAGTCTTTGATCAGTTTTGGGTTGAGGAACTCACCGGTTTCTCAAGATTTGAACAAAGATACTAAAATGTTAATATACGTATTTATAAATTACCTGGAGACTACAAAAAAGTGAGCATCCAATTCCATTGCATTACAAATCGCATACTGCTCTAGTGATTACTTACACACAGTGTTGCAAAGTGTGGAAAAAACCCGGTTTATTCCCGGGAATAAACCCGGTTTTTTGGGAAAGAAATTTTGAAAACTTCCAAGAATTTTGAAATTTTGGGAATTTTGAAAATTTTTAATGTTTTGTCTGGAAAATTTTAAAACAATAATTTTTTTAGAAACTCCTTTATAGTTCATAACAACAACTTCAAACGTGTACTCTTTTGGCGGGCTCTAACAACTGTTTGCATTGACTATTTCAATTTTAGAAAATTTTCGTCCTTAAGAAATAGCATATCATTTATGCCTAAATTTTGCCATCTTGCAATTTACAAAAATTGAAACGTAAATATTAATGAGATTTTGTGGATATTACTAGTACTAATAGGCGCATGGAAAAAAACAATATTTTTTAGCTAAATCTTTTTTTGTCAATGAGTCATTAAGAACAAACTTTTTAAGTGAACCCTTGTGAGCATTCAAACCTTTGCATAGTTCTGACTATATATTCTGAACCTTTGAATAATTCTCTGGATTGGCTGTTTCCTATTTATATTGTCATCGTTTTATGCAAATTGATATTCCAGTGAATTAATAAGTTTTTTTGACTAGATCTTTGAATGTGATTATACTCTAATTTTAAAACTTTAATTAGCAATTGATAAAGCTATCTTCCCAACATAAAATCAGGTTTTTACTATGTATAAGTTTAGTTGGAAATTTAAAAACCTAATTTGTTATTTATTGGAATTCTGAGCATTTTGTTTTTAAATTTTAATTTTGGTGTTTTTACTCAACACTTTAATGCATGAACTAGAAACATTGAATTTCATGAGTTCAGATCAATCTATATAAGTAATACTTATAATGCAATCAATGCTAAGAGCATCTTAGTGAATTTTAACCTGCTATGTTTTGTACCTTTGACACCAGGACTTTATTCGTTATATTGGACGGCAAGACAGCGTATGACCGAAAGGCCTTGAGCGGGGCGTAGGATAAAAAAAACTTTTAATTGGGAACTCAAGCATTTAAAATTTAATTTAGTGTTCTATTTCATACTAATGGGATGATAACAGTGTGGAGTCATTACAGATCAGAGTTTGGTCATGGCAATAAAAAGACTGCTAAATAAAGGTATTGCCACAAGAAGTATCTGGTACCAAATGCTACTAAGATGGCAAAGCATTTAGAAAAATGCGTTAAAAAACCCCAAATAATGTCTTTCCCTATATATTCTTTGGCAGATGAAGATGAACCTTCAGTTATTGTGGGATCCCAAGAGGTGATAACGGACGTTGAAACTATGTATATGGATCCAGGACTATATCACAATCTACAAATAGATCCTCTTGATATTGTGTTTTTTTTTCATCTATTAATCCCTCATAAAAGGCTTACAAGTGCCGGTGGCAAATTGAATCATCAGTAAAAGAGAGAGTAAATTGTATCTGATATAAAGATAATATAAAATGTTTACAAAAGTATTGTTTTTGATGCAAACATTCATCTTATTTTTTGCTGCTAGGTCTCGGAAAAAAACCATCACATCAACATTCATCTGGATTTGGATGTAAATGCTGATGTTGTTTATACAATAAAAATAAACCGATATTTTCCCCCAAAAAACCCAAAAAAGAAAATTTAAATTTTATTAAAACAATTTTTCAGGTTGTAGTGTTATATATATGGGGTATTTTTTTTTTCTCTTTATAGTTTTACTCAGCATCAAACCAAAAGAAGCCACACAATGTGAAAAAATGGTTGGTTTAGTTTATTCCCAATGTTCCCCAAAGTTCCGAGTTTATTCCCCAAAATTCCCGTGTTTATTCCCCTCTTCCAAAATTACCGGGTTTTTTGCATCACTACTTACACAAGATAAGGCAATCGCACGTGAGCGGAGTATCCGTTTCGCCTCGCAGCGAAAAGATAAAATTGTTTACATACTTTTTCTTCTATTTCACTCAACTAAAAACGATATTCAACATTCTCCCACCTTGAGCTGATCGAAATCAACTCAACGTCTAAGGTTTTTAACACTTTTCATTAAAGTGCTTGAGAAGTCACAATTACAAACCTAGCTTCTAGGTACTTTGATCTTTCGTCTACTACGTGTGATAATAGTTTCTTCTAGAGTGCCTATATAATAAGAGTGGCGACATACGGGAAACATTTTCTGATTGGCTCAGAGACCTTTTCTACCGCCCGAGGTGGTTTTATCCTAGCTCCCGTACACTGCAAAAATTATCCGTTGTTTTTACGGACTTTTCCCGTATATTTGACGGTTTAAAGCTGTTTTGTTGACAAAACGGTTTTTTACCGTTTTTCACTCTAGCCATATACGGTTTAAAACCGTCAGTTCAAATTCGAGTTCTCGTCATTACGGTATTGCTTTGCGTACGATAACTTTCCCTTTTCTTAAATCATTTTAAGATTATTTTCTACACTTGCTCTTATTTTTCAGCAATTATTTTATGGTTTTGAACATCATGTAAATAAAAGTGCGATTCGACTTTTATTTAAGCTTTTCGTTATTCATCAGTTGGCAACCAGGTCGTATGTGAAAGTTTCTTTTGGGTGCGAAAATGCAGCGCCTAGGGGCACACTAGGTTGCTATAGAATTTCGGAGGTTGCTATAGATTCGCGGTCTTGGCTCAAAAACTTTTTTGGCATGGGAGCCAATTCGATTTAAGCCAATTTCGATTTTGGAATGCATTGTAGTGGTAAATCACGCCAGTCGCTCACGACGCTCGTCGCTCAGTGCCTGTCGGTGGATTTGATTACGCTCCTTGATATCGCGAAGCTTGCCTGGAATCGTTTATCCTTTTTTTACAAAATATTACGTTATTTTAAAAGTTATTTTGTTTATGATATTCATTTTTGTGTAATATGTATTCCTTGTGTTTGTCAGTTCTCAAATTTTTTTACTATTTGCTTTTCATTTTGTTATGTTTCCATTGTTCGTTTTCGTGAATTTTACTCTTGGTTGAATTATTTTATGAGTTCATATTGCATTTTAAAAATTGAGTGCAGTTTTCATTTCTGGTGCAGTCTTTTTTTTTTCTTTGACTTGTTTCTGCCCTTCTCTTAGTTGCTCTTCCTGTCTGTAAATTGTCCAAAAATTGTAGTGTAACTATGAAGGTTTTAATTACTGGTGTGGATTCGATGGTCAAATACAGAGTAAAATCGGAAATCAGTATGGAAAAATCAGTATTTGCCATCACAATGACATGGTAATGTAATATATATTCTAGCTTTTCCAGGAATCACCATTGAGCGTGTAACAGAAAAGGTTTCATCTTTAAAAGAATCGTGACTTGATTCTGGTTCATGTAAGTACCAATAACACCTATATTGCCTTGAGAAATGCTTCTCAAAATTTGAGGACCTGTTGCAAAACATAATAAACTGTAATCAAGAGACGGGCATTGTGATTTCAGCTATATTATCTCCCGATAACTACCTCTCCCTTGAAAAGCAAGCTATGAGACCTTTTCTTCAGAAAGTGAACACAAAAAATTATCTTCTAAACCACAAGCTGTTTTTCTACTGCCAAAAGAAGCAAAATATTTTTTTTTGTAGATCCCAGTCATTTAGAAAGGTAGTATGGCACAAAAAATTATCTTCTAAACCACAGGCTATTTTTCTACTGCCAAAAGAAGCAAGATATTTCTTTTTGTAGATCCCAGTCATTTGGAAAGGTGGTACGACAAGGCCCGGTCACTTGGAAAGGTAGTATGGCAAGGCCCAGTCACTTGGAAAGGTAGTATGGCAAGGCTGCTCAGTTTACATCTCAATTCTTCATCTGAGAGTTTAATTCAACCTGTGATCCACCTGAGCCCATGGCTGTTGAACTGAATTCTACAATTGTTACAGAAGGTTCTGTTCAATGCAGGTATTAATTTCTATAATATTGTACATCAAATATTATTACATGTGTAACATTGTTTCCATATTCATTCTTTAGATGAGACTTGGATAACACAAGTTCTTCTTTTTTTTTCACTAAACTTCCTAGTTTTCAATGTAACAATATAGCCTTCCAACTTCCAGTAGTAAGAACCCTGGAGGTAGGATCACTGTTTTGTCAAAGCATTCCAGGATTGAGGAGTCTCAAATTTTCCTGACAGTGTTATTGATGGATTTTTATGATTCTTTCTGGCACGAATTCCTCAGCTGCCAGGTGCTTAGAAACATATTATATCTACAAGACTAAGGAAATATTATCTCAATTGGCTGGAGAACAATTTCCCCATAATGAATATTTATTTATACCTTTAAATGAAAATAATCTGGGTTCTATTGGTTGGAAAAGTTTCGTTTTTATGAACCCTGCTGTACAACTTCTGCTCAAAATTAGAAAGATTACAGATTTGATTTTTCTTGATTTTTCCGTAATTGAATGTAAAGCTTTAAATCTTCTGGAAGATTGGTTGATTTCATGCCCTCCTCACTTTAACCAGACAGATAGAACTAAACTCTGTAGCTACTGATTACCCATCTAGCAATAAATTAATTTAATTAAATGTTGAGAATACAAGACAGCTTCTGGTTGTAAATATTTACTTCAATAATTTGCTTTGTCAAGATCATAAAATGTAATAAAACTTCAAGATTATTGAATTTTAAAAAAATTGTCGAGAAATATTTCAACTAAGCAGCAAATAAGTATGGATACAGTAATCTTGCATGTTCTTTAGTCTAGCTACTGCTAAGAATTAAAGTGGAAAATTCGATATGTAGCGATTTCAAAATATGCCAATCATTTGCATTGTGATGATTATAAGATGTAATGAGGTCAAGATTGTTGGATTAAATTGTCAAGAAATATTTCACATAAGTAGGAAGTGAATACGAATTATCTTAAAGTAATCTCAAACATTCATAATACTCACTACTGCTATGATTTTAAGTGGGAAATTTGAGATGTAGCCATTCAAGATATGCCCTTAAAATTCAGGTAGGTGAAAAACATGGCAACTACTTGAGTGTAATTATAAAAAAAAATCAGTGTGTAAAAAGAAACGATTCTTGTTTTTAAAATTCTATTGGAAAAATTTGTATTTTTATGCAAGAGGAAACATAATTAATTTTTCTCTTTCAGGATAAGGGTAAACAGAATGAAATTTTCTTTTTCAGGATGCAACTCCAGAGCTTTGTATCATTGAATTTATGAATAATAAATTTCCTTTACGTAAGATGGCTAGTAAAAGATTTTGCAAATTCAGGAACAATTCACCTGAGCCTGTAAAGAATTTCCCTGCACCATGATTATAAATTCACATTGTTGACTTTTTCATTAAAACAACTGTTATGTTTCCAACTAAATGATGTTTGTTTTTGGTGATCATTTCATATGTCATCAATAATGAATTTCTTTTGGTTTAGATAATCATAATAGAAGTGCAACATTGATAAACATCTGATCATTTCACTCATTACATACTACTCGGCAAAATATTATTTCCTCATTTGGTTAAGGGAGCAGACAGCTTACTGATTATTATTAGTTGGTGGTATATTCGGTAGGTTTTATATTTTGCATGTAGCACCTTTTCAGAAATACAAAGGCAATAATGATTTATCACATAATAGTGCAAAGCTTCAAATTGAATAAGTTATTTTAGAAAGTAAACTTATAGCAGCTTTTGGCTACAGCCTCCCTAAATCTGCAACTGTATATAGCATGTGTTAAGCACAGTAATCAAATAATGAGTGTACCAAATTTGTTGTGAATTGGTCGAATTGTGATATATATATATATCTTTAATATTTTATTCCAATTTGGATCACGGAATTGTTTTACCCCTCTCAAAACCTAAGAAAAATAGAACAGGGGTTAATATATAAGAGCCAATGTTTTCTACAGGATGAATGTACCTACCATATAGTTGGTGTGAATTATTCAGTGATCGTAAAAATAATCTAAAAATGTAATTCCCTTGAGGATTTCGAATTGTTTTTAAATCCCACTGAACACCTAGGTCAAATAGAACTGGGGTTAATATGTTGCCTACGTTACCCCCAGAGTTATGAAGAATAAGTGTTTTCCAAATTTGGAGTGGACTGGTCAAAACCGTGTAGATCTGTATAGAGGACAGAGAGACGTCAACTCTGCTGTATCCCCTTGAGGCATTATGCGACAAATTTATCTTGAAACATATTTTGCTTCTTATCTGAAACTGAAATGTTTATAATTAAATGGTAGTATATGGCAGAAATAAAATAAAAAAAGCTTACACTTTTGATTTGAGGAATTCAGATTTTTAAAAATTTAGTCACCTGCTAGCATGCTGTTAAAGAATTTTAAAGACAGGTATGTAACGAACCAGCTTTTGGTTTAATCACTCCTTAAAGGTCATTAGCATAAGTTTTTAGTATAAGACTGGTAAAAATGTTAATACTTTTAGGGTGGTGGAACGTCTCATTATCTTCAGTACTATAAAGTATAAATGTGCCAAATTTGGTGTGAATTAGTCAAACGGAGTAGATTTGTATGGAAAATATACACAAACACATCCTTTTTTTATATAAGTAGATTATAATCCCTTTTTTTTTGCGTTTTGTGTTCAAACGGTGCTACGAGTTAAGAAACGATACAATTATTTAATCAGACCAAATTCTTCATTTTCAGAAATAACGAGAAATCGCGAGTTTTATAAGAACGCTTATGTAAGTCCTCCATTAACTTATGCCTCACTATCGGACAGGTAAGTGTTTAATATTGAAAAAACACCTTACATGCTTTCTTTGGGGTATGAATATGTTTTGCATCCACTAAATTATTAAATGTTTTATTTCTATTTCTTGAAAAATTGCGAGAAAATAATCAGTTTTATTTTCTTTGATTTCAGGTCATTATTGAATAGCCAGAAAGGCAGCTAACATGAAATTAAATATAAAATTGATTCCAAAACACTTTCTGTTACTTCAGAAGGAACGCCGCAACATGGAAGTAAAGCACATTCCACAAGTCTCAAATAGTTTTATAAACAGCACTGGTGTGTGTGTTTTGTTTTTTAAACCAAAAACCAGAACATTTTTGCGAGAATGAAACAAGAATTCGTCAATGAAAAAATTACAAATGTTTATGTCTAGAGTTTCATGACGACAATTAATTTGACAATTCATACACCCGAGAGAGATTTCGACAATTTGTATATGACATATGAACCTAATATGAGGTTAATTAATGTCTCACTTCAGCAACGCACTATTGGCGATGTTCCAGGAAAAATCCTAGGACAACGCTTCGTCCTTTTGAACCACGGTCAGAAGACAAGAACAACACCTAAGCTGGTACCTCATTCTCCAAACTAAGACACCATACCAATGTGAGGACATCTGAGGCCACAGATTTAACATGTACCAGCCCCTACGTTCGCTAGTCTTTAGTTGGATAGAGATTTGAACTCGCAACCCTCGGGTTGTTAATCCGCTTAGATCAAATCTGACCTGATGTTATTACGTCAACAGCAAGGATGCCTACCCTAGGGACCCTACCCCTTTGCCTCACCAATATCTTTATGGATGGATAGGTGGGTAGTTAATTAACGTCCCTCTGAAACAACTCAACGACCTATTGGCGACGGTCCGGCCGTTATCCCGAAGGAAAAGTCCAAGGATAACGCCTTGCAATGATGACAACACTTCAGCTGGCACCCCACTCTCTAAACTTCCATACCAAGCCAGGACATTTCAGCCACGATAGATTTAACGTGTAGATGACGGTCTGAGACTGGAACAAGTTTCGAATTCGCAGCTCAAAGTTTGCTAATCCGTTGCTTATCCAACAGGGCTACCTTTTATTGATGGGATCGGCCTCATCAAATTAATTATGAAATAAATGAGTATTGCAAATATACGGGTAATATGAATAGCCAAACATAGAGAAGACTTTACTCAATAGGTCGTAAAGCCATTGTATCCGGCGACAGCGGTACAAATTTAAGAGGTCCAAACTCCTTGCCCAATCCCAATATTTTTATAGTTTATGCAGAAAGGCATGGATAACATGGGTAGGGAGATGTACACACTCAACCCTTCTGGCGATTGCTCAATGAGGTACCTCGTTAGTAGCAAAACCGACGGACGAAAAATTTCATCATTGTAAGAAAAGTCTTCAGATCTTGATCTCCTATCCAAAAATATCGGTAATACAATATCTTGATTACAAGATAACTCGTTATTGGCACAATTGGTCAGCTCTTAATGGACGAGATATCTCGTCATTAGCAAAATTGATCAGCTCTTGATGGACGAGGTATCTTGCCACTAGAAAAAGTGGTCAGCTGTTGAAGGCGTCATTTTCAAAATTTGTCAGTTCGTCAAATCTATCGTCATTGGCAAAATTAGTTAACTCTTGATGATGAACGAGATATCTCGTCGAAACCCCACCACACACACACTTGGAGGGTTAAACAAAAAATAACTACTATTGTCCCAGTAATTACTTAAAATGTTATATTGTACACACTCCCAGATCGTTTATTTGCACTGTTACTTGTTCAAATTTGTCATTGATATAAAATTTGAATCCCATGCTTTTTCATGGGGTCGCCCTCAAGATGAGGCATCATAGGCTGTTTGCAATGAAATAGTATTGTGAGTAGAGCAAGAGCGTATCATTTCATATATGCTTTTCTTTGGTCTGTGTCTTTACCTTCAAATGTAAAATGTTAAATCTATAGGACCCCTTCAAACATTTTCAGCAGGTGTCAGGCCTTACTGCAATAATAGACATGTGTCATATTCAGTGGCCACACTTTCTACATAGCTTCACCTTACAAAATACATATATATATATATTTGGGATTCCCTAATAATTTTCCCACGTTGGGACCATCCATCAACGTGTGCTACCCTTTAACTGTTACGTAAAGGTCAAGATATAGGTATCTTGACTAGAAATAAACTAACTGCATCACTACTTCAAAATAAAAATCGAATTGATACTTATTTTCGATAACTCTCGAAGTTAAATATTCTGATTTCGATTTAATTTCTATTTATTCCATTGCTAATCCGATGTTCTTTCAGCTGTTCAAATGGAGAAGTTTACTTTTAACACTACTATGACGGCATCGAACATTTAAGGATTTGTTTTGATTTTTCAATACTTTTTCTGTGGACACTCTAAACAATGGCCATGAAGAAATGAAATCCAAAAAAAACATCTTAGCTTGTCTAAGAAGCACTCCCCCAAACACTATAATTTTATACAAAAACAAATAGTGAAATGTGAGCGAGTGGGAAGGAAAATTTCCAATCACTGTCATTATATCTTCAAATATGCAACACTTTGATCCATTAATAGTATTTCTGTAAATTTCTTAAATTATCGAAATACTTTTTATTTTAAAATTGAATTCGAAGAACCTATTAGAATTGAATTTGAACAAATATAGTTTTGATATTTCATCAGTTCTGACACAGATTTATTGTGCCTCTTTTGTGTGTTCTGTGCCTATAGACTTCCTTTCCCTTCCATAGCCTTGAGTTCCACCGTGGCTTAGTAATTTACCCACTGTTCTTGTAAACTACGAGTTGTAGGCGATGCTGGTTTGATTACTGTAACTTACTCCGGGAGTATTTCTTTCATCTGCATTTGTAAAAATTCACATGTACTTTCATTTATTTGATGTTGTCTGGACAAATATGATCCTTGCGTCTTAAAGCCCTAACATCCAATCCAATCCTCGTCCATTCATAAGCCAAAATTAAATAAAAACGAAATTTAATGCCCCATCTGTTTATATGTAACTGGTTTTATAATACAAAATTTTGTTAATTGATCACTACTATTGAAAACAGTCATAAAAATTAACTGTCCATTTTAGAAATTAAAAATTGACAGTATTATTTTTATTCAGTACAACCCAGTGTATAAACCATATGTATAATTATGTATAAAATTGATGTATATATAACATATTTATGTTTTTATCTAACCGTTAGTTACATACGCTTCAGTTCGCATCGTACGTAGTTGAAAACGAGCAAGCAACTATAATAACCAGTTAACCACCAACCTAAATTCTAATCTAGTCTAGACGATCCCGGTGCAAAGCAGCAAATGCAACTAGAGCTAACAAAGACAGGAATGCCGGGATTGGGATCTTTATCTCTCCTAAGATCCGGACCCCTCACATAAGGGGGGGGGGTCTCATTAGAGGACACGAAATTTGGAACTTCTGTGCAGGAAGAATGAGCTATTGCCTACGGGGATGGATGTCCGCAGCTGTCTTGACAAAAGGCTGGACGGCTGACCTAAGTAGACACTTTTCTGAGAAATCTTCTGTACCCCCATTGGGAAAGATTCCAATTGTACATCCGGTCGGTGCTACTGAGCCCTGAGGGGCATAACGTGAAAAATCAGGGCATACTCTGAATCAATTTTGGAGTGGAAAAGGAAAAGGAATGAACAAACATCAATTTAATTTATTTAGAGTGGATCTCGTTTGTTGAACAACTTTTTTTTCTGCGGTAGTCGTATCTGGGATTTGGAGTATAGCTTCGTTATTATGGTTGGAGAGTTTTGCGTAGAAATTGGTATTGAGTTTAATTATAAACTCTTTGATCTCGCGTACATATTTAGTTATTCCCTAATTTTTATATTGCGGTAGAATAATGGGCTGTCTGTAGCTATTCGAAGGGTGATGTTTTGGAGTGATGCTGTTCTTTCACGTGAGTTTCAGCGCAGGAAATCCCCATACAGGACTAGCGTAAGTGACCATTGGTAGCAACATGGAACTGCGAAATCGCGGTCACAAGGTAGAAACGAATGTCTCTGAGAAACTAATGCAAAGCACGTGCTAACAATGGAATGGATTTTTTTGTGTTTGCCCCACAACCGTCTGAGAAAATGTGCAAGAGCTTGACCGATTCGATGATTGTTGTTAAAATAATTTGACGTTACGTTTAATTTGAAAAAAGTAAATGTCTCAACAACTATCCATACTATACTTTCGTTCAATCGGAATAATTTTTAAGTTTTGTTTCTCTCGCATTTATTATTTGGAGCTGCTTTAGTTAAGGGGTAGAGACATCGCAAATTAATGACGTTTTATAGTATTTTTTAAAAAACTAAACTTACCGGAAGTAAGATTTTAAACAAATGTACAGAATCTTTAAGCAAAACTCAATGTGGAATAAAATCTCAAAACTAAATTTATAACTCAACGTCTGGGAAAATTACACAATTCTTTGTGAGTTTGCGTAATCAAGAACTGATCTAGTGTTGTCGAGTTCACGGGATGCCAAAACAAATTATCTGTCTTCTCATTGGAAATGTGTAACACGGCTAACCATGCGACTACGAGAAGGTTTTTAAAAGTATTAGAAACACACACACAGTTTCTTTATCATAGCCCGCCTTGTAGGGGCCGCGGTAACCTTGTTTGATAAGAGTCGCGGATTAGCAAACGGAAGGTTGGGAATTCCAACTAACTAAAAGACCGTCGTGCAGGTGGGGACTCGTGCACGTTAAAACTGTCGTGGCCTCAAATTTTCGAATTTTGGTTAGGTGTAAAACTTCGGAGAGTGGGTAAACTCAGGTGTTCACCTCGTCATCGGACCGTGGCTCAAAATTACCCAAGTATCGCCCTCGGATCTTTCCCTTTGCGATGGATCCCGGACTGTCGCCAATAACCCGTGTGTTTGTTGCTTCCAGTGCGAGGTAAATTCAACAACCAACCCCACACATTACAAAAAAATATTCCACGGCTTACAAAGCCTTGATTGTTTTAATTTAATAATATAAAAATAACAAACCAATACTAGAAGGAGACCCCCCGACTATACTGTAATATGCCGCCTTTCTGTATGATAAAAGAAACCTTGGCTCATAATCTAATAATTCACCTCCCCTCAGTCCCCTTTCCATAGAAATTTATGAATGGTTTAAACATGTCCATCCTAACCACAGGGTTAGTTTGTAAAGTTTCTCTCGCCTTTATTATTTGAAGTTGCTTTAGTTAATGGGTAGAGGCATCACAAACAACAATTAATGACGTTTTATAGTATTTTTTAAACAAACTAAACTTACCGGGTATGACACATTTCAAACAAATGTTCAAAATCTCTAAGCACTCTACTCTAATGTGGAATAATATCTCAAAACTAAACTTATTAATCAACGTCTGAAAAATTACACAATTCTTTGTGTGTGTGCGTAAATGAGAACTGATCTAGTGTCGGCGAGTAATGAAGGAGCGTAACTGTATCGGAAATTGGAATAATCCCTTATCCACGCACGTCTTCTTTGTCCTTGGTTCGAATCCCGGTCTAGGAAGAGATGTTCATAATATTTCGGAAGAGTGTTGAAACACAAAGTGTAAACACATGAATTTTATTATTTCATAAACAAAATGGAGCTAGCTTTCTTATGAATTCTTCGTGGGAAAAAATGATAGTCCCAATGCCATATTTCGTGTAGTGTTTTGTTTTTTTCACATCACACTTTCTCACGTTCTTCTCAAGAGAATGCACGATAACTATGACACACTTTACTGTTCTCTCATTTGAATGTCCCCAAACAGACACAAACCAAAAGGAAAGCCTCCGAACAGGGCCCGATTTAGAAAATTTGGTATAGTAGGCACAACACGCAGGAAGGAGCCCCCCATGTTATTTGTTCATCACAAAAACTAATTTTATAACAATAATTGGTACTTACGTATTTGACTGTTGACCGTTTCACAGATGTCCCCAAAAAGTTTGAGAAAATCGTGACACTACTTATAACTCTTGGCAAAACAAAATAAAGCAGATGAAAATTAAAAACATAATAGTTAGACGATTAATGAAATAACAAGAATGTGATAGTGGGGGAAACGGTCAACGGACATTTACGTAAATACCCAATAATTTATGTAACTACTTAAAAACTTTTTAAAATTTTTAGATACTTTTGAAATTTAGGGGCCCTCTAAATTATGGGGGCCCTAGGCCCGTGCCTCACGGGCCTAATGGTAAATCAGGGCCTGCCTCCGAAGAAGCCTTTGGTTGGTTCGAGTTTCGAACTCCAAACCTTTTGATTGCTAATCCGCTCCTCTAGCAAACAGGCTATCACGGCCCTTCGGTGATGATATAAATTCGGTTTTAAATTTTTTGCTCTATTTACAGAATGGGCACATGAATTAATCTTTCTTTTCCCATAGTATTAATTTTTTACAAGCTTTAAAACAAAAAACGATCTCTCTCCTAACGCCCATCAAATAAGGGAACTGTTAAAAAAATTTTTAATAATATTTCAACATTCGCAACTGTGCAAAACATTTCTTTGAAGGCTCGATAGATGTCTGGTGTGCTTTTTATGGTCTTCTCGTTTTCCTTTTAGAAATATTAAAAACTTGTCAACTTCATCTTCAAAAGTACTACCATCAATGCATTTTTGTAAATTATATATTTTTATAGTTTTTTATCCAACTTCCAGTTAAAGCCTCTTTTACATCTATGGTTGAAACGAAGTTTTACAGCTAATACAGCATCTGCCCCTCTTGCTGATCATCTCGTATATTAGAAACTCTTTTCACTGAACTTATAGAAGCACATTGTAAAGACGCTGTCACATCTTTCCTCGAACACTAATGAATAGACATTTTAAGATCTCGTGGGCCACTTCGTAATCCGGGGCCCTACGCGGATTTCCTTCTCCACAAAGGAAATAAATATAGTTTTGATATTTATTGTTTTAAAATTTTATTTATGGATTATTGACGATTATATTTTCTATGAATCGCTAAACAAGACTACAATAACTCAAGAATTCAACACACACACACACACACACTTCAATGGAAACCTCTCGAAACTCTAGTACTCCTCACAATATGTCTTGGCGATACTTTCGAAATAATAGATACAACCTGTGCTTCATTTCTATTCTTCTCTTCAAATTTGTTTTAATTAAAATACTTTCCACTACGCCACATTAGGTATTCTGTGGAAATTGTGATAAGCCCCTTTAAACTTAAAGTTAATTGTAGAATATTTCCATTCACGTCTAAGAACTCTTCCTGCGGTTTGGTTGCTCTAATTTGTAGTTTTTCATAAAAACTCTAGTTATGTTCCTTAGTACTCGTACTCATGCACTTTTCAAACAATATTGTAGTTAATTATTTCCAATTAGTATAGTTGTCCTTTTATATTTCACAAGGGATCTGCATATGGTGAGTAAAGGTTAACAACTACGATGACCCTGATTTTTTTAAAAGAATAAATCCTCTACGTAATCTGTAGTTACAAACTGGTTGTTTTAAAATAAAATAGTATGTCCTTAATAGAGTGTTAATCGCGTTCAATGAATTGTTAGTTCAATACATACTCAAATATGTGTAAACATAACTAAATAACATCTTTGTGCTTCGCTAATTAAACACAAGAACTTAGCGCATAGGAATTATAATCTATTTATATGATGCACAAAAGATGCTCTATTTTTTTATTAAATACAGCAATAAAATCAAATAAAAAAAGTCATGCTATGTTTTCAACGATTCTTATTTTCAAATCATATTAAATTTTATCGTGAAAAAAACGAATACTACACTGTTGAATAGCGAACAATCGCCTTTCACAAAGCAAATCCCTTGAGGATAGACAGATGCCTGGTAAAACCGCGAAACAGGGTTTATGGCAAAACAGTAGTTATAGAAAACTACAATGTATAGCTACCAGCCAAAATCATAAAAGGGTATGAAAACTTTTTCTGGACCCGAGACCTTTTATAGCCCGTCGGTCAAAAAGGTAAGAAAAATTATTTGACAAATTTTTGTCTTATCTGATCTAATATCAAAGGTCAAAAAAGGTTTTATTTTTTCCCGACGGAATATAAAAGGCCAAGCTTGACATGAATCTGGACCAGGCCCGCCGCTAACTGTTTGAACGCCTGTGTACAATACCAATTACGCCGCCTCCTGTGTGATTGTGACGTCATGTCGATTGGATTTCTTCGCAATTCGAATTTGGCCGCATCTGGCAATGACGAGGCCATCACGGCGTTGCTCGTGGTGTTGGTTTACCAAATGGGAATTCGTAGCAATCAAAGGGGGTTAGCGAGCAGTGGTCTCACCTGACCCCACGAAAAGAACTGTCACGGGCAACGCAATGCTGGCCAAGCAGTGGCTAGTTACCATATAAATATTGATCTACAGAAATTGAACTCGTCTTGAATTTATGCTATCAGCTATAAGTAGGCTTTTCAAGTTTACGAGTAATAATCCACCCACTTAATCGCGTAATTGAGTCTGTAAAAAGTTTATAGAAATTCCGTATAAATGAACTGTAAAATTAAATTTGTATTTCTAAAATACATAGAGTTTTGGCTCAGATGTTTTGTAAGAATTTTGTATAGCCTGTGTACTGACTACGGAACCCTACACTGTGCGTGGTCAGACACGAACTTGGCCGGGTTTTTATTTCAAATTTCGTAAATATTTAATTGTATATGTGCTACAAACAGATGATTACTAGGCGCAGCAATTATTATGATAAGCCGATAAATAAACGTAGGTACCAAAATTTTGCACTGACATATGATACATTGAATTATAATCACACTAACCAAGTTAAAATATCCTTAATTACACCTAGACCAACGTCAGACGAAGATTAACAAAATAATTGCAACGTGTGCGATAGTACTGTTCGAATGCGTGTGTAAACTGAAACGAAGCTCTGTGGGGATTCCTAGACTTTTCTAGACGGGGAGGTTTCAACCAGATTTCGCTTTAAGACGGGAGAAATGGAAGAATAGATTTCCCCCTTTGTTGCGCGCATCCGGTCCTTATCTTTACTATGGTCAGGTCCCCTGAGGTAATTGGAACCGCGGACGGTCCGTTCGTGTCTCCCTACGTGGAGAGTGGAAAGGGACACCTCTTCCAAATTCCCAGTTCTGAGAAATTTCCGTTTTCATACTGCCATTGTAATCTTTCTCAAGAGCGCTGCAACACGCGACAGGTTTTGTAAACCCCTCTCCAAGGACGATGGTTTTATTGTCCTACGGAGGGGCACATCCTGTCAATTGGAATTTGGAGAATGGATACTTTGAATTTTGGAAAGTGATTGCGAAACATAATGGATCAAGAAACTGCTTTACAGCTGAGGCTACTTAATAGTTTTAAAAATTAGTCCACAAATTATTCAGAAATAATTTGCTGCTGACCTCTAGCGGTGACCCCAGAGATCCACGAAAAAGATACACGCCAAACGAGAGGTTGGAAAGGAAATGAGTGACCAAAATATAGGAGAGTCTCGTCTGTTTGGGAAAAAGTAGAGTGGCCGAAATTTTTCGGATACCCGTACTCTAAAGATTTTGCCAGTTTTGTCATGGCGGAGCCCCTTAGTAATATAAAATAAAATAGTAATTGCGTGCCGGTCAGATTTTTTCCTCAATGCGATGACATTTCTTATGCTAAAGGTGGGTATTATGACAATGACTTTGAATATTACGTGATCGATCGCTAGATTTGCCCCCACCTGGACGTGCGGTCTACGCCCGCTTACGGCGGGCCTGATCTGGACACGGACCACCTGAGTCACCAATCGCTTGACATGGGTGAAAACAAAAGTAGAGAGTGCATTGGGGTTGGTGCACGTTAAATCTGTAGGTGTCAATTGAATGGGAAAGATACCGACCCATTTTGATGAAGCCAGTGGCCTCGAATTCAATTTCCGACCCAGCCAATTAATCCTACAGACGGTGTTCAGATTCTGCGATTGAAAAGGTTAACATAATGTTCTTCGCACCAAGATTGACTACGTTTCATCAGCATCCCTTTTAGAAAACTAGAGTTTCACTGCATCAGTAACCCTTTGCAGCCATTCCCATGTGTTCTTTTTAAACAATATTTGCTCAATGAGTGTATCATAATTTGTTCAAAGCGTTGATAGACAGGAATGAAAAAGATACCGGCCTCGAATTCGATCCACTAAATAATCCGATGAAGGGGTCTGCGATTGAAAATGAAATTTCAATTGGCTCATTCGATCGACATCCTGAAGTTTTTAACTAAACGTTTTTCTCACGCATCAAGCAAACTCAGGCACCGCATGGTACCAAGTCTCTGAAAAGGTAGGTATGCCCTTTCCAAGTCGGCCATTTGCGATTGGTCATCCGAAAACATTGGCATTGAAAACATTCAACACACAAAATTATGATGGTATTTTTTAATTAACGTCACATTGGAGCAACACAACGGGCTATTGGTGACGGTCCGGTATCAACTCCGAAAGAAAGAGGGGTCTGATGACACCACCTTGTTATTTAGAACCATGGTCGGATGACGAGGATATACCTCAGCTGGCACCAGACAATTTCCACATTGTCATCTGACCGTGGTTCAGATTTACGTGGTGTTGTACTCGAATCTTTCCCGTCCACATTGATCCTGGACCGTCGTCAATAGTCTGCTGTGTTGCTCCAGTGAGATGTTAATTAAAATACATACCTTCCAACTTTCCACGCCAAAGTGACGATATTTGAGACCACGACAGATTTAACCTGCACCCCCCCCCCCCCTTTGTACAGTATGGGCCGACCAACCGGTATAGTGGTTAAGGTGTTAGCCTCTGGATCGGAAGTTCCTGGTTTAAATCCGGGTCCAGGCATGGATGTTTGTAAGCGTATGGTTTAGAGGCGGCTGGTGCACCTTACATCTGTCATGGCCGAAAGTCCTCCCGTTGGGTTGGTGTGGAAGTTCGGAGAGTGATGTGCCAGCTCAGGTGTTGCCTCGTCATCTGAACGTGGTTCAAAATTACGAGGTGTTGTCCTCGGATCTTTCATTTAAAGTATTAATCCCAGACCGTCGTCAATAGCCCGTTGTGTTGCTCTAGTTCGACGTTATTTAAAATTACCTCACCTTACTTTGTACAAGATGGTTTTTGTTGGATTCGAACACGCAACCTTCAAAAATTAAGTGTACAAATTTATTGTGAATTGGTTAAATTGTGATAGAGATACTGAACATTATTTCTATTTAGATCTCGGATCTTCCCCTTCGGTATTGATCCTGGATCGTCGTCAATAGCCCGTTGTGTTGCTCTAGTTCGATGTTACTTTAAATATGTAACTACTTACCTATTTGGATTATGAATTGTTTTTACCTCCCTCTCGTCCCAAGACAAATAGAGGGTTCATACATAGCCTGTTTCTCGCAGGATTCTAAAGAATGAATGTATAAATTAGGTCTGGCATCGTTAAAATACTCAATATTATTAATATAGAGATTTCGTATTGTTTTTAACCTCTCTGCACGCACAAGAGAAATATAATGGGGGTTATTATGTAGCCTATATTACTCGCAGGGTTCTAAAGAGCAAGTATAGCAAATTTGGTGTGGATTGGTCAAACGGTGTAGATTTGTATAGAGAACAGAGAAACGAGAATTGGTTTATGTATTTAATAGTTTTGTAATATAGATTATAGAGACAACTAAGAAGTGGTTTTATATATAGAACTGGTTTTAGATTATTAAAAAGTTAATCGATATTTTACTATTTGTAATTTGATTCAAGTTAAATTTATGGGCTCAGGTTTAATACATTTTAATTTCCTGATTATGCATAACTTTTATTTTCGACTTCGAGGTTATGCATCGCATTTTTATTTAATGTTTCATTAATTATTTTGTTCAGAGATTAGATTTTAGAGAGTTGGTATCTGATCATGACCTTATTGCCTCTCCTTGTTCTAGAATAGGTGCTTTTTATGAAGACTAGATAACTTATTTTTATGATAAAGGCAAATATTTAAACTATCAAAAAATATTGTTCACATGAAAATAAAGATATTTATTAATTTATACTATGTAAATATACACTGGAAAATGAATTGAATTTTACACTGGACATTTAATCTCGGAATTTGTGAAAACAATTTGAATCAATTTAAAACGCCATAAAAAGTTAATTATTCGACCGCTTAGTACTTTTCAATCAATGCCGGTTTGACCATTTCAGTCTGAATAATGACTATCTCCGTAATTCGTTATATTTGTGGAAAATGTGTATGAAATATTAAAACTCCAACTTTTGATACATTAAATTTATCTATTTTATGCTAAAATTCCTGTGTCCAAACTCAAAACTTATAAATAATTATAATTAATAACGTTTGAAATATTTGTTATATGACCAGCTAACACTAATGTTATGCAAAATTTGAGACACGACATTTGAAATTGTCAGTACTAATTCATCAATTCTAAATGTAATTACAAAACGCGAATACACCAGTAAATGAATTTTCGACATATTTATTAATTTTATCTCAGTAAATAATGCATTCCCAAATATGTGAAGACAGTTTAAAATAGTTCAAATTCAATGCAATACAAAATAGTTTCGAAAACGATAAGCCCGCTATGTTAGAATTTTAAACGTTCAAACAGTTTTATTTGTCCGAAAAACACTTGATAAAATTTTTCTTTCTTATCAGTCAAAAATCTTGCGAGGGCTGGAAATATTCCTGTTTTCATACCCGTGACAAAATCTGATGTCACTGCTTCTTGCAAAAAATTGGTTTTAGTGTTTTTCCCTTCATGTAAATTTATCTTCGAAATTAAAAAAAAAAAGGAATTGCATGTTTTACAATCAAGAAAGTTTTTGGACAGCTAACAATCAAAATTAAGCCAATTTTGTCAGCATTTATTCTGAGCAAAGTGGATTTTGTATTTTGATCAATCAGGGGGGGTCGTAGCATTTTGTCCACTCCACAATTTAAAAAGATGGAGAGCTGTACAGTTTCTCCTTTTCAACACATGAACCCACACAATGCTACAAATAAATGATGCAACACTACCCCGATGGTGCGTCCCCACTCCCCTGAAATTCTTCCTATTTCGAAAGACGGGGAAAATATGACACACTAATGACTTCCATGAGAAAACGTCTCAAAGAAGCCAAAGCCATAAGATGCGCCAAAGTATTTGCCAAGGAAGCGATAACTAATGAAATATGATAGTTGCAAATAGCGATAACTCGCCAGAAAAAATTACCATGAACACACACTAATTACCCTCCTCGGGCGCTGCATTTCGCACCCGCTCGATAGATTAGTCGTATGTTGTTTGGCCGCCATTTTTGATCGACGAGTGCTCAAATAGACGAACGTCTCAACGGAGTAAGAACTCCACACTCTGCACTGTCTGGCTCTTAATACTGCGCATGCCTGAAGCTGTGACGTAGTAAAAACAGCGTTTTTGGCGACTATGTAGTATTTTGATCCATTTTGCCTTTGTCATAAACTGCCAAAAAAGGCAATCCATTTTTGTGTAAGGAAGGCGCGTTTTCACTCCCGTTTCCCGCCTTTTTAAGATTCCCCGAATCCGAATGTGAATCGAGCCTAGGTTGATGACCGCGCTCGCGGGAAGAAATGTTGTTTCATGTCGCGAAGGGTGCTGGATCGTGGCTGGATGCATGGAAGTAGGGATGGATAATAAAAAACGGAAATTTGCTTAAGTCAACAAGTGAATGGAAATTAAAGTTTTTAAATACGTTCTTGGGGGGGGGAGGGTCAATATCAGGAAAGCTTGTAAAGTTTTGCGAAGGAAAAATATATCGTCCCAGAAAAACAAGGTTTTTTTTAATAGAAATTGTTTTAACTGTAAATTATATAGAACTAATAATAATCATTAAAGCTTGATTCGTAAGTAATAAGCTCTTTGGAAAGAAAAAAATCACATTGAAATTTATGGTAGTTTGCACAAAATGTCTTGTAAATATTTTAATGTTTTGTTTGTGTCTGAATTTTAGAAACTATAGATTTGATGACATGAATTCTTTGAGAAGAAATACAAGTTTGCATTTTTATTTATTTTTAGTCACTTTTTGCACACATAATTAAGAAATCTTTTCCCTGGCAATTTCAACATAATTCAAGTGCCATCCAGTTAACTGCTCACAAGGGGGGTCCGACTCAAAATTCAAAAATCTTCAATTCTAAAGAGTTTATGTTTTGAATTTTTTTTCAGTAGGTATACATTTTTTTGTGCAATAATACTATTTTATATTTTTAAAACTTTAAAATTTTTCTTATTAAATTAAAAAATGTCAAATTTTTGAAGTTGGGCAAAATTGATATGTATAAAAATATTTTGTAACAAATCACTTCATTTTAGCATTAATTAACTTCAAAGAATTCATACTATAAATTGTGTCCGTAATTTTTGATTAAAACAATTGGAAAAAAAATTTTTAATATTTTGTTCAAAAACTACATAAAACACATAGTATACAAAGTTCGAAAAATTATAGAAAAAAAACTAATACATATATACACAATTGCTGAAGAGAAATTAAAGAAATGTATTTGAAAAGTAAATGTTGAAAATTTAGTTCGTTTATGACAATTGAATCATTTTTACAATTGAAACCCCATTTAACACAAAAGGAGAAAAAGAGCGTTTAAAATTATGAAGGCTCGTTGGATTTGCAGCTGTTATGTTTATAAGAAGTTGAATATTTCCGGTTCTACTTATAGTAAAAACAAAATTTAAGTGTCATCTTATTCATAAATATCTATATTATTTTTTTAGATAATAAAAAAATATTGGACATTTTTTTCATTATTTGAGTCCTAGACCCCCTTAATAAGTTTACAGTTTAATAATTTTTCAAAATCGTGCTCTCAAAATCATATAACTCAAGCACCAAAAGGAATACGTATAATTTTTTAATTAAACAAATCAAATTGATTTATTTTAAAAATTCCTTTTTAATAGCATACTACAAATGTACATTAAATAATTAAAATGCATCAAATTGTGAAATATTTGCCAAGTTGACTACATTTTGCTGAGCACTGCTTTGCTGACAAAAACAGGTTATGATCACATAATTTCTTTTATTTTAAAACCAGGTTCTAATTCACATGTGAACAGTTTAAAAAAAATTCCTTTTTATTGCAGCTTTACTTAAGGGATAAATTTGCAATTTAGATAAAAAAATGTACGTCTTGAAATTTCGCACTTCTTTGCAATTTCTATCTACCATTTGAGAGCAATGAGTATTATTAGTTTTAATTCGATGATATAAGTTACTGGAAAAAGGGTTTTTTTCATCTGACAGACCCTATTATAAAAATCGAGATTCAATTTCTACCAACTATTTCAGATTTTCCACTACATTCATCTAAACATGGATTTATCTAAACATCGAATTCAGTAAAAGTGCAATTTGATGATGCAACTACCATATTATTGAATCATTTCGAAAAATAGATTTAAAAAAAAGTATTTGATACTTACAGGTTTGAATTGTTTTGCAAGTGCCTTTACTTTGCTGGCACATTAAAATGACATATATAGGCTATAATATTTTAATCCATTTCATCAAAATATTCATTTGCTTTTTTTTGTGTAAATATTTGGTTACACGTAAACGTTTGTATGGATAGGTAATTGTCTAAATTATTTTTAACATTTCAAATTTAAGTTGTAAAAAAACATTTAAGCAAACATCAATTTTTATTATTTACATACCCCAAAACAAACCGAAGTTTTATATCCAACACAATAAAATGTGATATGGAAGAATATTTTTATACTCATCTATTTCTTTACTTTTATTATCTGTACAATGGTAAAAAGAGCTTGTCTTATAATTTCCAAAGAAAAAATAATCAATGTTAGTTTAATGTTTCGAAAAGATTAACCCAAGTTTCTAACGAAATTACATTTTAAATATTTAAGAAATAAAGTTAGAAAATTTGAAAAACATATTGAGAAATAATTCGTTTTAATTATTCATTTTTAGCTTTTAGTTCAGTTCTTAACTATTTTTTCAACATTTTGTGTTGTTTTTTATTATAATGACCAAAAAAGTATCAGGGCCGTCGTAGCCCATTTGGAAGAGTAGCAAATTAACAACTCGAGCTTTGCGAGTTAGAAACTCGATCTAACCAATAACACGTTGTATTGCTGCTGTGCGGCAATTAAAATACCTACCATCTCTAAAGATCATGTAATAAAAAAAATCATCTGTTCAGAAGTTAAACTTTTGGTTAATATTTAAGTAAAGTTACTCAAAGTTAATATTTTGAACCTTCTTGTTTGGCATTTCTTCAAATATCTAAGCAAATTGCTAACATGTGTGTGTTAGGTAGGTAGTTAATTAACGTTGCGCGGAATCAATCCCAAAGGGAAAGTAATGTGGACCACGTTATTGGAACCACGATCAGATGACTACACCTGAGCTGGCACCCCACTCTCCAAGCTTCCACACCAAGCCATCGTGAGGAAGTTTGTTTCCACGACACATTTAACGTGCACACTTCCCCCTGTATATACAACGGTCTTTGGTTGGACCTAGTTTCGAACTCGCAACCTTCAGGTTGCTAATCCGTTATAACTGGCCTACAACAGCCCTAAGTGTGTGAAAAAAAATTCTAAGTTGTAAAAACACTAGTCTGCAGGGACCTTGCAAGTGCTTACATAATGGGGCCGACCAACCGGTAAAGTGGTTATGTTGTTAGCCTCTAGATCCAGAAGGTTCCTGGTTCGAATCTGGGTTCGGGCATGTATGTTTGTAAGCGTATGGTGTAGAGGCGGCTGGTGCACCTTAAATCTGTCGTGGCCGAAAGTCCTCACGTTAGTTGGTGGTTTGGAGAGTGGGGTGCCAGCTCAGGCGTTGCTTCGTTTCCTGACCGTGATTCAAAATTACGAGGTGTTGTCCTCGGATCTTATCCTTAAGGGATCGATAACAGACCGTCGTCAATAGCCCGTTGTGTTGCTCTAGTACGACGTTGATTAAAAATGACCAATTTTACATAATGGGAAGGGGTAAAGAAATATAATTTTAAACCTGTTTTTGTAGAGAAGTGTGAGTTTTGCTTTTCTTATGCAAAGCACCTGAATCGAGAGTGCCTTTTTTTAGCTTCAGACATTCAATTTAAATCCTAACCTCAATTCCAAAAAATCGCTACAAATTTTTTTCCCAAAAAAGTATTTCTTTATTGTACGCTATTTGTCTCTGCTTTATGAAAGCTTTAAGTTGGAACAGTATGGGGATTCATAGAATTTTTTTTTTCAAATACATGTAATTTGTACACATTATACGTACATTATCCGTATCGTTTGATCTAACTATCCGATCGATTCATATTGGGGTTATTTTATGCTTTCTGATAATTTATTTTGTGCCACTGAGAATGCTTTTTTAATTTAAAGTCTCACAATTCAACTTTGAATTACAAAAACTGTGTACGTAATTTTTATACCCTCTTTTTTGTAGTAAAAAAATAAAATGTAAGCAATTTCCATAAAAAAACCTATATCCTTTGACCTGATAGTCCAATCGAAATTAAATATTGGTTAATGAAGTGAAAGATACAGAACCACCTTTCTGAAGACCCTGTGAATAAGTGCACACACGAGGGGAAGGTTTGGTATTTTAAATTTCCCTCAGAGGATATAAAGCAAATGCCTTTATCAATGGAAACATTCACCAAGGGAGATAAGGGAGCATATGCCACCCTAGTCTTGAAAAAAAAAATCACCTTTTAATTCACAGGAGCGCACCTGCGTACCGGCTTAAGCCCACCTACCCGTAAGAAAGCAAATATATATATATATATATATATATATATTTTCAATTCATGGGCCACATAATTCATTACGCTCCTCAGGCCCGAAAAAAGCAATATATCCTTTTTAATTCATGGACGTATCTACGAGAATACATAGAAAAGACATGTACCTGTTTTTGATTCATGGGTGCACCTAAGAGGGTGCTATTAAATTTTTACCAGAGACCTGAAAAAGCAATATCCTGTACAAACCCATTAAGTCATGGGCGCCCATGGGAAGATGCTCAGTGAGCGCGCTCATTAATTAAGGGTGTTGCATTATACTTGAGCCACACAGATCTGTAAAAACGTAAGACAGGTGCATATCGTTACGTAGAGCTACGAGTGGGTGGTGCGAGAAAGGAAACAATGAAGCTAAAGCCTTCAGACTTATTAGCCTAACGTCATTTCTTCTTAAGAATTTGGAGAAATTGATTGAAAGATACATTAGAGAGAGAGAGAGAGAGACGAGGTTCTAAAAATTGAATCCCTATCAAGATTTCAACACGCCTATCAGCCTGGGAAATCTACAGAGACTTCCCTATGCGATCTTGTTACGGTCCTTGATAGAGCGGTTAATGGAAAGGAAATTGCTTTGGCAGCCTTTCTAGATATTGCGGGGGCCTTTGATAGAGTTCCAACGGATGTAATCTCTTATCAAACGAAAAGTTAACCCATTGGTTTGCACCTGGATAAAATATATGCTTGAGACAAGTATGGCTCGAGCTGGGAAACACACTCACTGTAGAGCTGGGAGACACACTCACTGTAAAAGCTGTCCACAGGCAGGTGTGTTGTCACAATTATTATGGAGCCTAGTTGTTGACGAGCTCCTAAACAGCACTCACTTTCTGGGCCAGTACTGTCTAGGTTATGCTGATGACAACAATGGTCACAAGAGGTAAGTTCCAGAATACTATAACTGATATCATGAGCACACTGCCCTAAAAAGATTGAAAACTGGTGCAGAGAGGTGAACCTGTCGGTTAACTCCAGCAAAACTAGCCTAGTCCTGTTTACCCCGAAAAGGCTGCGAGATATGCATTAGCTAAAAATTCTTTGGAACACCACTTGTATATTCAGACGAAGAAGTATCTAGGAGTTACCTTGACATGGAGCTTACATGCTCCAATAGTGCACGAGCAGGGCCAAAAGTGTTCTGGGCTTGCAGACGTGCCGTAGGAATTAACTGGGGTCTAACGCCAAAAATGTTGCACTGGATATGTACTGAGTGATTACTCCAATGGTATCTTATGGGGCCATTGCCTGGTGGAGTAGAACCCGTAATGAGACAGTGAAGAAGAACTCACTAGTCTACAGAGAATGGCAACCGTTGCAATTTCAAGTGTAATGCGTACCATTCCATCACAGAGTCCAGAAATGCTTCTAGGACTCCTACTACTACATAAACAAGTGGGATTTCAGGTATTTTCGTGTTCACAACGCCTCAAACTCATGGGTCTATGGAAATCGCCCTATGAAATGTCTATGTTTAAAAATGTTGCTAAGCAGGTAAAAGAACATCTTTATTTACTAATGAGACGTGATTGGATGTTAAAGCAGTTTTGCTTTCAAGCCAAATACAACATTATCTTTACAACTTGACATTTGTCTCCAGTCTGATCAGGGGAGGTGATGAAATTTGGTACACAGATGGTTCAAAAACATATCATGGCACTGGTTCAGGTGCTTTTTGTCCTAATCGAAAAATAAAGCTATCTTTCAAGGTAAGATCTCCACTGTATATGAGGCTGAGGTTCTAGCGATCTCTACTTGTACTTACAACTGCCTCTATATTGGGGTTGTTAAGATGGTCTTAAAGATCTTCTCTGACAGCAAGAAGGCCTAAAGGTTTTGCAGGGACACTGCTTTTCTTCAATAGCAGTGTGGGAATGTCACAATGCACTTGTGGGTTTGGCTGAGAGAAACGAAGTGTCTCTTATGTGGGTCCCTGATCATTGAGGGTAATGAAATAGCAGACCAACTAGCAAAACGTGGATATGAAATGCCATTTTTTTAGACCAGAGCCTGTTTTGGCCTGGCTTCAGCATAATGATCTGTTATGTGGTTGGATGCAAAAGGTAGATTTAGATAAAAATAGATTATCACTACAGATCAAAGACAAGCCAAAGAGCTCAATCAACAATCTCTCTGGTCGAGGGAACTTCTGAAATTGAGCAGAAAAGAAATCAGGGTAGCTATTGGCCATTGTATCCTAAATAGACGCCTCAACCTTATGGTTGTTATAGATGACCCATTACGTAGATGGCAGAGGAGGGTCCTGTACACGTTTTGTGTGATTGTTACTCTACCCAACGTTTCGAGTATCTGGGATACCATTGTATTGAACCCTAGGAATTACCAAACATTCCAATCGGGTACATGATGAAATTTATTTCGGCAATCTGTTTTTATTAGATCAGTCGGGGTTTTTAGTACAATAGACTACTGGTCACGGTGCTGGCACTCTTTAGAGTTACCCCCACAGTAAGTCACATAACTATATATAAAGAAAATAATTCAATATTTAAACAAAAAAATGTTGTTTTATTCAGAGAATCACATGGAGATATGAAAAAATACAGGATTTCATATATTCGAATGCAATTCCAGGCTACAGCGGTTTTTTTTTGCAAATTTTTAATGTGTACGAACATCTTTTAAGAGCTACTGTATATATATATATAAAAAATAAATTAAGTTAAAATTTAGACATTTTTAATAAAAAAACAATATTTTTTCTGCCAAAAATATTTGAAAAGGCATTTAAAAGTTTTATAAAAGATTAGGGGCGAATTCTTTATTCTCTAGAATAGCCTCAAAATCGATGCATACACCATTACTAGGAAACTACAATGCTTGAGATTTTAGATGCAAAGCTGGTTGAATGTAACATTGACAAGGACAAGAGTTACTTAATTTGTGAAAGCCATATTGAAGATTTTCTGAACATTTTCCAACACTATTCACTGTACTTTACTCAAGCACTTATTAGTTAATTAGGAGCTTGACAAATTATTTAGGTGTTCCATATAGTTACCAATTTTTCAAATCAACGCTCGCTTTTTTGTAGTATTACTCAAAAAAAATGTTTTAATATTTGATAAATTACCTATTCATATATGAATCCTATATAATTCCATTGTGCTTGGACATTTAATTAAATAATCTTTTCTCTTACTGTTGGTAATCTTTCAACAAAAAAGGTGTCCCAATTACATGTCTTTATGGTTGTTAAGTTATTTTCCTAAAGATATATATCTATCCAATTTCTGGGTGACATGAGGTGAATATACATACATTATCTACAATACCCCACTAGATAGGTTATCATTATAACTATTTAAAAACGAATAACTGAACGTATTGAAACTTCACTAGAGGTTAAATTTCAGATTAGATGCTTTTTTTTAATCTTGATCTTTGAAGATTATTTACCTGTTTGGCTAAAATAATTCTTGTAATGAAACTTGCAAGTTTTCCAAACTATGCTGTTTAAATTTTACAAGTAAAACCTAGCTAAGGGATGTGTATATAGAATGCTTTAATTTTATAAATAAAAATGGGTTTTTCATAAAGAACTATAAATAAGGCACTACAAAATATTCGTTACTATAGTAAATGAGTAGGTAAAGTGGAAAAATAATTAAAATAAGTTTTATTTCACATTTTTAAATGAAGATTAATTACTAGCATTATGATTTTCCAATATACAGGATTGAATAAGTTATTTTCACATATTTTGAGATCATAAATTTGAATCAGTCATATGTCCACAATATATTGACAATTTTTATTTAAAATTTGAAGATCTGCGTTCTGTGTAGTAATACATGTGTTTGAATGACAAAAATCTCATTCAAGTAAAATTTAATTGATTTAAAAAAGGTGTTCTTTTGACTACTTGAGTGGTTACTCAATACAGTAAAATAAATAAAATCTTATAATTTTAATAAATTTTCAAGTGCACATTGTGTAATGAATCAATAACATTAAGAGCAGCTGTGAAGATAATGAATTTTTTCAACAATTTTTAATATTGATGCTTGTATTAAATTTCTTTTGGTTGGTTTTTATGCTGCAAGGGCCATGCGCTTTTGGGAGTTTTGCAAAGTAAATATATTCCTAAAGATATGTGTAATGAATCAATAACATTAAGAGCAGCTGTGAAGATAATGAATTTTTTCAACAATTTTTAATATTGATGCTTGTATTAAATTTCTTTTGGTTGGTTTTTATGCTGCAAGGGCCATGCGCTTTTGGGAGTTTTGCAAAGTTCATCGTCACTTCTAAAGGTGTACATGATTAAATAATATAGCATATACTAACTTTTTTTAGCCATAACACTTATAATTTAATACCCAAATAACTTTCACTTAACAGTCTGCCCTCCAGATGTGTGTATTCTATTCTACTTTGTACAGTACTCGATATTTGAATATAATTTTAAAATTAAGAATTTTATTATCTGCTTCAAAAATCTTTGAATAGAAATAAAAGAAATGTGCTTAGTGATCAATAACTTCTATAGATCTTGCTTGGCAATTTAAAATGTTATTTTAATGGTTCAGGTTGGGTTTTTATGGAGAAAGGGCCAAATTCGACCGTACTGCACAAGGTGTAGAATATAGAATATCAAGTAATGGACATACACAAAGACAGTTTTACTGACATACAAGAGAGAAATACATTCAGGAATTGAACCCGTGCCTCCTACATTGCAGGTTGCTAGAGCAATGGACTGTGCTGTGGGAATAAATTATTGAAATTTAAAAGAATTACTAGCATAAAGAATGAGTTGAAAATTATTCTCCAAAAATAAAAAGTTTATATATTAACATTCATTTGAGATCAGTGCAAATTGGCAGAATGAAAATGAACAAGTTTTTATTGAATGTAATACCTACTTTCACCTTTAGAGTAAAATGAAAATCCTGTTTCCAGTGATAAGGAATGTGATCCTACATCAATTCAGTGACAGATGGTTGGGAGTAGAGGCTGAAATGGGACGTACAGGTTTTTTCAAGCAAAATAAATTCTTAAATTATTTACCATCTTACATTCTTAGCTTACAATAATAATTAAAAAAATTCAACTAAATGAACTCACAATAAAGGAATTAAGATATTTTCAACACATCTAACAAATCAGCAGAACAATTTACCACAGCAAGAAAATTTTTACTTTAGTAGCTGGTAAAAAAATTGATGAAAGAAACACATACATCACATCTATAAGAAAAAGGAATATTATTTAAACACAAAATATTCTCAGTTAATTTTGATAGGTAGCATTAAAAACAAGTTAACTCAATGTAACTTGCAAATAATGAATAAAGTGAACAATACGTATTTAATATTCAAATATGTGAATGAACAAAACTTTTCACTGCCCACCAAAAAGGGAATTTAGTTGAGTAGCATTTATAAACAAGCAAACGCAACACGATTCACCACTTAGCATAGCAAGCAAATAATATATACATTATTAGGGATTACACCATAAAAAGCAATTAATATTTAAGGAGTTGAATTTGCCACACAGGTAAAACATAACATGCTATTGACTACAACCTAGGTTCAATCCCAAAGAGAAAGATGCCAGAAGTGTTGATTTTTTATGGTGCAAGGGCCATATTTGGCCTTGTTGCAATAGACGCATGATGTACAACATCAAGTAATACATGCACAAAATGAAATTTTTACTGGCACAGGAGAGAGAAATACAATTACAGAGGAATCACACCTGTACTTCCTACAACTCACAGGTTGCTAGTGCAGTGGGCATAACCATTGTGCCACAACCAAGGAAAGACGGAGGGACAACCTAACCATTTGCCATATTAATTTAAAAACAAGCTAACCCAAAGTTATTCACCATTTAACGAAGCAAATGAACAGTACAAAAAAGGGATATAAATAAAATATGCAACTGACCGAGAATTTGCATCTGCCCGTCAAAAAGTCAATTCCGTTGGGTAGCACTTAAAAACAAGCTAACTCAACGTTACTAACTATTTAACGAAGCAAATGAACAATACAACACATAAAGGAATAAAATACGTAAAATAAGCAACTGACAGAGGATTTTTATCTGCGCGCCAAAAAGTCAATTCCGTTGGGTAGCACTTAAAAACAAGCTAACTCAACGTTATTCACGATTTAGCACAGCAAGGGAACAATACATTTCAAAACGGGATATAAAATGCAGGAAAAATAAGTAAATGAAGAGCCTTCATCTGTCCGTTAAAAAGTTTATTCCGTAGGATAGCATTTAATACAAGCTAACTTAAAGGAACAAAACAATTTGCGAAACAAATGGATAGGAATGAAAATCTTCAATAAATTAAAATATTATTGCTTACTAAAATTTGGCTTCTAAATAGAAAACATTTGGTCGGCACACAAAAGACCACTGCTCAAAATTCCTTGTCCTTCCGCTTTCATCTATACAATCCAAATGGCAAATGCTGATCTACAGCAGGACTGCTAGAATCCTACATTAAATTGGCGACAAGAATAGCGAAATCACCAAAGAAAGTTCGCTCATGCGCATTGCATTTTCGGCTCCTTCGAAATGTCTCTCGCTTGTCTGGAGTTCTTACTCCATTGAGGCGCTCGTCTCAAACAGACGATCTGTTAATTCTTCAACGGTGGACTTACTGCTAACCAATCAGAGCGTGGCAACCCTGTTGTTGTGAAGTGGTTGGCGATCTTGTTTCTTTGGCGATTCTCCCACACCACATGGTCACATGATATTGTATAGTTGACTCTGATTGACTCCTCGTATATTTATCGCCTACTTATACTAAGGGGAAGTGAAAATGATATACTCTATTAAAGAGCTTCTTTACGTAAAGCAACATTGGCCTAACGGTTAAAGTCACCTACCCGGCAGCGGAGGATGACTTCCCGAGTTCGAACCCAGCTGGCAGAAAAATTTTTAGATCCTCCAAATTATTTTAAAAAAATTCCAATTTAATTCCTTTTGATTCTAAATTACTTTTCCTAATTTTTAATAACTTTTTTATATTTTTCCAAGTTTCCATTGATTTTACATAAATAATCTAAGAACCACTCCTGAACTCACTACCAGCTGATATTTTTACGCCCCTCTGCCGTCCCCTTTGCTTTAGGATGATGGTGTCGTATCCGCCCCTGGCTTAGGACCATTCTGATGTAACAAAAAGCATACATAAAACACTGACTTATATAATAAAAGGATACAATATTTATAATACTATAAAAACACGTGGAACACTGAATCAAAGACTAAACCCTACAACAAAATTCAAATATCCGACCGCAGGAGCAAAAAGGAGCCAACAAGTGGGCTTAAATCCCAGCGCTGGCACTCCCCCAGTTGCCGCGCTCTGATTGGTTAGCAGTAGATTCCACCGTTGAAGAATTAACAGATCGTCTCAAATAGTTTCAACTCTAATTATCAGGTGAGCTTTTACTTACTTTTCATGCTCCTTTTGTTAATTTTTAGATTCTTACCGTAATGTCTGTGTTTAAATGTGAACTCTGTATTTTCAAAACAAAATTAATCAAACCCTATGTCGTCCTCTGGAGTTTGCATCGAAATGTTCACGGAGTAACATTCCCTTATGGTGCTCAATCTTGCCATCTCTGTTTTAAAAACTACAGGTTGTCCTAAAAGTTCCCGTACTCCAACTTTAAAAATAATTATTGCCCGTGGGTTTTTTTTAATTATTGAATTTTATCGGCTCTTTAATTTTTATCGTTTCATTTTCTTTGCACTCAAGTTTTTCGATAATAAAGTTCCACGTCATTTTGTTCTTCATTGCAAGATGAATTTCACGCATTCAGAGAATTGCGCTGTTTTAAACTTATTTTGAATGCAAATAATTTTAGCGACATAAATATCCAAGTGGTGCAATACCGAGTAAATATGGATCATTTTGGAATTAAATAGAAATTTGACAGTCAAAACTTTTTGAAAAATAAAATTAAAGTTTTAGAATTTATTTTATGTATTTATGGTCATGTTAGGGCATTGAAGTTGTGCAACTGAAACAGGTCAAGATAATATTTTAAGCAAATTAAAGCCAATTTTTTATTTCCTTAAAACGTGGAGGTGACGAGATGTTTCAGATTCATCTAACACAATGTAAATAGTCTTCAGGTATTTAATCAAAAATATACTATTCATGAGTATTCATTGTCAGTTGTTTTAAAATGGCCATTACCTCATCTTGAACTGTTGCTTCACATTCTTCATAGGAAACAAATTTGTTTTTAGTGTCATGTCATCTCGACATGAAGCGGATCTGGTAAGAAGCTTCAAAACATTTAATGACATTTGCCACATAATAGCAAACACTCTTTCTACCAAATACTTTGACAATTACATATTCATTAAATGCATTTGAGTCGGGTCGCAAAGATTCAGACAATGAGTAGAATGACAGAACATTAAGTTTTTCACTATTTTCAATTTATCTATGTAATGTGATTTGGTCATGTGAATCTCTGAAATGCACATGTTGTATCTCCCAAAATCAACATGTATCAGTATCTCATCTGTTCCAAGGTTATCTTTAGGTTGAAAATTGACCTGTATTGATGGGACTATGTTGCAAACATGCTTCATGAAGTAACGAAGCATATCATTAAATTTATTAACTAGCGCTTTGACTTCTATTTCAACTTTTGATTTAACCACTTTCTTAGCTGACTTTTTTTTATTTATTTCACTGTAAACTTCTTTCCTTTTCCATTGCTCAACACATGTAATCATTTGTCTCAACGTGTTTGTTAATGCACTTCTTTCCAGACATTCTTCTTCACTTTTTACTACATCCTGACAGCAGAGATTTAACCATCTAATCTAAATCATTGTAATTAAGAACTTTGAGGCTTTTTATTTTTTCAAAAGTTAACAAAACATTTTCATGCTTTTCACATGCACATGTTTCTTACATCAGATTGCAATACCCAACAGCTTCATCTGGGTTAACTACTCCACTCTGTTTGGTGGAATATTAATTTTTTTTTCCCTTCAAACAAAATTTTCTTGTCTTTTCAACCTATTTTTTTTTGCTGAGCCCTCTTTTATGTCTTAAAGTTCTGGATCATTTTTAATTCTATTTCTTTTTTGCTAAGACTCCTTCCAGACTTTCTTAAATTTGATTATATCAGATATCTTAGACATGGTAAAAACTAGGCCAGATTGACATGATACCAACTGGTACTATGTCAGAAACAACAAAGAGAATTTCAGTCATGAGGATACTTAAATTATCTCCCAACTCAATGGCATATTTTTAAGGAAAAATTAAAAGATTTTATCAGCGTACACAATCAGACCCAAAGTTACAAGTGTTCAAACATTGTAAATCAAATAAAGCTGTTAGGCTTTATTCTACAGGTTCAAATCAGAACCAATTGGCAAGTTAAATCGGTACTGGTTAGAGAAAAAACAGTTGGACTGCTTATTTGTTTACCCAACATTGTTCTTACTTTAATAAATAACCATTTATAATCACTATTTTACCATATCATTGTACAAATTCCTGATAAGAAATATTTGCTCACCTCCATGGAGGTGAAATTTCAATGGTTGGACCACATTTATGCCTAACCTAAAACAATCCCAGCCATGTGCTTTGATTTCCAGATTGTTTTGTACATTTTCTAACTATATGTTGTTGAAAAAAGTTCAGCAATAAATGAAAATATATTAAGTTAAAAAATGCCATGGCAGTGACATTGTTAAAAGAACTCAAGAATTTTCTGAGTGCAAATATAAGAAACAGACAAAATCATACTTGCTATTGAGTCAAAGATATCTTACAGTAAAGATGGCTCATTAGAGCTTCTTTTAATTACACTTTCAGACATGTACTGCCTTCTAGTAGACTTTTTTAAAGGTTATTTACTTTTTATGCAGAGCTGACAAAAATAGTAGGGACAAAATAATTTACTGATTTTTCAACATTAAATTTAATGAAAAATATAATAATTTCTGGTGCAATGAAATGAAAACTGTTAACAATGAAACTATTAATATTAAATACAGCTATTAAATAAAGGAATTTTTATACTTTTTAAGTTTCAACTATATTTCTTAACCTAGAAACATGGTTAAGAACAGCCACGGAGGTGATATTTTCCATGTTTAATTCACTTTTTTAAGTATAAATATGCAAATATTTATTCACTTGAAGATATCTGATGAAAATATACCTCAATTAAGATCTATTACTATTGTATAAAAATCAATTGACACATGAAATTCATAAAAAAAATACATGTGACTCTAATTTCCACTTAATTTCAGAATGACCCAGATACAGTATATCAACTTAATCAACAATTTTTTGGAATATTAGAAGTGCATGAACAAGACTCTTGGTTCCAACAAGACGTTGTAACCTGCCATACAAGTTATGACACCACGGGCATGCTTCAAGATTTTTTTGGCGATCGACTCATCTCAAGAAACCATTGGCCACCTCGTTCCGTCATCTACACATTCCTGACTTTTTTTCTGTGGGGATATTTAAAGATCAAAGTTTATGAAGATAATCACCAAACAATAGGTGATCTGAAAAGTGCCATTACTCAAAATATACAAGAAGTCATTCCCAGCATTTTGAAAGGTGTTTCTAAAAATATGTGTAAACTACTTCAGCTTTGCCTCCCAAGAAAATTGCAGAAATTTTAAACATTTACTATAAATGTAAGTCCAAATTTTTTTCGTTTATAAGTGCTTTTCACCATAACCTTAAAAATATTTGTTTTAAAGTTTGTTGATTTTGTATAGTAAATTCACGAATCGTCAGTACAGGAACTTTTAGGACACCCTGTACAATTCATGTTTTTCAAGATCATAAATTTGTCAAAGAAATGTGAAGAATTGAAGGCACTGTAATTGTGACAATTGTAAATTGCAGTTTAAGTACATGCGAGAACATTACTTTAACTGATTTGTCGCAGTTAATTTCTCACATAACATTTATAAAAAAAGGGTTGGGTGCTATAGTGTTTGATTGTATTTTTAAAATTAGCTTTAACCCTTAACTGCTGTGTTACAAACCGTCTCGTGACTAGTGTGGAGGGGTCTCTCAGACCTCGCTCACTAAAGTGTGTATAAAGTTAATTAATATATATTAATGAAAGATTCTTTAGATAATTATTATTTATACATTTTAAATTTAGATAATTCAATTCTTAACATGAATATATTTTATATTACTATACAAGTAAAGTAGATTCCATGTCTCTTCAGGCTCAGCTTTCGGAACTAATTTTGCAGGACATTTCAACCCTGGAAACTAAAACTATGTTGTGGTTTGGTGTTCTAATGGCACGATTAGGTTCCCCCCCCCTTCCCAGCATCCCATTTGAAGTTTTTTTTCCGTAGAAATATTCTTGTGAAGACGCACTTGAAATGTCTTTATCTGCATAAATTTCCGAATCCGTTTCATGTTTGCTTTCAATAGTATCCGAAATTTCACTGTCCCAGTACTCTATTTCCGACCAATTATCAACAATATCCTGAACTTCTTTTTGTGCTAGATACAGAGGTAGTTTCTTAGTAAAGTTTGTTACCATTTTAGACTCGGCTGAAATTCCATACTCAAACAGACTATTTCATTCAGCAAGAACACTAACACAAATGCTGTGAAGGGTCTAAGAGACCGTGGGGGAAATGCAAATAGTGTGAAATACGAAATAGTTGGGACATCCAAACCAGTGTTGGAATGTGGCTTCTCTTGGACGTAGTAGGAAGGTACTGAATAGGACATTGACCAATATTCACTTTGAGAGGTGGAAACGACCTGTCACTCGGGGTCTGTGAGACCCATGACAGCAGTTAAAGGTTAAATAAACTTGTTAAACTTTGAATAAAGCAAAATCACTAAAGAATTTTCCTCTGTCCTATTTGTATTTTACAGGTGTTTTCTAAGGATGAATCCTGATAAAGGATCCAAAGCCTCCAAAAGAAGAAATCCATGAATCAAAAAGTTTTGACCTTATAAAATAAACTTATGGACTTTGAATGGTGTTGAACATTTCATTGAATAGATATGAAAATATTAGGTATCTTGATTCTGTTAATTGCATCAAAGTTATTCTATTGTAATCGTGGTTTGATTTTTAAAAATTACAATCAATGAACCCTGATTATATTTGTATTTCTGTTTATTGTATATTTTTGCCTGCTCATTTTGTATTACTTAAATTATATGCAACAAACAAATGTACCTCACAAAACATTATGTAATTATCGTGTTCAGCACAGCACAGTGTATAATGTAACCATATTTAAAGGTGTTTTGCTATTTAATAAAAGTTATCAAGGTTTCTTAAATGAAAAGCTCCAGAGTTCTATATTTTGAAAATTTATCACTGTTGACATAAGAAGACAACAATATTTATTTTTTCATTTATACAGACTTTTTTCTATATGCTTATATAGTTTGTTACTTAATAAGTATCCTCAACATGCATATTGAAAAATGTTTTACTTTAATTTTTATTATTCTGTATAATTGAATAATATTCTAGCATAATTTAGTTAGATTATTTAATTTAAATGTTTGAACATTATTGAAATAACAAAAGTAATAAATATTATACAGTGAAACCTGTCTATAACCATTCTGTAGGGACCTAAATAAAATATTGTTATAGACAGTATCGTTACACACAGATTTCACTGTATATTGACAGTATTATGAATAAAAGGTACTGTGTACGGCACAGTATTTTTCTTTAATTTATTTGCTCTGCAATAGTTCTATACTATTTTAAAAGATGACTTTATCATTTTATCCACACTTCAAAACTAAATTTCAGAGAAAACCCATTATTTTGTGCGCAAAACTGTTTCAACTGTATAGCTGATATTTACATTTTTACACAATTTGTAAACCTTATAGTATTTAGTGTAATTGCATTATTTTGTGGTAAAACCATATTCACTGCATAATTGCAGCATATTTTTTATGGTAACTGGTAACTTCAATTCCATATGGTTTTGTAAACAGTTATAAACTAAAAACTACAGTAAACTTGTTCGTGACTAGTTAAAAATAGTTCTGATTGCGAAATTATACTGTATTTTTTTATGGTAACTGGTTGTAACTTTCACCGATTAAATACTTTTATGTAAACAAGTGAAAACTGAAACATACAGAGAAAACTAGATCTCATGGTAAAAAACAGTTGCGACTACAAATTTACTTCATAACTTTTACGGAAAAAATGTGATATCATATGGCAAAATACCGTTGTGAATACGGTTTTATTTAGTAACTTTTACGGGGGAAACTTGGTCTTATATGGGGAAAACCGTCGAGAATACGGTTTTACTTCGTAACTTTTACGGGGGAAACTTGATCTCATATGGGGAAAACCGTCGAGAATACGGTTTTACTTCGTAACTTTTACGGGAAAAACTGGATCTCTTATGGGAAAAAACCGTTGTGAATACGGTTTTAATTCATAACTTTTACGGGAAAAACTTGTTCTCGTATGGTAAAAAACCGTTATTTCTACGGATTAACTTCGTAATTTTTACGGTTAAGCACAACCAACCCAGCTGCCAGTTTAAAACCGTAAATTTTACGGGATTTTTTTTACAGTGTAGACTTAACACGGGAACTTTTTGTGTGTTAGAGAAAAACGTGTGTACATTAAATTTTAAAGAAAATATAGCTTTTCTATGATCTATTTCGTGTTCCAGAATGTTTATTTATTGTTATTTTAGTGTTTTGTCAGTATAATTTTGAAGACTTTTTAAGTAAAAAGCTTTTTTTTTAACAACATGGTGTTTCCAGCAATCTAAGTTAGCGCGTTGTGCAATCCATCTCAACAATTACGCATGTAATTGAGCGTTTATATGATTCATTTATACCGAATGTATCCATATTATAACAATCATATGCTTTTTGTTGTCCATGAAATGATATATTAATTCGTCCAGCAACCTTCTTTGAGAAGATTCTGGTAGAAAAATGGCTGCCGCGCATGCGCATTGGGCCCAATTGTCGCCACTCTTATTATATAGGCACTCTAGTTTCTTCTAGGGCGGGTTGAACACAAGTGTCTGTAAGAGGATGACGGCGATCACTTGCCCACGTCGAAGACACTTCCATAGGATAGGTCTTAAAAATTGTATCGAATCGGTCTGCAAGCGTGCTAATCTAGTATGTTTTCTTTTCCAGGTAGAATTTATTTAACCAGACACAAAATCCAGTTTACTTGTTTTATGTTCATCCACCTTGTCGAAATCTAGCACACCAGTCGGTCGTTTATCTCGTTTCAACAAAGAAACAAGTTCACTGTCATTCTCAGAAACAAAAGTCAGAGCTCTTGCATTGACAGTTGATTCCACATCATTCGTAATTTGTTGTGCAATTCATCAAGCATCATGAGACTGTTTTTATTTCAGTCCCGTCAGTTTTTGTTATATCACCTACTTCTAATCAAAATAACTAAGGTAAAGTTAAAAAAACCTTACATTTTTAAAAAGTAGGTTTATCTTCATTCGGAATGTCTGTTATGAAGCTCTCGACGATGACATTCGATTTATCCTTTGCATACCTGCAAAAGTCTTCCAGATTTTCTTATTATTCAATAATTGATTCACTGCAAGTTCAGATTTGTGTTTTTTACAGTTTTTATTTCACACACACAAATACAACAATCAAAAAACGAAGTAACAAAACGATATCAAATGTGCTCGCACAGGACCGATTTCTCCGCTACAATTTTGCGGTTGTTCTGCGGGTGAACCGTTTTTTTCTTTTTCCCTTTAGGGTAAAGTAACAGTTAAAATTAACTGATGTTCAGTTCGCAACACTCTCCCACCTTTGAGTTAAGAGTACTGTGTCACCTCAAACCAAAGTTAAAAGTTCATCCTCTGTACAGGTTTTGATACTCTCCCATATCTGGTACGGCGAGTTTTAAATTCGGAAAGATCTAGTTCCTGGAAGTGGCCGGATAGTCTCGGATGGAGAACGTACTTTACAGTCCATGTTTAATGGAATATTCTCGTCTAGCTTGTTTGTTAATACGGATTGATCATTACCACTGACTTAAAATAGGTAAAGTCTTTGTATGGGTCGTAAGAAACTTCCAGAACCAGTCTTTACTCGCACCACAAAATCCATGTAGAGAAAAATCTAGATAATCGGTAGAGCCTTTTAATAGATGTCATGGTATTTTAAGGTCCTTCAAGGTATCCAGTTGAGCTCTCAAACGCTCAAGCTTCTTTGTCTTCTTTTCCGGAAGTTGAGCATCCCAGGAAATTCCAAGCTTCCAACATTCTTGTAATAAGATCTTAGGCCCCAAAGTGACCAGGTAAGTAAATCCGATGGGATTGAATATTCGACGAACAGCTAAAAGGATTTTCATTTTGGTTACTGATGATTTTTGATCTGTAAGAAAGATCTTCATCTACGGTTCAATTTAGACCTAAAACTGGAAGTTATTTTTTCAGTTATATTTTCAATCAGCGATACTGAGGAATGCTCCCATCCTCGAAAATCAAATTTGGCATCACTAAGAATATCTTGAACTTCAGAAATTACTTAACAAGCTCTTCTTCAGTGTTGACGCTACACATGCAATCATCAACGTAAAAATACTTCAGCAATTTTTGAGCCGTATTCTGTAAATGGTCTGAAGCGTTTTCTAAATGAAATTCTAAAGTAGCTTAAAGTAAGAAAAACTAGACGAAATTCGGAAAACAACTCTTCTATGTTGAAACACTTTTTAATTTTCTTTTTTCTATCGTTTCACCACAAAAAATCTCAAAAATGGCCTATCGTTCTCTTGAATTCCAATTTGTAAAAAAGCTTTTCTTATGTCGAAGATAATACCGAACTTTCCAAAACGGAATCTGTTAATAATTCATGAAATCTACAACATTGGGCCCCTTTTCCAGACAATCATTTATGGATGAGCCACTTTTTTCTTCTACTGATCAACCAAAAACGGGTCTTCCTTTTGGTTGTCGAATTTTTTTAAAAAACAGGGTGATGAGGTAGGGAATGCTCCTGTTTTCTTTTCTCTCGGTACAATAGCTTCTTCCATAATGTCCTCATCCTGCCATTCGCTAAGAACCTTCTGATAGTCTTGTAATTTCCAGATTTTTCTACGGATTTCACGCAACTGACTTCTTTCTGCTATACTTCTTCCATTCGATACAGGAGGGTGGCTATCGATCCATGGTAAGCTGAAGACATATCTGCCATCTTTTACTCGTCTAATATTATGAAGAAAAGTCCTTCGCAGCTTCTTCCATCTCTTTCCTTGTTACATTTTCTCCGGGATCTTTAATTCCCAAGGTGTCTTGGCTCCAAAGATTAGAGATGATTAAATTATTAACATGGAGTGACAGTAGTGTACTAGAACTACAATCCATTATTGTCTATCCTAAACGAGTATTAATAGCAGTTAAACCTCATGAAAGATGTTTAATTTCTCCTGTGAATAAATTTTCCGCAGAATTAGCTCCCAATAAAATGTGAATTACCTTTGGTTCAGTTTCAAATAAGCAGCAATTTTCATTTATAGAAACACAACTCACAAAAATACCAGACTTCTTTCTTTCATAGATACATTCTAAATGTATATCTCTGTATCTAAATCTTTAATTTTAGGAAGCGAAGCATATTTTTTCTTGATCCATTACCTCTAATCTGCAATCGAAACTTTTATCAATATTGCTTAATTTAATGGCAGTCTTTATATATGGAATCAATTATATGGAATGTCTTTTATGGGTTTCCTTCTTTTCTATTCCACCCAAAAGTCCATGAATTACAGAATTCTCTCCTAATCATTTCCATTTCATAACCTTCGGAACATAGTTACTTACATAAGATTTTTGACTACCAGTATCAATAATAACTCTTACAAACTGATCCCAATTATTTTCATTAATATATACAATTAAAGTTTGCAAATAAACTTCTCTAAATGAATTATTAGTTTATACACTGTTTTCAATGATAGCATCTGATTTATCTTCATTATTCTTAATACAAAAACACAAGACCGATAAATGTCTTTTACCACATATTTCACAAATTACTTTTACTTTACACGAACGCGATAAATGCCCTTGGCTTTAAACGTCTAAAACATGGTCCTTTTTTCAACAGCATACATTTTATTTCTTCTTTCCTTCTAATGATAAGGATCGAGCATACTTGCAATCAGCAGATTCATGAGAATAGTTTCCCCAAAGATGAAGAAAATTGTAAATAAAAGTGTCAGAAGAAAATTTTTTACATTTTTTAAACCAGGGCTCGAAATACCCGGGTGCACAGGTGCATTTGAAAATAAAGTGGTGCATCTAAATTTTTCCCGCTAGGTGCATGCCATGCACCTAATTTAAAAACTTAGGTCCACCTTGTGCACCTGAATTAAAAAAATATATTTCGAGGCCTGTTCTAAACACACCAAAATAAGTTCCAAGCATTTCGAAACAAAATGTTTCTTGTTGAAAAATTTGGTGATACTTGGCTTTCAGCGAAAGCAGTGCCTTCAATTTACTGGAAAATCTGATCAATCATCGTTACTTTTTTTAGTGGTTAATTTTTTATCCAAAAATGTCGCCAAGAGAGGCGATAAAAAGCCAAATCAAGCAACCAGGGTGAATTTTCGATGTTAAGTCACGTGACTACGGACACCACGTGGACGCTTTTTGAAACTCTTCTCAAAAGTGATGCTCAGTGTAATAAAATTACTAGTCTATGGTTGGACGGAGTTTTGAACTGGCAACCATGCGATTGCAATAGGGAATATGCACTATGTCACAAAACATCCTAAAAGAGTACATATTCTACAAATTCGATCATGAACAATCCGAAAATCAACTTTAAAAATCACAAAAAGTTTTAATTTAAGCGTTATAAGCGACTAAAAAACGCGTCAAAATCACGTGACTGAAAACGGGGCGGAGCTTTGTGTGACGTCATAGTACATGAAATTTCTCGCTACATTCGCCGGCTGCATGTTATTTTAGGTGCGTTCATTAATTTCACGCTAATTTTATTTTTTAAATAAATGTGTTGAATTATAGTCTTTACATTATTATTATTATACAGATTTCATCTTTAAAAATGACGACTGTAGAACAAGGCTTTGTAAAAGGCCAGTCGGATAATCTACCTAAATTGGATGGTATATCCATGTATTCTTTTTTGGGAAACCATCCAAATTTTATGGGAGTAGAAATGAAAGTCGTGAAAGCGAAGAGTAAGATAATATTTTGTACAACATATTTATTTTAAAAAAAAATGTATTTTTATATTGCTTTTAAAGAGTAGTCCTATCAGCAAAAAGTTGTACTTAAGAAAATAGAATATTAATAGTTGTTCTCTTTTCCTTAATAAGTAACACAATTCATTTTGAAAAGGATTTTTTTTATAGATAATTAGAATAGTATATCAAAAAGAGCTTTATATTAGGAAAATAATTTCAAAGTAGATTAAAATTGTAGGGGTATCAAAATAGTAAATTTTGAAAGCTAACTTAATAATAATTTTCTACGTTAATATTTTAGCAAATTTTTTTTTGTTAGTGCAGTTTTATAAAATTATGCAAATTGAAAACAAAATTCGTAATTGTTTAAAAATATTAGTTTTAATGCTAAACAAACGAGGTGAACGCTGTTGCTTCGTACTGCAAGAGAGACGATACTCCCAGTAGTTTTCCATGTCATTCTCCAACTATAAAATAAAGTAATATTTAAATTAAAAGTTTTCACTTGTAGCACTATTTATCAAAATTTGTTAACACTAGTTTTTAAGTTTAATTTCTTATTTTTAATAGAAATATTTGTACAATGCTTTTTTTTTAATAAATTAATTTTACGTTTATTCTAACTTTTCACTTTTAAAATAATTGTGTTTTTTTCATTTATGTAAGAATGTTAGAACATTTATGTTAGAAGAATTATTTCTTAATTATATAAATCTTAATTCTAATGACAGTTATTCCATGATACTTATTCAGTTTAAAGAAGAAATATGACACAGTTTTACCAGGTGTATGAATAGCTGCAAATTAATAATCAAACATAATAATTCAATGTTTATTGATGTTAGCTCTCTCTATATTTTTTTAACCAGTTTGGATTTATTAATATATAGTATTCCTATATTTATTTACTAAATTATTTTTCATGAAACAAGAAATTCTGCATTATGAGTGACTTTATACAGAAAGAATGTTTTCATTTTAGTAAAAACACTAGTAGTCATCCACAAGATTAAATCACAATTCTTATTTAAAAACAATTAGAAATACAAATAATTTTTGGTATTTTCAACTTACCGAAAAATCATCTTCACAGAAATGCAAGCAAGAAGTAGAAGACAGCTTTTTGTTTTTCTTTTCATAACGCTGCACCATCTTCTACGAACGTGTTCATATTTTCGTACAACGAAAAATACTTTTTTGGTGTTTTAATCGTTGAATTATGACACAAACGGAACAATACAATATTTGTAATTCTTATTTTTAACTATTTTCGAATCTTCCATTTCTGTGTGTGTGTGTGTGTGTGAATTAATCAAAAATCTATAAAAATAAGACTACTAAAAAGATACCCATAGAGATAACACAGTTCAAGAAACGCTCGATGAGAAAATCGTGTACTATGACGTCACAGGCAAGAATCGTCAGCAGTTTTAGTTGAAAGTGACGTCAGAGCAATTTAAAAAGCGTTTTAAATATAATTAATGTCGTCAGATTGCAGTTTAAGTGGCATTTTTCTACGTAGTTTTACGTGCTCTTTTATTTTAAAATGAATTTGAAAAACATGCATATTGTCCATTGAAAAACTCTACTAACTGGGCCGCCACTGTTTGTGCTAAAAAATGTAATTTACAACTGACAATACCAGACGTAGCTTCAATTATGTTTTTCGGAAGTCGAGCCATAAGCATTTAACCCCAAGAAATGAAAAACCGAGAACTGAAATTTAATAAAATTAACAATGTATGCATATCACTAGCCACATGGGAATAAACATGAACATGACACGGCAGCCGTACATCTCAACTCTACTGCTATTTCATCACGATCACAATCGTATCATAGCTCACGTGCGTGTGGTTTTGGTCCTCAATGTCATCTTTTATAATTCAAAATTAACCTAAGTTCTTAATAGACAATCAATGTTATGAACTTATTTTAATTTTAGCCCTTTATATTATTCTTAGACAAGGGTGGCGAGAGTTCAGAGATGGATGAGGCAACATATGACGACGTTGAAACCGAAATTGACACAAGCACCCTCAAATTTTACAAAAAAAGGAATAGAACACCTGCGTTTATTACCGAATTTTTGAATGGACGGGTTGGGTCTAACGGTGTCAATACGCTGCGATTTGAATGTTTCAAGTCCACTGACAACACACGATGCTTAAACGCCAACAACGGTCGTTTAAACTATATGGGAACGTCTTCAAGTTACAGAAGCGTGCCTCTTCAATACTTCGTCGGTGTGCGTGACAAAAAAACTGGGAAAATGAAACTGTACGACTCTGCTTTGTTCCGCATGAAGCCCAAACTAGATTGTAACAAAAATACTGATTTCGCGAGTGTGCAGTCCACTCCGAAAAATTACATTGAGAGTGTCAATGATTTAACCGCAAGCTTCGGAAGCAAGGCGAAGAAGCGTGCCTTAAATTCAGCCTTGAGATACAAGGTTTCCGATTCTCCTGTGGAGGGCTCTATGTCAGTTGACATTGCCTCTGTTGTGAGTAGCACTCCAGGAATCAGCAACACCCCTGCAGCAAACATGGACTACTTGCCACCTCAGAACAGGGAAGCAAGCCTTATTTGTGACGTGTTTGACATTCGTTCCATCATTTCACCATTGGAAGACGAGGCTCTTGACAGAGAACTTGCATCACTCTTGAATGCACCTGAAGAACTCGCCAACAAAACAAGCAATTTCGTCAGCTTTGTAAGAGACAGGTTCGAAGAAAATACCGATTTTACAAAAGCAAAGTATTTGCTTTTTTACGACTATCTGGTCCAGTTTCAACATGTGGGGTTCAAGGATATACGTAAGAAAGATCCTGTACCGCATATACCCGAGCCTTTCAAGAGCAAGTTTATTAACACTTTTACTGAAGTTACAACAGTAAATAGAAGATCCATTCCTCCAAAGTGCAAAGATAAATTGGTTGCTCACATCTTCGTGTTAGCACTTATTATTGATGATTTTAATGTTAACATAGCTGCATTTGGAAGTGATTTAAAATCAATTACTATACCGAAAATTGTAACCATAGCTCAAGCCCTCGGATGTCATATCAGTACTACAACTACAAAGGACAGAAATAAATCGAAATTTGCTGTCCTGAAACTACCCTTGTATGTTTTGACTGTAAAACATGCCAAGAAACCTTCATCTAAGTGATTCACACTCATTAGTGACAATTTTAACTTTCATGTTTCATCAATTGCATGTAGCAGAAGCATGCAATAATTTTTGTTACATTGCATAAAATTTCTACTTTAATTGTTATGTAAGTGAATATTTGGTTTGTGCTCAATAACCACATCCAAAACCATACAAATAAAATGGTTACTATTAAAACCAATCCAGTTACCAGTTGTGTGAATTATTTCATACAAAAAGTTGCACATTAACAGCAATGTATGGCATTGTGTTGATAAGACATGTTAGCAAATTCTAGTGTTTTATAATTGATATCAATACCTCAGTTCCAAAGAGTGATAACTCAAATCACAAAAAGATTGACGAGTGTATGAAATAGAAATATTTCTAGATTAATCAAAACATGTTTAGTGTAACAACTTCATAATATTCTAATATCAAGTTGTTTCTCTTTCTGGTGGCTGATCGTTTCGTACACTTAACTAAAATCACAAAATTTTTGACTTGTTACTGTTTGGAACTGAGGTATCGATATATCCTTTTTCCTAAACAAAATTTCAAAGAATTCGTCAAATTAAAACATTTTAAATTTATTAATCGTTGAAGTAGAAATCTCAATTGCATCAGATCATGTAGATGTTTATCTTACAAAGTTCTGTTACCAATATTAAAAATTATTTAAATGTAACAAGATGCTTATATTTATCTCATCCAATAAATTCTCGAAAGTTGTACCAATAGTATGCAACCAAGATTACTAAAGGAAAACTTTAAGAAAAGATGAAACTCATTTTGATCTTTCATATATATAAAAATTTGTCAAGATTCATAAGCTCTGCACATAACTTTTGGGACCATCAACAATCAGTTGACTGTTGAAACGGGAAAACTAAAAATTTGTGTTGATTTGCATGCACAAGTCTAAAAATATTTACAGATGCTAGGCATTTTAAGATGAAATTAAATATGTTCTGTGAATTTCCATTTAGTCAGATTCAACAAGACTAGCAAAAACGTGCAGAAATTTATTCAGTTGGTTTACTAATAAGATAGGCTAAATCAGGGTGCACATGAAAATAAAATTGTGCACCTAATTTTTTCCCGCTAGGTGCACCTAACGTTAAGAAAAGGGGGAGGGACGTGTTTTATGTTATTTTGATGTCTGAACAAAATATTACCAACCTCTCTTGCTCTAAAGGAACGTAATTAACATTCCTAAATACACACTATGCGAAAACAAAATCGCTGGGTCATAACGGGTTTATGCAGGAGGAAGGTTTTCTTGTGTCGCTGCCACCATAAGTTTCCGATGATCTAAACATTTTCCAGATGGCTCTGTTGAAGCGACAGCCGTGCGCTGGAGAGAAGGGAGAATTAAGGTGTTTAAATATTTTTATTTACCATCTACTACTAACCTATTTAAACATACCCAACTAATAAAGTAGTTTATATTACATTAATGCTCTTACATTATGTTATTTTTTTAAATGAGAACTTAAAATATAACCTGTGCACCTAATTTAAAAACTTAGGTGCACCTGTATTAAAAAATCTATTTCGAGACCTGGGCTAAATTTGTGAAATGACATTGCATGTTTTCTATTAGAATATTTTAAACACTTGATTATTCTTTGGTCTACTTGTACATTTCATAACCATGAACTTGAAAATGTTTCAATGGAAGATTTTGTATTCAATTGTAAAAGGGTTGGCAAAAAATATAGCAGAGTCCCGATTATCCAAATTAATGTAGACTAAGTCTAACTTGGATAGCCAAAAAACTTGATTGAAGCAAAAAAGTATAAATAAAATAAATCGTGGAACAGCTACACTCTACGTTTATGAGCGATGGCAACGGCCTTGGCGATTTTTGTGGTGCACTTCCAAAGTTGTCAAGGATAAGAATTATTTCCTAACTTTTTTTTTTTTTGTCACAAATTTTTTTCTTTTTACAACACACTTTTTAGACACATTTCAGAACGTTTTGAAAAGTATATTTTTCAAAAACTTTCACAAAAAGTAGTAAGTTTAAGCACATGCCAGAACACATTTGTGAATCAGCAGAGAAACTAAGCTACAAAATGTTGGGTAAGACTACCCTAAAACTTATCAATTACACGAAATACAGTGGGCATGTTGAAAAAGATTTACAAAAGAAAAAAAGCAAGAAATAATACAACCTGATAACGTCAGAATTCTTTCGTAAAAAAATAATGAAAACGAAAATGGTCAAAAAAACAAAACTCCTAATCATTTCGTGAAAACTACTATAATAAAATAAAAATTCCACAACTGTCAAAATACAAATAAATGGACCAATGGTATCACAGAAAACGATTTAAAAGGACCAATGCAATCATAGGATATTTTAAAAACAAAATAACCAATGGGAGGAAAGAAAATATTTCAAACGAATCAATGAAATCAAACGACTTCAACGGATTTTGGAAGAACTTTCTAGAATATTCAAAATGAAAATTGAAAGTTTCCGTTTGCCATGAAAATTACAACAACCGTAACGAAAGATGGGTTGCCTTAATTTATCGTAACTCGCTACTAGAAATGCGCCAAAAAAATTGCCAAGCCGTTGCCATCACTCATAAATGTAGAGTGTAGCTGTACCTAAATTGTGCATGTTTGAATGTATATTTTAACAAATACAAAAGTTATGCAATTCATATTGTTACATAATTAAAGAGTTCTCATTTAAAAAAAGTCCTTAATTGTTTTTTCTTTTATGTTACATTGGCTTTTTTCTGCAGTAATGCTTCGCCATTTAAAAAAAAAGGATAACAGGATTGCTGGTGTCGCTTGTTGTTCTACATATTCGATAGCTTTTAGTCCATCTGTGTGGGAGTTTTTTTTTGTCTTGATTTTCATAGTTACCGTCATCATTGCTAGATTCATTTTCCTTATTGACAATCACTGACCAACCGGTCTGGTGGTTAAGGGGTTAGCCTCCAGATTGAAAGGTTCCTGGTTTGAATCCAGGTCAGTGCATGGATGTTTGTAAGCTCGTGGTGTAGAGGCGGCTGGTGCACCTTAAATCTGGCGTGGCCGAAAGTCCTCACGTTGGGTTGGTGTGGAAGTTTGGAGAGTGGGGTGCCAACTGAGGTGTTGCCTCGTCATCCGACTGTGGTTAAAAAGAAGTACTCTGTTCGAATCAAAAATCTCACACGCCGACCAACCGGTATAGTGGTTAAGGTGTTAGCCTCTAGATCGGAAGGTTCCTGGTTCGAATCCGGGAATGGATATTTGCAAGCGTATAGTGTAGAGGCGGCTGGAGCACCTTAAATCTGTCGTGGCCGAAAGTCCTCACGTTGTGTTGGCGTGGAAGTTTGGAGAATGGAGTGCCAACTCAGGTGCTGCCTCATCATCCGACTGTGGTTAAAAAGTATGTGGTGTTGTCTTCGGTTCTTTCCCTTATGGGATTGATCCCAGACCGTTGTCAATAGCCCGTTGTGTTGCTCTCGTGTGACGTTAATTATAAAAATACCAATTACTTATTGACGATAATTTTACCTATAATCTCTTCTTTGCTCCATTTTCAGATTTTCTTTTGCAATGTGATTTTTAAAACCTTCTTTGAATTTACTCACTGTATCACAATCCGCTGATAATAGTTCTCCCACTATATTTAATTGCCAAATTCCATCTCTTTTTCCAGCGACCCAACCACCCACTACTAGCAGTGAAATCTTCTCCAGCATAGAACATTTTATGAAAGTCCAATGCTTTTTCTTGTAGCATAAGGCCCTGATATTGGACTTCCCTTCACTCTCAATTGTGTGAACCACAGGAATAATGATTCTGACGTTTTTCGAATTCACACTTTTTCATTGTTTTTTATAAATTGCCATTGGCCTTTTCTGCACACCAGTTTTCTATTTCGTTTCTCTTCCTTTTTTCAGTCACCAACAGTAACAGCTCTGTCACCAAGATCTTCCGCTTCTTTCTTTATTGATTCACATTATCTATTCTTTGGATTGCTTCTCTACTTTTGTTTCTATAGAAACAACAACTTGCTTTCTCTTATTGCTACTCATTTTGAATCTGTAGAATTGATTGAATGTAACCACCGTACTTTCCAGATACACTGGACGAAACCATCTCCCAATTGTGACCAGTCTTGGCATCATGTGACCAGTCGAAACCATTCCCTGATTCCAATTACATATTCTGCAAATTCTCTGTTGTTGCATGCTTCTCTTTTGAAACCCTCTCTCTCTCTCTCTGACCTTGCAATACTCTCTTTTCAAATTCAAAAGGGAAGGGGTAGAGAGGTGCATGACACAATGAAAAGTAAAGGGGGTAGTGTTGTTGGATTTCATTTTCCTGAGTGTTTGGGAAATCAAGTTCAGAATTTTTTTTTTGGTAGTTTTAAAAATAAAAAATGTAGAACCAAAAAAAAAAATCCTAAAAATATCTGATGATTTGGTTAAAGTGGAAACTCGGAGAATCAAGGTTTTACTGTATAGTATATCTTTAACATTTAAAACCCAATTCAATTTTTGTCCAAAACAAAATTGTCGGTATTTTAATGCATTACAGGGTTTCAATGTGGTGCAATATAGTTTTTAAAATATTTGGTTTTCAATTTTTTTCGTCACTTTTAATTTGACTTGAATGGCAATTTAATCCTTCAAAGAATTATAAAAATTTTGTTTTTGGTTGTTCAGTTTCAACCTCAGTGTCAATTAATAACTCTCTGATCATGATAAGATTAAGACAACCAAACTGTAAAAGAATAAAGCTTGAGGAAGTCATGTTCATTTTTGGGTTATCAGTGTTCGTATACTTTGTCAATTTTTTAATTAGATATTTTTGCTTTAAAGGTCTAATTGCCTAACAAAGTAATGAACATAATCATGCTTTCAAATAAATTGGTAGTTTAACATTTTAGTCATTTTAAATTAGTGCTTTATTGATAAGACAAATTTTGTTTCAATATATATTCAAATGGTGGTCACGTTATGACATAATGTAACCAAGCTATTAAAAAAAAAAATCAGGCAAATGTATAAAAGTTAAGTATTAATTTGGAGTGTTAAATTAAAGAAACCAAGTTAACTATCCTGTCGCAAAACAAAATTGTGAAAATTATTGGAATATCAGTAATTTATCAACTGATAAAGAATTAAATTTACATTTGTTAACTTTGAGAAAAATGGGCATCTAGATGATCATTTCAGTTAGGTAAAATTTCAAAAATTAGTATAATTTTAGAGAAATAAAGCAGTATTCTACACATGTATAAAACTAAATGAATACAATACAAATCTAAGCAAGCTTACACTTAAAGGTAAATTAATTCAGCGTTACGGACACAAAGTGATACAATCAGGTGATTCACATTATTTATAAATTTGTAATTTTTCAGCAATCTCAAATCCTAAAATTCTTGTTTCCAAGCCTGTTGTTATTAAACTTTGGACAGTAACCTGTTTAACTTCTTTTAAAGAAAATCTTAGAATATACTTATCCATAATATATTAATATCCCCTGATCCTACAGCCAGTACAGCACTTTCAGTTAATATTTCAATCTGAGTTCAGAATTCATTACTTTCAATTAAACCTTGAAAATTGTACCAAATTCACTTATAGGAACCAATGTAGGCTTAAACAGGCAGAAGATGACCTAATGTCCAAAAGTTTTTTAAAACGCCACGATTAAATATTCCTATATTCACTGGCAAATTCATGGAATGACATTCAGATTTATTTTGTGCTGTTGTGCACAACAATAACAGTCAAGGAAAAATATAAAATTTTCAATACTTGAAAGTATGAGACATCAGCAGCTTCCACCATATTGCAGTGGCTAGAACAAAATTTGGAGCAAGCTTTTACAACAGTACAATGGAAATAGGAAAGTTGTAACATTATTACATTTCTTTTGTAACTTAAACGCTTACAAAGTAAAAGAAATAACTTTTTTGTTTACAAGTATTAAATTTAATTATTTTGATGCTTCTTCTTTCAAACGTCTTGTAAGTAGTAAATTATTGAGGTTAAAATGTCGGATTGGCACAAGGTCAATGATTGGTCTTGTATTTTTCATGTTTGCAAAAAAAAAAAAAAAACTATTACTCAATTTTGAATGAAAATCTTCAAAACTGTTTATCTTTTCCAACAAAGATTCAGTATACAACTTCCTGATGATTCTGTAACTAATCGTGCACTTTCAATTTATTCAATACTCAATCAACTAGGGTTGCTACCAACTGTAACACTAACTGCTAGTTTGGAACAATGCTGGTAAAAATTAAAATTCTAGAATATTGCTTGACAGCTTCATAGAACTTTTATCTGTCCTATACTCAAAAATTAGTGGTGTTTATGAAACAAGGACCATATTTGGCCATGCTGCAATACACACATAACATCAAATGAACAAACACACAGAATGAAAGCTTTAGACAGAAGAGAGAAATACACCCAGTTAGGAATCGAACCTTTACAGCCTACAACTCACAGGTTGTTGGAGAAATAAACACACCAATTGAGCCACAAGGGTCCCACTCTAAAAAAATTGGTTAAACCAGTGACCAGTCACAGTCAGTACAGCACTTGTACCTTAATTGCACCAAGAGTTTAGACTATGTCCAGTACAGCAGTAGTACCTTGATTGTGCCAAGAATTTAGACAACAGCCGGTACAGCAACTGTACCTTGAAAGTTAGAAGAACTGTATGAGTCTACTGTTATAAAAGGAAGTGTTTGTCTGTGGCCTGTGTGTAGTGTCCTGAAAAATCTATGGAACTTACAATAATGAAATTTGGCACACAGGTAGTAAAAGTTTTTTGCAATTTTTGTACTGCACCCAAATTTTAAAATTTAATTTGAATGAAATTTGGCACATATGTAGTACAATTCTTTTGCGATTTTTGTGTTATGGCCGAATTTTAAAATTTAATCTAGAACATTTTAAAACTAATTTATTAGTTTTTTTCACCTTGCCTTTTGCTCCGAAATGTGACGTCACCCATACCTCAGAAAGAAGAAGCAAGCAGAATTTGCTATTTTCGACCGCTGATGTCAGCCTTTGGAACCATGCTTGAAAAAAATATTTTAATATGGGCATAACATTTTAAAATGAATTTATTAGGCTTTTTCGTCATTCTTTCGTCTTTTGGAATGTGACGTCACCCGAACCTCGAATGAACGAATTTTGTGGTTTTCGACTTGACGTCAGCCTTTGGAACCTTGCCAAGTTTTCTAATCATAGCGTGTTTTGAAGCGTTGTTGATAATAGCCATCACAGAGCCCGTGGAGTTTGTTTACCAAGCAAACCAAATGGGAATGCATAGCAATCACCTGGAGTTGGTGAGCGTCAGAGAGCAATGGTCACACAGGACCCTGCGAAAAGAACTGTCACGGACAACGCCGTGCTGGCCACGCAGTGGCTAGTTATATATATAGCAGCAGTTCAAATGTTAAAACAAAACAATTAAAGATTTCTAGTTGTCGGATAGGATAATAAAAGGCCGTCATGACAAGAGACCGATTTGAATTATTTGTCACTTCTAAGGGTAACCCAAATTTCATGCTTATAAACAACATATATTTTAAATAGAATCTCTCCATTACCCTTGGTCGGGTTTTTTTGAAACAAGGATAGACTTGGTCATGCTGTGCCAGACACAAGACAAACAATATCAAGTAATGCACATAGCCACACACAAGGAAAGTTTTACCGACACAGAAGAGAGTGGTAATGGTAATTTTAGTTAACGTCGTACTAGAGCAACACAACGTACTATTGCCGATGGTCCGGGATAAGTCCCTTAAGGGAAAGATTCGAGGACAACACCTCGTAATTTTGAACCACGGTCAGTTGCCGAAGCAACACCTGAGCTGGCACCCCACTCTAATGATTTCTTCGGAGTTGTGGTTGGCTGATTGTTTGGACTGCGAAATAAATATGGTAGGGTATTCTTTATTAACGTCGTACTGGAGCGACACAGCGGACTATGGACGATGGCCGAAACAGAAGAGAGAAATAGACCCAGGAAATCGAACCTACTACCCCTACAGCCCACAGAATGCTAGCCCTGTCGGTCTACCCCTGAGCACTGTCCCTTGAAATTTGTAACATATTTAAATAATAAATCACATAAAATTACATTAATAACAGTACAGATAATTTATTTTTGGTTTTATCTGCATGAGAAATAGTAAATTCAGAATATCTCATTGCGTAATTTGGTTGGATTGCATGGCGAGAACAATGCTGAAGAACTGGGAGTCAAAACCCGAGGTAAGTAGGTAAAGTAATGTAACACTGAAGCAACAAAACGGATAATTGGCAACAATCAATCCCAAAGTGAAAGATCCAAGGACAGCCTGCAGTTTTAAACCATGGTCAGATGACGAGGTCAACACCTGAGCTGTCACCCGTTTCCAAACTTTCACAGCACGGCAACATCAGGACATTTGAAGTCACAATAGGTTTAATGTGCCCCAGCCCCCACGTGCGCGATGATCCTTGGTTGGACCGAGTCTTAAACTCGCAACCCTCTGGTTGCTAATCCCCTAATCATCCAACTGGGCAAATATGTGTTGTCATAACCCAAGGTTTGGAACAAAACTCTTCAAAAATGGACGTTGCATATACATGTAATTCCTCTACATACCACCAGTTGCTTGAAATATTTAGAGCTTCCGTGAGAACAATAGGAATACAATAGTGCATTATCTCAGGCCCAAGGAAGATTCAACTAAATTGGTAAAAAAAAAATTGTGGTCCTATAAAGACAGGGATGAGAGAGTTTGTTTTCCAAAATATTTTACTGCATTTAACATTTCAAGAGGTTTTATTGTGATTTTAGTTTTATATAATTGTAATAAAAACCTGCAATTTAATACAAAAGGATATTTTATTGCTATACATTTTCACAGTCCTCACTTTTTTGCTGCCCTTGGAATGTTGTACTTTTTCTTGTGTGTAACTCTGTATCAAAACTACCAGTTTATAGTAACCAGTGTCCTTTCATCAACAAAAAACATTTCATTTATGAAATAAAATAATAAATTTGGCATTTTTGATTCTTAGTAATTCGGAAGATAAAATTCTTACATGAGAAAACACAAGACAAATATTTTTCATTGTTCTTTTAATTAGTACACGTTTTAATGTAATTTAGGTTTTGTTTGAAAAATTATCATTTAAAACTTTTTGGGAAAAACATTTCATTTATGAAATAAAATAATAAATTTGGCATTTTTGATTTTTAGTAATTCGGAAGATAAAATTCTTACATGAGAAAACACAAGACAAATATTTTTTGTTCTTTTAATTAGTACACGTTTTAATGTAATTTAGGTTTTGTTTGAAAAATTATCATTTAAAATTTTTGGGGATCAGTTTTCAACTATACATACTGTATAAATTTGTCAAAATCCTCAAATTTAGACATTGGGTTTATTGTACTCTTTGGTAAACACAAGGTCGTGATCCCCAGATATTTAAACAATACTTTTCTGTTTTCATCCTACTACTGTTCCTTGATCCTTTTTTATCCCTCCCATCTTTTACTTGAAGTTATCTTTCTTATGTTTGAAGCAATTAAGCCAAACATGGTCCTTGTGCCATAACCCACCTTAAATTTAGATTTTTTGATAAAAATTAAGGTTATGAATCCTCATAAAGCAATGGAACAACCAGGGTGTCAAGATTTAAATCAACAATTAAAATCATGATTTTAATCGAATGATTAAAAAAAAATCATTGAATTAAATCAGGGTTCGAAATACCCGGGTGCACATGAAAATAAAATTGTGCACCTAATTTTTTCCCGCTAGGCGCACCTATGCACCTAATTTAAAAACTTAGGTGCACCTGTATTAAAATATATATTTCGAGGCCTGATTTAAATCACAACCAATCTTACATTTTTATAACTAAGTAAATACACCCTAAAAAAATCACCGAATTTGTCAAATGCTTTAAACTTTCTGCACTCATGGTGATTTCAGCACTAATGGCTACACCTCGTACTGATGAGCTTTTAAAAGAAATGTTTGGCACTCGACACTTGCAAATAATCTGAGGTGTCTATGGACTACGTACTCTGTAGAGTGTTGAGTCAGGGCTTCTGCCAAACAGTAAAGTAAAAAATAAGTTGACATCTATTTGAAAGTTTTTACAATGTTCATGCATAATTTTATGTTACAAACAATAAAGCAGTAGGCCTACATCTACGTATATGTCAAGACAGCCAAATAAAATCCCCACAAAGTAGGCTTAAACTACTTGTTACGCCTTTAATTGATTGACCAATGGCTTAGCTATAGTGATTTTTCAACTACTTTTTTTAATTGAGACATAAATGCAAAATAACACAATTAAAGTGATTAATAATTTATTAAATAAAAAATTCAACTGAACTTTCTATTTGAAAGGATGAAAGTTTAAACACTATGAACCAGGGTGTCAAGATTTAAATCACTTGAATTAAATCAACGATTAAAATCATGATTTTAATCAAATGATTTTTTTTTTAAATCACTGATTTAAATCACAACTAATCTTACATTTTTATAACTAAGTAAATACACCATAGGAAAATGACAGAAGTGGTCAAAAGCTTTAATTTTTCTGCACTCATGGGGATTTCAGCACTAATGGTCACACCCAGCTCAGAGGGAACAGGGTCAATTACTGTATATGATAAAAGATTGCAACAGCCAGTTGTAACTTATTAGAATATACTATATACTGGAAACAGTAATGTAAACACACATGACATAAATCTAAATGCCAGGAAGAGTAATGTATAAACATTCCTGATTAACAGCACTCATAATATAAACACTTAAAGGAAGTATACAACAGTTTGATTCAAAATTATAAACGAAAGAGGTGATTTTAAAGAAGACTGATTTTATTAGCTAAAAAAACACAAGTGGGAAGTAAAGTTTTTGAGGCATTTGTTGATTAGCTCCCAAAGTGTGTGCCGCAGGAGAGGTGCTGCGAAGCACCCGTAATCTCCAATCTAAGCTATTTCTAAGCAACAGAAAAAGGGTTAAGGTCACTGATCAAAAATTGGTTCACTCCCCAACCAAGAGCATGATGAAGATAATTTTATTTGTTTTATTTATATTTTCACCAACCTATGTTTTCTTATTAAGTAAAATGAAAGTGTTTGTGTGTCAATTATAAATACTAGTTGCATTAATTATGTTTAGGTTCTTATTTCTCTAATTTCTTTTTCAAAGTGCTACAAATATGAAATGTGTATATATATGTAATAATATACCACAGATAAATATTACTTGATGACGAGGGGGTGTTGTGAGAAAATTATAATTCTCTTAAGGGTGCCACCATTTGGATAAGTTTGGGAACCTCTGTGTTTGCTTAGTATTGTAGTTAGCAATAGAGATTAAAAGAGTAGAAATATACATTTTCACCCACAGCCATTAAAATGTCAGCCGGAAAAAATAAAGATCCAATATGAATTAAAACTAAGTGAAAATCCAATTATTATTGCTGCGCTGCAGTTTTTTTTAAAATCAGAATTTACTATAGTCTGATTATTTCTGAGTTCTATTCTACTTTTCAGACTATAGTTTAGGTATGTCACTTACACTTGCTGATAAATTTGTTAACATGATGATGTAATTTTCTCAAAAAAAAACTATGTAGGATGTCAACTTGTGTTTTAAAGTTAAATAAATGTCAAGTAAATATTGATTTACCATGTCACAATTTAAGATTGTTTACTTAAAATAAATATTGGTTTACATGTCATGTCACAAACTCAATTTTTTATTTAACGAATTTATATATATTTATTACATAAACAGTGTTTAGGGCCTGCAGAAATTTAAATAGAAAAATCTTATTTAAATCAAAATAATCCGATTTAAATCAAATAAATCCGATTAATTGATTTTTTTTAAAAAATCATGATCTTTTATTTTGCAAAATGCACCCTGTCACAATCACCATTCACTTTAAGAGTAGTGACCCATAACAAATATTTATTTAATCAGGCTAATTTAGGTCTCACTTACACTTACTGATACATTTGTTAGCATGATGATGTTAATTTACTCAAGAAAAACTATGTAGGATGTCAACTTATGTTTAAAAGTTAAACAAATGTTTTATCTTTTGCTCTTATTTTGAAAATTCATTTTTTAAATGTATTACCATGTAACACACAATAATTTTTAGTAAAATAAATATTAATTTACCATATCACAAATTCTGATTGTTTACTTAAATAAATATTGGTTTACATATCATGTCAGAAACTCAATTTTTTTTAACAAATTTATAGGCCCTACAGAAATTTATATAAAAAAAAAATCCGATTTTTGATTTAAATCAAATAAATCCGATTAATTGATTTTTTTTTAAAAATTATGATTTTTTTTACACCCTGGGAACAACTTTTAAGTCTCTCACTCACCTGGATATTTACTTATCGTTCCAAAAGCAGTAATATGTGGATATTAGAATATTTTATTTTGATAGTTAGACTAGAAATTATAGTTAATTCTGTACACAAAAATAAGGTTCTTAAAGACACTCATAGAGCAAATAAATAGGACAAAATGAGACCTGAAAAAGTTAGCTTAATTTCTGTGCAGCTTTTAAAATCAATTGAAATCCTCGATTTTTGGGCACTGGAAGCTTATGTGATGTTTCCGAAGGTAATGAAAGGTTATCAATAGTTATGTCAGTAGTTCTTCACTTAGTTGTAAGAGAGTTCTCACTAACTAAATGAAAGCCAATATCGAAACTTGTAACTGGTTCAGATGAAGACGTTGATTTGGAGTTTTCTACTGGCTGCATTTCACCCACTTGATTTTCATCATAAAAAGTAGAGTCATCATTCGTAGAATAACTGAGAATGGATTTGTTTTCTGAAGATGCTTCATATTGCGAATAGATGTCACATCTGTTATATACAAGAAATTTCAAATTAAAAACTAATTTGTGAAAAATATAAAGCAAGTTTTGTGAAATTTTACATTCTAAGTTGGTATCAACAAAACATATCACTTGGGCTTTTTATTGAATACATCTATATAAATAAGAATGGAGTGTTTGTAAGTACAGTAGAACTCCAATTATCCGAATCAATTGGGACTGGACCCCATTCGAATGATCAAAAATTCGGATAATTGGATTGTTTCTGAAAAAAGGGTCTAGTATGTATTTTAATTAATTACTGTATGTATGTAGAAAATGGGAGAAAAAACTATTTTTAAACAAAGAGAGCTTTTAATTAATTAAATGAAAAGTCAGTACTTTTACATGTTAAGCGTACTTACAAGTGCTATACATAAGTACAGTATGTATGTACCGTACTGTAAATGAAAGTCATTGCTTGCTAAACATCTTGGTCAAAAGTAAGCTGTTTGACTGTCTTCGTCCGTTTTTGGGCAACCAAGTCGCGCGTCCGCTTGATAATGAGAAGTTGCATGTGGTCACACTCGGGCTTTCGCTCCATCCACTTCAACGCAGTTTCTAAGCCGGCAAATGCTTCACTAGCAGATGGTCCTGTGTCTGCTTCAACTTCGACAATAAGGTCATCTTCTTCAACGACACTTTCTTCTCTCAAACTTTCAATAAGTTCATCATCATTTAGAATTTGAAACCCAGAACATTATTTTGCAAATCGCAATACGTTTCCGTCTTAATTTTTTTTTCTGAAATTCTGAAAGCGACTAGGATAATCAGCAATTCGGATAGTCGGAGTTCGGATAATTGGAGTTCTACTGTACATTGAATACTTTTCGACCCATTTCAAGTTTTATATCTGTTTTGAACCTTTCTGATGCCAAATCCGCCTCTTGTGCGTTTGGTGTCTGTCCATCTGTATGTGTGCCGTAAACACATCCACATGGTTTAGTATATTCATGAAACTTTGCATACTGTGAGTACTTATCTTCATTTAGTGACTCAACTTGGCTGCGTAAGTCTGTCTGTCTTTCTATTCTATGTTCGATTTTGTGTTAGTGTGCTGGTACAGACATCACATGAATTTTATTCCAGATATTTGATTATAATGTGCTTCATTTTACACACATCTTATTAGTTTAGTGAAGGCAATATTAAACTTTTCTTTATTTTCATATTTAGATCAGTTTCAAGCCAAAACTCCCGAGTAAGTATACTTAAATCAACCCTAATTTGGTAGTTTTAAAAACTGGAATGTATATTGAGTTTTATCATGATTACTTGGTTTGCATTACCAATACTGCTAAAAAAACAATTCTTTTTTGAAAAATTAATTTTTTTTTAGACTTTTAGCTAATACTTTATTTATTTATAGTCTTATTTTTGTTCTCTGCACAGTGTAAATGATTACCGAATATTTGGGACAGACAATATTTTTCAATGAATGGGAATGAAATGGAAACTTGTGTTGATTAATCGCGTGCAGTATTATATATATATATATATTTTTTTGCTCTAAATTAATTTTGCATTTCTAAATTTTGTGCATCTTTTAGTTGTAAGTGGCAACTATGCAAGATCAAGAGATAAAAAGGAATCACAAATTTATATCAGTAAAACAACCTTTTCTCATGACAACTTTTATTTCGCTGTTTTCTTTTATTTTATGTTTTAAATATTTATTATTTTAATCAATTGTATTTCCTTTTCATCACATGCAACATCATCACAAAGCATTCGACTTAAAGTGGATGGTAGGTCAGAATTAAGCAAATTTTAAGAGTAATTATGCCGTTATTGAAAGAATAATAATGTTACAAAAATCCTAACTATAACTTTTCAAACATAAAAAAATTCTTTGTCACAATGACAGAAGATGGTGAAATTTAACAATGTCGCATGTCTGATACAAGAGTACCAGATAAAAAAACATTGTTTTGTTAACTATAAGTGCGAGAGCACTCACTGTAAATTCGTCATTATTATTAATTGAGTTAGTTGAACATGAAAAGAACTTGAGAGAGAATTTCAAATCTCCCTCAAAATAATCTTTTGTAGTAGTAACCTTGGTGTCATCTTTCGTCATTTTGTAGCTTTGTCATACAGCAATTGTGCGATGTATGTGAATTGTATTACATGAATGGATATGCATGTGTAGGATTTGTGTCCAAAGTAAGCTGTTGAAATTATAATGATATCAAGGTGTTAAAGTATTTTATTCTACGAAAGATACAAGTGATTATATATTTTGATCATCTCTTCAATCTAGAGTTAACCACTTGAAACCAAGTAGAGTAAGGTATTTTGCTAGTTCCACTATAAATTCAGACTATGTTTCAACTTAAATCTTGTAATTATGAAAAATGGTAGAGAACTTCTCAAATATTAAAACACAGATGGCATATTAAGTATAGTACTCAGTTTTGAAATTGTTTTGCAAAATGAATGATTTAATATTAATAAAAAATAATAAACTTTGTCAAATGTAGTTGAATTATGTGAAACTAATCTGTCATAAGAATGTTTTCTCATTCCAGGCCTACTTTGTGGTCTTATAATGAAAAACAGTATTTGGCATGCCAAATGTTCCAAACATCATTGTAGCATATATGCTGTTTTCCTAGCAAATGGTTCACATGATATGTCAATCAATACTTAATTGGACATAAATAAAGGACATACAGGTAAAGTGGCATACTTGAGAAATTTTTATTGTAGAAAATGTATAATTTTCCAAATTAATAAACATAGGAAAGCACTGTTCCAAATTATTTATCATTTCCATCTAGCAATTTTATCAACTCTGTATGGCTCAACATCACCTCAAATTAAAAACAATAGGCATTGATTTAGTATATGATTAGCTGGCCCACCTATTCATTTTATCTTGCACACAATTGCTTCCATAATTACATTTTTGATTAAAATATTTTAATAAAATATAAAATAAATAAGGAAAAATTATCAATTACCTATAAATGTCAAAGGATGCTTTTAATTTATAAGTTATATGAATTTTAGGAAGTGTTATACTAAATTTTCTGGTTACAGACTTAGGATAAAAGTACCACAACCACCAAATATATATAAATTTATTGATTAATGCCTTGCGTATTTGATTGATTGACAAATACAACACAAAATTCTTCATTATAACATGATAAATTAGAACACATATTTTTTTGTTTCTATATCTAATTCCTTAGACCTTTAATATAAGCATTTTATCTTTCAATACCTGATAACTTGTTATCTATTGAATAAAAATAACAAAACATGTACAGTGGGTGATTGAGCCACCTTTATAAGTGAACAATTTTAAGGTTCAATCCGTTATTTGGAAATACAAAACCTGTTTATATTGAATTCTTTTATTTTAATGGCATACTTGTATAAATTTAAATAAATAATACACCACACAGTTTATTTCAGAGGCACTTACTGTCAATGTAAATACAGGTGGCAGTTGTATTTCTGCTATGATATGCATAATTTACATTCTGAAAATGATGTGAGATGGCTTGTCCTTAAATGATTTCAGCATTCGGATAGTAAAAATTCCAAAAAATGAATTTTGAATTTGATATTTAATTGATTGGCCAGTACTAATTAGATTGAATGCTGAAAGTTGCAAAAAGGTCAATGCACTGCATTTTTAAGTAATCTCGATATGTATCATACAAAAACAGTTGAACAGCAGAAGTAAAATCTTTGCAAGACCATCTAGTTTGTTTACACAGAAAATTTCACAGCTGCCTACTAATTTTTGCCCAAACTCTTGTATTGTAAGGCTTTAATAATTTTATCTCTAATTATTAATGACTTTAATAAATTCTAGAGGTAAAGACATTACATATATTCCAACAGTAGAAAGATTTCACTTGTAAACCAGAAATTCAGCTGTAAAGAAAATGCCCAGTTTAATTTTAACAATGCTTAGCTTTAGTTGGCTGTTTTTGGGTTCTGTGGCACAAGAGCCAAATTTGGTCAGGCACACAATGAGGGGGAAGAAAAAAGCAGAGGGGTAGGTGTGTGTAAAAGGTAAGGTAAGGTAATTTGAATTAATGTCGTGCTAGAGCATTACAACGGGCTATTGATGACGGTCTGGGATCAATCCCCTCCCTAAGGGAAATATCCAATATCTAGGTAAAAATGAAAGGGAGGATAGATCATTCATGTTCCTGGGATGTTAAGCAATCTCCGTATTTGGTATGATACAGGACATTTAAGAAGCTATACAATTTAACAATTATTTCTAATGTTGATTTTGCACTTTAAATATAAAATTACCTTAAGGGTAAGAAGCAAAAAATCATGTATTGAAAATTACCTTTGTTTCTTTTGGGGGTTATAAGAATACTCTTCAAATGATTCTGAGGAACGCTTATTTTCAGAAACTTCTACTTCAAAATTACCCGATGGTTCGAAAGATTCATAAAATTCTGCTTCCTGGAAAATGTGAAAGTGTACTTTATTAGTAACATTAAAAAAAAATCCAAATTGGATTTTACTGTTAAATTAAGGATTACTACTTATGCATAAATCACACATCACAAAAAATCTTTTGGAATTTACGATTATAGTATTAATTCTGAAAAAATAAACTTCAAAGTAATTTAATTCAATGCATCACAGTCGAATTTATATTAAATTATTAGGATCACAGAAAAGTGCATTATTAAGACAAACTCACATGAATTTCATGAGTAATTAAAACTAAATATTTTTTTAAGTAAGACTATTTTTGCATACAAAACTATTCATTCCATGACTTGGACTGCACAGAATGCAGATTTTTCTGATTTCAGTCAATGAAGATGGCATTACTTGAACAAGCTAGTTATTGAACATATGTATTTGGCAAAAATTTTAGATCACCTCTGCAATGTTTCTAAGTAATTGCAACAACTGTTCAAAATTTTTGCCAATATATATATTTTAAGAGTCTTTCAGAAGAGAAATTCAATAAACATTATCTTTGTGAAATTTGTTTTAAAATTATCAGGTCATGGTAACACCTATTTCAGATTTCTCTAAATGATTGGCATTTTGGTTGTGTACCCTATTTACTTTTTGCTTCCATTTTGATGACCAACTCTGGCTACATAATGGAAATATGGATAGGTGTAAAATGTATGATGTATCAACTACACAATATATTTTTAACAAGAAAAAAATCATCAAAACAAAACTTAATTAATTAAAATTTTAAGTTTTAAATTACTGAAAAGTACGGCAAAATCATGTGACCTCAAAACACTATGTGATTGGTTTGACGTCATTGTGCTCCATGACGTAGTGATTACGTCTGTCTAGCGCGTTGAAATTTCAAATTGCTTGCTCTAATTAACTTTTAAACAATCAATTTAAATTAATTTTTTTTCTTGCTATTTTGTGTTGCTGTTTGTTTTTGTAGTTTATTCCATTTATTTAGTAATTATATATTAACTATCTCTTAATTTTAACTTGCCTTTTTTTTTATTGCTATCTTGTTTACAATGGTTCCAATGCCTGGATTTGTGAAATTTGGAAATTTATAATTAACGTCGTACCAGAGCAACACAGCAGGTTATTGACGATGATCCGGGATCAATCCCTTAAGGGAGAGATCCGAGCACAACACCTTGTAATTTTGAACCACAGTCAGATGACGAAGCAACACCTGAGCTGGCATCCCACTCTCCAAACTTTCACATCAACCCAATGTGAGGACTTTTGGCCACGACAGATATAAAGTGCAACAGCCGCCGCTACATCATACGCTTACAAACATTCATGCTCGGTCCCGGATTAGAGCCAGGAACCTTCCGATCTAGAAGCTAACACCTTAACTACTATACCGGTTGGTCGGCTGCCTGGATTTGTGAAAGGGCAATCAGATAATTTGCCTAAAATTGATTCGCTATCAATGTTTTCTTTTTGGGGAAATAATCCTAATTTTAAGAAAGCTGAAGTATAAACAAAAAACTTTCAAATTCCTCATTCAATGGAAAAATTAAATCTTGCAGATTTCAGTAAAAAAGTTTACCTAGACAAAAGCAATAACTAGTTGTATAGATGACTAGAATAGGATTTAAATTGTTGCACCAGATTTGCAGTGCTGACCACTAGACCAACAAATCTGCTAATCATACAGAAAGAAACATTTCACATTAAAAAAAAATCATTTCCTAAGTTGTTTCTAAACAAAAATGTTTGATTGTGCTTCAATTCAGAAACTTACCAATGAATCAAAATCTTCAGATTTCTCTAAAGGATTAGTATTTTGGTTGTCCACACTGTTTAATTTTTGTTCCCCTGCTTCCAAATTTAGTTTTTGGACCAACTTTCGACAATCACATGAAGATCCAATCATGAATGCCTTTAAAAATAAGAAATATTACTTAACATCTGGTGATATAAAAACCAAAATGATCTAAGGTTTACAGGATTTTTCAGACACCAAATCATGCAGCATTTAAAAAATGTCTGATATAAAATTTCAAACTTCTGCCTGAATTTTGAAATTAAAACTAATTTTTGAATATAAATCTCTCTTTGCATCTAAGAAAAGCATTTATAATAATTATGGCTTATAAATATGTTTGGAGTTAAGGATAGAGTAGCATTAAGAATTATAATTTCATTAAAGCAACCAATTTTACCAGTATTTAAGAGAATTCAGAATACATAATATAATTTTTTTGGGGGTGATGGGGGGCTATGGTTTAAGGACCATGTCAGACAGAAAACATATGGTATCAAGTAATAAACATATACAATGAGTTTTATCTTTTGCTGACACAAGATAGAAATACATTAAGGGAGGAAATTTATTGAATACTTTATTAATTTGTTAGAAATGTTATTGAAACAGCAGGAAACAAATACTTAAAAAGTAATCAATAAAAACAATTATTTAATAAATACAGTAAACATAAGTATAAAAAAAAAACATTATTTAGAATATCTGTCTAGTTTTATGCAAAAGCATAAACAAAACTTTTGAAAATGATTATAAAGGGTAGTCTGGGACGGAGTCAATAATTCACCAAACTTTCCATTCAAAACGATTTAACTGAAGATGTAAACTTTATAACATTGACAATCTCAAAGAAAAGAAAGGTAAAGACACTGTATGTAGAAAAATACAAATAGATATAAGTCAGATCAATCTAATCCGTTCCTCGTAGTGTTACTGAAGTTAGATGTGTGAAGATAGGATTGACTGACTATAAGATATGTCTGGGTAATGTCTTGCTAAAGGATAAACTCCATAAAATTTCTTAGAGTGCAAAAATATTTCAGTGATAATAATAGTCAGTGGAGCATTGTCCATTAAAGTACAAGAAAGCCCAGCATATCCAGTAGAATAAAAATAGTAAGTCATTGGCAGAATCAGGATAAAAGGAAGGAAAAACAAGGATTGTTATTGATGCAAATCTTAGCACTTTTAAGTGTATACTTTCTCTCACACTTCCATCACATTTCTATGTGACCATGTCACCGGCTGATGCTTGGTTACAGCATTCAGTGATTGATGTATCTGATTGGTTACTGCCAATTTGTCATGTGCAGCAGGTACCACTAAGTCTGTGTTGAACTCGACAATTTGGATGACAGAATGTTCTCATTGATGATCTTGCACACCTTGCTTAGCCTGCAGCAGTCATTCACTGTTACATTTTGTTTACCTTCAAATTTTACATTGTTCTAATAGTGATCCGTGTTTTTGTAGTTTTATTTTTACAGGTTTTTGTTTTGAAGTAAATATAAAACTATTTACTTACTTTATTGTCATTAAAACATTTCATTTGAAGGAATACATCCACTCATAGTATCTTGGTTTAATACTATTTTCTAATTATTCCACCAGAAAATCGAATGTACTTGTAACTCATACAAAACTAGGTGATAAATTATAACTGATCTTTTTTTAGGTTTTAAAAAGTAGTAAGCAAAAATTGCCTTCCAAGTATCTTGCAGTCAAAAGGGGATGTACTCAGTGTTCTTACTTTATTGCCAGTTTGGTACTTCCTCCTAAGGTACAATAGCCAAAGTTAAATGGAGGCTCTGACATCAGCTGATTTGGTCAGTGTGTGCAAATGTCCTAAGACCACCACTACCCCTCTTCCTTTGATGTAAGCTTCCACAGATGAGTCAGTTGGGTTTTATATGATGCAAGGGTCATATTTGGCCATGCTGTGCCAACACCAGACAAATAAAATCTAGCAGTGGGCATTCCTGGAGACAATAATAGCCTCTCTAGAGATGGGCAAAACTGTTATATTACAATAGCATTAATTGTTATAATTAATTTTCAATGCTAGTTTTTATTGTTTTTTTTAATAGTGTATATATAGTCACACTTTAACTTTTTTTTTAGTAAAAAAAAGAATTGTACACAATCTGGTATACTCATGCAATGAACTTGAATTCAATGACCATAAAGTTAGATAATGCATGAATATAAAATGGCAACAAATTGGAATTTCTAGTCAGCAAAGAAAGATGAATGACGATATTCAATCATTGTGCACACATTACAGCTTGAAACCTTTTGTAAATTTAACACAAAATTGGAGACAATTAACTAATTTGCTACAAAACAAGTTCATGACATACACTTTATCAAAGATTCTACCTATTGATTTCATCCTCATACTTTATTATATTTAACAATCTCAAAATGCCTATTTTGAGTATGAGAAGAACTTCAAATTATGAAAATCACACTTACTCTCTTTAGAGATTGTTTCTCACCACAAACTTTACAAGCCCATTTGGTAGCCTTCTTTGTTTGGTGCACTTGAAAAATTTCACAACTGAAGCATCGAAGTACTTGATACTCTTGTGGCATGTTTGGTAAAGTTGTCTCGCATACATGCACGTTAACTGCAAGATGAAATAATAGTAAGTACAAATGAATCCCTAATCTATACAATTGTAAAGAGCAATCATAAATTGTACTACACTTCTGAAGATTTCTTAACAATGAACAAATAAATGCAAATTCCAATTTTAGACAATTCCCAAACAACACATTATAAATACCCACACTGTTAATGAGGTCAAGTCTTTCAGCATTTTCACAACTCGTCCAGTAAGGGTAACTGTCGGCAGAAGAAGGCTGCAGACACCTGCTGGTTGATATGCAACCGGAATCTACATCATGGACAACTCCTTAAAAGGGTAACACACAACCTTCTTTATCCAGCAATAAGGAAACTAAAGGTTCATTGATCTTAATTCTAGAGAAGATTCATTGGGTCAGTCTCCTTAAAACACCCGTTTGTGTTTTAAGCTTAATAGTTCTCACTTTTCCAACCTTGCCAGGTATTAACTGTATCACTTCAAGGTAAGAAGCCAATTTAAATGTTTCTTAAAATCATCTCCAATGAGAACAATCTCACGCAGTTCAACTTTGGAACACACGTGTTTTTGGCTTTGTCGTTAAACCAGCTAGTTGAGATACTCCTTGCGACAACACATTCTCGTTGTAATGATGTTTATCTCTGAATCCAGAATAACTAATATAGGTATCTTCGATACTAATAATTATTGCAAACTGATAAGATATCAAACCAAACTACTAGAAGCACTGAGAAGGCATTTTCGCAAGGAGTATCTCAGCCAACTGGTTCAAAGGCAAAGCCAAAAACACAAGCACTCCAATGTTCAACTGTGTGAGATTGTTCTCATTGGAGATTATTTAAAAAAACGTTTGAATTGGCCTCTAGTCAAAGTGATATAATTAATACCTGGCAAGGATGAGAAAGGGTGAACAGTTAAGCTTAAACTAGAAACAGGTGTTTTAATAAGACTGATCCAAAAAATTTTGTTTTGTAATAGTACCTTATGAACATTTAGTTTCCTTTTTGCAGGATAAAGAGAGTGGTGTTACCCCTTAAAGAGTTGTCCATGATATACAGATTCCAGTTGCACATCAACCAGCAGATGTCTCCAGATCACTTCTGCCAATAGTTACTGAACTGGACGAATTGTCTTGACCTCATTAACATTAACATTACCAGAGTATTGAGACGACTCAAAAGGGGATGTTAAGACAGGCCTCACAATTTCTCTCTCGTTCATAAGTAGGTAATAAAGAGATGAAGTGAAGCGAGCAACATTACTACATCACGGATATGTATAAAAGGAACAGTTAGTGATTTGAAATCTTGACTTGACGTTGGTGATTCGAAGAATGTAATATGAGTGTGCTTATGTTACAATGTTTTAGAAAAGTATTAATTAAAAGTTTTTAGCTGTGCTAATAAGTCCACGTGCGATTTATTTATGTACTTTGGTAACCGTTAAGCTTTGGGCAGATGCACCAGATCCCTATTTTATATTTTAAATATTGATTTTTAGTGTTTCGACACTACACACACAGTGAGCACAGCTTGGTTCAGTGTACAAAGCATGAAAGCAGACATTTCAATATTTCTACACAACCAAAATAATTTTTATAAATATTTCTGGAACTGTCACCTTTAGTTTGTTCAACTCAAAGAATTTTCTTTTACATATAATTTCTAAAAATCATTTAATACATGTACTAACTGTAAAGGAAATTTAGTTGCCATAACGGATTATGTTTTGGATAGTGATCGGAAAGTAACGATTTCTGGTGCAACAGAAGGCATTTACCCAATTTTTGTCTTCATATTTAAGCTGGTAGGTCGGTTTTGGGTTTTTTAACGAAAAGGTCGTGTTTGTCCAAGCACAAGATAATGAGGTAGGGCAAAAGGGTAGGCAATGATAAAAGAGTAGGGAAGACAGATCACTTAGGTAACTTGGGGTTTTGATGTACACACACACCAAAACATGTGTCCCTGAAGGTTCACATTTAGGATGTTGAAACAAATTAGGCAAGATTAACATTTTTAGTTTTCACATGCAAGTTTTGTTAACTCTTTAGGTTAAGGCATGGTTGTCAAAGTTCAACAAGTCACTCTTATCAGTAATGTAAACTAGTACTATTTGGCATTAGAGACAAAAGATTCAATTAATGCAAAGTTGTCAAGAAAAGCTAAGATTTTTGCTTAGTCCAATAATACTAGCAGCAAATGTAAGCAAAACAAACTGAATTGTTCAGAAATATTGCAAGTTTAGTCTTTTTGCAATTAAGAGTAATAAAAGAGAAAAATACACCCAACTTTGAATAGTAGCTATGCTGGATGGTATGTAGTATCCGATACGTTACAACTTTCGAGCGATGTATTGCCAATTGTGGTAACCTTCCCGTTTTCGTTTTTTCTTAGTTTTAAGGCAACCCTAGATATTTTCTCCTGACGATAATAAACGGGTCTCATGATTGGTTAAGGAAGAAAATACGCTTTTCCACTCTTATTTTTAATGTAGAACGGAATTAAAATTTAGACAGTCTTTGAAATTGTTGGGTGCATATGAATTTTGCTCTTGATTTATAAAATCGACTTGTTTTATTAATTTTCAAAATTTTTAGGATAAGTTTGGAAAGCAGATTGTAAGTTACAATTTTTTAAATTTGTCACTTTATTTCAATTTTAATTAAAATTTCGAAAAAAAATTTGGATTAAATTTGATTTTTGAAATTGCAGATTGGAATTTAGAATTTTTTTCCTCTTTTGGTTGCTCATTTCCCCTTAGTTGATTTGATATAGCAGTGGATAGTGTTATTGAACGTTAGAAAATGTTTTTTTTTTTTTTTTTTTTTGCAAACATGTAGTAGCTTGATTGGGAAGAAGGTGAAATGTCTTTCATGTGAGAATGATATGATTTTAATATTGAGAAAGGATGCTGGTGATAGGTAGGAGTGGAAATGTAGAAAGATAGGACAAAAATTTGGCAAAAGAAAGTATAACAGGAGTAAGAAATTGGAGGGTAAATGGGTGTTTGGAGGACTTGAACGAGGGACGGATAAATGTTTTATGGTTGAGGTGAAAAATAGGAACCAGAAAGTTTTGGCTGAGGTAATTCAGAGCTGAATTTTGCAAGGAACTACAAAAATTTCTGACTATTGGAAGTAATATGCTGGTATCAATACCCGAAGGACAAAGAGTTCAAGGGTTATCGATTCGAGCATATGACTGTTAACCATTGTCAGAATTTCAAGGACCCGGCTATGAGGGTAAGTTTGATTTTTGTTTAGCTTTTGGTTAGATTACAAACCCTGGACTATGCTTGGGTGGGCACCCAATACGGTGACTTATACGCATGGAAGCCAACGGTGAAAGGTCCTCGCCGGCCCCGGAGGGGCGGCGAGGTAGCCGGCAGGCGGGGATCGCGCGTTATACGCTGTGACTTATCTACAAACAAATTTCTCCCGGTATACTGGTTTAAACGCATTGAAACCTTAAGCGCAATACGCTTTGACTTCTCTAAAAAACAATTTCCTCTTGTAAAGTCGTTACAATAAAAATATTTGTCTTGCTTTTCCATATATGGCTCTATAACCTGGAATATCCCCATTGAGTTGCTCACATAATGCTTATTGCTAGAAAAATTGTGAAAAAATATTTTTTCACACTTATGGATAGCAGAAGAATTTTTGGTTTCTCATCAAAAACCTTTGTGTGGATTATGATCACAGAAAAGAACTACCTTATTAAAAAAAGATTTCTTGTTTTGAATTTTCTATGCATTGCAAAGTTTCCAATTCAAAATTGATGAAAATCCGGACGTTTTAAAAAAAATCACGTTTTATTATTATTATTATTATTTTTTTTTTTTTAACAATTATAATTTTTTATTTTTTTTATTTAATATATTTTTTTTAAGTGACAAAACTAGGATTAAATTGACGCAAAATTGCGCACATGTTCGGAGAAAACCAGACTGAAATATTAGAAAATTTTCAAGTGAAATTTATATTGCTTTTTTCTTAATTTTTAAACAAATTATTATTTATGCACTGTATGCAAAGGTTCACGTTGTATATGGCGGCCATCTTGGAATTGCTTACATCGGCCGCCATCTTGATTTGGCGTAAACAATCGCTTTGGCGGCCTAACGTTGCGGATGCTACCACTCCACCGCTATGCTCTTTTGTGTCCAATTTCTAGGACCCAATCATAGTACAGAAGATGGATTAGCAGAACACACAATGTAAACAATAATAGCAGTAAGATTAGTATGGATTATTATAACACATCAGATTAATGTAACACATCAAGAAACAAAGAAAAGATGGAAGTCATTGCCTTAAAAGTTCATGTCTTGGGTTATCAAGTGTTCAGAATTAGTATGCATCATCCAAATTTTGCTGAGAAATACAAATTGCCCAATTTATCATGGAAGATAGTTATGAATTAATGTCTTACTAGAGCAACACAACAGGTTCTTGTCGGGGGTACGTGATCAACCCCAAGATAAACATCCAAAACAATAACTCACAATTTTGAGCCATGGTCAAATAAAGAAAACACCTGAGCTGGTAACCTACTCTCCAAACTTCTACACCAAGACACTGTAAGGACAATTGAGGTCATGACAGATTGCATCAGCCCTGTGTACACAACAGTCTATGGCTGGACCGAGTTTTGAACTCACAACCCCCGGTTGCTGTTCCAACCAGGCTACTGCTGTCCTTGAATCGTAGGATCAAAAGATTAAAAGTAAGAATTCGTCATAAGCGAAATTGGTCAGATCTTGACGGTATTAGTTGCTGAATTAACATTGCACTGGAGTAACATAATGCACTGTTAGCAATGGTCTGGGATTAATTAGGAAGTTAGATATGAGAACCCCTCATAATTTTCAACCACGGTCAGATGCTGATGTCAAAACTTGAGCTGGCACATACACACCACCAAACTTCCACATCACGTCAACATGAGGACATGGCAGATTTAAAATGCACCAGCCAAACGTACACAACGGTCTTCGTCAGAACCTGAGTTTCGAACTCGCAACCTCAGCTGGTACCTTTACTGACCTCAACACTAGAGTGCCTATCTAATAAGAGTGGCGACAAGGGACCAAATTTAACCCAATGCGCATGTGCAGCAGTCATTTTTTTTACCAGAATTGTCTCAAAGTAGGTTGCTGGGCGAATTAAACGCTCAATTACATGCGGAATTGATGAGATGGATTGCACAACATGCTAACTTAGATTGCGGGAAACACCATGTTTTTAAAAAAAAGCTATTTGCTTAAAAAGTCTTCAAATTTATACTGACAAAACACTAAAATAAATAAACATTCTAGAACACGAAATGGAACATAAAAAAGCTATATTTTCTTTTAAATTTATATATAATGTACACCACGTTTTTCTCAAAAACGCAAAAAATTCCCCTGTTAAGCCTACAGGAGCTAAGAAAAAACCGCCTCGGGTGGTAGAAAAGGTCTCCAAGACAATCAGAAAGTGTGTCCCATATGTCGCCACTCTGATTATATAGGCACTCTACTCAATACCATACCTGTGACTGGATTTTTCAGAGAAATGATTCATAAAATACAACTTGTATTGCTTGAAACATTTATTGACTAAAAACAATGTTAGTTGATAAAGGCAGTTTGCAAAATTATGTGTTATCAGATTTTTTATTTCTAATACTGTTATTTCTTGTGTTTCACGACCGACCACTTAACCATAAAAAGGTTTCTTACATGAATGCATCATCAATTGAGTTTTATTAGTTTGAACTTCTTTGAAATATCAGAAATTACAATTGAGTTTTATTAGTTTGAACTTCTTTGAAGTATCAGAAATTACAATTGAGTTTGTCAGAAACTTCAATTTTAGGTTTGGTATTTACTTTTCTCCCAATATCTACCCTCCACAAAAAGTTCTTGGAGGTTTCTACATTAAAACAGGTAGTTTCTGTAAATTTAGTACCGAAATTAAAAGTTGAGATTTGTCAACTATGAAAACAGAAACAAATGAAAGTACAAGGAAAGGAATGTCAAGTCAGGGTGATGGGTTTCATAAAATTCAGTTATGTGAAATTGAGAATACCCATAAGATTTTTGTGCGAGAGCACTTTTTTTTAATATTAGTCAGTCATACTTCATAGTTGCCTTTCAGTTGCATGGAGAAACCAAAATAAAACACTCATATTAAGAAGTATAAAATAGCAGTGATGTAGTCAGTATAAGGGATCAAGCCCTCTGAAATATTTTGGGGTGAAGTTTATTTTGTTTGTTAGTTTAAGTTTAATCAGTGAGATCTAAAATTTCATTGAAAAGTATCTTAATCTTGTTAAATATAATGCTCCTTCAGCAATATGAATTTTGATGGGAATAGGGAACCTGGAGAAAGGACTGGGTCAAGTATTTTTAATTTACAAGGTAACAAATCAAAGCAACCAAATTATTCAGATATATTTTTCTTCCTTCTCAAAAATATGGGAAACGTTATTTTCCTTTGAAAACTTAATATTTTACTTTGAATCGGTTCAACACTTGGTTACAGAGTCGAAGAATACATAGTCACTAAAATTTGCTTAGTAAATATTTGACCTTATTGTTACCTTCATTGTAAAATCAAAATACAATTTCATGTAAATGCAATTGCTGGAGAGTACGCTGCTTTTAAATTTTAAGGTGGCATAAAGGTTCTATTTGTAGACCAATACTCAAAATTGCATCTTAAAAAAATATGAGTACTGCTGTACTTCATGGCAAGATAATGCATTAATAAAACCAAACTCTTTTTCATTCTGTATTGGATACTTATCTTATAACAATTAATTTTTAACTTAATTGGATAAAAAATTCAAAGAATTAAAATTTTGATTTGTTACTAAAACAGATACCATTTTTAATTCTTTAAATTTTGGTCACACCATATTCCAAGATTCTGAATAGCAAATTGACAGCCATTAAATTTCTTGCGTGTTTAGTTTTTCATCATGAAGGTATTTTAGGAATAACTTTTTTTTAACGCAGTTGCTGAGCTTAGTGGCAAAAATTTCGACGGTGATATTTCCCCCAGAGTAAATTATGAGTTATTTACTCTTATATTTCCTTCCAAAAATTTCAAAGTATAACCTCAATATTTCAACATGTATGGAGAATTCAAAAGAATAAAAGTAGACAAAATATATATACACCTAGGAAAGAATAAAAATCACTCTGGTTAGACTTAGATTAACTTTTCGCGGGTTAATAACTTTGAATTCATTCTGCTGAAGTGTTTCACTTTTGTTTTCATAAAAGTAGTAGTACATAGCCACAGAGTTTTTAACATAGAAAACAAAATATATTCCTTAAACAATCAATACTTACATATGAAAATAAAAATAACAGCACATAAATCCTAAAATGCATAAATAAAATCCAATATTTCGTGAAAATGTTTTTCCTAAGCGTCTGCTTAAAATATGAATATCAGCTACAGCTGCCCAACAACTCAACTCAGGTTTTTATTCTCGGTCATCTATTCGCAAATTTCGGCAGCGTGTGTTCGTGGTTGAGGTGTACGGCTCTGAGAATTTCAATCTCAATTAATCTTTATTAATTCCTTTTAAAGACTCTTCATCTTCAACATGGTTCAAAAGAAAGTAAGTAAACTTTGTCCTGTTGTCATTAATTATCCATATTTTTCTCTATTTACTTGGTTTCTATTAGAGAGTGATTGTCATGTATTGCAACTGAGTGCTTAAGAAATCACTAATTTAGAGAGATATTTTGGTGTATTTTCCCCATATATTGAAATATTGACTTTCAACAGATGTGTTTGCAAGCGAAAGTTAAAATATGTAACGTGTGAGATTATAAAGTTTACTTGGTCGGGAAATGAGTTTCGACAAAAGTACCGAGTTTTATGTTCATTAAGTGCTCGATAACTTCGAGTAGAGTTAGTTTTGTATTAAAATTTAAAAAGCTTTTTGTTTAATCAAGACCTATTGTACAAGGATGTGTAATTTCTTATATTCTCGATGATTTGCACTAGTAATGTTGTTACACATCCCCCTGGTGTAGGAAAGCCTACACCAGGTCCAGAAGGCCCCGTCGTGCCAGATCCCCATATACCTGCAAAAAGTCCTGATCAACCAACAGCTGCTTATATGAAGCGCCAAGACAGAGAAGAAGGTGATCAGGACTGGCAGGTAGGGAACAGGAACAAGGAGGGAAAATTCTCTCCCCGTTCTGAAATTTGATACTTTTAAGATGGCCACTTCGAAATCTGGCCATGGCCGATTGAAAAGGCCGAGGGCCACAGCATGTGATTGAGAGTCCAGGGTGATTGCCAGCATACCAATGGTGGGATGGCGTACGGCGCCACAAGGAAAGCAAACGTTGTTTTCCCAGGGAGTGGACCTCAGTGGGATGCACTAGTAATAAAAGCCTAATTGGTGGAGACAGCAATGATTAATTAAACTATGTAATCAATTGTATTGAGTTGATTGAATAAAATTAGTAAGCTGGTATCAATACAAAATCTAGCCAAATGTCTGTTGTATATTGCAAATAAATGAGTATTATAACTGCATGTTTGCTCCATTTTGTAATCGATACTGTTTTTTTTTTAGATCAAGGGAAAGAAGGGCAAGAAGAAGGTAGCAGCTGCACCTTTAGTTGCGAAGAAAATTGAAGCTAGGAAAACTGTTAATCCTTTATTTGAAAAAAGACCACGAAACTTTGGAATTGGTGAGTAGCTAGTGAGCCAGAGGCGAATGACCTATGATGTAGTATAATGAATTGGATGAATGAGGAAATATTATGCAAATTTAGTTTTTTATCGAAATTAATTTATCACACCTTAAATATGTTACGAAATTAGAAAGTATGTTGGTAAATATACTTCTAATAATAAAGTAGGATATCAGTCAAGAATAAATTATTCTCATTTGTAATTTAAATGTTACAATCTGATTTATTTCAGAAAAAAAAACCTAAATTTGGCTCATTCATTTCAATCACATATTGCTAGGTCCTAGCTGCTCTTTTGATGTAGTTCTGAAGCTGAAGGCAAGTATTGCACATGGAAAGATTTTTATATTAAAATCTTATATACATGATGCTAACTTGATGAAATTATCACACTGTACAGCTTTTGCTCAATTTTTGTGTTGAAATTTGCAGGTCAGGACATTCAACCAAAGCGAGATCTTAGTAGGTTTGTCAAATGGCCCAAATACATCAGATTACAACGTCAGCGAGCTGTTCTATACCAGCGTCTGAAGGTACCTCCACCAATCAACCAGTTTACTCAAGCCTTAGACAGGCAAACAGGTACCATATTGACTTTTACATGTGTTCTTAATTTTTTTTTTTATCAATATGATTATTAATGTGGTCATTTATTCTTTAGCAACCCAATTGTTCAAGCTCTTGGACAAGTACCGACCTGAAACGCCTCAGGCTAAAAAGGAGAGGTTACGTAAAAGGGCAGAGCTCCGCGCTCAAGGAAAGGAGGATGTGCCCACCAAGCGAGCTCCCATTGTCAGACAAGGTGCTAATACAGTAACAAGTCTTGTTGAACAGAAGAAAGCTTTGCTTGTCGTCATTGCCAATGATGTGGATCCAATTGAGGTACTTATATGTATAGCTTTTGGATCATATTTAAAAATTGCATAATACAAGTGACATTCATGCACCTTAATATGACTTTGAAACTTGAGTTATGCTGGTTTGTTTAACTTATTATGAGCTCATACAAGTAGTTTCCTAAACTCTTTTAGATGAACAAGTCCATTTCATTATGGCAATCGCAATGAAGTTTAAATGTGTCAACCTAAAGAATTGGGTCCCATGGAGTTTAAATCCCCTCATAAATTATGTAGTGAACTAATCATTGCATGTTTTGTTCATATATTTATCTTTTACTAGCAGGCCATCACAGTGTTATATGTGACAGTTTTTTGTGTCATACTGATACTAAACAAAGAAAAACCAATAATTTTAAGAATGAGTCCTATCTAACATGACACTTACATGTGCAAGTTTTGTGGTATCAATTTAATGTAAAATTTTCTGCAGATTTCGAATCGGTTGAAATTTTCACTAACTTTAAGGATTGCAAAGATAAAAACTTGGGACAAAATGCCTGTCAAAAATTTTTGTTTAGCTGGAATCATTTGTGCTGAAGAATTAAAATGGGAAAACATCAATGTTTGTCATTCTAAAGAAAACAAGTAGTAAATTAATTTTAAAATTATCTAAATTAAAATGTGGGCTCTGCTTAAAATTAATAAGTCCTAATGATACATTTGAATACCACACATAGACTTCCTTTTACAATGGAGATGTTTTGGTCATCCTTGCCCATACCATAAGAAAATTTGTAACTGTTCCCAGGAAATAGAGCTTAGAGGGCATACTTGGGTGTGTTTTTTAAGGTAGTTAATTTAATGTCCTCTTATCTATTATTAAATCCTAAAACTGATTTTTGAAGTTGATTAAAATCTGTGGCAAGAAAGAACAACCTAGCAAGTATTTTCCCTACAAGAACAATTTCCAATAAATTTTGCAGATAAAATAACAGTATTTTGGAAGCAGTTCATAAGATTGATCATAATGTATTGAGCCAATTGAATTGTGTTGGGATAGCAAATATGCATTTCTCACTGAGATGTCAGACAATAGATTACATAAATTAAATTCCATTTGCTGAAGTTTGTGTTGCATGCTAATGAATATTCCTGACATACCCTTACTACAAAAACTAATTTTATGTGTAAGGAATTGTGTGAAATTATTGTTTTCAGAAAAACATGTATTTTACAAAAATTTAAATTATAAATGTTGGCCTTGAAATTTTTTGTACCATTCTTAAATAGTGGAAAAACTACCAGTTTAAGAATTTCACTGAAAGAGTATTTTTAGAATTGGTACTTCCCCACTTTGAATGACTTAACTAAATACAAAAAACAGGGTTTCCTGTTGTCCATTGTTAGCCATTAAGACTATCCATTAGCAACTTCGTACATCATTGTCAAGTATGAATAGAAAACCTTTGACAGCTTACCACTCCTCAGTGGAACGGAACTGATGAAACCCTCACCATAACTACCTGCTCCCCTACACCCACCTCAGTCAGAACTCATTCGTTCTCTTGGGGCAGTTCAGGGTTAAACACCTTAAGGGTAGACAAGGGGTTCTAGCTCCCAAGAGTTGGTGCCCATGTTTTTGTCTATTGCAAATTTGAAAATAAACTTGAAAATCTTCATCAGCAGAGAGGTTAGTGTTTTTATGTATATGGACAGTCCACATACACACTAAATGTTAAGCATTAATTTAAATCAAGTTTCTCCTGTTTTATGTAAATTTTGAACTAATGCATTTTCAAGAAAAGGATTGGCTCTGATAAACATTTGTTTTCAGTGTATTATAATTAAGTTCTGAATTCCCCTCACTTCCTAGCTTATTTTTAAAACATTAATTTTAAATTTGCACGATCTCATTGGGGAAAATCCTCATCCAAATCTTTTCCCTTTTTTAAGTATCATTGGGTTTTTAAATCTCATAGTACATTTATCCATCACGATATTTATATCATGCCTTTCTATTATAATTTTATATTTTTTACCATGTTGATCTATGTTTTAATCATGACATTTTAAATTACTTGCGCAAGACTTGCATATATCTTTTATTACAACATTTTTATATTTACATCGTCTTCGTTTATTTTTTTCTTGCGTTTGGCGCAGCTTGTCCGTTCTTGGACCTTGCGCCATAAAACCCCAAAAATCCAATCCTAGCTTATTTGGTAAATCCTCCAGTCTGAAAACAAGACATGTGCATTTGCCAAATTAACCAGTATGCCTGCAATTATGAGAATTCTAGGAAAAGCGGTCTCAATCATAAAATATGATAATAAAAGTGTAATTTTTTAATTGTTACTTTTTCACACTAATAACCATTTAATAGTGCTGTAACTTGTAGCAAGCTGAAATGTGAGGCAGCATTTATCACATTTAAAATAGTTTAAATAGGTCTGCAAGTAGACTCAAGTTTTATCTTGTGTCATTCATAGGATAATGTACTGAAGGTGACCTATCTCACTTCTGTTCCTATTAATCATATTTTGCTTAAAGAGGGTTAAGTCAAATTGAAGTAGAAATTTATCTTAAAATTCCAATATGAAAAAAGATACTATATATTTTTCTCATTTTAGCTTGTGCTCTTTATGCCTGCATTGTGCAGAAAAATGGGTGTACCATACTGTATTGTGAAGAATAAGTCCAGATTGGGACGTGTTGTCCGAAGGAAGACCTGCACTTGTCTTGCTCTCAGCACAGTTAACTCGTAAGTGTTCTTTTGCTTTATTTGAAATCATGTTCTTTTTTATTTGAATGTAACATTTCATTATCTTGCAAGCATGTTACTTTTCCATGATACGGTGGTAGTGTCCCAAGAATGTAGATTGAAGGTCTAATTTCTAAATTCTTGTTAAATTGAAAGCAAAGATGTAAAATGTTTTCACATAAGTAGTAAATTATATGTAGATATTTAGAAACTAGTTTAACTAACCTTCTAAAAAAAATGTTCCATTGGGTGTCTTTTATTTTCTGCATTTTTGAATACCTTACAAAAATTGTTAATATTAACCTAATCAAATAAATGTGATAAAGGGTTTACCAATTATTTTATGCTGTGACTAAGATTTGATTGAAACAATCTGCTACATTTCTGTTTTGTGCTTGTATTTCATCAATGTCATCTACTTTTAGTGAGGACAGAAACCAGCTCAACAAACTTGTTGAATCTGTCAAGACCAACTTCAATGAAAGAGTTGATGAGGTAAGTTCATTTTTATTGTAGTTAGCAATGAATGATGCCTCAGGTGTTAAATAACTTTACTAGTCACTCCCGACGTATGAGGGGGGGGTCACAGTACTTATGAATATTTTTCATATTTACAAAAACATTTTGTGCCTTATTCCACATTAAATATGCATTACAAAGAAAAAAATTTGTTTACATTCGCAATAATTAAAATTCAGTTTTTTTTAAACATTTCAATGTTTAAAAAATTCTACGAATTTTGTATATTTAATGTTAATTAAAATGTTTTGTGAATGCTTATGTTTTTTTAACAAAACTGGGTTTTATTAATCAAATTTCGAATAATGCCTATTCTTCCTAATTTCATGTACAAAGTCATCGAATATTTGCATCCATTACATAAAAGACTGGGTGTCATAACCTAAAGCTGGACTTTTCACCAAAAAAAATTATTACATTTTGGTAGCTTAAACGGCAACCATTATGGTCCTATTTAGAGATATGCGGTTGGTTATAAGTTTTTTTGAGAATAAAATAAATCGTCTTTGTGAAATTGTAGTTTGAATAAAGAACCATGGCATTGTAATTTTTAAACAGTAAAAAACAGACGCCTTTTTATACAAGGCTGACGATACAACTTGTGGTGTACAATTTGAAATTTGTGAACTAATGAGTTTTTTTTTTGTGGTTACATTTTTGCAGAATTTTTATTGGTATTTGATTTTGAGGATTAGCATGATAATGTAGGGTCAGGTGTAAAAGTTTATAATCAAAATATTTGTATTTTTTCTCCAGTTTTTTCAATTGCTTTTGTTAGAGTTCCATTAACCCTCTAACGCCCAAGACGGCCGAAACGGCTTCACATGCAAAAGCCCAGCACCCGCCCGAACCGGCTTAAGTCATTAAAGCTACTGGCTATCCCCCTAACCCAGAGAAGGGCAATCCGTCATTCCCTCACTACAATGCTCCCTCCTTTCGCCTGAAGCAGTAGGGTAGTTTCCCTTAATGACAAACAACAAGTTAGGGATCGGCTTTTAACTGCGCCCTTTCACATACTTCTTCCAAGCTTGGTTTCGGACCGGACAGTTTTGTGTGGCTATTGAATAGAGAATTTGGTTTCTTCACAATCGAACAGGCTCGTTATAGGAAAACATTGTCAAAAGAAGAAATAGAAAGAATTCTTTTAAATGATACGGATGAGTGGGATTTAAATTCAAGCGACGAAGACGATCTAACAAAATATGATTTGGAGAATTCAATCCAAGAGGATAGTGTCTCCGATAGTGACAGTGACGTAGATGAAGTCCCGGAAATTGAAAGAAACGATGATATTTTTTGAATGGGAATCGAACAATATACGGAACGATGATATATCCATTCCAAACTTTAATTCGCATGCTAGTCCTGTTCATGACTTGCCGCCTGGGTCTTCACCATTAAACTATTTGAAACTCTTCCTGACGGACGCGAGAAATCACATATTTTCACGGTAATTAATATCACAGTTATTTTCAAACCTACAATTTGGAAATGTAATTTTCTTGTATAGCATGTTAATAATTTTACTTAAAAAATGAAGCATTTTAGGAACATAATTATGTCAATGCTATTCTTTTAGCATAGGTTTCTCGGTCAAATTAATAATTCCTCTTTATGAACTGAGAATATCTTATAAAATGAGTATTTATGTGAAACATAAAATAATCATTTTTCGCCCCTTATGAAAAGTTCTTACTACGAATTCCAATTTGGTTTGCTTCGCAAACCAACACTACGGCCACTGCATGGCAAGCACATGACAGTTCTTTTAGTGGGGTTTGTTCATCACGAGGTTGCCCGTGAGTTCTTTTCGTGGTGACGCATATCTCTTGCAAAAATGTTAAGATTTATTAAAAAAAATCAACAACAATAATTCAATTCTAAACAACAATAATTCAATTCTATTAAATTAATTTGAAAATGTTCTAGATTAAATTTTAAAATTCGGGCTTCGTACAAAAATCGCAAAACATTCGGGCTTCCCTGTGTGCCAAATTTCATTCTAATAACTGCCATAGATTCATCAGGACAGTCCACGCACGCAGACAAACGCTTACTTTTATAATCGTAGAGATGAGTACTTTCAAATAAAATTAATTTGATTTTTATACGAATAGCAAAATTATAACTATAACGCTAAATGTTCTACCGCAAAACATTTTTAATATACATAGGACTTAACAGACTTGAAAACGCTTTTTAATCGCATGCTTGCTTATGTATTAGACAGTCGGAGATACAAGAGAATTTTAATATATACGTTATGATGAAGTAGCAGTCAAGTATTAGAAAATATATTAATTAATTTTTGTTCTTTAAAAATGTGTTAGTCTAATCAAAGATTGAGGAATATATTATTTAGGAAAACCATATTTAAGTATAAAAAATTAACAAGTGATAAGATATAAATTTTAGTCAATTATTTTTTGCTATATTTTCTTCACAACTAATAAAATGCGTGATAGATACATATAAGTAACTAATGTCCAATACCCAATGCGACTTACAAGTTGAAACAAGCACTTCATATACACCCCCTTACAAAGCACGGGACGTCCCGTGCATTAAGAAAGTACCTAGATGACCATAGATGATGTGTAAAGGGGGAAGAAATTATTCGATTTTCCTAATGGTTTCTCGGCCGTTCTGGGTTTTTGAAGACATCGTCTTGAGACCCGTGTGGCCGCTAGAGGGTTAAGGTTTCCAACCATTGCAATAACAATTTAAATATCTAGTAAATAATTACAAAATATTTAAAAATGTTGTGTGAATACTGTATATTGAAACTGATCACAACATTTCTTAAGGAAATTGTAAAATCGGGGAAGTTTTTGTGAGACTGGGGAAATATTAGAACTTTTATTCAAGGATTTTGTTGCCACCCTGAGAGAAAAGTAACAAGATTTTGATTTCAGCCTTCCATTTAATAGACAAAACTTTTAACTTGTCAAATGATGTTGCTATAAAATTTTGCACCCATTCTTTAAAATTGGGTAATTAATAAAAGGGAAGAATTGAGGTTTTAAAATATGTATCTATAAATAGTAACTTTTTCAATGAAGTTCTAATTTTTTTTGTGTGAGTTTTTCCTACATTTCATTTTTCTGTTTCAGATCCGTCGTCACTGGGGTGGTGGAATACTGGGTGCTAAGTCTGCAGCCCGTATCAATAAGCTTGAAAAGGCTAAAGCGAAAGAACAAGCACAGAAAGTCGGATAAGAACTGTATTCCAAAATGAAAAAATAAAATTCAAAAACTTACTGGCGTGTGGTTTTGTTTAAATTGTGATCAATGTCTGGTCCGAAGATATTTGAAGTTTCATTCAAATTCAAAGAAATTTCAACTTTTAACTGTCAAATAATTTTATATTCATCTAGATTTTGTAGGAATTTTTATATTGAGATGTTGAAACAATCTTGTGTGTGAGAAGTTTTCTGATGCTTGTAATTTATAGCATCTAATAATTTGGAAAATGTCATTTTGTGGTTTTTCATGCACTGGAAAATGATAAAATTTGCCCCAGGGGAAATGATTTATGAAGAAGTTTAAATGTTTCTACTTGTGCAATAATTTTATGTGTAAACACTTTTAATGATCGACGATATGCAAGAATATTCTACAAAACTTTTACTGAACCGAACTCAAGTTTGTATTTAACCTTGGGGATATTTAGGAATTTTGTTGTTAATATACATAATATTGTGGTTTTTTCACATCTGCATATCCTAAAAAGGCAACCAAATTTCAATTCAACATGCAACTTTAAGGTCTCCCCTTGAAGGTGTTAATTTTTACAGCGTTCTATTAGCAACTGTGCATTGTTTGTGTTCATGTATATTAACAAGCATATCCTATAATATTGGCATTGCTGCTGTAGTGTTAACTGACATAATTTTTGAGAGGGGAACTTATGTAAAATGCAAGTTATGTTTACGGTACCCAGCTAGGAATGGGGTGACTAACTATTTTTTTATGGTATATTCTAACTTGTTTTAAGCATGGGTGACATAATTTTCATTTTTCATCCAAATTGTGACGATGGGAGATTTGTCGGGTACATGTGCTAGAAATGGCTATGTTGAAGTACTTGACCCCAGCAGTGGTTAGCATTATTTTTAATCTTCAGCTATTGATGCATAGTTGTTAACTGCTCTTGTGAGTTTAAATTAGGGGTGGCTAACCTTTTACATACCATGTGTCAATGTTTTTCGCATAAGAGTTCAAGTACGCCATACAACTCGAGCACCTTTCGTTCGTAACCTTATATCCTTAATAACCTTTTTAATTTTGAAAGTATGTTTATGGACAATTAGCATTTTAAAATGATTTAATTGTTTGTAAAACATCGATTACAGCACATAACCATTACTTACCATTAATAAGACTTGAGCATCTTTGTAATTCACTAGTACTTCAATGTTTGATGTTTTGTTTTTGAGACCTGCAGAGAATTCTTCAAATTTGTATCATTCATTCGTGACCTTGCTTTGCTTTTAATAAATTTCATGGATGAAAATGATTGTTCACATCTGTATGTCATTCCGAAACAACATGTATAATTTTTTAATGAATGTCGGAAACATTTCGATCTGAAAAACCTCATAAAATGTTTTTATATGGTACTAGGCATCTTCATATGTTTTGTGCTTATAAATATGAGCATGCAGTTTTCTTTAGCCAAATCATGAAAACTTTCAAATTGCTATTAACTGCAGCACATATTCACTCTACACTTTCCAAGTGTGGAAACTGAGACATGACCAGTTTTAATTTTAAATGAATTGATGCTATTTACTAAGCTACGAAATAATTTATTCTTGCCTTGTAATTTCAGCTAGTATCATCAACTAAAAATGCAAAATCAAATTTCCAGTTGTCACACAATCGGATTCTTTCATTTAGGTAGTTCATTTTCCTGATCTGAAATATTTTAAACAGCAATTTTCACTTATCATAATCTGTTCTTCAGAAATCCAGTGCACATTTAGATTGAAGGACATGTTCACCATATTCCAAATCTAACAATTCATAATATTCCTTGAATTCTCGTCTGTTTAATGCTCATGCTCTAATTTTATTCTCGCATTTCACAATCGTTAACATAATATGCCTCTATAATAATGCCTCTTGGTGTACAATGCAGTGATATTTTAGTAGAGGAGGCTTTATTTATCATTGACGGTGCTCCATCAGTACAAACACTGATGAGTTTACTATAATCTCAGGGCTCCCAACACGTCACCTCTTTATTATTTGTCACCTTTTCAGGGGTTTTTTAAGTTATTAAATTGTATTTGGAGAAGAAAAGTTTTTGGTGTGCAGTTAAAATAAATTCATTTTTTCTATAAAAAAAACGGTTTGCACAGATTCAATTTTGAAATTCGTGCTACATTCCACCGCAAGAATAAATTAAAAAACGTACCGTTTCAATTGTAAAAGGATAATTCACGTTGCCCGCGGTGTATTAGCAGCAAGTTCTGGAAATTTTCTTACGGGAAAAGGATATCAGTAAAACCAAGCGACGAAGTTCAAGGAAAGCAGGGCCATCTGTATGTCCTACCCCTCTTACCTAATTACAGGGCTCCTCACATGTCACCTTTTCAGGGGTTTTCAGTTCTTAAATTCTATTTGGAGAAGAAAAATTTGGGGTTCGCAATTTAAAAAAAATTCCTATTTCCTCTGAAAAAACAAGAGTTTGCAGGTTCCTTAAGAACTCCTTAAAATGGATTTTCGATTTTAAGCACTCTTAAAACTCCTTATTATTATGTGCTACTCCTTAAAAACTCCCTTTTTTTATTTTCGCCTTTTCAATTTCAAAATGCGCGCTACGTTCCACCGCAAGAGTGGATTCAAAAACGTACCGTTTCAATTGTAAAAGGATACTTCACGTTGCCCTCGGTGTATTAGCAGAAAGTTCTGGAAATTTTTAGAAAAGGACAAAATTAATTTCAACAACAAAAAGGAGACATAATCTTTCAAAGAAACGGAAGAAATTCAAGCTGTGTCAAAAATAAACTAATTAAAAAATCATAAATTACGATTTTTTTCATGTTAATATTTTTAAAATGATGTACTTTTTAAATGAAGAAAATAAAAATATCCTTCCAAAGAAAAAAAGAACAGATTGGGGAGGATTGTTTTATTTTCTATCTTTATACTTGAATATATTTAGCATTATTGTTATTTGTCACTTTTTAACCCTTTTTTTGCTCGATTAGTCACTTTTTAACCCTTTTTTTTGCTCGATTAGTCACCTTTTTTTACTTGATTAGTCACCTTTTTAGACCTTGAAACCTGTTAGGAGCCCTGTTCTTAAATTATATTTGAAGAAAAATTTTTGGTAAGCAATTAAAATATTCATTTCCTCTAAAAAAAAAAACAGGGTTCGCACGCATTCAATTTCGAAATGCGTGCTACATTCCACCGCAAGAATGGATTCAAAAGTGTACCGTTTCAATTGTAAAAGGATACTTCATGTTGCCCAGGGTGTATTAGCAGCAAGTTCTGGAAATTTTCCTGCAGGAAAAGGCTATCAGTAAAACGAAGCGGCGAAGTTTAAAGGAAGCAGGGCCATCTGCATATCCCACCCCCTCTACAAGGTCGAACAAAAGGAGGAACCCTCTAGGAGGTCAGACGCTGACAGCTCGTAAATGGTGATCGATGCCAGTTAAGGGGAGGGGGGGGGATAACATCCTCCATACACAGATCTGAGGGCGGTCTCAACACACCCATTTTATTTTCGGATTCTGGAATAAGACGAGAATGGACGGATCAAGCTGATATTAACTCAACGTTAACACAGGAGGAGAGGTAATGCGTTTAGTACCTTTGTCATCACATGTTGCAGTTTCTATTGTGGGTCTGATTATGTCCAGAAGGTATAGATACGCAGGGCAAACTCTGAAAGGACGGTGGAATCTTCAACATGTATGATAATTTACACTCAAAGGTTTCTTCGGCAAAGTTTTTAAGGGAAAAAATCATCAACCTCACCCATTCTAAGCGCTCGAAGCTCCCCATCAAGAACCCCGACATTCCTGTCTACGGAATGGAGACTTCATGCGCTGCTCTCTTTGTGGCACAGAAATGAGGGCATGGAAATCTTAATGACCTTCAGCCGTTGCTTCAAGAGTTTGAGATCTGAAAGGTTCCAAAGCCTTCCGTAACCAGAGAATGCAAAAATTTTGTCCGTCTCTGTATCCAGAGGGTTAAATATTGAAGGAGTGTTGCGAACATATTGAAAATCATTCTCTGTTATCATCGAAGTTGATTATTACAAATTCTTGAGGTTTTATTAGTGAAAGTCAGTTTTTAAAAAGATTAATGACATTACTTTCTACCTGAAAAAAAAAATTAACGTTGGGACATGTAAGATTCACACAATACATAATGCTTTTCTTAAAGGTCTAAAAGAGTTAGAGGAAGATGTGTCTGCACTAATTTTTGCTATTCACAGATTTTTTAATCAGTGGCCTAAGCATTGGTCAACATACAAACAAATTCAAGAAGACTTGAAACTTCCCACTCACTATTTCATCAAGCATTTTTCAAGCAGGTGGCTAAGCCTAAAGCCAGCTGCTGAAAGGTTGCTTGAACAGTGGATTGCAGTGCGAAAGTATTTCCTTGACAACATTCCAATAAAGAAGCCAAACATGATACAAAGACCAGACTACAAAAAAATTGTTCATTTCCTTAGAAGAGAAACTATGAAGGCTAAGGGGATATTTGTTGTATCAAGTGCAAGTATATTTAATCGTGTGACCACATTTCTTCAGAAAAAGGAACCTCTAATACATAACCTTCATTTTCAACTTGAATTGTTGACAAGAACAATTTTGGGTAGGATCTACGAAGGGGAACTTATTTGAGATTTGAAAATGGATAAATCGGAAGATATATGTCCTCAGAAACTGTTGCCTCTTGCTGATATTGTGATTGGAGATAAAATTTCTAGAGCGCTACAGAATGTGAGAGTGTTCGACAAGTATTAGAATTTGCAAGAGTAATGCTATGCGATGTCCCGACAGACATACTACTGGATGAGTGGAAATTACTCAAAAGAGAATTTGAGGAAGAAGTATTTAGAATGAAGCCTATTGATGTTTACTGGAACCAGTTCTTCAGACTACGAGACTAGCAGAGTAGCCAAGTGCTCCGGAATTTCTATGCTAAAGAATCGAAAATCCGCAACTCCGCGTAATCTTTGGTTCACTCCCGAAATCACGTCAATGCAGGGAAAAGGGAAATTTCCTCTATGAAAAGGAAAATTTTTTTCCATTTTCGGAGAAATTGTGTATAAGAATTTTGTTTCTATAATTTAGGGATAAAACCTTTCATGTATACATGTAATTTGTTATCCTTAAAACAATTCAAAATCCGGAATCCTCAGGTCCTTGGCCATTCCGAATTTTGGATTATTTGCATTTTTTGTCAAAAAAAACCTTATCTAACCTCCCCCGCGCAAATTTTGCGTTTGCAATACTAAAATAGCAGATATATAAATAGGAATAAGTAGAAAGCATATATAAAAAGGAATTTTTTTAAAACAATGCAAGAAATTTTACTTGCTAATCTTCTAATTTTTCTGTGTGGTATTTACTCTGAACATGTTGTTAACGTTGTTAGGTCCGGGTTTACCTCCTTGTACTACGAAAATTGTCAAAAAGATGGAAAAAAGTGAGAACAAAAAAACTCGGGTTAGCAAAATGTCCAATATTTTTTTTCTTCAAAATTTTTGACAATTCCGAATATTGGACATCCGCATTTGGGACCTAAAAGAAATTATTTGTGCTAATAGAGAGAGGGAATTTTATGACTGTTTTTAAAGAAAAAACTAGACATTTTATTTTTGTCCTTATTTTCGCGTTGCTCCGGAAGAAAAAAACAAAATTAATTTCAGACTTCTTCAACAAAAAAAAATAAGTCATAATTTTTCAAAGAAAAAGAAATTCTTTTAGCTGTGTCAAAAATAAACGAATTAAAAAATCATAATTCCGATTTAAAAAAAAAATTTATGTTAATATTTTAAAATTATATATTTTTTAAATGAAGAAAATAAAAATGTCAGAAGGATTTTTGACCATTTTGCAACATTAATTTTCAAATGCAAGCTCATAAATAAGCAAAAAAAAATTAAGGTATCAATATCATTTTAGTAAATGCATTAGCAAACACTATTTCGAATGCACAAAAAATTTTGTAAATATATATCAATAACTTTTTAGTTATTTCTGGAATTCAATGTTTATGCCTAAAATGTAATTCCGAGAAAAAGGCTTGTAAACAAAATCCAAGAGAGTTAAGATATTGCCTAATTCTAACAAATAAGTGAATTTTATTAAAAAAATTGTAGTAGCCAATTTATAGCCAGCACAGTTTAAAAAAAAAAAAAATTTCTATAACAGATAAAGGGTAGAAATTATGGTAAAAATAAAATATTCTTTTTTTTTTGTTCCGGTTTCGTTATGCTACTTCTGGTACAACTTAACGAATTGGTTCAAATTTTATAAATTGACCTACCTTTTCATCTGAGTCGCACATTAAAAGTTAGAACAGTTTTTGAAGCAGAAAAGTACAGGAAATTCGTTAATAGAATAAAAAAAATTGCACCTTTTCGTCAAAATTGGCTCTTTTGACGTATGCGGAAACCTTGAAAGCTTCCCGACGACTGGTCTGGTGGTTAATGTGTTAGCCTCTAGATCGGAAGGTTCCTGGTTCGAATCCGGGTCAGTGTATGGATGTTTGTAAGCCTATGGTGCAACTTAAATCTGTCGTGGCCGAAAGTCCTCACGTTGGATTGGTGTGGAATTTTGGAGAGTGGGGTGCTAGTTCAAGTGTTGCCTCGTCATCTGACCGTAGTTCAGAATTACTTGGTGTTCTCTGATCTTTCCCTTGGATTGATCCCGCACCGTCGTCAATAGCCCGCTGTGTTGCTCTGGTACGACGTTAAGTAAATGTTACCAATATTTCTTAAACGCTTCCCAATTCATATATCCGCAGTAGCCGACCAACCGGTATAGTGGTTAAGGTGTTGACCTCTAGTTCGGAAGGTTCCTGGTTCGAATCCGGGTCAGTGTATGGATGTTTGTAAGCCTATGGTGCAACTTAAATCTGTCGTGGCCGAAAGTCCTCACGTTGGATTGGTGTGGAATTTTGGAGAGTGGGGTGCTAGTTCAAGTGTTGCCTCGTCATCTGACCGTAGTTCAGAATTACTTGGTGTTCTCTGATCTTTCCCTTGGATTGATCCCGCACCGTCGTCAATAGCCCGCTGTGTTGCTCTGGTACGACGTTAAGTAAATGTTACCAATATTTCTTAAACGCTTCCCAATTCATATATCCGCAGTAGCCGACCAACCGGTATAGTGGTTAAGGTGTTGACCTCTAGTTCGGAAGGTTCCTGGTTCGAATCCGGGTCAGTGTATGGATGTTTGTAAGCCTATGGTGCAACTTAAATCTGTCGTGGCCGAAAGTCCTCACGTTGGATTGGTGTGGAATTTTGGAGAGTGGGGTGCTAGTTCAAGTGTTGCCTCGTCATCTGACCGTAGTTCAGAATTACTTGGTGTTCTCTGATCTTTCCCTTGGATTGATCCCGCACCGTCGTCAATAGCCCGCTGTGTTGCTCTGGTACGACGTTAAGTAAATGTTACCAATATTTCTTAAACGCTTCCCAATTCATATATCCGCAGTAGCCGACCAACCGGTATAGTGGTTAAGGTGTTGACCTCTAGTTCGGAAGGTTCCTGGTTCGAATCCGGGTCCGGGCATGGATGTTTGTAAGCGTATGGTGTAGAGGCGGCTGGTGCACCTTAAATCTGTCGTGGCCGAATGTCCTCATGTTGGGTTGGCGTGGAAGTATGGAGAGTGGGGTGCCAGCTCAGGTGTTGCTTCGTCATCTGACCGTGGTTGAAAATTACGAGGTGTTGTCCTCGGATCTTTCCCTTAAGGGACTGATCCCGGACCGTCGTCAATAGCACGTTGTGTTGCTCTAGTACGATGTTCACTAAAAATTACCAATTAATTACTATCCGCAGTAGCCCGGTTGGAAGAGTTACGAATTTGCTAGTACTCTTGATAGCTTGAAACTCGTTCCAACCATAGGGGACTGGTACATGTTAAATAGATCGTGATCTGATATGTCTTCACGATAGCGTGGTGTGAAAGAGAAGATACCACCTCAGGTGTAGACCCCGTCATCTGACCGTGGTTCAAAATTACGAGATGTTGTCCTCGGGTCTCTCCCTTAAGGGATTGATCCCGGACCGTCGTCAATAGCCCGTTGTGTTACTGTAGTACACGTTAATTACCAAATTACCCGCATTGTCGCCAATAGTCGTTGTATCGATCCAGTGCGACGTTAATTTAGCTACCTACCTTCCCAATCCATCTATGAAATGTACCAAAAAGTGCAGTCACAATTTAATTGTGAACCTCTTTAAAGTTTCATTAATAATCAGCATGATTAACCTTTCATTTAATGTCTACTTGTAGAATGAAGTTTGGTAATGATTATTATTATCCATCACAACAGACGGCGTTTTAAGATCTTAATTTTATAGAAGTAAAAAACGATTTCAAAAAATTTTGCTTTAAAGAAACAAGTATAACATACAATACTGTTTAGTCATTTAAACAAATCAACAGAATTACGTAAGCCAATGAACTAATATAAAAATACAATACTTGACGAAGGTTACGTTTTTGAATTTCTAAGACACGTATTTCAGTATTTTTAGTTTTATTTGATTTGATTTCATAGTTGCAAAATAAGATCGATCGTTACATGTATGTGACTCAAACAATCTTCAAAAAATATAAAATACTTTTCAATATGTGTCCTCAGAAATCTTGTAAAGCACCATATCATTAGGCAGAAATTCTATATAGAGTAAACTTGCATTGCCCTCGATAACCACTTCCGAAGATAAGGGGCCATAACTTCAGTCTTCCAATCCAAAAGAATAAAATGAAGTCTGGATGGAGTGGAGTTATCGAGATACTGGGAGAAGTCTCGAAGAGTTCGAAATAAGAAACTTCGTAAAATTGACGAAATTCAAGCGCTTTGCAAAATACGGAGGTACACGAACAAAAGCAGATATAGAATGACGAGAAAACACATCGTAATCATGAAACCTTTTTCAAAACTTCATAGTTGTGCATTTTAGGTCACTTTAAATAATATATATCATTGTTTTCTAAAAAGAATGTTATTTGACGATTGTGTCATTGTTAGAGATAGTGTTGAAATTCCCCCATTTTGAGAAAATACTTTTATTATTTAACTATTCAATTTAAATGGTAAGCAATTTTCGCCAGTTGGAAAGTTGCCAGTGTCATGATTATATTAAAACTAGGGGGTCTGCCCCCTGCTCGCTAACTCTCGCCAACCACCGGAGGATTGCTTCGCAATCCTCATTGGTTCGCTGCGCGAACCTATGCTCGCTTCGCTCGCCTCAATGAAGACATATGTCCTAGCAGAAGGGATTGTTTACAAAATATGTTACCAAAAAAATGTTTTTCAAATCTAAATTTGCTGTATTACAGAAAATATATATACAGTATCTCTAAAATCAGAATTCAAATGAAAACTTTGTACAAATTTTGACTCGAAATGTGAGCGTTGGTTTGGAAATTGAATACCCAGTATGTTGTTTGTGTGTACATTTCCCCATCACTCAAACGACCCACACTTTTTCATTGAGTTTGTTGCCGAAAGTTGTAGTGCAAGCGTCTTGTTGAACTATAATTGTTGGCCCTGAAAAGGACCGTTTTTTAAATGGCCCTGAAAAAATCCTCCGCTTTCTTTGATTTCTATTATAAACTAACTGCAACAGCTCATTAAAATTTCCTTCTTTTTTCAATAAAATATCATCCGATAACGCTATAAATTCAATCGATGCGCGAGACTTCGCGATAAACAAACAATCGTACAGTATTGCCAAAACGCGATTACAAATAACGTCTCTTTCGTGAGCCACGTAAGAGAATTATATATATAGATAGTGTGAATTTAATTTTGCTTCGTTTATATATATTCTATGCTGAGAACAATGAAATATTAATAATGGCGTGGAAACTTTATAACATTAATTTTGCTTAGTGGGAACATTTAAAAAAAAACAGTGATTATTTTTAACACTGAAATATTTATACTCCGTGTAATCACAATAAATTTGTATTGAATTTTTATACTGGGACACAAACGAAACACAACTCTTTTGAATGTTGGTTTACTTATACTTAACCAGATTTGTAAAAAAATTTTCTTCTCACTCTTTATAATGAATTTATATTCATATACTTATCGTAATAATAATATTTATTCATTTATTTTAACAATTGGACTTATATTTTTGTCATAAAATGTAGAAATGCGTCTAGGTCAGCAAATCTAAGAATAATCACGGACAAGGCTTTTAAGTATCTTGCGCCTAGGGCTTTAAAAATACTTGATCGATGTCTTATGTAATACTAGCGACTGCGTGGCCATCACGATGTTGCCCTTGACAGTTCTTTTCGTGGGGTCAGGTGTGACCACTGCTTTCTAACCCCCGGTGATTGCTACGAATTCCCATCGGTCGTTTACTTGGATTGGATTGGACGCCGTAGGCGGACACTGTTTCACCTGTGCGGCTTTCAGCTGTATAGTCCGCCTTACGGAGGAGATTCTGGGATAAGGGAGAGCTAAGCAATCCACAATAGATACATAAACATTTAAGTACACAGAAGGGGAAAGTCAAGTAAGGGCAAAACGTGTAAGCACAAAAATACAAAATGACAAAAGAAGAGGATGACAAAGTTTGAAAAGTTTACACAGAACAAAGGGAGAAAAAAAAGGGACATAAACATAAACAAAAAACAAAATCAGAACAAAAAATAAATCATTTAAAAAAATGTTAAATACAGAAGTTAGAACGTTAAATACAGATGTCAGGCAGCCAAAATGACCTATAAAAGTTTCGAAAGAGAAGCAAAGTTATTTTGAGAACTTTCGACTCAGACTTCTCTGCTCTCACTCACAGATATTACCAATGTTGGAGTTACGACATTTTATTTTCGGATACCTTTTCGTGCATGTTAATTTTTGTGGATGGGAGAAAATCGAAGAAAATAGACTTCACACAGCGTTGTCATTTTCTCAAACTTAATTGCATTTCTAAAGCACTCTTGGAAGTAGAATTGCCTTGCATTTAATAAAGTTTCAAACCTGTCAAGGCGGCATAATTTAATCGTATGTGTCAAAAACTGTTACCATCAATAATTCCAGCAATCTTTCATTCAAGTTTGTATTTTAAAATGTTCATGAAAAACGTTGTCACTAATACGATCTCAATTCGTGGGTCAGATGTGAAAGTATTTTTTATCAACATTTTAAACTATTCGTTTCACAAGGTGTTCAAGAAAAAGGAGCTTTATTCTCATTTTTTCACATGCTTGTATATATTCATCGTAAGTTCTCTTGGTTTTGATAAGAAGGTAATCGACCTTGGGTCAGTCGATTTTTGAAAACACAAGAAGGTGTCTACGAAACACCACATACATCACAAGGTCTTCTAGGAAAAAGGAGCTTTATTCGTACTTTTTCACGTGCTTGTTTATATTCATCGTAAGTTCTCTAGGATTTGATGAGGGTAATCGACCTTGGGTCAGTAGATTTTTGAAAGGGTGAAAGCGCAGAGGATAGAGTTACATTCGCAAAAGGATGAATGGCAATCGCCACGGATTTTCCCCCCCACCTGGCCCCTCAAACGTGTTATCACTCTTCGTTTTTGAAACCGTCTTTAACGTCTTTTTTGGCGTCTTTAACGTGGAAACAGAATCCACGTTAAAGATTCCAGTTGTGGAAGCGCTCTGTTTACTTTACTACCATATCCCTACTTTAATTAATAGACTTATTAAAACCCACGGGACTAGGCTGCGCACTATAGATAAAGAGTCGCCTGTGTCATGATACTAAGGACACAGAGTACTAACTTTCAACGAGGACTTTTTATACTGTAAAATGTAGATAGGGAGTTAATTAACACTGCACTAGAGCTACACAATCGGCTATTGGTGGTTATCCGGGTCCTGGATCAACCCAGAAGGAAAAGATACAAAGACAAAGCCTCGTAATTTTGAATCATGGCCAGATCTATACAGTAATGTGTGTTATTTTCTAACTTAAAAAGCTAAAACAATTACGTTTTTGGAGTCGTCTAATTTGCACAACAATGTAGAAACATGACCATAGAAATTCGACAACAAGCCATTAACAGATTATATATAGTATACAAAAAAATCCAACCACCCTCTCTTTTTTCGTGTTTTTTCAAATTTTAATTTACTGTACCGTTTAATAGCGAATAACTTCTAAGAGCTTATACTTGCTTAAGGGGACAAATTAATATTAAAATGCTGTCAAAAATTCCATAATATCCACTAGCAACACACGTTTTTGACACCTCATTTCAAATATATCAGCGGCTTTGAGCAGAAACTCATTATCGGGAATTTTTTAGGAGCTACTGAAAGCTTATTTTTATGAGAAATATACAAATATAATGATTAAAAAAATTGTTTAAACGATATTGTAACACTGTCAAAATGTTTATAGTTTAATTTTTTTGTCCTTAGAAACTGAGTCTTTAACCAGCTGTACAGTAAAAAATATATGTTAATGAGTTTCAGCAGTACGCCCACGATATATCAAAATTCCACTTCAAAAACCAAGTTTAAATTTATTTGGTCCAGACGTTTCTGATAACCGAGTAAAGAAAAGTTGAAGCTCCACCTAATGTTAAATTAATTTCCCAGACTTTATTGATAACTTTCGAAATAAGCTTCTTATATATCCCCACTCTGGAAAGTTTATTATGTTACTAAGGCTCAAAAAAATCTGTGTAACGTTTCTTTTAATATATTTTTTACTGCATATTATTTATGAAATAAATATGTTTTTCTCGGGAAAAACTGTAATGTTCGAAAACCTTATGAGTAGTGACAAACAAGTATCTGAATGGAAATCGATACACAAAATATTTATACAGTTATGTAAATTTCAGCATTTTCCTCTTGTTGTTGTCGAGCGGGCCATATATGGCCCAATTGGGGGTGCCATTGCCACGGAGGGTTGGACTTCTTCATACATGACACATCCGTTTTACAGGAACGTCCCTTTCACACATCCATTCACTCACACATATCGTAATTAAGATCCCAATCAGAGGCCGATAACCCCCTGATCAGGTACCCCCAGAGGTATTGATTTGGTATGGGAACATGGGGGACTTTGTGACCACGACCTATTTAACGTGCCCCAGCCACCATTAGCGAACACAACTGTCTTTAGCCAGGTCTAAGCGCCGATCTCGCAAACATCAGAATTGCAGGCTCCGTCGAAGACAGAACCCACAACCCTTCCGATGCGAGCCCGACGCTCTACTGACTGAGCTACCGCAGCTCCTTTTCCTCTTATCAATTTAATATTAACTGTGTTTAATATTAACTTAATCACATTTATTCTTTTACAAAAAGTGACCAATTTTTAGTAGGACGAAGAAGCTAAAAATCTGCATTATTGATAGTCCTGCATCAATTTCCATCGAAGAGTAATAGCTACTGTGGCCCAGTTGGCAGAGTCGTGGACTTACAACCGGAGGGTTGTTAGTTCGAAACTCCACATCCGGCGAAAGACCGTTATGTACATGAGGGCTGGTGAGTCTTAAATCTGTCGTGGCCTCAAATGTCTTCACGCTGGTGTAGAGTGCAAGTCCTCAAGAGTGGGATCCCAGCTTAGGTGTTGACGTTGTCATCTGCCTAGTTCAAAATTAAGAGATATCGTCTTCGTATCTTTTTCCTTCGGATTGATCCCGGACCACTGTCAAGAAACCACAGTGCTGCTTCAGCAAATTCAATTGCCTATCATCCATCGAAGTGTATATAATTGGTAATTTTTTAGTTAACGTCGTACTAGAGCAACACAACGTGCTATTGACGACGGTCCGGGATCAGTCCCTTAAGGGAAATATCCGAGGACAACACCTCGTAATTTTGAACCACGGTCAGATGACGAAGCAACACCTGAGCTGGCACCCCACTCTCCAAACTTCCACGCCAACCCAACGTGAGGACTTTCGGCCACGACAGATTTAAGGCGCACCAGCCGCCTCTACACCATACGTTTACAAACATCCATGCCCGGATTCGAGAACCAGGAACCTTCCGATCTAGAGGCTAACACCTTAACCACTATACCGTTTGACCCATTCACACCAAATTTGCCCCCCCCCCCCGTTCTATTTGTCTTAGGCGGCTAAAATCAATTCAAAATCTCCATATTAATAACATTGACAAAAAAAAAAAGCAATTGTTGTACAAAACTCAGTTAGTTTTACCAACATTGATGGAAAACACTTTTTCAATAAAATTGTTTTACCAGTACTGATCGAAAAATAATTTTTTTTTTCTAAAATATTATATTTATACAACTTAAAATTACTTTCGAATTTTTATGTTTGAACTAATCTTTTATTTCTTTCCATAATATAAATAATTTGAGTATTCTACTGATAGAAGGATATTTAAGATATTTAATTTACATAGCTTAGATTTTGTAATGGAACAGGAAAAGCCAAGTGAAAACCTATTCGAGGTTTTCAATGATGATGTGACCTATGGCAAGCAAAAAAGTCATGAATTTTTCGATTACTTTATTTCTAATTAAAGCCCGGTGCACACATCCGGTTTTTTAACGTGCGGCACCGCTGCCGCAACGCAAGTGCGGTCTGCGATACATTAGATCCAGTGGAGTAGTGCACACATACCTCCGGCAGCGATGCGTCGACGCACGTCCAACTTGCGTGCAATTTGTACCGCAGTTCCCCACGGCGCCACAGCTCGTCGCACACGCTTCTCCGGTTTGAAGTACCTTGGTTTCATAAATAAATGGAACATAAATACTAATTAATAATTGGTTGTATCCAGTAACGTCTATTTGGTTTCAGAATATACTTTTTTTTTACACCAAGTAAGCGAAATAAACACGCTTTCTTCGTTAGAATATTTATCGGTGCGAAATGAGTACTTGCGTCATTTCACGGTTATGTGTGCATAGTTGGGCTTCGTTACCGCAGCAGCGCTGCACGTTGAAAATTCGGATGTGTGCACCGGGACTAATAGCACCTGTCAGGGGATTGACATTTGCAGTGATTAATAGATTTAATACGAATAATAACTCTTACAAACACACCAGTAGTAGTTTAGTTGCATGTGCTCAACAGAATATTATAAACAACACCATAGAATATTAACGTTTACGATGCGGCAGACAGACTTTTGTTACCACTAAAATATTGCTTACACCAACGGCATGGTAGCGATGGATTTAAGTGACCGCTGGCATCGATCACCATTTACGAGGTATCAGCGACTGACCTTCTAGAGGATCCCTTCTTTTGTTTGTTGGCCCCCTACAATGTCGATCGTGAGGTGTGAACGCTTCAGCAGAAAGTCCTCTGGTGATATCTCTTCTCACGCAAAACAATACTATGAAAGGAAAGCGTCAGTCGTAAATGCCACTCACGATCCTATCGCTCAAGTTAGGTAATTAGGTATGCGGGCTAGGAGAATCAGGATAAAAGCCGTTCTGTGAGACGATTGAAAAAATCTAAGCGCCGCAGCATAAAGTTTAAACTGTAAATAGAATATTAAAATAGTATAATGTGAGAGCTTTCACGCGCTTCTTTCACCTTCGGATCTGATCTACCATTAGCAAAACGCGAATAAAGAGAGTGGTGGTTTTAACTTGACGAGTAGGGATGTTCCCACATTACACTGAAGATCTTATAACAGAATTCCATTACTCTCAATTGATTCAGCCGTTGTAAACTTCCTACAGTTACTATTTGTGTGTGTGCTTGTATAGTTTTTATTAAAACTCACTGGACTTTACACTAACCCACTGGACTTTACACTAACGCACTGGATTTCTCTATAGTGGGTGCCTGCACTGTTAGTGGTGTGCTGGGAAATGAAGATTCAGGCTTTTTACCAAATGGTTTGATGGCGATGGAGAAACTTTCAAAGCCTATGCTTTCATCAAGACTGCTTTTCAAATTGATGCATTGGAAAGGAATTTGGAGTCGTCTCTTGCTATCTCTTAACCCAGCAAGTGGTTTCAGTGAGATATCTCGTCAACAAAGATCTGACCAATTTATCCAATGACGATATCTCTCGCCATCAAAAACGTCGATTGAATGCAGAATGATGAAGATATTGCCGTTTTTTTATGATGACGAGATATCTCTTCCTTAAAGATCTGGTCAGACAGGAGGGTTAAGACCCGGTGAACACATCCGGTTTTTCAACGTGCGCCGCCACTGCGGCACCAAAGCCCAACAATGCACACTGTTGCGTAGTGAAATAATTTAAAGCGTTCAAAGTAGAAAACTATAATAATATATTAAGACCGAGTCTTCCTCGACTCTGGCAGAAATCAAAATATACATACATGTCGCCATGGCAGGGTAGCAGTTCATCAATCTTACGAAAGAAAAAGAGAGCCTTTAATATCGCCAATCTACTTTATATATCGATTGCTATCAGCTTGTCGCCAAACAGCAAAAGGAAAATATAAGAAAATGAAACCTCATTCTCCCGTACGCCACCTTCGAGGTGTATGTAGTTGGAGGTTTCGTTGAAACCAAACGACCGACCAATATTATCATACTCAACACACACATAACCGTGAAATGACGCACGAACTAATTTCGTGCCATTTGCGTTAAATATTCTATCGAAGAAAACGTGCTTATTTCGCTTACTTGGTGTAAAAAAAGTATAGTTTGAAACAAAATAGACGTTACTGGATACAACCATTTATTAATTATTATTTATATTCCATTTGTTTATGAAAGCAAAGTACTTCAGAACGGAGTCTCATGTGTAGCGACGGTGCGGCGCCCTGGGGAACTCCGGTACAAATTGCACACAAGTTGGACATGAGTCGCCCCAGCGGCGCTGGAGGCATGTGTGCACGGCTTCATTGGATCTAATGTATCTCAGACCGCACTTGCGTTGCGGCAACGGCGCCGCACGTTGAAAAATTGGATGTGTTCACCGGACCTAAGGAAGGTCTTCTGCAATAGCTTTTATTTGTCTCGGACTTTTCTCGACGGGGAGCTCTGTTCAATTTCAGACTGCTTACTGGCCAAGACTGTCTCCAGGCACATCTCCTTCGAATAGCACTTGGTGATTCCCCCGACTAATTTATGAGACCTAGGACAACCTATTCCTGGTGAACATTTGACCGAGTGTCCCTCACTAGTGGTCTTTATTGTACCATGGAAACTATTGGATCGGTACAGAAATAGGCATTTGTCAACAATTTTTGTAAGTTTGAACTCTTTTTTCAATCTCTATTGTGTCTGTGAACTCTCCAAGCGGTTTAGACGAGGTGTCTTGTCCATCAAGATCTGACCAATTTTGCTAACGATGAGATTCCTCGTCATCAGAATATTGCTGATCTTTTGATGATAGCGCGATCAAGATATTTCTTCTAATTACGAGATACCTCGTCCTGGTCAGTTTTGCAAATGGCGAGTTACTGCATCGAGACAATCACCAAGCTGAGTTATGAGAAACACACTTTCCACTAAACATTGTAACTTTACGACGCATACTTAAATAATTGGACGTGAATTGAAATGGTTTTTCTCTCATTCCCCATCATTTAGAATTACATTCTTCCTCTTTTCATACGTTAATGCCTCGTGACGTTTCCGTCTTGCTAAACCTAATTTCAACAGAAGAAAGCAGAAATTAAACGCAGCCTCAACACAACTCCCCCGAACTCTTTCGAAAAAGAGAAAAAATAACACAAGTCTCTAGCTGTCACAGGTTGTTAAAGAGATAATTTGATCAGAGGCCAGTGGAGATAGATTTCTTCGGGTCTTTTTTCCCACCCTTCTGATGCAACGACCCGAGTTATTTATGGTGGGAGATTGCTTACAGGATAGATCATACGTGATTCTGTCCAGGACTGTTGACGATGTCCGAGGGCAGGATATCAAAAGTTCTCTGCACGTTTTATTCCTGTGTATCACTTATGCAAGCGTGGGAGCTTGTTTGCAGGAAATTCGATTTCTCAGTGTCATCGATGAGAAAAATTACAGTTGATAGACTTTGTATCGAATGTATATCCCCTGTGTTAACGGAGTGGCGAGAAGTGTGGTAAAGTCCAGAGGGGATAACTATTGGGAATAGGTTTGCTAGCCTAATCACGTTCACTGAATTTCGATTTGATGCGAAGCGTATTCCCTTGAACATTTGGCGACTTATTTTAATAAGCTAATAGTATAAGTTCTTAGTTTTGAAAGCACAAAAGTCTATTGCCAATAACGAGTCAAGATGAAACATAATCATTGAGATCATACACTGGGCTGTCGAGACAGTGAAGATCAGCTTTATCTTATTTATTTTTAAGATTTGTTTTAGAAAATTCTTAGTGTAAAATCAGGTTGATATCGAATTGAATGTAGGTTTTTTTAAGCATCCAGGGCAGAATAAAGTCGTTAATGTTTTAAACTCAATTATCCAAGTGTGAAATGGAATTAAAACAACATTCTACGGTACTTTGACACTTCTATAAGTTATAAAATGCTCTTAAGGGGGTCTGGGACACATTTAAAAATTTTTTTTATTAATTAATTTATAATTTTGAATTTTTTTGTACTGATTACCCATCTAACTAATAAGCAAAATCACAACACAAATTTTTTCCAAAAGTTTTTAAAAATTTTAAATTAAAATTGTTTTTGAAAAAAAGATGGGTCCTTTTAAATTGCTAAAACTCAAAATATTCTTGATCAATTATCAAAATTCTTGCAGTAAATTATTCACAAATTTATAAACTGTAATTTTGATTCAACAATTTAAAAAATATTAATTTTATAAAAAGAAAATTTTGAACGGAAATTTTTGAAAATTTTAAGGTACTTTTTAAAAAAAAAAGTCATATTTTTAAAAGTAAATATTTGTTTCAAATTTGCTGAGTCCAAATTAAAGTATAATGTTTGAAAAAGATATATTACAAATTTCAACCCTTAAACTTTATCGGTTTTCGACTTATAGCAATTTGAATACAGGAAATCTTGAAAAAAAGTATCATGGAGAAAAACGCATTTAAAGTTTTAAAGACAGATGTTGTTGAAATGACAACAACTGTCAAGAGTGTTAGATTTTCAAAACAACTCACCACAAAAATTAGTATATCTCTAGTTCTAATTAGGATAGAAATATGATTTTGACGTCATTATAAGCAGAAAAACAGAGAATTTCTTAAAATAATAAAACAAATTTCGAAAATTTTACGATTTTTGTGTCGCGGACCCCCTTAATCAATGATTGATTTAGCGTTCTTTCAAATTATGAGCATTCCCTATAACATTTGGTGACTTATTTAAATAAGATAATAGCATCAGTTTGATCTTAGTTCTTAGTTTTATAAATAACAGTCAATTTCAAATAACTAGTCAAGATGGAACAGAATCATTGAAAAGGTCAAGGTCCGTCGAACCAATGAAGATCGATTTGATCTTATTTACTTTAAGATTCGTAAATTCGGTGCAAATTTTTAATTTAAAATTAGGTTTGGAGTTGATTTCGGATTAAATAACGAAATTAATTTCGAAACACCCGGGTAGGTAATTGAATAAACGTCGCACTGGAGTAACACAATGGGCTATTGGCGACGGTCAATAATCAATCCCAAAATGAAAGATCAAGGACAACAAATCGTAATTTTGAACATCGGTTTAAATGATGAGATAAGCACCAAAGCTGGTACCCCGCTCTCCAAACTTAACGTGCACCAGATCCCACGTTCACGACGGTGAGATTTAATTTCTAACCAGAAACCGTCCGGTTTCAAATCTACTACCCTTCCAACCAGACTTCTACGGCCCTTTAAACATCCAGGACAGAAATAGTTAACGTTTTAAACTAAATACTCTAAACGTGAAATGGAATTTAACTAACATTCCATGATATTTTGACATTCCAAGAAGTTGTGAATTGTTCTTCATCAACGATTAATTTAGAGGTTCTTTGACTTACTTTACCAGTGTTGCATTAATCGCAAACTTCAGTATACTTCCTAGTATTTTTAAAAAACAACTATCCACTTCAAAATTCAATGAAATCAAATTTATTATTTAATTATCATTAAATTTACCTTTTGTAGTTTCTCAAAGTTGCGACCAAAAGTTCAAGTCAAGTTGATCAAACAAATAAAGGAAAACTCATTATATGCGGTCGAAAACATGACAGTATGTTTATGGTATAACTGTGAGAACAATGCTCAAGTAAATCAAACGTTTTAAAAGAACTACAAGCCAACAACAGTCCTAAAACATTTCCCTTAATCTTAGATAATGCGTAACCTTTAACTTCCTGGAGAAATTAAAGTATTTTCTATTCGCAGGTTCGTATTTTAATTATCTTCATTCAGATTTTACTTACATGAATAGTCCCTTAACTAATTCAAATTAATGAATCGTATGACATTGCATTTCTCAAACTGTGAAACTTTTCATAGAAATTTCATATTTCTAAATTTGCAAATCCGTTTTCAGTTAGCTTATTCAAATGGAATTTTGGATTCCAGACGGCATTTTTCTCTGATAGGCAAAGTTTTGAATGTCCTCACGTAGAACCTCTTTTAATGATAAATGGCCGTTTTCGTGTTCCTCTTATTGCGAATCTTGTCCTTAAAGACAGAAAAGATTAATAAGTGTCGTACTCTGATCTGTAAACGATAGAAAATTAAAAAAGTGCATATCAATGTCAGAATATGCTTCATGACTTACTACTTAATGACCTGTCTGATGTAACCGCAATAATAGATTCCTCTAGATTTGAAAGTATGACTCTAGTTCTTCAAACCCTAGGAGGGTTAAGCAGGTAGGTCGTTAAGTGAGGAGTGCTAGAACTGAAATTTTAACATCCTAATTATTTTTCTTGTAAATTTATGAATACTATTTGTAAAAATTCTCTATTTAATAGCAGGTCGTAAATTCACATGTTGAACCGTTTTTTTCATTCGCAGTTATTTAGAAACTAGCCACTGCGTGGCCAGCACGGTGTTGCCCGTGGCAGTTATTTTCGTGGGGTCAGGTGTGACCACTGCTCGCTAACCCGCGGTGATTGCTACGAATTCCCATTTGGTTTGCTTCGCAAACCAAATGACCAAACCATTTGACAATGACGAGTTTGACAACTCGTCATTGTCAAATGCCGCCAAATTCGAATTTCGAATAGATCCAATAGGCAGGACTTCAAAGTTTCTAGTAAAATATAAATATTCAATTTAAAAATTATTTATTTTAAATAAAATCAAATGTATAAGGTATCGATCTAATGTAAAATTTTCTTTGCCCGTGACAGTTCTTTTCGTGGGGTCAGGTGTAACAATTGCTCGCTAACGCTCGCCAACCCCCGGTGATTGCTACGTACTCCAATTTGACAAAATACGCTATAATAGGAAAACTTGGCATGGTGAGCCTCGATCGATGTAGGGGTGATCCGAAAGACGGAAGGTGAAACAAACTGGTTCTACAGGCTGACCTCAGAGGGAATGTCGAAAATATCAAAATCAAGGTGTTTCTTCCTTCTCCTGAACGAAAGAAAGGATAGCGCGATGAAAACTAATAAATTCCTTTTAAAATGTCCCAGATTAAATTTTAAAATTCGGGTGCTATAGAAAAATTGCAAAATAATTCTTACTACCTGTATGCCAAGTCTCATTGCTGTAAGTGCCATGGATTCGTCAAGACAGTCCACACACGCAGACACACATACAAACACTTCCTTTTATAATAGTAGATGTAACTTCTACGTGTAACGACGTCTTGAAAGAATAGGATAGTTTACGGAATTTTAAGGTAGTGGCAATTGTTTTACTGTTCTGTCTTTAAAGTGATATTCATCCATTTAATATTGTAATTTTTATCTTGCAAACGTATTCACCACTCATTGTGGGGATCCATTCCGTTCCGACTGGAGGACACTTCCCTCCGTTCTACACTTGGATGTGCACTACAGATTACCCATACGGGTAGGAAGGCCGCGAATGGTAAAGAAAGAGGAACTGACCATAGGACACGCCGCCCGAAAGCCCCGCCGCCAACACTGGCTAAACAGGGTCCATGGACGTGATCGGCCAAAATTGGTGCCGTAGAAGTCCAGCTCAGAGTTATCAATCAATGCATGGTACCCACAGAATCATTGCCATGCCGTTTCATCCTCCGCTAGGCCCTCTAGATAAGAAATGGCTATTTCCAAGGCAAATCATGAGCCTGAGAATCCCAACATCAGAGTTGAGCCGGGTGTAGTGTTGGTGTATGTTGATTGGGGGTTCTTTCTGTAGCTTCCAAAATCATAAAAAGTCAAGCCTGCAGTTTTTAGTCCCAAGATAATTTATTTCATGAAAAGGGACACGATACATAACATAGATATTACAGGTCCAGAAAACATTGTCTGGTTATTTATGACGGTAGCGCAGATTAACTTAATCCGGAGAAGAAAAAAAACATTCGGTCTCTTCCCGCTAGTCTTTCTCCAGACTCTCTCTTGATCTTGGCAACCCTTCGTTGGGTTGCCGCGTTTGTCACTCGCCAACCGCTCCAGTTGGCACTCGCTAATCTCTCCAGTTGGCGACAGCTTCCTGACAGTGTATTCTAATCATCGTGGTACCCGCCGATAAGGAAGCACTCAGATACCCCAGGCATTTCCTAGGCGGGCGTCCATAACCTCATGAGCCCGGCAACAGAAGTCTGTTCTCGCACCGTAATCCGGTAAAATGGGCGTATCTACCGTCACCTCTAGTACAATATGGACCTCTGCCGTCCACCGGATAGCCTAAAACCGTAATAAGAGAGCAGGTATTACCCTAGGGTCTCTATCCCTAGTTATCGAATGGCACCACGAGGAGGTTCCTGACACCACTTGACCGCATAAACCGGCTTTTCCTGGGAAACCTGCTACCTGGTTTACAGGGTTTGTCCCTAAAGTAATGAGACTGGGTCTGGTGAAAAGAATTTATTGATCCGATTGGTACATATTATTAAATGTCTTCAAACTAGTCTCCTTGGGCGTCGGTACACCGCTGTCAACGCAGGTCCCACGCTGCAAAGGCTCCCTGGAAGTCAGCAGACGCAACCTCTTTCAGAGACACTGTGACAGTTCGTTGGATGGCGGGAACATCTTCGAAACGGTGACCTTTCAAGCCTTCTCTTGAGCTTTGGGAATAGGAAAAGGTCTGCCGGGATCACATCGGGGCTGTACGGTGGGTGCGTTAAGTTTGCAACCCCTATCCGGGGGCCACGTAGGCAGTCACAACAAAGGTGGTGTGGGCTGGAGCTTTCAGCTATCGGCAATCTCCGGTTGTTTCCGTTTTACAGCTCTGTGCAAGCGCGCAAGGACTTCTTTGTAGAAAACGGCGTTGATGGCTCGGTCTGGAAGTACAAATTCTTTGTAGACCACCCACTTTGATCACATTTTCGTCCAAACCACTGGTTGAAGAGTTTCCAGATCGCTCCATGTCTTCAAGGGTCTCCCGTCCGTTCTTGAAATCACTGAACCTGAGCCTTTGACTGGGCGTCGTCTTTGTAAGCCTCCTTAACAAAGGAAAGCCTCTGGGAAGCTATTTTGCACAGGTAAAAGCAAAATTTAATCGTGTAACGCTGCTCCAGAGAACGTTCCATTTTTGGCGTTTTCTGCCGTGACAAAAACTCAAAAACAGCTTTTGTGTCAACTGTGATCCTCACTGCTTCAGAGCTTGGAAGCGACGACCGCCCGGTGCGTTGCTTAGCTTAGACCAATGTTTCCCAACGTGGGACCCACGCCCCACAAGTGGGCAATTTGATTGTCAAGGGGGGCAATTTGAAAATGGACTCGACACGAGTTTAACCCTTTTGCTCCTGGCCATTTAAATGCAATGCTAGATTTCGGTGCCAAAATTGAAAGAAAAAAGCAAATTCTTAAATAATTGCGGCCAATAAATATAATAAATTCGTTTGACGAGACCAAAATATAAACTGGGTTTTTGGCGGCGTCAAGTTAACCTCCCTGCGGCAGACGGCAGGCTCCGCGTGAACCCCCAGACGCTTTAAAATCTCGCTAAACAACGCAGTTGTTCACATCTGAATGGCCCGTCGCAACTTCTGTAATGTTTCGCAGCATTCAGTTGGTGTTAATTTGAAATAGGCGTCCATAAAAACTGTTGTAAAAGTCTCGTTGATTTAAAAAAATATAAACATTGTATAGATATAATTGGTAAGTATTTGATTTGATTTTTATTTATTTTAATTTGAGAAGAATAATTTTCCTGAAAAATTTGTCGAATGGAAAAAATATGTTATTTTACCGTGTGGTAAATGTGTTACATACATTTAAATAAATATGCATTTTTTAGTATACGTTTACTCTATGTCACATTAAATTAATTTTAACACATACTTTAGTTTTAGTTTTTAATTGATATTATATATATTTCCTTCAGTCCATAGTAAAATGAGTGGTGCAAGCAAGAAAAAAGTTCGTCAATATTCGGAGGAATATTTAAATATGGGTTCATACCTGCTGTCCGTGATGAGCGGTTTCCTTTTTGTCTTCTATGCCTGCAAAGCTAAATCAACGAATCAATAAAACGAGGTCGTCTTGAGGCGCATTTGAAGGCGAAACATAATGCTCATATTAATTCAAATTTTAATTACTTTCAAACTTAAAAGAAAATTTTTGAAAAGAGGGTAACAGTAAAGTCTCTATTTACTGCTCACACTTCAACTCATAATCGTATTCTTGAGGCTAGTTATCAAATTTCTTTATTCACCGCTAAATCTGGAAAAAATCATACTATAGGAGAGAATTTAATAAAACCTTCAATATCAGCATTAAAAAACGGTTCTTGAAAAAGATGACCAAAGATGTAAAAGCTATACCACTCAGTAACAATAATGTTAGCAGAAGAATAGATGAAATTAGTGAAGATATTGAAAAACAACTTGTTGAAAAGCTGAAAACAAGAAATCCTCAGTGCAAATGGATGAATCAACTTTGAGAGACAGTGAGGCAGTATTGATAACTTACGTAAGATATATTGGTAAAGGGCATTTTGCTGAAGAAATGTTGTTCTGTAAAAGATTAGAAAGCACCACTACCTCCAAAGATATATATAATCTATATATATAAAACACTAGCGTACGTGGACCCAAAATCGACGTTATTTGTGTATCGTCGAATGGCAACAATCAATGTAAATAAAATAACCCAGATATTTTGAGTTCTTGCTGTTTTCAAATAGCCGAAGTCAATTTCTATGCAAAATAAGGAATTAAATTGTAATATTTATGTTTGAACTGACTTTTTATTTCTTCCTTTGATGTAAAAATAATTTAAACGTAATTTTGCTACCCGGCTACTTTTTACTATCTGGCCACGTCAGAATTAATGTTTACTTTTTTAATTTGATTTAGAATTCCGTGTTTGGGTATTTGAGTTGACTGCGAGATGTTGCGGACATATTTGAGGATTCCCAAGTATTATAAATATGTGTTCTTTTTGTTAATAAATCATTATTGTCTTTGTCAATATCGTTGAAAGTCTTTTGTCGCATTATTCTATTTCACAATATATTCAGTAAGTCGAAATTCAACACGTTTAAATAGATACGTACGTGTTTTTTTTTCAGAATTTTGTATTTTTTCATGGATTGGAATTTTTATTTTGTTTGCATTATGTGTTCCGGTATATTACCTATTTCAGAAATATTATTTAGAGTTATATTTGAATGATATGTCTATTTCCTGCAAAATATCACTAGACATGGGTAATTTTGTAGCGGTACATGTATATTTCGACCAATTTTACTTAAATATTTGATTGAATACGCAATGATTTGAAGAATTGTTTCATAAGAATAAATAGAATTTAAAAAAAAAAAAAACATGTTTAATTACGGTGTGTAAAAATTAAAAAAAAAAGCACTATTACACACCGCCGAGCGCTAGCCGGCGCAGTCCGGCTAGTAAGCTAAAAAACTACTTAGATGTCAATAATATACCAATAAAATATATAACATCTTGTGCTGCAGATGGTGCTTCTAATATGATAGGCAAGAAAAATGGCTTCTTAAAATTGATGAAAGATGAGAATCCAGAATTGATTCTTGTGTATTGTGCTATTCATAGGGAAAACTTGGTAGCTAAAAACATCTCGCCTGTTCTAAATGAAGTACTACATTCAGTAATAAAGTGTATCAATGCTATTAAAGCTAATGCCAAATGTGAGCGTCTCTTCAAGCTATTTTTTGAAGAACAAAATGCAGACCATGTGAGACTTTTACTTCACACAGAAGTAAGATGGCTCTCTAAAGGGAACTGATTGAAAAGATTTATGGAACTGTTTGATACTCTTAGTGATATTTTAAACGACAAACCTGAAATGAAGTATCTGTTAACAGTCGGTGGTAAAACATTTGTGTGTTATTTAGCTTTCTTTGAAAAACTAAATATATTAAATAAGCAACTTTAAGGAACAAATAAAACTCTAGTTGATGCGAAAGCGAAGATATTTGGTTTCATTACCCTTATTGAGTTATGTAAGAAATGTATTAACAACAAAAACTTTGAACAGTTTCATTGGTTCCAAAAATGTGAAGTAAATGATACCGCTTTACTTGTTATTGCCGATCATCTGAAAATTCTATCGGCTGATTTAAAAGAAAGATTTTCTGATTTAAAACAAATTGATTTTCCAACATGAATGATGCAGCCAATGTTAGTGGATTTGTCTGATATATCAAATATGCAGTATCAAGAAGAACTCGCAGAAATGTAAAATGTTGAGACAGTTAAAACTTTATTTAATATAAAAGGAGCTTGGATTGTGAGGCTTTGTGAGGAAACATAAATCAAATACCCAAATTCAAACAAATGTGCAAGAAAACTATTGTTATCGTTTCTGTCTTCATATTTAGCCGAATGTGGATTTAGTGCTGTAAATGATTTACTGGTAAAAAAAATAAAAAATCGTCTGGATATAACACAACGGAGAGACTTGAGACTGAAGCTAACCAAATAGGAACCTAACATAAAATCTTTGCGCAGCAAGCAGCAATCACAAGGATCTCACTAAATTAAAATATTAAATTACTATAGAAAAATCTTTATTAAAATGATTTCGAATTTGAATTTCAGTTTTTCATTATATGTTTCGAAAATTTATTTACTGTGTTTCGTTAACAATTTCCTAGTGATTTCTTCCTAAAACCTATCATTTAAGTTCCCTAAGTGAAAAATTCAATTTTTTAATATTAAAAATTATGTTTATGTTACATAAGGGGGCATAAGAATTTTAGAAAGGCTTAGGTGGGGCATGGCACAAAAAAGGTTGGGAAACACTGGCTTAGACCCTTGACTGGTTTTGACTTGGTCTGTTGCATGTTCTATGCATCTTGATCTTATTTAGCTACAATGTAAATATGCTTAAAATCTATTTGAATTTTGAACTCGATGTGAAGTAAATATCTGGCTGTGCTATTGCATATCTGGGTATGCTGTTGCTCGCACGTCTTAAATTCGGTTTAATCTTGTGTTTTCCCTACAAATTCTGTTTGAGTATCTACAGGAAGTTTTAAATCATCCAGTAGTAAACAGTCAATTATGACGTATTTATCGTGTATATAATTCTCAGGTACAGATAATTTAAAATAAATTTTTTTGAACATTAATAATTGTTTGAACAAATCTCCATAGCTGTGAAGATGGAACTTCAGACAGTTAAATTCTCTTTGCGATATGTGACATGTAGACGCAGGCAATCATTGAATGTATCCATTTCGATTGCTGCTATAAATAATAAATTGTTTCCGTCGCACAATATATTTGATCATATAAAAAGCAAAATTGACAAAGGCTATTATCGATTTCTTGTTATTCTGGGTGATATGAGGAGACATCTCAATCGATTTTCTAATCCACTTGACAGACAGGGCTCCAAATGTACCAAAAAATTCGGACGGGGCTGTGTCGGGACATGGCCGCTAGGTTTAAGGCATAGAATACGTCAGTGAGGTCATATGGTGAATAAGAGTGAAAGAAATTATCACTAGACTGTTTTAATTTCACACATCAAATGTTCATTGCTCCGCACATATATCCCAATTGGTGCACTCGCTGTTGATGTTGAAGGTTGTGGTACATTACCGACCTCTATGGGTTGAACTCCATCATTCGATTATAAAACGTTTATGTCATCGGATATGCTATTTAAGTCGAACTGCGTGGTGGAGGAACTAGGTTGCACCTGTATCAGGCCTTTGTACACCTTGAAGTTGTGATACCTATATTGTCAAGAACTTCCTCCGAGCACGTTGACGCTCAGCATCCGGATCTTCTTGAATTCCCAATCTCTCAATCTTTCTCCCTGCCATAATTCTTATGGTGTTTATTATGCAGATATTTGGACACTGGAAATTTTGCGATTTTCCACACTTTGAAGCCCGATATCTAAACAAATATTAAATATTTAGGTTTTTTTCTATTATTACTTATAAAACGCAGAGACGAAACAAATGACACTTCAAACTTCGTGCTCACACTAAAGAGACCGGAGCCAGACTAAATTATGTGAACGGCGTGGCGCAACACCTTAAATTTGAGGCACTCTTGCTGAGCCCGTTGACGCTCAGCATCGGATGTTTGGATCTTGGGGTGCTCATCTTTCGATCTTTCGTCCTGTTGAGGTTTTTGTAATATTTATTGTGTTTATTATGCATGTATTTGAAGAATTAGAACTTTTATGCGAAATCTCCTCATTTTGAAGTACGATATCAAGTATTAAACAAGTATTAAATATTAAAAGTTTGATTTTGATTTTAATTTATAAAGCTCAAAGAGACAAAAACAAATGACACCTCAAACGTCGTGCTTTCTCAAAGAAGGCCGGAGCTAGACTAAATATATGTGAGAGGAAGTGCGTATTTTCGTGACTCAATTTTGCGGTGCGATTGCATCAGTCGATGACGTCAGCGCAAGATCGATGAGCATTTTTATAAAAATTTTTGTTTTATCTCTTTTTGAAAGCAATATTGTTTATTTGTATATCACATACTTTTCAAGGCATTAAGTTTTTGCACATGCTTTTTTTTGTGACATTCACAAACTAAGCATGGTACCCCGGTTTCGAAAGGAAAGACGTATTCTAAGTCAAAATGTATGGGAAAATATTTTTTTACTGTATTTGTATTTAACTGCATGGAAACATGTAGCATGTATTAAAATGTTTTTGAGGTTTAATAAACTGTTAGAGCTTTATTTAAGAAATTTTAAAATATGGAATTGACGAAAGAAAGAGAGATAGGCTTAAGCATAGATTAAATTTACTGAAATCATGAAACTTATAGGGTCCAATGGACTTTCAAAACAAACTTTTGCAGGTATCCATTTGTTATGAAATTTTCAGACTGTTTTCTACTAAAAAGTAGATGCATACAGTTTGGTCTAAAAATATCAAGTCATTCGGAAGTAAAGCGTGGTCAAAATTTTAATAAATTAGCAAATATTGATAGGTCATTAATTTGAAAGAACATTAATTTTTATGTATTTTTAAAAAGTTACACCGCATAATATAGTTTTAAAAATATAAATTAAATTAATTCTATTTGAAAAGTGTATCACACATTTGTAAAACAAGACAAATCATATTTTAAACTAAAATTTCAGAATTTTGATGCATAATGAATTTCTGATTTGCACTTAGATACATACACAGTACAGTCACATTAATGTGACCACCACCTACTTTCGACGTCAACGTGAAATAAACAAACACAAAAGGCAGGTGGCAGCAAATTCAGTGGAGTGTATATAAAGGATGTCCTAGAGCATCGGAAAGCATTTCAATCGTTGGCGTAATGCAGAAGCGTAGCGATTTCTCCGACGTCCAAAAGGGCATGATTATTGGCTTTCGGGCCAAGGGTGGAAGCATTTCGGAAACGGCTAATTTTGTGAACTGTTCGCGTGCCGCCGTGGTAAAAATATACCGTGCATAGCAAAATGGCACTATCCAAAATCAGCGGCGTGGCACATGTGGTGCACCACGGACTATAGATGACAGAGGCGAACGAAGGCTACGGAGAAGCGTTCGGGCGAATAGACGTGCAACTGTTGAGCAACTGACGGCGACGAAGGCTGGAATTTGCACGCCAGTACCGCAACTGGACGTCCACAGAGTGGCGACAGGTGGCTTTTTTCGATGAATCACGTTTTATGCTCCATCGGACAGATGAACTTTGGCGTATACGGCGTGAAACGTCTGAAAGCAAACACCCTGCATACTCAACCCATGGATCCTCAACAGCGTAATCTAGCGCAGCTGGCCATGGCACTTTAGTCGGCATGACTCAACATCTCCGTGAACACCTTCAGAAACCTAATTGACTCTCTTCCTGCACGTCTCGCAGCGGTCCGCTCTGCCAAAGGTGGTTATTCTGTCTTTTGACAGGTGGTCACATTAATGTGACTGGACTGTGTACAATGGAAATTCTATGATTATCCAAAAAATATGTCAGGTAGATCACTGAGATCCAGATGCTCAGGGAATATTTTGAAATCAGAAGAATGTAAAAAAATCTCAATAAAAGAAGAACATGTTTTGTTGTAGTCTTACTATTATTATCTACTATAGATTTTATGTTATGTAACTTCATAAAAACGGAGGGTACAGGTACACTCTACGTTTATGAGCGATAGCAACGGCCTTGGCGATTTTTTTTGGCGCACTTCTAAAGTCGCCAAGAAATGAATTATTTCGTAACTCTTTTTCTTGCACAAATTTTTTTATTTTCACATCGGAAAATGAAAGCTTAAAAACGTTTTGAAAAGTATATTTAAAAAAAAACTTTCGCAAAAAGTAGTAAATTTAAACACATTTCAAAACACATGTGTGAACTAGCAGAAAAACTAAGCTGCGAATGTTGGGTAAGAATATACCCTGAAATTTACCAATTACACTAAATACAGTAGGCTGTTTGAAAAGAGATATATTTTTATAAGAAAAAAAAGCAAGAAATAATACAACCTGATAACGTCAGAACTCTTGCGTAAAAAATAATCAAAACGAAAATCTTAATCGTTTTGTGAAAAATATGATAAATAAAAAAATATTACAAATAAAAATTCCACAACTGCAGAAATGCAAATAAATGAACCAATGGTATCACAGAAAATTTTTTTAAGGACCAATGCGATCAAAGGATATTTTAAAATCAAACAAACCAATGGGAGCAAAGAAAAAATTTCAAACGAACCAATGAAATAAATCTTTAACGGATTTTGGAAGAACTTTCTAGAGTACTCAAAATGAAAATTGAAAGTTTCCGTTTGCCGAGGTTACCATGAAAACCACAACAACTGTAAAGACAGATGAGTTGCCTTAATCTACTGTAACTCGCTACTAGAAGTGCTTTTCCGAAAGATCGATTTTTTTTTGTAAGTTTGGTGTCTTTTGAAGACATAAATTCTTTGAATGACAAATTTCTTGTGATACCCGAGTTATTGTGAAAACAGTTAACTTGGATTTTAGAAGAGTGCCAAAATAACTTTTATTATATTTAGTTTGTGTGGAAAATACTGTTCGTATTAGCTGTAAGCCTATTGAATTAAGAATACAAAGGTCTCTAGACATAACTTATTACTATTCAACTGGTTTTAATTATATTTTACGAAGTGATCGTTTGTAATAAGTGCTCATTGAAACATACCCTTAATAATTCCATTGTTTACAAACATTTATTTACTAATTAAAATACTTAAAATAGTAAGACAATTAATAAAAATCAAAACTCATATATCTCAGTCTGTAATAATTTCACAGTCTATAAGTAATACAGAACTTAACTCAATTATACTCACAGCTCAAAATTACATCTCAATAATTCTAAATGGGACAAACAAATTAAACCTTTTTCTGGCGTTGGTAAATATAGAAAATTACATACTTATCAATAATCTTAATATACCATAGCTTACGTGTTTTCAATAAGTTTCTGCATAAATATCGCTTGCGTTTATTTTATAAATATTATCGCTTGTATTTTCTACTATTTTATAAATATTATCGCTTGTATTTTCTACTATTTTATAAATATTATCGCTTGCCTTTTCTACTACTATTTTATAAATATTATCGCTTGTATTTTCTACTATTTTATAAATACTATCCCTTGCATTACTTGTTTTCTAACATCTATGTTATGATTTAATATTTATTCATTGTGCTCGAGCAATTTCTCGTGAATGCCTTTTAACATTTTTTTAAACTTTAACCATGACAGAGGATAAAAAGTGACCAACGTTGTCTCAATTTTCCTTTTACAGTAGAATAATTCTGGATAATGTGAAAGCAGAGTGCATAGCATGAGATACTGAGATCAGTCTGTCATTACTGAGAAAATAGTGTAATGGGGGTGCGAACACAAAGACACATATGTTATCATATGGAGGACTTGCAATCAAGTAACTGGGAAGATTATGAGGAGCTATGCGTGTGGGCGTAAACAAAGATGTGAAGGTGGTGTGATATGGTAATTTAATATAATACTTCTAGACTTATGAGACGCTTGAGAGAGCGGCACGAAAAATTTTCATTTTTCCTATTTTCGATATTTTAAAGAGTTTTACCGAACGTATATGATGAAAACCGCATGTAGCGAATTTGTTTGGAAGCATTTGTGTATTTTATATTTTTTTCGAAATTTTGCGATTAAAACACCTGCTTTCAGTTGAGTAAAATATGTTTTCAATCATAAAATAGCTATAAAAATTCTACGATCACCACATTCTTGCGTGTTATACCTTTTCTTTAAATTTTAAATTTTTTTTTTAATTTTTCGAAATATTTTGTTGTTGACACCAAATCTAAATATATAAAGCAGAGTTGAGTATAGTATTTTCCAAACAAACTATATTTGAAAGGTTTTTCATTTTGATATTTATATTTGAATATTTTTATTTATTTCAAAATATCAATAATTTAGAAATATTTTACTAAGGATTTGGAATGATTAAAAACATTTAATTTTGCGTAGCTTACATTTTGCAAGGAAACGAGTCTAAAAGCTCATTCAAAAATAAGATAAAGTCGCCAATAGCCCATTGTGTTCCTTTTCTACTCGACGTTATAATTAACTACCTACCTATAAATTAAAAAAAAAAAGGGAAATTTAATTTTGTAGCTACCAGATACCAAATCTATATAAATAAGAATGGAGTGTTTGTTTGTACATTCAATATTTTCGACCCATTTCAAGTTTTCTATCCGTTTTGGACCCTTCTGATGCCGAATCCGCCCTTTTCTCGTTTGGTGTCTGTCTGTCTGTCTGTCCGTCTGTCTGTCTGTCTGTCTGTCTGTCTGTATGTATGTTGTGCCCTATACACGTCCACGCGGTTTAAGATATTTTCATGAAAATTTGCATACAGTGAGTACTTATCTTCATTTAATGAGTGGCATTGGTTGCGAAAGTCTGTCTGTCCGTCTTTCTGTTCTATGCTCGATTTTGTGTTTGTGTGTTTGTGTAGACATCACATGAATTGTATTCCAGATATTTGATTGCATTGTATTTTATTTTACACATTATCTATTAGTTTAGTGAATGCAATATTAAACATTTCTTTATTGTTATATTTAGTTGAGTTTCATGCTAAAACACCTGAGTAAGTATACTTAAATCAACCATAATTTGGTAGTTTTGGAAAAATTGGAATGTTTATTGAATATTACGATTACTTCGATTGCTTTACCAGTACTGCTAAAAAAGTAATTATTCTTCAACAAATTTTTTTTTTTATGGAATTTCAGCTCTGATACTTCATTTATTTCGAGTCTTATTTTTATTCTTTGCGCAATGAAAACGATTTCCGAATATTTGGGACAGACTATATTTTTCAATGAAACGATAATGAACAAGATCGCGCGAGCAGTGATATTTTTTCTGGTTCTTTCGCTCTGAATTAATTTCACATTTCTAAATTTTGTACACTTTTAGTTGTAAGTTGTGGCAACTGTGCGAGATCAAGAGATAAAATTGAATCACAAATTAATATCTTTAGAACAATTTTTTGCGACATCTTTTATTTTGTTTTACTTCGCTGTTTCCTGTTTTAAATATTTATTATTTTAATAAATGTGTTTTCCTTCTCATCACACGCAACAGCACCACAAAGTATTAGACTTAAAAATGTTAGGTGTCAGTATAAATTTTCAGTAAATTTTAACTGTAGTTATGCCATTATTGAAAGAATAATGCCGTTATTTAAAGAATAATGCCGTTATTGAAAGAATAATGCCGTTATTGAAAGAATAATGCCGTTATTTAAAGAATAATGCCGTTATTGAAAGAATAAAGCCGTTATTTAAAGAATAATGCCGTTATTGAAAGAATAATAATGTTTATTAATCCAAACTGGAACTTTTTCCAACATTAAAAAATTCGTTGTAATAATGACAGGAGAAGATTGCAAAATTTCACAATATCGCATACCGGAGGCAAGAGTGCCCCAAGTAAAAAAATATTGTTTTGTTGACTATGAGTGCGAGAGCACTCGCCGTAAATCGTAATTTTAATTAATTGAGTTGAACATGAAAAGAACTTAAGAAAGGGAATTCCAAATCTTCCTATAAATCGTCTTTTATAGTAATAACCTTAGTATCACCTTTCGTCATTTTGTAGCTTTGTCAAACAGCAATTGTGCTATGTATGTGAAATGTATTACATGAATGGATATGCATGTGTAGGATTTGTGTCCAAAGTAAGTTGTAGAAAATATAAAGATGGCGAAAGATGTTAAAATAAATTTTTATTCTACAAAAAACGTAAGTCATTATATATTTTGATTATCTCTTCAATCTAGAGTAAACCAATTCAAACCGAGTAAGGTCGGGTATTTTGCTAGTAGAAAAATAAGACGAGATAATAAAATGTTATTTTGCTATTTGGTATCTGGCAAAGGCAAAATTAATTTTCCTTTTTCTAATTTTATAGGAATAGCACATGCTGTGTTGTTGCAGTGCGACTTTAATTAAAATACCTACATCTAATTTTATAGGTAGGTAGCTAATTAAGGTCACAATGGAATATCCCAATGTGCTATTGGCCACCGTCTGAGATCAATCCCTAAGGGAAAGATCCAATCATAACTCCTCTTAATTTTGAACCACGGTCAGATGACGAGGTCAACACCTGAGCTGGCACCCCAATCTCCAAACTTACACACCTAGACAACGTGAGGACATTTCAGGTCACGACAGTTTGAACGTGCTCCAGCTCTTGTATCTATGGCTGGATCGAGTTTTGAACTTAATAAAATTTATCTTAGGATTCTTCGAGTTAAATAACATGCCGGATCAATTAAAATAAAGTAAAATGTATTTTAATATAAGGTCCAATCTATTTTATTAGAATAAAAACATTAAAAAAGTTCATATTTCAATCTCCAATGTCAAGAAAAGAGGAAAAGCGTATTTAATGCAAAAAGTGCAATTTATAAACTATGCAATTTGGAAACTAGCCACAGCATGGCTAGCCCGGCGTTGCCCGTGCCAGGGGTGTAAGGTATTTATCTGGTGTAAAATTTTCCGCAGATTTTAAATCCGTTGAAATTTTTACTCTATCTATGACGGTCTAGGTCAGGGATGGCGAACCCATGACCCGCGGGTCAGACACTGACCCACGCAGGCTTCTTAAATGACCCACGCTTTGATTTTTATAAACTTATCATATACATAAAGAATTTTAATTATTTTTTGAATCCCTCTTTAAAAAATATGAAGAATATACAAGCGTTAATAAAGAACTTAAGAATGAAAAAAAAAAAACGTATAGTGATTTTATAAAATGTCTTAGATTTATTGATTATACATAATGCTGTTTTAAGATTTATAAGAGAATATTAGATTATTTATATGACGAAGTTTGACATCTTTACTAGGGATTTGGAAATGAAAATCATGAAATATTTTCCTCTGTTACAAAAAAAAATATCAAAACACAATAACAATGTAAAATACGCTTGACGTTCAAGAAAATGCAATAAAACATATATTTAATGATTATACAGAAAATAAAACAAGCCTTTGAGGAGAGATTCAATCAATTTAAAAGTATGGAAAATTCATTTCACTTTATTTTATATCCATACAAAACGAAATTCGAAACAATGGAGTTGATCAAATTTAAGTGGCTAGGTATCAAAAATTTAGAAATGGAATTAGTTGAATTTCAAAGCTCAAAGCAGCATAGTTTGGAAAAATAAATTTTATAACTTGATTTCCGAAGTAGAAGGGAAAATGTCTGAAATTAGTGTAAATTATAAAAAAAAGGTTCCTCGGTTAAAAATTGAAAATATTATATTAAACGCATGGGATTCTTTACCAAATAATTTTATAGCAATAAAGAAACTTGCTAATGCTCTTTTAACGATGTTTGGATTCACATATTCAAGTGAAAAATTGTTTTCTTCGATGAATTTTGAAAAGTCTACCAATAATAATAAATTAGGAAATGAATTGACTGCAAAATGCGTTAAACTAATGAATACTGAATATGAATATTAAGGGGGTCCGGGACACATTGAAATTTTTTTTTTATTAATTAATTTAGAATTTTGAAATTTTTTGTACTGATTACCCATCTAACTAATAAGCAAAATCACAGCACAAAAGTTTTCCAAAAGTTCTTTAAAAATTTTAAATTAAAATTTTTTGAAAAAAAGAGGGGTCATTTCAAATTGCTAAGGCTCAAAACATTCTTAATCAATTTTCAAAATTCTTGCATTAAATTATTCACAAATTTATTAACTTTAATTTTGATTCAGGAATTTAAAAAATATTAATTTAATAAAAAATGAAAAATATTTTAATGAAAATTTTTGAAAATTTTAAGGTACTTTTTTTTTTTAAAGTCATATTTTTAAAAGTAAATATTTGTTTTAAATTTGCTGAATCAAAATTAAAGTATAATGTTTGAAAAAGATATATTCCAAATTTCAACCCTTAAACTTTATCGGTTTTCGACTTATAGCAATTTGAATATAGGAAATCTTGAAAAAATGTATCATGGAGAAAAACGCGTTTAAAGTTTTAAAGACAGATGTTGTTGCCATGACAACAACTGTCAAGAGTGTTAGATTTTCAAAACAACGCACCACAAAAATTATTATATATCTAGTTCTAATTAAGATAGAAACATGATTTAGACGTCATTTTAAGCAGAAAAACACAGAGAATTTCTTAAAATAATAAAAAAAAATTCGAAAATTTGACGATTTTTGTGTCCCGGACCCCCTTAAGAAATAATAGTAAGATCTAATATTAAGAAATTATGTGACAAAAAACAACAGAGTCTCATTAAATATACTTTAACTTTATTGTACATACACATACCTGTAACTAAATTATATATATATATATTTTCCTTGTTCATTAAATACTCGGTGGAAAGGGTCTATGCATGATTTTTTCCCCTTTTATATCGATTTTTTGCTCTTCACTTGAAAAAGTAAAAGTTATAAAACAAAAAGGAATCGTTAACTTATTAAAGGATTAAAAAATTGAGAACCAAAAAAAAGTAGTTTTTTACCATGCTCCCTACCCCATTTCCAAGTGACAAACCAGCTAGTGCTAAAAAATAATGAACAAAATTTGACCCACTTTTTAAAAAGGTTCGCTGTCCCTGGTCTAGGAGATAGAAAAAAGAACTACATAACTAAAGAAGTAGAAACTTTTTTTTATCCTCTGCTGGAAAATTATTCCTCAACGCAAAATGAAAGCGGAAATGGAAAAAATAAATTTAAAACACCGAGTTCCCCGCGATGAAAAAATTTGGCATGTTTGCAAAGGCTGACGGAAGGTCACGTGGGTAGAAAAAGTCTACATTCGAGTGTTTCTTCTTTTGTCCCGAGAAACGCGTTTGAAGAAACTGGTAGAGAATAAAACTATTGAATTCATTTAAAAATCTTCTAGATTGAATTTTAAAATTATCCGCGACCCAAAAATTGCAAAAAATTTGGACTGCTTGTGTGCTAAATCTCGTTACTGTAAGTGCCATAGAATCCTCAGGATTTTGCGGCCGCGACAAAAACAAACAGACAAACACTTCCTTTTATAATATAGAGAAGACATCGACTTTCTGATGAAACAGACAGACCATAGAGTCGCCATCTTAAAATCCAAGAAGGGTAAGTCAACTTGGCTTACCCTTGGTTCGATTGGTTATCTAAGAGCAGACTAGTGTTTTTAATTGCTTCAACCAATCAATAATTTATTCACCATTATAATTCATGCTTTCCCCCATAACTAGACGATCGATCTTCAAAACGAGAAATCGACAAAAATAACATGAAAATGCACACACAGGCTCCAAATATTTCACTAGACGGTCGATGATATTATTGACCTTATAGCTAACGACTCATCAAATATTCTCCACGATGCATAGAATTAGGCGATTTATAGCAGTTTGTAATTCCTCAAATTGTATACCTGAGAACTCGTGAAATACTTCGCTGTCAAATGTAATTATCCAGAAGTTTTATAAATTAAAATATCTTTGCATTTGTTTTCTATATCCAATTAGTAAATTTGAAATTAACAGTATGAAACACATACTTATTCGGCTTCCGAAGCATAGATATTACCATTTTAAGACAGCTGAAACGGAAGACCCTTTAATCCGCAGAAATGCCCACATTACCATTCAAAGACAATGCGTGAAAAGTGTTTTTAACGCTAATCAAGGTTCACTTTTCTTGGCACTGCACGCTATCCAGCTTCTCAAACCCGCGTGGCCTTTGTGCTGTAAACCCCGCAGCTCTAATTGAACTAATCCCCCCTTAATTCAGCAATTTTCCAAGACAGCAGAGCAGGCGTCTTCTGCGAGCGGCTAACGTAATAAGCAGCCAGCATCCAATGCGAAGAAAGCGAACTTGTACGCGAACCATTATCCTCGCTTTGGCTCCGTAATTAACAAGCCCCCCTTCAAAAGACATAAGACGCTCAAGCTGTGACTGTGACGGATGCTTCTGCGCGTTGCTTGCTCAGAGCCTGCGATAAAATGCTAATTCGGAAGATCCCAACCGTCTAGGAAGAGTCGCATTTGCAGCTACTCTTTTCTCATAACTTGGCTTTTAATGATCCTAGCAGATGCTTAAAATGCGATTCAGGTTATACGAGGGCAGCGGTTTATGACTTCTTCAAGGCTGAGATGTTAGGAGATTTTGAGCGTGAGGAGATTTTGAGTCATTTCTGAATTAAAAGTTTTTCCAATCGGTGTTCTCAGTGCTCTTCCAAAAGCAGTATATGAACTATTAATTATGTTAACACAATATACATACATTAGGACCTTGATTATCCGATTGTCCGCCTTATCCGAGCCTAACACCATCACAAACACTGTATTAGTTTAACATAGCTGGAGTTTTAATGATCCTGGCACATGTTTAAAATGCGATTCAGGGAGACGAGAGTTGCTGTTTTATTTTCCTCAAGGCCGAGATGTAAATTAGTTTGTTGGCTGTCGAGCGGGAAATGTTTAGTCAACTGTGAATTAAAAGTTTTTTAACTGGTTTTTTTTATGCTCTTCTAAAAGGCTGAACGTTTAATTCTTTGAACACAATATACCTATAGTAAAACCTTGATTATACGAGCTGCAATTCATCGAGTGTCCGCCTTATCCCAGTATAACTTCTACCATCACACACATCCGTGCCCTAGTGCCGTGAAACTTAACAAGTTTAAACGAGTGTGGTTGGCATGACAACATCCACCATGGCGTCTATTCAGAATATAAGGTCTTTTGCATATTAAATCTATATATCAATACGTCGGTACGTTAATTCCATATATACAATATTGCGTCTATTCCTTAATTACATTTATACATTATTGCGTCTATACATTAATTACATCTATAAATTATAGTATATTATACTGTATTTATACTACCCTACAATAATATGCGATGATACTGTAAGGGAGCAGATTGTGATGTGGTGCAGAGGTGTACAAATTTCACCACAGGAGCAATTTTTCGAATTGATTTCTTACGCTTCTTCATCTAAGATGGAAATGGATCACTTCCAACGCAAAATAGTATATTTTCCCTCGTTCAATTTGCTAATTTCAATGGCACAACTGTGCTGTTTTTCCCTCATCGAACTCATTTAAAACGTACCAAGTAGGTAAAGAGTGGTTTCCTCCAGAAATGGGGGACTCCTGTGCCATTTCATTTCTTCATCTATTTATTCTGTTGGGATCACCTCTCTTGCTTTTGCTGAGTTGTGTTGTTACACCTGAACACTTTATCATGATTCAACATTTTTTTCTGTCACTGTTATTCGAGTCAAATTTGTTACTGAGAATTATTAAAACCTTTATACGAAGCTTCGAGTGCAAGAGTAACAGCAGTGCACGTTAAGTCTGTCGTGGCCTCAAATGTCCTCACGTTGGCGTGGTATGGATATTAGGAGCGTGTGGTGCCAGTTCAGTTGTGACCTCGTCTTCTGACCGTAGTTCAAAATTAAATGATACTCTGGATTTTTCCCTTAGGGTTTGATCCTGTACCGTCGCCAATAGCTCTAATGGGACGTTAATTAACTACCTTCCTACCGCTCTAAGAGGGAGGAGGATTGAAGAGAACGTTCAGATGCTAGTTGAGATAACATGACAGAGGTGTGCACTTTTTGTCTTGTACTTTGTTCGAAATAAGATTTCGTACCTCTAAAACTGTTCAAGAACTGTTGCTTTATATTTTGATTTACTTCATTTCATTTGAAGACATAAAATGGGTTATAGCGATGCATTATTATAAATGGATTCAATCAAAGTATCAAATGTTAGTAACGATGTTACCACCAGTGAATATAAGCAATTATTAAACTTTATTGCAGAGGCTACGTATGGCTCTCTTAGATTATTTAAAAATCAATGTTAAATTTTTAGCAAGAAAATAATCAAATCATACATTAAAGTGCTTCCGATCATACCGCTGTGCTATTCCGATTGACTGATTCAATCACAAGTTTAGGTACAACTATGAAGTCGTTACAAGTTTATTGTTGTACTGTAAAATCGTTACAAGTTTATAGTTTCGTCAGACCAATCAAATATATTTTCTCTTTTGAGACGACACGTACTAATTTTATGCATTACAATCGCCCGTTAATTTGTTTTAAAGAGTTCAGTTGATTGAAATTTGTTTTTGTAAAGGTAATGAAAGTTCCTTAAATTCCAATTTCTGAAATGAATATGCAATTTAAATGCATTCAATTTTTCTTTGATCAAAAGTTTTACAAGAGTATGCTGCTTGAATGCATTGAGAAAATCGACTAAAGAATGTTTTTCGATGAAACCTATCAATGTTTGATGATCTAAGGGAGATGTAGCTTAAACATGACTTCTCGTTTTTGAGGTTCATAAACTTCCATTTCTTGTTATTAAAATGCTAAAGTATTATAAAATATAAAATTTTCTTATCCCTTTCTGGAAGGACATATTTGTTATATTTAATCTTCTTTATCTTTTCACGAGTATAATATTCTATAGAGATCTTAAATACTTAAATTACTTAAGAATGCTGCCCTGAAGTCACATATCTGTGCGTGTGTGTTTTAGAGCTAGGATATAGACATACTTAGTGATTCCCAACGAACGCAAGTACATTGCTAACTGTTCATTTATAGAGAAACGATTGAACAAAAATGCACCAGTCTCTAAAATTCACTCTCAAGTGGGTTTAAAACAATGTATCTTATTTATCGCTACTTGCGATCACGACTCTTTACTTCAGCGGCTCTCGTGTTTGTAGACTCTTTTCAGTGATCTTGCCAAGTCTACGAATAACCATTTGAACAAAAGCTGTGTATTTAAGAACTTAGCTGTACTTTAAGAAGTAATGAATACAGTTTGAAGTAACGGATACCAATAACGATTGTGACGAGCTGCGCCTGCCGATGGAACTCCGAACAAAACCTGGAGGAACTCGGCGTGCCTCACAGTGAAACAGAAGCAGTGCTCACCAACGCAGTGCTGAAGTCATGCTAGCTACATTGGAATCGTAGTACTTAAGCAGCAACAAAGTCTTCGGACCATGCCATCTTCTTCCAGCCATCAGCTTCCCGCCATGTTTTTCATCCAAGTTCCCATTTCTATCTTTATAATGTACTAGCAGAAATACCCGGCTTTGCTCGGGTTGAATTAATAATATGTTGATTGAAAACTCATCACAATACTTTTTCATAAATAAATGTTAACACCATTTAAATGTGGGGGAAAATTTTTTAATATTCATTTCTAACTTCTCCATCGCTTCTTCAATTTACTTTGGACGCAAATATGCATACATGTTGTATCCATCCATATAATCCATTTCATATTCGTCGAACTTCTACTGAAAGTTATATTTTCTAAAGTGACTACTGCAGAAGTTGATTTTGAGTTTTCGAGTGACTACGAATAATCCCGTGCCTTCATTTTCAGTACAGATTCTCGAATTTTGGCGGATAGTCTTGCACTTAGTTTTCCTATGAATGTTTCACTTGTGCCATTCCTGCACTTAGCATGCTGTATTTTCGAATTTCATCATCAATATGAGAGGATGGTAAATTAAATTTCTACTGCATTTGTGACCAATTTAGTTTGAAGCAGATAGCAATTTTTCTTGAAAATTCCATTCAGCGACAGATGTAATAACGGAACTTCTTTTGGATACATAAAGCAAAGTTGTCGTTTGTCTATTTTCTATACAAATCTACACCGTTTGACCAATTCACAAATTTGTAACACTTATATTATAGAACCCTGTGGGTATAATATGCTACATAATTGAGTTTGTTGTCTAAAGTTGAAGTTCAAGCGTATTGTTGAACTACAATTGTTGGCCCTGAAAAGATACCCCGTTTTCTTTGATTTCTATTACAAACTACAACAGCTCGACTGAAATTAATTTTTTTCAATAAAATTTCATCCAATTACGTTATGAATTCAATTGAGGCGCAAGACTTTGTGATCTTAAACAAATAATCGCACAATGTTGCCAAAACGCAATAACAAATAACGTCTTTTTTACGTGCCACGTAAGAGAATTATATAAATAGATTCTGTATTAAACCAGAGATTTAAAGAAAGTTGGTCGAAATATACATATACCACCAAGGATTTACCCATATCTAATGATATTTTGCAAGAAATAAATTAATAATTAAAATCTAACTAAAATCCTGAATAATATTTCTGCAATAGGTAATATACCGGAACACATAAGCAAATAAAAAACAAACTCCTATCCTTGAAAAAATGCAGAATTCTGAAAAAAAAATCTGTTCTAACGTGTTAAATTTTGACTTCCCGAATATATTCTGAAATAGAACAGTTTGACAAAAGACTTGAACAATATTGATAAAGACAATAATGATTAACTAGGGGGCCTGCCCCCTGCTCGCTAACGCTCGCCAACCCCCGGAGGATTGCTTCACAATCCTCATTGGTTCGCTGCGCGAACCTATGCTCGCTTCGCTCGCCTCAATGAAGACATGTGTCCTAACAGAAGGAATTGTTTACAAAATATGATGTACGAAAAACATATTTTTCAAATCTAAATATGTTGCTGTTTTTCAGAAAAGATAGTACCTCTGGAATCAGAATTCAAATGAAAACGTTGAGAAAATTTTGACTCGAAATGTGAGCGCTGATTTGGAAATTGAATACCCAGCATGTTGTTTGTGTGTACATTTTCCCAGCACTCAAACGACCCACACTTTTTCATTGAGTTTGCTGCCGAAAGTTGTAGTGCAAGCGTCTTGTTGAACTGTTCATAGAAGAGGGGTGCCATTGCCTCAGGAAAGGTTGGACTTCTGCCTGTTGGTCCGCGGGAGCTATTTTATTGAGCGACAACAACTCTCCTCTACAATAGCTAGGCTACGTACTGGACATTTCAAAGGCATGAAGATTTCACGAACTAATATAAAATCCTATCCCATCTGCAGGTACCTGTCCCTAATCGCAACTAACTCCAGATCATGTTTTCTACTGCCAGGCCATTATTGGTTCCCTCTTTCAACTTGGAGCACCCCCAATCGAAATCCTCCATAGCCATCGAGCTCCAGAACTTGCAGATCTTGTCACCAAGGCTTTTGGAGGACTCTAAACTTTTGAACTAGTACTGTATGCATAGACACGACAACAACAACAAAATTTAATTTGTTAAAAAAAAATGTTTTTTGATCAACACTGGTAAAGCAATCTTAGCTGCGTGCAAGCAATTGTTTTATACTCAGTGCTCAGTGTTTGATTTTATCGTTTGGGCTTTTCGTGTTCCATTACGAAATTTAAGTAAATGTACCCAGCAAAAAAAATCAGCATCTTTCCTTCAAAAAAATATCTATTTTGAAGGTTTTTTGCAGGTGAATGCAGGTTTTTTGAAGGCAGTTAGATAAGTGCAGATTTTACGCGGTGAAAATGCAGAGGCCCAGCAAAAAAAATCAGCATCTTTCCTTCAAAAAAATATCTATTTTGAAGGTTTTTTGCAGGTGAATGCAGGTTTTTTGAAGGCAGTTAGATAAGTGCAGATTTTACGCGGTGAAAATGCAGAGGTTTTGAAGGAATAATGGTTTCCTTCATTAGTACTGCAGTTTTTCGGAAATTAAATTTATAATTTTTCCAAATTAATTTTTACCTTCATAAAATCTGCAGTTTTTATAAAGGAAAAATGCAGTAAAAATGCCTTCATAAAAGTCCTTCATAAAAACTGCAGTTTTTATGAAGGAATTTTATAAAAGCATTTTTCCTTCATAAAAACTGCAGTTTTTTTGAAGGAAAAATAAAGTTTGAAGTTAAAGTTTTGTTTCATAAAAAATGTAGTTTTTATGAAAACACTTATCAACTATTATGTTTTATTAAAATTAATATATATATATTTTTTATATTAAATATTTTCTTTAAAAAAAGTGAAAATTTTCCATAGTAAAAAAATTGCATTTATTGTCGATTATTTCATTTTTCAGTCCAATCATAAAATGTAACCTTGTATTTGATACTGCTAGCCAACATTCGATTAAAATCTTTATTTCAACGCATCTAATGTATTTCTCCAACATACCAAATATCTGAATTTGGTCTGTTATATTAACTCCCAACAAAATTAATAATTTGCATATATCTTGGAATTATAAAACTAATCTATAATGAATTTGTTGTATGAGATGTTAACATTTTATGAATATTTTCAATGTTAAAATTCAATTGTGAAGACAGGAAATTCCTATCACATACCAATAATATGTGATAAGTTTTTATATTATGCAATATATCACCTGGTTTCTTATTTTGTAAAAGTATTAAATCCCTCCAAACAAAATTTAAGTGGGTCTGGGACACATTGAAAAAAAATTTTTATTAATTAATTTAGAATTTTGAATTTTTTTGTACTGATTACCCATCTAACTAATAAGCAAAATCACAACACAAAATTTTTCCAAAAGTTTTTCTAAAATTTTAAATCAAAATTTCTTGAAAAAAAGAGTGGTCATTTAAAATTGTTAAAATTCAAAATATTCTTGTGCAATTTTCAAAATTCTTGCAGTAAATTATTCACAAATTTATAAACTTTAATTTTGATTCAACAATTTAAAAAAATATTAATTTAATAAAAAATAAAAAATATTTGAATGAAAATTTTAAGGTACTTTTTATTTTAAGTCATATTTTTAAAAGTAAATATTTGTTTCAAATTTGCAGAATCAAAATTAAAGTATAATGTTTGAAAAAGATATATTCCAAAATTCAACCCCTAAATTTGATCGGTTTTCGTCTTATAGCAATTTGAATATAGGAAATCTTGAAAAAATGTAACATGGAGAAAAACGCATTTAAAGTTTTAAAGACAGATGTTGTTTCCATGACAACAACTGTCAAGAGTGTTAGATTTTCAGAACAAAAGCACCACAAAAATTATTATATCTCTAGTTCTAATTAAGATAGAAATATGATTTAGACGTCTTTTTAAGCAGAAAAACACAGATAATTTCTTAAAATAATAAAAAGTGCTTCGAAAATTTGACGATCTTTGTGTCTCGGACCCCTTTAAACCATTTTCAATTTATTCATAGTGAAAAAAAGCAAAGTCCAAAACAGAGAAAAAACAAACACTACATTAATTCACCACGCTTGGATATGACTGTTACGGCCTAATGGATAGCATGCTGAACTCCAGATCCTTGGTCCCGGGTTCGAGTCCAATCATCTGATCGTGATTCAATGTTATGAGGTGTTGTCCTCGGTTCGTTCCCTTGTTAATAGATCGTGGAACATAGTCAATAGCCCGTTGTGTTGCTCTAGGTTGACGTTAATCCCTCGAATTTTTTTTTTTAATGAATCCAAAATAATGTGTTTACTTATCTTACCACCAGATGGCGCCACCAGTCATTCATCATCATGACAAATAGTCAAAAAACTGCAGGTTTCCTGCAGGAATTTTGTCCGAAATTCATGCAGGAAACCTGCAGGTTTTTTGTCCGAAATTCATGCAGGAAACCTGCAGGTTTTTTTTGAAGTTTTTTTGCTGATTTTTTTTCCTGGGAAGACGTCTAAATCATATTTCTGTCTTAATTAGAACTAGAGATATAATAATTTTTGTGGTGCTTTTTGTTCTGAAAATCTAACACTCTTGACAGTTGTTGTCATGGAAACAACATCTGTCTTTAAAACTTTAAATGCGTTTTTCTCCATGTTACATTTTTTCAAGATTTCCTATATTCAAATTGCTATAAGTCGAAAACCAATCAAATTTAGGGGTTGAAATTTGGAATATATCTTTTTCAAACATTATACTTTAATTTTGATTCAGCAAATTTGAAACAAATATTTACTTTAAAAAATATGACTTAAAAAAAAGTACCTTAAAATTTAAAAAAATTTTCATTCAAATATTTTTTATTTTTTATTAAATTAATATTTTTTAAATTGTTGAATCAAAATTAAAGTTTATAAATTTGTGAATAATTTACTGCAAGAATTTTGAAAATTGTACAAGAATATTTTGAATTTTAACAATTTAAAATGACCACTCTTTTTTTCAAGAAATTTTAATTTAAAATTTTAGAAAAACTTTTGGAAAAATTTTGTGTTGTGATTTCGCTTGTTAGTTAGATGGGTAATCAGTACAAAAAAAATCAAAATTCTAAATTAATTAATAAAAATTTTTTTTCAATGTGTCCCAGACCCACTTCAATTTTGTTTGGAGGGATTTAATACTTTTACAAAATAAGAAACCAGGTGATATATAACAGACCAAATTCAGATATTTGGTATGTTGGAGAAATACATTAGATGCGTTTAAATAAAGATTTTAATCGAATGTTGGCTAGCAGTATCAAATACAAGGTTACATTTTATGATTGGACTAAAAAATGAAATAATCGACAATAAATGCAATTTTTTTATTATGGAAAATTTTCACTTAAATTATATATATATATATATATATATTAATTTTAAGAAAACATAATAGTTGATAAGTGTTTTCATAAAAACTACATTTTTTATGAAACAAAACTTTAACTTCAAACTTTATTTTTCCTTCAAAAAAACTGCAGTTTTTATGAAGGAAAATTCTTTTATAAAATTCCTTCATAAAAACTGCAGTTTTTATGAAGGACTTTTATGAAGGCATTTTTACTGCATTTTTCCTTTATAAAAACTGCAGATTTTATGAAGGTAAAAATTAATTTGGAAAAATTATAAATTTAATTTCCGAAAAACTGCAGTACTAATGAAGGAAACCATTATTCCTTCAAAACCTCTTCATTTTCACAGCGTAAAATCTGCACTTATCTAACTGCCTTCAAAAAACCTGCATTCACCTGCAAAAAACCTTCAAAATAGATATTTTTTTGAAGGAAAGATGCTGATTTTTTTTGCTGGGGAATTATATATATAGATATTATTTTCATCACGGGAAGAAGTAAAAAGTAAGTTCAAACGTTAATATTATAATATAGTTTGTTTAAAAAAATTGTTCTTCGATCGGTACATAATCTGAGCTGCGTATAGCAATCGTTTTATACTCAATGCTATGTCTTTAGCGATTTCAAATTGCTTTTGGCTTAAGCCTTAGGTCAATTTTAGCCCTCTTAGGAGACGAATTTTTCAAAATAATTTTTTAGTGCACCTTTACATCATAAAATAAATTTGACCTGCAAAATTTCAGCTTCCTAGGACTTGTAGTTCTTGAGATACATTGATGAGTGAGTGAGTGGTATTTGAAGTTATAAATTCTGTAAATAAAATATACGCCGTGTTTTTAGAGACTTTAATCACCTGGAGATAGAGGGTCTCCAGCCAAGAAGCTTCAAGCAACCTACACCCTTAGCCTTTTTCTTCTTCCTCTTCTGGCTTGTTTTCCTGCCGCCCTGCCAGGTTGGCAACAGATGTACTGTTCTGTTGGTTTAAAGGATTTGATTCCTTTGAATGCACGTCACATTTAAGGGTATTTTACTGCTCTGAACAACTTGACCTGTATTTTTGGACCTGCTTCGTCAATAAATTCTGATATTTTGAGATATAAAGACGTTTGCTCCTTGCTGCACACAATCCCAGGAAAAAAAATCAGCAAAAAAACTTCAAAAAAACCCTGCAGGTTTCCTGCATGAATTTCGGACAAAAAACCTGCAGGTTTCCTGCATGAATTTTGGACAAAATTCCTGCAGGAAACCTGCAGTTTTTTGACTGTTTGTCATGATGACGAATGACTGGTGGCGCCATCTGGTGGTGAGATAAGTAAACACATTATTTTGGATTCATAAAAAAAAAAGAATTTCGTTGGAATAACGTCGATCTAGAGCAACACAACGGGATATTGACAATGGTCCACGATCTATTAACAGGGGAACGAACCGAGGACAACACCTCGTAACATTGAATCACGATCAGATGATTGGACTCGAACCCGGGACCAAGGATCTGGAGTTTAGCATGCTATCCATTAGGCCGTAACAGTCATATCCAAGCGTGGTGAATTAATGTAGTGTTTGTGTTTTCTCTGTTTTGGACTTTGTTTTTTTTCACTATGAATAAATTGAAAATGGTTTAAAGGGGTCCGAGACACAAAAATTGTCAAATTTTCGAAACACTTTTTATTATTTTAAGAAATTATCTGTGTTTTTCTGCTTAAAAAGACGTCTAAATCATATTTCTATCTTAATTAGAACTAGAGATATAATAATTTTTGTGGTGCTCTTTTTGTTCTGAAAATCTAACACTCTTGACAGTTGTTGTCATGGAAACAACATCTGTCTTTAAAACTTTAAATGCGTTTTTCTCCATGTTACATTTTTTCAAGATTTCCTATATTTAAATTGCTATAAGTCGAAAACCTATCAAATTTAGGGGTTGAATTTTGGAATATATCTTTTTCAAACATTATACTTCAATTTTGATTCTGCAAATTTGAAACAAATATTTACTTTTAAAAATGACTTAAAAAAAAGTACCTTAAAATTTTCAAAAATTATCATTCAAATATTTTTTATTTTTTATTAAATTAATATTTTTTAAATTGTTGAATCAAAATTAAAGTTTGTAAATTTGTGAATAATTTACTGCAAGAATTTTGAAAATTGTACAAGAATATTTTGAATTTTAACAATTTAAAATGACCACTCTTTTTTTCAAGAAATTTTAATTTAAAATTTTAGAAAAACTTTTGGAAAAATTTTGTGTTGTGATTTCGCTTATTAGTTAGATGGGTAATCAGTACAAAAAAAATCAAAATTCTAAATTAATTAATAACAATTTTTTTTCAATGTGTTCCAGACCCACTTAAATTTTATTTGGAGGGATTTAATACTTTTACAAAATAAGAAACCAGGAGATATATAACAGACCAAATTCAGATATTTGGTATGTTGGAGAAATACATTAGATGCGTTTAAATTAAGATTTTAATCGAATGTTGGCTAGCAGTATCAAATACAAGGTTACATTTTATGATTGGACTGAAAGATGAAATAATCGACAATAAATGCAATTTTTTTATTATGGAAAATTTTCACTTTTTTTTAAGAAAATATTTAATATATATATATATATATATATATATATATATATATATATATATATATATATATATATATTATATATATATATATATATATATATATATATATACATATATATATATATTAATTTTAATAAAACATAATAGTTGATAAGTGTTTTCATAAAAACTACATTTTTTATGAAACAAAACTTTAACTTCAAACTTTATTTTTCCTTCAAAAAAACTGCAGTTTTTATGAAGGAAATATGCTTTTATAAAATTCCTTCATAAAAACTGCAGTTTTTATGAAGGAAAAATGCTTTTATAAAATTCCTTCATAAAAACTGCAGTTTTTATGAAGGAATTTTATGAAGGCATTTTTACTGCATTTTTCCTTTATAAAAACTGCAGATTTTATGAAGGTAAAAATTAATTTGGAAAAATTATAAATTTAATTTCCGAAAAACTGCAGTACTAATGAAGGAAACCATTATTCCTTCAAAACCTCTGCATTTTCACCTCCTAAAATCTGCACTTATCTAACTGCCTTCAAAAAACCTGCATTCACCTGCAAAAAACCTTCAAAATAGATATTTTTTTGAAGGAAAGATGCTGATTTTTTTTGCTGGGATATTACGGATGTCGTACGATGATGACTTCAAATTCCAGGCATCACGCCGGTAACCTTTTAGATTACCCAATGTCTTAGAAATTAAATGTAAAATTCAGACTTTACATGTCCAAAAGTTAGGTATGTAAATAGTTGAATTTGCATCGCACTTGGGCAACACAACGGGCAATTTAATCCCAAAGAGAAATACCCGATAATTATGCTTCGTTATTTTGAACCACGGTCAGAAGACGAAGTCGACATTTGAACTGGCACCTCACTTTCCAAACAACAACGCCACTCTAACATGAGGACATTTGAGGCCTCGATAGATTTAGAGTGCACCAGCTCCCACGTACACGACGACTATCTTTGTTTGGATCAAGTTTTTAACTCTCAACCCTCCGGCTACTAATCCCCGATTCTTCCAACTGGACTACCACAGCCCAGGAATTTGAAAAGGTTAATAGCGTGATGTCTGGCATTTGAAGTCATCATTTGTATTACATTACTTCTAAAGTGAAGTTATATTACATTACTTCTATAGTTGGGGTGAAGTTGTATTACATTATTTCTCAATTATATTGCAAAAATGTATCATCACATAAAGGTGTACAAAACTCAAAAGTAATTAGCAACATTTATGATAATTAAAACACATTATTGTAATAAAATTTACCCATTCACGCATTTGTCTGATTTTGAGACCAGTTCTGATGCATCAACACTTAAGTGTGCATGTTATTATTTCATAATAATATATTATTAGTTATAACATAGTTATAGTTATATCATATAATAACATAGTTATAGTTATATAATATAATAACATAGTTATATTATGTACTATAACATGGTTATAGTATATAATATAATAACATAGTTATAGTTATATAATAACATGATTAATAGTTATAAGTGCATGTCATTATTTTCATTACCATTTTCTTCTGGGTACATACATTTGTAAGCACATCGGAATAAGTTACTAAGTTATAGATTTTCAGAATTTTTCAGTGGTCTGATCAACAAAATCTTATGTCGTCGAGAGGTTGCAAATGCACCAGGAGTTGTCATCGCTACGTCTTTATCTGTCTGACTGTTCAGCATATTTGCTTTCAGACGACGACCCTCACCAACTGTTCGAATAGAGTAACTCGGAGTAATTCATACGACGTTGTCTTCCATGTTCTATCACGCTTACTAAACTTTGACGTTTGAGTTACTTTCGTATGTCTCAGAACTTTCAAAGTAGCTCTTTATCAGTATCGATTGCATGAAGTGACGTGTATGTCTGCGCAATTTGTGCATTTGAATTTGCTACATGTGAGTAATGGAGGAAAGTGAAGGCATTTAGACCCAATAAGGTTACCAATTTGCATTTTTTGCAGGGAACACATCTACGTTATCGCTCCAAGCTCCAAGTGGTTTTGGCGCTATATCTCGTTCATCACCATCTGATCAATTTTGCAAATGACGAGATTTCTCGCCATCAAGATACTGCCAATGTTTGGAAGATGACGTTATCCAGATCTGGTCAGTTTTCTTCTAATTAAGAGGTATATCGACCATCGAGATCTGTTTAGTTTTGCTAATAACGCGATACCTAGTCGTGAAAACCACCAAGAAGAGTTAAAAGAATCCAATTTTCTTTTACAAAATGCCCAAACAATTTCAAAGTCATAAAAATGTAATTTAATTATGACATAGTTTTAGTTATAAAGAAATTATTTTTTTTTTATGGCAAAATATTTTATTTCTGTAACCACGAAAAAAAACTTTTTTCTGTAAACACTAAAGTAAAAAAAAAAAAATTCCTGATTAAGAACTAATTTGAATTTTTGCCATTTTGGTGACATTTGACTTTAGTTTCCTCCTGCGTTTTTTGAGAACTACAATCTGCTTCCACAAAAAAGGATGTTGAGTAACATTATAAAATCTTTACCCTCAAAATACGTCCAAGAACCCAATGCATAATTTTGTCGCACAAGTTAAAAGTAGTCCAAAAGGCGCAATATTAACAAAATTTGTCAGTTTTGTCTACATTTTAATTGTTTACATTATTTTTATGGTAACGCTTTTTAAATATCTTTAGAATCTTTTTATTTTTAATTGAGATGGAAATTTTCTATTATTCTTGCTATCAGACTTTATCTTAGAGCTAATTTAACTAAATATGTATATCCTTATTCATAAATATTTTTAAACATAGTATGAGTTACATTTTTCTCTTTCAAAACAAGCATTTCTTAAAGATCAGTGTCAAAAGTATTAAAAACAAAAGCAATAGCAGTAGGTAAAAAATTAACCATTTAGTTTCGTTGCTAAGCTAAGAAAAATAAAAAGTCAAAATATACAAAAAAATTTTTTTTTGGTGTTGACAAGAAGTTAAAAAAGACAATTTTATTTTAATATGAAACTTGATCGCGTACTACAGCTATGAGAACAAAAGCGCTTATTTCTCTCATATTTTTATTTCCTGAAGTCTGTTTCGGTACAGCTACACTCTACGTTTATGAGCGGTGGCAACAGTCTTCGCGATTTTTTTTTGCGCACTCCTAGTTACGAGTTACGGTAGATTAAGGCAATCCATATGTCTTTTCGGTTATTGTGGTTTTCATGGCAACCTCGGCAAACGGTAACTTTCAAATTTCATCTTGAATATTCCAGAGAGTTCTTCCAAAATCTGTTAAAATCGTTTGATTTCATTGGTTCGTTTAAAATTTTTTCTTTGCTTCCATTGGTTATTTTGATTTTAAAATATCCTTTGATTGCAATGGTAATTAAATTTTTTTCTTTTATGCTATTAGTTTATTTATTTGTATTTCTACAGTTGTGGAATTTTTATTTTATTATAATTTTTTTTTTCACGACAAAGTTCTGAGATGTATTGTTTTTTAGCAATTTGTGGAATATTCTTGTTTAGTAATTTTTTTCTCGGAACAGTTCTGATGTATCAGGTTGTATTATTTCTTGCTTATTTCTTTTAAAAATCTTTTTCTTTTCAAACTGCCTACTGTATTTAGTGTAATTGATAAGTTTCAGAGCATTCTTACCCAACATTCGCAACTTAGTTTTTCTGCTGGTTTGCCCACTGCATTAACAATCTATCAGTTGTTGGTGTAATAGGTTCGATCTCAGGGACTATCCTCTATTTTCTGTGTCAGTAGAAACCTTTTTGCTCGTGTATGTCCATAACTTGGCTTTGTCTGTATCGTGTTTAGAGCAGCTTGATTAAATATAACCCTTGCGTCATAAAACTCAACTAATCAACCAACAATAAAATTGTATGATTTAACTAAAAATTTAAAGCATCTCGTTCTGAAGTAGATTCAATTTCACTTAACAGCTCTTGTTTCTAGGAATGTGTGGGTAAAAACTTTTATTTTTTACAAAAATTATTTTTATTGAAACGAAAAGTTGTATTCAATCTCCTGATTAAAACAGAAATGAAGGCTATGAGACAGATAGAGTTTCATAGATTGTATATTGTATTGTTTATTGTTCGTATAGGGTTGTAGTATATTTGTTTTATAGAAATTTAGTGTTTGGAATTTATTTTAAAGATATTCTTGTAAAAATTCTCTTTTGTATTTAAGAAAATATTTGGTTGTTTGGGTTTCATGGTGCAAAAGTCATATTTGGCAAAGCTGTGACAAAAAAAAATGGCAGACAATCTCAAGTATTGAACATACACACGAAGATTTGATACTTTCTTCTTGAATTAAAAATGTTTCACTCTGCAAACGAGCGCACTCTTTGGATGGATTTGAGCCAACAATATTATGTGCTAGAAACTACTCTTTGGTATAAAATGGAAACGCTAACGTACTTAATGAAAACAGTGGAACATTTTAAGTGAAGAGAAGGAAATCGGTTTTAAATGTTCTTGCCAAATAACTCGTTGAAAAGGGCACCAAAGTATTTTAGTATCGTAATGCACTTTTTAATATTAAGAATAAAGAATAATTCAAAGGACATTTGAAACACAGTTACTTAGAATGTTACCTTCTTGAGTAAAAATTTAAGTTGATAAGAATATGAAGAACAATATCGAAATTCAATTACATCAAATCAATGTTATTACGAATCTTTTCTAGCCCATCCTATCTCCTCTTTAAGGGGCCAATGGTATGGACGTTCTCATCTGGCCGTATACCCTGTATTGTTGGGAAGTGCTTTTTTCTCTTGTCCTTGCGAAGCTAGAGAACATATATTTCACTTTAATAGACTTATTCATATAATACTTGACTTCTTGTTTTGATACATTTATTTACATTGCATATTTGCATTATTCGTACTTTCATTTTATACCTACGTTCTATCAGCGTACGCATGTACGTCCATTGGCGTGTTCATTAGATATAAAATATTAGGTAGGTTGTGTCGAATCACAGTTTTGACCTGAATATTAAGACCTGATGTTTGATTGTGAAATGAATGAAGCAGACATAAGACATTTGAATGATTGTTTATTGTGAATATTCAACAATTCATCAGTTTAAATGATTAAAGTGCAGCTCTCTATTAATTGTTGGGAGATCGTTGTTGTCCAATAATAATTGTAGAATAGGTTTGTTGTTTTTGAATGACATCACTTATGCAGTCCTCACTCCATGCAATCCAAAGTTATACTGACCCAAAGCTCATCCAACACAGTAGAATATTGACATATTGTGGACCCTCTCCCCGGGTGCTCGTCTGAAGGTCGTTTCAAGCACGGATATCCTTTGTTTACAATTTGCTACATTTATCTTCTGGATGTTTCTTATAGTGTTGAAATCATAAGTCAAAACAGTTCGAACGGTTTTTTCAACCAGACTTTCATGCATGCCTTTCAGTATTGTTTAGATTTGAAAGACCCGTTCGCGTCAAAATGTTACCAAGGTATGACTTAAATCTAGAAAGGCTTAGGCGTGTTTTATAAACATCAAAACTCTATGGAAAGATGCATGGAATGTTTTTACTTTCAGCTAAACTAGTTCTCCAGTGGATAGATTTTTGGATTGATAATGGACACCATGTGTAAAAAGAGAAAACCAAATACGTGTGAAAGATGTTAAGGGAATGGAATAATACAACAAAGGATTTAGACGAGAAAAATAACAACTACACTAACATAAAAAAGTATCACGTAAAAGGAAATACCATTAATTTCTGGGAGAAAGGAATTTCAATCAACATACGAACCCACATCTGACAGAATGGAAATTATTTTGTGTTATGAACGTGTCTAAGTTTTCTCTGAGGTGTTAAGGACATGGAACATTTGTTAAATGATTCCGATGTCCAAAGTACACCCAAGCAGAATCACAACTTGAATCATTCAATATTATTCCCAAATATTCAAATTTGATATCTGGGGTGTTAGAAATTCTTGATAAGATTGTTGATGGACCTAGTGGAATAATACTGGAACTGGCCAGAGGAGGTAATTTGTAGAGGTATTTCGCGTAATGAAAGAAGAAAACAAAGACTTTTCTTAAAATCTAGCTGATTGTGAGAAAATTGAATGCTATATGGTGATGAAGCTTTAATGTCAATGTTTTGAACTTTTCAGTCTTATATTGAAGATTTTAATATTGATATGAAATCGTATTGGCTTAATTTGTGCAAGTGGTTTCAACAAGACATCTCGTTCATCAAGATTTGATAAATTTATGCTTCAATGACGAGGTGTACTGTCATCAAGATATTGCCAATTATTTGAAGATGACGAGATCAAGATCTGGTCAATTTATTTTCTGTTGACGAGGTATTTCGTCCATCAAGATCCAATAACGAGACACCTCGTAAAGACAACTACCAAGGAGGGTTAATACTCATGACAGCTCTAACTCTAACAAATATTTAAAGAGCTGGAATAAATTTAGTCATTAACATTGATATTCTGTGATAAACTGTGATTTGTGCTTGTGCTTCATGAGACGCATTTACAACGGATCACTTCTCTCACGAACTTTAATGAAATTAAATGGTAGGCAATTTGGCCAAGGAGGGTATCTAAGATTCATTGCAATAAATTATTTGTCTTTCTTGTGAAATTTTGGGGAAAAAGAAATTTTAGAACAATATCTCATAGAAATTCCTCCTAATCACAGAATGTATCAAAGAAAACAATCCGTAGGTGCTTTCGAATTTGAGGGTGATAAAGGTAGAGTAGAAAATTCAAGGGCAATAGAGGTCAGCAGACGGACATATCTAGACTGACTAGTTGTCACGTGAGATCAATTTAGTTTAGTCATGGTTTTAAGGTCTTCCCAGACTTTCGGAAATACAATATGAACAAGCCTCTCTGGGTCACTACCTTTAGGGAAATCCATGAAAGATTTGCATATTAATGCTATGCTCGTCTTGGATTTCTTGAGGCACATGAAGGGGGAGGTGGAAACAACTTTCTATTTTTTTTTTGCTAGTAAAAATATTGCTTTGAAATTTTTAATGAAGACCTAGCATCTAATTTACTCATAGAAAACAATAAAAAATTAACTTGATATCATTTCAAAAAAATTTTAAAATTTAAATAAAAAAAAGTTATTGTGTTTACTTTTGATATACCTTGAGAAATTATTCATGAAAAGACACAGTATTTACATTTTCTACAAGCAGGTAATATATTTAAAAATTTGTCAGCACAGTTTTTTAATACATGCATATAAAAAAATATTACAAAATTTTAAATCAAAAATGAGCATTTTTTAAATTTTTAATTTATAAAGACACTTATAATTTGAAATGTATCAATAATTTTTACAATTCCTGAAGACAAATCACTTAAATATGCATGAAGAATATACATACCAAATTTCATATAATTATCTTGAATAGATTTTGAGGTATATCCTTTTAAATTTGGGAAAAGTGTGAAAAATCAATCATAGAGAAAAATCACTTTAAAGTATTATTATTGAAAATCAGTTACAAAAGTGAAATTTTAGTACCTTAGAAACCTCCGAGTACGTAAGTAAATCCGTTACTGTCTTTAGACCTTTGATTAAGGTTTATTTTGATTAATAGTAACTTTTTACAATACAATTTGTATTCAACTGTACTTTTGCTAGCAGCTTTTCGGATACGTCGACATATTTTTCGTTTCAAAACTTTGACAGCTGTCGAAACATTCTTTTGTTTATATATTCGGTTCTACTCAAGATATCATCATAAAATTAGTGTCGAACGAAAAATAAATAAATTTCAAATTTTTTGAGAAAAGAAAAAGAAAAAGGACTTTTTGAAGGCTTTTGTGTACCGGGCCTCCCTTAATTCATCAACTTGATCTAGATTTATTAGACCCAGTGGTATAAGAAACAATAAAACATTATTGACTGCAGACGTACCAGTCATATAAGTTGAATGAGCTCTCCCCCAATTCCATTCCTACTCACTTGTATTTTGGAAACAATTCAAAAATATTCTTATAAAAAGAACTACACGGAAAATGGTTTATATTTCTAAGTAAGATTAAAGTGCTCATATTTGCCGATCTACAATCATTTTTGCTACATGAGGGCGAATCAGAATGATATCTAAGGCTGGATAAAAAGGTGAATTTGTGATGAAAAAAATACTCCCTGAATCATACCCATTTTTTTAAATTTTTAACTAATACCATTTTCTCCTCCTTAGAATAGTTATTACAGCTGCTTCATAAGAAAGAAACGCAAACTCGATTTTTGTTACCAAGTAATATACGGGAGTCCCTGTTTATACAAGATTCGAAGATTACTTTGCAAACACATTTAAAAAGCTTATTTAAATTTGCAGCACACACGCAGGCAAACTTGCGTTTTTGAGAGAAACAAAGCTGACAAAAAAGAGCAATCTCATTTCTTTCATGACAATTCCAGTTGAAGACTTCCAAGATGATTTATTTCAGTTATATTCACTAAAATCTTTCGTCAGAATATATTATTTTTCTAACAAAGTGTCTTACAGGGTTTTCGCTGCTTACATAACAAATCCCTTTCGTCCTGTTTTTCTAGCATTAAGCTGTCATCTCGAAGACTTAATGCAGATGGTGTTTTTCTTTGTCTCTCCTCTCTCGCCAAGGTTGTTGCATTCTATTAAGCCGCTGCCTGTCGCTTTGAAATCCGTGGTAAATAGGAACTTGCTTTCAGATCCATCTGGCTTTAGACACGATTTCAGTGTCAGAGAAGAGAGGATTGCGTTTCTCTTTCTCTTAAATCCAGGCTATAAGTTAGAAGTCAGGGGAACATTTACAAATACACCTTGAAGAACTACAACCATTTTTATAGGACTGTGCTTGTAATCTGTTTTGCGAACAAATTATTTTGGTTGAATCAATTATTTTGGGTCTGCTAATATTCTAAATGAAGGCAAAGCAATGTTTTCCAATGAGGAATTTGCAACCGTGAGAAAAAAGCTCATTTCTGAGTTTTATTAATAGATTGATCGTCAAAATGTTCGAAAACGATAAAAAAACCCCATTAAATGGACTTAATTAAAATTTTAAGTTTTAAATTACCAGAAAGCCCGACAAAAGCATGTGACCTCAAAACTTTACGTGATTATTTTGACATCATTGTCACGATGTAATGTTTACGTCTAGTGCGTGCGTTGAAATTTCATATTGCTTGCTCTTTTAATTTTTAAACAATCAATTTAAAATTGTTTTCTTGAAATTTCATGTTGCTGTTTGTTTTTGTTGTTTATTCTGTTTAGTTTTTATTAATTATATATAAACTATATCTTAATTTTAACTTGCCTTTTTTTTTATTTCTATCTTGTTTACAATGGCTCTAATGCCTGGATTTGTGAAAGGGCAATCAGATAATTTGCTTAAGATCGATTCAGTATCAATGTTTTCTTTTTCGGGAAATAATCTTGATTTTATGGGACGAATACGAAAATATGAGGATTTAAAGCTCAGATGTATGTATATTTCCTTTTGTTTGGATATATTATTGCTTTGGTTTGTAAATGCTGTGGCATGCACAGTTCCTTAAACAAACTTAAAAGTTGTTATCTATGTGTATTATTGTTTAAATATTAAATAAGCTTCATAATTTATTTTTAGTCTAATAAACACTTTTGTACGTGTTCATTTATACATGTGTAATTGTGTTCTCAAGATATTTTCAAACAGTTTGATTCATATTACCTACATTTGTTCTCTTTTTTCATTAGTATGCTAATAGTTATCTAGGTGGAGTGGTCGTTCACGGTAAGACGTTTGTCGCCAACTAATTTTTGTCGCCAAATCAAGATGGCGGCCGAATTCCGTAACAGCAGATAGGGTTGCCATAACAAAAACGGCAGATGTGAAGAAAATCCGCAAAAGGTGGAGGTTACCATATTTGGCGACAAATCGCCTTCTTACCGTGAACGACCACTCCACCATAAATAACATTTTTTTGCAACTGTTTTCATGTTTCTTTTTACCCACGGCAAAGGTAACATTACCCAGAAGTGACTTTAGAGGCACTTTTCAACAGAAAACATCTAGTGTGCAAAGTTACCCCTGTTGTCTAGGTAACTTTGCCCACCAGGTTTTTGAATTGTTAATGACAGAGAAATCAATGAAAACATATTTAAACACCATAAATCAACTCTATGAGCTCTCCCCCAAGCCTAGAATCCCCCCCCTTCTCCAACTGATAGAGATGTACACGAACATTTTAGTAGAAATTTAAAATTGGGCAAAGTAATCCCGGTTGACGGTACGCTAAGAAAAAGCTTATCCGGTGCTATAATTGTTATATTTTTACAGCAAACTACTAAACAAAATTTAAAAGACCGTTTTCCAATCGTAGACATTTCGAAATCTTATTCGGCTTAAAACAAATCATTCTTAGATCAACAAGAAAGAAATACCGCTTGCTATTTCAACGTCGCTATTAGGGATGCGACATCGATAGCAAAACATCGATGTTTTGAAACATCGATGTTCAAAATTAAAACATAGTTGTTGATAATACATCGACCCAAAAACATCGATGTTTTTAAAATTCAGTGTATTTAAATTGTTTCCCCATTTCTTAAAATTGGTTTACCAACTATTGATGCGACATCGACAGTAAAACATCGATGTTGATAATACATCGCCCTTAAACCATCGATGTTTTTAAAATTCAGTGTATTTAAACTTGTTTCCGCATTTTTTTAAAACTGGTTTAGCAACTAGTGATGCGACATTGGCTCCAATACATCGATGTTTTTTTCTAAAACATCAATGTTTAGAAAAAATCGACATCGATGTCGCATTCCTACTTTTCAGACCCTTCATCCTTGGTCACTTTAGTCTAAAAGTATGTTCAATTTGCTGATTATAAAAATTATGCTTCTTGGTTATTTTTAAAATTTTTATAACGGTACTTTTTTCATTTTTTTTCATCACAGGGATTTTAAAATGGGTCACCAATGTTCAGCTGCGGGTAAAAAGCTAATAGGTTATTGGGGTATATTAAAAAGACTGTAACTTCAAGGGATAAGAATATAATCTTGCCGTTATATAAGGGTTTAGTAAGACCACATCTAGAATATGCTGTACAATTCTGGGCTCCATATATGAGAAAGGACATAGAATCAATTGAAAGGGTTCAGCACAGAGCTACAAAAATAATAAAGGGGCTAGCAAATTTCGACTATAATGAACGTTTAAGTAAGCTAAACATGTATACACTGGAAAGAAGAAGAAGGAGGGGGTATTTGATTCAGCTTTTCAAGTTTGTAAAACAAGGGGACACAGAGGGCTTAAATTTCAATAGGGATAACAGAACAAGGGGCCATGGGTATAAATTGAATAAGACACATTTTAATCGGGATTTAAGGAAAAACTACTACTTTAATAGGGTAATAGACAGTTGGAACGCGTTGCCTGAAAATATAGTTAATTCAAAGGGAGTGTACGAATTTAAGACACAATTGGATAGTCAGTGGGAATTGGGGAATTCATATACAAAGGACCAGCCTTGTTGGGCTTTAGCCTGTAGCTGGTCGTCAATATTTGTATTTGTATTTAAAAATAAAACATTGACAACGTAAAAACATCGACAAGTATAAACATCGATGTTACAAAAACATCGACACCAATACATCGATGTTTTTTTTTAAACATCGATGTTTTGTAAACATTGACATCGATGTCGCATCCCTAGTCGCTATCAAAGTAAACAGACCGTCATGGGGCACTGTGAAGTCACAAGAAGCGGCGTAGGAAAACTACCGTTTTTGAGATGAAGTAAATAGTGCGAAATTGAAATGTTTTTATTTTACCTTTTGGGGCTTTAAAATTAAAAAGAAAGATACTTTCCATCATGTTTTTTCTCTTTCTATATTATAAAAATATAGACAAAATTTTTTTGTTTGATTTATGCCTCGGGAAAATAGTTTGCAAGCATTTTAAGCAACTGGGAGAGTTTGACAGAGGCCGATAATTGACCTCCGAGATGGTGGATGTTCAAATTGACGGATTGTGCAACATATTGGTTGTAGTAATGTTACTGTTGCACGCTGTTAGCAGCGGTGGATTCAACAAGACACATTCCAACGTCAACCAGGCTCAAGACGGCCTATAGAAGCCGGACCGAGAGAGGATCGATGTGTTATAAGACATCGTACTGATCAAACTGCCACTGTTACAGACATCCAATGGGCAGTGCGATCCTTCTCTCGATCATCCAATAAGTGATTGCACTATTTGTAGACGGTTTCACGTCTTGGGACTAAACTCACGTAGACCGTTACGACTGGCTTTACAAGCATTGCATCGCCGTCAGACTAAAATGGTGTCAGGCCAGACGGACATGGGAAGTCAAATGGCATCGAGTAGTCTTCACTGACGAATCCTGCTTCTGTCCGGGGAGACGACAATCGAATCCGTGTGTTAAGGCAACATGGTCAGCGCCAAGATTCACGGTTTGTTGTGCAGCGTCACACGTTCAGAAGACCTGTTGTCATATTGTAGTGTGCAATTGCGTATGATGCCAAATATTCTTTGGTATTCGCTCTTTGACAGGCCAGCGGTACGAACAAGAAATTTTACAGCCAGTTACGCTCCCATTCATGAACTCCCATGTTCACCCGCTTTTTCAACCAGACAATGCTAGACACGATACTGCTGCCGTCTCTAGATCTTGTCGACGACACAACGATATCTTACCATGGCCGGCATACTCACCGGACCTGTTCCCAATCGAGAATTTATGGGATACCATTGGACGAGATTTTCCCACTCCACCCGTACCACGTAATCTGATAGAACTACGTGACAGGGTCCAAACAGCATGGATGTAGTGTCGCAGGACTTCATAAAGCGCTGTATGACTCATTATCAAAGCGCTTGGCTTGCTACATTAGGAACAATGTCGATCATACGTCATACTGAATGATACCACTTTTTAAAATTTTTCTCAATAAAGTTATCATATTTCAATCTCGAATTTTAATCATTTACTCATTTATAAGCACTTTACCAACCATGTAAATTCCACTGCTTTCTGACAATTGACCTTCTAGGTATAACTTTTTTTTGGTCTTAGAGTGTATTTTGGTTGCGTCAATTCTTTGTGCTACTATGCTCTACTATTCTAAATAAAGGTACTGCTTTGTTTGCCAATTTTCCATGTTTGGGAAATGTATTTCGCTACATTAAAGCAATTTTATGTGTACATTTAAAAATTTTGTGTGTAGAAGAAAGCAATTTAAGAGGCTGAACTGTAACTAAATAACTAACACTAACTCGGTATAGATATTTCACTAACCCACGTGGAACAGAAATGGACGTTATATATATACTGACAAATGGCAACAATTTTATATGAATAGTATTAAGTCAACCGCTAAGAGATTGATTTGCTAATTTAGCCGCAATGTTAAAGTGTGATTAATTTGAACTAGGATATGTTTAACATTGCTAGAATTGTGCAGGAGGGGCTTAGCCACTCTAATAAAATTTTTGATTTCAGAAACCAAAATCTGGAAGTTGGAAATTAAAGCAGAAAGTAATATCATTCACTCGGAAATAGGTTTCGAAAAAACGTTTTATTGAATTATTGTCCTTGAACAAGTGAACGACACTGAAATAAAAAAATTTAGCAGTTAAGAAATGTTAGCTCTGGTACTATGTATGGGTCTGCTAGTGCTAAATATTTGCCATAAACACTAACTGCATAAAAATATTATACTGACTATCGTGACAGACCGAAATTGCTAATAAATTTATCCTTTAATAATTATTAAAAAAAATTTACGTAATTGTTTTACATATAATGATTTTAGAATGTGCATGACCAACACACTTCATGATCATTTTAAGCCATTACTGCTATTCATGAAAACCAATAACAATGTAAAATTATCTGCAGAATATACTGCTCCAGTTTTATAAACTCTGATGACCTAATTCACCTAAGCACACATTAATTTAGGAGAATATCACAAAATTATTCGTGTTTAAAAATTTATTGTGTTTCCCCACAAGAAAGCATTAAACGACGCAGTATACTAATAGAGCTACTAAACGCTGCGAAATTAAAAATAATTTATCGTAAATTTTTTGTTTTCCTTTTATTGGCTATAAAACTTCATTTGGTAGTTATTTATTAAATCAATTTTTGGATTATTCTTCGATGAGTGAAATAATTCAAGAGCCATTCATTTAACAAATCATTGAGTCTATTTTTTAAAGAGTTTATTGTAGTGGAATTGGATTAAAACCTGCTGCTGATGCTATTTGACTAAACTGTAATACTCAATGCCAATTTAATCTATTTGTTCCATACGGAAGAACTATTTAAAGGTGTGGTGAATATACAAGCGCATGAATGGGCGGGCTACACAGCCCTAAAGGACTTTTCTTCTTGATATTGGATCACATCGTCATTTGAGAACCAGCATGGCATAACTCAATTTTCACGGAATATGAGTTAACATCGATTTAGATTGAAAATTATGTGTGAATACGACTGGTGAGTTTAAATTTATGATTCAACCACATTGCTATTATCATTTTCATCATCAAGGCAGATGGTCGGTTCTATAATGGTGCTGTCAGAAAACAGTGTTTTGCTTTTGAAAACTAATCAAAATTGAGTTATGACATGCTGGTTCTAAATTGACGACATCTTGTTTTCGAGGAAGCTTATTCGATACATATCACCAAGTATGACCCCGTACCTCTCGCGTCAAGGGGAAATTCATTAGTTTAATGAGCACATATGGAAGATTGGATTGGATGTTTGGGATTTATGGTTCAAAAACGGACCAGGGCACGTATGGAGAAGAAATTGAAATTGTAAAAAAATAAAGCGAGAAATATCAAAAGTTCCTGAAGCAATGAAAATCGAGTATCATCAGTGTATGTATCATAAGAAACTGCTTTCCTTTTTGCACCGTAGACTGCTAGGAAGTTAAGCAGTTTGAAGACCTGGGGGGTTTAAACAATTTCTATGGGGACATCGTAGTTCAGTGGGTATGTCCACTGCGCTAGCAACCTTCAAGTGGTAGGTGGTGCAGGTTCAATTACCGTCTGGTGCATTCCTCCCTGGGTGCATTTCTCTCTTTTGTAGCAGTACAACTTTCAATGTGTGTGTTTTTTTTTAATTGCATGTCTTGTGTATGTTGCAGCATGACCAAATATGACCCCTGTGCCATACCAACCAACTGTAACGTCTTGAGAGCATCCAGAATCATTATCGAGAATCGTGGGAGCTCACAACGGGAATCGTTCCTGAAGTCCACACCCTGGTCCGACTGCGGAAGTGATGACTGGAGGAGGCAGGCTGGGAAGAGAGGCCTTTTCTAGCCGGAGACGATTTGAGGAACTTTGATCTTGAAGAGGCTGTATTGTATCGGTGATGGACATCGTCTTTAATTATAAAACTGTAGCTGTACAATTTCTGCAAATATTTATTCTTAATACAACTATTTTAACCAGGAAGTGGTTTTACTTTTTCGTCGATACGGTACACAACAAACACCAAAACCAACCAACAAGTTCTATGGAATGGATTCCATCTTCATGCCACATCGAGGGGCTCTGATGGGTGTTTGACATTGTAGAATTCCATGGTATCGAAGCTATCGTACAATCTAGCTTATAATTTTAAAAATGGTTTTCACATTAAAAAATTATTAATATGTTCTAGCATTTTAACTCAATAAATCGAATAGCTTAAAAGAAATACAAAATAAAATTCATTATCACCTAACATCCCAGAGATTCGGGGTCACGTTTGAACTTGGAAGCAATTTTTCATTTGAAGTGGACCATGACTACACTTAAGATTATAATCGTATTTTGATTTGAGCTTTTGTTAAAAATGTAAATTAGTTTCAGCACTACCGTATGGTATGAAAATTATAAATATGATGTAATTAAAACGAGTTTTACTGTTTTGAAAAACACACTGTGACAAACGCACTGTAAGAAAACAAGTATCGAGTACCAAAGTAACGTCTTATAATAAACTAGGTATCAGCCTCATAATAAAATCAGAGACAAGTAATAATTTAATCCCTATTTCTATTAAAAATATTGCGAGAATTTTAGTTGATACTAAAAGTGAGGAATGTTATAGGAAAACTTTCTTAATTAGCTTGAATTTTTGAGTGGTTATTTGTTTGCTTTAAATACCCAACAATGGAAATATCCCAAAGCCGTTGTTCCAGTAACTGCATTATAACAGAAAACACATAAGACAGCAGAATGTGGTGCATTTACAGTGAAGCAGCAGTTTCAAGTAATTAAAAACCAATTAAGGTTTTCGCAAAAATATTAAGTACATTCCAGAATAGTTTCTAAAGAGGGGGAATTTAGTACTTGGGATCAAAGGAATTGGTTGCGGAGAAGACGGAATAGATTAATCAAGAGGATATGTAACTTCGTTGTATGCTTAGATCTCTTCTAAATCGTACTAGAGCTTAGGTGTGGTTAATTAACTGTGATTAAAAACAGTCTGGTCGATGAAAAATATAATCCTATATTATTTTGTGGTGAAAATCTATCTAAGTCTTAAAAAAGGAGTTACAATCACGTTGTCAAACTCTACAATGTCTGACTCTAAATCTGAAGTACAAGCGGTTTCCTCAAACTAAGAGATTGTCCATGCGAAATGCTACGAATACAACTTCTTGATAAGCTATCTGATGTGTTGGTGCATAAGTGGTTCCCGGTTTATTGTAAAAGTTTATGTAAGTCTGAAAGAAAGAGTAACAAAAACCTTGTCATACTCTGCAATGTCTAACTCTGAATCTGCAATACAAGCGGTCTCCTCAAATTCAGAGATTGTCCATGCGAAGTACTATGAAGACAACTTCTTAATACGCTATCTGATTTGTTGGTGCATAAGTGATTCCCGGGTATATTGTAAAAGTTTATGTAAGTCTGAAAGAAAGAGTAACAAAAACGTTGTCATATTGTGCAATGTCTAACTCTAAATCTGCAATACAAGCGGTCTCCACAAATTCAGAGATTGTCCATGCGAAGTACTATGAAGACAACTTCTTGATAAGCTATCTGATGTGTTGGTGCATAAGTTGATTCCCGTGTATATTGTAAAAGTTTATGTAAGTCTGAAAGAAAGAGTAACAAAAACGTTGCCATACTGTGCAATATCTGACTCTAAATCTGAAATACAAGCGGTCTCCTCAAACTCCGAGATTGTCCATGCAAAGTACTATGAAGACAACTTCTTTAATAGCTATCTGATGTGTTGGTGCATAAGTTGATTCCCGGGTATATTGTAAAAGTTTATGTAAGTCTAAAAGAAAGAGTAACAAAAACCTTGTCATACTGTGCAATGTCTAACTCTGAATCTGCAGTACAAGCGGTCTCCTCAAATTCAGAGATTGTCCATGCGAAATACTATGAAGATACTTCTTGATAAGCTACATGATGTGTTGGTGCTTAATAGAGTCCTGGCTCATCGAGATATACCTGGATATGAGAGATCGGAGTACCTCGCCATACAAGGAACCAAGATCACATAAAAGCTGTTAAACCCTCTGTCATTTCAGTCTTCGAAACTTTGGATAAGTATTGTTAAAACACCGACTAAAAGAAAGCTTGTTAATATTACCTAGGATAAATCGTGGGAATTCCCCTCCTTTTTTCTAGAGAAGTCGTCCCAGACTCTCCAAGGAAGGTTTCAGTTGATGAGTTTTGTTTCCTGACTGGACACGACAGTCTGCATGCGCACTTATTTTAAAGTAATATTGTTGACTCTCGTGACTGTATTATATGTAATAATAGACAGCCTATTACGGCTTAACACCTAGACACATGCACTGCACTCAATAGTTTTAGAAATAGAGTACCGAAACATTGGAAAGCCAAATGGCGGATGACGGAAAGTCAAATGCTTGGCATTTGTTTCATTCATTCTCTACAACATTCATTTATAAAAGGACTCAAAATTTCATTATTGAACTATGAAGGATTATAAGTTTCTTAAACTTCAGGGAAGTATGTCTCATTTTATTTTGCTAATAAAACACTATACGATATTTAAATATGTATTAGGTTGCAAATATTTGAAGTTCTTGCTGGGCTTTCATAAAAGGGATGTAAATTCTTTAACCGAATTTCAACTTAAGACGAAATTTATTGTTGAAGGATTTCGTATATACTTTACTTGATGATGACTACCTCTTAACTCTCCTAGGGGTTTCGAATAGGTATCTCGTCCAAGATCTGATCAATTTCGCTAATGACCAAATATCGTGTTATTAATGTACTGCCGAATGTTCGATGATGGTGGGATAAAGATATATTCAATCTTCTTCTATTGGTAAGATATTTCGTCCATCAAAATTTGATCAGCTTATCAAATGACGAAATAACTTTTCTAAAATACCACTAGGAGTTTTAAATATTAATTTTGAGGCTCTCAAATGTTTGGTTGTGCTATCAAGAGTACATAAAATAGAATGAGAGACATTTCAATGAATATACTATAAGGTATACTATTTTTATGCCTATAATGTTTGAACACAAAACAATCCTAAACTGACATTCTTCGTAAATTTATTTATTGACACTCACTGAATGCACTTGTTTTCGTGATCGTAAGAAATACATTTAAGGTTGCCAGAACATCTCTTTTAAAGAGAACGTGTCCTCTTTTTCAACCTCGGATCTTCTTTTTCACTCTCTTTTTTAAGTCGGATCTTTTTATGTCCTCTTTTTTTGGTTGTTCACTTTTTGTTCTCTGTTAATTATTTTGGATTGTGTTCAAAAATATATTTCACATTTTAAACTTTATACGCTAATCTCTTCACATTTCCTACTATATCATTCTGTAAACCATAGCTATTCAAATACCTACTAGATCTCTAGTACATTGTACGAAAATCGTAACCAGTATTGAAACGCATCAACGTATAACAGGAAGTTCAACCTCTAGTGTATATCAAGCTCCATGTGAAAACGTCTCATTAGGAAATCAAATACGTAGACAACCAATGAGAATTTAAAATCGTGTTAAAATAATACGAATAAGAAATATTGCTCTTATTATATCAGAATGAATAGTAAGACATAGACGATTCGTAGCCTTTCTTAGTTTGGAAGGAAATCGCGTTGCTAACTTAGCCACCTTTTAGCATTAAATCGAAGTTGATAACTCAACTGTGATTGCTGCGCATAATTCGGTGAATTATAATTATGTATTGGAGTATTATGTACTTGTATTGTTTTTTTCAGTATTTGTATTAGTTCTGCCCATTGTTAAATTATAATTTTTCGTGTTTGTTTATGTGATAAAGTTAAAAAATATATAATATTGGCTGCAGTTAATTTATTAATCGAAATTCTAAACAGTCTGTTCATTTGGATATAGAATTGTGTAGGAGGTATAGAGTCTCATCCATGTATTTTGAGACATAATCTTGTCAGTAATTGTTCCCGCAAGCTTATAATGATCAACCTCAAATGATCGAACACTCATTAGGAAATAATTAAAAAACTCTGCTTTTTCACTTTTCTGTCCTCTTATTTTACAAAATAATTTTACCAAATGTTCTATTTTCTGATATTCATCTTCTGGCAACCCTAAATACATTATCATATGCATTCTGTTTGAACAGTTAAGCGTTAAAAATGTGTATAACTTTTATTTTTGACGCCAAAACCGAAGTTAGTCTTTTAGCGGCTGTACGTAAATGATTTTGTCAGTTATTGAGTACCTGCTCCAACCCTAAGATATTTGTTTGCGTTTTAAGTTACGTACCTCATATTCTAAAACATTAAAATTTCGTAAGAAGTGATACGAATACGAATTTATGTACAGCAACATTTAAATAAGTTTCGTTTTCTTTCCTAGCCAGTAACCTTAATCATGCATAAAAGACAAAAAAAAAATGCTTTATAGCGAAGGAAGCAATTTTAAAAAGCATAAAAAGTATGTTACAGAATATATTTTGCGAAATTGAAAAGAGCTACTTGTTAAAATGAAACTAGTCGCTGGTCTCACAAATTTCGACAAAAATTAATGTATTCAAAAATCAGAAATTTTCGATTCGGACATAGTAGAAAGCTGTGTGTGAATCTATACTCCTCTCTCTCCCCCCGCTCGACTTATTTAATTAAAAACTTTAAAAAATATTGAATGTACAAAATCTTAAGCGTCTGATTGATTCCTCCCAAAAAACCCCGGATATTTTTATCAAACATTTATACCTTAATAATTTAAAAGCAGATCAAGAGCACATTTTGTAGTGGGAAATACATTTTTACTCAAAACCATTGCCAAATGGCCTACTCCGAAAAGCCCTTCATTTAGAATTCACGTGCTTGTTTTAAATTAAACTATCGCAAACTCGACCATAAATGTATTCAGAAAATCACGAACTACGGTGCATGCATTAAGGCTACGTAGGAAAATATACCACCTGTTTCCTTAAGGACACACCCATGGTTATACACCACCGAATCTCTTTTTGGAGGAACATAAAATTATTTTAAAAGAGCTACAAAATATATGACTCCGAAATTCATAAAAGTACAACATACTCTCTCTGTCCAATGCTTTAAGAGGAGTTAGTACCTGTTAGACCTTGCGTTTCTCGCAAAAACATACTTTTTCGATTCATCATAAATAATTGAGTTTTGTATATTGTAGTATAAAATTGATACAGTTTAAAGATAATTGTATGGCTTTTAAAAACTGCAGTCATATTTGTAATTAAAAATATCTTTTTATAAAACCTAGCAAAAATGATTTTCAATTTCTTCGTTTTAAATTTACCCACTTAACTTTCCCGCAAGTTTAAAAAAAACCTAATAAACGTAGAGTTAAGAAATTTTGTATGGTTATTCTAAAAGTAGATCTTAGTTCTCTGAACTATGGATTTGTGTATGAGAGCTATAGTTTTTTATTTATGGATCCATACATGCTAAAAATTTTCAAAGTTGACTCTTTTTAAAATTTTTAATTTTTATAAATATTTTTTCTTCAAATATCACAATTTCATTAGTTTATAGAATTAAGACATTCATGTGCTTCAATTTGGTGCGAACATTTGGGTTTTACAGTGTATCTTTCAAAAGTTATCTTGCGGGAAGTTAAGTGGGTAAATTTACATATATTTTATTCATACATTAACTGGTCATGGATCTGAAATAATAAATTAACATAAAGAAGCACAGTCAAAGGATCAAAGGTAGACAAAAGATATAAAGTAGACTCAATTTTTATATGGTAAGTTGGTAGCAATAAAATTGTGTCTTTTGAAACATTCTAACAACACTCTCTGCGCAGTAAAAACTAATTACAAAACCAGAGATGATTCACAAATCGATCCATTCAGTAAGTCATTTATCAAAAACGTTGTCACCCGGTTGGCAAATCTCAAATAGCTGAGAAACCGGACGCTACCCTCTGTTGGATTCCGACGTTCTTTTTGGAAATAATGTATTCCATTAATGTAATGCACTGACAGGAAAATAAAAATATGCAAATAGGGTTGTACTGACATACCCTCTAACTAAAAGAAAACTCTAATGCAAGAAGTTGAGACCAATGTGCAGGTTTATCTTTTACACATTCCATTTGGATTAAAGTTCAAGGCATGATATATTATTCGTGAACACAAGACGAAAACACTTAGTCAACCGTAACGCTTCACATCTCTACACACCGTGGATGTGTAACAAAAACAAAGTACTCCAGAAGCAGACGTATAAATAAAAACATAAGCATGTCTTTGAATTTACAATGTCTTTTTAAATAAGTCCACTTCTCTTTATGCATTTCAATAGACTAGAGTTATGCAACTGGCTCTGCGAATATCTTCCCTTGAAATGTACGATGCACTTTTCACGCCACCAGACTTATTCATGAGACCCAATTCATTTGGTAGTTCTCATAACCATTCTACCCTAAAATGGAGGCACTTCATCCATAAGTAAACAGCAGAGGATAGCGTCCCTTCGCAGAAGGCATTCGCTAGAAATTTCTTTAGATAAATGTGATTTCAATTTATTTGGCGCAGTACTTTTTTATACATGCTTGTACGTAGGTTTAACTTCTACAGTCTGACAGCCATTGATGTTGGAAGTGTAAGTAGAACTACTTGGAAATAGAAAACGAATAACCATTTTGCTGAAAATTTATGGGTTTAATACCAACCTTTATACTTCCCCGACCTACGTGTAATAATAACACACGTAAGATGTTGGAAATTTAGTCATTGGATGGAAGCCCTGGGCTACTGCGAGCTAAACTAAACCTTTTATTTGAAACAAAATGTTCTTATGAAACAATCGAGAAAATTGGATGCAAATTCATATGCAAAATGTGACGGTCCAGAAGACTTGAGTCATCTATCTATCTATCTATATAAATAAGAATGGAGTGTTTGTTTGTACATTCAATATTTTCGACCCATTTCAAGTTTTCTATCCGTTTTGGACCCTTCTGATGCCGAATCCGCCTTTTTCTCGTTTGGTGTATGTCTGTATGTTGTGCCCTATACACGTCCACACGGTTTAAAATATTTTCATGGAAATTTGCATACAGTGAGTACTTATCTTCATTTAGTGAGTGGAATTGGTTGCGAAAGTCTGTCTGTTCGTCTTTCTGTTCTATGCTCAATTTTGTGTTTGTGTGTTTGTTCATGCATCACATGAATTGTATTTCGGATATTTGATTGCAGTGTATTTTATTTTATACACTATTTATAAGTTTAGTGAATGCAATATTAAACATGTCTTTATTGGTATATTTAGATGAGTTTCATGCTAAAACACCTGAGTAAGTATAATCAAATCAACCATAATTTGGTAGTTTCGGAAAAATTGGAAAGTCTATTGAATATTACGATTACTTCGATTGTTTTACCAGCACTGCTGAAAAAGTAATTATTCTTCAAAAAATGAGACAGACGATATTTTTCAACGAAACGAGAATGAACAAGATCACGTGAGCAGTGATATTTTCTGTTTCTTTCGCTCTGAATTAATTTCACATTTCTAAATTTTGTGCACTTTTAGTTGTAAATTGTGGCAACTGTGCGAGATCAAGAGATAAAAATGAATCACAAATTAATATCTTTACAACAATTTTTTCCGACATCTTTTATTTTGTTCTATTTTACTGTTTTCTGTTTTAAATATTTATTATTTTAATAAATGTGTTTTCCTTCTCATCACAAGCAACATCACCACAAAGTTTTAGACTTAAAAATGTTAGGTAAGTCAGTATAAATTTTCAGTAAATTTTAAGTGTAATTATGCCATTATTGAAAGAATAATGCCGTTATTTAAAGAATAATGCCGTTATTGAAAGAATAATGCCGTTATTGAAAGAATAATGCCGTTATTGAAAGAATAATAATGTTTAAAAATCAGAACTAGAACTTTTCAAACATTCAAATATTCTTTGTTATAAAGACAGGAGAAAATTGCGAAATTTCACAATGCCATGTTGTCGCATACTAGATACAAGAGTGCCACAAGTAAAAAAAATATTGCTTTATTGACTATGCGTGCGAGAGCACTCGCCGTAAATCGTAATTTTAAATTTTTGAGTTGAACATGAAAAGAACTTAAGAAAGGGAATTCCAAATCTCCCTCAAAATCGTCTTTTGTAGTAGTAACCTTAGTATCACCTTTCGTCATTTTGTAGCTTTGTCATACAGAAATTGTGCGATGTATGTGAAATGTATTACATGAATGGATATGCATGTGTAGGATTTGTGTCCAAAGTAAGTAGTAGAAAATATAAAGATGGCGAAAGGTGTTAAAACAAATTTTTATTCTACAAAAAACGTAAGTCATTATATATTTTGATTATCTCTTCAATCTAGAGTAAACCAATTGAAACCGAGTAAGGTCGGGTATTTTGCTAGTATCTATATAAAAAAGGATGTGTGTATATTTTCTATACAAATCTACACCGTTCGACCAATCTGCACCAAATTTGGTACACTTATACTTTAAAAGGCTATTACTTTCCTGTCTTCAAACCAATCCAAAGCACTTACAACCATGAAAATTTGCACACAGGTAGTCCTAAAAAGGCCCCTCGAAGTCCCAATTTTAAAATCTAAGGTTTGTTTCCCTGCAATAAATGAATATTGACAAGGAAACACGTTCTACAGGGTTTGTGTATTTGAGTTAACATAGGGAAATGTCCCGATCATATTTGAGCATTACTAAATTCCTTAAATCATTATAGTCTTTATCAATATTTTTCTAATGCCCTTTTTCAAATTGCTTTATTTCAGCTCAGGAAGTCGAAATTCGACACTTTGCACACATTTCGTTTTTTAGAATTCTGCATTTTTGAAAATCGAATTTCGTTTTGTTTGTATATGTCCAAGTCTTTTGCACGTTGCAATACATTATTCAGGAATTAAATGTTTATATTTTCATCCGAAGTTAATTGCAGAAGCTATGAAAATGTTAAAACGAAGTTAAAAAGTATTTTCCGTACAACTTAAATGACTGAAGTTGAAAAGAATTTTCTGCTTAACTTAAATGATTGCATTTTTCTATGTAAGAAAAGTGATTATTCTAATTCACTTTTAAATTAACATTTAACCATTTCAATCCGAGCAACGCCGGGTTATTAAGTTAGTTTAGAATACATTAGGAAATTTGGAAATGGATGTAATTAACAAATCCAAATTAAAACTTTGGTTACGGTGTTTTCTTTTATTGTCGGTCGACTAGGTTGACTTTGTCACTTTAAAAGGAAAAGGATTCAAGAACAAATAACAATTACAAAAGCGACGACAAAAGACCATTAATTTTTCCTGATAATTTTCTTAAATATAGATAATTATGGTACGATGACTCGTATATTGATATATTGATCTACGTTATCTTGATTTGGTACGAACTGTTCCACTTGCCTACATAAATAACGTGATTTGGAAGCGTGAAATCCTATTTTGTCAGCACTTGATTTCCGTCAAATGGTTCACCACTACATATGTTATAAATAAGAATATTGTGAAGTATGTATGTAGGTATTTTAATTAACGTCGAACTGCATCAACACAACGGACTATTGGATGGCGGTCCGGGTTCGTTCTCGAAGGGAAAGATCCGATGGCACCACCACCTAATTTTTAACCATGGTCAGATGACGAGGTCACACCTGAGCTGGCACCCCACCCTCCACACTTCCACACCACTCTAACATGAGGACACAAAAAATGTAACGTGTACAAGCCCATTTTTTTACGACGGTCTTTAGTTGAATTCGAACTCGCAACCCACGGATGGTAATCCGTTAATCTTCCAACTGGGCTAACATGGCCCCTAGAAGAGAAAATTAAGAGAAATAGATACACGGAGACATAGGAAATCATAGGAGTGGTGCAAGCGGTCTTCTTGAGCCTAGTCTTTAACTATATCCAAACATTGCTTTAATAACTACAGTACTGAATTAAGCAGTTATAAGTGTGAATGCGTATAAAGAATTTACTATGCATTCTGTTTTATCAATTACTCGCCACTGCGTGACCAGCACGGTGTTGAGTGCCCGTGACAGTTCTTTTCGTGGGGTCAGATGCGACCCCAGCTCGCTAACGTTCACCAAACCCGGTGATTGCAACGCATTCCCATTTGGTTGCTTCGCAGACCAACATCACAGACAACGACGTGATGCCAGTAAATTAATTTAAAAATATTTTAGAAAATTTAAAAATTTGTCTGGAGTCATTAAATTTTTACTGATACTGAAAACATTAAAATATAAAACAATAATTTTACGAATGATTCCCACCTCTATCCGACATTACACGCTGCACGGGTTAGTATAGAAAAGTATTTATTTAAACAAAATCACAATTAAGGTGTCGAGCTGGTGTAACATTTTCCACAGTTTATAAAATCGTTGAAATTTTCACTCTAGCTTTATTATCTATTATCTTTATTACTATCTTTATTACTCTATCTTTAGGATAGAAAACCTCAAATAGTCTTTGGCCGTAATACATTTGAAATCGTCTGCAAGAAAGTCATAAAATCAACAGCGTAAATCAAAACACGTTAGAATCGGAAAACTTGGCATGGTTCCCAAGGTTTTAGGACGAAAAACGTATGTGACATCAGCGGTCGAAAATCGCAAAATCTGCTTGCTTCTTCTTTTGAGGTAGGAGTGATGTCACATTTCGGAGGAAAGAACGAATAAAGAAAAAAAACTAGTAAATTAATTTTAAAATGTTCTAGATTAATTTTAAAAATTCCGGCGCTACAAAATATCGCAAAAAATACGACTACCTGCGAGCCAAATTTTATTTTTTTTTAAGTGCCATAGATTCTTTATGACACTGCGTACAGAGACACCGAGAAAGACTTCGTTTTATAATAGTAGAGATCACAATAATGTATTTTAGACCCAAGTAACTTTAATGTAATGCAACAATATGAAAAAGTCTGAATTTTTAAGTTTTGTCTAAATGTATGTAGATAATAAGGTGAATTACATAAAAATATGAAATAGAAAATTGAAAATCAAACGTTTTTGAAGATCTTGACTTGAAGAATACATCTTGGAATCTATCGGTACGATTTTGGTAAACCAGTAATACGCTTTTAAAAAATGAAAATTTTCCTTTGTACTTTATTTAATCGTTCGATCTTATAGAAGGATAAACACCATTTCACACACATACATTCCAATTCTTAAATATTAAAGGGACCTGTGCACCAAAAATCTTTCAAAATTTCGATTTTTGAAAATATTTTAAATAAATGTTTAAACAATTCTATTTAAAATGATGTATTATGTATAGAGATACGTTGAGTAGAAGTATTTTAAATAATATTTTGAAACCACTGATAAATGCAAGTCAATTTTATGCTTTAAACTTCACTATTACAAAATGTGTATTTTTTTCATAAAAGTAAAATTAAGCAAACTAAGCAAACATTAAAAAAATTAGTTTACAAGTATAACATACTGTATAATATATTTTAACACGGGCATTTTTTTCTATCTGCTCAGAAAAGTTTATTTTAACTTTTAAAAAAATTAATAATCGTTTATTTTACAAAAAAAAATTTAAAAACATTTAAATTTAAGAACAAAATCTTAAAATTTCAAATGTTAAGTTTTTTTTAAATTTCTCTGTTAAAGTGTTTAAAAGTGTCTTCATAACCTGCATAAAAAATTAAAATCTGAACACATAAAAATTCTGAGAAAATGTTTCTTAAAGTTTGATCATTTTAACATTACGGACATACGACAGCACCGGTCTCCTAATCGTTTGATCTTTTGAAGTTTAAACACCGTTTCGTTCCAATTTCAAAATATTAATGAGCTTATTTTTTTGTCTAGAATTAAATTTTCTCTAACTTTTAAATCCTAATCCATGTGGAAGCAAAAATTAAGTAATGAGATACACTAACCTCTTTCAGAAGTCGGACGTGCAAGAAAAAACTGCTAAAAATAGAAGGACATTGATCTTTATTTATAGCGTATGATTTTATGAATAACTTTTAACTTAGTTTGTTTCGACTTATATTTAGATGATTGACTGGTGCTAAATGCGAATACAATTACTAATACAATTACTAATACATAGTTAATTAAATTATACGCTCGGAGAGATTAGTTTGAGACCGAGCATAACAACATTAAATATTCCTTTGTGTTTTATACCAATCGAATTAAATATGACACTTCTAAGTCTAATCGAGTGATTGGAGGGCATTTGGAGACCCTAATGTGAAATATTAATTAATTTGAGGAACACATTCAATGCTTTCTTTATAACAGAGCTCTAATTTATCCCTGACGAAAGGATTTTTCTTGCTTGTTTATTGAATTACATATTGTAGGAAAATCGGGAAGTATCCAAAAGAACTTATTTTCTCGAGGCAACTTATCCTCTTGGAATGTATGAATATAAATCTGATTAGGGGTAATGGTAATTGCAATTAATTAATGTTTCATAGAAGCAACACAACGGGCTATTGGCGACGGTCCAAGATCGATCCCCAAGGGAAAGATCCGAGGATATCTTTGTAATTTTGAACCACGGTTAGATGACGAGGTAACACTAGAGCTGGCATCCCACTCTCGAAAGTTCCACACCACAAGAAGGTTAGGACATTTAAGGCCACGACCAATTTAATGGACACTGATTCCACACTCGTATTCGAAATGTTGTGATGTTAGCGCTAGCTTTAAAGTTGCACAGTAAAGTATCATTTCAGGATGACTCTCACTTAATTACCAATAATAATGATTCAAGCGTGAAAGGAATTATTGCAGTAAATCGCTGGATGTGATGATGTATTTCATTGTATATATTATATTGGTTGTTTTCAAAATGTTCTGATGTTGAATTAACTTCAAAATTACAGTTCAACTACCACTTCTGGATGATGATTCTCACTTGGTCACCAATTATAAGGATTCATATGTGAAAGGTATAATTACTTCAGGATGACGACTCTCACTTTATTACCAATTAAAAGGATTCATATGGGAAAGGAATCATTACAGTAACCGTTTGTTTGTCTCTATACAGTTTACATAAGATGTTTCCAAATGTTCTGATGTTAGCTCTAGCTTTGAAGTTACACAGTTAAAATAACTTTCAGGATGACTCTCACTTTATTACCCATTGTAATGATTCATGCGTGAAAGGAATTATTGCAGTAAATCACTGGTCTTGATGGTGTCTTTCATTGTACAGATTACATAGGTTGTTTTCAAAATGTTCTGATGCTCAATTAACTTCAAAATTACAGTTACACTACCACTTCAGGATGATGATTCTCACTTTGTCACCAATTATAAGGATTCATATATGAAAGGAATCATTACATTAACCGTTTGTCTCTATACAGTTTACATAAGTTGTTTCCAAATGTTATGATGTTAGCGCTAGCTTTGAAGTTACACAGTTAAAATACCATTTTAGGATGACTCTCACTTTATTAACAATTGTAATGATTCATATGTGAAAGGAATCATTACAGTAACCATTTATTTGTATCTCTATAGTTTATATAAGTTGTTTTCAAATGTTCGTATGTTTGCGCTAGTTTTGAAGTTACCATTTAAAATACCATTTCAAGAAGACGACTCTCACTTTATTTTATGTGAAAGTATTTGCCACACATTAGCACAGTAAACCCTTCACTACCGAGAGCATTTTGATTGTCCTCTGTTCATGGGAGACATCGGACCGAAAAACTGATTCGGTACCGATATTCCGCGTTGTTTCGATTCATCGTTGTCCCCGAGGGAAGAAATGCTTCTACGCGGTGTTCTTTGTGACTTTCGAGATGGGAATAAGAGCATTGAACGACAGCTGATTCAAATAATGATTCCCCTCTTCGTATCTGTGTGTCCGGATATAGCGCTGCCCCAGTGGGAATGATGACCCAAGAGAATGAAATGTGATACATTGTTTAAAAGCCCCAAGTTGTGGTTAAGAATACACGGTTGCCAGCTGTTGGTTCTTTTCTACTTAAGAAAGAATTTAGGTATGATGTTTAGGTATGATGTTTTGTTAGCCACTGGAACAGTCTGAAAAAATAAACTCGGGTTCTACTTGTTTGAAGATAGCAATCACGAGTCGACCAACAGGTCTAGTGGTTAAGGTGTTTGGCCTCTGGATCAGAAGGTTCCTGGTTCAAATCCGGGGTCAGGGCATGGACGTAAAATGTGATGTCCTTAGTTGAGGGTAGTGATGCTCACCCACTGGGTGTCCCTTTACTATTGGCTCATCGATTCTGGCCTTGTAGTGACGACTGATCAGTGATCAAGTGTTCGTCGTAAAAAAGAGATAGCAACCGGAGGGTTGCAAGTTCGAAACTAGATCCAATCAAAGACCGTCGTGTACACAAGGGCTGGTGCACGTTAAATCTAAATCTATCATGAACTCCAATGTTCTCATGTTGGCGTGGTGTGGAAGTTTGGAGAATGGGGTAACAGCCCAGGAGTGACTTCGTCATCCAACCGTGGTTCAAAATAATGCTGTCAACGGATCTTTCTTTTCGGTATTGATCCAGTCCAAAGCCCATTGTGTTGCTCCAGTGCGCCGTTAATTAACGACATACCTTCTACTCCCTTTGAAGATCTTTGGATGTTATTGGTTCTGGCAATTAGCTTGATGTAACAAAAATAATTGGGTAAGTAAGAGACCTATGTATATCTTTCCTAAGTATATTCCTGTTGTGTGAGAGAATTCTGCGGTTTAGAGTAACTGCTATTGCACGTTGGTGCTTAGAAAATACCTAGTATATATATGTACCTTGGAGCTAAAAGGGTGAGCCGCGGTAGCTCAGTCAGTAGAGCGTCGGGCTTGCATTGGAAGGGTTGTGGGTTCTGTCCTCAGCGGAGCCTGCAATTCTGATGGTTGCGAGATCAGCGCTTGACCTGGCTAAAGACCGTCGTGTTCGCTAATGGTGGCTGGGGCACGTTAAATAGGTCGTGGTCACAAAGTCCCCCATTTTCCCATACCAAATCAATACCTCTGGGGGTACCTGTTTAGAGGGTTATCTGCCTCTCATTGGGATCTAAATTACGATATGTGTGAGTGAATTGATGTGTGAAAGGGACCTTCCTATAAAGCGGATGTGTCATGTATGAAGAAGTCCAGTCCTCCGGGGCAATGGCACCCCAAATTGGGCCATATATGGCCCGCACGACAACAACAGCTAAAAGGGTCAATGTCTAAAATTCCTGAATTCGAGTTCAGTACACCAAAAAATATAACTTGAAATAAAACGTATCCTGTTAAAATATCAGTAAAGAACATTACATTAATATCTAAAATAGGAAGAAAAATTATGTATAAAGTTACGGAGAGTTTTAGAAATTTAAGAAAATAATTTGGAGCTTCCCACAGTTTGAACATTGGCCCTTTTAGCTCCAAGGTACATATATAATGACGGTAGTTTGAAAATACGTTTCACGAAATACTCGAATATATCTTTCATTTCGACAAGCATTTTTGCTCCCTCTAAAAAATAAAACGCTAATACGACCTCTAGAGACCCAAACCATCTTAATGATGTTTATAGTTGTCGCATGGAGAATTGCGTCATTAAAATCATATTTAAAATATACGCTCTTTTGCTAACACGCACTCTACGCTTTTTCCGCGAGTACGTTAATTTGAGGGCATTTCTTTGCTTCTGGAAGTTTTTACGCAGTAAGATCATCGGATTAGGTGATTAATGCGAAAAACGCCATCATTAAACACTTTATTTAAAGACCCACCTGGTATGTGCGCTAAAATGCAAGTGGTGGTAGTTTGCTCCATATTCTACCAAGTATAATGTTTGTTGAAACTAATTATACTTTTCAATACACTCGGGGACACACTAATTAAGTGGTTTTTTAGTTTAAGGCTTAGTTTACGAACTAATTTATTTTAGACGTTACAGGGGACGTTGAAAATGTTTGCACTTCAGTGAGAAGAAAACGTTGATGCTTTGAATATGAATATAATTGTTGAAGATAGAAAAGGGGAAATCTGATTGAAACTAAAAACTCCATGCACTGATCTGTTTGAAGTTATATCCTGTTAGTGTTTGATTTTTTTTATATTCAAACCACATTGAAACTTAATCTATTTTAATTCAGGTTCTCAGAAACGACTCAAACAAATTATTTTTATACATATAACCACATTTTTGTTTCAGCACTGACAAATATCAAAATTGGGTGAAATTTCAAATATTCTTTCTTATGAGGTTTTAATCTTGCATGATTTGGTTTTATTTAGTCGGATAAATGTGTTGTTAGAAACTGGAAAAATTTACTCTGAAAATTCAAGATGCCTCTTTTTTTTAAGTATAACGAAATGACTTTGCATAGCTGTGTGCGTGGAATGAAATTTTTATTTTTTAAAGTAGTAAATAAAATGGTTGACAAAATCTGAATAAGCTTCAGGTATATGATTTTACCCACATCTAGCGTGTTAGGACAAAGCAGTGTACTTCAAGAAACCAAATATTTCAGGATAAATCTTTTATTGAATGTATATTTTACATCTTTATTAAAAATAAGTTTAAAATTTCAACTACTATAATCTCTTCTTTTATTCATAGTTCACTCATAAGAATTTAACCAATAAAAGAAAATATTTACATGTACTCGTTTACTTATCTCAATTTGAACAATTTTTTGGTCCCACTGTTTTGCTCAAACAAGCTAGATATACTGTCTGTATTCAAAGCAAAAACTGTTACGATTATAAAGCAGCGATATAATTTTCCTGTAATTTTCAGGTACTATTAAGTAAATCCAAATCAGTTAAACATAATGTATAGCCTTTCGTTCAGTAGATAACTGCAATAGTTGAAAGATTAGTTTGGACAGAATAATTATAGAAATTTCGTGAATATTCAATGATAAATATTTTTGTCTGGTCTGTTAAGGCTTCTTATTTTAAAGTTTAAGTATAAAATAAATCCAGTAATTTTTACTTCCGCTCAAAATGTTTTGCAAGGTTCAGCTAAGGAAAATTAAAAATGCTTAGATATTCGATGGAAATTTATAAATTGATCTGGAACATAAATAAAATGAAATGACGTCAACGTTATAAAAAACTCCTCACTTAGAATTGCAAAAAGTAGAATATTTTCATTTTTATTTAAAATAAAATGGAATCAAAACACAATATTTAGGTGACATTGCAATACAATCAGTCATTATTAACGTCCAAAAATGGCTCGTTTTCCATGCCGTTCTTTATTTTCACTTAAACGATACAGTCTTTATAGTTCTTTGTACTGTATCGTTCGTGTTGATAAGCACATTGATTCGATGATATAATGACTACGTTTCCTGCAACAGAGAGTGAAAAATTCATGAGTTTATCATGTAGCGTGCTTCAGGATTTGGAGTCCCTGTTTTGATTTGTTATTTACAGCTCATTTCCCGCGTCATTTCAGACACACGGTGACATCAATCACTGTACACGGATTGGGTAAATAAATATTTCACTGGATAGCCATTATCTCTCTCTGAGTATCTGAAATGAATTGTTTTTAAATTTCCAATGCCAAGTTACGAAGACAGGTTGCCAACAAACTCACTAGAACAAACACTGAAAGAAATAAGAAAACAAAAATTAAACATGGTCATACAACATGGAAAAAGTCTGGGACCCATTCGATTTCTTGCTGCTCAGTAGGCCTTGTCCTCGGCAAATGCACGAATAGCTTGAAAATGTCCTCCATGAGGCCGCAAGTAGGACATTGTCCCTACAGGTAAGGTCAGGGACAGTGTTCAAAAAACGAAGGCGTTTTGCAAGACAACAATGTCCGGTTAATAGTAGGAATTCGGCCACCGCCTCTTCCGTGGTAAGTTCGAAATGTGTCGTTCCCCAGAAATTTTCTAAAAGGAATAGGTTATCAACGTTATGTTAAGATTAATTGTGTCTAGAATGGCCAATGCACTTTTTATTTTTCATAAAACTATTTTTAGATTAAACTAAGGTATGATTAAAATTTAAGTAAAATAAATGTTTTTAGAGTTGTGATGTATACTTAAAGGATCTCCCAGAGACCATCGGTCAACAAGTTTCCAACATCACAGTAAGTACCTCACAGTTTGTAGTTTGTGTTCCAATAATACAGCTAATTCATAATTTAACAAATGACTTAACACCCTGTGTTATTTGTAAAAAAACCCTTCCTGCCCTTTGTTAAAGTATACATAAATTTAAAATCCATTCGCAGATACTATGGTTAGAAGGATGAAATAAAAATATAACAATATTTTGAAAGAGCAAAGATTAATGATCTAAAACTATTAAGCGATAATTTAAGGTCACTGCAATTTTATCTTGACCAGGAGGTGTACCTGATCTGACATTTCAAAAACCTCCGGATAATATTCCACGAAATTTTTAAATACAGTTTAGAGCTGCCATGTCAGAAATGCTTATTAAAAGGTGTCGTGTGTCTGAACGCAAATAAAAGTATTGTATTACAGAGATTACTTTAAAGTATACAAATTAAATCTGACTACAAGATAAGATGTTGTTACTGTGCAAAAAATGTACAAATCTATCTAATAATACAAAATGAAATAAGCTAAACATGATTTCTCATAACCATCTTCGTGTATTTCCAAGTCTAGAAAGAGATTTGGCATTCATGATTTTACATAGCCCACCAGTCTAGTAAGGATGTACGAGAACACATGAGGGGCCTCTCGTGATACATAGATATATATTTCAAGTACTAAATGTTGAACTTGCATAAATATAAGAACTTTTCTCTTTTCATTTTCACATTTGCATAATTTATATTATAAATACAATGAAAAGATTTGTAACTTTTAAACTTAAGAAATAAATTGCACATTAGAGTACAAGAAATGTTTCACATTTCCCACCCCTCGGGACATGGTACGATGGTACTGTCTGTCTACTACGAATACTGATACTGGTACTAATGTCTGTACTCATTTCTTGCAGTAGAAAGACATCGCTCCTTTTCTTTATGAGATTATTAAATATTCTAATTTATGACAGTGGCGAACTTAGCGACAGGTAGCTCTCCAAAACGTTTGAGATAAGCAGATATTACCTACTGACACCAAACCACTAACTATCCTGTCACCAAACCACCTGCTGCCACATTCAACCGAACCTCTCTAGGCTCATCCCCTCTCTAAACTTGCGTTTGGTGCAGCTTGGCCAAATAGGCTCAAAATATGACCATACCAACCATTCGAATTTCCACGAGACTTGATCGATGGTGTCTGAACGTAAACAAGAACGCCAGTGTCTGTGTCTAGTGCCAAGACTGTGCCTAGAGCAGTTCTCCTGGTAGACAGACAATACCAATGTGCCTTCTGTGGGAGGTGAGGATGACAAAGACAAAAAAATCTGTGGATCGAGATTCGATGAATCTTGAGGTGACATCACCATTCATATCCATGACGTCAAATGATTCAGTTTTGTTGTCATATGTTTGCAATAGTGTTCGAGTCGTATAACAAATTTTTCCGATTTCACTGCGCTACCTGGGAGACTCATTCTGCGGCGAGTCGAGTTCGACCCCGTTCTCTATCTGGTGGACGGGCGAGTCGAGTTCGACCCCGTTCTCTGTCTGGTGGACGGGCGAGTCCAGCTCGACCTCGTTCTCTGTCTGGTGGACGGGCGAGTCCAGCTCGACCTCGTTCTCTGTCTGGTGGACGGGCGAGTCCAGCTCGACCTCGTTCTCTGTCTGGTGAACGGGCGAATCCAGTTCGAACCCGTTCTCAATCTGCAGGACGAGCGAATCTGCGTTGATCTCGGCCCCTATGGACTCCACGGCCTTGGCGGCTATCGTGTGCAGGACCACCTCCACCTTCATGGTGTGTGAGGGGTCGAGCGTCGTGGCCGGAGTGACAAACTTGACATGATTGTTGTTTCTGGACGAGGGGTTGCCGCGGTGCAGGATGGAGGACTTGGGGCCGACCCCCGTGGGGGAGGTGAGGTTGGCGCCGCCCGAGAAGGGGGAGGGGCTGCCGGACTCCAGTTTCTCACCGGCTTCCTTGATGGAGATCTCCGGAGATGATCCGCCGGAAAAGAAGGAGATCCTCTCCCGTGGAGGAAGATCCAACGTCACCGACCGGATTCTGGAATGAGAAAGACAGACAACAGTGAAGACTCATTTGTTGGACACGTAAATTGAATCAAAGACTACTGGTATTTATTTATTACGAGCACTGTTTCAGTGACTTGTTATTTGGTACAGAGTAAATAGTTAGAAATATTTTGGTATCAAATAATTGTTAGAAAGCATTGATTTTTTTCGCCGGATGCTTTTGTGATGCATCTGTATCTGTATTTATATGTATATGCATCTGCATTTCTTGATGTCTGGTGCAAAAAACTTATGCTTATAAAAACATAATTTGACTTTATTGATGTCTGGTACAGATTCCAATAAAGCATTTAATTTTTAACGGGATGATGTGTTGATGTCTTGTGGTGATTGTTATTGGTTAGAGTTATAATTGTTCTGCATAGTCACAATAAATTTGGTTACAAAATAATTTAATTTTTTTTCAAAATGCTTTTTGTGTGACCATTTATTGTTTTTTTTATTATTTAATACAAATGAATTTGCACAAAAAATTATTTTGTCGGGATTATTTGTTGCTACATGGATATGATTGTAATTGATTGTTAGACAAATTTGACTATACCTAGTGACAGCAAAGGGGAGAGAGAGAGAAGAGAGAATAAATTTTGTTAAAGAACACTGAATTTAGATTTCCAAATGCTTTCTGTGTAACCATCCGTGTTTATTGTTATTTGGTACACATAAATTTGTCCAAAACATAATTTGTTGCTACCCAGATATGATTGTAATTGGTTAGATTAATATAATTGTACTATCTAGTGCCAGTAAAGAGAGAAAGAGAGGGAGAGAGAAAGAGAGGATAATAAATTTGGTTAGAAAATATTGATTCTTGTTTTCCAAATGCCTTCTATGTGACCATTCCGTGTTAATTGTTATTTGGAACAAACAAATTTGCTTTAAAAATATTTAGACTTTTGATGCCCAAAGGGTATTTCTGTGACTACAGATTCACATCATTACTTGGTACAGATTACAATAAAGCGTTTATTACTACTTGGATATGATTGTAATTTGCATTTATTGCTATCTTGTACAAAATAAATTTGTTTAGAAAACACTTTGACTTTTGTTTACCTTTGTTTGACTACTGGTATCTGTATTTATTGTTATCTGGTGAAATTAATTTATGCTTGGAAAAATATAATGTGACTACATTGCTATTTGGTACAGATTGCAATAAATCGTTTTTGATGTCTGAAGAATTTATTGTTACCTGGATATGATGGGGGTATACTTGGCATTTATTGCTATCTGATACAGAATAAATTTAGTTATAAAAATGTTTTCTGCCGATTGCTTTTTATGACCATAGATATTGAATTTCTTGTTATCTGGTCCAAATAAATTTTGCCTAGAAAAATATAATTCTACATTTTTACAATCTGGTACAGAGTGATGTTCTTGTGATTGACATTTATTGCTATCTAGTGTAAATGTGCTTAGACTTTTGTTTTTGACACTTTGACTTTGGTTTGCTATTGTTTTTCTGTGGCTATCAATATTTATTGTTATTTGATATTGTTCAATTTGACTGTGAAGAAACAATTTGACTTTCGGCTATCGAATGTTATTTTTGTGATAACAGGCAAGAATTACTATGTGCTAAAAATGAATTAGGTTAGATAACAGTTTGACTTTTGTTTGCAGAATGCTTTTTGTGACAATTGGACACAAAAAGCACTTGACAACACTCTACATTTATTGTTCTGTGGTGCAAACAAATTATGGCTATGAAATATAATTTGACTTAACTGTTAGCTGGTACATATAACACAAAAGCATTTATTTTATCGGGATGATTTATTGTTACCTGGATGTGATTGTAATTGGCCTTTAATACAATTTAGTGTAGAATAATTTCAGTCAGAAAATACTTCGACTTTAGTTTTCCGAATGACTTTAGTGATCATCGATGTTTATTTTTATTTGATACAAAAAATTTGGTTGAAAAATATTTTTATATATTTGTTGCCAAATGATATTTCTGTGATTACAAGCGCGTATTGCTATGTGGTGAGCAAGAAATTTGGTTCGAAAACACTTTGACTAAGTTTGCAGAATGCCTTTTGTGACTATGGGTATCTGTACTTATGGTTATCTGGTGCAAGTAATTTATTCCTATCAAAATACAATTGAAATTTATTGATGTCTGTGGGTACAGATTGCAATAAAGCATTTATTGTTGTGTGATTATGATCTTAATTGGCATTTATTGCTATCTGGTACATAATAAATAGGGTTAGGAAAACCCTTTGACTTTTTATTATCTAATGTATTTTGTGTGACCATGGGTATTTATTGTAATTTGGTATGAATTAATTTGTCGATGAAATAAATTTGACTTTTGGTTGACGAATGCTTTTTGCGTGACTTCAGGTGAATATTATTAGGTGGCACACAATAAATTTGATTAAAAACATTTTGACTTGAGTTTGTCCAATGCTGTTTGTGGGACTTAGAATTAGGCATGTAGGTAATTTCTATCTGGTTGGAATTAGGTTGAAAAGCCCTTTGGCGTTTGTTTGCAGAATGATTTTAGTGACTGGTATTTATTGTTATTTAGTGCATAATAAATTTATTTTAAATCTTTTTCTTTACTTCGATGAATGTTATTCCTATGGTTAAATGCGTTTATTGTTATATGGAACAGAATTAATCCCGTTAGAAAATATTTTTGTCCATCACCATTTCTGTGAATGCAGGCATTCATTACTAGTACAGAATAAATTGGGTCAAATAACACTTTGTCTTTTATTTCACAATGCATTTTGCGTGACTATAAGCATTGCTAGGGATCATGTATCGTGTTGTAAATGACAAATGTTACACATGGAGAAAACTTCCAAAACAACCTCATTCCAAATATTTAAATTGTTGGTACAACGCTTTTCTGCGGTTCTTGCGTGCAACCACCCTAAGATGGTTGACACACGAAACGTTTAGAGCAGAGCGATACCGGTTTAGCTTCCTTTCGTCGTGTATTGATTTGTGACCTGGGTGGAGCGTTCTGAGCGATACAGCCTAACAGCGATACAGTGGCTATAATTGTAAATCGCGTCTTGGTAGCAGATTATCGATGGTCACGCGCGATTTAATGAGCTGCACACTATGTGGCAGGAGACACCAGTGTTCCCCCCCTCCCCACGAGATCGCGCGATTCTGGCCTAACTGCTCCAATCACCTCATGTGTCACCCATGACAGCGTGCAAAAGGTTAAGTTTTTCATAATCGTTCAGTTAAGCTTGTGATAAGTCTATATTATCGTCCCGTTAAGCTTGTGATAAGTTTATATTATCGTCCAGTTGAGTTTGTGATAAGTTTACATTATCGTCCAGTTAAGCTTGTGATAAACTTATATTATCGTCCAGTTAAGCTTGTGATAAGTTTGTATAAGCTTGTGTTGTTTATATTATCGTCCTGTTAGGCCCGGTGCGCACATCAGGTTTTTTAACGTGCGGCGCCGTTGCCGCAACGCAAGTGCGGTCTGAGATACATTAGATCCAATGGAGCAGTGCACACATGCCTCCAGCGCCACTTGGGCGACGCACGTCCAACTTGCGTGCAATTTGTAGCGCAGTTTCACACGGCGCCGCACAGTCACCGCACATGAGTCTCCGTACTGAAGTACCTTGTTTTCATAAAAAAAATGGAATATAAATAATAATAAATAACTGGTTGTATCCAGTAGCGTGTATTTTGTTTCAAAATATACTTTTTTTACACCAAGTAAGCGAAATAAACATGTTTTGTTCGATAGAATATTCATCGCAAATGGTGCAAAATGAGAACTTAAGTCATTTAACGGTTATATGTGCATAGTTGGGCTTCGGTGCCGCAGTGGCGCCGCATGTTGAAAAACCGGAAGTGTGCACCGGGCCTTAAGCAGGGATACTTTTCGTGAAGGTTTCACTATCACGAAAAGTATCACTTTGAGCGAGACAAAACAAAAACACCTTCGAAGAATTTTCATGTTTCTCCTATGAAAAATAGATTTACTTGAGCCAAAAGATGCGTCTTCATTTTAATGCATGACTGGAATTCGTTTTCGAAGACCAATTTGGGCAAACTTCTGAAAATTTTCCGGGTAGGTAAACAGTTGGCTATAGGCGACATTCTGTGATCAATCACGAACGGAAATATCCAAAGACAATGCCCGGTAATTTTGAACCATGGTCACATGTCGAAAACAACGGAGCTGGCACACCACTCTCCAAACATCCACACCATTTTCGGCCAAGTCAGATTTAACATGCTTTAACCCCACGTACACAGCGGTCTACGGCAGTACCTAGTTTCGAACTTGTAACCGTTCTGTTGCTCTTCCAACTGTGGTACCCCCTAATTTATCCGGGTAATTGGTAATTTTAATTAACGTCGTACTAGAGCGACACAACGGGCTATTGACGACGGTCCGGGATCAATCCCTTAAGGGAAAGATCCGAGGAGAACAGCACGTAAATTTGAACCACGGTCAGATGACGATAATTTGGTAATTTTTAGTTAACGTCGTACTAGAGCAACACAACGGGATATTGACGACGGTCCTGTATCAATCCCTTAAGGGAAAGATTCGAGGACAACTCGTAATTTTGAACCACGGTCAGATGACGAGGTAACACCTGAACTGGCACTCCAATCTCCAAACTTCCACACCAACCCAACATGAGGACTTTCGGCCGCGACAGATTTATGGTGCATCATCTGCCTCTACACCATACGCTTACAGATATCCATGATTTCTTCTGATCTAGAGGCTAAAACCTTAACCACCAGACCGGTTGGTCGGCTAATTTTTCCGGGAGACTTCGCAGAAAGTTCCTGTATTGCATTACATGGTAAATATGCAAGTACAAAGCATACTTAATTTGCAAAATGTCAAACAATGGTTTGTGGTTCAAAGGGTTTGTACACTGTGTTATTCTCTTCTGTGTTGGTTAAAAAGCCCTTATGTGTGGATGGTATGTCCATTAGAAGACGCTGTCTGTCAATGGTTGGCTCAATGGTTAGTCAATGATTAGTCAAATGTAGTGATGTTTGTGTAGTCAATAGTAGTGATGTGTTAGTAGTGATGTAGTTGATTAGTCAATAGTAGTGATGTGTTCCCTTGTGATATTAAATCCAGCATCAACAACACTCCATGGCTGGAGCTATTTTTAATTGAAGCAACCTCTGGAACTATCGAATCGTGTTAAATGTAATTTACATGACGTTGAACTTGTTAAAAAAATTATTTCTCTTTAGCTATGTTCCATCATAAATGAAGAAAACTCTTTTATTTAGAAAACATAAATATTGCGACCATTTTGGTTAAAAATTTCATTTTTACTTTTTCACTGCACATTAAAAATCTTTGCTTCATAAAAAGCATTAACGCATCAAAGTAGTTTGTTGCATTACAATATTATGATAAGATTCTTCCAGTCCAGATGAATTCTCCGAGCAATGGAGTAAAAAAATTAGAAATATGTATCGTAATGAAAAAAGATTAAAAAATAAAAATATTGAAGATAATCAAAAGATTTTCTAACTGCTTGAATGGGTACTTTATACTTGAAAGTTTAACATAACACAACTTCTTAAATAATGCATCAACCAGTACAATTTTGGAATTCCTTAAAACTTACATTGCTCTATAAAAAAAAATTGAAAAGTGACATAATTATGTTACTCAAATTGTTATTAATAACAATTAACAATCAATAAAAGAAATCAAATAATTCAACCAAACAAGTTTTAACCTAACGAAAATTTGGTAACATCTTAAAAAGTTTTCCTAACAATTTATTCTCTAATAAAGCTTTTAAAATGTAAACACAATAAACTCATAATAAAACTTTTTTTTACCAGATACCGGAATCAGTAGCTAACGGCAAATAAGACTGTGACATAATGCAGCAAATAAATATATTTAATAGTAAGAAGAATTGACTAAATCACGTTTCTATTCATCGCTAATTTAAATAATATATTAAAAATTTTTTCTTAAGATTTAATCACTAGTAAAGCTTTTAAATGTAAACACAATAAACTCGTAATAAATTTTTTTTACCAGATACCGGAATCAATAGCTAGCGGCAAATAAAACTGCGATAAAGTATAGTAAACAAATGCATTTAATAGTAAGAAGAATTAACTAAAACACGTTTTGATTCATCGCTAATTAAAATAATATATTAAAAAAAAGGTTACCTAAAAATTTAATTACTAGTAAAGCTTTTAAGATGTAAACTCAATAAACTCGTAATAAAATTTTTTTTACTACATACCGGATTCAATAGCTAGCGGCAAATAAGACTGCGACATACTGCAGCCAATAAATGTATTTAATAGTAAGAAGAATTATCTAAAACCCGTTTGACTTAATCGCTAATTTAAACAATACGTTAAAAAAGGTTATCTAAAAATTTTAAACACTAGTAAAGTTTTTAAAATGCAAAGACAATAAACTCATAATAAAATTTTTTTTTTACGCGATACCGGAATTAATAGCTAGCGGCAAATAAGACTGCGATATAGTGCAGCAAATAAATGTATTCAATAGTAAGAAGAACTATCTAAAAACCCGTTCAAATCATCGCTAATTTAAATAGTATATTAATAAAGGTAACCTAAAAATTTAATTACTAGTTAAGATTTTAAAATGTAAAGACAATAAACTCATAATAAAGCTTTTTTTTACCAGATACCGGAATTAATAGCCAGCAGAAAATTAGACTACGATATAGTGCAGCAAATAAATGTATTTAATAGTAAGAAGAATTAACTACAGCAAGTTTCGACTCATCGCTAATTGAAATAATACATTCTATAACAACAAAAAAAAACTCCAAGACCAACCAATAAAGAGTTGTCCGATTGCGATAAAAATTGGTGGCTGGTGAAGAACATACATAGAAAAACGAATGATTAAAATTTCAGAACAATTAAATGATTTAATTAAGAGTTTGACCGCTACAAAGGTAGGAGGTCTATAAGGCGTTTGTCCACCTCTGGCCAGGATGCAAGCTGTCAACCTGAGTGGCATAAACTGTAAAAGTTCCCTGATGGTGCCCTGCGGAATTTCTTGCCAAATTGTCTCAAACAACCGAATTAAATTGTCAATATTCCGAGATGGTTGCAATTGACTTCCCATAACGTCCCAAATGTGCTCTATAGGAGAGAGATCAGGAGACCTAGCTGGTCAAAGAAGTGCAGGGAAAGCTTGAAGACAATTCAAAGCAACACGCCGTGTGCGGTCAGGAATTATCTTGTTGAAAAGTAAGTCCGAGGTGACGCAAAAGGAATGGTAACACAACCGGTCGTCGATGTCGTCTACGTACCGCTGTACTGTAAGTGTACCAGAAATGACTACCAAAAGGCTATCAAAGAAGACTGCACCCCAGACCATAACGTCCTGTTGTAGGCCTGTATGGCGTGCAATAGTAAGGGCAGGATTCCCACGCTGCCCTGGACGTCTCCAGAAAAGTCTGCGGTTGTCGGCAGGACACAATTGGGAACGGGACTCTTCACTAAAGACTATACGTCCCTAGTCAGTGCCGTTTCAAGTTGATAGAGCCCGGCACAACTCCTGGACATCTACTTCTTGGTAATTCAAATTTTTTTTTTGTTATAGAGTATATATTAAAAAGGTTACCTAAAAATTTAATCACTAATAAAGCTTTCAAATGTAAACACAATAAACTCATAATAAAAACTTTTTTTTATACCAGATACAGGAATCAATAGCTGGCGGCAAACACGACTGCAATATAGTGCGGCAAATAAATGCATTCAATAGTAAAAAGAAAGTGAAAGATTCGAGGAGATATAGTGCATTTAACGCAAACACAATATTTATATACAGAAATGAAATTTTCTGTTTTTAAAGACTTGCTGAATTGAAATAAATCTTTTTAGAGATAAAAGTATTTCGCGGATGGCTAGAGGGGATGGTTTCCGTTGGATGTTCGAGACACTGTGCTCAAGGCACACAAAATATACGTCTTCCCACGAAGTTGAAAAACTTAGAAAAGAAAAATTATAGAAATTGAAAGGAAAGATTCGCGAAATTTAATTTTTTATGCTTCATACATTGTGACTCTCTTCAAAAACTAGATATTTTTAGCCCAGTCTAGAAGAATATTTTATATCAGTACATTTCATATATACAGCTGTACGTAATTATGTGTGTTTGCATTCTGTTTTTTCATGCGTAAGAACGCCCAGAGAAAGTTTACGTCAAAATATAGCTCTTAAAGCTCCATTACAAAAAGCCATAGGGTGAGGGTAAATATCGAAGCTTTATGCAGAGAAATAGTTGGGCTGTCTCAATGCTTCAAGGGGTTTGGATAGTTTAATTTACGTCTCACGTAAAAATACGGCGGTGACGGCCTGGGATAAATCCAGAAGGGACTGAACCGAAGACAACAGCTTGAAATTTTGAACCACGGTCAGATGATAAGGTCAGCACCATAGAACTGAAATATAAGTAAACCGAGCATTGTTATCGGTAAGTAGATAGGTATGTAAATTAACGTCGCACTGGAGTAACTCAACGGGCTACTGGTAACGAACAGGGATCAAACCCCAAAGGAGGTCCGAGGACAACAGCACTCAATTTTAAACCACGGTAAGATGACGAGGACACACCAGAGTAAGTACCCTACCAGAGTATCCAAACTTCCACACCATGACATTATGAGGATATTTAATACCACGACAGATTTAACGTGCACCAGCCCCTTTGTACACGACGGTCTTTGATTGGGTTGAATTCTCAACCCTCCACTTTTTAATTCGTAACTCAACCAACCGGGCTACTGCAGTCTGGATTGTTATTGAGAGGAGTTTAATAAAGTGTAACCAATATGTCGACTAGCAGTCACGTGACTGCTTTGTTGTAAATGGACTTGGGTGGCAGATTTGGCTTCTTATCACCTCATTTAGCTGTATAGCATCTTATAACATGTGTGTGAATGCGCACTTCTAGAGTGGCGCCAAAAGTGATGAAATTGCCAAGGTCTGCTACTATCAGATGAGCAATCAATTAACCAATCCGATGACGAATCAATTGGATGACGCACGGTCGCCGCACATGAGTCTCCGTTCTGAAGTACCTTGTTTTCATAAACAAATGGAATATAAATAATAATAAATAACTGGTTGTATCCAGAAGCGTCTATTTTGTTTCAAAATATGCATTTTTTACATACATTTTAGTATACATTTTTACATACATTTACATACATTTTAGTAAGCGAAATAAACTCGTTTTCTTCGATAGAATATTTATCGCAAATGGCGTGAAATGAGAGCTTGCGTAATTTAACGGTTATGTGTGCATACTTGGGCTTCGGTGCCGCACGTTGAAACACCGGATTTGTGCACAGGGACTTAGGTTCCCCCCCCCCCCAGCAGACAAATTTAGTCTAAGGGTTATGTAACAACTAGTTTTGGTCACATGTTGATGGGGTCCTAAAAAGGTTAAAATTGCTCATTCGACTTTTATATTTCCTCTATGGTCAAAACCGGAGGCCGCTGCCCACTCTCCAAATTCCACCGGAGGTTATTTGATTCGCGGACAGATTTAACATGCTCCAGCCCCACGTATAAGGCAGTCTTTGTTTGGATCGAGTTTCGAACTCTTAACCCTGCAGTTGCTGACCAGCAACTCTACTGTAGCTATTACCTTTTAGCAACAACAGATTAGCCACTACGGCGTCCTTCAAATAGGGTGCAAACTTTTACGACACAATTGTACCTCGTTGAATTATTGCAATTTAAATCACAGTAATAGGTTGGAGAGATCAAAAATTAGCAAAATATTTTGCAAACATGTAAAATAAATTAATATATTATTTTTATCTTAGCTTCAATATCCGGCTTCACCTCACAAGTTTTGTTGCTTCAGAAAAACCAAGCAGCACCTGTTTCCTCAGACGTTTCGTTCAGTTCTCTAACAGATTTTTGAGCTTTGCTCCGATTTCTCCCGATTGCTCGGCTCGTGACTAACTTTAACGCTTAGTGTTTCGTAGTCTCTTTTTGCTTTTTGTTCTATATGATATTTTACTTCTATGATTCTAAGGGAACGGCGCTGCAAGCTGAGCATAGCTGCGTGGAGATATAAATTCTACAGAGAATTACATGTTCAAATTTCCCGACGTCAGAGATCAGTTTTTGTTGTTTCAGACAGATTTATGATTTATGTATAAGATTAGAGAGTACAGTCTAGTTCAATAGTAATGCATCATTTGCGATTAGAATTTATATTGGATGTAAGTGTGTGTTTCGTACAAGTAAAGACGTTGAATACCACTAGTGTATGTTTTTAAAATGACACAGAAAAATGAGGGGACTAAAAAGAATTAATCTACATTGGACACAAACTTACAAAAAGATGAACTTCTGGATTGCTCACTGGGGTGCCAGCTCAGGTGTGACCTCTTCAAGTGACCGTGGTTCAAAATTACGTGGTGTTGTCCTCAGATCTTTCCCTTCGAGGATCGGACCAAGAGTCCATTGTGTTGCTTCAGTGTGACGTTAAATATATACCTAAACACTTAAATTCTGGATGGCGTAGTTAAAAATAAGTCTGTTTCACAGTCTAAATAGTCAAATCATATTAGTCGTTAATTTGTGTAGACTGAGTCATTAAACAAGATGTTTCAATATATATAAAAGTGTATTATAGTTATTGATGGGAAATTATAACAGTGAAGTTGATGTCACAGAGAAACGAAACTCAATTTTTAAAAATATATTTGATTAAAATGAAAGAGAATTTAACATAATAACAATTGAGTAACAAGGTCCAACCTTCAAGGAGTCAACTAAAAAAATAATTCCCCCTGGGTAATGTTACACGTAAGGTAATTGTTAATTAACGTCGTACTAGAGCAACACAACGGGCTATTGATGACGGTCCGGGATCAATCCCAAAAGGGAAATATCAGAGGACAACAAAACGTAATTTTGAACCACGGTCAGAAGAACCCCCCCCCTCCCCACACACCTGGGCTGTATAAACACACACTTATATACAATCGATTAACGCCCAGATACGAATTTATAGTTTTCCTAAGGAGTAGAGCATACAACTCAACTCATCGACTCCAGGAAAAAGTAAACACGTCGAGTCTCATAGTTTTTAGGTACATTTTAATGCAAAGTGATGCGTAAGCGTGAAAGGTAAATCAGAAAAATAACAGTTGGGCAATTAATAATTTTACTAACAATTATATCTAAGTAATTATTAAATGCCTGGAAAATAACTTTCTGCTCAGTTTATATTTAACAAAAAAAGGCGAATTTTGTAGCGCTTGAATGAACGCAAACTATTTAAAAAGAAAGTTTTTATATTACCGCTCGAATTATAATAGTGCGCGCAAGAGAACTTATCAGTTCCAAGAATAAGCTTTTAGAACTAGACCAGGGTTTAGCATTTTAAGATACTAGGAAATAATTTTTCTTCCTTCCAGACAGGGTTGTTTTCGACATTTCTTCGATAAAAGTTTTTAAAGCATTAAATCCATAGATTTTATGGCTTTAAGTTTCATGACAGCCTAATCTCCATAAAGAATCCTTCGGGTTTTTTTCGCACGGGATAATATAAAAAGCAGGCTCTAATTTTTAAAATAATGGAAGGAACTTAATTTTTTTCGCAATTAAAGTTTAGCGAAGAAACAACTAAGCACGAGTAACAATTTTCCAATTAGCACAAAGTGAAAATTTCTATACTTTTATAAGAACTTACTTTTATTCGCTTTTTATTGAAATATTTATTGATTTTTTCGAAGAATGATGCATCGTTTTATGTATCCACACAGGTCTCTTGTCGTTTAATCTTAGTTCTGCTCAATAATCTTAAAAGTGTTTAATTTTAAACCAGTATATAAAATAATTTTATCGTAGGATTAATAGTCAGTTGATGATACAAATTTATTTTTCAATTAGATTTTAAGACTTAATAAACCCCCAATTCGATGAGTTATAAAGAAAACGATATTTAGAGTCTTATTGCTACTGACTCTCATGGCGGTTGTCACGACGAGGTATCTCGTTATTACCAAAACTCACTGGATTTTGTTGAACGAGATATCTCGTCATTAGAGGAATACGCAATCACGATCATTAGAAAAGACTGACCAGATCTTGATCTTGTCTTCATCTAAAAATCGGAAACATCTTAATGACGAGATATCTCGTCATTAGTAGGGTCAGATCTTGATGGACGAGATATCTCGTCGAAACCACTTGGAGGGTTAAAATAATTTTATTGGAGTGCGTAAAGATAGGAGTGAATAAAGTGCTTTTCGATCAGGGTAAAATAAATTCAAAAAGCGACAGATCTGGTGAACGGGAAGGCTATAGAAGAAGTGAAAACTGGGATACATTTAGGTGATGTTATACGTTGTATGCCACGTGCGGTTTTTCATTATCCTGTTGTAAACTGACACACGAAAAACACTTGAAGATAACGGAGGACGACAATCTCCTAAACTTCATAGATGTGGCTGTCAAGTGTTCTGGCAATGCACACCAAATCGGTGCGAGAATAGAATTCATTGGCACCCCATACCATAACGTAAGGCAATGATGTAGAAATGCACAATGACAATGCAATAGTCGTGTACTCTATCATCGTGGTATCGCTAGACTCGGTCAATAGACATTTAATTAACGTCACACTGGAGCAACACAGCGGTCTATTGGTGATGATCCGAGATCAACCACCGAAGGGAAAGGTCCGAGGACATCGCAATATAATTTTGAACAACGTTAGATGACGAGGTCACATCTGAGATGACACCCCACTCTCCATTCTTTCTCACCAACGTGAGGACATTTGACGCCACAACAGATTTAACGTGCCCCAGCTCCATCCCCCCTTGTACACGACGGTCTTTGTTTGGATTTGAACTCGCAGCTCTCTGGTTGTTAGTCATTTGCTCTTCGAACCAGGCTCACGTAAGACACAGATGCAACCGCCGTGGTGCTTTTCATTATAAGAAAATAATATTACAATTTTTAATCCAAAGAGATAAAATTGCATCTTTTTTGAAATGAAGTTACAATCCTGGATTTCTGCAGCTGAACAAAATAGTTTTGATTGTTTTTCCGCCTTGCATGAATAAATTCCAAAATAAATGAAGTTTCTGACGCATTTTTAGAACGCTAGCATGACTTATAATTGAACTTTTCACAGTATTTTCCAATTTCTGGGCTCGGAATCTATTTACAGTGACAGCTAAGCCAGTGGGTTTCTGTCCAAGTTATTATGAAAATCTAATTGACTTAATCAGTGACTCTGATATGAAACAAAAGTACAAGAAACATTATACGATTGAAGGATTTCTAGACGAATTTAACAGATTAATCAGAGTGTCAAAACTAGCTTGTCTTGTTTTACTTCCTATTATAATGGCATATTTATGGGAGGTATGATTTCGTATTATGCTTCAACCAAATCAAAGTCCAGAAACAGAATCGTCACGGATGATTTAACATTCCAATACTAAGCCTGAATCTGTAATTCAAAAACCTCAAAGTTGAAATAATTATAAACATAATTTTATAATACATATACACGAGTTTATTTAAATATTTTCATGTGTTTTGTTTTCAATAATTAACATTCTTAACCCATAGACATACACATTTATTTCACATATCTGTCATGTCTTGTAATTTCCAACAATGCATTTAATAATTATGAAGAGACATCGCAACAGACAAGCATACAGAACATACAAACAGCGTAAAGACTCAGAGGCAACTAACTCTCTGTGCTTTATAAAAGATTGCATCAGACAAATGAACTGACCAGAATACGCATACATTAAGGGCGCCTTCACACGAAGGAGATCGATCTCTCAGACCTGTCGCTTGATATTGACACCAGGAAATGTTTACAGATTCATTTCCTGCGCATAAACTATTCGAGCGAAGAGAAGCAAAACAAAATTTTTGACTGGAATTGTTTAGATTTTTTTGTTTTGTAAAATCAGCATTGTTAAAGACTGATTGAAAATTTCAATGGATTTGAAATCTGCGGAAAATTTTACATCAGATCGATACCTTAAATGTGATTTTCTTCAAATAAATAAATTTCAATTCCAACTTTTATATTTTCGAAATACGAATTTAACCGTATTTGACGTAAATATAAAAGTTACAATAGAAATATTATTTATTTAAAGAAAATCACATTTAAGGTATCGATCTGGTGTAAAATGTTCCGCACATTTCAAATCCCTTGAAATTTTTACTTTATCTTTAACGATCGCGAAGATATAAACTTGTACTAGAGAATATAAAAGCTCTTTTGTTTTGTTTCTCGAATAAAATAAACCACGACATAAAAAAAAGTCGCCGGCGACTGAACTTCCTCGGTGACTATTTTTTAGTCTATAGTCTCTTTTTTAGTCTTTAGTCTCTTTTTTAGTCTTTAGTCTATTTTTTAGTCTCTCATAACGGTTTCTTGCGAGTCTTGTGTGAAGTGCTCCTATGGTTTCTATGTAAGTTCCGTCGCCTTCAGACCGGTCTGAGCGATCGATCTCCTTCGCGTGAAGGCGCCCTAAGAAGTAATGAAAACACAGGAAAGAGTAATATAAACACTACCCCCCCCCTAAAGGAAATATGCAGCAATTATTTATATCTACCTATCTTACAAAATAATCAAGGAGTTAAGTTAAAATTTTAGGATTTGTGAAGTGTTGCGTTGTAGGAAAAGTTTGGGGTTCCTCTATACGGAATTCTATTGGTCAAGTTCGAAAATGATTAAGTCGTACAGGGTAAACTGGTGGGCTACAGAACGGATGTATGCGTGTGAACTCCTAATAGGATTAAGAGGAAATGATTAAAAGAAGGAGAAAGATAAAACCTGCTATAGAACCTGTAATTATGTGGCAAAACCAGATATCTTAAATCACAATATATATTGACCTAAATATATTAAATTGCACTATACTAGAAATTCGCGAATGTGAAACATAACACTTACAGCTTGCAAAATAGATGATAAACGTTTCTTCTTATGTAATATAGAAATCATTAAATTCTAACTAGAACATACTTCATTCCATTGAATTTATCTCGCTGTACTGAATAGTGTAAGTAGGAAAATTTTAGTACAGTATTATATCAGTGAAATGCTTGGTAAATTTTACTGACTTTTTCCGACAAAAATTTATTTAGGTGACGCTCTTGGGTTCGGGAAAACACTGCTGTAAGTTTATTAGTGTTTCACATAACTAGAAAACAATTAACCCTTCTTTGCATGATTTTTTCTTTACTGGTGAAATAAATCAAGGTGATATAATTCATGTTCAAAATTAAAGGAAAAATGATTAAAAAAATCTTAGTATATACTTATAGTATAAATTTAGCAAAAAACAATATGATGGTATCATGTGGTATTTTTTTAAATTAAACGCAAACTTTTTCAGAAATTGCTCTAAAAATAACAGAAACGCATGTTACAAACCTTTCCTCCACTCATTTTCACTTTTTTAGCAATAGAAACTCAAACATAATAAAACAAAATTAAAAACGAAATCATACGTTTATTGCAACTACAACAAACAGCGGAGTGACAACTTCAAGCTCGTTTTACTGATAGTGACACTTGCTTATTTTTGACAGCTATGTTTTTTTTTTATGCAATGGACATTAAAAAGGTATCCAGACACGATCAACTTAAAGTGAACTTGTTCTTTTATACAATTTTTGGGCATTCAATGTTATGATGGAAATTTCCACCATTATGCAAAGAAGGGTTAATTTATAAAGATTTACAGCTCCTATCACATACGCCATTCCTTAATCAAATCAGGAATCATCAACTTTTGTTATTGCTTTGTCCTTCAGAGAAGACCAATTACACTACCCCATTGTTTTTATACATCGCCTTAATGGCAGACAATAATGCATCGATTTTATTTTTCTAATGCTCGACAGATAATTTTTTTCCCGAAGCACGCATCGTTATTGAATAACAGCGAAAAATAAACGGAGCAATAAGTAAGAAGTAATTGAATTAATTTATAATCCAGTTCACTTTTTTTTTATGATTTCACCGTGATTGATCATTATTCCGCGTAGAAATCCTGATTTTCCTGGGGCAGAATAATGAAACGATTCGGGGAAACCGGAAAATAATGAATTTCTTTTACGGTGAAATCTCTTAACGGCTGTTGACTAGCTCAATGAATGGGCGGGATTTTTTTTTATCGCTGTTGTTCCGTTTCAAAAACTTAATTAAGAGGGTGGAGGGAACTCTAATATCGAACGGCACTTTTAATTCTGGGAATGCGTCTCGTAACAAATGTTCTCTAATTGCAGGGAGGGTGTTCTTCTCTGGTTGCTCTCAGAATTCAAAACGTGATTAATGATGTTCCATCAAGCGGGATCAATTAGAGCTACGAAAGGGTTTGTTTGAGTCGACAAGTCTTCAAAGTTTTCCTGGGACAGGTGAATTGGTGCTTCGGTAAAATCGGAAGAGATGGATGACGTCATTTGATGAAAAAAATACATTTCCCCCAGTTATTAAATTTTATTTCGTTCCAATTTCTGTCAACCACGACGTGAACTGCTGATGCCTCTATATCTGAGTGGCCTCTAAATTCTCTAAACCTCTCTGAGAGGTATTTTCAGTGTAAACAAACATACGAAAAATGGATGTTTTTCAGTTCGGCTCCAACGAGGAATCAGTCGACCTTGGATCAGTCGATTTTGGAAAAGTATGGTAGGTTGGTGACGATCCGGGATCAAACTAGGTATACGACATCGATGTCGTTGTTGTTTTTACGATGTCAAAGTTTAATTTTTCATGAAAAAGTACAATTTTAAAAATTAAAAAAATAATGATAATAGTTAATGGAACATTCTTTTAGACCAAAGTGCTCAAGGATGAAGGGTCTGAAAAGTAGATGGAGAAAGTTAACAAACTTCTTTTTTTACAAACTGTAAATTACAAATATTGGGGCGTATAATTAATGGCCCCAATATTTTTTATTTACAGTAAATAAAATATAAGTTTGTTGTGTTCCCCCCCATAAGTTTCTATATAATTAATAACAACTAACAATAATTATCGTTATGTACCTACCTAACTATACTTATAGTTAGTAGTACCTTTGTCAAATTGTTAAAAATATTATTTTTTATATTATTCGATTTGAAAATAAAAGATTTGTTCATTGTTCTTATTAATTTTTTTGACTTTGTTTTGACAGTTAAAAGAAGTCTTAGTTATAATTAAACCCCCCCCCCCTTGGCGAATATTAATGTTTAAGGTTGCTAAACCATTTTTAAGAAATGGGGAAAAAACATCGATGTTTAAAAACATCGATGGTTTTAGAGCGATGTATTATTAACATCGATGTTTTGCTGTCGATATCGCATCCTTATATCAAACCCGAAGGAAAAGATTCGACAACAACACCACGTAATTTCGAACCTCGCTCATATTTCCAAGTCACACTTGAACAGGCACATCACTCTACAAGCTTCCACGACACGTCAATTTGAGGATATTTGAGACCATGACAGATTTAACGTGCTCCGACCCCTTTGTGCGCGTAAGTCTTTTGGTTGTATTTTTTTTACAGAACTCACAATCCTCCTGTTGCTCATCGCTTAATCTATACGGTATACTGCGGCCCTCATTGTACATAGGAAAAGCTCATGGGTCTCTTATGTACCCCAGTATTGTGTTAAATCAAAATTAGTTACCAGGGCGAGTAACATTCATCGGGAGTAGAAGGTAGGTAGTTAATTAACGTCGCACTGCAGCAAAACAACTGATTATTGGGGACGGTGCAGTGTCAAACCCGAAGGTAAAGACCCGAAGACAACACAACATATTTTTGAACCACGGTCCGATGACGAGGTCACACCTAAGCTGGCATCTCACTCTCCAAACTTCCACACCACGATTACTTGAAGACATCACAGGTCACGACAGATTTAAGGATCACCAGCCTCGTTATTCTACACAAATATTCCGCTATTGCAATAAGAGAAAATAAAAAAATTTCTGTTTTGAAAAAAATTGCTTTGAAACATCATGCGTAGAAATTGAATATTTGGAAATTTAAGAGGTTTATGCTGAAACCTCTGGACAAGTGTGCTAATTAAATCAAGAAAACAATATCTGTTTTGTATATCTGATACTATATCTGTATATATACAATATCTGAAATTATTTGTTTGATGCTTTAAAAAGTTGACGAAATCGATTAATTTATGGAAAAGTTTCAATGCATAATTTCATTTGTTCCAAAATGTAGAAATGTCATTGAATGAAATTTCTAATTTAAAGTTGCCTTTTTTATTTAATGTAGACGGATACTGTTACCAAGTATAATCAACTTTTCAAAATTGCATACGAGCTCATTTCAACATTGTAATTTATAACTTAAAATTTAAATTCTATGAACTATACTTAGTTTTAATATTACAGTTTTATAAACTTCGTTTTAAAAGATTATGTACCTTGTTGTAAAGTTTAGTATGCATGGGTGATTACCAAAACGATTCTCCTGCAAGATGCATTTTTAGTTACAAGAAAAACAAAGCATTTGTAGGAAGTTTTGTGTTTACGTTAAAACTTTCTTCTGAGAAAAACACGAATCTCAGTATTCAGTAAGATCTAAACAGGTACTTGTTGGAATTACATTTCAACTCTAAACAAAAATATGATTAAATTAGAAAACTTTCTAGAAGAATGCACATTTTTTTTAAATCCAGCCATCCACCCACCAGTTGAAAGAAAAGTTTTTTAATCTGAAGCAAGAGATGTCTTTACAAGGAATACATTAAATCATTTCCCGGTCTGAATTTTAACACAAACAAGTAGAAAAAATTGCAAATGCTGGCTCTGGAGATGGGATCACGTTACACTTCACATACATACCACAACTTCAAGGCACAACCAAAGTAATGTTAATGGTTCGCAAATGAAGTGCCATGATGACTAACGTTAAAGTGGCCAGGCACTAGCAAAAATCAAATAAGATAAATGGATATACTAACGCTGCTGCATAAATTTACAGAATATCGAATCATTTGAAAAGCTTTGAACTTAAACAACAAATATATCATAAGGATTGCAAATCATCATCAACTCTAACGCCTTTTCTGTCAGCATCAAAAATAAATTTTCAATTACCAATTAATAAAGCAAGTGTCCTATTACCTTATCTACAAAAAAAATGTATACATTTTTTTAGTTCTGTTTAAGTTCAAAGCTTTTCAATTGCAATAATATTCTGTAAATTAATGGAGAACGTTAGTATATCCATTTATCGTATTTCAGTTTTGGTAGTGCTCAGACAATTTAAAGTTAGCCTTCATGGCACTACGAGGGCAGAAGTGTGACCATTTGACGTTTGTAGAGATCATAGTGCGGCGGAAGTGATTTCACCAGTGACGTCAGAATGACGTCACACATGACCGGAAGTCCGTTTTATATTGACCAACATAACGGTTTATTTATATATATATATATATATATATATATAATTTCAAGAACACAAGAATTTCTAAAAAAATGTAACAAAAGTCTTAAAAAATAATAAAAAATGAAGAAATGTTGGTGGATCAGGGCGTCATCAGGGAGGAGCCTGACCCAAACAACATGAAATGGTGTTTTCTACATATGAGCAGCATTAGGCTGAAAAAATTGCTCATACACTCCCCCAAACACCACCAAAAATCAAGTAAAACAAAACCAAAACAAAATACCAAAACAGAGCAGGAACAGAACGAAATGAAACCCGAAGCCGCAGCCGGGATATCAACAACAACAAGCCTAAAAATTACCACCAAATGCCATCAATTACACAATCTAACTTATATGCTAACATCATACCTCCAATGCAACAAGTCCAAAAAAAATAAATAAAATAAAAAAATAAAATGAAAATCCCCAGCCCCTATTCAAAAATATATTCATAAATAGTAAAAAATAAAATTGAAAAGCAATTCCCATGGCTCTGAGGAAATTACGAAAAATAATTATTAATGGGTTTG